>CAMZMU010000128.1:77162590-78417508 GCA_947311845.1 Poa pratensis | reverse complement strand
GGAATTCAGGTAAATACAGGGTTCCTTGAAGTCACTGCCCCACCCCGTTCTTATAGTTAAAATTAAGGATGTCGTCATCATTATTGTTGTGCATATCCATGTAGGACATCCCTCACAAGATCAGACCTGATGAAGTAGAGCATGCCAGGCGTGATTATGCGGCAAATGAGGGCTGGGAGACCTTCCTCTCGTATGAGGATACACGACAGGTACTTAAGCCTGACAGCCAATTCATTTCACTGCAGTGATGTGTAAGATATGTAATGGTTTATGCTGCCTTCCTGAATAGGCAGTCTTTTCCAATTGTACTTATGCTCATGCCTTTTACATGGTAGAATCTTTTGAACTTATCCGCTTAGTTATTTTGCCTTATATGTTTCAGTTATACCAACAATTTTCTAAGCTGTTTTGCTTGTGAATGTGCTCATAAGATTGCTACTGGCATAGAGTTAATCACTGGGTCTCCTATTCTTTCAATCTCATGTAGCATTACTCACAATTTATTTTGTAATTTATTCTACAGGATATCCTTATTGGCTTGTTGCGTTTGCGTAAATGTTGGCCGCAATGTTACATGCCCTGAACTCGTAGGAGGTGTTCAATTGTCCGTGAACTTCATGTCTATGGAACGGCAGTCCCTGTGCATGGTCGTGATGCAGAGAAACTGCACACCAGGTGAATCTCTTTTGCAAATAACCTTTTGTTGTGGTTGTCCTCAAATGATCATACTTGGAATGTATGATATGCGCAAAAATAGTAAAAATCAGGGCCGTCAAGTGGTGTGTAGTCACTGAATGAAATACTTGCTAAACATGAGGCTACCCTACGTCCCTACCCCTCCTCAATTAATTGTTCAGATATTTATGATGTTTCTGCTGTTAGATTGTTTCAGCTGGCTAAAATTTGTTTTATTTATGATCATTTCCAGGGTATGGGACTCTCCTGATGGAAGAAGCAGAAAGAATCGCTCGTAAAGAACATGGGTCAAAGAAACTGGCTGTCATCTCAGGAGTTGGGACCCGCCACTACTACCGCAAGCTGGGTTACGAGCTTGAGGGGCCTTACATGTCAAATGTCGGCGTAGTTTGTTTCAGATATATCCAACGTGCTTGTATTGCAACTACAGAAATCAATGTACTCATGCTGTCAGTGTAATGTATTTGAAACATTAGTAGTTTTTTTAACTCCTTTGTTTGCCATCCTTTAGAGTATTGAGAATATATGCCAGCGTGTTATACCTCCTAGTAGAAAGGTGTCATCCATGCAATGAGACTGCTTTACCAAACTATCCCTTTAGTGCATTGTGCATCGTAGCAGAATGGTGTTATCCATACATTGAAACTGCATTACCAAAATATCCCATTAAGAACACCTATAAAACACGTACACACGTGCGCACGCGCCCACACACATGCGCGCATAAAACACACACACTGAAAACTGCTTTACCAAAATATCCCTTAAGAACACCTATAAAACCACACACACGCACTTGGTTTGGATTTTGCCAACTGACAGTTTGGGGTTTGGCGGAGTTCCAATTTTCTTAAAGTAGTCAATAGGGCATCCGAGGAATTTGAGTTACTTCCTCTGTCCCAGATTATTAATTACCACTTTTCTTAAAGTAGTCAAGAGGGCATCTGAGGAATATGAGTTACTTCCTCTGTTCCAAATTATAATTAACGCAGATTTAGTGCTGACAACCATGTTTTTGAAAGAAGAAAAAAAATACCTGATGACTGTTTGTTGCTTATATGACAAAGACAATACCAAACCTGGCGAACCGGTGGGGACAAAAAAAATCGTTGAAACATGCGATCTTGTTTTAAAGTCTACATCAAGAGAAACTCGAGTCAGACGGATCACACTCACACCAATAAGATTAATGGTTTGTGAGACATTTTACAGTTACACATGCTAATTATATAAGCATGAGGTTGAAGGTTTTGCATGATCGAATATCACCTCTCTAAAGAAAAAAAATCTCTTGAAATATCCACGAAAACTAACTATACACAGTTACACGCGTGTGCTATATATACTTCTAATTCAGCATCGAGAGCGCGAATTACACACAGTACATATTTATTTTTACAGAGTATTCAAAATTACAGGCCGAGCAGGAATCACACACTCCGTACATGGACAATTCGTATGCGAAAAAAGAAAACGAACCTACGACGACCCAGGGGCAACTACCAACTAGGCGACGACAAGATGACAGATACATATACAAGCAATGCAGCACATTACGGAACAAGCTCGATCGCGTATACGAAGGTCGAAGGTGTAACTACGAACGTACGCGCATGAGGCAGTAGTGTATCAGTTGCTGAAATCGATGGTTCCAGTAGAGAGGATATTATCCCCGGCGGTGGGGTGCGCCGCCGGCACGTCGTTCACCACCGAGCTTCCCTGCTGCCAGACGTGGTTGAACTCGCTCCCCTTCCCGGGCAGCGCAACCGTCGCGTACACCACCATCTCCTTGCCCTTCTTCACGTACTCCCGCCACGTCGGAGAACCCCAGCTCCGCGGCGTCGGCGGGCGCCATGGACGGCGCGTAGCTGTCGAGCAAAGTCGGGTACGCGACGAGCTGCCGTTGGAGTGCCGGAACGCCACGACGGCCTGCGTGCCGACCATGCCGGTGCCGTTGGGGTTGAGCCCCCAGGCCACCCACCCGGCGCCCTTGCTCGGCGCTCGGAACGCGACGGCCACGGTGTTGCCGGCGGCCGTGTAGTTGTAGTGCAGCGTGGTGCCCAGGCGCGGCAGGGCGGCGCACGACGCGTAGAGCTCGTTGCTGGAGAAGGTGTGGCTCGCGCACGACGATGACGACGACTGCGCGGTGGCGGAAGACAAGAACGAGGAGGCGATGGTTGCGAGTAGAAAGAGGGAGAGAGACAGGCTAGTGCCAGTGGAAGTGATGGGCTAAACCTGCCATTTCTCGCGAGAAAAATGATTTTGGTTCTTGTTTGTGCTGCACTGGAACAATGAGACCGAACGTGATTAGCTAGTGCGGTAGGGTAAGAGGGACGGAGTGGGGTTTTATAGGCTGTGGTTTGGTGGGGGAGATGAGAGTTGCTTGGAAATGTATGCAACACAGTAGAATCATGTCTGAACATGGGATCGATCAACTGGGTAGGTGACCTAGAAATTGGATCACCGGCCATGAACTTATCAGTGATGCTCATGAAACATTAGTTGGTGTCATGCCATGGTACACTATACGGTTATACATCCCGCGCCGTTGCTGCTAAAATCTTTTTAAGAACTGATCAATTGTGTGAATAAAAGGGTATAACATGCATGAAGTTGTTTACACAAATATACACTATTCAGTTGGTCACAATAATCAAGAGACTAAATTAATTGACGTGAAATGGTTGTATGTTTGACCAAATAAAATTCATCAAGCTTCAGGAATGTAGAAACTCATAATGTAGATATATTGCATGAAGAGATGCCATGCATTTTGATGATTTTTTTTGTTTTGAATGTCTTGAGCATTTACAGAAGATCACGTAATCTCGAATAAACTTAGACAATTTTTTTGTGCGGCTGAAACGCTAAGGGCGAAACTATTTGTGTATTTGACAAAGTGGATGGCACCTGTTTGTTCCAGGCTAGTGAAATGGTGAAAACTGAAACCCTCTATCCGCTTTATTTATATGCACCAAACTGATGTATGTACAGTTTGTTGAGAAGTTCTCGTGTGGTGGATTACAGGTCTAGTTCCGTGTACCAAATAAACTTTTTTTAAGGCAGTTGCCACCCTCCAAACACTTAGTAAAACGAGTCTATTGAACAACACTGGAGTATAACACAGTATCCGAGAGTTTTTGGTCTCTGGCACAAGAATAATCAAATATATTAGGATCAGAGTGGTTATGACGAAACGGTTTACACATTGGTTTGACTACCTATCCTCCTCTGTCTAACAGAAGGTGCCAATCTAAATAGCAGTTACTTCTTTAGCAAGTACAATCCATCTCTCATTTCAAGCTTCTCATCTGATATTAGACCAGAAAGAAAACTCTGCAGCTGCAGCAGCGATTTATCATATGATGGCTCAGCGCAGAACATCTGGAACAAGTAATATTAGAAAACAATGAGTAGAAAAGGTGTTAATGGCTGAAATGGGAAGTGGACGAGATAATAAAGGTCGTCTACCTTTAAAGTGTTATGTATCTTGTCCAGTGTCATATTGCCGAAATTGGTTAACATTCCTATGATGAATTTCTGCAGCGCATCCAGATGAGTAAAATGATTGATTAAACGATAGAGAACTGAGAAACAGGGAGCGAAGAAAAAGGTCTGTTGCGAATATTTAGAAAAACAGTCTCAAGGAGTCAAACCTCATAGACAGTCATTTCTTTCTTAAGTTGTTCCTCAACAGAGGCAACAGAGCTTTCACCTTCGTCCTCATTCATTTGAAACGCTTCACTGCTCTCGTTCACGATGCTGTTCTTGTTGACATCAGACATGCTATCAACAACTGTGAAGATGTGGTCATCCACATCTGGCCCCACTGATTCAGTCAGGACCCCTGAAACATATAGTATGGAATGCTTAGATGTGCTTCTGAAGCAGTTTATTTAAGAACTTAAGCTCGACATTTGCTTGTAGAGTTATGTATAACAGGTCATGTTTAGAGTATTGTATTGGTTCTATCCCAATAAAGGAAAATAAGAGGTATATATTTTGTGCAGATCCCTGATTCAAATACACCAACCATCTAGTCTATCTTACTGAACTGTAATCGTTACAAAATCATAATAAAATGATTTAGAGAACCATTTCATCTACTCCCTCCGTTCCAATTTAATTGACTTGCTATCCACCACATGTGGATGTATCTATAACATGTCTAGATACATCCACATGTGGTGGATAGCAAGTCAATTAAATTGGAATGGAGGGAGTATTTTTTTTAGTAATGTCGAGAATCACAATGTTAATAGTATTTTTAACATAATACAATGGTACTACTGATATCGACAATTGGCAAGACATAAACTTGAAAAGTATACGTTTGTGCCACACCTTGCTTGTCCAGAAACCTATTCTTCTGTTGAGAGAATCTACAGGTATGCCGATTTCTGTAGCAAGTGTCTTTGAAGTCCAACTGAAAAGATATGATGATTTTAGTTGGATGAGTACACAAAAGATATGCAGAAAGGTAGTTGATATTACCTTGGTTTCTCTTGAAACCGCATTATGATTGCAGCGTGAACAGGTACTACAGTAAACTGCATACTTCTGTCCTCAAATTGCAGTTCCAACTGGAAACGAAAAGAATAGCTCATAAGAGATACTCCCTCCGATCCGAATTAAATGTCGCCAGCTGAGCTAACCAGTTGTACATGAGCAGTTATCTTTTGACGACACTTAATAGGGATCAGAGGGAGTATTTCTCCAATCCTCCTAACATATACCCATGAACTTCAAGTTTGAAATCTAACCTTGACCGTTCCAAGATTTTTCTTCCACAGTAGCTTTCGTGGAGTTTTTATCTGATGGAATCTTTTTGCAAAATCAGACATCAATTGATCAACTGAAGCAGGAACTGCAAGATCTTCTGTCTACATTTGTCGGAGATATAGGGTTTAGTGAATCAAGAAAGAGTACACCAAACAGAGAATACTCAAGATTCGATCCTTCAGTAAGAAAACCATGGTTCTTACCAGGCATATTATTAAGATTGACTACGAATTCTTTCGCAAAAAAATATTAACTACGAATTAACCGCATGCAATGGTACAGAATCCGTCTTCAAAAACTTTATGTTACCTCACACCAAAAAGGAGAGAGGTTTTGATGTTGCAAATTATGTATTTAAAAATGAAAAGCATTTGAAAAAATGTTTGTGACAGAACTGAATATAAATTGTTTGTATGAACAAAATAACAAGGATTTGAAGATAAAACTGGCAGAAAATTGGTACCAAGATTTGATGATATAAACAGTTACGACAAAATATTTAGTTATTGTTGTGGTGAATATCTCTAGGTACAATTCAACACACACAGCATCTACCAATTTACAATTGCTCCTGGTTCAACTCTGTATCATACTTGATAAGTTGATATACCATCTTATTTATATTAAAATGCTCGAGTCATTAGCAATAACTCATCCACAGCGTGAAATAAAGGGGAGGGGGTACCGACATGATTTAGATAAATGTTTACTAGCATACCTGAATTGGTGGCCAAAAGTTGGAAGAAATTATTGTAGCATCAAGAACATCATGAGACATCTCTGGCTCCTTTTGCCCAGCAACTACCATAAAATAATAAGGGTTCAAATGCAGGTGCAGTAATAGTTAAAATTTTGGTTTCTGAAGGAATATGCAGTATCTCAATGGTACCAGTTTCCAATGTCCTTGATAACGATGTTTTAATATTTGAGTTGGTTCTCTTCGAGTCAATCAAGTCATTAAGCATAATCTCACATTTCTGCATACTGGTCTCACCAAAATGAATCTGCCAAAACAACATAATTATAAGAAAGATGAAGGCTACAGCGAAGGCATAAAACATCAGTGCAGCCCAATCAGATGTCTTAAAAACATAACTAAGTATGGTCTAATACGAAAGTTAGTCTTAACCTTAAGAAGTTCCAGCGTGCGGATATCAGAATCTATATCAAAATCAGATTTGCTGAGCAATTTTTCTGCCAGCATTACACGATATTCGTTGACCAGTTGGTCCTTTGAGCCAATTATACTGACCATCAGTCCAAGTATATCAATTTTCCTCCTATTCCTGCTGCCTTTCAATGGATCTGCCTCGACGGGATCAGGTTCCCAGCTGTAAAAGTTGGAACCACAGTTCTCGATCTTAGAGAAGCAAACTCTCCTTAGGGCTCAGGGAATAAGAAGCCTTATGCTGAATATAAAAGAATAAAGCATACCTTTCAGAATTCAACCATGCTTGCTTCTCATCAATGTGTGTATGATCATCATAGTCAGCATTTTCCTGGTTTTCAGCATCCCTGTTCAACTCTTCAAGAAGATTATCACCAGCATTTCCTGCCGCACTCGTGTTCCCTCCAGATCCGTCAGTTAGCATTGTCACTATGCATTTAATAGTGTCTTTTCTACCCCTCAGATAATCTCTAATTGGTTCACCAACTGCTTCCAAGAATACACCAGTGGGGTCAATCGACCGTAGTGCCTTGATAGTGGAAACATACTGGTGCAATATGTCATTAGTTGAGGCACCAGCAGTAAGCAAGCGATATCTCAGTGATGAGATAAATGAGTCAACAAGCTTAGAGTGTTGACCCGTGTACTCCAAACACTGCTTTAGGTCTTCAATAGCAGGAGAACTTCCCCCAAAAATATCCAGATGTTAAAACATTGCACAATTTAAGAACGCATGCAAAGTAGCAAGAGCATGGAATCAATGGAACAGGAAAGGAACTCATAAGAAAGCTCAGATGTTTGAGATGACCGTGTCAACTTGGTTAACACCTAAGCATGCAAGCAAAGAGAGAAAGGGATAGTACGGCACATGAAAGGAAATTAAGATCCTTGGTTCAAGGTGTGGATAAAACAGATCATCAAATACACACTAGTCAAGCGATAACTAGGTGACCTAAAACATGATATATAAGCTCTGACCATATTGAACTTCAATTAATTGAGGACAGACTGCAAGATATAGTGCCATTAGCCATGATAGATATGAAGACATTGCAGAAGTGGGATAGATCAAGTAACCAAAACCTAGTATACTTACAGAAGTTACAAAGGTACTAAGCATATTGAAGGGCATCGGCCAAACTTCTATTAGAAAGAAGAGAAATATAGGGGGAGCACTAAAAGTACTCAAGCATATACAATAATATTGAGATCATAATGCTATTTATATGTTTAACACCGCCATACAGAGGAAAATGACCTACCTCTCAGGGTAATCTACTATAATTTCAAAAGTTTGCCAATTCTCAGGTCCTGCAAGGTTTCATAAGCAAAATACTCAAGGCGCATGTGCCACCTCAGAAGGGCTTCTGAAGGAACACCAATCCCTGGGAAGGAAGAAGGGCGTGAGGCTAAGGGTGATTTCAGACCAGATGATTCACTTTCGTAGTCAACTGAGTCCCCCAGATATGTCAAAAGAGCATGCAAAAACTGAAGAGGAACAGCCTGACAAGACCACAAAAGTTTGTCAGATTAAGCTCAAGAGCTAAGCATCTAGTAGAGAGGTATATAAACTGAAGACAGAACAGCCTGACAAGACCCAAACGTTCCGTTAGCAAACATGGTTACAAGTATAAACTGAAGAGTTATGGCGAAAATAGCATGCCAGCTTCAGCATCTATGGAGAAGGAGAACATACAACCATAAGCTAGTACCATATACAATTAGACCAGAAAAGTTATGGCGAAAATAGTAACATCTTATCTGCTAATCCAGTATGCTGAAGAACTGGTATATAAACAGATATCAAACAGCTGGAAGACATTGGCAAATATGTTCTGAAGGACACTCTGGACCATGACAGGTGCACTGCAGTGACAGCTCTATTACATAAACAGTGCATTCATGTTCCAGTCTGAAGATTGGGCATAAAAGACTAAGCATACAAAAATGAATTTAACCTCAGGAAGCTCAGTTACTTAAGTGGTCTGAGCATAATACAAAGGCCTTTGATTTCAAAAGAGCAGTCATGCATTTAACGGATAAACTTTGCAGAATGGTGATATAGACTGTACCTGAATCCAGTTCTTGACACACCCAAGGACAGGGATTCTGTAATCATCGCCAGCTAGTTCGTTAACTTTAGACTGCAGATGAGAATGAGTTAATATAAGGTTACTACCAGAAATTTCAGGGCATCTGTGCCAAACTATGAGATGGAGTAGGTGTTAGGCACAGAAGGGCGTATGGACCTTTAAAAGCCAGATTATTGCAGAGGAATAAGAATCTTCAGTCATTGATGTAAAACCAAGACATCTAAGATCACGAACAACTTTTCCAATGTTCTTAACCAAATTACCACTTTCTGAAATAACTGTTTCTTGACTATCAATGTCCATTTTAGAATCCCAAGCAGAGACTTTGCTCCTTCCAGAAAATTCATGACTAGCAAGTTGGTCATTGTCACCAGATCCATCTATCATTGTATTTAGTTCTTCCAGTTTCTTCTTGAAATAGACATTTAGAATCTCTGTAAATTGGCAAGAATTATTAAAGATAACTTATGCTGGTCAAAAGCACATTGGTAGACCAATAATGCCATCACAGGAACTGAAGGCCCCAATACTAGTACCTCATCAACAAACAGAAAATATAATACTATATGTGTACTGTTAATTCTCATTGCAAAACCTGAGTAGAAGAGACAACAACGCACACCCTAAGGTTCACTAATGGAAACAACTGTATCCAACAGAACACAGATTCAGTGTCAAACACAAGACTAAAAGAACTTTCTTCTGATAGGATTAGGAAGGAGAAGGAAAGGATGCTAACCAGGAAAGCTCAAGGGCAGTGTAGTCAAAAGGACAGATGATACCATTAATTGGTACCTAGGCATTAAGCTGGAACTAGACTCAACTGCTTTGAGCTTGCTGTTCCGTGTCTTTTCCTCGTATGATTGTAAAGCGTGAACTAGAACTAGGACACATTTTTCCTGGTAACTCTTTTCCAAGCATACGTCCTCCAATGCTGTACTTAAGACATCCTCAGGCCAGCTTTCTTGAACCTGGAATACCTGATTTGAGAGATCATGTTACTGGGAAATACTAAAGAAATAAAACCAGGTATTGGGAGATCATGTCTGAAGTTTCTTTAACCAAATGAAACCAGGTGTCTCAAATTAAGCATACTGATGCTATTTTATTGAGATTAACATATCAAGGTTTGGTACATTATCCATGTTCAAACTAAAGTAATGTAATCTGATGGTACATATGGTTTAAAAAGTACACATGCAATTTCAACATTCCATAACTTCTATCAATTTTATGACTAGTATCTAGTATATATGTTCACTTCTGAACATGTCCGGTGAGTATTTGCACACTGAGCGTCAAGTATAACCTATATCTTTTCGTTCTTGATTTGGCACATGTAAGATAAGACATCCTGGTTATATAAGAAAATTAAGCAACATAAGAAACAGATAAGGACTCCAAATCTGTAAGGAAAATGAGATAAACACCGTTTAGATTTTAAAACAAGTGCTTAAACAAAAAGTAATTAGGTTTTCCATAACTTACACAGAATTTAATTCTCTCTACTGCAGAGGAATTGGTATAAGGATGAAATTTCTGCCAGAACGTCTTTACTGCATTGTTTTTAAATGTTTCCTGCACAACACAGGTTGACAAGGGAAGCTGGATTAGAGAATACATATCATCAGAAACAATGTACTAATGCAAGGTGAGAAAATCAGCAAAGCTAACAGACTAACATCAAGTCATCAACGAATATGGCATATCAAGACTAGGTGTCTGCTAGTCAACAAGAACTGAAGGAACAACAGGTAAATACAGAACATGTCATTACAGTTGCAGATCCATCTTGCATTCTCTTATTAGTGATTCTGGAAAAGAATTAACTAAAAAACGATCTCCTGGTCAGTTTGCCATAATTACCCTTAATCTACAGGGACATTCTATCATAAAACCTACCTGACACCTGCATTTTGGTTATGTCTTTCTCTTTTTAGACGCCTTATGGGCAGATGGAAGATGGACAGACTGACAGAAGGAAAGTCAGATAAGGAGCAGCGAGTCTTAACAAATATTACTGGAAGCAAGTGCTGGTCTCAGTAGCCATCCATCTTGCATTAGTTATAATATGGTGTAGATCAAGCTTCAAGGATTATGGCCACACTGACTATAACGCATTAGGATAGATGACCCAGTTCGTGTGCATTTACCAACTAATGGAAGAAAAACTAAAGACTTCAGAAAGCTAAAGAAAAAGTTCGTGAATCACATCAGCCACTGCAGCATGGCTACTCAGCTACTCCAATTGTGCACATGATTACACTACTGATTCTTGCAATTGGTGGTATAACCCCGCAAGGAACTCCTCTTATGATACATCGAGGGTTAAAGAATAATGGAAATGGCACCGACAGTTCTCAAAGCCATTCTAGATTAGCAATATAGAGCTACGAAACAGTTTTGGGTTGCTTGTTAGGGTTGACATTATTAACAGAGTTGATCCTTTCAGCAAACTGCCGTTCATGTTTAATTGTGGTTCTAATTCAAATATCTGAGATCTCGTCTGCAAATTGAATAGAACCCCAACTCTCTCTCTCTTCACTACATGTACAGTTCATTATGCTGAAGAATGGGCTTACGATGCAAAGAGCAGCCAACCCCGTTCTCATGCTTATAGCATAACCGGAGGCAAAGTTAGTTGTTCCAGAAACCCACTGCAGGCTGACAAATCATAAATCCTACATTGCAACGCTCGACTACACTCCATATTTTCACTGGGGCCATTTCACAAACACACGCGCGGGCCCTTGCTCTCGAGCCCGTACCCCCACACTACGGTCTCTGCGATTCGGCGCAGGCATTCTCGCAAACACCCAGCACGCAACACGATCCGTATCCCAACCCCTGTGACAAGGAGGTGGCAGCACAAAGCAGTAGAGGCGTGGGTGTGAGGGAGCGGGAGTTGCGGACCTCGAGGTTGTGGAGGAAGTAGTCGCGGAGGAGCGTGGCGAGGCCGCGGGCGCAGAGGTCGGCGACGACGGCCCCCAGGCGCGGGCCGACGGAGAGGTCGCCGGCGCCGCCGACGAGCTCCCCGGTGAGGGAGCAGAAGCGGGCCCAGGAATCGAGGGCGCCGTCGGAGTCGACCAGCTGCATCGCCGGCCGGGGAGGAGGCGCGGCGCGCGGGAAAGCTCCAAAGTCGAACATGGGAAAGCGCCGAACCGAAACGGGGGAAGGAGACGATGGTCGCGTGGTTGGCTGGCTATGTTGTTTCTGTCTGGGTCGCACGGTCGGACTCTTTTTTTTTTTTTGAAGGGTACCTGGATATATTACTCAAAGAACACAATACAAAACATGTACATCCAGATACGGGGCAACTGTCCCCAAATTACAAGGACCAAACTAAGATCAAAAAACAGAACAAGGTCCTTTCGAACTACAATGAACAGAGCAATCCGCTGCTGCTTGCAACTCCACGAGTGCATCACCGGAGATGAAGAAGAACCGCAGCAGCTTAGTCGCCGGCATGGAACTATAGAGGACTCAACCTCGTTAGGATCGCCGCAATTTCCACCAAGCGCTGACGCCTGGATCTTGCAAACGGCGAGAAGAAGCATCGCGGGAGCAACGCTCTGGACCATGCCGACCGTCGGGTCGCCGGCCAAGCCCAGCCAGCAAACTCGCAATAGAGCAGCTCCAGGGACAGCAAAATCAGCAGTAGCTGCCGCCACAAGCCCAACCACTCCACCGTCCTCCTCCTTCTTCCACCACGGTAGCCAGAGAGGAGCACATGAAGCAGAAAAAAGACGAGCTTTAATACCAGGGAGATCGCCGAGGTCGCCGAAGACAGGAGAGCATCCATCGCCTCCACCCACAGGAGCTTGACGGCCACCTCTTCTTCGCAGCCGTGCACCAGAAGTTGCTCGTAAGCTCTGGCGACAAGAGCCCCGCACGATCCACCGAGCTTCCTCCAAATCGAGAGCACAGAACGGCCGCCCACGCCCTCCCCTCGCCTCCACGGCCAGCTAGAGGGCTGAAACCAGCAGCACGCCTCCAGATCTGAAACTGAAGCTCCAAAAAAGGACCGCATCTCCCCATGCCACCACGGCCGGCCGGAGACGCCGGACCCCAACACACCACCTCCACTACCTCCCCGACGTCGCCGCCGGAACGAGGAAAGGCGGGGGAGGACGAAATCCGAAGCAGCGACGCCACCATCCCCGTCTTCGATGTCGTCGCCCGGAGACCTAAACCTAACCTACCCCTACCTATATACACGCACGGCGTAAGCCCGAGCTCCCCTCCACCTCACAGCGCCCAAAGGGCAGCCGGAGGCAGAGGGGAGCGGCGGTTACGCCGGCGAGGGACGGGGACGCTCGAGTCGCCTCTCTCAAACAGTACCTGGAGAGGATAAGGAACGGGGAAGAAGAGAACGTCGTGTTTCTCGCACGGTCGGACTCTGGAGTCTGGACTCGGGTCACTCACGGTATGTGCGGTCGGACCCGGTGTTCCTTTGTCCAAATGGTTTTCTTGCTCCCAACGTCCAAAATTCTGTCTACTTAGCCAACTAGCGGCCAAGCATGCAGAGATTAATCAAAGTTTCTTCGTCCAAATGGTTTTGTTACTGGGTGAAACCGAACAAGCAAACGATCGTCTTGCGTCTCGCGCGTGATGCGCGGTTGTGCGGGTGAAATGCACCACAACGGAGAGAAGGAATAAGAAGAAGCGACCATGAGGAACCTACTCACCAACACCGCACGGTTGACTGGGGCCCGCCGGGTCGTGTCTCGTCTATTTCTTCTACTCTCTCCGACATGTCTAGATACATCCAAATGTGGTGCATAGCAAGTCAAGTAAATTGGAACGGAGGGTGTACCACCGTTGTCTTTTAGGGTGTGTTTGGTTTTGGGGTTATCCCTCAAGTGGCAAGGGTAACCAGTTTTTCAGTGGCTACCACACGTTTGGTTCAAAGGATAGGTGAAAGGACATATTTTATGTCCCCTATGTTTTGTGTGTTAGGCAACAACACTAGAATTATTTAATATGATGTTAAGTGGTGCAGGAATGAAATGATACAATTACACTTTGCATCGAAACACTTGACAAGAAAAAGAAGCTTGCATTTGCCTGTCCAGTCCGGAGTCTCCGGTCTCTGTGGCCGGAGTCTCCGGTCAATTTGAAATTCTGGAGCAAACGCTCCTCAGGACGGCAGCCGCGGTATGGGGTGCGGAGTTACCCCGGAGTAACACCGGAGTCTCCGCACCGGCCGGAGTTTCCGGTCCCGTGGTCCGGAGTCTCCGCCCCAGACAAGATTTTTTGAATCAAAGATCTTCCCACGACGGCGCGTCCCGGAGTAGGTCCGGAGTTTCCGGACACCAAGACCGAAGTTTCCGTTGCGAAGAAGATGAACATCGTGGTGGCAGCCGCTGCATCGCGATCGGAGTTACCCAGGAGCCAGTCCGGAGTCTCCGGACTTAGTGGACTGAAAAACGGCTAGTTTTCTGGAGGGGTATAAATACCCCTCCACCTACCTCCAGCTCTTGAGCTCGCCCAGATCTGAAGTACACCATTGTTGCAAGCTCAAGAAACATTAGATCTCCCAATCCCTCCACCCAAACTTGTTGATCTTTGGAGGATTGAAGGAGAAGGCCCGGATCTACATCTTCACCAAGCGTTCTTCATTTCCCCCTCATTCACTTGAGGGATTTGAGCCTAGGGTTTCCACTAGGAAAACCTAGGCATCTTGTTGTACTTACTTGCTTGCTACTTTTGTGTAGTGAAGTTGTGGTGCTTGGGAGCTCCCAATCCTTTTGTGGGTTGTGCTCCAAGCTTGTTGTAAGGGCTCCGGATTCCGCCTTGAAGGTCTCCGATAGAAGGTGGACCGAGCTTTTGTGCGAGGTTCATCGGAGAATAGGGTGAGGCCATTTGTGGCGTCTTGAGTTTGAAACTCACACCCCTCCAACGAGACGTACTCCCCTAAAAAGGAGGAACTCGGGAATACATCCTTGTCTCCGCGTGCTTCCCGATCGGTTACTCCTTTCTTGTTATTTACTACTTGTATCTTATCTTGTTTAGACTTAACTTGTCATATAGGTAAATTCATCTTAGTTGCATATCTAGAGAATTTACCTTTGTGTCAAGCCTTAATCGAAAAAGAATTAAAAATTGGAGTAGCACCTATTCACCCCCCCCTCTAGGTGGCCATACGATCCTTTCAATTGGTATCAGAGCCTCGGCTCTTTATTCGGGCTTAACCGCCTAAGAGAAATATGGCCTTCGATGCCGATGGGAACCCTCTTGCTCTTCCGGCCACTTCGGTTTCCATGGAGGACTTCACTAACTTGAAGACCTCTATGGAAACCAAAATGGATGAGTTGCGTGAAATGATAGCAAAACTCTCGGAAGCAAAGGTAACCGCATCACCTCCTTCTCTGGAGATTCCTCAAGTGGAGTTAAAGGAGAACGAGGATAAAGGGATCCGGGGGTGGACCAAAATAAAAATGAATCCCCATCTAAAACACTAATGGGAAAGGAGAACATGCTAGAGTTCCTTTTGCATACTCTCCCGACCTACCTATCCCTCATCCTCCTATACACTTAAGAGGAGCACCACCTAGTCTTAATGCATCCTCTTTTACTCATTGGCAATCTTCTATGAAATCTCACTTGAAAAGTGGTTGCATAGGTCTTTGGAAGATCATTATAGATGGATACAAGGCGGTGGATGAAAATGATTTGACAAGGCGAGAAGAAGTTGAAGCTCAACTAAATGCCACCGCTCTTGATGTGATCCGTGTTGCGGTGGGTGAGAAGAACATTCATCACATCGAAGATTGCACCACCGCTAAGGAAGCATGGGCATCCCTCACGGAGGTGTTCGTTGGAAATGATAGCATGAGGAGAAATAGATATGAAGCCATGAGCAATCAAATTGAAGGCTTCTACAAGAAAGATGATGAAACTCATGAGGAGATGTATCAAAGGCTCAAGGCTCTTGCTTCCGCATATAGAGACCTTGGTGCTAAACATGTGGATGATACTTACATCAAGAGGAAGTATGTGAATGCCCTCATGCCGTTTGAAGAGCCGACTTGAAGAGTCTCCAAGGAAAGCACAACTATGACACCTTGACCTCAAATGAAGTCATGCAAGAGATGCAATCTTACAAGGTCCAAGCCCAAATTGCTAGAGACTCTCGTGCCCGTGCTCTTGGAATGGCCCGAAGTTCCTCACTTGCTTTGAAGGCCAAGGTGGTGGAACAAGATGAAGACCAAGATCATGAAGAAGGAAGTTACTTGCACCCGAGGAACTCATGAGTGCTCATAGAGATTATGTGGCTCTAGCGGCAAAGACCTTTTGGAAGAATCCATCTAAAGCTAAAGCTCATGTGATCAAAAGCAAAATCAAGTGGTTACAAGGAGGGCAACCCAAAAATGAAGACTTGCTTCAATTGTCAAGATAAATTTCACTATGTTGCCCAATGCCCTTATGAGAACCGTGAAGAACATGGAGGAAGACTCATTCTCAAGGAAGCTTCAAGGTCTTCTCCCATGAAGCCCTACTTCAAGAAGTTCATCTCCAACAAGAAGCCACCTACCAAGGTGTTGGTGGCAAGAAAGAATATATGTCCGGGGAGGAGAGTGATGAAGAAGAAACAACCACAAGTGGAGTGGCCGCTTTAGCCATTGCTTCATCGACAACCCCTTCTCTCTTTGAATCCCCCAATGATAATGTCACCACCAAATCCGCTACGTGTCTCATGGCCAAACTCTCCGAGGTATCATCTTCCCCTCCTTCTAAGACTATGAATGAAATACATGAACTTATGAGTCTTAGAGTTAAGGAAGAAAATGTTGCTTTGGATTTCTTGATGACTAACTTGCAAGGTGAATGCAAGATTCGGCTTGAGATTCTTATGAATCAATATGGCATGGCACAAGATCTCCTTGAAGAAAAGGGGAGACTTGAAAGAGAAAATGCTAATGAGATCGCTTCCCTTACCATGGCTATTGAGGAAGAGCATGAGCTTCGAGTTTCTCTTGAGGAGAAGCTTGAGAATTTTGATGAATCTCAAAATGAAACTCTTTCTAAAATCATTAAAGAACGTGACCATGCTATTGCTAAATACAAAGTTTTAGAGAAACAAAAGATCGTATTTGGTGTTGGTCATAATAGACTAACCGATGAGCTAGAGAAGCTCACTAAGGCTCACAAGGCCTTGGAGAGTGAACACTCTACTCTCACCAAGTCTTTTGAACAACTTCAAATACAATCTACTAAAATTGATGCACCACCTAGCTCCTCTACTTCTTCTTGTGATCATGCAAATGTCATTGAGGAAAATGCTAGGTTGAAGGATGAGCTTGCCAAGGCCTCTAGCCCTCAAGGTGAGAAACCTCTTTATGAGCTCTTGCAAGCGCAAAAGCCACACATAGGGAAAGAGGGCCTTGGTTATGTTGCCAAGAAGAAAAGAAGAACAAGAACAAGAAGAAGGCCAAGCCCGCACAAGCAAAGGAGACTACCATTGCGAGTAGTGATGCCACAAGGGGCAATGCCACTCACAATGACTTTGCGGGAAAATACAACCCTTCATATGTTCTTATGAAATCTAGAAATGGTTGTGTTTTTGCTAAATATGTTGGCACTTCATATGGAGATGATTATCACTATGCTATTTGGGTTCCAAAGACCCTTGTGACTAACAAAAGAGGACCCATTCCACAATGGGTACCTAAAACAAAGACTTGATTCTTGTAGGACTTTTCTTCCGGTGGATCTTCATGGCTCATTGATAGTGGGTGTTCATCTCACATGACCGGAAGCAAAGAATTAGTAAAGGGCCTATTGAAACAATTACTCACATTCTCTCATGTCACCGTCGGGAACGATGCAAGACTTAAGGTATTGGGATATGGCAAGGTAGTGATCACTCCGGAGTTATCCATTGAGAAGGTCCTTCTTGTTGAATCCCTTTCATATAATTTACTTTCCGTTGGTCAATTATGCAATGTCGGTTACACCGTTATCTTTAATAAACACCACGTGACCATCCTCTTCACTCAATCTCTTAAAGTAGCCTTTGTTGGATTTCGTGTGAACGGTTTGTATGTGGTCGATTTCTCGAAAGAGACCACTCAAATTGCCACGTGTCTAATGGCTAAATCCGACAAGGGTTGGCTTTGGCATCGCCGGCTAGGCCATGTCGGTATGAGAAATTTGCAAACTCTTGTGAAGGGTGGACACGTGGTAGGACTAACCGATGTTAATTTTTCCAAAGATCGTCCTTGTAGTGCTTGCATAGCCGGAAAGATGCATGAAAAGAATCACCCCAAGAAGAGCATTATCTCCACTAAGAAGCCTTTGGAGCTCCTTCATATGGATCTCTTTGGGCCTCCCACATATGAGAGTCTTGGTGGCAAGAAATATTGTTTGGTGATTGTGGATGATTATACAAGATATTGTTGGACTTTCTACATCAAGAGGAAGAGTGAAACTCAAAAGATATTCATTGACTTTGCAACCTTGGTTCAACGCCAATATGACTCCAAGATTTTGGCAATAAGAAGTGACAATGGTACGGAGTTCAAGAATTACACTATGGATGATTTCCTAAGTGGGGAGGGCATTCAACACCAATATTCCGCTGCTTATACTCCCCAACAAAATGGTGTCGCCGAAAGGAAGAACCGCACTCTTATTGATATGGCAAGAACTATGTTGGCCGAATTTCATTCCCCATACAACTTTTGGGCCGAAGCCATCAACCCGCTTGCCACTACTCAAACCGGCTCTTCTTTCGTCCTCTCATGAAAAAGACACCATATGAACTCCTTACCGGTAAAAAGCCAAATGTCTCTTACTTTCGCGTATTTGGATGCAAATGCCATGTTTACATTAAAGGTTGCCCAATTGCTAAATTTGCATCTAGAACTTTTGATGGTATTCTTGTTGGATATGCCGCAAACTCCCATACTTATAGGGTCTACAACATATCCACCGGATGTGTTGAAGAATCTATGAATGTGGAGTTTGTCGAGGATAATGGCTCCCAAGCGGAGCATATTGATCATGATGATGTAGGTGATGTACCTCCATCTCAAGCCATAAGAACTATGGGCATAGGGGAACTTATTCCTATTGAAGAACCTATTATTGACACTCAAGAAGAAGGAACAAGTTCTACTCAAGTTGAACCATCCACCTCAACAATTGATCAACAAGCTATACAAGAACAAGATCATGATATTCATCCACATGAGCAAGATAATGGTCAAGACCCACCCAACTCTAGTGGAGAACAAGAACATGATGAACCCCCATCTCCAAGAACTCCACTTCGGGTTGACCATGAACAAGAAGAAGGAAATGATGAAGATGTTCGTGTTGGTGAAACAATTGGTCAAGCCATAGAACGCCGAGTCATTCGGCGTGCATCAACATTGGATCATCTACAACACTTCAAAGAGAATATCCTTGGGAGTATTCGTAAGGGTGTGTCCACACGTAATCAATTATCTAACTTTTGTGGTCATGTCTCTTGTTTGTCTAGCTTAGAACCTCTCAAGGTATATGATGCTCTTGAAGACATGGATTGGGTTGCGGCCATGCATGAAGAATTGAACAATTTCGAGCGCAACAAAGTATGGTCATTAGTTGAAAGACCCAAAGACACATCACATAATGTCATTGGAACCAAGTGGATATTCAAGAACAAGCAAGACTCACATGGTCAAGTCATTCGCAACAAAGCAAGATTGGTTGCACAAGGCTACACCCAAATCGAAGGAGTCGACTACGGTGAAACTATGCCCCCGTTGCTAGACTTGAATCTATTCGTTTATTAATTGCCTATGCATCTACTCATAACATTACCTTATATCAAATGGATGTTAAAAGTGCTTTTCTAAATGGTCCACTAAATGAATTAGTGTATGTGAAACAACCTCCGGGTTTTGAAGACCCTAAATTTCCTAACCATGTCTACTTACTACATAAGGCTCTTTATGGGCTCAAGCAAGCTCCACGTGCTTGGTATGATCATCTCAAGGAGTTCTTAGTAGACCGTGGTTTTGAAATTGGGGTAATCGATCCCACCCTTTTTACAAAAAGGATAAATGGAGAGTTTTTCGTATGCCAAATATATGTTGATGATATTATCTTTGGTTCTACTAACCATGAATTTAGTGATCAATTCTCTAAGCTAATGACCAAGGAATTTGAGATGTCCATGATGGGAGAATTGAAGTATTTTCTTGGCTTTGAAATCCACCAATGGAGAGAAGGAACATTCTTATGTCAAGCCAAGTATATTCAAGACATGCTCAAGAAATTTGATATGAACAATGCCAAGCCATATAAGTTTCCCATGGACTCCAAGGCGGATCTACACTTAGATCCGGAGGGTAAGGAAGTTGATCCCAAGCTTTATCGTTCTATGATTGGATCTTTACTTTACCTTTGTGCATCTAGACCGGATATTATGTTTAGTGTGGGTATGTGTGCAAGATTCCAATCAAGTCCTAAGGAAAGTCATGAAACCGCGGTTAAAAGGATTCTAAGATACTTGATAGATACTCCTAACTATGGTCTTTGGTACCCCCATGGGACAAGCTTTGATCTTGTAGGTTATTCGGATGCGGATTGGGCGGGTTGCAAAATGGATAGAAAATCAACTTCGGGTACTTGCCAATTCCTTGGTAGGTCTCTTGTGAGTTGGTCTTCCAAGAAGCAAAATTGTGTGGCCTCGTCCTCCACCGAAGCCGAATACATTGCCGCCGGAAGTTGTTGTGCACAATTATTATGGATGAGGCAAACTTTAAAGGATTATGGTGTCATTTGTGACAAAGTGCCTCTTTTATGTGACAATGAAAGTGCCATCAAAATTGCTCACAATCCGGTACTTCATGGGAAGACCAAGCATATTGAGATCCGGTATCATTTTATTCGAGATCATGTTGAGAAGGGTGATATTACAATCAAGTATGTCAACACCAAGCATCAACTCGCCGATATGTTCACAAAGCCTCTTGGTGAAGCAAGATTCAAGGAGTTAGAGGAGAACTAAATGTGGTGGACATAAGCAATTGGACTTAGTGGACTTCTTGCATACCTACCCATATTAGACAATAGTTATTTGGTTTGGATGTAGGCATGGACATAGGGGGAGTGCGGTCCTAATCCATTGGACTATCCCTCCCCCCATTATGCCGATAGCAAGAACTCATTTTGTCTCTATATTTTCATTTTATGAATTGTGAGCTTAAATGACGAGTAGTGGCCGTGAACCCAAGATACATCTTCGCGGTGTCACACCACACACTCATACATGGTGGCTTAGGCCACCGCCCTCTTCTTTGTGAAGAGTTGATCTTATTTTTTTGGATTTTATTTGGTTTCTAGACCTTTATTGTGTTTTGGGAAAAACACTTGGAATTGGCTTTTATATTTGCATCTTGCAATTCCTAGTGTGTATCTACCATCAGTGACTTTGTTCTTAACCTAAGCCATCTTATCTAAAAGCCGTGCTCATCTTGCATCATACATGTCCCCATTTAAATCTGCTGTTTTGGAGCTTTTGGGTCCGGAGACTCCGGTGTTCAACCGGAGACTCCGGTCTGTCCAGAGTCTCCGCCCTAAAGCCCGGAAACTCCGGTCCAACCGGAAACTCCGGTGCTTTAGGCCGGAGACTCCGGCCTCGGTCGTTTCGCTGGGATTCTTAAGGGCTCGGGGTGGGGAGTTTTCATAACTTCCTCACACCCCCGACCCCAACTCTCCCCAGCCGCCGCCACAAGCTCCAAGACCGCCTCCGGCCGCTCCCCGCCGCCGGAATCCGCCGTGCCACCGGCTCCTCCACTTCCCAAGCGTTGGGGATCTTCCTCCCCTCCGTTTGGATCTCGCCATGAAGGACTCGGGTACCACTCTCTCTCTTCTCTAGGATTTCATCCTAGATCTAGTTTTGAGAGTAGTTCTTGTAGAAATTCGTGGTGTAGAACCTTTAGGATGGCAATGCACTATCTAGAAAATTGCTAGTGTGATTTTCCCCTCAGTTTTGACCTAGATTCGAGTTTTGGCATCAGGGCCGGAGACTCCGGCCTTCTGGTCCGGAGACTCCGGTATGGCCGGAATCTCCGCCCCCTGACCGGAAACTCCGGTCTAGATCAAACCTGAGAGAAATTCCTCTACCTTTTTCTCTCGTTGAGATTCCATGGACATGTATGCTTACCTCAATGCTACCTATCTACTCCTGTTTCACAGCTAACAAGAAGTATCCCGGTCCTTCATCCTCATCCTCGACTATTAAGAAGTCAAAGAAGAACAAGCTCCAAGGTCGAGACTATTTGATCTATGATGAAGAACAAGACAAGCATGTGCAGAGTGGTGCTCTTAAGCAGAAACAGGCTGCTGATGCTAGAAGGGCTAGGCAAGAGGCTGCCCTCCTTCGAGAAGAAAGGGCCAAGAAGGCCAAGTTTGACAACTTGACCACTTTGAAGGGGTTGAACAAGGAAGAATTTCGGACAATGAGGGCGCAGAATTTCTATGACATGCCAAACAACTCCACCGATGGTCACTTTTGGAGAAAGGAGCAAGAGCTCATTATGAAGGAAATATATGCCAATTTGGACCCAAAAGCTCTTGTGTGTCCTCAAAAACCGCTGAACTTTGACGTGTTGGCCAAGAAGACATACTTTGCGGATGCATTATGGGTTGCTAGGAAGATTGGTCTTGAGCCCCTTATTACCACCCAACAAGACTATGATATTGACATGGTCCAACAGTTCTTTGCCACTCTTGTGCTTGGAGATGAGGAGGACACCAAAATGACATGGATGACGGGGCCTCTCAAAGTTAGTGCACACTTTCAGAATTTGGAGAAGCTTGGGGTATGTGTTCAAAGGTGTGAATGAACCCGTTGGTCACCGGATGCATGTTGAAGGGTGGCCTATGATAAGAAGATCCTTGCCCCTCTTGCTGCTAGAGGGGGTGCCCTTGCTACCACCAAAGGACTCAAGCCCATCTACAACATCTTGATTCGCATGTTTCGTTGGAGCATTGCACCTCAAGCCGGGAATACGGATGCTATCCGTGGAGCTCTTGTCAACCTCATGTACCATTGCCACAAGACATACCTTGCCGGTCCGAATTGTCAAGGGTTTGAGATTGATGTCATGGATTTTATCAAGTGTGAGATCAACATTGCTATTCACGAGAGGAAGAATCCTATGTATGCTCCCTATGTCATGAAGCTCATTCTCAAGAAGATTCCCAATCTCAATCAATCTCATTTCAAGAAACACACATATGGCACCCTTCAAGTACTCCGCCATCACCTTACTCAAGCCTCTTATGAAGAGATAGAGGAGCAAGAAGCTCCTAGGGCAAGAAGAAAAATGCCACTCCACCCTCTTGGGATCAAGGTGGCAAACAAAGAGTCAACGAGGAGTTGAAGAAAGTTTCTTGGTGGCAAAGGGCCATGATGTGTATGGGTGTTGGGTTGCACAAGGAAAATCATCAAACTTATGTCACTAACAAGAGGATCTTGTCCAACAAGCCAAGATGATGAAGGAAATGCGCAAGATCAGCAATGGTGGTACCACTCCTCCTCGCAATGAGGGTGATCCCGAAACTCCGCCATCCGATTCAACTATCTCTCTTGACAAGTGGAATGAGGATACATTTCATTGGTCTGATTATGCCGAGGTGACCTCCATGCCCTCCTCTTCTCGCAACACCGGCAAGGCTCCTATGCGCTATGAAGAAGAAAGTGATGAGAAGAAGATAGTGTTGAAGCAAGTGATGCTGAAGATGATGATGGGAGTGGTGATGATGAGGACAGTGATGCCGACGATGATGAAGACGAGTGATCGCCTTGGGTTCCGTTAGCATCGCTCTTCTCCCTTTTTGGTGTTTCGATGCCAAAGGGGGAGAAGTAGTTCTATTAGGCTCTCACCGTGGGATTTGCATGGGTCGGACACAAGCACGTGCGTTTATCATTTATTTGCGCTTGTGTCCATTTATCTTATGTCATTTGAACCTATTTGCTTTGGTTTTATGTTGTGAGACTATGTTCCTATTTGTGGTACTCTGTGTGGTATGAGACTATGGATTTCATAATTCCTATGGTTGAGATGATATTATTATGGTCTATTATTGTGCATTGGTCTCTATGTCATAGTTATGCACAAGGTATGGTTCCTTTTCACCTCAACCCTATATCATGATTTGTCTCATGTTGGTGTAATTTATATTGTTCCATATATTTCTTGTGAGTTGTCTCTCCTCTACATGTTGAGCATTTGTATTCAAATGCAAACTACTTGTATGCACACATGTAGGGGGAGCCTCTCAAATCCTTTGTGTACATGTCGATAATTGTTGTGTGCTTTATTGCAAATCCGAGTGTTGTCATCTAACACCAAAAAGGGGGAGATTGAAAGGACATATTTTATGTCCCCTATGTTTTGTGTGTTAGGCAACAACACTAGGAATTATTTAATATGATGTTAAGTGGTGCAGGAATGAAATGATACAATTACACTTTGCATCGAAACACTTGACAAGAAAAAGAAGCTTGCATTTGCCTGTCCAGTCCGGAGTCTCCGGTCTCTGTGGCCGGAGTCTCCGGTCAATTTGAAATTCTGGAGCAAAAGCTCCTCAGGACGGCAGCCGCGGTATGGGTGCGGAGTTACCCCGGAGTAACACCGGAGTCTCCGCACCGGCCGGAGTTTCCGGTCCCGTGGTCCGGAGTCTCCGCCCCAGACAAGATTTTTTGAATCAAAGATCTTCCCACGACGGCGCGTCCCGGAGTAGGTCCGGAGTTTCCGGACACCAAGACCGAAGTTTCCGTTGCGAAGAAGATGAACATCGTGGTGGCAGCCGCTGCATCGTGATCGGAGTTACCCAGGAGCCAGTCCGGAGTCTCCGGACTTAGTGGACTGAAAAACGGCTAGTTTTCTGGAGGGGTATAAATACCCCTCCACCTACCTCCAGCTCTTGAGCTCGCCCAGATCTGAAGTACACCATTGTTGCAAGCTCAAGAAACATTAGATCTCCCAATCCCTCCACCCAAACTTGTTGATCTTTGGAGGATTGAAGGAGAAGGCCCGGATCTACATCTTCACCAAGCGGTTCTTCATTTCCCCCTCATTCACTTGAGGGATTTGAGCCTAGGGTTTCCACTAGGAAAACCTAGGCATCTTGTTGTACTTACTTGCTTGCTACTTTTGTGTAGTGAAGTTGTGGTGCTTGGGAGCTCCCAATCCTTTTGTGGGTTGTGCTCCAAGCTTGTTGTAAGGGCTCCGGATTCCGCCTTGAAGGACTCCGATAAAGAAAGGTGGACCGAGCTTTTGTGCGAGGTTCATCGGAGAATAGGGTGAGGCCATTTGTGGCGTCTTGAGTTTGAAACTCACACCCCTCCAACGAGACGTACTCCCCTAAAAAGGAGGAACTCGGGAATACATCCTTGTCTCCGCGTGCTTCCCGATCGGTTACTCCTTTCTTGTTATTTACTACTTGTATCTTATCTTGTTTAGACTTAACTTGTCATATAGGTAAATTCATCTTAGTTGCATATCTAGAGAATTTACCTTTGTGTCAAGCCTTAATCGAAAAAGAATTAAAAATTGGAGTAGCACCTATTCACCCCCCCCTCTAGGTGGCCATACGATCCTTTCAATTGGTATCAGAGCCTCGGCTCTTTATTCGGGCTTAACCGCCTAAGAGAAATATGGCCTTCGATGCCGATGGGAACCCTCTTGCTCTTCCGGCCACTTCGGTTTCCATGGAGGACTTCACTAACTTGAAGACCTCTATGGAAACCAAAATGGATGAGTTGCGTGAAATGATAGCAAAACTCTCGGAAGCAAAGGTAACCGCATCACCTCCTTCTCTGGAGATTCCTCAAGTGGAGTTAAAGGAGAACGAGGATAAAGGGATCCGGGGGTGGACCAAAATAAAAATGAATCCCCATCTAAAACACTAATGGGAAAGGAGAACATGCTAGAGTTCCTTTTGCATACTCTCCCGACCTACCTATCCCTCATCCTCCTATCACTTAAGAGGAGCACCACCTAGTCTTAATGCATCCTCTTTTACTCATTGGCAATCTTCTATGAAATCTCACTTGAAAAGTGGTTGCATAGGTCTTTGGAAGATCATTTAGATGGATACAAGGCGGTGGATGAAAATGATTTGACAAGGCGAGAAGAAGTTGAAGCTCAACTAAATGCCACCGCTCTTGATGTGATCCGTGTTGCGGTGGGTGAGAAGAACATTCATCACATCGAAGATTGCACCACCGCTAAGGAAGCATGGGCATCCCTCACGGAGGTGTTCGTTGGAAATGATAGCATGAGGAGAAATAGATATGAAGCCATGAGCAATCAAATTGAAGGCTTCTACAAGAAAGATGATGAAACTCATGAGGAGATGTATCAAAGGCTCAAGGCTCTTGCTTCCGCATATAGAGACCTTGGTGCTAAACATGTGGATGATACTTACATCAAGAGGAAGTATGTGAATGCCCTCATGCCGTTTGAAGAGCCGACTTGAAGAGTCTCCAAGGAAAGCACAACTATGACACCTTGACCTCAAATGAAGTCATGCAAGAGATGCAATCTTACAAGGTCCAAGCCCAAATTGCTAGAGACTCTCGTGCCCGTGCTCTTGGAATGGCCCGAAGTTCCTCACTTGCTTTGAAGGCCAAGGTGGTGGAACAAGATGAAGACCAAGATCATGAAGAAGGAAGTTACTTGGCACCCGAGGAACTCATGAGTGCTCATAGAGATTATGTGGCTCTAGCGGCAAAGACCTTTTGGAAGAATCCATCTAAAGCTAAAGCTCATTGATCAAAAGCAAAATCAAGTGGTTACAAGGAGGGCAACCCAAAAATGAAGACTTGCTTCAATTGTCAAGATAAATTTCACTATGTTGCCCAATGCCCTTATGAGAACCGTGAAGAACATGGAGGAAGACTCATTCTCAAGGAAGCTTCAAGGTCTTCTCCCATGAAGCCCTACTTCAAGAAGTTCATCTCCAACAAGAAGCCACCTACCAAGGTGTTGGTGGCAAGAAAGAATATATGTCCGGGGAGGAGAGTGATGAAGAAGAAACAACCACAAGTGGAGTGGCCGCTTTAGCCATTGCTTCATCGACAACCCCTTCTCTCTTTGAATCCCCCAATGATAATGTCACCACCAAATCCGCTACGTGTCTCATGGCCAAACTCTCCGAGGTATCATCTTCCCCTCCTTCTAAGACTATGAATGAAATACATGAACTTATGAGTCTTAGAGTTAAGGAAGAAAATGTTGCTTTGGATTTCTTGATGACTAACTTGCAAGGTGAATGCAAGATTCGGCTTGAGATTCTTATGAATCAATATGGCATGGCACAAGATCTCCTTGAAGAAAAGGGGAGACTTGAAAGAGAAAATGCTAATGAGATCGCTTCCCTTACCATGGCTATTGAGGAAGAGCATGAGCTTCGAGTTTCTCTTGAGGAGAAGCTTGAGAATTTTGATGAATCTCAAAATGAAACTCTTTCTAAAATCATTAAAGAACGTGACCATGCTATTGCTAAATACAAAGTTTTAGAGAAACAAAAGATCGTATTTGGTGTTGGTCATAATAGACTAACCGATGAGCTAGAGAAGCTCACTAAGGCTCACAAGGCCTTGGAGAGTGAACACTCTACTCTCACCAAGTCTTTTGAACAACTTCAAATACAATCTACTAAAATTGATGCACCACCTAGCTCCTCTACTTCTTCTTGTGATCATGCAAATGTCATTGAGGAAAATGCTAGGTTGAAGGATGAGCTTGCCAAGGCCTCTAGCCCTCAAGGTGAGAAACCTCTTTATGAGCTCTTGCAAGCGCAAAAGCCACACATAGGGAAAGAGGGCCTTGGTTATGTTGCCAAGAAGAAAAAAGAACAAGAACAAGAAGAAGGCCAAGCCCGCACAAGCAAAGGAGACTACCATTGCGAGTAGTGATGCCACAAGGGGCAATGCCACTCACAATGACTTTGCGGGAAAATACAACCCTTCATATGTTCTTATGAAATCTAGAAATGGTTGTGTTTTTGCTAAATATGTTGGCACTTCATATGGAGATGATTATCACTATGCTATTTGGGTTCCAAAGACCCTTGTGACTAACAAAAGAGGACCCATTCCACAATGGGTACCTAAAACAAAGACTTGATTTCTTGTAGGACTTTTCTTCCGGTGGATCTTCATGGCTCATTGATAGTGGGTGTTCATCTCACATGACCGGAAGCAAAGAATTAGTAAAGGGCCTATTGAAACAATTACTCACATTCTCTCATGTCACCGTCGGGAACGATGCAAGACTTAAGGTATTGGGATATGGCAAGGTAGTGATCACTCCGGAGTTATCCATTGAGAAGGTCCTTCTTGTTGAATCCCTTTCATATAATTTACTTTCCGTTGGTCAATTATGCAATGTCGGTTACACCGTTATCTTTAATAAACACCACGTGACCATCCTCTTCACTCAATCTCTTAAAGTAGCCTTTGTTGGATTTCGTGAACGGTTTGTATGTGGTCGATTTCTCGAAAGAGACCACTCAAATTGCCACGTGTCTAATGGCTAAATCCGACAAGGGTTGGCTTTGGCATCGCCGGCTAGGCCATGTCGGTATGAGAAATTTGCAAACTCTTGTGAAGGGTGGACACGTGGTAGGACTAACCGATGTTAATTTTTCCAAAGATCGTCCTTGTAGTGCTTGCATAGCCGGAAAGATGCATGAAAAGAATCACCCCAAGAAGAGCATTATCTCCACTAAGAAGCCTTTGGAGCTCCTTCATATGGATCTCTTTGGGCCTCCCACATATGAGAGTCTTGGTGGCAAGAAATATTGTTTGGTGATTGTGGATGATTATACAAGATATTGTTGGACTTTCTACATCAAGAGGAAGAGTGAAACTCAAAAGATATTCATTGACTTTGCAACCTTGGTTCAACGCCAATATGACTCCAAGATTTTGGCAATAAGAAGTGACAATGGTACGGAGTTCAAGAATTACACTATGGATGATTTCCTAAGTGGGGAGGGCATTCAACACCAATATTCCGCTGCTTATACTCCCCAACAAAATGGTGTCGCCGAAAGGAAGAACCGCACTCTTATTGATATGGCAAGAACTATGTTGGCCGAATTTCATTCCCCATACAACTTTTGGGCCGAAGCCATCAATACCGCTTGCCACTACTCAAACCGGCTCTTCTTTCGTCCTCTCATGAAAAAGACACCATATGAACTCCTTACCGGTAAAAAGCCAAATGTCTCTTACTTTCGCGTATTTGGATGCAAATGCCATGTTTACATTAAAGGTTGCCCAATTGCTAAATTTGCATCTAGAACTTTTGATGGTATTCTTGTTGGATATGCCGCAAACTCCCATACTTATAGGGTCTACAACATATCCACCGGATGTGTTGAAGAATCTATGAATGTGGAGTTTGTCGAGGATAATGGCTCCCAAGCGGAGCATATTGATCATGATGATGTAGGTGATGTACCTCCATCTCAAGCCATAAGAACTATGGGCATAGGGGAACTTATTCCTATTGAAGAACCTATTATTGACACTCAAGAAGAAGGAACAAGTTCTACTCAAGTTGAACCATCCACCTCAACAATTGATCAACAAGCTATACAAGAACAAGATCATGATATTCATCCACATGAGCAAGATAATGGTCAAGACCCACCCAACTCTAGTGGAGAACAAGAACATGATGAACCCCCATCTCCAAGAACTCCACTTCGGGTTGACCATGAACAAGAAGAAGGAAATGATGAAGATGTTCGTGTTGGTGAAACAATTGGTCAAGCCATAGAACGCCGAGTCATTCGGCGTGCATCAACATTGGATCATCTACAACACTTCAAAGAGAATATCCTTGGGAGTATTCGTAAGGGTGTGTCCACACGTAATCAATTATCTAACTTTTGTGGTCATGTCTCTTGTTTGTCTAGCTTAGAACCTCTCAAGGTATATGATGCTCTTGAAGACATGGATTGGGTTGCGGCCATGCATGAAGAATTGAACAATTTCGAGCGCAACAAAGTATGGTCATTAGTTGAAAGACCCAAAGACACATCACATAATGTCATTGGAACCAAGTGGATATTCAAGAACAAGCAAGACTCACATGGTCAAGTCATTCGCAACAAAGCAAGATTGGTTGCACAAGGCTACACCCAAATCGAAGGAGTCGACTACGGTGAAACTATGCCCCCGTTGCTAGACTTGAATCTATTCGTTTATTAATTGCCTATGCATCTACTCATAACATTACCTTATATCAAATGGATGTTAAAAGTGCTTTTCTAAATGGTCCACTAAATGAATTAGTGTATGTGAAACAACCTCCGGGTTTTGAAGACCCTAAATTTCCTAACCATGTCTACTTACTACATAAGGCTCTTTATGGGCTCAAGCAAGCTCCACGTGCTTGGTATGATCATCTCAAGGAGTTCTTAGTAGACCGTGGTTTTGAAATTGGGGTAATCGATCCCACCCTTTTTACAAAAAGGATAAATGGAGAGTTTTTCGTATGCCAAATATATGTTGATGATATTATCTTTGGTTCTACTAACATGAATTTAGTGATCAATTCTCTAAGCTAATGACCAAGGAATTTGAGATGTCCATGATGGGAGAATTGAAGTATTTTCTTGGCTTTGAAATCCACCAATGGAGAGAAGGAACATTCTTATGTCAAGCCAAGTATATTCAAGACATGCTCAAGAAATTTGATATGAACAATGCCAAGCCATATAAGTTTCCCATGGACTCCAAGGCGGATCTACACTTAGATCCGGAGGGTAAGGAAGTTGATCCCAAGCTTTATCGTTCTATGATTGGATCTTTACTTTACCTTTGTGCATCTAGACCGGATATTATGTTTAGTGTGGGTATGTGTGCAAGATTCCAATCAAGTCCTAAGGAAAGTCATGAAACCGCGGTTAAAAGGATTCTAAGATACTTGATAGATACTCCTAACTATGGTCTTTGGTACCCCCATGGGACAAGCTTTGATCTTGTAGGTTATTCGGATGCGGATTGGGCGGGTTGCAAAATGGATAGAAAATCAACTTCGGGTACTTGCCAATTCCTTGGTAGGTCTCTTGTGAGTTGGTCTTCCAAGAAGCAAAATTGTGTGGCCTCGTCCTCCACCGAAGCCGAATACATTGCCGCCGGAAGTTGTTGTGCACAATTATTATGGATGAGGCAAACTTTAAAGGATTATGGTGTCATTTGTGACAAAGTGCCTCTTTTATGTGACAATGAAAGTGCCATCAAAATTGCTCACAATCCGGTACTTCATGGGAAGACCAAGCATATTGAGATCCGGTATCATTTTATTCGAGATCATGTTGAGAAGGGTGATATTACAATCAAGTATGTCAACACCAAGCATCAACTCGCCGATATGTTCACAAAGCCTCTTGGTGAAGCAAGATTCAAGGAGTTGAGAGGAGAACTAAATGTGGTGGACATAAGCAATTGGACTTAGTGGACTTCTTGCATACCTACCCATATTAGACAATAGTTATTTGGTTTGGATGTAGGCATGGACATAGGGGGAGTGCGGTCCTAATCCATTGGACTATCCCTCCCCCCATTATGCCGATAGCAAGAACTCATTTTGTCTCTATATTTTCATTTTATGAATTGTGAGCTTAAATGACGAGTAGTGGCCGTGAACCCAAGATACATCTTCGCGGTGTCACACCACACACTCATACATGGTGGCTTAGGCCACCGCCCTCTTCTTTGTGAAGAGTTGATCTTATTTGATCTTCATTGGATTTTATTTGGTTTCTAGACCTTTATTGTGTTTTGGGAAAAACACTTGGAATTGGCTTTTATATTTGCATCTTGCAATTCCTAGTGTGTATCTCACCATCAGTGACTTTGTTCTTAACCTAAGCCATCTTATCTAAAAGCCGTGCTCATCTTGCATCATACATGTCCTCCATTTAAATCTGCTGTTTTGGAGCTTTTGGGTCCGGAGACTCCGGTGTTCAGCACCGGAGACTCCGGTCTGTCCAGAGTCTCCGCCCTAAAGCCCGGAAACTCCGGTCCAACCGGAAACTCCGGTGCTTTAGGCCGGAGACTCCGGCCTCGGTCGTTTCGCTGGGATTCTTAAGGGCTCGGGGTGGGGAGTTATTCATAACTTCCTCACACCCCCGACCCCAACTCTCCCCAGCCGCCGCCACAAGCTCCAAGACCCTCCGGCCGCTCCCCGCCGCCGGAATCCGCCGTGCCACCGGCTCCTCCACTTCCCAAGCGTTGGGGATCTTCCTCCCCTCCGTTTGGATCTCGCCATGAAGGACTCGGGTACCACTCTCTCTCCTTCTCTAGGATTTCATCCTAGATCTAGTTTTGAGAGTAGTTCTTGTAGAAATTCGTGGTGTAGAACCTTTAGGATGGCAATGTACTATCTAGAAAATTGCTAGTGTGAGTTTCCCCTCAGTTTTGACCTAGATTCGAGTTTTGGCATCAGGGCCGGAGACTCCGGCCTTCTGGTCCGGAGACTCCGGTGTGGCCGGAATCTCCGCCCCCTGAGACCGGAAACTCCGGTCTAGATCAAACCTGAGAGAAATTCCTCTACCTTTTTCTCTCGTTGAGATTCCATGGACATGTATGCTTACCTCAATGCTACCTATCTACTCCTGTTTCACAGCTAACAAGAAGTATCCCGGTCCTTCATCCTCATCCTCGACTATTAAGAAGTCAAAGAAGAACAAGCTCCAAGGTCGAGACTATTTGATCTATGATGAAGAACAAGACAAGCATGTGCAGAGTGGTGCTCTTAAGCAGAAACAGGCTGCTGATGCTAGAAGGGCTAGGCAAGAGGCTGCCCTCCTTCGAGAAGAAAGGGCCAAGAAGGCCAAGTTTGACAACTTGACCACTTTGAAGGGGTTGAACAAGGAAGAATTTCGGACAATGAGGGCGCAGAATTTCTATGACATGCCAAACAACTCCACCGATGGTCACTTTTGGAGAAAGGAGCAAGAGCTCATTATGAAGGAAATATATGCCAATTTGGACCCAAAAGCTCTTGTGTGTCCTCAAAAACCGCTGAACTTTGACGTGTTGGCCAAGAAGACATACTTTGCGGATGCATTATGGGTTGCTAGGAAGATTGGTCTTGAGCCCCTTATTACCACCCAACAAGACTATGATATTGACATGGTCCAACAGTTCTTTGCCACTCTTGTGCTTGGAGATGAGGAGGACACCAAAATGACATGGATGACGGGGCCTCTCAAAGTTAGTGCACACTTTTCAGAATTTGGAGAAGCTTGGGGTATGTGTTCAAAGGTGTGAATGAACCCGTTGGTCACCGGATGCATGTTGAAGGGTGGCCTATGATAAGAAGATCCTTGCCCCTCTTGCTGCTAGAGGGGGTGCCCTTGCTACCACCAAAGGACTCAAGCCCATCTACAACATCTTGATTCGCATGTTTCGTTGGAGCATTGCACCTCAAGCCGGGAATACGGATGCTATCCGTGGAGCTCTTGTCAACCTCATGTACCATTGCCACAAGACATACCTTGCCGGTCCGAATTGTCAAGGGTTTGAGATTGATGTCATGGATTTTATCAAGTGTGAGATCAACATTGCTATTCACGAGAGGAAGAATCCTATGTATGCTCCCTATGTCATGAAGCTCATTCTCAAGAAGATTCCCAATCTCAATCAATTCGTTTCAAGAAACACACATATGGCACCCTTCAAGTACTCCGCCATCACCTTACTCAAGCCTCTTATGAAGAGATAGAGGAGCAAGAAGCTCCTAGGGCAAGAAGAAAAAATGCCACTCCACCCTCTTGGGATCAAGGTGGCAAACAAAGAGTCAACGAGGAGTTGAAGAAAGTTTCTTGGTGGCAAAGGGCATGATGTGTATGGGTGTTGGGTTGCACAAGGAAAATCATCAAACTTATGTCACTAACAAGAGGATCTTGTCCAACCAAGCCAAGATGATGAAGGAAATGCGCAAGATCAGCAATGGTGGTACCACTCCTCCTCGCAATGAGGGTGATCCCGAAACTCCGCCATCCGATTCAACTATCTCTCTTGACAAGTGGAATGAGGATACATTTCATTGGTCTGATTATGCCGAGGTGACCTCCATGCCCTCCTCTTCTCGCAACACCGGCAAGGCTCCTATGCGCTATGAAGAAGAAAGTGATGAGGAAGAAGATAGTGTTGAAGCAAGTGATGCTGAAGATGATGATGGGAGTGGTGATGATGAGGACAGTGATGCCGACGATGATGAAGACGACGAGTGATCGCCTTGGGTTCCGTTAGCATCGCTCTTCTCCCTTTTTGGTGTTTCGATGCCAAAGGGGGAGAAGTAGTTCTATTAGGCCTCTCACCGTGGGATTTGCATGGGTCGGACACAAGCACGTGCGTTTATCATTTATTTGCGCTTGTGTCCATTTATCTTATGTCATTTGAACCTATTTGCTTTGGTTTTATGTTGTGAGACTATGTTCCTATTTGTGGTACTCTGTGTGGTATGAGACTATGGATTTCATAATTCCTATGGTTGAGATGATATTACTTATGGTCTATTATTGTGCATTGGTCTCTATGTCATAGTTATGCACAAGGTATGGTTCCTTTTCACCTCAACCCTATATCATGATTTGTCTCATGTTGGTGTAATTTATATTGTTCCATATATTTCTTGTGAGTTGTCTCTCCTCTACATGTTGAGCATTTGTATTCAAATGCAAACTACTTGTATGCACACATGTAGGGGGAGCCTCTCAAATCTTTGTGGTACATGTCGATAATTGTTGTGTGCTTTATTGCAAATCCGAGTGTTGTCATCTAACACCAAAAAGGGGGAGATTGAAAGGACATATTTTATGTCCCCTATGTTTTGTGTGTTAGGCAACAACACTAGGAATTATTTAATATGATGTTAAGTGGTGCAGGAATGAAATGATACAATTACACTTTGCATCGAAACACTTGACAAGAAAAAGAAGCTTGCATTTGCCTGTCCAGTCCGGAGTCTCCGGTCTCTGTGGCCGGAGTCTCCGGTCAATTTGAAATTCTGGAGCAAAAGCTCCTCAGGACGGCAGCCGCGGTATGGGGTGCGGAGTTACCCCGGAGTAACACCGGAGTCTCCGCACCGGCCGGAGTTTCCGGTCCCGTGGTCCGGAGTCTCCGCCCCAGACAAGATTTTTTGAATCAAAGATCTTCCCACGACGGCGCGTCCCGGAGTAGGTCCGGAGTTTCCGGACACCAAGACCGAAGTTTCCGTTGCGAAGAAGATGAACATCGTGGTGGCAGCCGCTGCATCACGATCGGAGTTACCCAGGAGCCAGTCCGGAGTCTCCGGACTTAGTGGACTGAAAAACGGCTAGTTTTCTGGAGGGGTATAAATACCCCTCCACCTACCTCCAGCTCTTGAGCTCGCCCAGATCTGAAGTACACCATTGTTGCAAGCTCAAGAAACATTAGATCTCCCAATCCCTCCACCCAAACTTGTTGATCTTTGGAGGATTGAAGGAGAAGGCCCGGATCTACATCTTCACCAAGCGGTTCTTCATTTCCCCCTCATTCACTTGAGGGATTTGAGCCTAGGGTTTCCACTAGGAAAACCTAGGCATCTTGTTGTACTTACTTGCTTGCTACTTTTGTGTAGCGAAGTTGTGGTGCTTGGGAGCTCCCAATCCTTTTGTGGGTTGTGCTCCAAGCTTGTTGTAAGGGCTCCGGATTCCGCCTTGAAGGACTCCGATAAAGAAAGGTGGACCGAGCTTTTGTGCGAGGTTCATCGGAGAATAGGGTGAGGCCATTTGTGGTGTCTTGAGTTTGAAACTCACACCCCTCCAACGAGACGTACTCCCCTAAAAAGAGGAACTCGGGAATACATCCTTGCCTCCGCGTGCTTCCCGATCGGTTACTCCTTTCTTGTTGTTTACTACTTGTATCGTATCTTGTTTAGACTTAACTTGTCATATAGGTAATTCCATCTTAGTTGTATATCTAGAGAATTTACCTTTGTGTCAAGCCTTAATCGAAAAAGAATTAAAAATTGGAGTAGCACCTATTCACCCCCCCTCTAGGTGGCCATACGATCCTTTCAATAGGGGTGGCAGAGGTAGCCAGATTCCACGAATATTCCACCGTTTCGGTGGTTCCGCTCATCCCACCAAATCGGCCGGATGGCGCTAACCAGGCGGGCTCCCGCGCTAGTCTCACCCCCGAAATAATTTTTCGCGCCGATTTCGCCCACTCACCGCGCTAGAAAACCCCACCTTATCCCGTTTCCCCTCTTCTCTCTGCTCACTCTTCCTCATCTCGCGAGCAGCAGGCGACGACGACCAAGAAATCAGGCGCCGCCGGGGACCTCGTCGGAACAACTCCGGGCTGCAGCGGCGGGTACCTCTCTTCCTCTCCCTCAGTTCCTTTGGTTGGCACGGGCTTCTCCCTCCTAGCTCACTCTTCTATCTCGGTAACCAGGGGGCGGCGGCGGCAAGAATTCGTCGCCGGGAGATCAGAGGCAGCGGCGGCGGGGCTTGTCCGGACGGCGGCGTGAGGTATATTCTCTCTTCCCCTTTCTCATGGTCGACGGCGGGCCCCTTCTCCTAGCTAGCTTCCTGTCTCGGTCGGCCGGCGGGGATAGCCGCGCGGGGGATGCAGTGTGGGAGGGGCGACGAGGTAGGGGTCTGGGAGGATGATGGGCGACAAGGGAGTGGCCTGGGAGGGGCAACGGGCGGCCTGGGAGGGCGACGAGGGAGAGTGGCCTGGGAGGGGCGCCGAGGCAGGGTCTCCACTCGCCCTGCCTCTCGTATCTCTGTTCTTCCCTCTGTACCCCATTTTCACATCCTCTTTTCTCTGGTTTGTGCAGGATTACGAGGTGGACCAGCAGATCAGCTTCTAGCAGTTGAGCAAGCATCTCAGTGGTAAAATCCAATCTTCTCTTTACAATTCAAGATGCATGATGCGTGTGATTGTATTATATATATGCAATGTTCAAATTTGGTCAGATTTGTTGTTGCATTCTTCAAGTTTGTTCTTTGTTACTTTCTATTGTAGATGGACAACAAGACAAGGATGTTAATTAATTCAGCAGTGGCATATATATTTGTTTCAATGCTGACTTTGGTGGTGCAATCTAGAAAAAGAAAACGGAGAGAAAGAATTACTTATGCACCAATAGATGAAACCGATAGGATGAGAAGAGAGTATCTAGATAACAAAGTATGGAAAAATGACACAACTTGTTTGAACATGCTTAGGCTTCGGAGAGCACCATTTTTTCGATTATGCCAACTCTTTAGGGACCGCAAGTTGTTGAAGGACACAATACATACATCTATTGAGCTACAAGTAGCTATGTTCTTGCATACCGTTGGACACAACGTTAGGAATAGGGTAATTGGCTTGAACTTTGGTAGATCCGGTGAAGTTGTTAGCCGTTATTTTAAAAAAGTCCTACATGCCATTGGTGAGCAGCGAGATGAACTTATTAGGAAGCCATCATTGGACACTCCTGCCAAAATAGAAGGGAACCATCGGTGGGATCCATACTTCAAGGTATGAGATGGTGTGTCAACAATTATTTGTTGTAAGCATGGTGATGTCTAGATCATAAATTGTTTCTTTTTCTTTTTCCACCCCAATAGGATTGTATTGGAGCTATTGATGGAACACATGTTCGAGCCTCCGTTACAAAAGATATGGAGGATTCTTTTCGTGGTAGAAAAACCCATACCACACAAAATGTGATGGCGGCTGTTGATTTTGATCTTCGCTTCACATATGTGTTGGCTGGTTGGGAGGGGACAGCACATGATGCACTTGTATTACGTGATGCTTTAGAACGTGAGAATGGTTTACGTGTCCCACAAGGTAATAGATTATCAACCAACTGTCAATAGTAATATTTATATAGCATCCAAATAACCCAAATGTCCCTCCTATGTTAGGAAAATTTTACCTAGTTGATGCTGGATACGGGGCCAAACCGGGGTTCATGCCTCCATTTCGACGTGTGAGATACCATTTGAATGAGTGGGGAAACAATCCAGTGCAAGATGAGAAGGAGCTGTTCAACCTTAGGCATTCTTCTCTACGTGTGACCGTAGAGCGTGGATTTGGGTCACTCAAGAGAAGATTCAAAATCCTTGATGATGCCCAACCATTTTTTCGATTTCCTACTCAAGTAGACATTGTTGTAGCTTGCTGCATTATTCACAACTGGGTTATAAATGATGGGATAGACGAATTTATCATACCCGAGGATGAATGGACACCAAATATTCAGCATGCCTCAACATCAAGTGGCCAAGCACAAGAACTTTTATACATGACTAATTTTAGGCAAGAGACTGCTGATCAAATGTGGGAAGATCGACAGAACTACTTGCAGCAACAAAATATGTAATCATTGCTTGTTGTCCAATGTTTGTAATGACATTTCATTTGCTGTAATGAAGTGTGTAATGACATTTTATTTGCTGGAATGAAGTTTGTAATGACATTTTATTTGCTGGAATTAAATTATATGGAGATTTCTGCTTGCTGATCTTGTTTCTTTAATGTCCTATTGTTACTGAAATTGTTTTGTGTTCTTTTGTGTTCAATATTGTAGGAAATGGAAACTAAGAAAGTTGCATGGACACCTACCGTGTCAGCATGCATGCTTGCTAACCTCTGTGATGTTGTGGCTAAGGGCACTAGAACATCTAGTGGCTTCAAGAAGTGTCACTATGTTGCTTGTGCCAAAACTTTGAATGATCACTTTCATCTTAACCTGACTCACACAAATACTAGTGATCATAATAGGACATGGAGGAGGAAATATCAGAAGATTGTGAAACTCAAGCAATTGAGTGGTGCGGGATGGGATGAAGAGAAGTTCATCATTGTTCTTGATCATGAGCATTACACAAACCATATTCAGGTCAAATACTTGCTGGAATCTGTATGTTTCTTGTCAAATAGTCGCTGAAATGAATCATTTTATGCCTATACATTTTCGAAATGAGTCCTTCTATGCCTATATATTGCTGGAATGTGTATCTTTTGTGTCAAATGCTTGTTGAAATGAGTCTTTGTATGCCTATATATTGCTGGAATGTGTATCTTTTGTGTCAAATACTTGTTGAAATGAGTCTTTGTATGCCTATATATTGCTGGAATGTGTATCTTTTGTGTCAAATACTTGCTGAAATTTATTTTACCTCTAACAGGACCATAAAAAGGATGAACCTTTTCTTAACAATCCAATTGAGCATTATGGGGAGATGGCTACAATTCATGGTGGAAGCATGGCCACGGGACAATATGCTAGAGGATCAAGTGAGCCTCTAGCAACAGACAATGTGATTCATCTTGATGAAGATGTTGCTGCCACCGTTGAAGAAGCTAGTCAAATGTTGGTGAGTCCTCGGCTCCCAACATAAAAAGGCCAAAGCTAATCCTTGTGGAGATGAGGGGCTGCAAGCAACTCTCATTGCATGTAGTGAAAGGTTGGCTGTTGCCATAGAAAAGACTGCTACCACCGACAACACCTCTCCATTGGACCTTTGGAAGAACATGAAGACACTCCCAAATTTTGGTTTGGATTTTCTTGCCCACTACTATGCCTACTTGGTTGACAATCCTCGTACCGCAACGACGTTCCAAGTGTTGGAGAAAGATCAAAAGATGGTTTGGGTTTCTAGGTACATCAAGAATACCTTTCCAGACTTTGTTCCATATGTTGATCCAAGTGATGAAGAAAACTAAGGTTGAAGGTTGATTGCTTGTGGTACTTGTTTTGTGCTTTTGATGACAACTAAACATTAGTCTATAGGTTGTATGGACTTGTGACTTCTCACAACAACCAAACATTGGACTATGGGTTGTATTGACTTCTACATGTCAAGTAAACTTTGATCTCTCCTCTTGGAGTATGGCATGTAAGAGTTGTAGCTAGGCTAATATTGTCGAATTATGACTTGGACTTTGAATATCAGTTTTAATTACTAATTTCGAAATTATGTTGAGCCTTGTTCTTCAGTTTTATTGTTGTCATATTATTGTTGTCAATGAGTTGAAAAATGTTCTGATATGATCATGTATAGAGGTAATCTCACCATACTACCAAAGAGGTCACCACAAACAGTCTATCCTCAATCCCCAACCATATTTCACCATTCCAACCAAACAAAAAAACTGGTTATCCCATATTCTCAACCAAACAAAAAATATGGTTACCCCTAACCAGCTGGTTGGGGATACCCTTATCCCCTAACCATACCCTCCAAACCAAACACACCGCACATGCATGTTATGAATGTTCGTTTTCAACCATCAACCCTACCGCGAATCCAAATCCAAGTGTAAACCATACACATGTTCAACATAAAATCTAACAACATGCAACCAAATTATTTATTTTTCATGTGATTTAGTCCATCGGGTAAGGAGCTGGAAGCATGGGAAATTCTTTTTAGAAAAATAAAAGAATGGGTTGGGAGATTCGACTATCAGCTTGCAAGCCTAAATTGTTGGTTCATCAATGGCGGAAAAAACGACACAAAAGCTTTGGAAATTCTTGAGATAAGGAGTACATTGTTGGCCGAAGAAAGACCTTGTGACCTTGCCAATGACTTCTCCATCAGGTAGGATTTTGTTAGCCCGTGTCCTAATTTGTTGAGGGAAAACAGGTCCAAGTAATACTGTTATTCTTGTTATTCCGAGGCTAAATTAAGCCAGTGATTGCGAAGAAACTTGTGGTCATCTATGGATACCAAAAATAAAAGAAACACATTTTAGGTGGTGCATAAAGGGCATGTTATCCAAGGCGACAATATGAAGCCTAGTCTTAAAAAAAATCAAAATCAGTATTTGTACGACTAAAGATAATCTGAACTTTTCTACAAGGATAAATAGAGATGATTTCTACAAACATGTAAAAAGGTTTTGTTGAAAACTACGTTATATTTTTGGCTAAACGGAAAAAAATGCGGCTCTAAGATGGCACTATTTTTTTTGGTGTTTGCATTATTTTTCCGTTTTTGTGTAGGTCACATATGAAAATGTAACTCTATAAAAATGATACGTGCATACTATACCATAAAAAATATACATACATAATATACATCTATATGTACTTGATATCTTTTCAAAATTCTATTTGAAACAAAAAATTAAAGTTTGGATCCCAAGCGATAAAATCACTACAAGATAATATACATTTATATATTTTCCACTAATTCAAAGCCTAAATTGAGTTCTCTGGGTTGTTACCTTTTTTATGATATACAAACCATCGTCTACACGTCATGTTTTTGTCACTTTCATGAATTAACCCACGGCTAACATCCTTAAAATCCATTTGAGTGGTCACACTTACATTTCTCTCATAAGGAGCATCAACATATGCTCTTCACCACCCTAGCTAGACTCATGGGTTGCCAAAAACTAGTGATTTGATGCCTGAATGAACCCTCGGGACAGCTCCAGACGATGCTCAAAACACCTCCCAAATAGAGCCGTAGGAACGATTGAACTCGTTCGGGGCGCGGAGAGGGAACGCAGTTGCCCAAATTCGTGCAACCACGGAGATGGCTGTGAGTTAGGATGATGGCGTGTGAGAAATAGGGTTACCTCCTGCACAAACTCATCCAATGTGTATCCCTCTGACTTTCAGCATGCACTCTCTCCACCATTTTCTCCCTTCGAGTTCTTCCTTGTTGGAAGTTTCTTCAGTGACGAGCAGGTAATCTGTGACATCTTTTGCGGTCAGCGCTGGTCGTCCGTGGCAAGTTTCTTCCTACACTTTCTCTACGCTTGTTTTCTGCATCCTCATCCCAATCATCCGATGGCTGTTGTAAGAAACCTCAATTTCTCAAACTCTGAAGTTGTAGTTTGTAGTTCAGATAACGTGAGGGATGTGCTAGATGGGATGCTAATTGTTAGTTGTACCTGTGTTTTAGATATTAATGTGGTTTTTTTTCATAATTTTAATAATGTTTTTATATAGCTTTTCGAAGAAAAAAAAGTTTTAGATATCCCTTTGTTGCTGGAGACGGCGCGCAACGCTATTTCTCCTGGAACCCCCTGCCCCAAGAAAGAAAGAAAAAAAAAAACCTTGTAAAAGAAAGTGAAACCCAAGCGCCCTCTCGGCTGCCTCCGGTGGCGGTAGGAAGAGGGTACACCGGCGCGGTGGCGGAGAGGGTTGGAGGCGCGCATGTGCTCCGTTTCCCGTGGACTGGCGGGGGGCCGACGGCGGCCGCAAGGCGGGGATTCTTGGAGCCCGAACCCTCCCCGCCGCTAGGTCGCCGTGGAGTAAGCGGAGGGAAGGCTCCGCTGGAGCACAAGGCGAGCAGGCGGGGGTCAACGCGGCGGCGGCGGCGGCGGCGGCGAGCGGGGGCCCTATGGTGCGGCTCCGACGGACTCCGCCTTCCCCGCGCCGTGCAGAGCGAAGGAATCGATCTGTGCGCGGCGGCCGGCGAGCACTGGCGCTCCGGGTGGCGAGGTTCGTACGAGTGCTGAGGCGTGGGCCCGTGACGTCGGATGGCGCATCGTCGGGATCTGCCACATAGACGGCCAGGTAAGATCTCGCCAGCCACGTGTCAAGATTGACTCCTCTACGACCGTTGATAGATGTGGACAGAAAATCGGACGGTAGGGATGCGCCGAGAAGCCATCGCCTGCCTGCCCAGCTTATATATGCTGCCACAACACGGCATCCTCGGCGCAACATTTTGTATCCTGCGCTCTCCTCCTCCTCCTCCTCCTCCTCCAAGCAGACCGGAGCGGAGCAGCGGGAGGAAAGGTGAGAGGCGAACCCGTCCCATCTCCACTCCCTCTTCCTCTCCTCTACATCCTGTTTCCTGTGTGCTCCACCTTCGTGTGGATTTGCGGCTGCTCGCTCTCCTTCTCTTCTCCAACGACGGCGTGTTCCTCGATTCCTCCCGCTAGTGGTGCTGGGTATTCCAGTTCCTTGTGATGAATTCGTGTTTACCCTTCTGCTTGAGTTCGTTGTTTATGGTGTTCTAGAGCGCTTCTGATGGAGCAGCGGACCGTGTGTCAGCGTTCTATCACACTTTGGTGCGTTTGCCTGCTCCGGGTTCTTCGATCCTTGCCGCCGTCGTGCGCTGTGCGGCTTTGCTATGCTGAATCGGACTCTGGTTTGCTAGTATTTGTGGTGGCGTTGCTGGAGTAGAATTGTGGGTGAGTCTGCCTCCCGTGCTCGTTGGTGTTGCGCTGTTTTCTGTCCCTGAATCGAATTTTCCTCGCTAATGCTGTGATTTCTACGTGATTAGTCTTAAAGTCGATTTCGTGTCGTTGCTGGTGTGTGCGGTGGTTTGATGAACTGAAGAACATCGGTTAGATCAGGACGTTATTCAGCGCCTGGTTGCTATCGTTTGTTCGGTGGCTAATCGATTTCCGCTTGCACGTTTCGGTGTATTCGTGGTGGTTTTCTCAGGAAACATGATCGCGTTGGGATTTCAGTTTCGCAGCAAATCAGTACATCTACTACATGTTCGTTAACCAATTAGTCGATGCTCAGATTTAGTGTTGTTCGATTCTCGTGTAAGATCTTCGTTAGAGGCCTTGGGTTCCTTTGCGCTTCGATAAATGCATTTCCTCGTATTGTTCCTTAAGTTCAGTTCGTGCTGAGATCTTAGCACCGAAAATGGTGAGTCCAGTTGGTGTTTGTGTTTGGGTGAAGTTAATGTTGTTCATGCATTGGAACAGCAACATGTCGATCTCCGCTCCGGAGTCCTGATTTCTGGGGCAGTTGAGCAGTTCGTGATTCCCTAGTGCCGTGTAGTTCATTTTTAAATGCAAAAACATGATGCTGATTGCTGAACTAATCTAAGAACATGAAGATCTGCAATGTCTGTACATTCAGATTATTTTTGTTTTGATTGATACTTGTGAAGCAGGAGCATATAATTACACTTGGATCGTTTAAAGTTACTTGTTACCATTTCTTTCTTCTTGCCAGTTTGTGATGAACTGAACCTTTGATCTCCGCAGCTAATCTCTGGGACTGTAGTGAAAACAATAGGATGCATGTGGATTCCGAATGATGTTTCTGTGTGACTTGAGCTTCACGTTGGATAGTGCAATGCTACTCCCCTCTTGTTACCTGAAAGTGGTAGATGATCCAATGTTTGCATAGTCTAATATATCCTCTGCCTTAGAAACTTAAAAGGACTATGGTATTCAACAAAATGGTCGAATGTCAGAAACTGATAACGTAGGAGTTAGCGTCTGATATAAATGTTCATTGCTCACTCAACTGTATGTTCTTGTCAAGAGCTGATAACCCTGGTTAGTTTGGTGTGACTAGTGACCCTTTGGCATGATTATTAGTTGCTTTATGTTTAGTTATAAAATCTCCATATCAGGTAGAACTATAAGTCTGGAGGAAACAAGCATACAAAGTCACTGCAGTGGCTTTTGGATTTGGGAAGCCTAGGTGAATTAAATTTGTTGCGTTTATTATCTCACGTTGATGATATCATGAACTCTTTCTTATTCTACTTTATGTTTGTTTTTCAATTAGGCTCCAAAATGGACTATGATTTGATTTTGTGAACCTTGTATGTATCTCAGTTTGTGTAGATTCTCATGTAACATCTTGGGTGCAAAGTCTTGTATTCCTTTACTGCACTTGGATAAACGCATTTCTTGATATTGTATAAGATTCGTAGAATGCAGTCTATGCATTCAAGCCATGTGAATCCAATCATACTTGTGAAGCAGGAGCCTATAATTACACTTGGATCGTTTAAAGTTACTTGTTACCATGTCTCCCTGGTTGCCTCTCTGCTTGTTTCTATGGAATTTATTTTAATTATTCTCGAATCCATTTGATTCGATTCATACAATCTCAACCTGTCCTGTCTTGTTTATTTCAGGAAATTCTTTATTGGATTTCAGGACACAGGCCGAGTCTCCTCTAAGATTGACCCAGAGCTTCTACTTTAAGAAAAAAGGTAAGAAATGATGTCATGTTCCTTTAGAGTGCTTCGATAAATGCATTTCGTCATATTGTTCCTTTAGTTCGAGTTCGTGGTGAGTTCTTAGCACCACAAATCTGTGGCTTAGTGTTTGGAGTTTGTGTTTGTGTTTGTGTTTGTGTTTGTGTTTGTGTTTGTGTTTGTGTTTGTGTTTGTGTTTGTGTTTGTGTTTGTGTTTGTGTTTGTGTTTGTGTTTGTGTTTGTGTTTGTGTTTGTGCTTGTGTTTGTGCTTGTGCTTGTGCTTGTGCTTGTGCTTGTGCTTGTGCTTGTGCTTGTGCTTGTGCTTGTGTTTGTGTTTGTGTTTGTGTTTGTGTTTGTGTTCGTGGTGGTCTAGGAGAACTATCGAGAACCAGGACTAGATACTTGTGAAGCAGGAGCATATAATTACACTTGGATCGTTTAAAGTTACATGTTACCATGTCTTTCTTCTTGTCATTTGTGATGCATGAATCTTTGATCTCCGATCCTAATCTCTGAGACGACGCAGTGTTCACTGATTCAATCTTGTTGTTTTTTCTGTTTTAACTAATACAATCACTAGTGCCGTGTAGTTCACTTGTACATGCAAAAACATGATGTAGCTACTCAATTTATCTAGGCATATAACGATATGCAATGCCACTACATTCAGTTTCTGTTTGTTTTGATACTTGTGAAGCAGGAGAGGATAATTACACTTGGATCATTTAAAGTTACTTGTTACCATGTCTTCTTGTTAGTAATCTGGGACACTGGTGGCCAGGATATACACCATCATTATGTTCCGAGACGACCCAATGACCATGTTCATTGATTATATCTTGTTATTTTTTCTATTTTAACTAATACAATCACTGGTTGTCTCTCTGCTTGTTTCTTGGAACTTCTTTCGACCATTCTTGAATCCATTTGGTTTGATTAGTACAATCTGAACCTGTCCAGTCTTGTTTATTTCAGGAAAAGCTTCATTGGAGTTTAGGACAGAGGCCGAGTCTCCACTTACATTGACCCCCTAGAGCTTCTGGCAAAAAGGTAAGAAATGCTGTTAGGAGAAGAGCTATAGAATGCATGTGGATTCCAGATGATGTTTACATGACTTGAGCTTCATGTTGGATAATGCAATGTTATTTCCTTTTGTTACCTGAAAGCGGAAGATGATCGAAAGTTAGCAGAATCTAATATATCCCCTGACGTAGTAACTTGAAGGACTCTGGTATTCAACAAAATGGTCGAATGTTAGAAAGTGTTAATATGAGATAGCATCTATCAATGATAGGTGTTGAGATTATTCAGCTATGTCGAGCTTCTTCTATGATGATACAGTAGACTATATATCTTCGTAAGGATGTTTGTTATTAACTTTTTATTGCTGACTCCACTATATGTTCTTGTCAAGAGCCTATAACACTCTGGTTAGTTTGATGTGACTAATGATACTTTCTCATGATTCTTAATTGCTTTCTGTTTAGTTATCAAATTAGTTCATCCTTGATGTTGTGCCCAAACCAATGTGCCTTGATATTAAATGTTCCTTTTCAGCCTTATCTTACCGATGTACCTCTGATGTTTAAAGTTTGGTTCATCCAGTTCATTAAATAAATACTGACTGACATAGAATAAAATGCTGACCAAAATTAAGTTAAGGATCTTGTTTATACTGAATATTAGCCCTCATTCTACAAGTAGTCTTAATTTCAAATTTTGCTTCCTGTTCGAAACTGTAGTATGTTATTGTCCCTGGATTCTTCAGAAAAGCAAGAACGTTCAGGTGTACATAGGCCATTTAGGGCTAAACTTCAAGTGATTTAATTCGAGGACTTTTGGGCTGCATGTACAGCCATCATTTTTCTTTCTGCTGTGTTGTTCTAGGATTCTTTTTAGAGAAAAGGCACATGAATACAAGAGTCATTTTAGTTTTAAAAAAAGGAAAAAAACAACAATTCAAACGAACAAACAGCAGTTCTAGGATTCTAGTTCTGACACAGTGAACTTGAACCATGACAATGTAGTTTAGTTCTTACGTTTTTTTTCGAAATTTTCAATTCTACTAAGATGCAAGCGTTGAAGTATTTCTTTATGCATGTGAAAATATCCTGCTAATACTGTTTGCCTGCTAGTCTTATGGCCAGTTACAGAGACGTAGTCCTACAGGGCAAGACTGAGACTCAGATCAGTGAGCCAGCTGCGGCCGTGAAGCAGGCTGCTGCACGGGAAGCGGCGAAACAGGCTCTCCTTCAGAACCAAAGTACTCCTCAGTACCCATTTGTTCAATATTGTTCACACTTACAGATCTAATTTTTTTATATAACGTCCTCTTCTTTCACGTGCAGCTCGGGAGATGGCGGCAGCAGTGGGTGTCGAGCAGGCTGCACAGCGTGAGGCAGAGAAGCCTCCTGCCCTTGAGGCTGAAGGTACTTCTTCTGTTCTTCTGACTCTCATTTGGTTCAAATTGTCTTTATTAATACACTCTTTCCTGTAGGTCCCGTGCAGAGCTATGAGGATGAGGAGGATAGTGAGTGGGAGGAGGACGGTCAGGACGACGACATCTGTCGCAGCCGCCGTCGCCGCCGTGGTCATCGCGCTCGCTGCTCCCGCGGGCTCATGGGGCCAAGAGACGCCTATGATGGCCGCCGCGCCTAGGATTCGCCTGTAGTCACAAGTACTAGTGAAGATGCATAGGTAACCGATGCAGAGATTCTTCCACTATTGCTGGGATTATGGTTTCCCTTGAACGACATAAAGCTCAGAAGTAGTCGTGCGAGTGAAAATGAGTAAGTAATGACGTAGATGTACACTGAGGAGGTTCTTCGAACATGTTGATGGGATTCTGATTTCGCTTGAACCGCATAACGTTGATTCAAATTCAAAGTTGCTGAATTGGTTCACCAGACTATATTTTCCACGTTTCAAGCTTTTATACTAAACATGTATTTACCATGATCGTGGAGTAGATAGGGTGCATAGAGGTGGTTTCACTTGATATTACAGCAAAAATCGAAACCGACGAAAGCCTCAGTTACCTTCTATGATCGAATCTGGTTCAGAATGCTTCTCGACATCTGCCTCACGGCAACTGGTTACAAAACCTCTCGATCATATCGCCTCACATTCTACACAATTATCGAGATAGGAATTTACCTACTGCAGCTTTCATGCATCCCGGCATAGTACTCAAACGTCCAACCAAGTCATGCAACTTTCCAACACTACGCGGCACATGCGACCCTCGAAGGTTTTTCTCTTACCAAATTCAACTATTTGTATGTTGCATAATTTTCAACACATAAAAATTAGTTCCCCACTAATTGAAAATAGAAATAAAATTATTTATACAATTCAAACAAAATTAAGTTCAACTATAGCGAGACTTAGGCGGCGTTTTTCTTTGACCATCAACAAATGCTCTATTAGTTCAACTCGACTTGCAACTGGAAAAATATCAGTTGCGACCTCATAAAACATGATGATATCATGTCGATTAAACTCTAACTTAAATCTCAGTATACCAAGAATTAGTAAAGGAAACTTATTAAAAAAATCGTACAAGCAACGACGTAACGAAAGTACCAAGAATACTCTTTTTTGACTTTAGTAGGCTGATGATCATATTTATAAAAAAGATAAAATAAACAAAAAGGTCAAGCTAAAACAAAACTGACAAATATGAAGGTAAAACTATCCTTTTTGTTGTATCATGTAGAAAAGGGACAAACAAAAAGGAAAATACATACCAAAGTTGGTCGGTTCCTAATGTAAGCACACAAGTAGCTTGTATCGTGGTGATTAGTATGGTTGTGTGGACCATTGAAAGTAGTGAGTTTGATTCTAGCCAATAGGTATACTTTGGTGCTTGTTGATGATAAGATTAAAGGGAACTATTCAGCTAAGTAATTCTATAGGTTTTAGAGCATCTCTAGTCGGCTCCCCGAAGGCCGCCCAAACGCCCGGGAAGACCGCCCGGACAGGTTTTGGGCTAAAAACCAGCACTCAACGGTGCCCACTGATGGCGTGAATCATACGCTCGTTGGGAGACCCCAAGAAGAAGGTATGATGCAGTTCAGCAGCAAGTTTCCCTCAGAAAGAAACCAAGGTTATCGAACCAGTAGGAGCAGCAACTCTTCAGAAGGTTGTTGGTGGCTCGCACGGCGCAATACGATCACCAACGTGGAATCTGCACACAACACAATCAAACTACTTTGCCCCAACGAAACAGTGAGGTTGTCAATCTCACGGCTTGCTGAAAACAAAGGATTAAACGTATGGTGTGGAAAATGAGTATTAAATTGCAGAGAATGAAAAAGGAACAGTTTGCAGTTTGTGGTTGTTTAATCAGTGTAAAAGAATGGACCGGGGTCCACAGTTCACTAGTGGTGTCTCTCCATAAAAGATAACTAACATGTTGGGTGAACAAATTACAGCTGGGCAATTGACAAATAGTGAGCGCATGACAATGCATATACATGACATGTTGACTACTATGATATTTAATTGGGCATTACGACATAATACATAGACCGTTATCCAACAGCATCTATGACTAATAATCCACCGCCGGGTTGTCATCCGAGTCCCCCGTTGGTATTAAGTTGCAAGCAACGGATAATTGCATTAAGTAAAGTGCGTAATGTAAACAAACACATATGCCCGTGGACATAGCATCGTTAGGTTATCCCTAGTGGCAACAGCACATCCACAACCTTAGAACTTTCTGTCACTGTCCCAGGTTAAACGGAGACATGAACCCACTATCTAGCATAAATACTCTCTCTTGGAGTTACAAGCATCTACTTGGCCAAAGCATCTACGAGTAACGGAAAGCATGCAAGATCTTAAATAACATATAAGATAGATTGATAATCAACTTGACATAATATTCAATATTCATCGGATCCCAGCAAACACAACATGTAGCATTACAATAATATGATCTTGATCATGTAGGGCAGCTCACAAGATCTAAACATGATGGCACAAAGTGGAGAGACAACCATCTAGCTACTGCTATGGACCCGTAGTCCAAGGATGAACTACTCACGCATCACTCCGGAGGCAGGCATGGCGATGTAGAAGCCTCCGGTGACGATTCCCCTCTCCGGCAGGGTGCCGGGAAGAGGTTCTGAACCCTCCCGAGCTAGGGTTGACGGCGGCGGCGTCTCTGGAACTTTTCGTGGATATTTGCTCAGGCTTAGGGTTTTCGCGTCGGGGGGAATAAGTAGGCGAAAGGGCGGCGGCTGCGACCCCCGAGGGGCCCACACCACCCTAGGGCGCGGCAGAGGGGGGCCGCGCCCTAGGTGCGTGTGGGCCCTGGTGGCCCTCCTCTGTGCTCCTTCTCCGTCAGGTGTTCTGGAAAAATAGGGACCCCCGTGTAGTTTCGTCCAATTCCGAGAATATTTCCAGACTAGCTTTTCTGGAATACAAAAACAGCAGAAAACAGGAACTGGCACTTCGGCATCTTGTTAATAGGTTAGTCCCAAAAAATGTATAAAAGTGATATAAAGTAGATGCAAAACATGTAGCAATTGGTATAAAACAAGCATGGAACATCAAAAATTATAGATACGTTTGAGACGTATCAGCATCCCCAAGCTTAGTTCCTACTCGTCCTCGAGTAGGTAAACGATAAAAACAAAATAATTTTTGAGGTGACATGCTACTATCATAATCTTGATCATATAATATTGCAAGGCACATGTAAATGAATGAAGTGATCCAAGTCAATGGTCTATAATTTGCTACCAAATAGATAATGAGTAAACAATGAATCACACAAGCTAAACGTTTTCATGAATAGTACTTTCGAGACAAGCATCAAACAGTTTTGCATAAGTGTTAACTCATAAAGCAATAGTTTCTAATAAAAGGTATTTAATCAACACAAAGGAAGAATTTAGTTTCAGCATTTGCTTCAACTTTCAACATATTTATCTCATGGATATTGTCAACACAAAGTAGTATAACAAGTCCAATACATTGCATATAACGCATGTTGTAACAAAGTTGACACTAGTGTTTGCTTGTGGAAGACAGAAAGAATAGGAAAACTGACTCAACATAAAAGTAAAAGAAAGGCCCTTCGCAGAGGGAAGCAGGGATTAAATCATGTGCTAGAGCTTTTAGGTTTTTGAAAGCATATAGAGATTGCATAAAATATTTGATACTCCTCCCAACCTTGCTAACACAAGCCATGGCTAACCGAATCCTCGGGTGCCTTCCATCAATCACATACCATGGAGGAGTATCTATTTTTGAGAGGTGTTTGTTAATTGTCAACGAATGGTAGCGGGTGAGAACAGTATTCTACCTGTCGAACGGACTTTTAAGAGCGGCTCCCATGAAGGACGTTATTTCTACCAGCAAGGCAGATCATCCCTCTTTCTCTTTGGTTTACACACATTCAGGTATTTCACTGTTTGTCATTGCTTACTGATGAATCAGGGCAAAAGTGTGAAGAGAATTAATTGGTTAAAGTTGTAATTAATTGGGACTGGGCACCCCGTTGCCAGCTCTTTTTGCAAGTTATTGGATAAGCGGATGTATATGCCACTAGTCCAGGTGTAAAAGTCCACTCGACAAATAGAATAAAGAATAACCACACTAATTCCTCATGAGCTAGTAAACATTGACACAAAAAGGGAATAATAACATTTTGAATAATTTAAAGGTAGCACATGAAAAATTTACTTGGAGTGGCAAGGAAATACCACATATAGGTAGTTATGGTGGACACAAATGGCATGGATTTTGGCTCAAGGATTTGGATGCACGAGAAGCATTCCCTCTCAGTACAGAGTTTAGGCTAGCAAGGTTATGTAAGCAAACAAGAATATCAACCCGTACACCAAGTTTTATATGACAAACATATTGCAAACGTTATAAGACTTCATACCGTCTTCCTTGTTAACCAAACCCTGTTATTAGAAAATATCTAGACCTTAGAGTACCACCGATGCAAACCAAATTTTCAACAAGCTTTACGGTAGTTCTTCACTAATAGGCTTAACTCATGTGATGCACAATTTAATCATGATCTACTTGTTAACTCAAAACAATTGACAAGCATCAAGTTATCCATTTTAGTGATCTACAAGATTAAGCAAGTTTTTCCTTATACCAATTACCACATGCAACATTTTCTGAACCAACCAAACACCAATCAATTTATTTCATCAACTCTCCAAACAAATATAAGTGAAGCAAGAGAGTACTTTCTACAAAAGAAAGCTAATAGCTCTGACAAGAGATACATGAAAACAAGAGCTAAAAGCTGAACAGCGCTAGATATGAATACTCAACAAATATAAGTGAAGAATAGGAGTATTCTCATGAAAAAGCGGAGCGTGTCTCTCTCCCAATCAAGAATGCTAGGGTCCAGTCAAGCTTTATTGAAAATAAAAGTGCAATACTGAAAATAAAAGCACACAGACGCTCCAAGAAAAGCACATATGATGTGAAAGAATTAAAATATAGTTTCACTAGAGATGACCTGATAATTTTGACGATGAAGAAGGGGATGCCTTGGGCATCCCCAAGCTTAGACGCTTGAGTCTTCTTGAAATATGCTGGGGAGATCCATGGGAGCCTCCCCAAGCTTAAGCTCTTCACTCTTCTTGATCCTATTATATCATCCTTCTCTCTTGACCCTTGAAAACTTCCGTCACACCAAACTCAAAGTAGATCTCATTAGAGGGTTAGTGCATAATCAAAAATTCACATGTTCTATAAAGACGCAATATGATTTGTTACTTTAAACATTAGCTACAGCCACTGATGTTATGTGAAGCTCTTCCACCCAAAAAAGAATTTCACTCAACACTAGTAAAAGAGAGAATGCAAAATAAAAAGGCATAATCTGTCTAAAACAGAACAGTCCGCAAAGACGAATTTTTTCGAGGCACTTACGACGCTCAGATCGAGAAACTCTGAACTAATGAAAGTTTCAGACATTCATAAAGATTACGCACAAAAATTTCAGATTTAATTAACAATCTGGTGATTTTAGGAATTTCGTACAGTGAACAGCAAAAATCTGTTTCTGCGCAGCAATCAAAATTAAGCATCATCTTAACATTAGAGGCTACTCTTGGCACAACAATGCGAGAAAATAAAGATACAAAGGAGTTGCTACAGAAGTAAACAAACTCCTTGACTAATACTGAAAATAAAAGATAATGGGTTGCCTCCCAAAAGCGCTTTCTTTAACGCCTTTTAGCTAGGCATAGTGATTTTTATGATGCTCACATAAAGATGAGAGTTGAAACGTAAAAGAGAGCATCAAGAAGCATATATAAAACATGTTTAAATCTAACACTCTTCCTATGCATAGGAGCCTTGTAAGAAAACAAGTAAATGAAGCACAAAGTGACTAGCATAGGAAGACAAAACAAGTGCAACTTCAAAATTTTCAACATAAAGAGAGGAGACTTAATATTATTGTGATATATGAAACCGTGTCTCCCTCTCACATAATGACCAGTAGGTTTTAAAGAAACCATCATATAAAAGCAACACAAGAGAAAGCTCAAAACTTTCATCACAAAGAGAGGAAATTTAATAACATGAAGATTTCTATAACCATATTTTCCTCTCTCAAAATAATTTTCAGTAGCATCATGAATAGACTCAACAATATAATATCACATAAAACATGCTTTCATGATCTATAAGCACATAATTTTATTAAGCTCAAAATAGTGGGGTTTAAACCACTTTTGACAATAGTAGCAAAATTAATATCATTAGGCAATATAGGACCATCATCAAGAGATTATCATAAATAACATTAGGGAGCACATTTTTACTTTCTGCAATTTCCTTTACTGAGTCAAGGAGGATGTTTTTCAAATTTATCAAAAGAGATATTTCAATAGAATCATCACATTCGACAATATAGCATTCTTCCTCCTCCAAGCTAGGGGACTAAAAATAACATTTTTATCAAAACCAGCTTCCCCAAGCTTAGAGCTTTCCATGGCATTAGCAATAATGGTGTTCAAAGAATGTATGCTAATAACATTGCTACTATCATGATTGTTATGCAAATAAAGTTCCATAGGCTTTTTAATTTTCTCTTCAAACACTCATGTCCCAACTCAAGATAAATTTCATAAAGCTCTCTCATGTTGTTTTCAGCCATAGGACTAGTTTCAAGGAAAGTAACCATTGATAGCAAGTAAAGAGCTAGACATAATAACAAAACCGAAAATAAACTAAATGCAAGTAACTAATTTTTTTGTGTTTTTGATAATTGAAAGCAAACAAGATAAAATAAAATAAACTAAGCAAGACAAAAACAAAGTAAAGAGATTGGAAGCGTGAAACTCCCCTTGCAGAAGACTGCTGTCTCCCCGGCAACGGCGCCAGAAAAATAGCTTGATGACGTGAAACACACGTTCGTTGGGAGACCCCAAGAGGAAGGTATGATGTAGTCAGCAGCAAGTTTTCCCTCAGAAAGAAACCAAGGTTATCGAACCAGTAGGAGCAGCAACTCTTCAGAAGGTTGTGGCGCACGGCGCAATACGATCACCAACGTGGAATCTGCACACAACACAATCAAACTACTTTGCCCCAACGAAACAGTGAGGTTGTCAATCTCACTGGCTTGCTGAAAACAAAGGATTAAACGTATGGTGTGGAAAATGAGTATTAAATTGCAGAGAATGAAAAAGGAACAGTTTGCAGTTTGTGGTTGTTTAATCAGTGTAAAAGAATGGACCGGGGTCCACAGTTCACTAGTGGTGTCTCTCCATAAAAGATAACTAACATGTTGGGTGAACAAATTACAGCTGGGCAATTGACGAATAGTGAGCGCATGACAATGCATATACATGACATGTTGACTACTATGATATTTAATTGGGCATTACGACATAATACATAGACGTTATCCAACAGCATCTATGACTAATAATCCACCGCCGGGTTGTCATCCGAGTCCCCGTTGGTATTAAGTTGCAAGCAACGGATAATTGCATTAAGTAAAGTGCGTAATGTAAACAAACACATATGCCCGTGGACATAGCATCGTTAGGTTATCCCTAGTGGCAACAGCACATCCACAACCTTAGAACTTTCTGTCACTGTCCCAGGTTAAACGGAGACATGAACCCACTATCTAGCATAAATACTCTCTCTTGGAGTTACAAGCATCTACTTGGCCAAAGCATCTACGAGTAACGGAAAGCATGCAAGATCTTAAATAACATATAAGATAGATTGATAATCAACTTGACATAATATTCAATATTCATCGGATCCCAGCAAACACAACATGTAGCATTACAATAATATGATCTTGATCATGTAGGGCAGCTCACAAGATCTAAACATGATGGCACAAAGTGGAGAGACAACCATCTAGCTACTGCTATGGACCCGTAGTCCAAGGATGAACTACTCACGCATCACTCCGGAGGCAGGCATGGCGATGTAGAAGCCTCCGGTGACGATTCCCCTCTCCGGCAGGGTGCCGGGAAGAGGTTCTGAACCCTCCCGAGCTAGGGTTGACGACGGCGGCGTCTCTGGAACTTTTCGTGGATATTTGCTCAGGTACTTAGGGTTTTCGCGTCGGGGGGAATAAGTAGGCGAAAGGGCGGCGGCTGCGACCCCCGAGGGGCCCACACCACCCTAGGGCGCGGCAGAGGGGGGCCCCGCCCTAGGTGTGTGTGGCCCTGGTGGCCCTCCTCTGCTCCTTTGCTCCGTCAGGTGAGTTCTGGAAAAATAGGGACCCCCGTGTAGTTTCGTCCAATTCCGAGAATATTTCCAGACTAGCTTTTCTGGAATACAAAAAAGCAGAAAACAGGAACTGGCACTTCGGCATCTTGTTAATAGGTTAGTCCCAAAAAATGTATAAAAGTGATATAAAGTAGATGCAAAACATGTAGCAATTGGTATAAAACAAGCATGGAACATCAAAAATTATAGATACGTTTGAGACGTATCACCCACCAAACTCAGCCCTAACGACCGGGCGGTCCGACACACCCCAAGCCAGCCCATATGTGGGGAGGGTTTGGGGCGGCCCGGACGCGTCTGCCACGTCGGACATGGTCCGCTGCGACCCTACCTATATCAACTCAATCCCCACCACGGATGAAACCCTAGCTCTCAATTTCCTCCGATCCCCTTTCCGCTCCAATCCATTGTCACTCTTCTCCGCCCGTAGAGCTGCACGAATGGCCACCAGTTGTGGATCTGCCAACTCCGGCACGGAGATGTACTGGGATGCATTCGCGGAGGAGGAGCAGGTGGGCAGCTGCCCCGGGGCTGAGAAAGAAGTCGCGCCGCCGACAGCAAAATCGGTGGCGGCGGCTCTTTGCTCCGGCTGTGCGGCCGTTTCTGGAGCTGGCTCGTCCGCACAACAGGCTACTCCTCGACGGGTATGTTCATTCGTACCTTCCACCATTGTAGGATTTAGGAATAATTGTAGGATTTAGGAATAATTAGGAGGCGGATTGTAGCAATTTGTTACTTTACGAAATAATTGTTGAACCCGTAGATCGTTCCTAGAGGGAATACATACTCGGTTATCGATGATAAGATGTTGTGCAAAGCTTGGTTGGCCACCCCGCCCGATGCTCAAAACGGATGCTACAACCAAGGTTCATTTTGGGGTTGGATCTCCGATCTGTTCAATGCGAGGTCCATCTATTACCGCAATGAGGGGTCTCTCCGCCATAGGTGCAATGCATCGTCCTCGAGATTAACAAGTTTGCCGGATGCTATGCCCAAATGGGTTCTGTAAGTTCAACAATGCACTATCCTACTCAACAATGTCGTATCCTACTTGCTTCATTTCGTTGATTAGCTATCGATTCAATTTGCATAGATGGAGGATGCCATCCCACTGTACAATGTGCTTGCGGGGAGGCCGGCGAACACGGAGTGGAATCTCCTCCATTGTAGGGACGTACTCAAGGATAGTCCGTTCATAGACTACACGCCGGACGCGGAGAAGAGGGACAGGGTGCGGCAAGCGGAGACCCAGACTCGGACGGAACGCTGTGCTCGCCAAAGGGAACGCGAGGCAAGGGAGGCACGCCAACAAATGGAGGATGAAGGTGGGATTTGGGTGGCACAGCGGGAATTGGAGCGTGCAGCTGGGGTTCGCAGGGCACACCGAGCTCGAGCAAGGGCCCGTGCAGAGGAAGAAGCGGCAGCGGCGGTACCGGCGAACAGGGGCCCAATTCCGCACAATCTCTGATCACCTCCGGTCTCTCCGACTAATGTGCATCCATGTGTGATGATGCCTTGAACTCTGTCTGTTTAATTTGTGTGTTGAACTATGTCCGTGGATGTTCGAACTATGCTTTATTCGTATGATCTTTGAACTATCTATCCCTATCTACGTTGCATGGCTTGCATGTTTTTGGGTGTGAACATTTGAACATTGTGGTTGTAGAGCACCACATTTGGGGGTCGTCCGGTCACTGTCCGTGGACGCGTTCGGACGCGTCTGCAGACAGTTTGGAGGCCGAATTTGGGGGATCCGACTAGAGATGCTCTTAGTCCCCAATTTGAGGGTTTTCGAATCGTTGACCACAAAAAGGGAACATACTCTCTCCATGTGACGAAAACAAAGAATAGCAGTAGCTTTTTCGTTTTTTTAGTATAGGGACCCCACACTGTTAAGATGGGATCAAATGGTTGTATGACCATGTGCTCTAATCTCTCGTTCCATTCCTTGAGTTATTTCATCTTGGTTCGAGCTGTTTGGAAGCAAATTTCTTAGGCGAAACATGACTAAGATCAGGCGTAGGGTCATCCGGTGTTTCCCATGCCGGACGGTCCGGCGGTACGAGTCTGGCTGACAGCCTGACAGGTATAGTTGCGTATCTATAATAATGATTGTTCCATACGTGTTTTATATCAGTGCTACGTGTTTCTATTATAGTTTTATATCATTCTAGGACATTTCCCCGAACTAAGCTATTAACAAGATGTCCAGTGCCATAATTTATTTTTTGCTGTCTTTTTGTTTCAGAAAATTTGTTAAGAAAATAGAAAATATTCACGAAAAGATCTGAAATTTCACGGGCATCATTTTTGTCACGTAACGAAAACGGAGTCCAAATTAGAGCTGGAGAGGAGCACTAGGTGGAGGAGGCGACCTAGGGGCGCGGCTCCACCTAGACCCATGCCTAGGGGCGTCTCCCTCGACCTAAAACCTAAGGATGGCCAATATTTTCCAGAAAGCCGATACCGTGTCGCCGCCACCTTGAAAACCCTAGAACATGGTTCCTGCAGTCCTGTTTCGGCACCCTGCCGGATGGGGAGGATTTCACCGGAGCCTTCTTCATCGCCAGGCCTGCCTCCAGATTGATGCGTGAGTAGTTCATCCTTTGACTACAGATTCATAGCAATAGGTAGATGATTGTCTCTTCTCCTTGTGCTACCATGTTTAGATCTGTGAGTTCTCTAACATGACCAAGATCACTATTATGTAATGCTACATGTTGTGTTTACTGAGATCCGACAGATTGTTTATCTTCCTTATATGGTCCTGTTACTATTGTCATATCGGTTTTGCTGATTCTCAGAACTTAGTGCTTAGTCAACTTCCTAACCGTTTAATCATGCGTTGAGATTCATACCGTTTTGTCTGGTTTGTTTCGTCGCCGCATGTTACGCGCGCGCATGCGCACGTAAAGCAACTAGCAAGCTACATGCAGAGGATAAAGCAGGCCAGATTGGTAGATAGAATGGGATCAGCTATGATCGAATTTGTTTTGTTTGCAGATCAGTACAAGTGCAACTATATGGAACTGGTTAAGATCCCTAAAGTTTTCTCAGCAGTGCGCTGTTATTTGTGGTGGCAACGAAGGAAAATACTACATAATGAGGAGGTACAGGATGTTAAGAGGACAGTTGTGTCTATTCAAGCTTTAGCCACGAACTATGTTCGAGCGAATAAGAGAGGTGCTAATATTCAGAAGCAAAATGCCTGGGCAAAACCACCTGCAGGTTTCAGATTCTGAATGTTGATCCTACTCTTCTAGTGTTAAAACAGGTGTTGTGGGTGTTATTGTGAGGGATGATTATGGAGCTTTTTTGGGAGTATCTTGCGCAAACTTGTCTAATATTTTTTATGCACATATGACAAAAGCATTGGCTCTTCGTGAGGGTCTGATCGTGGCTAAACGTATGGCATGTCACAATCTTATCGTCCAATCTGACTGTACTTCAGTTGTCGAAAAACTAAATTCAGAGTTGATCGTTTTCAGCGCATATTTTGGTAGAGTGTCGTCAACTTTGCCAAGACTTCAGAAAGGTCATTATTCAATATTATAATAAAGATTATAATTCTGTTCCTCATGGGCTAGCTAAATTTGGGAGGGGTAATCCGCCAGAATTGTGGTGTGATACTCCTTCAGGTTTTATTCTGCCATTGATGGTAAACGATGTAACCATTGTTTGATTATTAATAAAGCTAGCCGGATGGCCTTTCCCTCAAAAAAGCTACATGCAGAGGAGTCGATCAATCGATCCCAAATTTGCAAGCTGTTTTTTTTTCGTTTTTCATCTTTGTCTACACGTTTGGGGCCATGCACGTGTGCATATATTTCCTTGTGATTTGTTGATATTCATCTAAAGGGAGAGAAGGGGTTTTTATTGCTTTGTATTTTCTTGTACTTTTTATTGCTTTGTATTTTTGGTTTTGGTGAGAATTAGCTTAATACTCAGTCAACTGCACAACCGTCAGATCTTGTGTGGAGATTCGTGCGGATTCTTATGTTTGTTTTTTTTTTTGTTTTTTTCACAGCCTACTAACATTTCCGGGCTGGCCCAACAAAATGAGAGATTCAGTGAAAATGCTTAATGGCATAAATGCTCTTTCACCCATCCAGCAGGAAACCACTGCGTGATGTTGGACCAACGCAAAATTTGCAACAATATACGAGTGTACTACTCTCCGTTTTTTGTACTGAATAAGCTATCCACTACATATACTCCATCTGTCCGAAATTAAATGTTGTAAAAATGAGTGCGAATCTACACACTTAAACGTGTCTAGATATACTCACTCCAACGAAAACTAATTCCAGATGGAGGAAGTACAAAATAACGTATATTTAGAAGTGGTAGGGATATGAGGATATCGTGCACAGGATTAATCAACGATTTCAACTGGTTCATCCCCTCGTGACGCCGGCCGTGCATAGAACTGTATAGTTTTGATAGGAGACTGCCTCCCTTCATTGATTCCCTTTCGTACCAAGTCTCTCTCTATCTTGGTCTCGGGATACCTTGTCGTTGATGGACAAAATCCGCATCTATGGCAGAATTCGTCATAAAGAGCTATTTCTTCCAAATTCACAGCGGCTTCCACGATCCTTTTTATATACCCAATGAAAATGTCCCCGGGATGAAAACCTTCGATGGCGAGCACGGCCAAATTGTATCGCTTGAAATCAGATGGTTCCCACTCGATGTAGGTTTTGTTGCAAACAAGCTGTTCCCTTGTCTCACCCTTCAGGGTTATGCACTGGTGGTTCGATACCTGCAGAAACGAGAGCCGCGGCAAATTATGAATATATAACACACGCATAATTAATGTAGCACCAGCCAAGTGGGGAAGATATTTCAGTTTCTACGAACAAATTACTTCAGGCTATTTACCTTAATGTGGAGCTCCTCCAACAGAGTCGCGGCTTCTAGCAGGAAGAATGTCCATGTGATGCCACATTCTACAGGAATGCTGTCGAGATACAAAATCCTTAAGTTGCTTAGTCGAGGAGCCAGTTGCCTGCCCTCCGGCTGAATCCAGAGCTGCAGAGATAAACCAAAGAAAGACGATGAATAGAGACTACTTGCAACGTTTTGCTCTTACTGATCGAAAATGATACATGTAGGAGTATTCTTACCCTCTCGGCGTCGAAATCCATGCATAGTACACGGATGTTAGCATTGTCAAGTAATGTGCTCAACCTGAGTATTCTGTGGTCACTCGTGCAGTTATTCCCGAGAGCTAGCTCCCGAAGTAGCGGGACATGACCGAACAAGAGCGGATCCCGACATGGCGAAGCATACCAGCACTGGCACAGCACCTTCACTAGCTTCGGGAGCCACTTGAGCTCGATTGTGTCGCACCAGCAGGAAACGAGCTTAAGCACCGTGATCTGCGGGTGCTGGATTGCCAGCGCGCTCTGGCGGCCGGAGTCGCAGTTGAGCAGAGAGAGAGTCTTCAGCCTGCCGCAGGTGGCGAGCACGTTGTCGATGTCCGATTGCGGCAGCTTGACGCACTCTAGGTGCAGCTTCGTGAGGGCCGCGAAGGCGAGGGGGCACGCATCGAAGTAGGACAGGAAGAGCCCGGTGTGTGTGGCCCGGTCCTCGGGCGTGCACATGAAGTCGATCTTTTCGGCCACGATCCGGAACGTCGCCGTGGTGATGCTGCAGCCGCGCGCGATGGCGTCGTCGACGGCGCGGACGATGCCTATGGACTCGTCTCTCAGGTAGAACCGCAGGTAGAGGAAACGGACGCCCTGCTCCTGCCCCCTGCGTGCCAGCAGGCTCCTTGCTGCTTCTGCAAGGGCCATGTTGGTCTGAGCCTTCTTCTCGGATCGACTCGACTTGGGACCGTCGTCTTCTCCTTTAAGCTCATAACGCTTGACGTCTAAGATGATAGTCCGGATCGCGTCAGGGAGATGCCTCCACCGTCTGCTTAGGACGCCGCTTCTTACGGCTCCTCGTAAGCCGACATGATCTAGAACCAAGAGAAGGATGTCGTCCGGCAGCTTACTGAGCCTGTCTTCCTGCTCGACTTCCTGGACTTCCTGGGTGCAGCCGATGTTACTCTCCGCCGACATGGGTGCTCTCAGCTCTCGGGTCACAAACCGTTCAGCAAGACGGAGGAACAAATACGAGTACCCCTGGAGACTGCGGCTAAAAGAGAACGACCGTCCAATTTATCGGGCTGCGCCTGTTTTGCCGACTACCCTCTGGATTCAGCAGGACACAAACGCCAAAGTCCGACTACAATACGTGTTGTGTCTATTAGACATATGATCGGTCCGTCATCGCGGCACATAGTCACGCGTCCTAGCTACTCGCCAGAGTGTCTGGGGGCATCGTGCCTGCTAAATAAACATTTCGTCCCAAAATTCTATTCCCTCCGTTCACAAAAAGATATCTCAACTTTATCTAAATGTGCATTTAGACATGTTTCATGTGTAGATACATTTAAATTTAGACAGAATTGAGACATCTTTTTGTGAACGGAGGGAGTAAAATACAAGATGTGGTTCAGATCAGCAATTATTCTACACTAACATACGGTTTGACGGTTTGTGTGATTCAAACTATAATCACAAGTAAGGGCATATACGGTGATATATAAGATGTTTTTTCCTTGTTCGTTTCCACTACACGATCTAGAGAAGGGAAGTATTGTACAATATAGATCATTTTTTATCATTAGTGTTTATATACATATAAGAATATGTGATTACTGAAACACATGGAAAATAGGTGATAAAGAGATCGCACCAAGTACAACAAGGAGAGTTGTCTTAGAGCATCTCCTTAAACCTTAACTCCTTATTATCCGCCTCTTTATTCTTAACTTCTTATAATTTGAGAAGTTAAAGGGTGGCGGTTCCTAACCGAACCCTTATAACCCTTATATTTAACTACTTATAGTTTTTTCTCAATTTGGTTGTCTTAGCATCTCCTTAAACCTTAACTCCTTATCCGCCTCTTTATTTTTAACTTCTCATAATTTCAGAAGTTCAAGGGTGGCGGATCCTAACCGAACCCTTATATTCCTTATAATTTTTGTGCCCCATTATTTAAACCCTTGTCACACACATTTCAAACAATTGCCAATGTATTTCATCCAATCATTCTAATGATTCAAATTCAACATACACACAACTAAATAATAGACATAAGTATAGTTCATCGGATCGAACAATTCAAATTAAGACATGCATAGAGTTCATGCAAAAGCCACCACCATCGATTAAGTTTGCCAAAATAACCACAACATGCATGGCATGTTTTATGACGTGGACCAAATCCTTACCAAATGAACTACACAAACTCAAGCACCAATCCTTTGTTTGGTCTGTGCCAACCGAGGCATCAAGTGAAACATTCAACCAAGCATGACACAAAGTGATATCTTCTTTCGCGTAATAATTATGGGCTTGGCATATCTTGGTGTTTCCTTGTGATTCATAGATGCCAACGGGACCATCGACCATCGTATCGATCGTATCATAGTTGAGATTATCGAGGCCAAATGGTGTGGGAATGATCCAATTGAGTCAAGAAATCGGCCACCTCCATCGCAGCCGAACTACATCAACAAGAACAAGAAGTCACCACAACATGGCGCATGCCATCGCCAATTCATCGGACGAAAAGAAAAGATAGAAAAATCTTACTTATCGGGCTTTTCATCGAGCACTTGGTAGCCACAACAGCTAAACGCGCTAGACGGCGAGGTTGGGTTAGCCGGAGACGGGTTACGAGCAGGAGCAGGAGCAGCAAGACAAGGAAGAGTCGTTGGTGACGACGTTGACGCCTTCCTTTTCTTCGTCATGGCATCTGCCTCTTTGAGCACCTTCATGGCCTCTGTCGGCCTCCTCGCTCGCTTGATGCTGGTCGGCGCAATGGGAGAGCAACCTGCCACCACTGCGGCCTTTCCACTTCCCTTGCTGGTCTTGGTAGGAGGTGCACCGTCGGGCCGCACCATGTGTTTGTCCCCCAACCTATTTCTTGGCGCGGTGGGGCCGCGAAGGTCAATTATAGCGGCGTCGTGTCAGCGAGGATGGGTCGAGGAAGAGAGATTCCGTTCCATTCCATCCGCAATCAAGGCAATCAGTGTCGCCGGTGACAAGATTAGGCGGCGGTGGCGGGAAGTGGAGCGCCTTAGGCAGGGAGAAAAGAAATTCTCTCGGAGGCGTCGATCATGTATATTTCAGAGAGTTGAGCCTCCTTTTGGGGCCAACTCTTATAATTTTAGTCCTCTAAACTTCTTAAGGGATTGACTAGGTGCAGTTTAGGGATTTAGTCCTCTAATCGATTTTAGGAGGTCGGCTAGAGATGCCCTTATCTTCCACTAGAAGAGTTCATCTCGACGTTAAGAGAAGCAAATGTCTATCTTTTTCCTTCTTTGTCCAAATCATTAAGGGCGAGTTTGGTAGTTCGCATATCCTTCAACTAGGCCACGTGGGTATAAAATATGAGTGTTTGCTTGGCTAGGCCAAGGCCTGTGCGTGGAGCCGTGATCCTCAAAATAGCCCAAAAGTTGGCCCTAAAGGAATTGCCAGTTTTCGTGGAGCCAACTTCGTAGGAGCAAAAAGAAGGCTGAGGTGGCACGTGCGGCGAAGGGTAGGGGAAGCTGCATGTCTTTGGGAACTCACGCCATAAATCCCCTCACTGTCCATTCACCCCCCCCCCCCCTCACTCCCCTTCTCGTCACTCGATCGTTTTCCTCTCTCTCTCCGTCGGCGATTGGTCTTCCGCCAGCACATCGAGAGCACCGCAACGACCATTTGCGATGGAAGACAAAGGTCGACAACCTCCTCTCCCTTTCTTGGCAGGCCAGTTGTTCATCAGCACCAACGAGCTCGCGTCATCCTGTTAGACCTCGAGGCCTTCGTACATGGCGCTATAACTGATAGCCCTTCTTGCAACACTCGTGTGGGCGTAGATATGTAGACCGGATCTAGTTCTTTGCTTAGTCATCACATGCAATGTTGATCTACACATTTTAGGGTAATGTGTGTGCATTGGTTCAATTTTTTGGGTCGTGCTCATTGATTCAGTCTACGTATAGGTATGCAAGAATTTTGATATGGAGATGTTGTTCGGTTAGGGTTTAATTCCCAACTAATTTGGGGATTTCGTTGGATTAGGGTTTAGTTTCGAAACGACATGAGGATTATCTATATTTTGGGCACACTTTTTTTTTGCTTGCTTAATTAGTTCATCTATGGTTGATGATGAGTTCACATGGTTTGAGCGGAAATTTGAACGGTAGCATCGATCGGAGGTCATTATGATTGATTCTTGCCCCCTTTGCTTAAAGATTCGATTCTCGGTTTCCTCACATGTTGGTAACCGAGGTTTCGAGAAAAGGATGCAATGCATGAGGCACTACTTGACTAATTGGCCAACGATGAACACAAAATATGATAGCTATGTCATGGGACTGAACCGACGGTACCGAGTAGTATTTATCATTTTTTGTGCACACTGCTCGGTACGGTTGTACCAGCTGTACGAACTTGTTGGGCCTATGTTAGCTGAGGCTCACTTTTTTGATTTTCTCTGTGTTGTTGCATGTGCTAATGATTAAAGTGCGTACCCCTATGTGCAAGGGATGATCTTGTTGTATCTTGTAGTATGTACAAGCAAATTACTTATATGTTTCTCCTTACTACAGTAGAATCATGTATTTCAAATGTTTTACCTAGCAATGTTCTTAAGAGGTTTCTGTGTATGCATTTATTATTATGTAACGATGGTAAAACTGTGACACCTTATGTGAAAGGGATGATCCTACATTACCAATAAGGGATGATTCAACAAACAAATAAAAAGAAAAATCTTGCTTGAGTTACATGACAGAATATTGAGGCATGGTAAAACAAAACATCTTAGGATAACTAAGGCACAACGAGAAATTACCAGATACAACACAACAATTATCAGCACCCAGGTTTTCGTTAGAAGTTCGGAGTAGAACATTTTATATTCTTGTTAGGCTATAAACTGGAATTCCTTTCTAAAATGCCTGACAGGGAACAACTATTCATCCACATATCACAAGCGTTAGCGTAAGGATTCTGAATTGTTTCTACTATCAGGGATAACTTGTATCTATCCGCTTCTGATTATGAGCCTAGAGTTCGCTACAGGGGGCCTATCACGTCAATCCACGAGCCTAAGACAACAAGCAGACTTCCGACTACAATGATTTTGGTGAGAACCAAGTCTCACCAAATAATCTTAATATGCTATGTGTAAATCAGCATTTCGTATTCCCCCACACGGTCTTATGAAGGACAAAGCAGGCCATAATGTACATCAAAAGATCTCATGCTAATGAAATGCAATTTAAGGGATTTTTTTAGTTTTTAAGGGATTTTTTTAGTTTTTAAGGGATTTTTCCCTTTTTCAAAATTCTGTACATAAACCTCTATTCTATCTAATCGAATGGCGGATACGACCGCTTTTAACCTCAAAAAAAGAAATGCAATTTCATAGGTCACTGGATTTTGGATCTATCTGGATATGTTCAGATAAACATATAGAAAAGCAAGGAAAAATTATGGTGCATATGAGAAATAAGACTAGCACACTTACTTTTCTTCTACGGGTTTCATCTCCTCAAGAAGTTCGTTGAGCTTCTCCTCGCTTTGCCACATCTCTTCATCCAATGGCTGCACCTGTCACAGTACCACTCTCGATTAAGTGTCTACAACTCCGAATTCAACGATTACAGATACGAATTGGAGATCTGGATACAGGCAGCGTCACGCTTGCCGACAGCTCGCAGGCTGAGAGAGTAAGAGAGAAGGGAAAGTAGCCAGCAGCTAATGCAACTAATCATTCGATGCCTCCATCCCGATGTCGATCTGCTCCTTGTACTCCTTGGCACCTGGGTTGTTTCTCTGCCTGTGGGTTCCATCTGTCAGTCCCTGAGCGTCACGCCGTGCTTATTTCCACGCATCTCTCCTTGACTCCTTCAACGCCTTCGAGAGGTACGAGTCCGTGACATTACCCCCCCCCCCTCGAGAGACGGCATGTCCCCAGGCCGGAGCAGAGGGGTGGTCGCGAACCACAGCGAAGAGCGGCTCCCAGGTCGCACATTGCTCAGGCAAGCCTGCCCACTTGATCAGCACTTGCGGCACTTGTTTGTTACCTCGCCGCACTAGCCGTCCATCACGAATTTCCACCGGCACCACCTTGGCTGCAGCAAGCATGTAGTTAGGTAGAGTAGCACAAACCTGGGTTGATGGCGGTATTGCTTTCTTGAGCTGGGATACATGCACCACAGGATGTATCCGAGATGTCGGGGGCAACTGAAGTTTGTACGCCACCTTGCCCACGCGCTGCAACACCAGATACGGCCCAAAATACTTGAAGGATAGTTTTTGGCAGGATCGGTTCGCCACAGAGGTCTGCACATACGGTTGCAGTCGGAGATAGACACTGTCACCAACTGAAAACTCCCGTTCAGAGCGGTGTTTATCCGCTTGTGTCTTCATCCTCTGCTGCGCACGCAATAGATGTTGGCGTAGAACTGGCAACATCTGCTCACGCTCTTTTACCCACGCATCCAGGTCAGGTGTTCCTGTGTCCTTCGCTGGCGACACTCCAAAGTGTCGAGGTTTGCGGCCAAACAGAACTTCAAATGGCGATTTTCCCAGTGCAGAGTGAGTAGTCGTATTGTACCAATATTCCGCAAGAGGTAGCCATTTGGACCATTGTTTTGGTTTCGCATTTGCCATGCACCTGAGATACGTCTCCAGGCATTGATTTAGGCGCTCAGTCTGCCCGTCCGTCTGCGGATGGTATGATGAGCTCAGGTTCAGAGTTGTGTCTGCGATCTTAAACAGTTGTTGCCAAAATGCACTGATGAATATCTTGTCTCTGTTAGAGATCAACACCTGTGGCATTCCATGTCGACAGTAGACATGATCAACAAACGCCTGTGCCACTGTCTGCGCCGTAAAAGGATGCTTCAACGGAATGAAGTGCCCGTATTTTGATAGTTTGTCTACCACCACCATAATTGTGTCGAACCTATTGGAATTTGGTAGCCCTTCAATGAAATCTAGCCCCACCGTGTGCCAGGCATCAGGAGGAATAGGCAGAGGTTGAAGCTTTCCTGGTGTTTTCATTTTCTCACTTTTTGCCTGTTGGCACACTCCGCATTCCTGGACGAATTTGGTAACCATGTCCTTCATTTTGGGCCATGCAAAAAGTTGTTTCACTCTCTGATATGTGCCTTGTATTCCAGAGTGTCCTCCAACGGCACTACAGTGCAATGCAAGTAGAATTGCCTTGTGTGCTTATGTGGTTTCCCAGCCACACTCTTGTCTTGTATTTGATCACACCATTGTGCAAGGAAAACCCTTTGTCGTTCTGTTTTGTGACTGCTAGCTCTTTTAACAATTCATGTGCTTCAGGGTCCTTAGTATATCCTTCCACAATTGTTTCCAACCATCTTGGCTGAACACTCGAAATTGCAAATGCTTGGTTTGGATGTGGCCTCCTGGACAGGGCATCTGCTGCCTTGTTAGTGATCCCTTTCTTATAGACTATGGAGTATTGGAAATTCAATAGCTTGAAGAAGGCTTTCTGCTGTATTGGAGTGTTGAACTTGTGGTCACCCAAATGGATAAGACTCCTCTGATCTGTGTGGATGGTGAATGGTTTGTGTTGGAGGTATGGTTTCCACTTATCTAAGGCTATTAGAATGGCCAGACATTCCTTATCATAGATCGATAATGTCTGGTTTTTGCACCCAAAGCACGGCTTAGGAACGCCAGTGGGTGGCCTTGTTGCATGAGCACCGCCCCAACTCCTGTTGCGCATGCATCTGTCTCGAGCACGAAATCCTTGGTGAAATCCGGGAGAGCCAACACTGGAGCATTTGTGAGAGCATGTTTGAGAGCTAGAAATGCTTCATTTACTTCCGGAGACCACACAAAGGGAACATTTTTGCGCAATAAGTTTGTCAGCGGTCGACAGATTATGCCATATTTGTAGATAAATTTCCTGTAGTAACCACACATGCCAAGGAAACTTCTCAACTGCTTCAAGTTCAGAGGTATAGGCCACATCTGTACTGCTGTTATCTTTGAAGGATCAGTGGACACCCCTGCAGCTCCAATGATATGTCCCAAGTATTCCAACGAATTTTGGGCAAAAGAACACTTGCTTCGCTGAGTTTATTGTCTGTTAGCAGGTTAAATACTTCTTGCAAGTGCTTGGCATGTTCCTCGATGCTCTTGCTGTATATCAGTATGTCGTCCACAAAAACGAGAACTGTTTTTCTGATGAGATGAGCGAATACCGTGTTCATGGCTGCCTGGAAAGTTGCTGGGGCACAAGACAGCCCGAACGGCATTACTTTGAATTGGTAATGGCCACTGTGGGTTTTGAAAGATATTTTGTGTTCATCTTGCGGCACCATGCGTATTTGATGATAACCTGAATGCAAATCCAATTTGGTGAACACTTTTGCTCCTGCCAGCTCGTCGAGTAGTTCATCTACAACAGGCATGGGGTATCTGTCTTTAACTGTCACTGCGTTCAGCTGTCTATAGTCCACACAGAATCGCCAAGAGCCGTCCTTCTTTTTGACTAGAATCACTGGCGATGCAAACGGGCTGTGACTGGGTTGTATGATCCCTTGCTCCAGCATGTGTTTGATCTGCTTTTCGATCTCATTTTTCTGTTGAGGTGAATATCTATATGGCTTGACATTTACTGGTTGCACTCCGGGCATGAGATTTATCTTATGATCAAAAGATCTATGCGGAGGTAAGTCAGTGGGAGTCTGGAAACATGCTTCATTTTCCTGCAAAATCTTGGCAATGCAAGCAGGCAATTCCTTTGTTTAATAGCCATCAGCTGTTGCAGATAACTCCAACACATGCGCCACTGCATTTTGGTTCATGAGAACCTGCAATTCGCTGGTAGTAATGGCTTCACACTCTGTTGGCTTATCTTTAACACCTCTGATAGTTATCCTCTTCCCTTTTTGTTTTATCCGGAAGGTTTTCTTGTCCCAATCGATCCACATAGGACCCAAAGTATCCAGCCAATCCATTCCAACTATCATATCATAGTATGGCAGATCAAAAATCTTGAAATCAGTGACAAACGTTGCCCCTTGACACAGCCATGTCACACCTTGAACTGCTGTGTCGACCACCTCCTTGTTGCCGTTTGCTACAGTGACAGTTATGGGTTGCACTGGAACCACAGGTAATTGCAACAATGCAACAGTGTCTTTGCTGATGAAATTTCCACAGCTCCCTGAGTCAATTAACATGAGCACTTGTTTGCCTTCCACTGTAGCTTGGATTCTGAAACTTTTCTTACGGGTTGTGCCTGCCAGAGCACAAGCAGATATGTGCATGAGATCACTGTCTGTACTGTCCCTAGATGTGTCTTGTTCATCTCCCGACTGTGATATTTGCAGTAATTCCACCAATTCCTCCACCAAATTCAGTGGTACAGAGGCGGCACATTTATGTCCGGGAGCAAATTTGTCTCCGCACTTGAAGCATTCTCCTCTTGCTCTTCTCTGTGCCTTGAGAGATTGAAATTTGGACTCCCACGCAGGCTTGTTAGAAGATTTTTCTTCAGAGCGCTCCATTTCCTCAGGGGAGTGTGCCAGAAGCCCTTTAGTTGGCAGAACAGAGCGATAAGAATTTCCCTTGAGATCATGCTTGAACCTTGATGAAGTGAAATATCTCGCCTCCTCCAGAATTTCTTCCTGCGTTTCAGCAAGAGATAACGCAGCATCAACTGTTCTAGGTTTGTGTAACCTAATTGCACGCTGAATTTCTTTCTTCAACCCACTTACGAATTTTGTTACAAAAAATGCTTCGTCATAGTGGTTATTGTGGACTAAAACCTTGTGCCTAAGTTCTTCAAACTTGAAAAAATATTGCTCTACACTCCCTACCTGCTTACACCTTTCGAGCGCCTCCAAAGCTCTGTGGTGTTTGTCTTTGCCGAATTTGGCATGCACAGCCACCCAGAGCTCCTCCCAATTCTCTATATCATGCTCAGCTTCTACATTTTGCAGCCAGAGCGCAGCATTGCCCACAAAATGTATTGTGGCATAGCTCGCCCAGGTCTCATGTTCGACAGAGTACATAGCAAAATACTTTTCACAAGTTTTCTTCCACCAACGAGGATTATCACCATTAAACTTAGGAAAATCCGACTTGGGTGGCCTAGGGTTCCTATTCCTCCCTCTATAATCCTGACTAACATGCTCACCATCATCCTCTACTTCTCTATCTATATCAAAAGTAATTGGGGTGTGTCGAAAAAATTTCGTACCCTTTGCCAGGGCATGTGCTGGTGCTCGAGGAGCAGCAGTCACAGTGCCCTGAGTTGTTGGTGCAGAGCCGTGCCCTTCAGGCCGAGGAGTTCGATCCTCCGTTGTGGTGCGCTCCAGTTCGAGCACAACTACACGGGTGCCCACCTCCTCAATGGTTCGATGGAGATCACGGAGAGAGTTGTCGATTGCTGGTTCCCACTTGTTCAAGCCGTTGATGTTCTCGATCACCTGCCCGTGCGTCGTGGCTATGGCCTTGAGGGAATCCTTCACCGACATGAGCGCGGAGCTCGTGTCGTCGCCGTACTTGGAGAACTGGGCGACCAGTTGCTTCAATTCCGTTTGCAGATCCTCCATCACGATCTCGTCGCAGCGCGTCCCGTCTCCGATGCTGATGTAAGAGCCTGCCGCCGCCTGCGCACACCGCTCCCGATGGTGCTCTCAACTTCGTTGACCCGCAGGGATTTTACTAGTCACGGCAAGGATCCGTGACCAACCTCGAGTCCACCACGAGAGCCGCACCTCAAGCAGTCTACCGCCGCCTCACGCCGCCCTCGGACGCCGGATCCAGCGCCCCGCCGTCGATGCTCGACGCTGCCGCCGCCGCGACCGCGATCTGGAGAGGGATTTTACTAGGAATACCCAACCTCGACCAGATCCCGACCGAATCCGCCCCCCATGCTTGCTGACCTCCGATCTGCTTCAAAATCGACCGGAAAAAATTGCAAGCTATAGATCTCCCTGCTCTGATACCATATGTCACAGTACCACTCTCGATTAAGTGTCTACAACTCTGAATTCAACGATTACAGATACGAATTGGAGATCTGGATATAGGCAGCGTCACGCTTGCCGACAGCTCGCAGGCTGAGAGAGTAAGAGAGAAGGGAAAGTAGCCAGCGGCTAATGCAACTAATCATTCGATGCCTCCATCCCGATGTCGATCTGCTCCTTGTACTCCTTGGCACCTGGGTTGTTTCTCTGCCTGTGGGTTCCATCCGTCAGTCCCTGAGCGTCACGCCGTGCTTGTTTCCACGCATCTCTCCTTGACTCCTTCAACGCCTTCGAGAGGTACGAGTCCGTGACAGCACCCAATCGGATTCTTCGAGACACATGAACATTGGAGTGCAAACGCAATCTTCTTCAGATTCTTCATTCTGCCTTTGTTCGTTCTCGCTTCTTGTCGCCATCATCTTATGAGCTGCCTCCCTTTTTGCTTTGCGCTGGAGTTTATGTTCCTTTCTCAGATTATGTTTCCTCCTTTCTTCCTCCTCCAATCTCAGCCCCAACTCCTCCTGTTGGCACATCATCTCCTGCCTCTCTTGAGGATCTTGTTGATCAACCATCATCTTCCTATCTCGCTCATCATGCTCATACATCTGGTAAAGCATCTTGATCAGATTCTCTATGGGGACGGTAATGTCTATGAAATCAACGCCAGGAACGGCATACAACGTCTCCTCCGTGAACTTGGAGGAGACGTAGAACGACCGCTCGGTGAAGCTCAAGGCGACCGTCCAGCCATGTGTAACACAAACACAAATTCGCCAATCTTAACGCCAAGTCCACTCACATAGGACATGATAGAAACCCCATCACCGTTGGGCAACCTCCTGATGATGGCGACCTCGTTGAGCAGGCTGAGCCAGCCGTCTTTGAGGACGGCCGCTCTGGGAGCGGACACCAGACCCAGTCATTACCGTGCGAGAGCGCGCCCGGCTGCCCGTCCTCCCCAGCCTCCTCCAAGCGAGACGACCCGTCTCTGCCGACGACGAGTCGAGCCACGCGCAGAACACCGGTGTACCCTGCCCGCTCCGGGGGGAAGTGGGCATACTCCTTCCGCCACCACGCGACCTTCGCGTTCTTGGCGGACGCCTTGATCTTGAAGAGAAGAAATGGGACCGCCTCGAGACCTTTCTTTCTCCTCTCGTCGACAAAGCGGCCGAACCTCTTCCACTGACAGAGCTCGGGATCAAACCGTCGCCTGTCGAAGGATCCGAGGAGCTGAGAGTGTAGAGCTGTGAACACGATCTTGTACATGGTGAGGAAGTTGTTGGCCAGGGAGACTGCGTCCTCGTCCTTGAGCCCGCTCTTGACGGCGAGAGAGTGGACATCGTAGTCCATGAGATTGTACAAGACAGCAATGCGGAGGAACTTCCTCACCTCCTCAGCCGTCAGCCCGCTCCGGACGGCTCGGGAGAGAGCCTCCGCCAACTCCGCCTCCGGTTGCCATTCCTGGAAGGCTTTCCCCTTCTCCGGCTTCTCCACCTTCTTCCGGTAGCCGATCGATAAGGCCTTCTCTATGTAGAACGGTCCCACTCCATCGACGGTATTGATCTGCTTCCAGTTCTCACGCTCCGTCCGGGCGGCGAGCGAGAGCGCCTCCTCCAGGTCCTTCAGCTCCTCCGCCAGTTGCCATCCCAGAACGGAATCGATCTTCTCCGGATTTTTCACCCTCTTCCGGGCGACGAAGGGGAGGGCCTCCTCCAACTCCTCGGCCGGCCGTCGTCCCCTGGATTCACTCGTGTCGGTGTGGACGGAATCGATCTCCATCTCCATCCCGATCTCCTTCTTCGGCTCGAATCGATGGATCGACGCGAGGGCGAGGTGAGGATTGTTTCGTTTCAATTTTTCACGCCAGCCAAACGATTTGTACTGACCTGCTGGGCCCGAAGTCTTGGAAAATAAGAAGTTAAGCCCACGAAGGCCCAGTCCGAGCGGCGGCGCCACCCTAGTCCCCAGCACCAGCAGATCTCCTTCCCTCTCCCCCCTTCTCCCAGCAAGGTTTTAGCTCCGCCTCCGGCACCGCCACCGCGTCAGAGAAGTGAAGCAGCCGAAGGGGGGGGGGGGGGGGGGGGGGGGGGAGGGAGAGCACGAGAAGCCGCGAAGATGGGGAAGAAGCAGAAGAAGCCGGGGAAGGGCAAGGAGAAGACGGAGCGGAAGACGGCCAAGGGGGAGGAGAAGCGCGCCCGCCGCGAGGCCGGCAAGGTCGGCGAGGAGGACGACATCGACGCCATCCTCGTCAGTACTCTCTCCCCCTCCCCTCCCCTCTCCGCCTCACATCGCTCCAGCACGTCTAGTTCGATCAGCTAGCTTTCCGGTGCTTGGTGCGTTCTGTTCAGCTGCTGCTCTGCATCTGCTAACGGAGTCCGTCAACTGAAAGTCTGCAGTGTCTTTGCGTTGCTGCACTTCATCGTGCTGCCACTGTCTGATCAGTTTCGCATTTGTTCTGCTCAGTTTGTTGATATGTTGGGTATTGCCGTTCAGCCATCCTCTTTTGCTTATTTTTCCCCATTGGGTTTTATTTTTGCTGCAGAAAAACATACAGAAGGAGGAGGCGAAGAAGAAGGAGGTCCATGTGGATGAAAACGTCCCCGCGCCATCTCCCCGCTCCAATGGCTCGGTAAGGCCTTGCACAGATTCAAATGATGGTTACTGCTCGGCTTTCCATATGTGCTAGTTCTGTGTTGAAACAAATTGGGTAGCCTTAATTTTACATGCCTGTGAATCTTGTTTAGGTGCTTAGAAGTTAGACAGCTCCATGTATATCAGTAAGGTCTGCAAATCTCTATGAGCTAGTGGGAATTTTGCTGGAGTTATTTGATTAGAAATGATGAAGGAGTTATTAGGTTAAAAATGGTGGTCATTTGGTGATTAGAAATGCATGAATGAACCTGCCATTTGCCCCAAGTACGAACTGGTTAGGTCTTTTCATTAGGGAATGGGCTATGCCCAAATAAAAGTTCTTTATTTATTGAGTGATATTTACATGTTTTTATTTATAAAGTATGATAATTAATTCGTGTTACTTATATTTTCTGTAATGCTACATAGCAGATACGCACATAAGTTTTCAGCTGAACAAACACACTTTATGAAGATAAAGTTGCAAAATTTGATGTGATTCCTTTTCAAATGCAGCTTACGATTAATCCATCGAAAGATTCAGAGTTGATTCTGTACGGGGGAGAGTTCTACAATGGTAGCAAGGTGGAGAACATATCTTCTGTGATTTTGACTGTTCATCCATGTGATATGAAGCATTAATATATTTCAAATTCAATGTTATTTTTCCATGCTCTTACATGAGGTTTTTTGGTTTTCCTTCATAAACTATTTTATTTGCTATCATTGTACTTCCACAGTAACGCAATGGTCGCTTAGTCCTTTTTTTGGACTTTTTACTAGTTCCCTCTTCAAGGTAAATAATTCCAGTAGTGCTTAATATTGACTGTGTGTTTCTGCAGACCTTCGTTTATGGTGATCTTTATCGTTACGATGTAGAAAAAAATGAGTGGAAGTTGGTATCTAGCCCTAACAGTCCACCTCCACGAAGTGCTCACCAGACGGTTGCCTGGAAGAATAACGTATACATGTTTGGTAATATAACTTTACACTGATGAAGACATTTTATGAGTACAGATGCTATTGCAGTCTTCTGGATTTATTTTTTCTTTTGATGTTTCAGGTGGCGAATTTACTTCACCAAACCAAGAACGTTTTCATCATTACAAGGTAGAAAAATAATTATGTTAGTCTAAATTTTGTCATTACTGTTTTGGGAATGCTATCTTGGCATTTAGCATTTCACATATCTGCAATGATAGATTGTGGCAATAGCTTCGGCCTTCAAAAACGACTTACGTTTAGCCTGTTTTTCAAATTTGAACCAAGAGAAATGCTACGTAACATCACTGGATAAATATCTGGCTGTTAATATGCATCTTAAATGCAGCAATCATAAATATGGTACATCTCTTATCCCCTGGCTGGTTTTCTACTGCAGGACTTTTGGACGCTGGATCTCAAAACAAATCAATGGGAACAAATTCTTGCTAAGGGATGCCCAAGTGCACGTTCAGGACACAGAATGGTTAATGTCTTTTTGTCGAAATTACTTGTTAACTGTTATGGTCTCTTCTGCCTCAATCTTTTCTGCATTATGAGCACTAGGCTGCCAGCATAGTATGTAGTACTAGAAGTTGTAGGAAACATAAGGTTGTGATGCAATCGTGTTTGGTAGTTCTGTAGGATGACTATATTGGACAACCTAGTGTCTCAATACAAGAAAAAAAAATTAATTAGTCTATCTAGGGAGTGCTCTAAGTAAACAAGTGAATTAAATATGATTGGCGCATATTATGAATTTTATTATTTTTTTTTCTCGTTAGTCATTTGTAAGCTGGTCTGTGTTTCTTTCTACAGGTCCTTTACAAGCACAAGATTGTGCTATTTGGCGGCTTTTATGACACTCTTAGGGAAGTGAGGTTAGTACAGTCAACTTGTATGATCTGTGTTTAGTTTGTGCCTTGTGGGCAAGTTACTTGAGTCATGTTTAATTATGGATATATGGATATTGCTCTAGAAGTAGTAAAAGTTATGTCTAGTTCTTACAACTTATGCATTACTTGAGTAATAGTATAGCATTCTCACAGTTGGTCATCCACAAGTAAACACAGAAAGAACTAGTGGCGTAGAGTATGTTCTGAATAGATAATAATATGATATGGATTTGCTTGTTAACCATATGCTTCTGCAGGTACTATAATGATCTGCATGTTTTTGATTTGGATAATTTTAAGGTGAATAAGACCATGGTTTTCATTCAGTACTGCTAGTAACATCAAGTATGACGGTATGTTTTAGTAACATATAAATCCATTACTGATAATGTTGGTATTTTAGTGGGAAGAAATTAAGCCTCGTCCTGGGTGCCTGTGGCCAAGTCCAAGAAGTGGCTTTCAACTTCTTGTTTACCAAGATCAGGCAAGCCTTTTTTCTCTTACCTAGATAGTTAGCATTCTGATACTTTGCTCTGACCTGGACACAGCATGGGTTCAACAAAAATGAAAATTGTGCTCTGATCAACCAGTTCTGCATCTTTAATTATTTTTGTCAGTAGACATTCAATAAGTATGGCATAAACCTGTTATGATGTGTCCTTTAGTAATTTATAATATGCAAGTATAATGGTTGTTTTTCTGTAGATATATATGTATGGTGGATATTTTAAAGAAGTTTCTTCTGACAAAACTGCATCAGAAAAAGGGACAGTTCATGCAGATATGTGGTCTCTTGATCCTCGTACTTGGGAGTGGAATAAGGTCAATTCTTGCATTTCTCTTTATATTTTATATCTACCGAGTTCTGTACCCTATGTGCATGATGTACTTAAGCCATCTTGATAATTTTTTAAGTTTTTCTTCTAGATCTGCATATCATGGCTGAATGCTTTGCAATATTTAATTGTTTCCGACTTGAATTTTTTATAGGTTAAGAAAGCTGGGATGCCACCTGGCCCCAGAGCTGGGTTTTCTATGTGTGTTCACAAGAAAAGGGCTGTCCTTTTCGGTGGCGTTGTAGATATGGAAGTTGAAGGTTACTTGAACTGAACTTTGCTCTATGCTTAATTACTTAAGTTTTTCTGCTTTATATTTGAAATATCATGTGCCCTTTCTTTCCTCTTTATGGTGATTGAGATGGTCAAATCCACAAACCTAAAGATCTGCTTCAAGTTTTCAACCTCAAGGGCTATTTCCATATGTTGTGAAGCCTCTGCTAATTCTCTTCCAAATTTCTGTGGATGTAGCTGATGTCCTTATGAGCATGTTCATGAATGAGCTGTATGGATTTCAGTTGGACAATCACCGTTGGTACACACCATTTTAGCATCATTTCTGCAACTTTATATTTCATTTATTTTTTCAAGTAAGTTAGGTTAATTACAAAAAAACTCAGATCAAGCAGGCACCCACATCCAGTGTTATTTTTAAGAACGACTGTGGAATAAATTCAAATTAAGTTAGTTATAGCTCTGCTTATTTTCTGTTCCTATTTTGGGTACTGTGGGTATTTTTGTTAAGCCTACCCCAACTTGCTTGGGACAAAAGGCTTAGTTGTTGTTGTTGTTGGGTATTTTTGTTAAAAAATTTGGACACATTAGCTTGGTCGAACAAACTTCTACAGTTGCTACATATAACAAAATACGTCAGTGTTAGCAACATTGCACAGTCGAGCATATCATAGTTTTAACCTTTGCTAACTTTTAGTATCATTAAAATGAAATAGGTAAACTATTATTGTCTTGGATTGAACTTCCCCTTGTAATGTTCTTGCGGTTATCTAGATTCTACATAACTTAACATTCTGAAAATTAGATACTTCATAGTACTCTTGGGTCTCTTTTAATTTCCCAAGCATATGCTTTTCTTTTGAAGAGTTATGCAGTGACGTTGGATGTAATTGGCAGTTTGACACTGGTTACAGATTTACTGGCTGACAGTTCACATATTTGTAATTTAATGTGAAAGGTTGTTCTTTCTTATTTTGTTTTTGCATTCGTTTGTATGTTGAATTGATTATTTTCATTGGATGTCTCAGGTATCCTTTAGAGCTCAGGAAAGACAAACCTGCTAAAAATAAGGTGATTCCTCAAATTGATGTAATATTGTGATCAGCATTTTTTTTCTGTTTATCGCTGATAATCTTTAGAAGTCGGGCACAAAGCTACTGTATAATTTACTCTGCAGAAATGTGTTTAGTCATGCAAGTAATTTTGTGGTTTGGAGTATAGCTATTGTGTATACATGTTCATATTGTGAACTTAATATTTAATATATTCTTGAATATTTTCTTAGCAAGTGGCACACTTAGCTGTCCTGAATGCTTATTAGTTTATGCTGACTGTTGTTTACCATGCATAGACGAAGGATACCAAAAGAAAAGAAACAGTGAATGATTCAGAATCTAATATTGGGAATGAGGGTGATGATACCATGGACGACTCAGAGGAAGCTACTGATGGTCAATCTGAAGTCCGTGGAGTTTCTAATCACTTGACCAAGAGTCTAACATTGACTAAAGTTGGCTCAAGCCAAAATACTGATGTCATCTCTGATTCAACAGCAGAAGAAGCAACCCAGAGGTTATTTCCTATCTTGGACGAATATTTGTAAACCATTTCGATGTTTACATCCTAATGATACTTCTGTTGCTCACTTAATCTTTTGTTACTGACAGGCAATTAAGCCCATTGGCCGTATCAATGCATCAATGGCTGTAGGGAAAGATATTTTATACTTATATGGAGGAATGATGGAAGTGAAAGATAGAGAAATTACTCTTGATGATTTATATTCACTTAACCTTAGTAAACTAGATGAGTGGAAGTGTATCATACCGGTCAGTTGCATATTGCCTTTCTCTTCATATCGTTCATTTTTGTTGGCGTACACAACAAAATATCTGCTAGTCATTTCATAATTATTCTCCAAAAAATTGGCACTCATCCTCGCTCCCCGTTTTTTTTGCAGGCATCTGAATCTGAATGGTTAGAAATTTCTGATGACGAGGATGATGATGAGGATGAGGACGATGAAAATGATAGTGCTGATGATGCTATGGAGACCGATGAAGAGGATGAAGAGGTATGCACTAGGACTTAATTAAGGTTGCTACACATATGTTCTGGAGAACAGTATTACCTACTTGGTTTGCCCTGCTTCATGCTAGTCAGTGATATTGTATAAAGTTTTGCAAAGCTAACATGGGTTGTGACTGATTTATCTGATTTCTGATTAGTTCTACATTTGCATGACACGTGGATTTTTTTTTCAAGAATGTTATTTGGAAAATGGGGAAAATGATTTTAGTTGATATTTTTCACAATCATTGCCGAAAACCAGATAACCGGCTAATTTCCATCCTGTTTCGTTTCAAGAATTTAAGTTGAGTATAGGAGTTAGGCTAATACTGCATAATAGATGAGCCAGTCAGAAAATGGTACACCAACACTTTCCACTTGAGAAATAGTAACGAAAGTCTTATGAGCATCATAGCTATATGTTTTCTCCATAGAGCCGATACTATAGTACTTTGTCGCTTTAATATTTAGAACTAGGAAGGCTCCAATGTTACTTTATTGGTATGTCTTGTCATTAATGAACACTGTAGTCGAGTTTGGCTGTGGGTAAAGGGCTCATTTTGTTATATTGGTTATTGCACTTAGGGATACTGAAGATACCCCGGGTAGTTTGGCATGCTTCCCTGAGTGGTCAACTTTAGCTGCCAGCTTTATTATTTTATTATTGTTGTAGCTTTTGGTTGGTACAGTAGTTACCCAAAATTGCAAGTCATTGACAACGTCAGCGAGCTCTGGTTTTTTATGAATTAACCTAGTTGGACGTTAGAAAAGAAGTAGGGATGCTTTGACTAACATGGTTAATCCGATGGCTGATTTTAGATTTATACTGATGTTTATACTTCTTTTCCTTACTAAATATAGTTTTCAATCATTTGTGTGGTTATAAATTGGATTCCTTTATATGCCTGTGTAGCCCGATGAAGAGGCTGAGAAGAATGTAGATATGTCTGGTGCCGTGTCTCTACTGAAGGGTGAACGTAAGAAACTGCGCAGAAAAGAGAAGCGTGCCCGGATAGAACAAATCAGGGTTATCCTTGGTCTTTCGGATTCTCAAAGGACCCCAACGGTAACGCTGTAACTTATTAGGATTGTTTTGTCTTTTCTGTTCATTTGTGGATTCTCAAAGGATAACAAACGTCAATATTTGGCCAAGTGTTTGTTACCTGCAGTCTGCAAAACCAAACCATTTTTTTATTAATTCCATTTGTTTATTTTTGAAGCCGGGAGAATCACTGAGGGATTTCTACAAGAGAACAAACATGTACTGGCAAATGGCTGCCTACGAGCACACTGAACACACCGGAAAGGTTACTTTCACGTTGGTTCTTTCTTATGTCCCGCCGTAGGTTGTATATATGTTGTATTTAATCTTGCACACCCCATGGCAGGAGCTCCGCAAAGATGGTTTTGATCTTGCCGAAACTCGATTCAGGGAGCTGGAACCCATACTGGACGAGGTGATATTTCTGTGCTACAGCTAGTACCTTGGCTTGAAAGGAAATTCAAAATATCAAGGATAAACAAATATCTTGGTACTTATAAATCAACTCACCCTTGCGCATTTTCAGCTGGCTGTGCTGGAGGCTGAACAGAAGGCAGAGGAAGAAGCCAACGGGTCAACCAGTTCCAAGAAAGACACGAAGAAAGGCAAGCAGAAGAGATAGTGGTGGTTCCCCAGCGAGCTAGCCCGTAAGCAAGCTAGCATGTCCGTAGAACATGATTTATGGACAACATTTTCCAAGGTGTTTGTAATCTGTATACAATTTTGTTTCCTTCTCATAGGGATTTGGTAAGTGTGTCTGCACTCTGCACACATACGTTCTATGCTAGTGTTAGAACATCCTCCTGTACTGGTGTTTTTCAGATGTGTAATCTGTTTTACTGCTGCGATGACGACAAACTCGTGGCCTCAGGCCACTCTTTATAACCATGTGCCTTGTGGGAGAGATGGTGAACGTGACTACGTGAGTGTTATTGCAAGATCTTCGTATGTTAAGCTAGCTTCGGCGGTTACCTACTGGTTTGGCTGGTAAGTAAGTACGCGCCTACTACCTGGGTATGTGTAATCTTTCCCTACTGAGGCCACCTGTAACATGAGCTTCGTTCCGACACCAAGAACCTCAGCATGCAAAGAGCGTGTTGCATCATTTCTGTGGCCCAAAGCAGGGGTCCGGTTCAAGTATTTCTGCCTGCCATCTGTGAGACTTTGACTGCACATTTTAATTACTTCAGCCAGCCTCGTCAACTTTCAACGCCCACACACACACACACAACCGCATGCATGGCCACTCAAGAACTGTCCCACCACACCTCGATGACCTATCAGTTTTGATCAGATCATAGCTCTTCACTGGGACATCCGTACATAAATTCACCAGTTTCTCTCTACTTTCAGAGGATTTCTTGAAAATTTTGTTCAAGTTTTCCTATAAAATCCATGGACACATTTATGTCTTTGCATCGAAAACACAACGTTCCGGGGTGGCCCTACGACCCCACGAAACTCCCAGCGACCAGCCAGCCAGCCACCATCCTTTCTCCACGGCCGGGGCTCTATATATACAGCCGCCGATCACATTCCGTTCCAGCTTCACCTACAGCTAACAGCTTCCCACTGCCCAACCAACTGACCTCCGCGGCCGCGCGCGCGCTCGCTCGCTTCCTTCCTTTCCCGTCGAATGGCCGCTGCAATCGCGCAGCAGCCCGCGTGGGCGCAGGCACTCGCGGCGGTGGGCCTCCTCGTCGCGTCGCGCTCCGCTGCGCGCCTCGCGCTCTGGCTCTACGCGGCGTTCCTCCGCCCCGCCAAGCCGCTGCGGCGCCGTTACGGCGCCTGGGCCGTCGTCACGGGCGCCACGGACGGCATCGGCCGCGCGCTCGCCCTCGAGTTCGCCGCGGCAGGGCTCGGCGTCGTCCTCGTCGGCCGCAGCCCCGACAAGCTCGCCGCGGTCGCCGCGGAGGTCGCGGCCAGGCGCCCCGGCGCCGAGACCCGCACCTTCGTCATCGACTTCGCCGCCGACGGGCTCGCCGCGAACGTGGCCGCGCTCGCGGAGTCCCTCCGGGGCCTCGACGTCGGCGTGCTCGTCAACAACGCCGGCCTCTGCTACCCGTACGCGCGATACTTCCACGAGGTGGACGAGGCGCTGGCCAGGGACCTCATACGCCTCAACGTCGAGGCCGTCACGCGGGTCACGCACGCCGTGCTGCCCGGCATGGTGCAGCGCAAGCTGGGAGCCGTCGTGAACATCGGATCCGGCGCCGCCACCATCCTGCCCTCTGACCCGCTCTACACCGTCTACGCTGCCACCAAAGCGTGAGTACTCCTTTCCAAGCTCCTCACTTTCAGGGAAACTAGTTGTAGTCAACGTGAAAGGGCCATCCCAGAGTTCAGCAATGCAAGCTTGCATTGCTGAATGCTGAACTCATAGACTATTTTATTAGTACTAGTTACATATCAGCTTTCTTAGTAACATTATATTCTTCTCTTAAATTATGACCCTCTCGTAATGTTTTTCAAATTCCAACATGATATATACTCCCTCCGTTTTTTAATATAAGATGTTTTAGGTGTTCTACATGTTGTCTACATGCAGACCAAAATGAGTGAACATGCACATAAAATGTGTCTACATACATTTGTATACATGTGCATGTGGACAAATGGTAAAACATTTTATATTAAAAAACAGATGGAGTAGCTATTTTTTTTAATGTTACACTATGCATTCCGACTTTATTCAAAATAGTCGATTTCACCTTGATTACACTTGATCATGCGAATTCGCTAAAAAAATCAGGTCAAACACACAAATAGAAATGAGAGGAAAGAGGATGATGTGGGGACTTTTTTGAATCAGTGGCATACTTCAGCCGCTTTGCTTGTTATGTGTTCAGTACCTATGATATTGTGTTGCATCATTAGGGACTTCTTTGAAGTGTTCTTGTTTATTTTTGAAAAAAATGCTAAAAACCAATTTACAAACACAAATCATAAATATGAAAACGAACTTTACTAAATTCAGTTACCAATCCGGCAAATTTTATCTCATATTAACAATGTATTGGAAAGAAACTTGTTGTAGTTCTCAAAATTTTGGTTTAAATTACAAATTGTGGAGGAGAGTGTACCGTGAATAGTATTCAGAGTTCAGAGTGTATTCGAACTAAATCAGAGTTCAGGTTGCAAAGTGAACCCTACGACCTTACTATAAACTTCTCTCATACAAAAGGACACTCATTTGTTTCAAAAGGATGATCCTATGGTACCAAAGCCATAATGCAATGGCGACATTATATCTTATTCCTCTGTGTAATTATCGGTTTCTCATTTTTACTCTTTTTTTAGAAATGGCACTAAGAATCTGCTTTGTCTTCATTTTTTCAGGTATGTCGATCAATTCTCGAGAAGCCTTTATGTTGAGTACAAGAACAAAGGCATTGATGTGCAATGTCAGGTACTAGCAAAACATTTCTTGGTGATTAGCACGTTTGACCTATTTTTTTTATTATTTTCCCTATTTTATTCAAGTTTACATTTTTATACAACCTAATTAAGCAAACTTTTGACTATTGCCTCGTGTTTGTTAGCGAGATTTCTTATTTACATCGTGTAATATGTACTAGTTCCGTTCCTCAAAACAAGGCGTATTTTTAAGAATTTAATCAATGTAAATTTTGACTAACGTTGTAGAAAAAACTATTGACAATTATAAAATTATGTAGATATAATATGAAAATAAATTTTATTATAAATTTAATGGTTTGATATTGTAGATGTTAATATTTTTATGAACAAAGTCAACCTTTACACTGTTTGATTTTGACCAAAATTTACATGACTTTTTTTACTGAAGGGAGGGAGTAATATTTCTTCTCTAGCATGGTTTTAGGATTTTCCCATTGCGCTAGTCAATGAATGCCTTGCACGGCCCTACCCAACAGAAAACATGATTTTCTCATGCATGATGTCCTGACTCCGCTAACATATCTGTACACTTGTACTGGATCATGCACTAGATAGACACTGACAGCCACTTTCAGAAATGTTCGATGACCATGACACATTAGCTTCCAACGAGAAACTGATTCATGACATGTGGAAACAGTGAGTGCACTTAGTTTTTTTTTTTGAACAAAAGTGGGTGCACTTAGTTATCGCCTCAGTTCACTTAACAACTTGTAATGGGCGGACATCTTAAAATCAGTTTCGTTTTTCTTAACACGTTTAAAATCTGTCTGAAAGTGTTCCATTCGCCTTGATTGAAATGTTCTCTGGTTGATTTGCGCAGGCGCCCATGTACGTGGCGACGAAGATGGCATCGATAAGGGAGGCGTCCCTGTTCGCGCCGTCGCCGGAGACGTACGCCCGCGCCGCCGTGCGGTACATCGGGTACGAGCCCCGGTGCACGCCGCACTGGGCGCACGCCCTCGTCTGGTTCCTCGTCTCCGTCGTCCCGGAGCCCCTCGCCGACCGCTACGTGCTCCGCATGTCCCTCGGCATCCGCGACATGGGCCGCGCCAAGGAAGCCAGGAAGAAGGCGCTGTGAACTGTGATGTGTGACACGCTCGATCGGCGAGGCACCTGCATCTGCATGCATCACAAGAGATTCAGATAAAGCTCTCTCCGTGTTACCTATTGTAATAACAAGATTAATCTGCCATGTTTTGTTTGAGTAATGAATAAACTCGGATTGTTGTAATAAGAAAGAAAAAGTTGGAAGAAGATGATTCAGTTCCTTCAGCTAAAGTGGAATTCTTCCAATATTATCCGCCATTTCCCTTTTCCACATTTTATCAAGTGGCCATGTTAGAGACAAAGACAGTCATGGATAGTTATGAGGATGGTATCCTTCCAAATTGGATAAGAGAACGCCCGCGAATTTCAGTAAAAAATACTATCCATGTGTAATAAGAAAGCTGGATTTTAGACAAATTCAAAATAGTACTTGAAAAAAATTGAAGTATAATTTTTTTTGCGAAACACAGTACAACGCAGACGCTCACATACACGTGCACAAACTCACCCCTATGAACGCACACACGCACACCATACCCCTATGAGCACCTCCAAAAGACTGAACCGGCGTCGGGTCTTGAGATTGACGAAGTCACCACAGCGCCTCGCTGTCGACGGGAACGTCGCCTCCTACTGAAAAATATTCCGGCTAAATGAGAAATACCAATGTCAAATATATGATTTAAACTCTGATGGGCTGGTGTACAACCACCCTCTTAAACATCTTGCACAGACAGGTTATCTAAAAAAAGAAAAAAAAAGAAATTGAAGTATAATAGTTGGCCTCGGCCAAACTAAAATGTACCCTCAAAGTCAAAGGCCCTCTCTCTCGCCCCCCACCCCCCCCCAAAGGCCCAAACCTTCTCCCCTCCCCACTCCTTATACTGGTGGCGGCAGATACCCAGGCCCCAGCAATGGCCGCCTCGCCGCCGCCGCCGTCAAGGGCGCTCTCCACCGGCGGAGGCGCCTACATATCCCTCTTCCTCGACACGAACCTCGGCACCCACCTCGCCCTAAACATCGCCGCGGACTCCACCATCCGCGACCTCAAGTGTACGCCTCTCCTCTCCTCCTTCCTTTGACCAGAACCTTATCTGACGCTCGCTTTTTGCCTCCGCGCAGCGCAGGTGACCGTGGAGCACGCCGCCGTCTTCCCCGACCTCGGCCCCGTCGCCGTGAAGTCCGTTCAGGTTCTGGGTTATGCCTCTGATCGTTTTCATATTTTACAGGATTTGTCATCTGAATGTAACAAGCTACTCGTTGTCGATTCGATTTCAAGTATAGTTTGAAATATAGTTTATCTTGTGTGTGGATGTTCCAGTTTAGTTTTTCTCCTCGTTTTGTTAGGTTAAAAACAGTCCTATTGTTTAGCCCGTGGGTACGTTTTATTGAATTGATCCGTGATCAGCTGCGCGCATAGCGCCTCCGAAACCCTGAACGGTCCATAAACCTTGCCATCAAACGTGTAATTTTGGGTTGTTTTACCATGTAGTATTCTCTGTGCAGTGATGTTTTATTTCCACTCCATTTTGTAAAACTCGGAATGTATGAGATGAGATGTCAATATCTTTGAATGCAATATGATGCAGCTGCCAAGTGCCAACAAGTGTAAATTATGTTGCATGGAATGGCATTGTTTCACATGGGCCGTGTCAATTAGTCCAATTGGTGCAGTTAAGTTAAATTTATCAGTGACTTTGCGGAAGTTGCATAACTTGGCTTCACTGTTTAAATACATTTCTTTCGAAATTTTCAAAGTCATGTTTCAATGCATATGGGTTCTTGAAACGCCTAATGGATTAAGTTTAGTAAAAGTGTAAAACAATCATGGTTTTTTGATGTCGTGATAGATGGTTATAGAATTTTACTAACTTAATTGAATATATACATGGGCTGTGATTATTGAAAGATGTTTATCTTGAGTCTGATGGTCAGCGCATTCATTTTCCCCTTATGGTTCTGGATTGAATTACATCCTGTTTTAGAATTCCATATGATTAGCATGTGCAATATGGAGACTCTTTCTAAATGTGCTATTATTTCCTCCAGGTGCTACGGAAGGGTGCAATGTATCACCTCTCTGATTCGATGGTAGTGAAGAGTGCATTTGCCAAAGTTGAGGGTGATTATTTTCTGCATGTCAAGATGGCAGCAGCGGAGACGGACACACAGTACTGCAGAGATGAGGACAAAGGGAAATCAAGCGAAAGGTTACGAGATCTTCATGCATTGGACGATCTCTCTCAGGAAAAGTATCGCAAAAAGGCTAGAGTAACTGGTTCTTTTGACACGTCATCTGTAGATCCTATTAGAGAAACTAATGATTCTAAAACCAGAGATGTGGTTGATAAGCTTCCGCTGGAAACTAACAATAATTCTCGTGAGGTGCTCTCAAACACTTTTCAGCAGGGAGTGTATGGAAACATAAAAGAGGATTCAATCCAACTACAAAATCCAATCCTTACTGGAAAGAATAGGAAAAGGAAAAAGAGTCGGTTAGTCACTTCCAAAGATGTTTCTGCTTCAGAAATGACAGAGCCATCAACTGGAGCCGTGGAGGTACCAAAAGCCATAGGTGAAGATCTGCTTCATGAGAACCAAGGGCTACAAGGTAATAGTACACCTGGATTCTTTTACAATACAATTATATTTTTTATCTACTGGTGTTTTCCTAGAGTTTATAAATTATGTGTTTTGTGTTGAAACTATGTCTTTGGTCCATGTTCTGGGCAAATGCAAGACTGTAGTATTAGAAATACATGCATTTGTCTGTTTTTTAAAGTTTCCTTAGAATTCTAAGAACTAGAAATCCAGTTTCTTGTTTCTCTAGGTAGCCATGTATTTGGAAAGTCTATTTCGATTGCCTTTGTACCGAATAATTATTTTCCTTTTTCATAACCTAGGTGATGGTGCATCTAAAGTCGACATGACTAGCAGAGACAAAGCAAAGGTCATACCACCTGACATGCTTCTTTCGTCATCACAACTAAATAGTGGAAGCCAAGTGACCAAGCATGTTCAATTGGGGACTGATACTCAGGCAACTAGGGATCTAGCCGCTGACCAAAGTAATATCAGTCGTGTACATGAATGGTATAGAAATCCTATTGTTAGAGACGCAGTATTTCCACATGCAAAGTTGTAGCTGGTGAAGAAAATCCTGCTAAAGAAACCAATGATGGGGATTATGATGAAAGTGCAGTTGATGCAAGCAACATGGAGAAAGGCAGCAAAAGCGGGGATGTCTTGGAGACAGTAGATACTATTTCTCAAGAGAAAAACTGCAATCAATCAAAGAAGGTTAGCTCTGTTGGCCTAACTTCCATGGATGCTGCTGAAGCAAAAGACCAGTGTGGGTATGGCGAGAAAGCAGACAAATCAGATATTATTTCTACTCAGCAGGAGATTGTAAATGACCCTTCTAAGGGACAGACCAGCAATGTGCAACAAGGGATAGAAAATCCAAATGGTGTTGTAAAGCGGAAGAAAAAGAGAAGGCAGCACCCGGAGTCTTCAAAGGATGATCTACTCCAGATGCGGCAAAATCATCTGGATTCGTTATGAATGCAAGCTCAAAAGAGAACACTAGTTCCCGCTGTCCAGATGCAAACCAAATAATACTAGGCAATATAGGAGAAGAAACAGCTGATGAACAAGATCAGTGCAGGCATGAGAAGGTGGACGAACCGGTTGTTTCTACTCAGGGGTGAGTGTAAATGAACCAAGGAATGTGCAGCAAGGGGATTCTGATGTAATAAAGAATCCAAATGATGATGGGAAGCGAAAAAGGAAGAAACGCCGCCACTTGGAGTCTTCAAACGATGATCCTACTCAAGATGTGGCAAAATCATCTGGATTGATTACAAATGGGAGCCCAGTAAAAAATAGAAGTGCTGATCTGCTAAATGCAGATCAAACAACACCAGGCACAGTAGGAGAAGCAATGGTTAGTGACTGCAAGAAGGTTGATGAAACTGTAGATGTAGCAGCAACGAATGTGATTAATGAGGTATTGGCAGATTTAAGATGCACAGACAACTTGAGTAAGGTTTTGAATGGAGATCCGTTAACGGAACAAACTAAAGGTGGTGCTAGTGCAGCATTGCCCCGTCATCTATTCAATCTGATCCCCCAATCAGCTCACCTAGTCATAAGTCTAAAGGAAAACCAGTGAAAATACCGTCAACTGTAGTTGACCCTTCTCATTCTTCTGTTGGTGTACCTGACGAAAATGCTTACACAGAATTAAGAGAATCTGATTCTTTGAGATGTTCTGACAAATTCCATGATCTTGAGGGTGTTTTGGCTGAGAATACAGTAGTGCCAGCTGATAGCAGAACCAAATCCACTAAGCATCAGAGAAATAAGGTTTCCTTAAAGCATGCTTCTACTGATAGTGGTAAAGCTATTCAGTCTCTGGGTGAGCAAGTCGAACATGTTCCCGCAGAGGACTTGAAAGGAGAAAATTCTACAAAGCAGAATTGTTTCAAGGAGGTTCTGCAATCGATGCTCCTTCAAGTATAGGTCAAATATTACAGAAGAAAAGCAAAAGGTCTTCAAAGGCCCGGGCTTCTAAAATAGATGAGGTTGATCATTCCATGAATCAGTTTGCGAAGGATAACCAGGAAAAATATGTAACCGACATTGGTGGGACCCATAATAACGAAAATACAGTGGGAGCTCCAACAGAATCACCTGTAGTTCATAAAGATGGCACAACTGTCACATGTGACAAGCCCAATGCTCGAAAGGGAAGGAAGAAATCTGCCAAGACTGAACCTGAGAGGCAGGATACCAATTTGGAACATGGTTCTGATGCAGATTTCATGACTCCATGGCTCAACAGGGAGCAGATCCTGAAGCTGTTGAACCAAATGATTATGTGCCGGTTCAGCCTGATAATGACAAAATCAATTTCATTGACCATTTTAGCCCCAGCACGACGAATGACCCATCTGTTTCTGCAAAAAACAATGATGAAACTTTGAAGGAAGTAAAGGGCAAAAAGAAAAGCAAAAGAAAAGCAGGTACACAGTCTGAACATGCTGGTAGTATTGAACCAAATGATCTGCCAGAATCTCATGTTCATACTGATAAAACTAGCTTAGCTGATCATTTTGGTACTGGCAATGTGGTTGTGCATTCTATTCCAGTAGAAAACATGGACAAAGAAGATGGCAGTGTGAAGAAAGCCAGGGGGAAAAAGAAGAGCAAACTAAAACAGGGTTTGATCAAACCCGAGTCTCTAAATCCTAATGGTGGTAATGAGGACACTGTTAATCGTACACAAGAATTGATGAATTCTGATGTGCAGAAGGAAGAATGGGGCACGGCAATGCAAAAGAGAGCAACGATAAAGTTATTCAGAATGATAGTATGCTGCAACAGGAGACAGAAGACGGCACACGTGATAGCACTCTTGAAAAGAGGTCCCCCCAAAGCATGGTTGGTGTTGATAGTCTGACTAATTTGCCCATCGAGAAGGACCATGAACGCATGAGCAAAGAACAAAGGAACTCTACATCTCATACAAAGCCTCATGCCAAGAGTAGAAAACATGATGGGTCTATTGATGGAAGGACAAGTACAAATCCTAATGGTGTAAGCAACCTTGTTCAGAGCTTTTCCATGGCCCACAAGCATCAAATGAAAGCGCTTATGGCACGCCAGCTGTTAAACAAGTTAGAGTAGCAGTTCGGAAAGTTCCAACAAAACCGTATGAACAGGCCAAGGACAAAGCCAAAAAGGATATTAGTAAGAGAGGCACCCGCACAATTTTTGGTGACACCTTGAGTGAAAGCTCTGATGAAGTATTGAACACAATGAGTGAAACGGCTGCCATGGCAAACTCATCATCCACATCTGCGGACTCAGGTAGGAACATGTAAAGTATCACATGGAATAGGTATTAGCTGGCCAACTTTCTGCTGGATTGCATTTGCAATTGGTTATGCATTCATCTACTTTAATTGAAAACAAGTGCTTCTTTTTCTCGCAAAGAAGACAAGCGCTTCTGATTTTTTATGTGTTTATTATCTGCCTGACAAATTAGTAAGTAAAAGGTAGCGAAGGCTTGATATCTCCTTCAGAAAACTGACCAGCCAACAACTGCTGAGAACGTTATCTTATGTTCATTTGGAAATTCTACTTTGATAAATTCCTTTTTCAGCAGTTCTTATTAGTGTGTCCCAGAATGCCGTTGTAATATTATATTACTGTTTCTGATTTTGGGGTCCTGTTGGTTGATAGACGTCCACAATCTACGGTTTGTCTTGTGTTTGTTATCCAGTGTGTTCATGAACTGTTCTCTCACTTTGCACATGATATGATGGTCAACTTATGGAAATTGACCTACTGATGTGCATTTGACAGGCATTTCATCTGCGGCCTGGGATGAGAGCGATGTGCCTGATGATGACGTCATTGCATCATTGTAAGTTCTCAAAACTATGAAAGGAAACTAGTTTAGCATGTTGCATTGTAAGCGATCAGGTGTAAATGTTGCATAGTACGCATTAAGGGAGGATAATGCAGAACAGGAGATACATCTGATAGAGAACAGTAGTAGCCGTCTTCTATCCCCACTAGGAGTAACTGCACGTTAACATTTTGCCTTCATCCCATTTGTTCAGATCACAGAAGAGTGACCTTAACTCCGTCCTCCGAGGCTCCACTAGCTACAAGAAGGCGAGGCTGAAGCCAATCGAGCCGTTAGAGGATACCGAGGTGCCCGATAGCCAGCCACCTTATGCTTAAATGACGCGAGCTCCGTCTAACACTGAGGTGCCCGATAGCCAGCCACCTGATGCTTAAATGACGCGAGCTCCACGCAACTCTCAAAGCTTGTGCGTTGTGAATTTTGTTGTAGCTGCACCAATCTGGCTATCATGTCAATACTAAACATCACACCTCCAGGACCCAGCTGTATACTTTCCTGTGGGGTTTTTGGTTGGCGATGGTCCTAAAAACTTGCAGAATTTTGTCTTATTTATCGTGTCCGCTTTCGACAGTTGGTCTTGTATTGTTGCCGATTATGAATCGACACATATTAGTCGCACGCCTCCGATTAGTTCCAGTTTCTCGTTATAGTCTAGTCAGATATCGCATCATTTCATGAATTTGGAAAAACTCGGATCCATGTTCTGTGAAAACCAATTACCACAAACCACACATCAAAACCTGAAACAAATCAAGCTACGCTGAAGAACGTTCATAACTCATAGCTGCTTCATCTACACAATTTTACAGAGTTGAAAATTACAGGTAAAACCTTCTCCTAGATTGCTACCTACACTGCATCATCAAAGTGCTCATGGAGTACGAGCATTCCTAGTTATTTGCGCTTCTGGATCTTCATCCATGATGTTTGCAGTCTTCCCAATTGATTTCTGGCTAAGCATTCTGGCAATGCCGCCTCTCAACCTTAGCGCTTGGGATCCATTGGCAGGTAGGCTGCCGCCCATCGTCCTCTCCAGCTCTAACAAGAGCGCCTTTACAAGAACATCAAACCGGCGCTTGGATGTAGGGTATCTTGATATCGACTTTGTGATTCCTTGCAATCTTGATGCAAAGTAGGAGCAGAAGGTTCAGCAAAGTTCAACGATTGTGCCATCAAAATAAAAAAGAGTGAAAGGCAGTACCTTCGAGCAAATGCGTCGATTTCTGCTCTTTTTCGCTCATTCAATGAAGGCACATGCGGAAGAGTGCCCTTGAGGTTACTGGGCTCACCAACCATTAGGACTCGCATTTTGAGGTATTCTTCCTCTTCTTCTGTAAAATTCTCGGCTTTGATTTGTTCTTTGATGACCATAAGAGGGTCGAAGAACCAATCAAAGAGAGTACTTTTAGGCCTATTTTCAGAAGTAATCTCAGCCCCATCACCTGAATATATTCCAAAGCAGGTCAGGTTAAATAACATCCCTTCTGGTGAAAGAAAGCCTTTTTTATGTGAACTTACTTAAGAGTAGGCCATCAGAATTAGCCTTTGCAGATCGAAGGAGTGCGTTAAGCATCACATATGCTGGTAAGCCAACGTTAAGAACACCGCTGCCAACTTTGCCTGACTTTGTTTCTTGGATGTCTTTCATTGTTATCACTCCTTCATTCACCAAAACCTCTCCTTGACGCTTGCATTCATCAAATAAGTGGTCTAGCATCTGCATAACAGCTCCAACCAGTTATATGCCCAGGTTCCACAGATTCAAATATTATTATTAAGTAGAATCAGTGCATAATGAAATTACAAGATTGAATAGCCTACTCAGCGTGTGCTATTTATATGGGTGTGGGCAAAAGTGAAGCTGTGCCAGGAAATTGCAGTACCAAGGAAGCAACCACGTTGCAATTTACCAATGTATTAACAAGAAAATATCACCTTGAATGGATTGAACTCATCCATGCTGTTCTTAAATGATGTAACCCGGGCTAGAGGTTTCTTTCCTTCCTGCTTCTCCTTATCGAATGAGGCTGGCTTAGATAGGTGACCACCATGTGAAGAATCTTCGGTTTTCCGATATTTCAACCTTGAGAGCTCAGATTTCAGTACCGGAAACCTTAAATTATTTAAAATCTCATCCAAAAGCTTGAAATATGGTTTGCGGTTATACCTTGGAAAGCAAGATCCCGGTGCCATGTCAAGCACGTCATTCGTGTATTCATCAAAGATGGACACAGATGAAACGACATAAGAGAGTCCCATGACAACGGAGGATTCCTGAAAAAACAACAAGAGCAAGTATCGTGACTTTAACAATAAATAAGTTATATCAGCTAACATTTTTCACTAGACGATAATTTGTGGAAGTACTAGTTGTCATACCTGATAAGCTACAACTGCACCATACAAGCCTAAAGGAATACTAGAGAGGATGGATGCAAGCATAGCTCCTAGTACCGCAAATGGCCAGAGAAGAATAGCAAGACCTGCAAATGGCACACACGCTGTCTCCAGAAAAGGTCCTTCTCTCCCAATCAAATCCTGAATCAGTCGATGCCACCCTTTGAAAAGCATCACAGGGCACTTGTAGATGGCAATTAGTGTGAACATTATTCCATCCAGTATGAGTCCACAAGCAGCAGATAACAATGCTCCGGGAATATGAAGCAATCTGCAGGATAGATAGTTCTACTCAGCATTTCAATTCATAGTTCTTCAAGAAAGAAAGATAAGAAATATCCAGCCTAAATATAGAGCAGGCTCGTTTCTCTCAACTACAAGGTCAGGCATAAAAGGTTGTAATTTGCATATGTGATAAAAGGCTACATATGCTAGAAGGACGAAAGAGGAATGGCAAACAGAAAAGTTCTGTGATCTTGAGGCACAAAGGTAAAGAACTACTAGGCACAAACAGGAATCAGACCTTATCTCATATGGCTTCCCATTAGGAGGTGCCTGGAAACGAAGGTCATCCATTATTGAAAAATAGGAGTGGAAAAGCAAGTCTTTCAAATCCCTGACAACTGTACAGCTTCCAGTGATAGTACTCCATGTCCCATCCTGCAATTTTGAGATAATAATTGACATGTAAAATATGTTTAGAAAGCAAGAATGGCATAAACACACAGAAATAGCACGCATCATCAAAACAAAATGTACCACAAAGCAATGAACAAATGGCTTTTCTTTGCCTTCTCCAACTGCATCGAACGTGGCCATTATTGGTGCTAGAAAGCCATATAGCAATCCAGCAAAAACGCTTCCCGGGATGCCAATTATCAACCATAAGATCAAGATTACAGTGGCAGCAATAAGAAGTAGAAGCTTTACTACAGGTCCCACCATTCTGGTTCTGCCTTGTAGAAAAAGAGGACGCATAATATAAGTATTTAGACGCGTATTAATGAGGTTGCTAAGAGTGAAACTGCAGAAGATACACACTGTACCTGACAATGCAGTAGTATGTCCAGATCAGATGCATAGGCCATAACCCGAGAATTAGTGCAGATATTCCAATCGCCATAATAAGGCATGCCCAAGGGCACAGCAGCACACCTGTTAGACGAAATTATATGAAATGAGGATATACAAAACTAAATTCAAATTATGATGAAGTACCAACACAAACAGAAGTGTTTAAGCACAGACAGCATTGCACTTTCATATATTACATACATCAATCCCACAGCATCCTATCATTTATTTTAAATTCCATGGCTGATTATGCATTCACACATCAACAGCCTCCAATTGATGCTAGTTCTGAGCAAATTAACCACAAGATTTTTTTTTTCCTTTTTTGTGGTGAGAAACCGCAAGATTTTTCAGGTTGCAAGCCCATGTAGCCTTATGGGTGAGTGTGCATATCCACAGGGGGTTCTTCACTTCTTTGGTATTTAAAACATAGACATAGCATGATAGCAATAGTTTCAAGGGGGTCAAAGTAATCTGGGCATGTCATAACTAAAACTGAAAGAGCATAGCGATAGTTACAACTGAGTCTAATTAAATGCTCCCAAGAAAGGAGAGGATTCAGGTATCTACACAGGCAACAGAAATCAAGAGAGACTACCGCACAATCACAAATGGCCGTTCCACTTTACTGACAGATGACAGATGAGACTTACATACCAAAAGAAGAGAGGGAGAGTAGAGCGTCATGTCACCTTTAATGAGCCCCAGGAGGAAGAGTCCGACGAAGAAGGGCAGGAACTTGATGAAGTACCAGAGAGAAGCCCAGAACCTGCTAGGCGGCTCCATATTGGCAACTTGTTCCGCCGAGGCCTGAGCAGGAGCGCAGGAAGGAAAGCAAGAGACTCCGGCCGCCAAACCAAAACCCCCAAATTCGGAACAGCAACCAAGAATCCTGACTCCGACCGAAACAAAATCCTGCAGTACTTTGGCAAGTCCTGAAGCAAGAGCGCAAACCCCCAACACAAGCAAGACTAGATTACCTCCCTGCGACGCGAGGAGGAGGAGGAGGAAACTGCACGGTTTTCAGCAACGGACGGACCACGGGTTTTCAGTTCAAACTGGAGAACAGCAGTAATGATATCCCAGCAGGAAAGGGCGAATAGAAAAAAAATCAAGAACCCTGAACCTGACTGGAGATTGGACCACCCAGAATGATGCAAAGGAAGGACATCCCGGAAGAACTGCCAAACGACAGCGGGGGCCCTCCGGTCCGGCGACAGACAGCCCGTGCGTGCCGTTGGCAGCAGGAGGAGGAGTAGAGCCTTGGCGACGGAAAAGCGCGGGGAGGGAAGATGGACAGATGGCCGGGGCCGCGGGGGTGGTTACACCAGAAAATGGGCAGCGGGAGGGAGGAGGTGGGGCAATGGGGACGATTGGCCGGATTGAGAAACCGCCCCGGGAGGGCCAAGGATCTGATGCTAGGAAGGGAAGGCTAGAGCAGATAGGCCGCGGACACGAGGGGAAAGGAGAAGCTAGGGTGGGGGCGCGGATTCTTGCTTCTTTTGGGTGGGCGGAGGAAGAAGAGGGTCGGGATTGCGCTGTGAAAGTGAAGCCGTGTCTCTGCTTTGGTTTTGTTTAGTGGGAGGGAGCTTTTCTTTCTTTTGGAGGAGTTGCTGTGGAGGGGTTTTGCAGTGCACGGCGCGGCGCAGGTGGAGCCGGAGGGGGATGGCCGGAAGGGGGAGCAACGGCCGCTGTGGACGGGGAGGTGGTGGGATGGACGGAGGAGGAGCACCGACCGTTACCTCGGTGACACGGATCAGGTGGTGATGACATGTGAGCGCTCTTTTGTTTTTCATCTCTTGGTGGCGACGTGTAGACTCGGGTCCTTATGTGGGTCCCCGCGTGCAGTGGCGTGAACGTGGGGACGGATCTAGGGGAAAACATCTTTGGGCATACTCCCTCCACTCACGAAGTGTAGTTCTAATTTTTTTTTACTAAGTCAAACTTTTTAAAATTTGATCAACATACCAACATATATGACGTCAAATTGGTATATTTTAAAACTCATTTTAAGACGAATCTAGTGATACTAATTTACTGTCATAAATGTTGATACATTTCTTCCCGTAAAGTTAGTCAAAGTTTAATAATTTGACTTAGGACAAAAGTTAGAGAATACATTTATTCGCAGACGGAGGGAGTAATACATTCTGCCACATCGGCTTCTCAATACAACAACTGTAACAATTTAGGACACGAGGGGTCGAGCCTATTAAAAATTGGGTCCTTAGTTGGCTAGTTCCTCCTACAGCCAGCGCATTTCTTTTAACATTAAACAAATTAGGCAGAATTTGCACTTGTTAGCGTGAAAACTATCTTATAATCAATTGTTGAAAGTGTCTAGTATTTTTTTAAACCCAAGGTAAAAGCTTTGCCTTGTCAATTTATTAAGCAAAAGGTGCCCGGTTTATTATGGAAGAAACCGGGTGAAAACCATACAACAACACAACCCCACGGTAACAACACAACCTCGAGAACAACAAGAGCCAAACTCCAAACACCACTCCGCAAAGAACCGACCAACCATCCACCCTTGCCGGAGAGAAGAAGCCGTAACTGCTATGAGAGGAGCAACTATGGGACAATCAAGCGTAGATGAAAGCGACCAATCCGCCAGGAGCCCCGACGACGACCAACACCGTGAGCAACCTTGCAGCCCACACGACACAAAGGTGGAGTACCCTCGATGTTGCAGAAATCTCGGAGATGTCGCCCCGACATCCACCTCTCCGTCACGCCCTGCGCAATCCACCTGAACCACCTTCCGGGGCCACCGCCCCGACATGCCACCGCTCACACCCGAGCCGCAATGCCGCACGACCTAGCTGCCCGCAGCCCAAACTCCACAGAGCAACTACCCGCAGACCACGGCCGTCACACCACGTTCGAGGCCGCTGCCTCGACATACTGAAGATCGCCCCGCTTTGGGACGCATCGACCGAGCCAACAACCTCGCCGCACTCACAGCACAAGATTGTCACTCGCGCCATGCAATGCCACAGAACCACCCCATAGAGCTGTCGCCGCATCGCTTCCCGAGGCCGCCGCCTCCGCGTAACGAAACTCCATCCACCGAGGCCGCTACCCCGGCTTCCACTGAGAACCCAACGGCGAGAGAAGTACATGCAGGAAACGCGGTGAAGCTCTCCAAGGCGGCGCCTCCAAGGAGGGGCTGGCGAAGCCACCAAACGCCGCTCGCTCCGGGGACCCGAAGCTAGGGCTTTCACCCGGAGAGCTCAAAACACCCTCACGAGGGAGAGGAACCCGAATTCCACAATGGCGCCACCAAGGTGGGACATGACGTCAAAGTCGGCGCCGCCATTGGCACAAACCAAAGGTCAGGACAGGCTTTCGCCCGGAACTCGTCCACACCACTCGATCATAGGGATAACCAGACAGACCGCAAACTGAATTGCGAGACCGCCGGAGCACCGCAAAACCAACAACTTCCCTGCCGCAGTCCACCGAGCACCACCAAGCATCCCCAACTTGCAGCGCCACATGCTGCGTTGTCGACGTCGCCGCCCAAGAACCAGCTCCCAAGGCAGCGCCCAGCCGCACCGCCTCTCGCCGACCGACACCACCCAGGTCCGGGGCCGTCGCCCCGGCATCCGCACGTCGCCGACGTCGCACCAGCTCCACGCGCAACACCATCTCGCGCCGCCGCCTCCATCAAGCAGCACGACGGCCGAACCCACACCGCCTCCAACCCAAGTCGACGTCCACCTGCACCAGCCCACCGGCCTCCTCGCCTGCTCGGAGAAGACCACCAACCAGCCCAGCGACGTGCCGCCAAAGCTTGAGCACCGCCGCCGACGTGAGATCTGGGCATGGGATCCCCAGATGCGCCGCGCCCCGAAACCTCCACCGCCAAGGACTCCCAGCACCGGCACGGCGCCATGGAGGAGCGCCGGCCAATCCCCGAGGCCGCCGCCCCGGCTTACGCTTGCTGCGAGCACCGGCGGCCGCCTCCCAGCCGCACCCGCCAGACTCCAACGGCCCCTGCGAAAGTCGAGCCCTCGACCACCTTTGGCAGCGAGGGCGGGCCGCCACCACCGCGGAGAAGGCCGGCGGCGGCAGCGGCCGAGGGAGGCTGGGCGGGGGAAGCCTGCGGCGGCGCTGGGTGGCGCCCCTGGCGTCGCCCGGGGGAGCGACGCGAGGGTGAGGTCTCGTGAAATTCCTCTCAAATTATTATTGATATGCTACGCTAAGGCCAAGTGTCCAGTATACGTGTATGCAAAAAACGGATGTTAACTGAAAATTAGAATGCGCGAAACGTAAGCAGATGTGGGAATTATCATAATCCGCCGTGATATAATGTCATAGCAGTCAGATGATCCCAGTGTTTACGACATGCTTAGTCGTACTTCACCGGCATTGTTGATAGCCTGAAATCGCGTCCACTGTAAGAGCTTGTCCGTGACTTGGAACTGTGAGTGAAACGCTACAATTTCCGTACACCTGGGCGCATGCGTGGTAGTCTATCGTTTTCTTCCATGATCATTTGAAAGAAAACTTCCGATTAACCGGCACTTGGATCTTGACTGATCTGTGGAAAAAGTTCAGAGTGCAGGTTACCCTGTCGGGGAAGCGCGACGCCATGAAACTGCAAGGGTTTCGATGCGTCCCGAGTAACTGCAAACAAGGAACATAAACCAAACGCAAATTCTCTTTGAGAAAGAAACAGCCTTTAAATTCAAAAAAAAAAAAACAGCAGTATAGGTCAGCGAGATTCTACTCCCGGGACACTTGTGCGCACCAGGTGTGCTCCGAGGAAAGCACTAGAATCGGGGCCACAGGGGCGTCCGCCGCAGGTCACATTCATCATCATCGGACGCATTATTTGGTAGAGTTTGGTGTAGAGAACGAGCTGTCGGCTTTGTGTCCCTGCCTACTTTTCTTCCTCCTCGGTGCACTGCACTGCCGTGTCTGATCCGTGTTAGGCTGCGGCCCGATGCCGGTCTCCAAGAACTGAAGGTTGATGAACCTGGTGTAACGGACGGGACATAGCAGTAGCAAGCGTCGAGACGTCCGGGAGAGCACGATTGAACAGAATCGTCCATGAACTTCCGTCATCTTTCTGAAGAGAAAAATAAGTACATAGTTTCCGTTATCTTGGTGGCTGGCCAACCCGGCCGCGGGTGAAAAGACAGCGTCCAAGCGGCAGATTTCGCAACGTTTCTCCCATGCTGCTGCGCCGACGTACGTTTTACTTAGAGCATCTGCGCGTCTGATACAGCCGTGGCCATTGTGCGTGCCGACAATCGTTGCCGTCTATTGGGTGTGTCGCGTCTTACCGGTCGCTTCCAATAGGTTTTGTAGAGAAAAAAATGACACGACGGAATTTATTTAGACTGAACATATTTCATTCAAATTCGATAGTTCATACAAAATTTGATGAAATTTAACTAAACCTAGTTAAAGACCGGTGAAGTAGCCGTATTACTTCTCCCAGTCGACGTCCCACGACGCCGAGGTCGATGATGAGGAGGAGGAGCTCGGCGGCAGCTAACACATGTCGCGGGAGTGCCGACGTACCCAGCGCGGACAACATCCAGCCATTGGAAACCCGACGCAGCTCTTCGCCGGTTGAAGAACGGTGCCTCATCCTTCCGGAGGCAGCTCTTCGCCGCGCCGCCGCCACTGCCTCCCGCTTCGTTGTTGTATGCCATCGTCGGTGGATTTCTGGAGCAGGGGGAAAAGAGAGGAGGAGAGCGACGGTGGAAAACGGCGAGCGGCGCCACGCGTTATTTTATAGAATAGTCGTGAGAGACGAAGGGCGGGAATGTGGCCCGGGAAACTTCGGCATTACTCCGGCGCCGGTTCCCGAGGCGTCGTAACTCTGGCGACGCGCGTCGGGAAGACGAGGCGTGACGCGTCGCACGTAGTGAGGAAACTGCTTAGCGCCCGTAGTTAATTGCGTTGACCACTCCCGTGTCACTGACGCATCGGTCCCGCCCATCAGGATTCGACGAGGCGCGCATTGCCGCGATTGCCGGCACGCCTGTTTACGTCCATCTAGGTGTGAAACGGGGTTGTCGGACAGTGTATTGGTGCATGCCGGTAATTTTTGGGCTATTCGGACCGATTTTAAAAACACCGGACGCGATGGCGACGCCCTGGCCCCGCCGTGAACGAAACTACGAAAGGCACCTTCACCTTGGAGAGTTGGAGTGAAAGCAAAAAAAAGCACCGTGTTCAAACCAAGCCAAGCCGCACGCGTTTCTGAAAGGCGAAAGAGAAAGGGTATGGGCATCGCACGATGCACTCCTTGCGAAGCCAACTAGAAGCTCTCCCAGCCCGATCGTCATCTCCCAGATGATGATAAGATGGAGACCGTGTTGAGTTTTTCCTCTCGTTCCCGGAGTGGATGATGACCTGACGGCCGGCCATTCTTTCCGACGAGAGGCAGGGTGGGAGCAACCGAGCAAGTAGCTAGGTCAATGCCTTCGCCTACCTCCCTCCGGACAGAATGATGCTAGTCAGGAAATTAACGAACTAGAGTATTAGAACAGGGACAGCACTGCTGCTTTATTTGGACTCTTGGAGTTGGATTCAAGTTCTGATCAGTGAGTGAATCCACATTCTTCAGAGTTGGCCACGGAGCTTCATAAAGCGAGGCAGGCAGGTAGCCAGATCCCCAGGAAGGTTGGTGGATTTGCCTAGATTAATTGGTGCTCCCAGATGTGGACATGACGGACAGGTGGGTGGCGTTGCATCGAATTTCTTCTGAAATGCTATTGCCTGCACGGTGGAGACGATCTGAAACTGAGAATAATCGCTCCCCCTGAGTAAGGTCACACTGTCCGGAGCTTTGTTAGACTTTTTTTCCTTTTGCCCAAGCAGGCAGGAGCATGCTAAACTTTAGATGTTGCCACTTTTTCTGAATATGCTGGCTGCAGTGCGTGTGTTTGGTTCTTGACCGAATCGACCACGCATGGGATGGAATCGTTGCAGTTTCATATGTGGTTGGTTGTAAGCACATCTCTAACTGGACTGGGCAAATTCTGTCCACTATTTGTTCGTGTACACGTCCAGACATATCCACAGACATAGCCCGAACAATATTAAATCTTGACCACTCCAATTAATATCCCTAAATTTCATTCGTTCAATCCATGCAACTACACATGCATATTGGTTTTTGAATACAAGCATCCAATTTTTTTATCTAGTACACATAGATAAACCATACATAACACCTATAGTCATAAATAATATAACTATAACTGCTAATTAATGCATAGTGGAGACTCATCTCCTTCTCAACGGTATGTTTCTTCATTTTGTGTCATCTTCATTCGAGTTGCATCTGTCTTCATCTTGTAATTTGAAACTATCGGCAAGGCGCAAGTCTAACTCCATCTTACATTGTCCAGTTATCTTCTTCTATCATCTTGTTCTCTTGTTCTATCACATCCTTCTCTTCTTCAACCTTCTTCACCGCCTCCTCCATCTTCCAATTTGTCTCAGTTGAGGCCTCTAGCATTTCCTCGATCTTCGTTTTTTCTTTAATTGTGAAGTTCAAATCTTGCCATTGAGGCGACCGTCCAACTCTCACACTCCCGACATTGCAACTAAATCTTTTTTGGATCCTAAATAATAACAATATGCAACTCAAATCAAATCGATTTGATAAATTTATGAATAAACACATAGTATGAGACAACCCTAGAACATACCGTGATGGAATCGGATGGCGTGATGTTCCCGTAGCCCGGGAAGGAGGAAGCAGAGTCCTCATAGGTGTCCCAGAAAACCATGGTCCGGCGGCGACGGGTGGAGAGTTCGGGAGATGGTCGGAATCGGAGGGGAGAGGTCGGGATGGCGGCAACAGAACTCACAGATCCCGTCAAATGTGGCGGCCAAATCTTGAGCAAACTGAATTATTGGCTCTGTAACTGGAAGTGGTTATTTCGTAGACAGCGGTCATGTGCTATTATTTGTTGCGGATCCCTATTGTGGCTTGTTAGGAGAGCTTTATACTTTTGGAAGAGCTATATGATATGGTTCTTATAACCTTTTGGAGGTGCTCGGATACATTAATTTATATATTTTACGACTCGCTGTCTTGGAGCACTGCAGTTTTTCATGTTCAATGGAACTAGGTGAAGTTGGCTCTTCTTAGCTTACTTTTTCTCTCTAGGATGAAATGCCGGACATGGCTTCATTTCCATGAACTTTATTGATCTTGGTATGATGAAGAGTAATACAATTCCGACCTACCAAAGAATTTATTATTCGTTTTAAGGATTGTTAAAGATTTTGTAGCTACTGAGCTACCAAGGACTAAGCTCATAACGAAAGAATTCATAGCTATTGACCTACCGGAGGCGCAATGCCTTCATGTCACTGAATACCAGGCAAGTATTATAAGGAATTAAGGAGCACAGCTTCATCTTTTTTTTTTTGAATTTTACACTACTGCCTTAACTAAGCCGGCTCCAAACTGTCCTGAGCCAAAGCATCCACAATACAAACCGGAGAAACAGAAAACCAAACTTTGCTAGTACGTAAACTGCATCCTCCCCTCGCTAGGATGTGGGCGACTCCATTGGCGGATCTCCTTGACCACCTTATTTCTCGCTCCTCGATGCCCTGAAGTTCCCGTCGTATCTCATCGATCAGGTGCCCGTGGACAGACCGATCAACCTCCTCGCTCTTCAGCTTTGACACCACCCCCAGGCTATCCAGCTCGAAAATCACCTTGTTCAGGTTCATGGATTTGACGAGATGAATTGCGTTCCTGCACGCCATGAATTCAGCAGCTTCCGGGTCCGTCGTGGAGGGAAAAAATGACTCGCTCCCGCAAGGAAACGTCCATCGTGATCGCGAACGACCACACCTCCGCCGCCAGATCCTGCCTCCTTCCTCAGGGCACCGTCCGAGTTCACCTTGGTCCATCCAAGTTCAGGAGGAAGCCAGCGCTCCTTCTGTCCTGGTTCCTTCGTCGTTGCTATATCATGTGCATTGTGCCACTCCTCCATGAGGTGAACCACCTGCTTTGCAATTACCTCTGGGTTCTCGATGCACTTGCCGTCTCGAGCTTCATTCCTGGCTAGCCAGGTGTGGTTCAGCGTCATGAGTGTAATGTCCATATCCCTCTTCTTAACCGAGGCCAACCATTCCAGCAACCAGTTCATAAGATCTTTGTGTGTGTGCACGCTTGCGGGCGGGAACAGCTTCTCCGTCCCATAGAGCTGCTGGATGGAACTCCAAACTTGCTGTGAGTGGGGGCATAACCAGAACCGATGGAGCGCCGTCTCGTCTCTGCCACAGGCCGTGCAAACCACACCTTTCTTGATGCTTCTCCGCTGCAGCTCGGCTCCCAATGCCAACCCATTCTTCAGCAACCTCCAAACGTGGATCTTGACTTTGCCGGGAACGTTTGCATTCCAGAGTGACAGCCATCCTTTGTGTCCCTCCACAGAAAACGATGACTGAGCCACGCCCAAAGCCTGGCGTCTCCGTTCCATTTGCAGATGGTAGGCAGACCTGACCGAGAAAACGCCATTTTTGGTGAAGTTCCAAGCTGCTCGATCTTCAGTATGAGCTCCTCCCACTTCCAGTTTTAGGATGTCATGAACATCGAACTCATACATGAACTGGTTCAGCTTAGCTTCACACCAGCCATTGCCTTCATCATTGAGTAAATCAGCCACCTTTCTAATCACATTCGCTGGGGCCTCAGGCCGACGTCCCAGTGGACGTTGACACCCCGTACGTGGAATCCAATTCCTGGTCCAGACATCAGCCGATTCTCCATTGCCAATGCGCCAGATGAGGCCATGTTTCAGCAGATCCTGCCCGTGCAGGATGCTGCGCCAAGAGAAGGACCCCCCTCCCAGGCACCCTGCGTGCATAAATCTGAATTTTTGAAATACCGAGCCTTGAGCACTCGAGCACACAGCGAGGACGGGACGGTGAGGATCCGCCACGCTTGTTTTGCCAGGAGGGCCTGGTTAAAAGCTTCGAAATTCCTAAACCCCATGCCTCCTGCACTTTTGGCTTGGCACATTTTTTCCCAAGCAATCCAATGCACCTTGCGTGACCCATCAGCGTCGTTCCACCAAAAATTGGAGGAAATAGATCCCAACCTCTTACACTGCTTTTTGTTTAGCTTAAAGCAGCTCATGGGGAAAGTAGGGGTTGCTTGTAGCACCGATTTTATGAGTGTTTCCTTCCCCTTCTTGGATAGACCCTGTCCTTTCCATCCCCCCATCTTTGAAACAGACATGTCGGTGATATATTGGAAGCAGCCCTCCTTGGATCTCCCCACCACAGTTGGTAGTCCAAGATATCTTTCAGAGAGAGCTTCATTCTGAATCCCCAATGCTTGTTTCAGTTCTTCCCTGTCCGCCGGACCAGCACCATCTCCAAAATAAATTGAAGACTTCTGAAGGTTTACTTTCTGACCAGAGGCAGCCTCATAGTCCTGAAGAACAGTCCTTAACGTATGTAGGCTCTCAGCTGAAGCTTCAAGAAACACAATGCTGTCATCTGCAAACAATAGATGGGTCACGTGAGGCCCATCCGTGCCAAATTGAACACCCTTCAGCATATTGTCTTCCTGTGCATTCTTGAGCAAAGTTGAGAAGCCTTCCACACAAAAAAGAAAAAGGTAGGGGGAAAGAGGGTCGCCCTGCCGCAGCCCTCTCGAAGGTGTGAAAGAGCGAGATAGCCCCCCATTCAATCGAGCTGAAAACCGAACTGAAGTCAAACACCTCATCACCATGTCCACCCATTGCCTAGAGAACCCCATCTTCAACATAATTTGCTCCAGAAAAATCCACTCCACACGATCGTAAGCTTTCATCATATCTAGCTTGACCGCACACAGTGGTTTCTTCCTCTTCCTAGTTCTGATGGAGTGCACACATTCATACGCAACATACACATTATCCGTGATCAACCTTCCAGGTACAAAAGCGCTCTGTTCTTCTGATATAAGAATGGGAAGAATTGATTTCAACCTGTTGGTCATCACCTTGGACGCTATCTTGTAGAGAACGTTGCAGAGGCTAATTGGTCGAAACTGAGAAAGTAAGTCTGGAGAGTTAACTTTCGGGATCAAAACCACGACAGTGTCATTAAAATCTGCTGGAATAGAACCACCCGAGAGGAACTCTCTAATCGCTCTGCAAACCTCTGCTTTTAACATAGGCCAGTGCCTTTGGTAGAACAACGCAGGCAATCCGTCAGGACCCGGTGCCTTTGTTGGTCCCATTTGAAATAGAGCTTTCTCAATTTCTACATCAGTAACAAAGGCTACCAGTTTTTGATTCATCGCTGTGGTGACCGAGGGAGCCACATGATCAATGATCTTCTCCATGTTGTTGGCACCCTCCGACGAATACAGATTCACATAGAAACTTCGAGCCAGTGCTCTCATGTCTTCATTGTTGGTGTACCGGGTGCCATCCGGGCCCCGAAGGGAAAGGATTGTGTTCTTCCTTCGTCGGTGGGAAGCACGGTTTTGAAAGTACCTAGTATTCCTGTCTCCCGCCTTCAGCCACTCCACCCTGGACCTCTGCCTGTACATAATCTCCTCTCTCTCATATAGCTCGTGGAGCTCTTTTTCCAAAGCCCCAATCTCCTGAGAGTTCTGTTGGATTAGGTCCTTGTGGCGTGCAATCTCCAAGAGTTCCCTTAGTCTCTTAATTTGTCGCCGAACCGAGCCAAAAACCTCTCTACTCCACACCTGCATGTCACTCGAGACCTTCTTAAGCCGACCACACAGAACAACAAGACCGTGATCACCACTGTCCTCCTTCTCCCACGCGTTCTCTAGCATCGTCTGATACTCGTCGTGGCATGTTCACATTTCTTCAAAGCGAAACCCCCGTGGGATCGCATTGTGCCTGACAGAAAAATTCTCACGCACCCGGATGAGCAGAGCCAGGTGGTCCGATTCTTCCGTGGTGATGTGCTCGACGGTGGTAGCAGGAAAGAGCTGAGAGAACTGGCCATTACAAGTTGCCCGGTCCAGCCGAGCCTGTACATTATCAGGTCCGTTGCGCCTGTTATTCCATGTGAATCCATATCCAGGAAAACCCAAGTCCGCTAGACCGCAGTCGGCTAGACAATCCCTGAATCTTTCCATCTGAGCCTCGGACCTATTGTTGCCTCCCCTTTGCTCCTGCTGGCATACTATTTCGTTGAAATCCCCTGCACAGAGCCATGGAAGATTGTCTTGGGAACGCAAGAAACGAAGGACGTCCCAGGTTTTCTGACGGAGTTCTCGCCGGGGTTCACCGTAGACTCCAGTGAATCTACATTCTGAAACCCCTATTTTTATCTTGGCGTCTACGAAGTATTGACACCAAGGTCTAACAGAGACCTCAACTCCATCCTTCCATAGCAAAGCCAGGCCCCCACTCTTCCCTTTGCAGTCAACATCAACGCCATTTCGAAATCCTAAGGTCCATTTCAGACGGTCAACTGCCCTCTTCTTCAATTTTGTCTCACACAAAAAGACCATCTCTGGGTTGTAAGACCTCACCAGGTCACGAAGCTCCCCCACGGCCGCGTCCAACCCCAATCCACGGCCGTTTAGGGATAGAATATTCATTGGGCTCGGCGGTCCTGCTTAGCAGGACTCGCCGTTGGTTTCTGGATTCTGTCAAACACTGAATTTGGTTCTTCGATCCTGTCAAATACCGAAGGAGTTTCTTCAATTCTATCAAAAACTGAGGAAATCTTCTGCCTTTTCCCTGCAGATTCTGAGCTCCCCTCCTCCACCACCTACACAGGAACCGGCATCCACACCATCTTACTGCTCCTCTTTTTGTTTTGAGTACCCAGTGGCATTCCTTTAGTCCCAGGAGAGGCATTGCCCGTCTTTCTTGGTTTCCTAACGAAAGTACCCGTCTTGGCCTTTTTCTGCTGCTCATTCATCGGTTTCTTTCCTGTGTCTCTCTCCCCGTCCCTCGCCCTGTGGCGTTTCTCGGGGCTCTGGACTTCACCTTCACCATGTCTAGCAGCGTACCCGCCAGTGCGAGACGAACCTGAAGCAGCGTACTCATGAACCAAGTTTCTTCTCGGAGGGAGATCTCTGATATAGACCCCTCCTCCCGAGTACCTTCCCTCTGACCCCGATGATCTACTGCTGAATCCACTGGTCGACATTGTCGGCCTTGCCTGTGGTGGAGGTTTCTTGTTCTTTCTTGGAGATGCCCGTAGCCATTCTCCCCATTGCTTCACCTCCTCCCCCCCCAGCCAAACATTTCTCCCCCAGGTGGACAAGGCAGCCACAGTCGAAGCAAAAGTGAGGAACCTTTTCATATTTGATGTCAAACCATTTCCCTTCTTTGTCCTCCACAGAGGATTTCAAGTTAACACCACGCATGAGTGGTTGATCCACTCGAGCTGTCACCCTGATCCTACGATCCCCCCCCCCCCCCCCCCAGGCCATACCATCCTCATCTACCTCCATATCGATAAATTTACCAATCCAATTGCCAATCAACTCTCCATAGGGTCTGTTCATCATATCCATGGGCAGGTCCAAAACCCTTACCCAAATATCCAGAGAGTCGAAAGTAATATCAGATGGCCTAACAGCGCCATCAAAATCCTTCATCAGCACAGCATGGAAGTCAAATTGCCATGGACCATTGTTCTTGGCATGTTTCCAGTCTCCTTCCGAGCCAAATCGCACCACAAATGGATTAGCACCGATATCTTTAAATTGCGCCGGGTAATGGAGACCCCAGGCCCTCTCCATAGCCTTTTCCAGTGCCGTGATCACCATCTTCTTCGGCGAGCATACCAAGCCCACCATCGCCCACTTCGGCCTCGGGGCCGTCGTAGTTCCTGCACCTCGATCACCAAACCCGATGCCTCCTTGTCAGTCAAGAGGAGATCACCGAGTCTTGTCGACAACCCCGCCGCCAGATCTTCCGCACTCGACTTCGCCGGCAATCGAGACCCCGACGCCCTAGACTGGGCACCGTTCCCTCTCGGCGTGCGAGAAGGAGAAGCCATGACACCTCCGCACAAATCCACGCCACACGAGAGCACCCGCGCGCTCCGCACCGGCCCAACCGCAACGAGATCTCGCCGTCGAGACCCCCGTCATGCCGCTGGAAACCACCACCCTCGAGAGGAAACCCTATCTTCGTCGCGATCGCCTCCCGATCGCCCTAGCGTAACTCCCGCTCGTGGTGGACCCTTGGAGCACAGCTTCATCTAAGCAAAGGATGAATAGCTTACATATCATTTTACTCCTCTTCCTTGGAATTACACAATCCAATTATGTGTATTATTTTGACGTGTTTTGCACACTATGGTATGAATTTGATAGTTTGGGGATATAAGGCATCGGGAAATACATATGGATTATCGAGATCACAAAATGCACAACCATTTTCATGTAGACACGGACACACGGTGCCTCTCTCTCCTAGTCCATGGCCTCAACTACTCTCTCTCCATCACATTCCCTCGCGTGACCAATAGGCCCTTCTGCTACCGTCGCCTTGTGCGCCATGATTTCTTGCACCCGATGCCTCAGCATCATGTGTAAGCAAGGCCGAGAGGCACAAGGGAAAATCTTGTTCGATGATTCTCAATGAGCAACATTGGCGGCATCATAGATGTACATACAGATGTGGATTGCCAATGCATGTGTTACATCTAAAGCTTGTATGCAAACAGATTCAAGCTAAGCCTAGCTATTTCCTATGTAAGAGATCATCTGCTGGAACATGTAACTGAATATGGTGAAAAGAGGCTAAATGTAGAATTGAGAAGACAGTGCCCCTTCATTTTTTTGGACTGAAACAACGACACAAGAAAATTCATAGTTTGTTTAAATAAATGATAAATCTCTTGCTTAAATAAATGATAAACTTCTTGTAGGCACTAGAGCTTTGACCGAGGCCATGACCAACGATTCTTCCTTATTGATCTGGAGTAAGAATCCCTGGTTATGACCTCGGTAACAGAATAGTAGCTAAGTATGATCCGGTCGCACGCTAATATAAAACTTCGCAGCACCGAGGTTTCTACACGGAAGAAATTTGGAATATGTGTTCAGGACTATGCAATGCCAAGGCAAAACTGTAACATAGAGCCGCCGCACGAATTGTTTTCGGAGTCCGGAGATCGCCATCTCGGCGCTCTTTTTGTAATAACTAAAGAGCTTGGTGTAGGTCAATGCATCCGCGCACGTACGTCAGGACAGAATGATGGTAACTTGGTAAGTCATGAGTTCACGGAGGAAACGAACTATAGTCTACAGCACAGGGACAGTACTGCTGCTTTGGACTCTTAGAGTTGGATTCTAATTATTCCGAGTGAGTGGATCCACATTCTTCAAAGTTGGCCACGGAACTTGATAAAGCTAGGCAGGTAGCCAGATCCGCAGGAAGGTTGGTGGATTTGCCTAGATCAATCAGCGCTGCCAGACATGACTGCCAAGTTGGTGTCATTGCATCGAATTTCTTCTGAAATGCTATTGCCTGCACGGAGGAGGCGATCTGAAACTCAGAATGTTCACTCCCCTTGCATACATAAACTGGGAATTCAGATGGCTACGGACGTGATTATGGTACAATCGACTTGAGTAAAGTCACACTGTCCGGAGCTCCGTTAGACTTTTTTCATTTTGCCCAAGCAGGCAGGAGCATGCTAAACTTTGGAGGTTGCCACTTTTCTGAATATGCTGGCTGTAAGATCGTCTCCAACTAGATTAGGCAAATTTCGGCCACAATCTGTTCGTGACACGTCCAGACGTGACCGCGGACAGAACCCGGACAACCCTAAATTTTGACCTCTCCAATTAACTTCCTTATATTTTATTTGTAAAATCCATGCAATTACACATGCATATTGGATTTTGAATACAACCATACAACCTTTTTATCTAGTACACATAGATAAACCATACATAGCAACTATAGTCACAAATAATATAACTATAATTTTTTCACAAGATGAAATGTGGCGGCCACGAAGATCTTGACCGACACAAATCGGGTCGGGAAGGTGACGCAGGAGTGCGGACGGCGGCGGTGGTGCGGGCGAGCGACGGGGAGGCTGAATCGTCGGCGGAGCTAGGCAAGGGGCGGCGGAGAAAATGCCGCGGACCAATTCAAACTCATGTACTGCACATAAAGCAGTGCATTACGCTTCATTGAGTAGCAGGCAATGTTTTGAGCAAACTGAATTCTTGGCTCTGTAATTGGAAGTGCTTATTTCTTAGACAACGGTCATATGCTATTATTGTTGCGGATTCCTGTTGTGGCTTGTTAGGATACGAGACAGACAAGTTTGGGATAGCTTTATACTTTTGGAAGAGCTATATGAGATGGTTCTTATAACCTTTTGGAGGTGCTCTCGGATACATTAATTTTAACTTTTAAGACTCGTTGTCTCGGAGTACTGCAGTTTTTCAAGTTCAGTATGGAACTAGGTGAAGTTGGCTCTTCTTAGCTTATACTCTCTAGGATGAAATGACGGACATGGCTTCATTTTCATGAACTTTATTGGTCTTGGTATGATGAAGAGTAATACAATTCGGACCTACCAAGGAATTTATTATTTGTTTTAAGGATTGTTAAAGATTTTGTAGCTACTGAGCTACCAAGGACTAAGCTCATCACCAAAGAATTCATAGCAACTAGATTCCTTGGCGCAGCTTGCCGCGCGCCACCCGCCGTTGACACTGGTTTTCAGTTTACAAAACGCTATACCAAACATTCATAATATGACACAATAAGCTTTATATGTTTAGAGGAAAGCACATTGCTCTTACACCCCATAAGTCCATAGGATAAATAGGATCTTAATTACAACACCTAGATCGTTAACTTTAGGCGATGGTACATAAATTTAGTTATAGTAGGTAGTTCAATTAGCAAAAATCAATATAGATATACTACTGGTACTGATAAGTGGATGGGGATGGCTGATGGGGAGGTAGGGCAAACTCAGATGGCTGATGGAGAGGCACACATGATCATCTACATGTGGAGATAGTCCATAGCGCAGAGGACATACTTGTCAGAGGTAAGAATCATCATAGCTGTTGTATGTGTCTTGCATTGGTGACGGAGGAGGACTTGGGTAGTAACCTGGGAACTGATCAGCTTTATTCGATGGATACTTGCCTACTTGCTGCAGCTGATCCATTGACTCAAAGGTAAGCTGGGCAATATTGTCCGTGCCTTTCTGTATTATGTTGATGTCATAGCGTAGCTGAGTTGTACCGGCACTATACCCGCCGGTGATCTTGTCATTTGTGTCTGCAACACTGGTTATGAAGTTGTGCCAGCACCTACTGATTTGCTTTATGTTTTGATCTTTCTCTTTGATGATCTTTGAGGTCCTCCTATTGTTTTCAATAATCCTGTTGATGTGACAATCCTCAACCAGTTTTTTCTCATCGAGCTTCTCATAGCTATAATCTTTCAGGATCTTGTGTTCATTGTTCTCCATCTACTTGATAGCTTCCTTCCCTGCATCAATCTTTGCTACATCTAGGCTGTCCATTGGATGGCCTGCAAGGGTGATGGCTCCATAGGAATAACAAAGGTGGTGAGTTGCTGGATAAAATATGACAGATGCCACCAGCTTCGCTTCTTGAGACATGTGAGTCTTGTATGTTGGGCTGGGGAGATCTAGCTTCTTCATCATCTCGTCAAACAGGACAGTAGTTGGGATCTCGATGACCTCCATCTGAAAGGTTGTCATAAGCTGTCGAAATTAATAATCTAGTGAAGTTGCAGTGCATATTACTATGTAATTAACAATCAGATGACCGTATAACTGTGTGCCAGAGAAATGTGACGATTAAGCGTGTTCAATATTAGTTCCTCGGTGTTGGATAATTTCTGGTATATAGGAACATATGCTTTCTTAGAAAATGAAAGAGTCTATGCGACTGAAAGAACAGAGATAACACATGAAGCGAATATCAGATTAGCTTAGCATTGAAAATGAAACGTTCAATCCCTGACAAAATTACATTGATAAAGTAGTAGTACGTGTTAAGTGAGCAAAGAATTAGCCACGTCCTAAAAACTGTGAACCATACGTCAATATTAAGCACTGTGAATTAGCATTTCTTTAGACAGGGAAAAACATGATGTAAATTGGAGTAAATACAAATTTGGGATCATAGCTTAACCTAAATATCTTTTGTAAGAATAGAGGGACCTCAGCTTTCCAGGATCCAGAATTGCACAATGGTTTCATTCATTTATTACTTAACTGTGCATCGCACAGATTAAACAAATAACCATCATGGTGTTTGCAAAGCTAACGGATCGACCATTCTAGTGATCATCCTAGGTGAGCTCACATGTCCAGCAAGGTGTGCCTTGAATATTTAAATATATTGTAAATGTTTATTTCAAGGATCTATGCAGGTAGGTACTGACTTCTGAATTTCACATGGGATGCTAGAAGTTTAATGACTAATGTAAATGCATAGATAGGGATTTGTATATGCATTTCATTTCAAATAATTATGTGCAACTACCACAAATAAAACTTCTTCCAAGAATCAAGTGCCCCTCACCTAGTCTCTGTTATATCTATATTTCTGCAAAACTTGTAATTTGAGATTTTTCTTAGAGGGGTTATGCATTATAAAATAGAACTACTAATATATGTGGAAAACAATTTTGGATATGTGAACAGAACAAATACATCAGGATAGAGATGCAGCAACATCCAGAAATTCACATCCGCATCTCACATTGGTTGAGACACTTGCTGGTTTATTTGACCTTTAAAAAGGAAATCCAGTCGAGATTAGCACAATAAGCGGTAAAAACACTGAGTGTCTCCATGGTCCTGGCTTATTTATTTTCTAAATGAATTTGGCCAATTTCAAGCTATATGCATTCCTTGATTGTGTCCTAATAACTCTCATTTAAAAGATGAAAGCACCATATGTTGCACCCTCAACACTACAGAAGACAAAACAAACTTCTAGAGCCCATGAATCACCGAGCCATGTACTCTCTGTAAGAAGGGTTTGGTTTTTAGCAGCGATCATCAGTTAGTCAGGTACCAAACTCAATGCGAATAAATACATTGTATCGATCTTGTGCAAATAAGGACATATATGCTAACCTGACACATATGACAACCTCAAATTCATAGGTTCAGTTTTGCTGGATCCAAATGAGCCAAAAATGATAGATAATAGTACAAAACCTGGAATATTAAGAAAAGATTTGTATATCAAAAAGCAGAACAAAGCAACAGTTTCACATCCATACGTCATGTGTGACCTCATATGGCAAAAATGTTTCGTGCTAGAGAGCTAAAGCCTAGAACCGTCAACTAAATGAAAACAATGCCAATGATCTAAAAAACAGATCAAATGCGGGCAAAGAAAAGGAAATAATTGTGTGGGAACCAAGAACTTTCATGGTAAAATATGGAAGAAGAAAAAATAAAAGCCTGTAGCTCCCATATAGAAGTAGAACGCTGGCCACACTTAAGCAATTATATTCCATTTACTATAACGAATACATTTGTTGCTACAACCAACCTTAGGATACGGAATTCATAAAGTGATAACATATGCAATCGGGTCTTCTAATGCTTAGAATGTCAATAGAACAAATACAGAATTACCAAACTTAGCAAGACAGAGAATAATTTTAATATGATCTAAAGTACTTCCAAGCTTTTACTCTGCTAGTCTACTTCCCTGAAAGGCGTAAATGGTAGACATGCAGCAACTGCCCACAGTTAATAGCAGCATGTGCAGAATAACTCAAAGAACACCAATTTACACATAAGAAGGTGGAAATGGCCATAAGTATGCAAAAAGGGAATAAATTGTAAACAAACTGACCACAAAGCTCTAATAGAAGCTAGTGTGCAATCCGAAACTGCGAACCTGCGTACAATTTATGATTCAAATCCTTGAAACTAAACAAAATACAGAATAACTGAAACACTCTGATTTTCCAATTATTTAATGAATCATGGTTTCTGCCTATAAAAATGTACTGACTAATATATGAAATGCTATTCTCTGGAGGTTACAAAATTGCGATCCTAGGCGGTGCATTCCCTCCATTTTATTCTAAAGAAAATGTGGGATGCAATCCAATATGATATTATTAAACAATACGCGATCTAGTATGCTATACATGATACCCAAGGAATTAAGTCCATGTGCTCGCAACTAAACTGCTATTTTACAATATGAATATGAGCTCCTCTATGGAAGTTAGCTTTGCAAAGAGCCATATCTTAAAAGATGCAAAATTGTAGAGAACTATTTCATGAAACCTAACTCACAACACAGTAGAACAATAGATATGATCAAATTGCAAATAGGATCATGGTTAACAATTATAGGACAAAACTGTTTGTAACAAATCCAGATCTACTCCATGCTCCACATGTTTAAGAAGATCCATCACAAGGCGGTCCTTTAGCACAAATTGGGGAAACCCCTGCATATTGGAGCCGCCTCGGCTACATCAATGAGAACCGGATGAAAATCACAACATAAATAGCTCTATCGGCCTTAGAGGGCATAGCCAAGTAACATTATAGAGAAATATATTACAGAAAGTAGCAACATCTTGGTTCTATAGCAAAGTAGCTTACTCTCACTCACTTGGTTAATTGTTTTTTAAACCATTGATAAAAATTATAGATTGAACTGCTTTATGCAGAATCTTGCCCGCCAGGAGGTAATTTTTTCTATAAATTCTAGTAACACATTTCTATCTGGTTCCTATATTCAGTTGTCTGTCTCGCACAATCAACACTAACAAATATATTACAGCAGGTATACGCACGGTTCGAAGACATGCAAGACATTATATTCTGCGACACCACATTAACATCAAAGACAGATGCATGTTCATCCGTGTGGTTGTTCACTCTGGCTACCTAAACAATGGTAATGAGCAACAACACTTTTCCTATAACCAAAAAAACTCTTTTACTATACCCACAATAAAACAATGCTTTTACTATATCCATAAGCATAAAAAACAAAATTATATCACTTAGAAAACTCTACTTTTTCTACCTATGCATGTAGCAAGATGAATATATGCTCTTTTTTGGGAAGAGATGTGAACCATGGCCACGGCTGTGTGCCAACTCCCTTCAAGAAGCAGGTGTATTGACAATTTGATTCCAGAACTGAAGATGAACAGATGAAAGGGGAGCAACTCTACCCACCGACTCTACTACTCGGATGTTAAAACATAATACCCGAGATCAACCCAACCAAACTGAATCAATGAAAATCATGTAGATGATTTAAAGAACAGAAATAAGGAAAATCATGTGATATTTGTCCTAGGTATCATTGCAGCATTATAGCACTTTCACAGCACTCATAGTGAATTGGATGTGTCGCGAACAACAACAGTACTAAACTGAACCGTGCAGAAAACAATGCAAGAAAACTCACGATCATACTAAGAGGAAGAGCAACCAGATGTGCAAGGATTAACAGAGCAGATCAATGCTTAGAACCAAAGTATTATACATGGTCAAAGAAGACAAAAGAACACCCAAACATGATTATAGAAGGTGTAGATTGCATGTCCTCACCTAGCTGAGTGAACTTCACTGATGACCTTTTGAGGTACTCGATCATTAAGCTGCTCTTTTTGTACACTCGCCAGTGACCAAAGGTTAATCTTGCCCACTCAAAGAATAGAAGTCCTAACATGTACATAATAGGAATGAAATGTTACAGCAGCAGAGCACATAAAAAAGGGATGACTTGTGAAAATTGAGCAGAGGTGCATAAATTCGTTTTCACCATGTCTCAAGATAAGGAGTCGATGGAAGGGGAGCACGATGAAACCAGCACGACACAATTGAGCAAACCTCCAGCCTATATTTTTCTCTCTGCATAAACATAGAATAATAAAATAAATATGAGAATATTTTATGGATACCATGCAAACATGCATCTGCAACAATAAAATTTAAGGATGCATGCATTTGGTCAAATAGAAGGATCACGTGACAAATATAATAAAGAAATCAACTATTGTGTGGCAAATATGACCATACGTATATGGGGTTTTAAAATCATCCAATTCCAGTCTAAAATTACAGTAATGGGGAACCAGCCACAAATCAAAATAAAAACCGTTACCTATTTTATTTCTGCGAAAAAATAGTTTTGGTAACTTCAAATAATTCATGCAAAATCATTCGGGAGCATTATTTTGCATGAACCATACTCCACTAAGAACAATAAATAATGGGCAAGAAAATCCTCTTGCTACACTGGCTACAAACTTCCTACCAGCGGCAAACATTCACATAAATAAAATTTGGCATGTGTCCACCATAAAAAAGCATTCAAGTAATATGATGAGTTTTAGCAAGCAAACCCTTGGTTATAAATTTCAACCAAATCATTTTACACTTAAATGTTAAGACTAAGTTCGGTAAAAAGGAAGATAATTTATATTTCTTATGATTTTTTCTCACATTGGAAAGTGGAAATAATTAGGAAATTTGTTGTCCACTCTTGTTTACCGTCATTCAGTTATTCAGCAAGGCTCCCAATTCAAATGGAACTAAATGGGAACAAACAAATTATTAAGACCCATCTCCTTCTCAAATGGCTGGAATGCAAATGACCAAGTGACCAGATGATATAACAATATAACCCAAGAAATGGTTGACCGAGCATTACTTGGTAAAATAAAACCAAAAAATTAGTTCCAATGAAATAACAGAACACAAAAGTATAGCCAATGCATTTATCAGATTGTTCTTATTGTGCGAGCTGTAGTTAGACTGCAGTTAAAAATTTCAGAAACAGAATACACACAAATGCTAACCTTAATCAAATCTACTAAAATCAGTTTCACGTAAATGAGAGATAATTAACATGAGTACTTTCACCTGGGGCCTGGAACAACAATTTTGGCAGCACGCAACCATAGACCCTGGCACTGTCTTGATGTACCTCGCCGACGAATCTGAAGACAATGAAGAAAAAACGAAGGAGGGCAAAAGTTAAGCATGCATTAGAGCTAGCAAAAATAACAAACGCAGAGCTGACATAATTAGATGCTAGCAAAAGGCAACAATTTTCCCAAATATAAATGCTTGCTTATACAATGAGTCCAGATCGACATGGCAGAAATTATGTACAATAGGATATGAAAGCAGCAGAAACACTTACATTAAAGTTAGGCAGACTACATATAGGCTCCATAAGCAAAGGATGACAATTGCATGAGCGACGCACAGTGTTAGCTTGGCACAATATAAGCAGGATTAGGAAGACAATAACCTGCAGCTGGCCAGACAAATAAAATAAATCAGAAATCCCATTTACTAAGTTAGTTGAGGAAACAAATCAATGTTGATTCTTTGGTATAAAAGAGAATATGGGAGTAACATTTTAAGCGTACATATATTTGGTTTAACAGCAGGATCTCATGATAAACATAGTTCAGTTTAGCTAGTGTTTAATAAAAACGTGTGCTATCGCAAAATCTGAATCCATATAACTGAACCGAAAAATGGAGATGGGGAAAATATGGGAGCTAATCCAAACATGTGTGTATGACACATGCAGAACACATTGCAAGCAGCTAGACTGTAAACTCGAGTTGCTGTCATTGATTTGGCTAAATACCGGGGAAAAGAGAAACTATTGAGTAAACAATAGAGAGGTATGACATGGATTACTCTCCCACTGCAGGAGTTTCGTCGAACACCTTGTAAGCACGGATAGAGTAGAATATACACAAAGAAAGATTAAGATTTGTGTGGGTACCTGCAAGAGGGTCCTGTTGCTGCATCTACTAACCACAAGAGAGGAGTGGGAGATGGAACACAACACCAGAAGAAACCTAGCGACGGGGAGAGTAATGGGGGTTGTGACAAACAAAAACTTCTACACAATGGTTCTGGTGGTGTTTCATACTGCTGAGGATGGGGAAGGTGGAGAGAGAGAGAGAGAGAGACAAAGAGGGGAGGAGGAGCAAGAACCTGTAGGTATCCTTGGAAGAAGAGGCGGAGGAGGGCAGGCTATTGCGCTGCTGACCGGCGTCGTCGGTGACGATGAAGAGGCGGAGGAGGCCAGGCAGTCTAGCACAATGCATCGAAGACGTGCACGACGGACAAAGATCCACCTGCTACTCTTCCCGCGACAGATCGGCGCAGGGCGATACATGGAAATTCCACAAGCACTTTTGTTCCAATCATCCACCATCTCCATCCATTGGATGATTGCTAGTACAGCCTGTAGATCATACATGCATGAGTGGGTGGGTAAAAAGGTTAACATGTTTCTGGGCAAGTGCAAATAATACACAAAGTAAGCCAACGAATCTAGACAGCACCAAGCAAGAAATTAGCACTACCAAGAATTGTTTATCTCACATGTGACTCGCTCTAACACTTTAGGATTACACCATCATACCAATCTGAAATCACTCACGGGAAAAGAAAGAAACTGAGAACAAGAGGAGGCGAGCCATACCTATTGTCGATCCGCTGCAGCAAGACAAATTGGTTCATGAGAAGCAAAACATCATGCTGCAAAGCAAGAAAAACTAAACCGTGAGGAGATGGCCTTGATAACCTGGGGATCTGCTGCACGAAGAAGTGGATCAAGAGAGAAAGAGTGAAACCTGGCCGTTGGTGGATGGAGCTGCGGCCCGGATGAACAACGGGTCGGAGAGCAGTAGCGCGGGAACAGTCGCGCCGCTGCAGCGCCTGCTGCAGTTCACGCTTCTGTCCTATTCCGCACACGATTCTTCAAGCTGGGCATAGCGGCGGGAGCTCGGGGAGACGGAGGGACAGGCGGAGGACTAATAAGACGATGGCGTGGCCTCCTGCCGTGGCGCGGTGGTGCCGGCGCAAAGGGAAGGAGGACGGAAAGGGGATCGAGGAGGAGTGAATCGCGCTGGGGGATTGGGTGCGGCGGGGGCTGTGCGAGCCGTTGGCTGCGCTCCTCTTCCCGGACACCAGTCGCTCCTCCCAGCGACGGCACGGCGTGCGGCGGCGACCACGACGATGGTTCCGTGGTGGGGGTGGCGGCGCGAAGCGAGGGAGGAGAAAATATCGCGGGAAAGGGGACGAGCGCGAGGGCAGAAGGCGGCAGCTAGGGTTTCACCGCGGGGAGGTGTGAGGAGGAGGCGGCGGCAAGGGCCCAGCGTGGGAGGCAGATGAGAAGACGCAGGGAGGGAGGGCGTGGAGGAGAAGTACGGCGGCGGCGGCAGGAGGACGAAGGGGATTGGAGGAGGAGGAAACACGAGCGGATTGGGGAAGGAGGATGCGCGAAGCGATTGGACGGCGGCGGCTAGGGTTTTCGACCGCGCGCTGCACCTTTTATCCCACGCGGCGAAATGTCGATACTGCCCCTCAAACACACACCACGACGGCGCTCCCAGAAGTGAGTTTCTACCGCAAACGGACGGTCCAGATCGCGCGGTGACCCCTCGATCCAACGGCCGAAAATCCAAACGCCTGAGGAGGCCCCTTGAGGGCTCCCGGTTTACCTCTCTGGATTGACCTACTAGAGGACCAATGCCTTCATCTCACTGAATACCAGGCAAGTCTTATAAGGAGCAAAGGATGAATAGCTTACATATCATTTTACTCCTCTTCCTTGGAATTACACAATCCAATTATGTGTATTATTTTGGCGTGTTTTGCACACTAGGATATGAATTTGATAGGTTGGGCATATAAGGCATCGGAAAATACAGATGGATTATTGAGATCACAAAATGCACGACCTTCTTCATGTATACACGGTGCCTCTCTCTCCTACTCCATGGCCTCAACTACTCTCTCTCCATCACATCCCTCGAGTAACCAATAGGCCCTTCTGCTACTGTCGTCTTGTGCGCCATGCTTTCTTGGCACCCGGTGCCAGTTGTGAATTAACCTAGGCGGAAACGATGCCTCTCTCTGGCTCGTGTTTCGTGTTTATATAGGACCGGTAAACCACCGGTAGGGCATGTACATTGTATGTGTATCAGAAATACAAAGGGATACGAGGGAGAGGTGGATCGGTGTACTACACCGTATCCAAATACATGATGGCCACTTTTGCGGCCATCATCATAGCGGTCGCCACGGTCGCCGCGATCACCGCGGTCAGCGCGTGCTCCGCGCTCATCAAAGAGTCCGCGGGCATCTTCATCGTCACGTCCACCATGGTCACGCCGTGCAGCGTTTGTAGAGGAGGTGAACCCTTCAGGAGCTGCCTGTCCAGTAGCAGCTAGCATCTCTTGGCGCATGTCATGTGCCGAGACCTGCCCGAACAGATCGGCAAGGGAGGTCTTGACAACATTGGCGGTGGACATGATGGAGTTGTACGAGCCATCAAGGCCGTTCAGTATGTATCCAATGAGTTCTTCATTGTCTATGGGCTTTCCCGCGGTGGCCATCTCGGCACCAAGTCCCTTCATCTTCGTGAAGAACTGCGCCGCGGTCATATCGGCTTTTCTTGTGCTATTGAGGGCGGTCCGGAGGTGCTGGATCCTCGAGCGATACTGCGAGGAAAACATCTCCGTGAGCGCGCTCCAGACTTCAGCGGTGGTGGTTAGACCAAGGACATGCAAGAGCACATCCGGCGACATCGAGTTGAGGAGATATCGCATCACCTGCTGGTCTCGTGCAACCCAATCGAAGTAGGCTAGATTGTCCATGAGTTTCTTGTTCTTTTCTGCATCCTCGACCTCAAGTTTTTCTGCCGGTGCAGCGTCGGTGCCATCGAGCAAACCCATGGCACGGGCACCGCGAAGGGCGGGGTAGACAAGAGCCTGCCAGAACAGGAAGTTGTCCTGCGTCAACGGCTGCGAGGGCGGGGCCCCGAGGGCCGCGGCCAGAGCAGCGGGCATCACCGTTGATGATGAAGACGCCATGGCTTTGGGAGGGAGGGATCGATCTTGGTTTTTCTTGGTTGTGGTTTTTGTGGATCGGCGGCGGCTAGGTCATGGAAGAGCCAAGCTCTGATACCATGTGAATTAACCTAGGCAGAAACGATGCCTCTCCCTGGCTCGTGTTTCGTGTTTATATAGGACCGGTAAACCACCGGTAGGGCATGTACATTGTATGTGTATCAGAAATACAAAGGGATACGAGGGAGAGGTGGATCGGTGTACTACACCGTATCCAAATACATGAAGATCTATTTATTCTAACACCAGTATCATGTGTAAGCAAGTCCGAGAGACTAAAGGGAAAGTCTTGTTCGATGGTTCTCGATAAGAAACATTGGCGGCTTCATATATGAAATTAGAGATGCGGATGGCCAATGCATGTGTTAAAGCTAAAGCTTGGGTGCAAACAGATTCAAGCTAAGCCTAGCTAGTTCCTTTGTAGGAGATCATGTGCTGGAACATGTAACTAAATATGGTGAAAAGAGGCTAAATGTAGAACTGAGAAGACAGTTCCCCTTCAATATTTCTTTGACTGAACGCAAACAGCGACACCAAAAGATTCATAGTTTGTTTAAAGAAATGATAAACCTCTTGTAGGCACTAGAGCTTACCTAAGGATCGTGCTCCGAGGTTTGGTTATGACCTTGACAACAAAACAATAGCTAAGTATGATCCGTTCGCACACTAATATTAAACCTACAACACCGAGATTTCTACACGGAAGAAATTCGGAATATGTGTCTAGGACCATGCAATGCCAATGCAAAATTGTACCTTAGAGCCGCCACACACATTGTTTCCGGAGTTCAGAGATTGCCATCTCGGCGCTCTTGTTGTAATAACTAAGGACCACATGTACACTCCAAGTCTCCAACACGAGAACAAGGATCTTCATGAAAAAAGGACCACACAAATGTGGTTTCGTGATATATTGATACATCTCATTCTAGAACAGAATTACATGTAGTAAACCGACAATGCAGCCCACACTATGGCACATGCAACATCTAAGATTGCATTCTCCAATCTAACTTACGAACGAGCACATGACATCCGTCCTATAACTTGCAGCTCCGGGAGGCTAGCCCTTCCATCATCTACAAATGAAAATTTAAAACTTGCAACTAGCTACAAATTGCACAATCATACAATTAATTAAAAGGTTGCAGTACACTAATTCTCACACGAGGAGGCCCTTTGCCCTTCCTTTCCATGGAGTGGTACGTCGTCCATCACCAATCAGCAGGAGATTTCTTCCTTGACACCTACTTAAACAGGCCGGCCGATTGTGTGATCGATTAACAGTTAGCGTGGCGTACGAGGCGGGCCGGGCCTACACCTGAATAAAAGTCCGATACGGGCTCTGCACGGCCTGGGCCGCGAGTGCGGCGGCCCGGAGCTTCATGTCCTTGAGGGCAGGGTCCTCGAGGAGCAGCACCTTGTCCTTGTCCCTCACCCCGACCATGTGGAGGTGGTCGCTGTCCTCCCTCTCCTTGCCCCTGAACAGCAGCCTCTGCTCCCTGGGCTCTAGCCCCGTCACCATGGACACTATCACCTTCAGCTCTCCTGCAGAAATAGTTTTGCACAGCTCATGTACGTTAGACCTTGATCCAAAGAGGTGTACTTAAAATAATTTCGCAAGCAAGCACATTGATTCTACATGCTTAGCAAATTTAGTAAGGTAAATAGGAAAGTTCCACTCAGGTTCCTCATTTGAACCAGCATGCATATGCTGGCAGTGTTGCAGGAAGCCGGCCGCACTGCAGATACTTGTTCAGACATGGCCATGTAATTGTTTTAGTTTTGCATTGCAAGTACAAGGCCACGATTTAGTACTCCACATATTCTACTCGTGGAGATGTTACTAGGAAGGAGACGGTGGCGCAACACTGGCCCTGTCAGTCATTTTAATAATTCTGAAACAGGAGAGACATTGATAATGGACGTGCATATCTCCACATCTCCATGATAGCGTTCAGGAGCTCACAAGGGTCAACTGCTCAATTTGGAGAATGGTATTAAAATGAGTGGATCTGGCTATGTGAACAGGTCCAGACTCTTGTAAGAAGTTTTATATGTAGAAGTAAACTAGCATCTTTGCTGTCCATCAACATGTCTGAAAATTTTCAGTTTGACATGCACAACAACTAAATTATGTAAAGGAGTGCCAGTGTGCATGCATGCCACCCACGATCACTCCTCAAGCCTTTATCGTGCTTAAAGGGATCGCGGGAATATTCATTCAACTTTGCCACTAAAAGATGTGATTACTGCAAGGTATATGAGAGAAGCCCCCAAAGGAATCATGGCCAGATTGACCATCTTTCCAAGAACACGTTCTACCAATCACACACTAATCATCTCCACAAATTCTCAACCAACCTAACTAACTTTATTTAACTTTGAGAAAACGAGAGTAATTAACGGCAGCAAAAGAAACTTGTGCTAGCTGAGTACTCACCAAAAGTGCAGTAGCTCCAATGGACACCTCATGCCAGGAGAACCCGGTGGCCACCCTGACGGTGATCACCTCGACGTCCCCCCTGCCGTCCCTCCTCTGCACAAGCATGCCCCCCGGTCGCACCTCCCACTCGATCTCCCCGCTACCACCGCCGCCACGGACGAGACCACCGCATCGCTGCCGTCGTCGCTGCTGGTGGTGCTACCGGTGCTGCTTCCCTTGGAGGAGCTCCTCCTGAAGAGCCTCTTGGGGTTGGGGCACCTCAGCTTGATCATCGTCGCAAATGGCAGTTAGTTAATCTCCCTCGGTGTGCAAGCTAGTAGGTGGGTGTTGAGGCAGTGGAGCTGGAGATGATGTGGCTGTAGGAACAGGGCTTGGTGTATGTATATATAGGAAGGAGAAGATTGATGAGAGGCAAAGGGGGCCATGCAAGAGGACAAGCTTTAGAAGCGTGCGCCTGTTTGTCAAAGGTGTCAACGAGGGGGACTCTGGGACAGGAGAACTTCGCATAGTCCAAAGCGGCAGGCCAGGCCAGGCCAGGCTCACAAAAGGAGAGAAACAACCTGTGAAAGAGTTTCTCGACATGAAAAAATAATAAACCAATTGTAAGAGCTTGTATTATATATGATAGAGAGCTTCCATGAAGCCACGGCCCTGACAGATCGGCCATGGCGAATGAATATGCATGAGGGAAGAGCCAAAGGTCTTAAGATCAACTTACATGATAAACCTTAAATAAAAAGAAAACTACACATAGATCTCTAGGGGAAAACAACACCGTCTTCTTCGCCAGTGGCACGCCGTGAGTGAAGATCGATGCTGCCGTAGGACATTGGAACCACATCGAGCTAGAAAAACATTGTTGATATAGCCGTCGAAAGTCGCCGGTCAGAGTTAGAAGACATCAACGACAGCGTTATCAGAAACCGATCACCATCTCAAGGAAGAAAGTGACGAAAAGGAATAGACGACCGCCCTAGACTGGGTCAGACAAATTGGTGGAAACCTGACCTCACTAACTCCATGACAATGCCAGAATTGGCCGAGCCTCGCATATCGAAAAAGAGATCAACAAACCGAGACATGTAGACTATCTTCAAAACACAAAAACAACACTAGATCCACCACACCAAAAGAGTATCGACTAGATGATTGCACGCTCTCCGCAACACTTTCAACAAAATCACCACCACTGAGGTGGACGAGAAGACGGAAAAATCTTATTCTTATTCCGCACGGCGCCTCCATCACCACCAAAGCGCCCCTTCCAGTTAGCCAAACCCCATCTTCAAGAACCTAATTATAACGACGAACGTAGATTTGGGGTTCCCACGCTCTCCCGCCACTGGAGCGCAAATATCTAATCTGAGGCTAGCTACCAGATGTATGTGTTCAGCCTGCATTCAACTTTCATCTTTTGAATTGTTCATATTTTCGAGAAAGTGAATTTATGGTTGCTGTATCAAGGCAATGCAACCAAATAGATACTGAATACTCGGCCTCTATATAACAGGATGTACACAATCACAAGAAAATACAAAACCCAACATAAGACCATGTCCGACAAAAGGGAGCAGCTTAAGGTGCAGTGGATAATCCGAAGACTACGTGAATCCACTTTGGCGCTCCCGGGTGCATAAGCACCCGGTATTTAAAAAACATATTTTCAAATGTCAAAAAATTACTGACTAAAATTTCGTGGATACATTTTTTGCATTATATATGTTCACAAAGTAGTTTCCCTAAAACTCGATATTTTTTGGTGGCCTGCATAAGAAGACAAAAAAAATCGTGAAAAGACTTATATATTTTAGTACCAAAATTTGTCCTTTTTATACGAGTCACAAAAAATATCGGTTTTGCTTGAAACAACTTTGTGAACACATAGAATGTTAAGATCTATGTGCGGAATTTTTCTTGCAATCTTTTGGCATTTCAAAATATATTTAAAATGCATTTTAAATAAATGGTGCATATGCACCGGAGTCAAAACACATTTCTCCTAAGACTACACCGTCATCTAAACGGGTTAAACACCTCCTTGATAGTTCGCTACAACTAGGTACATGTAGCCATAAACAACTCACTGTTTTTCAGTCACCGGAGAAGAGACCAAATAGAGAGCCACCGAGTATATGAGTGAATAACATGTCCTAGAGAAGAAATCATGTTTTATCAAAAAACCCATCATCACTACACAGTCATATAGCTCAAATATACAACACGCTTCCACGAAAACAGGAAATTTTCAGCATTCAAAATTATGGATTGTGATCACCCGCCCTTCATGACAGTGTTAATAAAGCTGGGGGAGACCCAGACCCTCTTATAAGAAATCAATCTATGCATGCACCTTTTGAAATGGGTTTGGCATTTTGGTTGGAAAATTGTCGTGTAAAGCGGGTCAAAATGTTTTGGGAGCCGCATCACGCGGCCATTGATAGAAAAGCATTTTGAAGTGCATGCAAATGGAAGCATGCACATGGGAGCCGGCAAAACGCATGAGCTCAGTCACCCGATGATTAAGGCGGTCGGTTAGGACACAAACCTACCGTGATTATTGTAATGGCGGTTGGTCGCAAGTTTTTCCGGCTTGTGTCTCGCGCCTGATGAGCACGCACACAACGGCAAAAGGTTGATGGCGTGATGATTAAGATGGGACTGTGTGTACGTGCAATTTGGGCGCATTATTATGCCGGTAGATAGCTAGGAGTATTTAGTTAATCAGATTCTCAGGTTTTAGGGGCCTCGAGCGGTGGTTAAGGCAGCATGTGGGGCTTGAGGTTTATTATTAGGGTTTGGACCTTGGAACTGTCCAAAACATCGAAATAGTTTAAGTTTTATTGCTTTTTAGCTACAGACATGCTATTTTTATCGTTGTACTCCATGACAATCATAGACGTATGTCAGTATATGTATAGCTAGGCTGGCCTGCACCCAACAAAAACGGAGAGAATATAAGCGAATTTCTCGGTTTAGGTCAATTGATATTCCGAGGTTAAGAAATTAGAGGAGAAACACATGAAAAGAAAGGACATTATGATTAATGAAGGTACTTCAAAGTTCTGGCGATGTAAAATTTAGGATTTTTTTCTTGCTAAGAAAACAAAATTCACTTTGCCAAACTACTGGTATGTCTATATTATATTGAAGTAGACTGAGATTTTTCTTATATCTATGTTAGATTTTGAAGAGTGCAACACTTAGTGAGAATGCAAGTGACAGCTCGGAAATTAGGTTGCAATTTTTCTGATTTTCGTGTGTCTCTGTGTGTGTGTGTGGGAGAGAGGGGGGGGGGGGGGGGGGGGGGGGGGGGGGGGGGGGGGGGGGGGGGGGGGGGGGGGGGGGGGGGGGGGGGGGGTTTGTTCATCTAGTTCAGAATTACAATCAGCTAACACTAAATGAGAGACGGTATTCGGAGCGCGGCGCCAAACATGTATTGCTCGCTGCCTCACCCCGGATCTGCCATGTTTAGCTAGGCAATGTGCAACTCTCTCTGTCAATCTCTATGGATAGACTTTGAGCCTTCTAATTTCCTTGATGACCTGTCATCCCCTTTTACTAACATTGAAGCTTAGCGCAGTCTGGCTAATTGAATAAGACATACCAAAATACCAGAAGCTTAGGAGTAGCAAAACCATTAAATTGGTTCACTAGTGACGAGTCATCAATAATTCAGGATTGTACAACCTCCATATGAGTTAGGGCTTTGGTTATAGACTTGTAGTCCAGATGCAGGTGCCCTGGTTCAGTGAATTTCCGGTCAGTCAGGTATGAAACCGAAAAAACTACCAACCTGAACACAATACTTCGGGACCGAATCAAACTAGATGCATCTCAAACTGAAGTCCCAATTGCAGGGCTAGCTAGCCGACATCGATCCTCTAGCGGCGCTAATCACCTAACTCATCATCACCATTAGCATCTCCCCGATTCGAGTCTTATGCGATTATTATTACCGTGACTAGCTTCCAAATTCAACAGCCACATGCATGTGGTCTGCAGAACGATCGAACGAACGTGTGCAGGATAAACTACGAAGAACGATGCTCTTTGATTTGTCCTGGTGCCTCGGAATCTGCATTATTCTCGAGCTAAGCCCTCTCCTCCCGATGACACGCAGGCTACGAAGCCACATGCGCGCTGCCGGCCGGCGTCTTGGCTGCATTCGGGTTGCCCGTCGTATGCGGCGGCGATTAATCTCGGCCGGTGGTCATCGATTTGATGCAGTGCATGCTTGCGATGGTGTGCAGTGGTGCGCAGGACATTGCGCCCCGCAGGCATATCGATCAATGTGATACATGCCCATCTGATCATCATCAGGTTTTAAAGAAAGAGAGTTGAAAAGATTTGCACACTTGGTTAGGTTCAGAGCATGTGTGTTGGATTTTATGTGTTGGATTTTATTGGGCTTTCCTAATTAGTGGCCCAACAAATTCTGAAATCTCAAAAACCCATTCAGCTTGGTGCATGTTGTGTACATACAGGAAGTGGAGTGGGACTAAAATTTAGTCCCATACTGCTAGTTGGAAGAAAGTTGGAGCAGCTTATAAGGTGAGTTTTCTAGTCTCACTAAGTGAGTCACCATAGAAGGAGTTCACGCGCGCTCCACTCCGCCGCCGCCTCGCCACGCCACGCCTCGCCTCGCACATCGCGTTTCGTGAATCGAGTTCGAGCTAGAGCTCATTTTTTGTGGAAGATTATTTTTGGTGCGCACCATCTGTGAGGTGTATGTGTCAGTGCATGCTTGACACGTGCCCTGTGCTTCCACCGCGTGGCGCTTGCGTTCTCTGCCTATAGGGAAGAGAATGGGCAGATCCAACTCACAAGCTCTTCCACAATCTTCATGTCTCCACCGCGTAGTTCCTTTTGCTGTGCTGCTTCCAGGCTTCTCCATCCTGGCGACCGCGTGCACGGCCGTTCGGGAGAGCAGGCCTCCGAAACCCCATCCGTTGAGATCCTGCACCGGGAGGCGGGCGATAAGATTTTTGGGGAGCGTCTCGGCGCGACTGCTCGCTTCTGCGCTCCAACCCTAAGCCGACGGTTCGTCTGCTTCATCGTCACCGCCATGGCCGACTTCGACAACGACGCTGTGGTGGGACCTTCCCGGTCAACACGTATGTGCTACTTCTGTCTTTGTTTGCACTAGTAGTTGTCCATATACAGATCTGCTAGATATGTCTAGTTTGTCTTATGTGGTTAGATCTGCTAGTGCATCTCTAATCTTGTTTTCGGTAATTAATCTCATATGGAAATTGCCTAATATTCAACAATCCAAAAACCTTATGTTTTAGGCAATTTTCTCCACTTGGTTTTGCTGCTGCGTTGAAACCGAGTCCGCCGTTTACGGGGACTAATTTTAAGAGATGGCAGAACAAAACCACCTTATGGCTCACTGCTATGGGCGTGTACGGGGTTGCAGCTGGTCATCCCAGAGGTCCGCTTACTCTTGAAGAAGAGAAAGCGTTCAGGGAAGCCACTGTAGTCTTTGTCGGTGCCGTCCTGAGTGTGCTCGGAGACAAGTTGGTTGATGCATATCTGCATATTCGTGATGCCAAGGAACTGTGGGATGCACTGGACTCTAAGTTCGGTGCAGCAGATGCCGGAGGTGAACTGTATGCTATGGAGCAGTTCAATGACTACAAAATGGTTGAAAACCGATCTGTAGTTGAACAGGCTCATGAGATACAGATCATGGCTAAGGAACTCGAACTCCTTAAGTGTGTGCTTCCGGACAAATTTGTCGCGGGTTGCATTGTCGCTAAGCTTCCCCATTCGTGGAGGAACTTTGCCACTTCTCTGAAACATCAGAAGCATGAGTTCTCTGTTGAGGATCTCATTGGCTCTCTGGATGTTGAAGAGAAGGCGAGGGCAAAAGACAAACACACTTCTGGAACCGAGGGACATTCTGCTGCCAATATGGTGCAGAAAAATTCCCACAGTCCAAGGAAAAGAACAAAGTCTCCAAGACTACCAACTTTAAGAAGAAGAAGGGGCAGAACAAGAAGAAAGGTTCCTGCTGGGTGTGTGGAGATGATGGCCATTGGGCTCATCGCTGCCCACAACGCAAAGGAAAGAAGGATCAGCCTGGACAGAGCTCCAAGTCTGTCAGCATGGTTATTAGCAATACTGGAGAAGGAACTTCTGGGTACGGTAATTTATTACCTACTGTTCTTTCAGTATTTCAGTCCACGGATTGGTGGATTGATACGGGTGCTAATATTCATGTGTGTGTGATGTCTCCTTGTTTACCTCTTATCAGTCCCAACGAGGTTCCACAGTGATGATGGGGAATGGGCTACATGCTTCTGTTCATGGTGTTGGCACGGTAGATCTGAAGTTTACTTCGGGAAAGATCATGCAGCTGAAGAACGTGCAGCATGTCCCTTCTATCAAGAAGAACCTTGTTAGTGGATCCCGTCTTCTAAAAGATGGGTTTAAGTTGGTGTTTGAGTCCAATAAAGTTGTACTGTCTAAGTATGGAACTTTTGTTGGAAAAGGTTATGAGTGCGGAGGCATGTTCCGTTTCTCATTGGAAGACTTCTGTGATAATGTTGTGAGTCATGTATGCAATGTTGGTAATGAAACTAATGTGTGGCATTCACGACTTTGTCATATTAATTTCGGTTGCATGACGCGGCTAGCAAGTATGAGTTTAATTCCGAAATTCACCTTAGTCAAAGGCTCTAAGTGCCATGCTTGTGTGCAAGCAAAGCAACCTCGGAAGCCTCACAAGGCTGCGGAGGAAAGAAATTTGGCACCGTTAGAGCTCATACATTCAGATCTATGTGAGATGAATGGTGTGTTGACAACAGGTGGAAAGAAATATTTTATGACTTTGATTGATGATTCCACTAGGTATTGTTATGTATATCTCTTGAAAACAAAAGATGAGGCTCTTGATTTCTTTAAAATCTATAAGGCAGAAGTTGAAAATCAACTTGAAAGAAAATCAAAAGGGTTCGGTCTGATCGTGGTGGAGAGTACTTTTCTAATGAGTTCAATTTATTCTGTTCGGAACATGGTATTATTCATGAGAGGACGCCTCCCAATTCCCCTCAATCCAATGGGATTGCTGAGAGGAAAAACCGCACTCTAACAGATTTGGTTAACGCCATGTTAGACACTGCTGGTTTATCCAAGGAATGGTGGGGGAGGCTATATTGACTTCGTGTCATGTCCTAAACCGAGTTCCGACTAAGAATAAAGAGATTACCCCGTTTGAAGAATGGGAAAAGAAAAGGTTAACACTCTCCTACCTACGAACTTGGGGTTGTTTGGCAAAAGTGAATGTGCCAATCAACAAGAAGCGTAAGCTTGGACCAAAAACCGTGGATTGTGTCTTTCTTGGTTATGCTCCTAATTGCATTGCTTATAGATTTCTTGTGGTGAAATCTGGAGTAGATGATGTGAATGTTGGTGACATCTTTGAATCCAAAGATGCTACATTCTTTGAGGATATATTTCCTATGAGAGATATGCCTAGCATGTCTAGTATGGAATCTGATCCATTTCCTGAACCTGTGACTCCTATGGAGTCTATGAGAAATCTGATAGTGAGAGTTCAGAGGAGGATGACAATGAAACTCCCACAAGGAGTAAGAGACAAAGGACTATAAAGTCTTTTGGTAACGATTTCCTTGTATACCTCGTGGATGATACTCCCACTACAATTTCAGAAGCCTTTGCATCTCCGGATGCAGACTACTGGAAGGAAGCGGTTCAGAGTGAAATGGATTCCATTTTGGCAAATGGAACTTGGGAAATCACTGAGCGTCCTTATGGGTGTAAACCTGTAGGATGTAAATGGGTATTTAAAAAGAAGCTCAGAGCTGATGGTACTATTGAAAAGTACAAAGCTCGGCTTGTGGCTAAAGGCTATACCCAAAAGGAAGGTGAAGATTTCTTTGATACTTACTCACCTGTGGGAGACTGACCACAATTCGAGTACTACTGTCATTGGCTGCCTCATACGGTCTTCTCGTTCATCAAATGGACGTTAAGACGGCTTTCCTTAATGGAGAGTTGGACGAGGAAATTTACATGGAACAGCCTGACGGATTTGTACTCGAAGGTCAAGAAAGAAAGGTTTGTAAGTTGAAGAAATCTTTGTATGGCCTCAAGCAAGCTCCCAAACAATGGCATGAGAAGTTTGAAAGAACTTTAACATCTGTTGGCTTTGTTGTAAACGATGCCGACAAATGTGTATATTACCGCCATGGTGGGGGTGAAGGAGTTGTCCTATGTTTGTATGTGGATGACATACTAATATTTGGGACAAGCCTCAAAGTGATTGAGGAGGTCAAAACCTTCTTATCTCAGTGTTTTGAGATGAAAGATCTGGAGAAGCTGATGTTATCTTGAACATCAAGCTGTTGAGAGATGGAAATGGTGGAATTACTATTGTGCAATCCCACTATGTGGAAAAGGTGTTGAGCAGATTTGGCTATGCCGAATGCAACCCTTCTCCCACACCATATGATCCTAGTGTGAAGCTTCGAAAGAATCAGAAGAACACTAGAGATCAATTGAGATACTCTCAAATTATTGGATCGCTCATGTATTTAGCTTGCGCTACGAGGCCTGACATCTCATTTGCTGTGTGCAAACTTAGCCGGTTTGTGGCCAACCCGGGAGATGATCATTGGCATGCTCTTGAAAGAGTGATGCGCTATCTAAAAGGAACGATGAGCTATGGAATTCATTATACCGGGTATCCCAGAGTACTTGAAGGGTATAGTGATTCAAATTGGATTTCTGATGCTGATGAGACAAAGGCCACAAGTGGATATGTGTTCACTTCGGTGGTGGCGCTGTTTCGTGGAAGTCTTGCAAGCAGACCATCATTACGAGGTCAACAATGGAAGCAGAACTCACAGCATTAGACACTGCTAACCGTCGAAGCAGAATGGCTTCGAGAACTCTTAACTGAGATGCCTATGGTTGAAAAACCAGTACCGGCTATCCTCATGAACTGTGACAACCAAACTGTGATTGTCAAAGTGAACAGTTCTAAGGATAATATGAAAAGCTCAAGGCATGTTAAGAGGAGATTAAAGACTGTCAGAAAGCTGAAAAACTCCGGAGTTATAGCATTGGATTATGTTCCAACGGCTAAGAATCTGGCAGATCCTTTTACAAAAGGTCTATCAAGGAATGTGATAGACAATGCATCGATGGAGATGGGTTTGAGACCCACTTGAGTTGCCGAGGGGGTAACCCAACCTATGTGATCGGAGATCCCGTGAAGTAGGACCTGGGAAAACAAACCGGAGCAGCTGGTTGAGAGAAACTATAACTCCCACTCCGCTGCAGATGCAAATTCTCTCATAGAATACTGTTAGGTAGGCTGACTTTTGTCTTAATGTGTTCTGTTGGGCTCTTAATGAGCAAAGACGCTGTCCTACAGGGCGATCTTGAAAGAACACACCTATATGAGCGACACTGCTGGTCACAGTGCGTGGGATTTGGGTGAATCCTTAGTAAGCTCATGAAAGGCCGAGGAGTGTGACTTATATGCTCCACCCGCGGGAAGTCTCGGCAGTCTTGTACCGGGAACGACATTGAGTGAAACTTGCTGCACAAGACTGGCAATTCAAGGCATAGTCCATTGTACAGTTGTAGTTAAGCGTAGCTCCTTGTCTAGGTGGAAGTTCAACTTAACAGTCTCCACTGAACTCCAGGTATATCAAAACAGTAAAATGGAACAAGAGTGCAACATTATGTGCCTTGAGATCTGGTGGGGGATTGTTGGATTTTATTGGGCTTTCCCAATTAGTGGCCCAACAAATCCTGAAATCTCAAAGGCCCATTCAGCTTGGTGCATGTTGTGTACGTACAGGAAGTGGAGTGGGACTAAAGTTTAGTCCCATACTGCTAGTTGGAGAGAGTTGGAGCAGTATAAGGTGAGTTATAAGGTGAGCTCTTCTAGTCTCACTAAGTGAGTCAGCATAGAAGGAGTTCACGCGAGCTCCTCCTCCTCCGTCCGCCTCGCACGTGCGTCGCGTTTCGTGAATCGAGTTCGAGTTAGAGCTTATTTTTTGTGGAAGATTATTTTTGGTGCGCACCATCTGTGAGGTGTACGTGTCAACACGCATGTGCATGCTTGACACGTGCCCTGTGCTTCCACCGCGTGGCGCTTGCTCTGCCTATAGGGAAGAGAACGGCAGATCCAACTCACAAGCTCTTCCACAATCTTCCGTCTCCACCGCGTAGTTCCTTTTGCTGTGCTGCTTCCAGGCTTCTCCATCCCGGCGACCGCGTGCACGGCCATTCGGGAGAGCAGGCCTCCGAAACCCCGTCTGTTGAGATCCTGCACCGGAAGGCGGGCGATAAATTTTTTGGGGAGCGTCTCGGCGCGACTGCTCGCTTCTGCGCTCCAACCCTAAGCCGATGGTTCGTCTACTTCATAGTCACCGCCATGGCCGACTTCGACAACGACGCTGTGGTGGGGACTTTCCCGGTCAACACGTATGTGTTACTTCTGTCTTTATTTGCACTAGTAGTTGGTCCATATACAGATCTGCTAGATATGTCTAGTTTGTCTTATGTGGTTAGATTGCTAGTGCATCTCTAATCTTGTTTTCGGTAATTAATCTCATATGGAAATTGCCTAATATTCCAACAATGTGGAGTGTGGTTTTTGATTGCTTTGGCAGTGTAGGTGTTAGCAAAGGTTAATTGCTGAGTGGCATGGTAAGTAGGTTCAGACTTCACAAAGGTTCTACAGTACATAGGACGTTGCACAATTTCAATTCTAAGGTAAATGAGACGCATTAGAACAGTAGGAATACCGGCTTGCACAAAAGCCCAGACATATCAACCCAAAAAAATCAGGAAAGGGAAGAGGAAGCGGGAAAAATCAGTAATTTGACAACGACTTGATCGGACCGGTCGAGGCGCGTGGCGCATCTTCTTTCCACACCTCCCGCCTGAAGCTGGAGAATCCCCAGACCAATCAACAACCATCCATCAGCACGGAGCAGAGAAAGAAAACCTGTGGTGAACCCTCTTCCCGGCGCGCCGCCTCCCTCGCAGGAACTCTGTGGATTTCATTAAGCACCACCAAGCAAAGCTGCCACAGCAATTCCGCTATGGCCATGGTCGCTTCCACCTCCATCGCCTACCACAAGGTTAGCAGAGGTCGTACGAGCACGCACACAGCACGATCGATCAATTCGGTAAGAATAACGGCATGCAGTGCTTGCTGCTATGAGCTGTGATGCATGAGCTAGCTACCTGCTGATCTTTGCTTTGTTTAATTTGCAGCCGCGTCTGGCGGTGGTGTGCAGGAAGAAGGACCGGCCGGACAGGGAGCTGGATCGGGAGAAGAAGGAGCACAAGTACCCGTTCAAGGTCGTCGAGATCACGCCGCCGCCGCGATGCCTCGGCGTCCGCTGCTTCCCCACGGTAACTACACGTCTGCACCATGCTTGTGTCTTCTGTTCTGAACTTGGTGCATTTCTGTCCCTAGTTTCTTTTGAACCCCGAGGTTGGAGCTAGTGGCGTGCGGTGTGCACCAGGCAAACAAAACATGTTAAGCTAGACTAGACACGGAATTCGTTCTTTCTGACAGCCTACTAGAGCCTTAGATGTAGCCCATCCCAGACCTACAAAATCTCAAACAATTTTTTCGGAGACAAAGCAAATTTTCTGATAAGAACTCATTCTATCTTTGGATCGAACGATTGTGAAACACTTGAATATGGAGAACACGGGAGTACCATAGATTTGTCTATACAAAACATAAAATTGTAGAACACACGGAAATTTCAGAAGTAGTCGGTTGAATGGCATGTATACAAATTTGATAGGCGTGAAAATCCAATCCATAGAAATCTGAGTAACACCATTACTTTAATCCAAAGACGAAGTGCATAAGAAACAATTCTAAGGATTAGAATGCTACAAAATTCTTATGAAATTACTGCAATCCGAAGAGGGCCACGGTATTACGTCTGCAAGCTTATACAATGTACAAGTTTGCCTCCCGACAACTTTGACTTATGCATCAAGAAATACTTGACACAAGCGCTCATACTCTGCATATCCATCCATCGAGGTGGGGAACGAGTTTGTTGGAAGAAAATCAATATGAATGACATACTCAGTCATACTCTGCGTATCCATCCATCGAGGTGGGAACGAGTTCGTTGGAAGACATTCAATAAGAAAAAAATGAATCCAACCAGGACTAGCCCTTGGTGGCATATTTTATAGATAGAAGCCCACGGGAGTCGAACTCTGGTTGTAAAGTGTGCCACTGCGATCCTAACCACTGGGCTACTGCCCCGTTGTCGAAATTCAATAGAAACTAGTGCAATCCCCCCCCCCCCCCCCCCCCCCCCACACACACACACACACGGCACACACACACACACGGGTTACACATTTATAGAGGTGCAAAGACATTTCTGACCATCCTAAATGATAAGTCGTATATGTAGGGAACACCTTTAATCAGGTCCAAAAAAGAAAATAAATACATGCATCATGCATTGTCGTCACATATTCATACTCCCGATCTTTTGTAAACGATACTTTGTGAACTCATCTACCTTCCATGTACACATGGATAAATGGATGGCTTACATATTTCACATGGAAGGAGATTATTTATCAGATTGGTTTGCAAGAACATAAGGGAAGGACACACCTATCTAGAAAGATCGATATTCAGTACCAATGGCAAAAAAAACTAAGGTGTATAGAACTTCTGAGACATTAAGCCCTGATTTTGAGTGCCACAATAAAATGTTCACTTAGTAGTGAGCTAAACTGTAGCAACATTATTTTGTAGAGGAAACTGTATCAGCTAGTCAAACAGCTAAACATACACGTCTTGTGCATGAAGTGCAGAAGGTGTCATTCAAGATCGACAACCAAGTTGCAATCTCATTGTGCAAGAACCCGGTTCATCACGACATGAGAAAAGCACATAGACACCCGTTTCCACTACATCCAAGAGTACATTAAGCGGGGATGATCAAACTTCAACACGTGAATGCGAACGACCAGCTTGCCGACACTCTTACCATGTCCCTCGGCAAACAGAAGTTCATCTAGATGAGGAAGAAAGACAAAATCCAAAAACTGAATCAAAGGAACCAGGTTAAGAAGGTGAATGTGAAAGTTAACCTCGTTGCCCCAGAGAGAGTAGGTGTAGGATTAGGAGTAAGTATGAGTCCTAATAGAAAGGGTTTCTAGTCCTAGTCTAATGTCTTAGTCTTCATGGACGTGTATAAAAGTATCAGCAGGGCTGCTGCTTGCAAATAACGAAAAACACAAAGAAATATATGAGGCAAGACAGACACAATACGTGCATGTGGCTATCCCAAATATGTTTCCAATCTGCGTTCTTGCTGGGAGGATCCGATCGATCCAACTTAAGCTAACAAGTTGACACTTATGTCAAAGATAAACGACAGGATCACGTCCTAGCGTAGCTGCTCACGTACGGGTACTGGATCGGTCAGCTACGTGCATACATGTGTGGCCAGCTGAATCGATCTAGTGCTCCAAAACCTATAGATGTTAGTGTTTTATAACGAACTTTTGTACCCTTTTATTATCCACTTTGTCAACCTACGGCCTTCACTATATATTATCTATTGTAGGTACCTATTACTCTTAACCGCATAAATTTTCTCCTATACAAAATATGCATGATTCTTTCATAGATTTTTTACATGTATTATGGCATAAGATTGACGCTCATTTAAAGCCAATTTACAGTGTAAGTAATGTTCGTTTCCCTTAATATTTAGCATGAAAAATTTCCCTTGAAGAAAACTTATGTTGAAGTCGAAAAAAGTCAAAGATACCTCCACATATTATTGTGTGCATTTTATTTATGTTGTAGCCTATTTATTGTTACATGTGTTTTAGTAGGCTTAAATATTTTGGTAGAGAGCTCTGGAGCATGCATGTGTAACTGTTTTATTGATGGAGCTTAACAGAATGTAGGTTGTTCTATCTTGATGAAACTAAATATATAACTCAGAAGCATATTGGGTATCTTAAAGCAGTTTTATCTCACGCTGTTTTGCATTGCTCCTTTGTAGGATACCATTTTTTTTTTTGAATTTCTTTGTAGGATACCATTGGCTTGCTATGCATGTTTTGTTCAGATTTGGCAACATCAATAACAAGAATTTCCACTATTTCCCCCCTAAACTTTCATATTTTCTCATTGGCCTTTGATCTACTTTTTGGCTCACCTAACTCACCCACAAGTTGCCTAGAAATTTATGAGATATCTAAAATGTCATAGATGTAGGGTGTGGAATAACTATATATGTGTACATACTCGAACAAATAACTATATATGTGTACATTTTGGTAAAAAATATGACTAATAGTATGCCGTGAAAACATATTTATTTTGCACATATTTGTATTAATTTTTTCAAAGGTCGCAGTCAGCCACATGGTTTTGCATAGGTATACTACAATAGACATCCTAGTTTTTTTATACTACCTATTTGTCGGGTGTCGATGTCATCATGATAACGGAACACAATCCGAATCTAGCATCCAAATGCAGAACATAACGAACAAAGGTGGTCGTCTACTTCTAACCACAACCTAAACATTTAGACGAACACATTTACAATATATAGCACTCAAGGTTGTACAATAAAACACTTCAAACTTCTAGATGTGGTTTTGTCTTTCCAAGAATCAGCTAGGGAGCAGAACTCTTAACAATATGTAGGTTTATAGTATGGTGTAACTTTGAAACTTACCCTAGAGTAACAAAGTGTACCATGTTAACTTCACGCACATATTTCTCTCAATTATTTTTGCAACACCTCACTGAAACTCTTAGTCGTCATTGGTTACAAAAAACTAATGTCTAGGGTAAGTTTCACGGTTGTTTCGCTCACAAGTCTGTTTCGCTAACACTTTGCACGCAGGGTAAATTTTGTCATTGCTCGATTGACTTTTCACCATTTTCGACTCATTTTTGTGTCATTTTTTCGGAATTCAGCGTCTAAATTAATATGCCTTAAAGATTTCTTCCTTATGTAGTACTACTTCTGTTTCAAAAATCAAGATGTATAAATTTTGTCAAAAGTCAGTCCTAAACCGGGTCTGATCAAATATATATAATAAAACATCAATGTTTACAATATTAATAAATACACTCTAAAATACAATGTATGGTGTGGATCTTTCGACATTGATTTGATATTATTGTTGTTTGTATTTTGTATATAAAATTGATCAAACTTAGAAAAGGTTAAGATGGCTATGCATGTGCCTCGGGCAGTCAATTCTCTTAAATTCATATATATCGTTTCTTTAAGTGGATGGAATAGTGTTGAAATTCAACAACAACGAGTTCTCAAAAGAAAAACACATTCCCTTGCTTGATGCACGAATTTCTTATTCTGAACTTGCGTACGTGTACACATGCATGCCCCTTACCCTAAATTTGAGCTAAATGCCCGGCGACCTCGCTAATTTTCATTCGTTCGAAACACCCCCCTTAATGTTTCCCTTTAAGTAACGGTGGGATGAAGTCGAGCTACATATAGCACTTGCTTGCTACAGAATTTTCTAAATTTTATGTCCTGGTACCGGTACCAAAACGAATACACCTTCTGTATATGTGCCTGTGGGTTTCTCTCCTATTTTTGTTTCTGCATGTCTGTACTCACCCAGACACGGTCGACTAATATACGCTGTTGTTGCATGCATGATGATCCTGCGATGGACAGAACATCCACTGCGGAGAGAGCGTGACGATCGAAGGTCAGGCGTACACGGTGTCGGCGGTGACGCACCGGTACCAGCTGCGCAAGGGGCGGTATGAGCCGAGCGAGAAGCGCCTGGACGTCCTCTCCACCGGCAGATACATCCTCAACCTCTACCTCGATAACCTCCTCCACAAGTCTTAGCTCTCTCTGTATAATAATCCTAACAAATTCGTTAATCAGCACATATAAATTCGCGTTGAGACCTGTCTGTACAGGCCAGACGCACGCACACGCATGATCGAGCGGCTGGTCGCCTGGTCCAACGCTTTTGTTTGATGGACCAGGACCTGTTGTACTTAACGCTGCTTCGAGTATATCATCCAGACTATTGCTTACAGACAGCAAGCTTTTTTAAGACTGAACTTCAGTAAACCAGTGCATGCATGCATGTTTTATCTTCTTTTTTGCGAGGAAGGGCACTTGTTCAGTGTTCACTCCAGCCAGGAGTCTGCCATTTCCGCGACGGCGAGGCTACATTACGCCTGATTCGCCTTTGTCCCACTGAATGATCCACACGCCTCTTGCGTAGATAAATAAGGCACGGATCCAGTCATCAAGATAGGCCAGCAAGGTCATGGTGGCTTCCACCTCCGTCGTCTACCACAAGGTCAGCAAGCGCGCACATGATACGATCGACTCGATCCGGGGATCGATCAAGAACGGCAGTGGTGCTGTACGTCATGAGCTAGCTTACATCGAGCTTCTGTCATTTGCCGCGCGTACGCAGCCGCGTCTGGCGGTGGTGTACAGGAAGAAGGACTGGCCGGACAGGGAGCTGGAGTGGGAGAAGAAGGAGCACAACTACCCGTTCAAGGTCGTCGAGATCACGCCGCCGCCGCGATGCCTCGGCGTCCGCTGCTTCCCCACGGTAACTACACCATGCCCGTGTCTTCTTTCCTGAACTCTGTCGCATTTCTGTCCCTATTTTGTTCTGAATCCTGAGGGTGCAGTTAGTGGCGTGCGGTGTGCACCAGGCAAGCAAAACATGTTAAGCTAGACTAGACACGGAATTCGTTCTTTCTGACAGCCTACTAAAGCCTTCGATGTAGCCCATCCTAGACCTAGAAAGTCTCAAACAAATATTTCGGCGACAAAGCAAATTTTCCAGTAAGATCAACACAAATTTTAAATTACCGTACTCGGGGCACATGATGAATGTTCTTCGGCCGCACGATCTTGCCCGAAGTAAACTTTAGATCGACCGTATCAACATCACAAACAGAATCATGTGACCCGTTTCCCATCAGCACGAAAGAAGTCTGTGCGACCTGATAAGAAGAAAATATTGAGATATCAGCACAAACACGTACATTGGCACCCGTGTCAATCCACCATCTTGGAGTCTAGTGATTAGGGTCACCACAAACATGGCAGGATCTCTTCTTCCTATCGGTCTTGCTACTGAAGTTGGTAGACACTTGTTCTTTTATCATATACTTGCTTTTGTCCTCAGACTTATTCTTGTTCTTGAGCTTGCCTTTGTCCTTAGACTTTTTTGTTCTTGAGCTTGTAGGTGGGAGTTTTTCTTCTGAACGAAGTTAGCACTCGAACCTCTCTCAAAACCTCAAGCTCGGTTGTATTTCGCTCTCGCCTTTTCTTCCACATCAAGCGACCCAATAAGATCCACAATGGAAAACTCCTGTCTCTTGCGCTTCAGAGAATTAGAAAAATTCCTAACACAAAGGAGGGAGTTTAGCAATGATGCCTCCAGCAATAAACTTGCCGGGTAAAACAGACGAAACTTTCTCAAGTTCCTTAGCAATGGACCGTAAGTTACTTAGCAATGGACCGTATCTCATGATCAGCCTGCTCAATAATGGAGCGCTCACCAGTCATCTTGTAGTCAAAGAACTGCTCCATGACATACAATTCACTGCCCGCGTCCGAGACCCCAAGTTTGGCCTCGAGCGCATCCCACATGCCCTTACCTGTAGAGATGGACAAATACGGGTCGATAATCTTGTCACCAAGAAAGCTGAGAATGGTAGCCCTCAAAAGGGTATCGGCTTTCTGAAAAGTTCTCTCCTCTTCGGGAGTAAGGTCTCCTTCAGGCTTGCCTTTAGCAGCGTGAAAACACTTCATGGTTTCAAACCAGAGAGTGGCTCTCGCACGCCACTTCTTATAATTCACCCCATCGAAAGGAGCGGGCCAAAGCGAAGCAGCAAAGCCAACATGAGAAAATTGCCTAAAATAAGGTTTTTGGATTGTTAAATATATGAGCAATTTTCCACAAGATTTAATACATTAAAAAGTAGATAAAACATGGCTAGAGAAATGGGAACTAAACTAGTCATGCAATCTAACAGAAAGTACGCATAAAACAATTCTACACATATCACTAGAAACAAAGTCTGAAGCATGATCTCGAATAGGCATAATAAGATCACATACGGGCCAGTGGAGGAAGACCCGTTCGCGTTGGCTGATGAAGACATGTTGCTGAAGAGGACGTCGACGTCGAGGGAAGAAGTCGTCATCTGGGAAGTAGTTGTCGGCGTCCGTGTTGGATAAGAAGCCAGTAGTCGCGTGATGACGCTCCCCAAAAACCTTATCGCCTCTCTCCCGTACAGGATCGCGAGAGACGAAGTTCCGGAGGCCTACTGTCCCGTCCCGCGGTGCACGCCCCGGCACGGGATGGAGAAGTTTTGCTCAGCGACGCAGTGCTCGAGAACCAGGAGACAATCGCGTATGAGGTGTGGCTGTTTATAGGCACAACAGCATGAGGCGAACAGACACCGCGAAAGAGGAAACGAAAAGGAAGGAGGCGAACTGAATAGGCAACGACCGAAGTCGAGCAGCTATTCGTTCGTATTTATCAGCTTTGTTCTCCACTAGTGAAAAACATTTGAGATTTGTGCAACCTTTCATATTTCATCCATTCATGCGTGACAAAAATTAAGTCATCGACTCATTCCTGCGACCCGCAGCGCTCGCATCTGGTGACGAGGCGAGGCGGGCGGCGGAGGAGGAGCGCGCGGGAGGCTCTGCTCTTCTCATCCTCATACTAGTGGTAGAAGAGCTCACCTTATAAAGTGGTGCAACTCTCTCTAAACTAACAATGTGGGACTAATCTTTTGTCCCACCTCTTGCCATGTATGAATGGGCCACATGGGTCTCTAGAATTTTCAGGAATTATGGAAAAGAGAAATAGGCTGGGCTTATTTATGCCAAAATTCCAGCACTCCTTCCTCCTCTAAATCAACTTTCATGGCCTTCAACCTTGCTCTAATACCAATTATTACCGTCATAGGCGTAAAATTGATCTACCGAGAACCAAGCAATGACAGCACGTTGACGACACCGAGATTTGTTAACGCAGTTTAGCGAACACGGCTACATCCGTGGGGCATGACTACGGGCGCTCATCCCTATTGATACTGCGACACCTAGCTGCCCTAGACGCCGGCACAAGCCGCCGGTTCCCCTACGTGTATGTTGCTATCAAGTCGTCATATGTTACATCGTGTGGTTCCTCCTCATTTTATGGGAGGCCCAGGCTAGTAGTGTCCGACTCGAACACTAAATGTTAAAATCCACACCTAATACAGCTCCAAGTCCAAACGTAATCCAACACATACACAATATTCGACACAAAAACAACACTACAAATGTTAGTGTTTTTATAACAAACTTTTGTATCTTTTTATTATCCACTTCGTCAACATACAGCCTTCACTATATAATATCTATTGTACATACATAGTACTCTTAACCACATAATAATTCTCCTATACAAAATATGCAATATTCTTTTCTTAGAATTTTTACATTTATTATTGCATATAGATTGACGCTCATTTAAAGCCAAATTACATTGTAAATTATGTTCGTTTCCCTTAATATTTAGCATGAGAAATTTCCCTTGAACAAAACTTATGTTGAAGCTGAAAAAGAAGCCAAATATTCCACATATTATTTTGTGCAATTTACATATGTTGTAGACTATTTATTGATACATGTGTTTTGGTAGGCTTAAATATTTTGGTAGAGAGCTCTAGAGCATGCATGTGTAACTGTTTTATTGATGGAGCTTAATAGAATGTAGGTCATCTGTCTTGATGAAACTAAATATAGAACTCACAAGCTCGTATTGGGTATCTTGAAGCAGCTTTGCCTCATGCTGTTTTGCATTTGCTCCTTTGTAGGATACAATTGTCTTGCAATGTATGTGTTGTTCATATTTGGCATCACCGATAACAAGAATTTCCACTACCTAAACTTGTATATTTTCTCATTGCCCATTTGATCTAATTTTTGGACCACCCAACTCACCCACAAGGTCATGCCTAGAAGTTTCTGAGATATCTAAAATGTCATAGATGTAGGGTGTGGAATAACTATATATGTGTACATTTTGGTAACAAAATATGACTAATAATATTCCGTGAAAACGTATTTCTTTTGCACATATTTATTTAAATTTGCTCAAAGGTCACAATCAGCCATACTGTTTTGCATAGGTATACTATGATCCACATCCTAGTTCTTTTTTATACAACCTACGCATGTCGCGATCTGAATCTAGCATCCAAATGCAGAACATAACGAAAAAGGTGGTTGTCTACTGCTAACCACAACCTAAAATCCTAAATAGTTTTAGACGGACAACTTGACAATAACACTCAAGGCTGCACACAAAAACAGTTCAAAACTTCTAGATGTGGTTTTGTCTTTCCAAGAATCTGCCAAAGCAGAACTCTTAACAATATGTAGGTAGTATGGTATAACTGTGCAACTTACCCTAGAATAAGAAAGTGTACCATCGTAACGTCACACACATATTTATTTCAATTATTTTTGCAACACCTCACTCAAACTCTTACTCGTCATTAGTCACAAACAACTAAGGTCACAGTGTCATAGGAGTTATAACCGTTGTGGGCTCCTACCAAGACACACATGTCCATATGATGCATTAAAACAATAATTAAAAAAAATCCATATATCTCAAATGCTTTAAGGTGGCAAAGAACAAGAATAAGAATAACATTGTTAAATGTCCTTTTTGAGATGTAAACCCTCTTTTTTAGATGGAGATGTGAACCTTGGGGGGGGGGGGGGGGGGGGGGGGGGGGGCAGGTTAGACATTTGGTGTCACAAGACATCGGGTCTATTTTAGTTTTATGTTGGCATAAGTATTTTTATATGTGCGGGACGAACTTGGAACAAGCTCAACCAACAACATTTGTATAGCGGTGCACCCTTGTAATCTCTGTTTTGGGTCCGCCAGTTGAGTGAGCGGTTTTCCACATTACAACTGACATTCCGGGACATGCCATCAACATTGGGCGGTTCTATAATGTATCTGTTATAAACGAGAAGCAATAAACGATGTAGAAAAGTAAGATCAACACAACGGCGACACAAGATTTTAACGTGGAAAACCCTTCCAAGATGGAAGATAAAAAACCACGGGTGTCAGCCATCAAATCTTCACTATGATCGGGTGAGGTTACAACGCCAATGATTTACAATTTGCGACTTATCTCAACCGGCGGCTTACAAGAGGTATATATAGAGGTGGAAGTCTAAGTCCGCCACAATCCGACTCCACTCGGCTCAAGCCTCCGGCGACAAGCCTCGCTCCACTCGTAGTTAGCATTTTTCTTTATATGAATTTGGATCAACATAAAACAATAGTACCTAAGTAATCAAGGTGATTTAGAACACCCTGTAGAAGTTGTCGTTGGTAGAAATTTCGGTGCAATGTAGCTAAACCAAGTCTGATTCGCTAACACTTTGCGTAGGGTAAATTTTAACAAAGCTCGATTGACTTTTTACCCATTTTTGACTCATTTTTGTGCCCTTTTTTTCGAATATATCGTATAAATATGCCTTTAATGTTTCATTCTTACGTAGTACTACTTCCGTTTCAAAAACAAGATGTCAAAATTTCGTCAAAAGTCGGTCCTAAACCGGGTTTGATCAAATATATACAATAAAACATCAATGTTTACAATATTAATAAATACACTCTAAAATACAATGTATGGTGGATCTTTCGATATTGATTCGATATTATTGTTGTTTCTTTTTTGTATATAATAAAATTGATCAAACTTAGAAAAGGTTAACGACTTCTGGTTGATGGCTATGTGCCCGGGGCAGCCGATCAATTCTTCTAAATTCATATATCTTGTTTTTTAAAATGGAAGTGTTGAAATTCAACAACAACGAGTTTTCAAAAGAAAACAAATTCCCTTTCTTGATGCACGAATTTGTTATTCTGAACTTGCGTACGTGTACGTATGCATGCCCCTTACCCTAAATTTTGAGCTAAGTACCGGTGACCTCGCTAGTTTTCATCCATTCGCCCCTTGATGTCTCTCTTTAAGTAAATGTGGCATGAAGTCGAGCTTGAAGAGAAGGTACATATAGCACTTTCTTGCTACAGGATTTTCTAAGTAACTTATATGTTAACTTTGCTCCGAATGGTTGGCAACAATTTTCGAACTTGTGTACGTGTGTATATGCGTGACACTCATAAAGGCTGCCACATCACGCAACAATATCCAAATTCAAAAAGCAAAAACCAAATTCAAAAACTCATATTTATGTGTTCTTTTTCACTACTTATAAACAAAATTCAAAAGCCAAAAGTAAGCAGTAAGCCCAACCAATCACCCCCGTCCTGGCCCGTACCAAATCGAATACACCTGCTGGATAATTTTCTCCATGTAATAATCGAATACATGTAGTATGTTTGATATTTATATGATGGAAGAAGTGAGAAAAACGGTTCGTCCGCTCCTCCCATGTCGCCCCCGCTCGGGCGGCACCGGAGGCCCCCGATACCCTAGCCAGCGCCTCCCTCAGGCCAAGCCCCTGGCCGCTGCCGCTCGCCGAATGGCGGATGGCTGTGGACACACGCAGCGGCGATGCATCGGGGGGAGATGTATGGTGGCGGGCGCGTGTGGCTGGTGGTAGTGGAGGAGAAGGCGTGGTGGTGGCAGCGTTGGGGAGAGGCGATCCTCGGCGGCGCCACCCGAGGCGCTGCTGGCATGGCGCGCGGCGGCAGCAGCAGCGGGCCCGTCCGGGCCTGATCTGGGCCGGCGGGTTGCGGCCGCCTCTGCATGCGTTGACCAGGGATGCCGACGACCGGCGGCGCGGACTTGATCTGCGCTGGAGGTCAGGTGCGGTCTGGTTCGCCTTGTCCTCTATAGCATGCTGGCGGCGTGGGGGCCTGCTGGCTCGAATAACGGCGGCTGTCCTAGGGTTCCACTTGCGCCAAGAAAAAGATCTGTCTGCGACTTGTTTCTTCGATCTGGCCGGATTGTCGAGTTCCGGATGGCTCCGTCGGCGAACTCCATTGGGCAATCAAGCCTAGAGATTGTCAGATCGGATGGGATTCGGTCGCGTAGCCATGTTTTTTTTTTTACCATTTGGTTTCAAGGAAGCGTCACGAAGCTCTGTAGTCTGTTGCCACTGGGGATATGCCTTTCTGTTTCACGGTGAAGTCAGAGTACGGAGAATGACATGGAGGTCTAGATTTGAAGACTAGTAATGGTGGTTCGATTCCTGGTGGCGATAAGGAATTTGCTCAGTGATTTGTAACTTGGAGCAGCGGCAACGGCAAGTGGGGGCGACAACACAGGAGAAGTACAGAGTCCAAACTTGCAGGGTGAAACCCAAGATCTGGTCTTAATTGGTTGTGCCTGGCAATGACCTTGTTGAAGCGTTGCTTTTGCGAGTGTGGATTTTCTTTAGGGTGAAAACCTATGATCTATGATCAGGGCGACGACGGCGCTATAGCATTGTTCCCTTCTTAGAGACGTCGCTTTTGGAGAAGTTGTACTTCAGGTGTTGTTTTGGTGGTGGTAAGCCTGCTGATACAAGGAATATATCATTGTAGCGGGACTTTTCTTTTTTATAATTCTTTTTCTTTTTCTGGGTTGTGTGCATCCGTGTTGTCACTAGGGCAATGTGTTGTTATAGAGTCTAGATGTAATTGGTATCTCCGTGATATTAATATCTTTATCTAAAAATAATGGGATAAGTGCATGCCTGTTTCTGACCTCCTATTTTTCTTTCTGCATGCGTGTGTGTGCTCACCCAGACACGGTCGACTAATATATGCCGTTGTTGCATGCTGCATGATATGATGCTGCGATGGACAGAACATCCACTGCGGGGACAGCATGACGATCGAAGGTCAGGCGTACACTGTGTCGGCGGTGACGCACCGTTACCAGCTGCGCAAGGGGCGGTACGAGCCGAGCGAGAAGCGCCTGGACGTCCTCTCCACCGGCAGATACATCCTCAACCTCTACCTCCACAACCTCCTCGACTAGTCTTAGCCTCATATCTCGATCTCTCTGTATAATAATAACCCTAGCAAATTCCTTTCTTATTACTAGGACATATAAATACGTTAATCAAATTCTGTAAAGGCAGGCGCACGCATGCATGATCGGGCGATCCGCTGCCTGGTCCGGCGCTTTTGCCTCATGGACCAGTACGTGCCGTACTTGATGCTGCTTTGAGTATATACATCCACTGGAGCATATATCATCCAGACTGTTGCTTACAAACAGCAAGCTTTTAAACAAACGTTGGATGATTAGCATGATGGTTAGCAGGGTAGTTGTACTCTTAGTACACCAGAATTTAAACACCATATTTGACATATGTGTTGCATTTAGTCGGAATATTATTCGGCGGGAGGGGAGGCGATGTTCCCGTCGTCAACGAGATGCCCGTGGTGATCTCAGGACTCAATCCACCGACTTAGTATTTCAGAGGTGCTCATAAGGATAGGATATGTGTGCATGCGTTTATAGGGATAGGTGTATGCGCGTGTATGTAAACGTCTACGTTTGTACTATGTTTCGCAAAAAACATCGAGCTTTTAAGACTAAACTTGAGCAAACTAGCTGTAAACCCGTGCATGCATGCATTTCCTTTTTCTTTTTGTGAGGAACGTGTCCACTCCAGCCAGGAGTCTGGCATTTTCGCGACGGCGATGCTACTGAATCATCGACATGCCTCTATCAGAGTTGCGTAGATAGAGTAGATAAGGCACGGATCCAGTCATCAAGATAGGTACATCACCCGCAAAGATAATAAAAAAAAAGGCATTAAACCTATAAACTGCCGGCACATCCAGGGCGTGTCCGCAGCCGGGTACTGTGCAATCCGGGGCAGACTATCTCGGCCGTCCGCTCCACCGTGCGATCGCTTCTGGCCGTTGGATCGGCGTCGCTTTCTGTTTTGCACTCGTTGGCGGACAGACGGAGACGATGACGTGTGGGGTGTTCGCCGTCCCGGGCCCACGCGCAGCACGTCGCTCGCGTCGCCCTCGCTTTTCTGCCCGTCGCGAGACACCCGCAGCCCCGCAGTGAAACTTGACGAGCGGTCGCGAGAGACAAAACCAGCGCCCGCGGGGGAAACCCTAGAACCAATCCTCTCTTGCTCTCTCCTCGACCAATCCCCTCCCTCATCTCCTCCTTGGCCTCGCCGCCGCCACGCTTCCGCGCCGGCCCTCCTCTTCCAGTCGGCCTCTCAGAGCGGGGACGCGGGCAAGGAGAAGCAGGGCCAGAGCCCTGGCCGGAGATCTCCACAACGGCTTCTCCCGCTGGCAGCAGGCCGGCCTCTTCGATTCGGCGGCAGCACGTCTGAAAAAACCGGTCGAGGGCGGCGAGGAGGACCAAGGCCCAGACTGTGGCGGCCGCGGCGGCCTGGCCTGCGGGGCCGAGGGCGGCGAGAAGCAAGCAGGAGGCGGGTGGAGCACGGGGATGAGGGGTGGAGGCAGTCTCTCCTCTCAGCGCTCGCCGCCGGGGCAGCGAAGGTGGGCCGCGGGAAGGCACGACCGGATCCATGCACCGGAGACGGCGACGTGGATGGCGGCAGTACCCTGCAGCGGCGGCGGTGCTTCTGGATCCACTGCCGCCGCCGCTCCCCCGCCTCGCTGCCCCGGCTAGCCTCCGGCTGTGCGCCGTCCAAGATCCGCCACCCCGCCTTGGAGGGCTTCTACGGCCGGTCTTTGGAGCTTCTGCACGCCGGAGATGCGACCCAGGGAGGGGATGCAGGCTGGAGGAGCGCCGGTGGCCGGCAGATCCGTCGCCCTCCTCCATCAGGCAGCAGCTCGATTCTAGGCGCCGTCTCCTCCGACCTGCCCGCAACCGGTGAGATCCAACCCAATCTTGGTTGCTTCGTAGGACCGCATCCATCTTTATCACTTCCCGCTGGCTGTTCCTTGACCCTGGAATTTCTTCGAGTTCGGAATGGGTGAAATACACTATCTTCTTTTTTGTGTCGGTTCCCTGGTGCATGGTCAATCTGCTGGATGACTAGGGTCCCTAATGGATTGATTATAAGTAGTATTAGGTGAAAGAGAAAGGGAGAAATCAGTGTTAATCTAAGCGCAAGTGGTCTCATGTAGTCGGTATAATCTTAGATTGGTCTACGCTGCTGCCATGTTCTACACCGTTAATAGCATCGTTGTTCATGTTCTTAGCTCGATCTGTACCACATCAAGTCAAGGAGCATGCATGGGTGGTCTTTTTCTTTCATATTAAATAATAGTAATTATCAAAAGTTTAATTCACGGTGCATCTCCATTTGCTCATTTAGCTGGTAATACCCTCACGTTAGTTCTCTTTTGTTCCTGGAACAGGTTGCAAAGATATGTAGTAGGATTCTGAACCGTCGACCCACAGCCCCACTGTGAAACCATGGTCAGGATTTCCGCTTTACATCAGAGTAGGAGGAGAAGGCTCCATTTTTTCCGTTCCATGGCGACGCCACAGCTGCAGGGAGTGGTGGTGATACGGCATGGCGACCGGCTGGGACTATGCAGATCCGATGTAGCCGGCCAACAAGTCGCAGCTCTGGAAACCTCGCTTGCGTCCTACACCGTCAACAAGCACGGGGGTGCCTTGGATGTAACCTCTGACCCGACCCAGGTTGCTGCTACGGCTGCTACATGTATTCATCGACCATTGGAAGGTATAAATCCTTCATTTCAAGTGCTTTTTCATGTGTTGTGAGTGTTGTCTTGGCGTAACACCTAATGGATCATATCCTCATGGAGTAGTACTAAAGCAGCCACAAACATTGATTCACAATGTTTTTGTTTTGAGTAGTTGATGCAACCTGGCCATCCTCTTATTGATACAACAGATGATTTCACTATGTACTAGCTGGATTTTGCTCCTGTTGTGTTATGCTTTGTCTAAAACATTGTCCATGTTCAGTGATATTTGGCATCCATGGATGCGGCAGCAACGAGGCAACATGTCGTCAAGGTGACGAGCTGGACCTTGCAGAGCCGATTTAGCCGGTCAACAAGCTGCTGTTCTTGGATTCTCACTGACACCGGTGCCCCGCACCGCCGACAAGCGTGTTCGGGAGCCTTGGATAGCGCCACTAAGCTGACCCAAGGTTGCTGCTACAGCTGCTTCTTGTCTTCATCGACCAGCGGAGGTATGAACCCCTCATTGAAAATGTTTTTTATGTGTTTCAAGTGTCGTTTCAGCCCAACATCTGATGGATCATATCCTGATAGAGTACAACAGTAGTAGGAGTACCAACTGATTTTTGTTTTGTTTGGGACAACACTATTTGATTTACCATCTTCCGTTGCTATTATGTTGCTATTCTGAACATGTTGTCCCAAATGGATCATATCCCAAGCAGACACAAACATTTATTCACCATGTTTTGCTTGGAGTAGAAGATGCAAGCTGGGTGTTGTCTTGTTGACTCACCATCTTTTAGTAGTAGTAATTTGAATTAGATTGAGCAGGTCTCATTTATATGTTCTATCTGACTAATGATTTCCATTTCCATTCTTCATCTCTTAGGTATTCTGGATCGTGCAAAGGAGCATGCCTCCCACTCTTCTTACAATTAAGGTGTGGTCTCTCTCCCAGCTCTCTGGAGTGTATGTTTCTCATGTGTTTCAAGTGTTGTTTTTGGCAAACCACCTAATGTGGAGCATGTCTCGATGGATTACTACAGCAGCCACAAACCCCTATTTGGTCGAGTTAGATATGTTATACCTGTGAATGGCTTATCATCTGTTGGTTGGTTGAATGCTACATCAGAGATAGGTTGTTGTCAATTTACAAAGAATAGGTTCAATGGCTTCAGTTATCAATTTATCATTGCGTTACCGTTGATTTCTCATTTAAGTCAATCAACTTTTTGTCTTGTCTACGACTGAGCATACATATACACATGTCAAATTACTTGACCTTTATGTGCATCTATCACAAAAGGTGGGATTTTTTGCTTCTCTAAATTTTCTTCTAAAATATTGCAGCATCACAAATCAATAAATTTTGTGTCAAATGTCAGGTAAAAATGTCTTTATGTGTCACCTATTTCATGCAAAGCAACCCCAGATTGACTTTGCACGGTAATGATAGATTGTTAAATCCGGGGCAGACTATCTCGGCCGTCCGCTCCACCGTGCGATCGCTCCTGGCCGTTGGATCGGCGTCGCTTTCTGTTTTGCACTCGCTGGCGGACAGACGGAGACGATGACGTGTGGGGTCTTCGTCGTCCCGGGCCCACGCGCAGCACGTCGCTCGTGTCGCCCTCGCTTTTCTGCCGTCGCGAGACATCCCGCAGCCCCGCAGTGAAACTTGACGAGCGGTCGCGAGAGACAAAACCAGCGCCCGCGGGGAAACCCTAGAACCAATCCTCTCTTGCTCTCTCCTCGACCAATCCCCTCCCTCATCTCCTCCTTGGCCTCGCCGCCGCCACGCTTCCGCGCCGGCCCTCCTCTTCCAGTCGGCCTCTCAGAGCGGGGACGCGGGCAAGGAGAAGCAGGGCCAGAGCCCTGGCCGGAGATCTCCAGCGGCTTCTCCCGCTGGCAGCAGGCCGGCCTCTTCGATTCGGCGGCAGCGCGTCTGAAAAAACCGGTCGAGGGCGGCGAGGAGAACCAAGGCCCAGACTGTGGCGGCCGTGGCGGCCTGGCCTGCGGGGCCGAGGGCGGCGAGAAGCAAGCAGGAGGCGGGTGGAGCACGGGGATGAGGGGTGGAGGCAGTCTCTCCTCTCAGCGCTCGCCGCCGGGGCAGCGAAGGTGGGCCGCGGGAAGGCACGACGGATCCATGCACCGGAGACGGCGACGTGGATGGCGGCAGTACCCTGTAGCGGCGGCGGTGCTTCTGGATCCACTGCCGCCGCCGCTCCCCCGCCTCGCTGCCCGGCTAGCCTCCGGCTGTGCGCCGTCCAAGATCCGCCACCCCGCCTTGGAGGGCTTCTACGGCCGGTCTTTGGAGCTTCTGCACGCCGGAGATGCGACCCAGGGAGGGGATGCAGGCTGGAGGAGCGCCGGTGGCCGGCAGATCCGTCGCCCTCCTCCATCAGGCAGCAGCTCGATTCTAGGCGCCGTCTCCTCCGACCTGGCCGCAACCGGTGAGATCCAACCCAATCTTGGTTGCTTCGTAGGACCGCATCCATCTTTATCACTTCCCGCTGGCTGTTCCTTGACCCTGGAATTTCTTCGAGTTCGGAATGGGTGAAATACACTATCTTCTTTTTTGTGTCGGTTCCCTGGTGCGTGGTCAATCTGCTGGATGACTAGGGTCCCTAATGGATTGATTATAAGTAGTATTAGGTGAAAGAGAAAGGGAGAAATCAGTGTTAATCTAAGCGCAAGTGGTCTCATGTAGTCGGTATAATCTTAGATTGGTCTACGCTGCTGCCATGTTCTACACCGTTAATAGCATCGGTGTTCATGTTCTTAGCTCGATCTGTACCACATCAAGTCAAGGAGCATGCATGGGTGGTCTTTTTCTTTCATATTAAATAATAGTAATTATCAAAAGTTTAATTCACGGTGCATCTCCATTTGCTCATTTAGCTGGTAATACCCTCACGTTAGTTCTCTTTTGTTCCTGGAACAGGTTGCAAAGATATGTAGTAGGATTCTGAACCGTCGACCCACAGCCCCACTGTGAAACCATGGTCAGGATTTCCGCTTTACATCAGAGTAGGAGGAGAAGGCTCCATTTTTGCCGTTCCATGGCGACGCCACAGCTGCAGGGAGTGGTGGTGATACGGCATGGCGACCGGCTGGGACTATGCAGATCCGATGTAGCCGGCCAACAAGTCGCAGCTCTGGAAACCTCGCTTGCGTCCTACACCGTCAACAAGCACGGGGGTGCCTTGGATGTAACCTCTGACCTGACCCAGGTTGCTGCTACGGCTGCTACATGTATTCATCGACCATTGGAAGGTATAAATCCTTCATTTCAAGTGCTTTTTCATGTGTTGTGAGTGTTGTCTTGGCGTAACACCTAATGGATCATATCCTCATGGAGTAGTACTAAAGCAGCCACAAACATTGATTCACAATGTTTTTGTTTTGAGTAGTTGATGCAACCTGGCCATCCTCTTATTGATACAACAGATGATTTCACTGTGTACTAGCTGGATTTTGTTCTGTTGTGTTATGCTTTGTCTAAAACATTGTCCATGTTCAGTGATATTTGGCATCCATGGATGCGGCAGCAACGAGGCAACATGTCATCAAGGTGACGAGCTGGACCTTGCAGAGCCGATTTAGCCGGTCAACAAGCTGCTGTTCTTGGATTCTCACTGACACCGGTGCCCCGCACCGCCGACAAGCGTGTTCGGGAGCCTTGGATAGCGCCACTAAGCTGACCCAAGGTTGCTGCTACAGCTGCTTCTTGTCTTCATCGACCAGCGGAGGTATGAACCCCTCATTGAAAATGTTTTTTTATGTGTTTCAAGTGTCGTTTCAGCCCAACATCTGATGGATCATATCCTGATAGAGTACAACAGTAGTAGGAGTACCAACTGATTTTTGTTTTGTTTGGGACAACACTATTTGATTTACCATCTTCCGTTGCTATTATGTTGCTATTCTGAACATGTTGTCCCAAATGGATCATATCCCAAGCAGACACAAACATTTATTCACCATGTTTTGCTTGGAGTAGAAGATGCAAGCTGGGTGTTGTCTTGTTGACTCACCATCTTTTAGTAGTAGTAATTTGAATTAGATTGAGCAGGTCTCATTTATATGTTCTATCTGACTAATGATTTCCATTTCCATTCTTCATCTCTTAGGTATTCTGGATCGTGCAAAGGAGCATGCCTCCCACTCTTCTTACAATTAAGGTGTGGTCTCTCTCCCAGCTCTCTGGAGTGTATGTTTCTCATGTGTTTCAAGTGTTGTTTTTGGCAAACCACCTAATGTGGAGCATGTCTCGATGGATTACTACAGCAGCCACAAACCCCTATTTGGTCGAGTTAGATATGTTATACCTGTGAATGGCTTGTCATCTGTTGGTTGGTTGAATGCTACATCAGAGATAGGTTGCTGTCAATTTACAAAGAATAGGTTCAATGGCTTCAGTTATCAATTTATCATTGCGTTACCGTTGATTTCTCATTTAAGTCAATCAACTTTTTGTCTTGTCTACGACTGAGCATACATATACACATGTCAAATTACTTGACCTTTATGTGCATCTATCACAAAAGGTGGGATTTTTTGCTTCTCTAAATTTTCTTCTAAAATGTTGCAGCATCACAAATCAATAAATTTTGTGTCAAATGTCAGGTAAAAATGTCTTTATGTGTCACCTATTTCATGCAAAGCAACCCCAGATTGACTTTGCGCGGTAATGATAGATTGTTAAATCCGGGGCAGACTATCTCGGCCGTCCGCTCCACCGTGCGATCGCTCCTGGCCGTTGGATCGGCGTCGCTTTCTGTTTTGCACTCGCTGGCGGACAGACGGAGACGATGACGTGTGGGGTCTTCGTCGTCCCGGGCCCACGCGCAGCACGTCGCTCGTGTCGCCCTCGCTTTTCTGCCCGTCGCGAGACATCCCGCAGCCCCGCAGTGAAACTTGACGAGCGGTCGCGAGAGACAAAACCAGCGCCCGCGGGGAAACCCTAGAACCAATCCTATCTTGCTCTCTCCTCGACCAATCCCCTCCCTCATCTCCTCCTTGGCCTCGCCGCCGCCACGCTTCCGCGCCGGCCCTCCTCTTCCAGTCGGCCTCTCAGAGCGGGGACGCGGGCAAGGAGAAGCAGGGCCAGAGCCCTGGCCGGAGATCTCCACATCGGCTTCTCCCGCTGGCAGCAGGCCGGCCTCTTCGATTCGGCGGCAGCGCGTCTGAAAAAACCGGTCGAGGGCGGCGAGGAGGACCAAGGCCCAGACTGTGGCGGCCGCGGCGGCTGGCCTGCGGGGCCGAGGGCGGCGAGAAGCAAGCAGGAGGCGGGTGGAGCACGGGGATGAGGGGTGGAGGCAGTCTCTCCTCTCAGCGCTCGCCGTCGGGGCAGCGAAGGTGGGCCGCGGGAAGGCACGACTGGATCCATGCACCGGAGACGGCGACGTGGATGGCGGCAGTACCCTGCAGCGGCGGCGGTGCTTCTGGATCCACTGCCGCCGCCGCTCCCCCGCCTCGCTGCCCCGGCTAGCCTCCGGCTGTGCGCCGTCCAAGATCCGCCACCCCGCCTTGGAGGGCTTCTACGGCCGGTCTTTGGAGCTTCTGCACGCCGGAGATGCGACCCAGGGAGGGGATGCAGGCTGGAGGAGCGCCGGTGGCCGGCAGATCCGTCGCCCTCCTCCATCAGGCAGCAGCTCGATTCTAGGCGCCGTCTCCTCCGACCTGCCCGCACCGGTGAGATCCAACCCAATCTTGGTTGCTTCGTAGGACCGCATCCATCTTTATCACTTCCCGCTGGCTGTTCCTTGACCCTGGAATTTCTTCGAGTTCGGAATGGGTGAAATACACTATCTTCTTTTTTGTGTCGGTTCCCTGGTGCGTGGTCAATCTGCTGGATGACTAGGGTCCCTAATGGATTGATTATAAGTAGTATTAGGTGAAAGAGAAAGAGAGAAATCAGTGTTAATCTAAGCGCAAGTGGTCTCATGTAGTCGGTATAATCTTAGATTGGTCTACGCTGCTGCCATGTTCTACACCGTTAATAGCATCGGTGTTCACGTTCTTAGCTCGATCTGTACCACATCAAGTCAAGGAGCATGCATGGGTGGTCTTTTTCTTTCATATTAAATAATAGTAATTATCAAAAGTTTAATTCACGGTGCATCTCCATTTGCTCATTTAGCTGGTAATACCCTCACGTTAGTTCTCTTTTGTTCCTGGAACAGGTTGCAAAGATATGTAGTAGGATTCTGAACCGTCGACCCACAGCCCCACTGTGAAACCATGGTCAGGATTTCCGCTTTACATCAGAGTAGGAGGAGAAGGCTCCATTTTTGCCGTTCCATGGCGACGCCACAGCTGCAGGGAGTGGTGGTGATACGGCATGGCGACCGGCTGGGACTATGCAGATCCGATGTAGCCGGCCAACAAGTCGCAGCTCTGGAAACCTCGCTTGCGTCCTACACCGTCAACAAGCACGGGGGTGCCTTGGATGTAACCTCTGACCCGACCCAGGTTGCTGCTACGGCTGCTACATGTATACATCGACCATTGGAAGGTATAAATCCTTCATTTCAAGTGCTTTTTCATGTGTTGTGAGTGTTGTCTTGGCGTAACACCTAATGGATCATATCCTCATGGAGTAGTACTAAAGCAGCCACAAACATTGATTCACAATGTTTTTGTTTTGAGTAGTTGATGCAACCTGGCCATCCTCTTATTGATACAACAGATGATTTCACTGTGTACTAGCTGGATTTTGCTCCTGTTGTGTTATGCTTTGTCTAAAACATTGTCCATGTTCAGTGATATTTGGCATCCATGGATGCGGCAGCAACGAGGCAACATGTCGTCAAGGTGACGAGCTGGACCTTGCAGAGCCGATTTAGCCGGTCAACAAGCTGCTGTTCTTGGATTCTCACTGACACCGGTGCCCCGCACCGCCGACAAGCGTGTTCGGGAGCCTTGGATAGCGCCACTAAGCTGACCCAAGGTTGCTGCTACAGCTGCTTCTTGTCTTCATCGACCAGCGGAGGTATGAACCCCTCATTGAAAATGTTTTTTATGTGTTTCAAGTGTCGTTTCAGCCCAACATCTGATGGATCATATCCTGATAGAGTACAACAGTAGTAGGAGTACCAACTGATTTTTGTTTTGTTTGGGACAACACTATTTGATTTACCATCTTCCGTTGCTATTATGTTGCTATTCTGAACATGTTGTCCCAAATGGATCATATCCCAAGCAGACACAAACATTTATTCACCATGTTTTGCTTGGAGTAGAAGATGCAAGCTGGGTGTTGTCTTGTTGACTCACCATCTTTTAGTAGTAGTAATTTGAATTAGATTGAGCAGGTCTCATTTATATGTTCTATCTGACTAATGATTTCCATTTCCATTCTTCATCTCTTAGGTATTCTGGATCGTGCAAAGGAGCATGCCTCCCACTCTTCTTACAATTAAGGTGTGGTCTCTCTCCCAGCTCTCTGGAGTGTATGTTTCTCATGTGTTTCAAGTGTTGTTTTTGGCAAACCACCTAATGTGGAGCATGTCTCGATGGATTACTACAGCAGCCACAAACCCCCTATTTGGTCGAGTTAGATATGTTATACCTGTGAATGGCTTGTCATCTGTTGGTTGGTTGAATGCTACATCAGAGATAGGTTGCTGTCAATTTACAAAGAATAGGTTCAATGGCTTCAGTTATCAATTTATCATTGCGTTACCGTTGATTTCTCATTTAAGTCAATCAACTTTTTGTCTTGTCTACGACTGAGCATACATATACACATGTCAAATTACTTGACCTTTATGTGCATCTATCACAAAAGGTGGGATTTTTTGCTTCTCTAAATTTTCTTCTAAAATGTTGCAGCATCACAAATCAATAAATTTTGTGTCAAATGTCAGGTAAAAATGTCTTTATGTGTCACCTATTTCATGCAAAGCAACCCCAGATTGACTTTGCACGGTAATGATAGATTGTTAAATCGGGGCAAACTATCTCGGCCGTCCGCTCCACCGTGCGATCGCTCCTGGCCGTTGGATCGGCGTCGCTTTCTGTTTTGCACTCGCTGGCGGACAGACGGAGACGATGACGTGTGGGGTCTTCGTCGTCCCGGGCCCACGCGCAGCACGTCGCTCGCGTCGCCCTCGCTTTTCTGCCCGTCGGAGACATCCCGCAGCCCGCAGTGAAACTTGACGAGCGGTCGCGAGAGACAAAACCAGCGCCCCGGGGAAACCCTAGAACCAATCCTCTCTTGCTCTCTCCTCGACCAATCCCCTCCCTCATCTCCTCCTTGGCCTCGCCGCCGCCACGCTTCCGCGCCGGCCCTCCTCTTCCAGTCGGCCTCTCAGAGCGGGGACGCGGGCAAGGAGAAGCAGGGCCAGAGCCCTGGCCGGAGATCTCCACAGCGGCTTCTCCCGCTGGCAGCAGGCCGGCCTCTTCGATTCGGCGGCAGCGCGTCTGAAAAAACCGGTCGAGGGCGGCGAGGAGGACCAAGGCCCAGACTGTGGCGGCCGCGGCGGCCTGGCCTGCGGGGCCGAGGGCGGCGAGAAGCAAGCAGGAGGCGGGTGGAGCACGGGGATGAGGGGTGGAGGCAGTCTCTCCTCTCAGCGCTCGCCGCCGGGGCAGCGAAGGTGGGCCGCGGGAAGGCACGACGGATCCATGCGCCGGAGACGGCGACGTGGTGGCGGCAGTACCCTGCAGCGGCGGCGGTGCTTCTGGATCCACTGCCGCCGCCGCTCCCCCGCCTCGCCCCCGGCTAGCCTCCGGCTGTGCGCCGTCCAAGATCCGCCACCCCGCCTTGGAGGGCTTCTACGGCCGGTCTTTGGAGCTTCTGCACGCCGGAGATGCGACCCAGGGAGGGGATGCAGGCTGGAGGAGCGCCGGTGGCCGGCAGATCCGTCGCCCTCCTCCATCAGGCAGCAGCTCGATTCTAGGCGCCGTCTCCTCCGACCTGCCCGCAACCGGTGAGATCCAACCCAATCTTGGTTGCTTCGTAGGACCGCATCCATCTTTATCACTTCCCGCTGGCTGTTCCTTGACCCTGGAATTTCTTCGAGTTCGGAATGGGTGAAATACACTATCTTCTTTTTTGTGTCGGTTCCCTGGTGCGTGGTCAATCTGCTGGATGACTAGGGTCCCTGATGGATTGATTATAAGTAGTATTAGGTGAAAGAGAAAGGGAGAAATCAGTGTTAATCTAAGCGCAAGTGGTCTCATGTAGTCGGTATAATCTTAGATTGGTCTACGCTGCTGCCATGTTCTACACCGTTAATAGCATCGGTGTTCATGTTCTTAGCTCGATCTGTACCACATCAAGTCAAGGAGCATGCATGGGTGGTCTTTTTCTTTCATATTAAATAATAGTAATTATCAAAAGTTTAATTCACGGTGCATCTCCATTTGCTCATTTAGCTGGTAATACCCTCACGTTAGTTCTCTTTTGTTCCTGGAACAGGTTGCAAAGATATGTAGTAGGATTCTGAACCGTCGACCCACAGCCCCACTGTGAAACCATGGTCAGGATTTCCGCTTTACATCAGAGTAGGAGGAGAAGGCTCCATTTTTGCCGTTCCATGGCGACGCCACAGCTGCAGGGAGTGGTGGTGATACGGCATGGCGACCGGCTGGGACTATGCAGATCCGATGTAGCCGGCCAACAAGTCGCAGCTCTGGAAACCTCGCTTGCGTCCTACACCGTCAACAAGCACGGGGGTGCCTTGGATGTAACCTCTGACCCGACCCAGGTTGCTGCTACGGCTGCTACATGTATTCATCGACCATTGGAAGGTATAAATCCTTCATTTCAAGTGCTTTTTCATGTGTTGTGAGTGTTGTCTTGGCGTAACACCTAATGGATCATATCCTCATGGAGTAGTACTAAAGCAGCCACAAACATTGATTCACAATGTTTTTGTTTTGAGTAGTTGATGCAACCTGGCCATCCTCTTATTGATACAACAGATGATTTCACTGTGTACTAGCTGGATTTTGCTCCTGTTGTGTTATGCTTTGTCTAAAACATTGTCCATGTTCAGTGATATTTGGCATCCATGGATGCGGCAGCAACGAGGCAACATGTCGTCAAGGTGACGAGCTGGACCTTGCAGAGCCGATTTAGCCGGTCAACAAGCTGCTGTTCTTGGATTCTCACTGACACCGGTGCCCCGCACCGCCGACAAGCGCGTTCGGGAGCCTTGGATAGCGCCACTGCGCTGACCCAAGGTTGCTGCTACAGCTGCTTCTTGTCTTCATCGACCAGCGGAGGTATGAACCCCTCATTGAAAATGTTTTTTATGTGTTTCAAGTGTCGTTTCAGCCCAACATCTGATGGATCATATCCTGATAGAGTACAACAGTAGTAGGAGTACCAACTGATTTTTGTTTTGTTTGGGACAACACTATTTGATTTACCATCTTCCGTTGCTATTATGTTGCTATTCTGAACATGTTGTCCCAAATGGATCATATCCCAAGCAGACACAAACATTTATTCACCATGTTTTGCTTGGAGTAGAAGATGCAAGCTGGGTGTTGTCTTGTTGACTCACCATCTTTTAGTAGTAGTAATTTGAATTAGATTGAGCAGGTCTCATTTATATGTTCTATCTGACTAATGATTTCTATTTCCATTCTTCATCTCTTAGGTATTCTGGATCGTGCAAAGGAGCATGCCTCCCACTCTTCTTACAATTAAGGTGTGGTCTCTCTCCCAGCTCTCTGGAGTGTATGTTTCTCATGTGTTTCAAGTGTTGTTTTTGGCAAACCACCTAATGTGGAGCATGTCTCGATGGATTACTACAGCAGCCACAAACCCCCTATTTGGTCGAGTTAGATATGTTATACCTGTGAATGGCTTGTCATCTGTTGGTTGGTTGAATGCTACATCAGAGATAGGTTGCTGTCAATTTACAAAGAATAGGTTCAATGGCTTCAGTTATCAATTTATCATTGCGTTACCGTTGATTTCTCATTTAAGTCAATCAACTTTTGTCTTGTCTACGACTGAGCATACATATACACATGTCAAATTACTTGACCTTTATGTGCATCTATCACAAAAGGTGGGATTTTTTGCTTCTCTAAATTTTCTTCTAAAATGTTGCAGCATCACAAATCAATAAATTTTGTGTCAAATGTCAGGTAAAAATGTCTTTATGTGTCACCTATTTCATGCAAAGCAACCCCAGATTGACTTTGCACGGTAATGATAGATTGTTAACCCCTAATTATCTCAACTACATCATGTTAAACAAGTGGACCTCACCCTACTTTTTTCTGTCTAAGCATGATATAATTTGATCCATCCTTAGCCTCATTTTTATCTTCTCTCTGTTTGATTACCTGTCATGCTCTGTGTTTATCTCATTTCTTGTTTTTCTAGCTGCACTTCTCTGCTTGTGATATTGTTTCAAACAACACACTTAGAAGAATGGCATTAATCATATGCAGCTGTGCGTTTTGTTACAGATGGCCGCATTCATTTCAAGAGTACGCAGCCTAGCTAACAGCTCAAGATTACTGCTACAACAGCTGCTGCCTACTGCCATTGGGAGGTATAAATCCCTATGTCAAAGTCTTCTTTATGTGTTCCAACTGTGACACCCTACCCGGCGTGTCCATACAATTGTCTGTGTTCTGTCCAAAAGAGCAGGAGCAAACTTGATAGGTTTCAGCCTTTTTTTATGATTGCAGAGAGAGGACAAGGTTTAGTTGTCACTTATGCTGATCTCTGTAGTTTCTTGATTCTCATATCTCCTTATACATTGATTTCTGGAGGCATAAGAAATAGGGATAAAGGGGGTATCCAGGTTGTTAATGCCACTATTATTTTCCTTTTCTAGCCGTCTCCTAATCCAACAAAACAAATTAGTAGGCTTCCAACAAGATATTTCTCAATATTTGTTGAGCCTATTTATAGCAATGCCTCTAAATTTCCTTTTAGATATGCCACTCTAACCGTAGCTTCTTGACAGGATGGCAGCTCGAGGCCGTGCCACTGTTGGAGGTGTTCCACAGGCACGCTGCATCCAGCGAAGCTGAGAGATCGCAGACAAGAAAAGGTACAAACGTATATGATTTTGCTGTAGATTATCACAACACCTGAATGTGAGTGGTTCTTGTACCTAACCAGGTCATGATTAAATTGTGCATGCATGCATATATGTGTGGCTTACAGGAAAAACTCAGCTGGATGAGATAAGCAGCTATGTTCAATCGCTGCAGAGCCAAGTCGACCTAAGAAATATATAAATTTTGCATGAGCGCTCGATTTTTGTAATGGTGTTTGAAGCTTAAGCTGAATTTAAAACTGTTTTTATTCAGTTTCTGTCGATAAAGCTCTTCACTCTGAACCCAATGATGGTGTATGAGCTTGGGCTAGACTTTCCATGTCCTTCTCTTGATTTCGTTCTGTGCTGCAGTCTTCATGTTTTATACTGCACCATTTTAATATTTGTGATGTTTCAGAAATATGGGAGCTCAACTAGAAAAAGGAGAGTTTCAAGTAATGAAGGATTTCATCGATGGGTCATTCTCTTCGTTAAGGTAAGTAATTCATTTGATGGGTTATTCCTCTTCAGTTTCAAAATTTTGAGTCGTCTGCATTTGGTTACCAGTATTTCAGTGGTTATTCTAATGTACAAACATGGGATAAGATAAGTGTTCTTTAAATATTGGACTGTATATGCCTAAATCTGTAGATAAAAAAGTAAATTATGAGAAGGTGGAATTCTATGATAATGATAAATGGATACATGTGATTTTTTGAGTGCTTACACATGTGATTTCCATGGGTGATTACAGGTCATTAGAATAGTACTGCAGTATAGTCTACTGATTATTATGAGTTTTTCTTCTCTCCATGCTTTAATGCTACAGTTTTCAAGTTGATGACACTAATCCTCTATTTCTTCTGAAGGTTCCTGTTGCTATTTCAGTCCTTTCAGTTTGCATTGTTATTCTGGAGCAAAACGCTGATTGTCGCTCTGTTTGTTGCATTTCTTTTTTTTTGATTGAGTTAGTGTGTAATCACTCCATTTGTTTCCATGCAAAACTATCTGACCGATCAACATGATCAGCATCAGTACTACCATGCTAGCAGAAGGCCTGGGTCATGAGCTTGAAGTGCTATCTCCTGGCAACTAGCATGAGGTCTGGTTAGAGAAACACAAGGAGATGAGCAGCCAGACATTGCCACTGTTATTGCCGTAATTTCCGCCTCGCCCTCTCTATTTTTTTTCTGTTAAAAGAGGACTGCCAGATCTGTCTTAACGGAGAAACAACATTTGTGTAGGAAAGTTAAATCCCACCTGATGGAGAAAGTTTCAGAAAAACCACCTCATCCCCGACTCCATGGTGAGCAGCAGCGGTGGCATTTGTTCCAGATCTAACTCACTATCTGTACACAAATAACATGTCATGTTTATTGAAGGCTATTTACTGAAATTAGGTAATCCTATAACTTAATGTTATTTTAGTATGGTTATTTTCATATGTTGAGTGTATGGATGGTTTTTCACTTTGTATGGTTTGTAGGTGAACCTGGGAAATGCTCTGTTGATAGTGCGGCAGCTATTTATGATGAGTGCCCTGAAAATTTCATTGAGGGTTTGATTTTATCTGTTCGATCTCTCCTCAATTTTGAGGAGTATCAAATTTATCATTCAGGTATATATAAGCTGTAACATTACTCTTCTCTTTTCAAGCAAAGCTTTATGATCAGGAATACAAAGTAGCCAGGTTTCTCTAATAAGAAGACACTGTGTCCAAGTTTGCTAGCTCACTGTACGTATATGTATATTGTATATACTCTGCAGCAAGTGGTGATCAGATCTTGTTCCTCTCTTCATTTCTTACGATTGAAGTAGCTTCATTGTTACCTGGCTGTCTATACTTACAACCGAAATATGAGGCATATCGATTTTTTATGAACTGTCTGCTGGAACTTTATTCCCTTGATGTTCAGAAATCAGATGAAAGGGCAGTAGTTTCCTTGGGAGAGCTGAGTGTTATTCTTAGTGTTCGCTCTAATGCATGCTCATATAAGGTGCTTTTCTCTGGCTATCGTAAAGCAGATCATATAGTGTCCTATATTCTTTTTCTCATGATTAATTACAACTGAAACATTTGTTGCGGGTGAAACTCAGTGGTTCTGTACCCTAGCATTGCTATAAGAAATTTACATCCTGAGTTGCCATCAATCACCATGGCTATTTTGATTTAACTTCCAACTTGCTGAAATGAGTTATTTTTTTCTTGGAAGAAAAAGTGTGACTTATATTGCTCTCAAAGAAAAAGCAGAAATAGAAGCATAGAACTGTTAGGTAGCATACTGCTCTCAAAGAAGTTTTGACTCGGTGTTTTGATTCTGTAGGATTGCCTTTTAGATAATATAGGAGACTGGGAGGTTCCATTCATTGGTCTTTGAGTGGCATTTCCTAGAGAGTGAACTGCAGTAAATTTCACAAGTTGATTCAGAAGCCCCAATCTTTCCAAGGTGATTCTCCCCTCCCTGCCCCCGCCATAGAACAACTCTCCTATATATTTATTTATTTATTTATTACAGATTTGCTGAACCGCTTAGTTTTAAACAACACTCGATACTATAATTGTTTAGTTCTCTAATGGTAACTCTCTTAAGAGAATTTCATGTGTATAATTTTAATTTAGTTTAACGAGCGTGTTTATATTTAATCTATCATCCCCTACGCTTAGACAGGAATGCTGCAAATAAACTACATTACAGAGATAATTTGAAGGACAATTCTCTAGGACCAGTGTAATTTTTTATGTACAATGATGAGACTTGATATATGCACTGGCAAAAGATCATTACATGTTAACATAGTGCACTGAACAATAACCGCAATAAGCGATAAAAAAATAGTCAGAATTTTACGATCAAACCACTATTTTTATTTGTACATTGCCCTCTGTTTCTGCTCCCAGTAGTATGCATATAACAGTGCAGTTCCCGGATGACAATATACTTAGAATACACGAGGTAGCTTATATCACCTCTTGAGCGATTTGTTTGATAATTTTCGGTAGCGCACTGTCAGATTTTTGTCAACAAGAAATCAACCTTCTGTATTTCATAGAAAGTTTGCTTGATTTTGCAACTATTTTCTGTGTATGTACAATACTCTATGTTTCATCGATGAATATATGGTGCTAATTTTTTTCTTCATTTCCATGAGAGACATATTGTAGCGAGTGAAGTAATTATTAAGATATGCCTGGGTATATTGATTTCAGTTGCTGTTGGTGTGCCAGTGTTAGTTCCGATACTGTTGTAGATTGTTTTATTTCAAGAATCTTATAGGTATGCATTGATAAATTACTATGAATTATCAATGCAGTTTTTTGTGTGCCCAGCTGGATATCTGTACTGTCATACAACAACATATGTCGGCAAACTTATGGCACAAAATCCGAGCTGAATCGGTCACCTGCGCCAGTGGCCATATATTCCAAACAAAAACAACACTATATTTAAAATATATAAAACTTAAGGCTACATTACAGTTTTGATTTTGGCACCTGCGCATGTGCAGTTTATTAGCGCACTTAAAGATATGTTGGGAAGTTCTATGGCTATGAACCTATGTAATTCCAGTGTTGTTTTATGGCGAGTGCCTAAACTTAGTATTTCTTCTGTTCCTGTATGATGAGAATTATATGTTTGATCAAACTTAGTATTTCTTCTGTTCTGTATGATGAGAATTATATGTTTGATCAAATGTTTCCTGTACCTACATTGAAAATAATGATTGTTATGAGGAATATGTTGTGTGAATATTCCCATTGAGTAATCCTATAAATATAAAATCCAGAGGTCACTTATAAGAACAAAAGCAGTTGCAAGAATAGATGCAGAGCACCAATCTCCAGAAGTGCTACATACATATGCCTTTAGAAGCAGAGGTTACTACATTTCAGTCATGTTCCTCTCCAACTCCATTTCAGTACGTACAACTAATGAACATGCCATAAATTGTTCACGGGAAAGTGTTGGTTAATACATAAATTACATATACATTCAAGTACTCCCTCCGTCCCAAAATAAGTGTCTCAAGTTTGTCCAAAATTGGATGTATCTAGACACGTTTCATGTATAGATACATCCATTTTTTGGGAAACTTGAGACACTTAATTTTGGACGGAGGGAGTATTTAGAACTGTGTTCCTAGAACATAAGATACCTATTTAGATTAGGGAGTTCATCAAAATATCAACACAAGCCAGACAGACAATTTAGGTCATCTATTATCAAGCAATTTATGTTTTTGCACATTGACCAATTAAATTCCACTTTTACTTTATTGATGTTCATGCATACAACATCATCCTTTTCAGATTACTATCCGTATAAGACGAGCGCAACGAACAATGACAATATGATTAATTTTCACCAATATACCATATATTTTCCATTACTCACATTTGTTAAAAAAAATATTGATGGCAGCCGCATGACAGAGCCACAAGAATTTCAAACACAAACATCATATACAAAATACATAAAACTTAAGGCGACCCTACAGTCTTGCTTTCGGCACCTGCGCCAGTGGCGCAACGGGTCATCTAGTCAAGATAAACAAACACATACATCCTGGGTGTCTGAGTGTAAAGACGAACTATGTGGCATATATTACTAATGCAGAGTGTCCATGTGATGGCGACTGAAACCTGAGATGAAGAAGATGCAGCCAGTGAAACCTGAGATGGATTGGGGCTTGGTGCCTGGTAGAGACGAGTCGAGGGCGTAGTTTACGTGCTCCAGGCTCCGGCCATCGCCGCTAGCAGACGGACAGGCAGTGGCGATTCTAGGACTAATTTGGAGGGTGGGCTCAAACAACAGATCACTCAACAAAATGACGTTGAGAGTAATCCAGCATCACTCGAAAGAGTATTGGACGTTGGTGTATATAAAAGTGAGGCAAATCAAATGGATTTTGTCAATCGATGAGAGATCGTTTCTTCATGTGCAAATTTTTGGACAAAAACGCCAAACCAATAACCAATTAATAGATTACTCAATATAAATGACTAACAAGTCAATTGTTTTAGCTGACAAACTATCCAATCAGGCGTTGGCTGGTTCAATGAGTTATACCTTCTGAGATGGGCGTTGGCTACAACCAAGCAATCGATGAAGCGATTCTGGCCGATCCTTCACCTGCGCCTGTGTACAGATCAACTGATCAACAAATCGCAACTTCCGTCGCCGCACCGTGCGTCATGGCTGAAGAACTATCGAGAGAGTTTGGCTGTTGTAGGGTTTTTAAAAGATAATTTTGGCTGCTGGAGGTAACTGGTCCTTTCTGTGGTTCTCTCCCTATCCATCTTGAGCAGGATCAATAGCACTAATGGGTCAAACGCATGTTAAAAGCCCATCTAGGAAAGCCGACTAAAAACGCTTAGCTGCTTCCCTGCATATTCCTGAGGAGAACGCACGAACTGTAGCCACATGAAAGCTCCAATCCATGGATTAATGACCAGAGCATGCATATTTGCTAATCTTTTCGCAAAAATGGAGGGTAGGCTCGAGCCTCACGAAGCCTACCGGGTAAAATTGCCCCTGCGGACAGGCAGGGGCGGAGCCAGCCCAGGAGAGCGCTGGGGTCATCTCCATGGCATCGGTGTCATCTTGCACTAGTGATGACTAATTTTCACTAAATTATTAAGGATTTTCTTTGGGTCACCGGGGTCAATTGACCCCATTCATTGCACGTAGCTCCGCCCCTGCGGACAGGCACCTTTCCCACCCACGTCTCCCTGACGTGGCAGCCCCAAATCACCACACACGGAGAAAATGACAAAAAAAACATCACATTGAACACGAGCCGTTAAAAAGCCATCCTCTTAGGATTTTTTTACACATAAATACCTCTTTTGAGCTATATCGTGACAACGAGCACTGATTTGTTTAATTAAACATGTTAACACATTTTCTGATAGCTCGGACCCACCCGTCAGGTCTACGTGGCAAGAAAAAAGAAAAATAAAAAGTCAACTCTATCTGTAAGCCAGTGATGCTGCCGTCCGCTGGCTGGTCGCCGCGACCACCCATGGCCGCCGCGCCGGGCCTCGCCTATGGCCGCTGGTTGGTCCGGGCACCGCCTCGCGCGAGCTCCTCCGGGCGTCGTCTCGTGCGAGCTCGTTCAGCCACGGGCTGCCCCGGCCGACGCCTCCGCCCCACGTCAGCCGCGTGTCCACCTCCGCCGCACTCCCCGCGCCTCCGTCCCACGCCCGCCACGCGTGTGTCGCCGCAGGCTGCCCGCGTTCCCGCCCCACGCCCACGACGCGTTTCCGCCTGACGGCGCCACAATAGGCGTCGTGCGGCGCGGCGAGCTGTCCCGCGGCGGTGGCCCTCTCCACGGTACAGAGGAAGGCGATGAGTTGTGCGTGGTGGGCGCGCACGGCGGCGAGCTCGGCATGTGCGCGCGAGGATCTTGCACGCCGTTGCGGTTGCCAGTGGCGGCGACGTTGGGGTCGGCGAGGAGTGCAACGGGGCGGGAGGCCGGCTGGGCGAAGTCAGCGCCGAGGAAGACGTCGTCGTGGCGCGGGCGACCCCGGCCATGGCCGGGCCTGGCGGGCGAGCTCGTGAGTGCGACTATCTGTAGCGTCGTCGTGGAGAGCGGGGACATCGACACCCCGCCAGGCACGGGCACGGGCGAGCGCCGGCCACGGCGAGCTCGAGCCCCGGCCAGGTGCGGGCGCGGGCGAGCCCCGGCCATGCGTAACGAGCTCGGGCGCCGGCCACATATGACTGACAGTGGCCACGGCGCGGGAGCGGGCGCGGGTGAGGCCGGGCGCGAGGAATGAGACCATTGACTTCCGATTATTTTAATTTTTATTATCCTGTTTTTGCTACGTAGTACTGACAGTGGAGCAACCTGGTCAGAAAACCTGTTATGCCATCAACTACGTGCCACGTCGGATCTGGCGAGGGAGCCCACTTTTCAAAACGTGTCAACATGTTTAATTAAACAAATCAATGCTCATTGTCACGACATACCCCAAAAGAGGTATTTATCTATACTATCTATTAAAAGAGCAAACATGTTCGGGATACATTAAATTTATGCCGTTCAATTACCGATCAACGCTCCAGATCGATCCAATATTTGATAACTCAACACACCTTTTCAGTTTCGTGGTCATCGTCATCTTCCGTCCAGAGGAACGGAGAAGATTTTGCCCCGAACCCCCTCCGCATGGCAGTTCCCATCCATGGCCGTCGCTTGCGAGCCCTGCTCCCCATCCACGGCGGTCGGCGCCCATTAGGGCACGTACAGCGGCAGGCGCTTAGCCTGGGCGCTAGGAAAATAATCCCGCCAATTTTGGCCGATTCCCCGCTGTGTCTTAGCGTCGACGCATACCTAGGCGTCTGTAGCTTGATTAATACGTGAAAAATTCGAGTTCCTAGCGTCCGACGCTTGCTGCATGCGTAACTAACTAGTTAAGCGCCCACCTAAGGGCATGTACAATGACAGACTCTTGTGGAGACGCTTAGCAGCAAAAGAAAAAAGATTTAATGAAAAAGATAAACGTACGAGCCTAGGATTCCAACGCGGAGCGCTAACAGAGGCGCTTAAGCTGGATTTGTTGCTGCGCCTGGATAGGCTCAGTTGCGCTGGGTACACTGTTTTCCGCAGGAGAAAAACGCGGAGCGCCGGCGGCTAGCTAAGCGTCGACGCATCGGAAATTCTCAGGATCGGACGGGATATACCTCTACAAGCGGCCGCGTTGTACATGCTCTAAGACTAGTCATAATTAAGAATAACATAGGACTAACATCAGTGTCACATAGACAAAAAATCTAATGTTGCGGGTAATTAATGAGGAGAGAGATGGTTGTGGTAACTAGCTATGTTACCATAATATCACACATTTCAATGCAAGATAAGTGTATAACCTATTAAATATGACACTACACACATGTTACTCCCCCACTATGGAGGTAGTAACTTAGAGTAGTAACATATGATGTTACTAGTCTAAATTACTCCCCATTGTGACTAGTCTAAGAGGCTAGCGTTGTACGTGCCCTTACCCGCTTGAATAGCGGTAAGGTCGTCCGCGTCGTACTCCTCTCCCGCGCCGCGGACCCATCTGACAGGGTTTGATTTGAGGTCTTCGCCGTCGCCGGCCCTGTTGACATCGGCCGCCCGCACGTCTGGATCAATTCTTCCGCGACTGCTGGTGCTGCAGGAGCGCACTGCCGTGATCGTGACAGGTATTGTCGAGTTCAGCCCCATCTGGATTGAACACGTGCGTGCACGGCGCCGGAGGCATCTACTGACGCATATGCGCCTTCCCCTGCGTTCTTATGCTGGACAAGTTCATCTGCCAGCCACCTCCAGGCTGCGTGCATCAAGCTATCAGACTATATTATCCAGGATGCAAAGTAAGCAATGCTGGTGCCATCGGGTCTCATATTTGATCGGTATGTGCTCATCCGGTGCTAGCTTGATGCTACTGCCGATGCCTAACGCAGAGCTAGCATATCTTTACACAAATTCATTCATGTCTACGTCAATTGGTTCTCAGGTTGTGTGCTGATTAAATTAGTCGGACATTTCTGGTCCCTGCAACTGCAACTAGACGCATACAAACTCATTCAGCTATGGCCATGAAAGGGAGAGGTTTGCTAACACATATGATTGGCTTTACACACACGTTTTGTTCCAGTGTTAAAGATGAGTTTGAAGTGCTTAACAGGTACCAACAGGTGTGACCGGACACTCAAGATCATAATATTTGAAGATGACTTCCCATATTTTTTCTTCTGAAGAAATTCGATGGCCGTCGTGAGGTCCTCCTTTGTTGTGGTTGTCACCGTCGCACGCAGCAACCTCCAAATCTCCTTGTGGGAGATGTTCCGGAGGCCCCAGTCTCGGATTCAATCCTTGCTTGCTGGTTGCTGCCGGTGTGTGCGCTCGTCACCGACGGATGCGTCATGCTGGTTGGCAGCGAGGACACGTGTGCTGCCCAGGTGGTGGCGTGGAATTGAAATGTGCTCCTCTTCAAGGTCTTATATAATTATAATGTTCCAATGATCCAACCAATGATACCCAGTTCGGCAAGTTATTTCCAATTCCCAGGGGTTCTCTACTATCATGGTGAACTAGGCCATCAGGTTAGTGTATGCCAGCATTTTACTGTGAATTCTACATGTTTAGAGCAGTTCTACTTAAGCTCAATTCGATTTGTGATAGAAGCGCGCATTACAGGTTCATAATCGTGAGATCGTATTTCTGCTGGTAATATGCATTTAGTGTAGGTTTATTTGTTGAATCATATATGTTCTAATATGTTTAAGTTTGGGTAGTTTGACGTGTTGAAAAGTTCAAGAGCAGAATAGTGCTTGCTGAATCTTGATGGAACAAACGGTTTAACTTGGTGTCTTTCCTTTTTATCAAACTGACTCTATTTAAGAATTATTCAGTAGTCTTTGGTTTGATTAGTGTTGTCGAAATACAATTTCCCTTTCCTTACAAAAAACCTGAAAAATGATCAAGATAGGTGTTTATGTTCGTACTGTTGATATGGTGAAAGTTCAACAAAGGGACAATGGTACACTCAATCTTGATGGAACAATGGTGTACTTGTTTAAGTTCAAACTCAATTTGTTTGATTCTTCAATATTCATTCATTTGATTAATTATTATGTTGCAACCTGGTCCACATTTTCTGACAAGAAGCTTGAAACCTCAACAAAATCTAGGCAATATTGGAAATGAGGGACAGCGATTCGAGGGCGACATCCGAGGCAGACCGCAAGGTGATGGAGGGAGAGGGATTCCTGAGCAGAGCGCGCTGCAGTTAGAGTCAAGCCATAGTGATAATCGCATAATATCACCTACTTGGTCCAACAATGATCAATAGCGAAGCTATCTGGTGTACCCCCAACGAGACAGTGTGACTGAGCATGTTAAATCATTCATATTCTCTTGGAGAAGAGTAAGGATGATTGCGTACTGTTCAAATTTTTATGATCAATGTTGCATGCAACTATTTGATTGCTTAATTCCAACTTTAACTGAATTATTGGTAAAGTAGCGGCTACAGGACAACATTGCTCGATTTTTGCCAATGATTTTCATTTAACATTTGTGCATAAGGTGAGCCAGGTTTTAGTTTCCTCCATGCCACAACTCTTACACTTGCATAGCACCGTATTTGATTTTGAGCAACTTTACTTTTTTGTATCACGAGGAATGGCAGTTCAGTTTGCAGCAGGAAAAAAGTATGACATGCTTATTATCACTGACGAAATAGGTCATAGCCCCGCTATATTATAGCAACACCCGATACAACCAACAAGAGAAATGGCTGGGGCGACAACCAACACACACCAAAGAAAGGCAAGGAAAGGAAGAAAGAAAAAAACGACATAGGCGGATTGACTAAGCGACGAAGACCCGCAACCGTTGCGCCCTCTCCGAAGAAGAACCACCACGCTCCTAGCTCTGCATCGACGAGTACGAAGCAGCACCTTCAAGAAGGAGAGTCATGCTGCTGCCGGACCAGCGCACTGCTCCTAGGGTTTCCCCCGGCACAGAGAGAAGTGGATAAAGGGTAGCCACGACGCCCTTCAGGAAGGACAGATGCCACCCAAAGGCAGCACCGCGTCGGTGTCGGACGAACCGACAAGGATTTCTCCCGAAAACCCAACCACAACCCCGGACGATCCGTAGCACAGGAGCCCCACGAGGAGAAGCCTCGACACCACCAGACTAGCCGCCCACGAGCATGCGCCAAAACGATCCCGAAGCCATCATCGCCGTCTCACCGAAGTAGCCGACACGAGGTCTGCAAGACGGAGGTGAGGAAAATATGAACCGGGGTCAGCAGTACCACGGCCACGCGGGAGGGAACAACCTCCACCGCCAAGGACAGTGGTCGAACGGACGCGACAGCAGAGCACACCAATCCCTGTCAGGTCCGGCCGGGCCCAGCGGGCCCGTAAAGCCCCTACGGGGGCACATCAGTCCTAATAGGGTCCGGCCGAGCCCGAAACGGGCTCGTGAAGCTCGCCGCCAAGCTGCAACAGGCCGGCCGCCGTCGCCGCTGTCCCCTGCCACCTCTGCCTCGCCACCGACTTCAGAACGAACCTCAGAACAGGCCGGCCCGACCGACCCAGATGGGGCCCGACGGGCCCAGATCTAGGCCACAGGGCCCAGCTCGCCGCTCCGCTGCACGTCGAAGCTCACTGCACTGCGCCGCCCCGCCTGCGTGTGTGCGTCACCGCCATGTCGCTACACCCGGCCGTGGCCGGACCACCGCCGTTCGAGGAGCACCGCCGCCGGAGGGAAGGAGCCCCGCCTCCACGCACACCGGCGCGGGAGAAGACCAGCCGCCGCCGACGACGCTCACCGGGCTAAGCCCAGCAGCCCCTGCCGGTGGCGGCAACGGGAGGGAAAGGAGAGAGGAGCTAGGCGAGGTGGGCTGGGGGTGATGGCGTGAATCACACGCTCGTTGGGAGACCCCAAGAGGAAGGTATGATGCAGTTCAGCAGCAAGTTTTTTCTCAGAAAGAAACCAAGGTTATCGAACCAGTAGGAGCAGCAACTCTTCAGAAGGTTGTTGGTGGCTTGCACGGCGTAATACGAGCACCAACGTGGAATCTGCACACAACACAATCAAACTATTTTGCCCCAACGAAACAGTGATGTTGTCAATCTCACCGGCTTGCTGAAAACAAAGGATTAAACGTATGGTGTGGAAAATGAGTATTAAATTGCAGAGAATGAAAAAGGAACAGTTTGCAGTTTGTGGTTGTTTAATCAGTGTAAAAGAATGGTCCGGGGTCCACAGTTCACTGGAGATGTCTCTCCATAAAAGATAACTAACATGTTGGGTGAACAAATTACAGCTGGGCAATTGACAAATAGTGAGCGCATGACAATGCATATACATGACATGATGATTACTATGATATTTAATTGAGCATTACGACAAGATACATAGACCGTTATCCAACAGCGTCTATGACTAATAATCCACCACCGGGTTGTCATCCGAGTCCTCCGTTGGTATTAAGTTGCAAGCAACGGATAATCGCATTAAGTAAAGCGCGTAATGTAAACAAACACATATGCCCGTGGACATAGCATCGTTAGGTTACCCCTAGTGGCAACAGCACATCCACAACATTAGAACTTTCTGTCACTGTCCCAGATTAAATAGAGGCATGAACCCACTATCTAGCATAAATACTCTCTCTTGGAGTTACAAGCATCTACTTGGCCAAAGCATCTACGAGTAACGGAAAGCATGCAAGATCTTAAATAACATATAAGATAGATTGATAATCAACTTGACATAGTATTCAATATTCATCGGATCTCAGCAAACACAACATGTAGCATTACAATAATATGATCTTGATCATGTAGGGCAGCTCACAAGATCTGAACATGATGGCTGTAGCGCCCTGACCCGACTGCTATACAGTGATACTGTGTCCCCGGTTATCCGATACCACCAGACACACTATCAAAGCATAATAGAGAGATCAAGACTTGTGGAACAACTGGCACATCACAGATTCTACGACTCAAAACATATAGTTCAACTCTTATAATAGAGAAAGATAGCAAATGACAACCAGAGGTCACAGACCCAACATTACAACATGCGGAAGCGAAGTGTGTTGTTCTAAACAACAAGAACCAAATTATGGCCTAAGAGGCCTGCAAAAAAACATCACAGCGCCAGCTGTTCCGGGATGTCCCAAGCTGCCACCTGGGAACCCCAGACTACTCGTCGACGTCCACAAAGAACCCACCTTCGAGGTCGGTGAAGTCCTCCTCTGAAACAAAACAAACGACGTTGAGTTCGACGAACTCGCAAGATTAAGAGCTAATATATGCTCGATGAGGCTTTCAAAGTTATATGGCTGTTTTGCATAAAGCTGATTTTATTTATGGAAAACATAACTCAATGGCATCGACTAATCAGAATATTTTCAAAAAGGTAAGAAGTAACTCTTTTCTCTTGAGATCACTTTCTCAACAACAACCACCATCATCATCATTGTACCTGTTCAATCAAAGGCACCTCCCCGAATCACCCTCGAGGAAGTCAACCTTGCATTCGTGAAATTGGTACCTCTAGTACCCAAGTTTTAATCATTCCGTTAACGTTATTCTATGATCAGCGTCCATTCCCAAGTCGTCCGTAACCGTGGACACGGCTTTTCGAAAAGATTAACCCTGCAGGGGTGCACTGTGTTTACCTTCGGTACCGCCCGGCTCATTGCCTACACGTAGCTCTCTTCCGGAGAAAGCCGGCTGAGTGGGAACGGTTACAACCTTTACCTTGTTAAGGACTAACCCAGGATCATCAGTGGGGACAGGGCTGCCAGGATCACACACCCCGCCCTGTGGCCACTCATTTTCCTAAACACCACCATCCTCGTCTCAGTCTTGGCCACCATCTCAACGCACACGCAAATGGAAAGCCAAACTAGAGGACCCTGGCTAGTCCCGCTCAAGTTAGTCGGTCGACGAGGGCTCCATATACCCCACCGAAAGGAAGCGCGCTCAGTCTTGGTTCAGGAGGTCCAGAACTCGCACCTAGGCGGTGAGAACGAGACAACCCACCACATCCCATGTGGCCTCTCATCCCCACCTTTTAGCATTTTCTTATCCATCACGACCATTCTCCACCATCAACATCGCGGTCACAAGTCAACACCTGTTTCCAGCATGTACCATCCCTAGTACAATTAGGCATTATCTAAGCATGGCTAAGCATTTGCATAGCATAGTATTATATCAGGCCAACAATGCAAACCTATGGTAATAGGAGGGGAAAACAGGCATTGGCATCGGAATCTTAATGCATTCTATAGGATACTCTAATCCAAGCAAAAAGACATTTAGAACCGCATGCAATATTATAGTGGAGAAAATATTTGCGGAAAATAGGATAAGACATGCTCAGAGGGGGGATTACGCTTGCCTTGTTGAGCGGAGGAGTCAAACTGCTCGTCGGAGTAATGATGCTCAACTCCGAACTCGTGATCTACCGGAGAGCAAACAACACCGGAAAGCAGAAACAACAATCAACACATGGCAATTGTGCAATGCATACAGAAATGATGATATGACATTTTGATGCACCGAACTTATTATAAGCTATCTAGCAATTTAAATGGGGCGAGGGAAATAATTATTTCAACAGGAGAAGAGAAACCCCTTATTTAACTTAATGAAGTTACTAGCTTCTTAGGATGCATTACTTTTATTGTGAGCAAAGATGCATGAGATGGGTGCATTTGGATAAGTCACATTTTTTCCGGATATTTCGGTATATCGAACATATTTGTCCGATGTACCGAACAAAAGTTATCGCATCTCTAAACTCCCTCTTTTAATTAAGTCCCTTTTGCTAAGTTATTATAAACTACCACAATTTTAGTTAACCGGGATTTGAGAAAGGGTGAAACAAGAAATATTTTAGTACGGGACTGAACCGGAATTTCCGATTCCCCTTCTGGACTCGGAATATCCGATTAGAGAAGAATTGAGGTAACTGAGGTACTGGCATTTAACGGAAAATCCGATCCACTTTTTATTCGGATTATCCGATTCCTGGAAAAGAAAAAGGTGGTTCGAGTACTGGAACTAAACGGATTATCCGGTCGACGTAGACTCGGAATATCCGGGGTGCACGCAAACAGGCGACGCGACGGCGAGCTCCGGTGAACTGGAGCTACGGGTCACGAGGGAGCGAGAGGAGGGCACAGGGAGGGTCGCATGCTCACCCTGCGCGTGTGGGTGTGCTTGGGAGGGCCGGAGAGGAGCGGGGACGGTCGGAATCGCCCAGCGACGCGGCGGTGACGCAGCGGCCGCGGTCGGGAAGTCGAGCATGGCGACGGCAGCTCCTCGCGCCGCGGCTCGATTCCTCTGGCCGGGAGGTAGAGGACGAAGAGGCGGACGTCGTGGTGTGCACGGGAGGACCTGAGATGGCTCGACGGTGACGGGATCGTCCGCGGCGGCGGCGATGGTCGGCGAAGAACGCGGCGGCACGGTTGATTCGCGGCGCCCCGGCTCAATTCCATTGGGGGAGAGGAAGAACACGGCGCGGGGAAGCGATTGGTGGTCTTCACGCTTCTTGGGGCTGCTTCAATCAGCTACACCGTGGCGGCGGAGCTCGGCGGACGGTGGAGATGAGGTCGAGGTCGTCCCGCGCGATTTACGGCTTCCCGGACCGATTCCTGCGGCGCGGACGTAGAGGAGGACGCGGCGAGGCTCCCGGTGGTCCTGGCTTGACTCGGGGAGCTCTCAGACGGCGGCGATGCGTGCGTCAACGGCGGCTCGAGTTCGTCGCCGTGGGGGGAGAAAAAGGAGAGAGGAACGGGAGAGAAACTATCGGTGGAGGGAGTGAGAGGAGCAGGTGAGCTCGACGTGCTCGTGCTCTCCTTGCAGGGGGAGCAGAGGAGGGGGCCCGGGCGTCGCGCGTCGCACGGGAGCGACAGCACGGCATGGCGTGCGCGTGAGCAGCGGGAGGAGAGAGACGGTGACCGTTTTGCAGGGAACCCCCTGCCCATTTTATTTCCATCACCGATAGGTCCCTGTCTTCCCTTTTCTTTTAAATTGTAAATAGGGCAGTAGCGAAAAGGGATTTAATTGGGGCACTTGCACTGCTCCAAAAATATTGAAAAATATTTGGGTAGCCTCCTTATATTGATAGGAAGCTCCCCTAATTTTCCCAGAATATTTGAAATTCATTTGGTAGTAGAATAAAATAGGAATTGCCCACGGGCAAATTTGAGTTTGTCTCCATGTATTTTATTTTACAAATCAAAATAGTTTGTCGAAAATATCTTTGGAACTTTTGGAACTTCCTTGACAAATATAAGATGTCAAAGTATTTGCTTTACAAGTTTGAGTGCCAACATTGTGTGGAAGTTTTGTTAGAGCACTTCGGGCATTGGTTTTAACAACTCCATATTATTTCGATATCGATGTTGTGCTAACTCAAAAGAGACATGTTTATGCATGGATGCCATGATGCAATGCAACACAAAAGTGAAAATTTTAACCGGGTTTTAGGTTTTTGAACTTTGGGCTGTTACAACTCTACCCTCCTTACAGGAATCTCGACCCAGATTCTTAGAGTAGGAAAGAGGGAAAGGTTACGATGGTACTACACGATCTTCTCACTTCAGGTGGCTTCTTTCTAGAAGAGGTTGATCGAGGGCATCACGAAGATCTTCATCGGCTACACTCGAGGTCACTATCAACGTACACCATAGGAAAGAAGGGAACTTCACCGGAAGGATGGATCTTGGTGAATATACAGCGGCCGAGTACCTCCTAGTAGAATCTTAGGATGAAACTTCAAGCATCCCGTGATTTGACAGTTAGGAGACACATGCGTTTGACGGGAGATTGATGAGAGTTTTCAGTTGGTAGACAACTGTTTTCTCAAAGGATTTAGAATATGAACCTTGCACAAGGCCTTAAATTTCTGAGGGAGAGTGTTGAAACAAGATTCCAACAGATGAAGAGATAACTTGTATTATTCGGCTTGAGTAGAACTTTCCTCAAGGAGGAGCATTTCGGATCACTGGAAAAGGATCATGAAAGCTAGATCGAGAGAACTTTAGAAACTCCACAACGTTAGTATTGGGAACACTTCTTGATTTTCCAGACATCGGGACAAACTTCTTGAGGATCACCAACTGTCGTTTCTGTTTGAGATTTAGATCTGATCGGGTGTAGAGATACTCCGGATTCAACATGGATGAATAGGGAGTCTTTGCCACAGATACCACCGGATTACTTTTGCTAGAATCCCAGGAGCTGGACTAAAAGGTCTAACTCCAAAGGAGGAACGAGTTTGTGGAACCCGCGGATTAGCAACTTGTCAGGAGACAGCTGCCCCAAGGGAAAATCTTGTAGCGAGACACGATTGAGTCCTTGATGGGAAACACCATAGAGGACGAAGAAGTTATCAGACTTCCTCTCTTTCTGGAAGCATTCAACCAGTGGCTTGGATGCATAGATGACCACATACCATTCCGAGAATATTCCACACATGCATGATCGAGTGGAAATGATTTCGAGGGAACCAGACAACTCACTCAGATCCACGGCGACATCTTTCAGCAGGTGCACGTGAATCAAGGATAGTCACTTCTAGCTCCAGAACACATACCTTGTGACGACACAAAGTTAGTTCTAACAAGTTTCCAATGCTAACGCCCGATATCCAATATAAATCTCCTCAAACATGGAGAAGATAAGAAGGTAGTTGATGGGCTCAACAACAACTTATCCAGATACTCCAAGACGGTAGACTCATATTTCACCGGAACGAGGCATAAGTATTGGTCAGACTAACATCTTCCTAATCTGAGTTTAACCTACTGAATGTGTTAGTCTGAGTTTGATTTGACGATAGCCCAAATCAAATCAAAACTTTGTAGGATAGCATATCCACAAAGGAGATACCACCTTGCTTCGACACAGGAAGCTGGACATCCCTTTGGAAAGGAACTATGTCGGGATAGAGCTCTTGTCTTTCGACTCTCCAAGTTGTTCCAGCTCAACCGAATAATTCTGGACATCCAGCCCGATTTTCTTGGAGAAGGGAGTTGTTTAGAGAGCCAGCTTACTCATAAGCTCAATTTTTCTTGGAGAAAAGGGTTGTCCGTGATGTTGAGCTTGGACAGGCGACAACCTGGCGATACTTCTGGAAGGACCTCCAGAATACCACGATCCACCTATAGGATATCACGATATACCGGTGGATCTTGAGTTCAAGAGAGGATCAGGCCTTTCAAGGCACAACGAGGTGGTCTTGGGAGCTTCGGCACAAACCTAGCTCTTTGACCGAGGGAGTGCATCAGCGCCAACTGACTTGGTAGCACTGTCGAACTCAACTTATTGATTGGCTAACCAACCATGCTAAGGAGGGCAATGGATATCCCTGAATTTCCGCACAGTAAGAACTGCTAAGAATATCCGATAGCTACATCATTACTCACGCCTCATCATCCTCGAGTAACAAGTTACTTGGAAGACGGAGAGCCACAAGTGTAAAAAGCATCACTTCATCAAGAGGATCAAGATACTTAGCTCGATACCTTGATATCGAAGAGTGTGACACTCTAAGGTGGAGCAGAACCAAGAGCTAGACAAGCCCCTTATTCCGCAGATTACAATACTCTGACCTGGTCCGAGGAATGGACAAGGTACTGGAGTTTGTTTCTCCTAACAAGTCGAAGTGGAAAGTCTTGACGGATCAGGAGAGTGGCTTGCATCGGAACACCCAATGCACGATAAGACTTAACTGTCCACTGACCGACAAAGGTCGGAAAGCAGATCAGAGAAAGAAACTTGCTCAGGAGAAATTTTAAGATGTCGAAGAGGCACCGGTTATTACTCAACTGTGATAACCATGCCCCAAAAGGGATAGATGCAGCAGAGTCAAACAAAACTGTAGTAAGATTGTTGTTGATTAGTAGCTCACCCTTAAGGACGCCGGAATCTTCTTCAGCTTCTTCAGCAGGGACGTGGTTCAGGCGACGGCGCACAATAGGTCCAGCCTTGCCAGCTGGAGTGGCAGGGGCTCGTGCAGGATTTCCCGTGATAGGTGCCTTCTGAGGGCAATCCCTGAAGTAGTGGCCAGCCTAACCACAGGTGTAGCAGGTAAGTCCAGGTGGAGCAGGTAGCGGAGGACGATACCCACTTCTGCTGGGGCACTCCCTGGAGTAGTGACCCGTCTGGCCACAGGTGTAGCAGATAAGTCCAGGTGGAGCAGGTAGCATAGGACGACAACCACCTCCGCTTGGCCCAAATGTCGAAGTAGTGGGGCGCGTGGTGGTGTGCTGAGCAATCTTCTCCTGGGCATCCTTTACTGCCCCCACTATGAACTCCATAGAACACTCAGCCCGAAAATGGTCATTTCCTTCGCATAGGTAGCAGGTGGCGCTAGCGGTTGGGCACTCGCCAAGTGGATGCTTGTTGCAACAATGCGGGCAACTGCCGGGGCATTGACTCGCCTGATGTCCACCCCTTCCGCACTGACTACATGCCTTTCCTTGTGGTAGTCCCCACTTTCCGGGGTAATTAAGGGGGCACTTCCGGTACGGATGTCCACGCTCCTTACAAGTGTAGCACCTGAGTTTGCCTCTAGCTTCCTTGGGCAAAACTTGAGACGTATGGGATTTCTCCCGATCAAAGGGTGTCGAGTGGGTCCCTGGGGTGGCTTCGATTTGATGGAGCGGAGGACGTTGTGCCATTATGTAGATTTGACAAGTACGCAGTTAGTATCCACCTCGGTAGGGTTGACACATTAGCATTAACGTACTCAAGTACTCAGACTAGGGACGATAATACTTTGTGCCACAACGAACAAGGAACCAACAAGATGGGACTTGGGTCGAAGATCAGCATCATGCACCAGTAGCGTGAGATTCAAATGGCTAAGAAACCACGTGATTCAACCCACACTATCCGGCACAATCCGGGACCTTATGTTCAAGTCCTTGGGTTATAACCTGAAGAAAGGATCAAATGATTTGCTTCGGTAGAAACATCTGAGTTGATTTGGGATTGACAACGCAGCGGGAGCAACGTGACACATAACACTAAAGGTCGAACCCAACTCCGTTCTAATCATTTTGAAGTAACAGACGAGGAGTAAAACCTTTAAACTCAAATCGAGATAAGATCGCTCCGAGATTAGAGGGTAACCAGATGAGGAGTAAAAAGAATCCTAAGATGGTTTTCACAACTCATTTTTAGGTTAAAAATATTTTCACAAACACTAGACTCAACATCGACCAGTAGAAGGGTTTCCTACAGGCAGTACTGCTCTGATACCAACTTGTAGCGCCCTGACCCGACTGCTATACAGTGATACTGTGTCCCCGGTTATCCGATACCACCAGACACACTATCAAAGCATAATAGAGAGATCAAGACTTGTGGAACAACTGGCACATCACAGACTCTACGACACAAAACATATAGTTCAACTCTTATAATAGAGAAAGATAGCAAATGACAACCAGAGGTCACAAACCCAACATTACAACATGCGGAAGCGAAGTGTGTTGTTCTAAACAACAAGAACCAAATTATGGCCTAAGAGGCCTGCAAATAAACATCACATCGCCAGCTGTTCCGGGATGTCCCAAGCTGCCACCTGGGAACCCCAGACTACTCGTCGACGTCCACAAAGAACCCACCTTCGAGGTCGGTGAAGTCCTCCTCTGAAACAAAACAAACGACGTTGAGTTCGACGAACTCACAAGATTAAGAGCTAATATATGCTCGATGAGGCTTTCAAAGTTATATGGCTGTTTTGCATAAAGCTGATTTTATTTATGAAAAACATAACTCAATGGCATCGACTAATCAGAATATTTTCAAAAAAGGTAAGAAGTAACTCTTTTCTCTTGAGATCACTTTCTCAACAACAACCACCATCATCATCATTGTACCTGTTCAATCAAAGGCACCTCCCCGAATCACCCTCGAGGAAGTCAACCTTGCATTCGTGAAATTGGTACCTCTAGTACCCAAGTTTTAATCATTCCGTTAACGTTATTCTATGATCAGCGTCCATTCCCAAGTCGTCCGTAACCGTGGACACGGCTTTTCGAAAAGATTAACCCTGCAGGGTGCACTGTGTTTACCTTCGGTACCGCCCGGCTCATTGCCTACACGTAGCTCTCTTCCGGGGAAAGCCGGCTAAGTGGGAACGGTTACAACCTTTACCTTGTTAAGGACTAACCCAGGATCATCAGTGGGGACAGGGCTGCCAGGATCACACACCCCGCCCTGTGGCCACTCATTTTCCTAAACACCACCATCCTCGTCTCAGTCTTGGCCACCATCTCAACGCACACGCAAATGGAAAGCCAAACTAGAGGACCCTGGCTAGTCCCGCTCAAGTTAGTCGGTCGACGAGGGCTCCATATACCCCACCGAAAGGAAGCGCGCTCAGTCTTGGTTCAGGAGGTCCAGAACTCGCACCTAGGTGGTGAGAACGAGACAACCCACCACATCCCATGTGGCCTCTCATCCCCACCTTTTAGCATTTTCTTATCCATCACGACCATTCTCCACCATCAACATCGCGGTCACAAGTCAACACCTGTTTCCAGCATGTACCATCCCTAGTACAATTAGGCATTATCTAAGCATGGCTAAGCATTTGCATAGCATAGTAATTATATCAGGCCAACAATGCAAACCTATGGTAATAGGAGGGGAAAACAGGCATTGGCATCGGAATCTTAATGCATTCTATAGGATACTCTAATCCAAGCAAAAAGACATTTAGAACCGCATGCAATATTATAGTGGAGAAAATATTTGCGGAAAATAGGATAAGACATGCTCAGAGGGGGGATTACGCTTGCCTTGTTGAGCGGAGGAGTCAAACTGCTCGTCGGAGTAATGATGCTCAACTCCGAACTCGTGATCTACCGGAGAGCAAACAACACCGGAAAGCAGAAACAACAATCAACACATGGCAATTGTGCAATGCATACAGAAATGATGATATGACATTTTGATGCACCGAACTTATTATAAGCTATCTAGCAATTTAAATGGGGCGAGGGAAATAATTATTTCAACAGGAGAAGAGAAACCCCTTATTTAACTTAATGAAGTTACTAGCTTCTTAGGATGCATTACTTTTATTGTGAGCAAAGATGCATGAGATGGGTGCATTTGGATAAGTCACATTTTTTCGGATATTTCGGTATATCGAACATATTTTTCCGATGTACCGAACAAAAGTTATCGCATCTCTAAACTCCCTCTTTTAATTAAGTCCCTTTTGCTAAGTTATTATAAACTACCACAATTTTAGTTAACCGGGATTTGAGAAAGGGTGAAACAAGAAATATTTTAGTACGGGACTGAACCGGAATTTCCGATTCCCCTTCTGGACTCGGAATATCCGATTAGAGAAGAATTGAGGTAACTGAGGTACTGGCATTTAACGGAAAATCCGATCCACTTTTTATTCGGATTATCCGATTCCTGGAAAAGAAAAAGGTGGTTCGAGTACTGGAACTAAACGGATTATCCGGTCGACGTAGACTCGGAATATCCGGGGTGCACGCAAACAGGCGACGCGACGGCGAGCTCCGGTGAACTGGAGCTACGGGTCACGAGGGAGCGAGAGGAGGGCACAGGGAGGGTCGCATGCTTACCCTGCGCGTGTGGGTGTGCTTGGGAGGGCCGGAGAGGAGCGGGGACGGTCGGAATCGCCCGGCGACGCGGCGGTGACGCAGCGGCCGCGGTCGGGAAGTCGAGCATGGCGACGGCAGCTCCTCGCGCCGCGGCTCGATTCCTCTGGCCGGGAGGTAGAGGACGAAGAGGTGGACGTCGTGGTGTGCACGGGAGGACCTGAGATGGCTCGACGGTGACGGGATCGTCCGCGGCGGCGGCGATGGTCGGCGAAGAACGCGGCGGCACGGTTGATTCGCGGCGCCCCGGCTCAATTCCGTTGGGGGAGAGGAAGAACACGGCGCGGGGAAGCGATTGGTGGTCTTCACGCTTCTTGGGGCTGCTTCAATCAGCTACACCATGGCGGCGGAGCTCGGCGGACGGTGGAGATGAGGTCGAGGTCGTCCCGCGCGATTTACGGCTTCCCGGACCGATTCCTGCGGCGCGGACGTAGAGGAGGACGCGGCGAGGCTCCCGGTGGTCCTGGCTTGACTCGGGGAGCTCTCAGACGGCGGCGATGCGTGCGTCAACGGCGGCTCGAGTTCGTCGCCGTGGGGGGAGAAAAAGGAGAGAGGAACGGGAGAGAAACTATCGGTGGAGGGAGTGAGAGGAGCAGGTGAGCTCGACGTGCTCGTGCTCTCCTTGCAGGGGAGCAGAGGAGGGGGCCCGGGCATCGCGCGTCGCATGGGAGCGACAGCGCGGCATGGCGTGCGCGTGAGCAGCGGGAGGAGAGAGACGGTGACCGTTTTGCAGGGAACCCCCTGCCCATTTTATTTCCATCACCGATAGGTCCCTGTCTTCCCTTTTCTTTTAAATTGTAAATAGGGCAGTAGCGAAAAGGGATTTAATTGGGGCACTTGCACTGCTCCAAAATATTGAAAAATATTTGGGTAGCCTCCTTATATTGATAGGAAGCTCCCCTAATTTTCCCAGAATATTTGAAATTCATTGGTAGTAGAATAAAATAGGAATTGCCCACGGGCAAATTTGAGTTTGTCTCCATGTATTTTATTTTACAAATCAAAATAGTTTGTCGAAAATATCTTTGGAACTTTTGGAACTTCCTTGACAAATATAAGATGTCAAAGTATTTGCTTTACAAGTTTGAGTGCCAACATTGTGTGGAAGTTTTGTTAGAGCACTTCGGGCATTGGTTTTAACAACTCCATATTATTTCGATATCGATGTTGTGCTAACTCAAAAGAGACATGTTTATGCATGGATGCCATGATGCAATGCAACACAAAAGTGAAAATTTTAACCGGGTTTTAGGTTTTTGAACTTTGAGCTGTTACAATGGCACAAAGTGGAGAGACAACCATCTAGCTACTGCTATGGACCCGTAGTCCAAGGATGAACTACTCACGCATCACTCCGGAGGCAGGCATGGCGATGTAGAAGCCTCCGGTGACGATTCCCCTCTCCGGCAGGGTGCCGGGAAGAGGTTCTGAACCCTCCCGAGCTAGGGTTGACGGCGGCGGCGTCTCTGGAACTTTTCGTGGATATTTGCTCAGGCACTTAGGGTTTTCGCGTCGGGGGAATAAGTAGGCGAAAGGGCGGCGGCTGCGACCCCCGAGGGGCCCACACCACCCTAGGGCGCGGCAGGGGGGGCCCGCCCTAGTGGCGTGTGGGGCCCTGGTGGCCCTCCTCTGCTGCTCCTTTGGTCCGTCAGGTGAGTTCTGGTAAAATAGGGACCCCCGTGAGTTTCGTCCAATTCCGAGAATATTTCCAGACTAGCTTTTCTGGAATACAAAAACAGCAGAAAACAGGAACTGGCACTTCGGCATCTTGTTAATAGGTTAGTCCCAAAAAATGTATAAAAGTGATATAAAGTAGATGCAAAACATGTAGCAATTGGTATAAAACAAGCATGGAACATCAAAAATTATAGATACGTTTGAGACGTATCAGCATCCCCAAGCTTAGTTCCTACTCGTCCTCGAGTAGGTAAACGATAAAAACAAAATAATTTTTGAGGTGACATGCTACCATCATAATCTTGATCATATAATATTGCAAGGCACATGTAAATGAATGAAGTGATCCAAGTCAATGGTCTATAATTTGCTACCAAATAGATAATGAGTAAACAATGAATCACACAAGCTAAACGTTTTCATGAATAGTACTTTCGAGACAAGCATCAAACAGTTTTGCATAAGTGTTAACTCATAAAGCAATAGTTTCTAATAAAAGGTATTTAATCAACACAAAGGAAGAATTAGTTTCAGCATTTGCTTCAACTTTCAACATATTTATCTCATGGATATTGTCAACACAAAGTAGTATAACAAGTCCAATACATTGCATATAACGCATGTTGTAACAAAGTTGACACTAGTGTTTGCTTGTGGAAGACAGAAAGAATAGGAAAACTGACTCAACATAAAAGTAAAAGAAAGGCCCTTCGCAGAGGGAAGCAGGGATTAAATCATGTGCTAGAGCTTTTAGGTTTTTGAAAGCATATAGAGATTGCATAAAATATTTGATACTCCTCCCAACCTTGCTAACACAAGCCATGGCTAACCGAATCCTCGGGTGCCTTCCATCAATCACATACCATGGAGGAGTATCTATTTTTGAGAGGTGTTTGTTAATTGTCAACGAATGGTAGCGGGTGAGAACAGTATTCTACCTGTCAAACGGACTTTTAAGAGCGGCTCCCATGAAGGACGTTATTTCTACCAGCAAGGCAGATCATCCCTCTTTCTCTTTGGTTTACACACATTCAGGTATTTCACTGTTTGTCATTGCTTACTGATGAATCAGGGCAAAAGTGTGAAGAGAATTAATTGGTTAAAGTTGTAATTAATTGGGACTGGGCACCCCGTTGCCAGCTCTTTTTGCAAGTTATTGGATAAGCGGATGTATATGCCACTAGTCCAGGTGTAAAAGTCCATTCAACAAATAGAATAAAGAATAACCACACTAATTCCTCATGAGCTAGTAAACATTGACACAAAAAGGGAATAATAACATTTTGAATAATTTAAAGGTAGCACATGAAAAATTTACTTGGAGTGGCAAGGAAATACCACATATAGGTAGTTATGGTGGACACAAATGGCATGGATTTTGGCTCAAGGATTTGGATGCACGAGAAGCATTCCCTCTCAGTACAGAGTTTAGGCTAGCAAGGTTATGTAAGCAAACAAGAATATCAACCCGTACACCAAGTTTTATATGACAAACATATTGCAAACGTTATAAGACTTCATACCGTCTTCCTTGTTAACCAAACCCTGTTATTAGAAAATATCTAGACCTTAGAGATACCACCGATGCAAACCAAATTTTCAACAAGCTTTACGGTAGTTCTTCACTAATAGGCTTAACTCATGTGATGCACAATTTAATCATGATCTACTTGTTAACTCAAAACAATTGACAAGCATCAAGTTATCCATTAGTGATCTACAAGATTAAGCAAGTTTTTCCTTATACCAATTACCACATGCAACATTTTCTGAACCAACCAAACACCAATCAATTTATTTCATCAACTCTCCAAACAAATATAAGTGAAGCAAGAGAGTACTTTCTACAAAAGAAAGCTAATAGCTCTGACAAGAGATACATGAAAACAAGAGCTAAAAGCTGAACAGCGCTAGATATGAATACTCAACAAATATAAGTGAAGAATAGGAGTATTCTCATGAAAAAGCGGAGCGTGTCTCTCTCCCAATCAAGAATGCTAGGGTCCAGTCAAGCTTTATTGAAAATAAAAGTGCAATACTGAAAATAAAAGCACACAGACGCTCCAAGAAAAGCACATATGATGTGAAAGAATTAAAATATAGTTTCACTAGAGATGACCTGATAATTTTGACGATGAAGAAGGGGATGCCTTGGGCATCCCCAAGCTTAGACGCTTGAGTCTTCTTGAAATATGCTGGGGAGATCCATGGGAGCCTCCCCAAGCTTAAGCTCTTCACTCTTCTTGATCCTATTATATCATCCTTCTCTCTTGACCCTTGAAAACTTCCGTCACACCAAACTCAAAGTAGATCTCATTAGAGGGTTAGTGCATAATCAAAAATTCACATGTTCTATAAAGACGCAATATGATTTGTTACTTTAAACATTAGCTACAGCCACTGATGTTATGTGAAGCTCTTCCACCCAAAAAAGAATTTCACTCAACACTAGTAAAAGAGAGAATGCAAAATAAAAAGGCATAATCTGTCTAAAACAGAACAGTCCGCAAAGACGAATTTTTTCGAGGCACTTACGACGCTCAGATCGAAAACTCTGAACTAATGAAAGATTCAGACATTCATAAAGATTACGCACAAAAATTTCAGATTTAATTAACAATCTGGTGATTTTAGGAATTTCGTACAGTGAACAGCAAAAATCTGTTTCTGCGCAGCAATCAAAATTAAGCATCATCTTAACATTAGAGGCTACTCTTGGCACAACAATGCGAGAAAATAAAGATACAAAGGAGTTGCTACAGAAGTAAACATCCTCCTTGACTCAATAAAAGAAAAATTGCAGAAAAAAAAATGGGTTGCCTCCCATAAGCGCTTTTCTTTAACGCCTTTTAGCTAGGCTTGATAGTTTTAATGATGCTCACATAAAATAGAAAATGAAGCAAAAGAGCATCAAGAAGCAAATTCGAAACACATTTAAGTCTAACCCACTTCCTATGCATAGGAATCTTGTACACAAATAAATTCATAAAGAACAAAGTGACAAGCATAGGAAGATAAAACAAGAGCAACTTCAGAACTTTCAGCATATAGAGAGGTGTTTTAGTACCATGAAAATTTCTACAACCATATTTTCCTCTCTCATAATAATTTTCAGTAGCATCATGAACAAACTCAACAATATAACTATCACATAAAGCATGCTTTTCATGATCTACAAACACATAATTTTTATCAAGCTCAAAAATAGTGGGATTAAAACTTTCAAACCCACTTTTAACAATTTTATAACAAGATGATTGATCATTCTCAAGAGGTATGGGACTCCATCTAGATAAAGTCAAGACCTCTCCAATCCCATTTTCATTAGCAGTACAATTAATATTATCAACCAATATAGGACCATCATCTAGAGCTTTATCATAAACATTTTCTAAGCAAAACTCTTTAGTACCATGCATTTCGATATCAGGCACAAATAAAGGATTATCATAAGATTCATCAAAATAGCATGGATTATCATAAATAACAGTAGCATAATTATTCTCACAAGTTTTACTCATAGGGAATATTTCAAGAGAATCCACAGGAACATAACATTCATCCTCCTTTGGCAAGCATGGAGGGTGATCAAATAATGTAAGAGTTAAAGAGTTACTCTCATTAGAAGGTAGGCATGGGTAGCTAATCCATTCTTCCTCCTTTTGTTCATCACTCTCCTCCTCTTTTTCATCCAATGAGCTTTCAGTTCAGCAATAGTTTCTTCTTCCACAGGTTCCTGCAAATTGTGAGTACATTCTTGTGCATTAATGAGTCTCTCTTTATAATCAATGATATAACAATTATTGCTGAAATTTTCTAGGCAATAATCAAGAATAAAAGAGACCGTATCTTTAAGTTTATTGCAAGCAACACAAGTTTCATAATTTTTAGCCATGAAGGAGTCTATTTCAGAAGCTCCCATAAGTAAAACAAATTGTTCTACTTCTTCAACTCCCAAATGAATATAGTTATTCCAATGATAGTTCATAATTAAAACTTCTTCACTAAAGCCACATTGGAATTTAAGATGTTTAGTATCCTGTTCAGAGCAACAATTTATATCATGGCGTTCCAGCAAAATTTCAGCAATTTGATTTAACTTTTTTATCATGCCTCTCATGATTTTACCCTCTCTTGATTCTCTATACTTTAATATAATTCTCTAGCTTCCATCAACATAGAGGTTCTAGTAAATTCTTCCATAGCAAAAGTTTTTATAGGATTTTCAGTTTTATAATTTTTATGGGTTTCCAAGTAAACAAGCAAAACATAACTGGATAAAAGTAAACTAAGCAAGACAAAAACAAAGTAAAGAGATTGGAAGCGTGAAACTCCCCTTGCAGAAGACTGCTGTCCCCCCGGCAACGGCGCCAGAAAAAGAGCTTGATGGCGTGAATCACACGTCGTTGGGAGACCCCAAGAGGAAGGTATGATGCAGTTCAGCAGCAAGTTTTCCCTCAGAAAGAAACCAAGGTTATCGAACCAGTAGGAGCAGCAACTCTTCAGAAGGTTGTTGGTGGCTCGCACGGCGCAATACGATCACCAACGTGGAATCTGCACACAACACAATCAAACTACTTTGCCCCAACGAAACAGTGAGGTTGTCAATCTCACCGGCTTGCTGAAAACAAAGGATTAAACGTATGGTGTGGAAAATGAGTATTAAATTGCAGAGAATGAAAAAGGAACAGTTTGCAGTTTGTGGTTGTTTAATCAGTGTAAAAGAATGGACCGGGTCCACAGTTCACTAGTGGTGTCTCTCCATAAAAGATAACTAACATGTTGGGTGAACAAATTACAGCTGGGCAATTGACAAATAGTGAGCGCATGACAATGCATATACATGACATGATGATTACTATGATATTTAATTGGGCATTACGACAAATACATAGACCGTTATCCAACAACATCTATGACTAATAATCCACCGCCGGGTTGTCATCCGAGTCCCCCGTTGGTATTAAGTTGCAAGCAACGGATAATTGCATTAAGTAAAGTGCGTAATGTAAACAACACATATGCCCGTGGACATAGCATCGTTAGGTTACCCTAGTGGCAACAGCACATCCACAACCTTAGAACTTTCTGTCACTGTCCCAGATTAAATGGAGGCATGAACCCACTATCTAGCATAAATACTCTCTCTTGGAGTTACAAGCATCTACTTGGCCAAAGCATCTACGAGTAACGGAAAGCATGCAAGATCTTAAATAACATATAAGATAGATTGATAATCAACTTGACATAGTATTCAATATTCATCGGATCCCAGCAAACACAACATGTAGCATTACAATAATATGATCTTGATCATGTAGGGCAGCTCACAAGATCTAAACATGATGGCACAAAGTGGAGAGACAACCATCTAGCTACTGCTATGGACCCGTAGTCCAAGGATGAACTACTCACGCATCACTCCGGAGGCAGGCATGGCGATGTAGAAGCCTCCAGTGACGATTCCCCTCTCCGGCAGGGTGCCGGGAAGAGATTCTAGACCCTCCCGAGCTAGGGTTGACGGCGGCGGCGTCTTTGGAACTTTTCGTGGATATTTGCTCAGGCACTTAGGGTTTTCGCGTTGGGGGGAATAAGTAGGCGAAAGGGCGGCGGCTGACGACCGCCCGTGCCCTAGTGGCGTGTGGGGCCCTTGTGGCCCTCCTCTGCTTCTCCTTTGGTCCGTCAGGTGAGTTCTGGTAAAATAGGGACCCCCGTGAAGTTTCGTCCAATTCCGAGAATATTTCCAGACTAGCTTTTCTGGAATACAAAAACAACAGAAAACAGGAACTGGCACTTCGGCATCTTGTTAATAGGTTAGTCCCAAAAAATGTATAAAAGTGATAAAAAGTAGATGCAAAACATGTAGCAATTGGTATAAAACAAGCATGGAACATCAAAAATTATAGATACGTTTGAGAGGGAGGGGACGGGAGCTGCAGGCGACGCGCGCAGGCCGGCCGCCGCGGGTGCTGTCGCCGGTGGCGGCTAGGGTTAGGTCAGGGGCGCGGAGGAGAGAGCAGTTTCTGTTTATTCGCTCTAGTCAGAGGGAAAACAAATCAGGGCGCCGCTTATTATCACTTGTCCTCTAAACTAATGTACAACTGTGTTTAACTAGCAATCGTAAATTTATGTTTGACTAATTTTGTTGTTCTTATTCTTTACTTGTAGATAGTTCAGCTTGTAACGTGATTCCTAATAGGGTTCTTCACATGGGATTATGGTTCATAATCTAAAGTACGATGAGAATAAATCTAAACTTAATCACATAAAGAAGAGGACAGATCTTAATCATAATGAGGTTTAATAGTACTCCCTCCGTCCGAAAAGAATGTCTTGACTTTGTCTAAATTTAGATGTATGTACACACTAATACATGTCTAAATACATCCAAATTCAGATAAAGTAAAGACATCCTTTTCCGTACGGAGGGAGTAATATTTTGTAACTAAATATATTATATTTTTATGTTTATGTGAATTTTAGGTAAAAATCGTGCATTACACGTGCACATCTACTAGTGTGTAAAGAAAACTAAAATGGTGGTTTTTTTATCGTGTTCAAATCTGGTGGTTGTTTTGTCATTTTCTCACACACACGCGTCCATCCCCATCCGCTGCTCCCCGCGAGCCATCCATCCAGCTGCGTCGACCCCGTCCATACGCCATCCACCCCGAAGCCATCCGTCCCCGACGCCGCAACAACCAACCGGTTCATGCGCCTGTTCCACGGAGGGAGTTCCGCTCGCCACGACAAGAACGCACCGCGAGTTATAGCTGACAGGTGGTCCCGCCTTAATGGCACTGCTAGTCATTAACGCAGGATCTTACGTGTCCCGTGCGTGCAGCGGTCTCTGTACGACACCGCCACGAAAGTCGCCGACCTGACCTCTGGCGGTACTTGGGAAGTAAGAAAAGAAGATCTGCTAATTAACATTAAAATCCCTAATTATACTACTCACTAAGCACCGGCGAATAAATGTGATTAGCGGGCCATCGTAAAGGATAGAGCCCGATAAATAAATAAACGAAACTCCCTCCCCCTTCCGCTCGCGTCCCCGTCTCGCCTCGCTCCAACTCACCCCGCGCCCGTGATCCGCCCCGCCGCGCCGCCTCCGATCTCCGCAGGTACCGACTCACCCCCGCTCATCCCGATCGGCCGCCGGCCCGGTTTGATTGACGCTTGGTCTCACTCGATCCGGGCGCTGATTCGATTGGGTTGCTGCAGGGAGGACGCGCGGAGGAGGCAGAGGGGAGATGGCGGCGGAGGACGGGGTGAGGTCGCCGACCAGGATGCTGGCGGAGGGCATCTGCGGGTGGCCACGGGCGGGGGCGCGCCAGCCGACGGCGGGATCGCCGTCCGCCACCTCCCGCACCACCACACCGCTAAGAAAGCAGGTGATTGATTGTTTGTCCCTCTGTTCTGTACCCACCTGAGCTGCTGTCTGTCGCGCTGAATTATTACGTTATGCTGCGAGAACCGGTCTGGGAATACGGAGAGAGGGGACTAGGATCGTAGGGGCCGGGAATGTTCAGCTCTGCTGGGAGCTTATGGCCTCTAGCTCCAAAGGGTGATTCGATCATGGTGCGTAGACGTAGGAGGCGTGATAGATTTAGCTGGTCTTCGGTAGGGTCCTCCTCTTGCTAGGCACGCCTGATGGAGTAGCAAGGCTTTTGGAAGTACGGTATTTACTAAGTATGATGATATTTTTACTCTGTGCGGAGTTTCATCCGTGCATCGTAAGCGATAGAAGGCTGGGATTGAGATTGTGCTGTTTAATACTGTATTTGCTCTAGGTTGTAGTTCAGAGTGGCGGGAAAAAGAAACACCGTTTGATTCTTCTTTGGTTTGATGTCGGTGAATTCCTGATCTAGTACGTATGCGACGGTTTCTGGTAGTTCTAGGCGTTTCTTTCTTTGTCCCAAAGGGGTTGAGACTTGAAACCTAGAATTCCAGTTAAATATATGTCATTCGGGGTCGCCCACAAAGTTGAAACATCTAACCGTAGACAGCAACAATACACATCGCCGCCGCTTGCTTTTATTGGACTTCAATGGTTGCTGCGCAGTTTGGTCACGCAATTGGTAGTGTATTTGTCGGTTTCGAGATGCTGACCTGAGTATTGTATTTGTGCTCCATGGTTTTGGTTGGTCGGTGTTATGGCTACGTGTTCCGAGGGGTCATAAGCTTGCACTTACAGCCCCTTAAAGCTTACATCCGTCACAGTTTCTGGTAGCTTTTGGTTGCCTGCTCTTAACCGAAAGGCTCTAAATTGTTCTGTATGCAACATCCTCATAGATTCGGCGAATATGCATTTGTCGGTTTCGATATAGTCCGGTAACTCTGGTGCGACTACTGCCCTTTGTTTCCACGTATTTCTGTCTATGTGTTTTAAAACCTGTGGTCAAAACTTAAAGCTGATCAATTCATAATCTCTAATTAAGGGATCTGATTATTACTTGTCATAAATGTCAACCACCATATATTTAGCAGATCAAGCTATATACAGTCCCTACTTTATAGGGTTAGTACGTTATCCATAACCTGAACGCATAGATATCAGAAGGGGATCTATTAGATGTGAGATGAGAATATTTTGGGTGATGATCATGCAAATGTTATGCGCATGTTTTGTTCCTGAAATAGTCATCAGTTGTTTAATTGATGTGATTGTTTAGAAAGTTATTGTTGTGTACAATAAATTCATTTGTAGCGAGTCATATCCATCCTTCCATTGGCGTGCTTATGTGTAATGCTGTGATCATTTGCCATTTCCGTACAATACCAGGCCCTGTGACCAAAACTGCTGTACTGTGAACATCGATAGAGAGGTTAGATTGCACATTTTCTAAAACATCGTCTTTTTCTGAAGGGAGTTGGTAATACCCAGTGCCAGTATCCTTGACCCTTGGACATGCTGGCCTTATTGGTATTAGATGTAATTAATCGAAATGAGAAGACAAAATGTTGTTTCCTTCTAGCGTATTTCCTGTGTGGATTTAGCATTGCGTTTTCTTTGCAAAATACTATCTTATTTTTAATAGTTCTTACGTGGATTGCTTTAACTCTGTGGATGCTGCTTTCAGAAGTTGTTGGTGGGAAAAGTGAAGAAAACAACCATGGAGATGCAGATTTTTCACCATCCCAAGAGTTGAACAAATTAGTTAATGGGAATAATAAGGTTTGACCTGTGTACTCTCTGTGGTATTACAAACATTTGTTCTCTGTTAATATGAAATTTTAATCTAGCAATGCTTCACTGCAAAATGCAGGTTCCTGCTACATTAGATGCCTATAGGAAGCTTGTAGTTCCAGTAATTGAGGAGTATTTTAGTACAGGAGACGTGGAACTGACAGCTTCTGAGCTAAGGAGTCTTGGATCCAATCAGTTTCACAATTACTTTGTGAAGAAGCTTATATCCATGGCAATGGACCGCCATGATAAAGAAAAAGAAATGGCATCAATTCTGCTGTCTGCCTTGTATGCTGATTTATTGGGCTCTTCCAAGATGAGTGAAGGGTTTATGATGCTTCTAGAGTCAACAGAAGATTTATCTGTGGATATACCAGATGCTATTGATGTCTTGGCTGTTTTCATTGCGCGTGCTGTTGTTGATGAAATACTGCCTCCTATTTTTCTCACTCGAGCCAGGGCATTGCTTCCAGAATCATCAAAAGGTGTTGAAGTTTTGCAAGTTGCTGAGAAGAGTTACTTGTCAGCTCCTCACCATGCAGAATTAGTTGAACGTAAGTGGGGCGGGAGCACATACTTCACTGTAGAAGAGGCGAAAAGGAGGATCCAAAATATTCTGAGGGAGTATATTGACAGTGGAGATGTGGATGAAGCCTTTAGGTGCATAAGGGAGCTGGGCCTTCCATTCTTCCATCATGAGGTTGTGAAACGTGCTCTCATCCTCGGAATGGAGAATCTGTCATCACAACCATTAATACTGAAGTTGCTGAAGGAATCAACCGCGGGCTGTTTGATCAGTTCTAACCAAGTGTCAAAGGGTTTTTCTCGGGTAGCTGAGAGTGTTGATGACCTGAGCCTTGATGTTCCTTCCGCGAAAACACTTTTTGACAAGCTGCTTTCAGCAGCTACATCTCAAGGATGGCTTGATGCTTCATTCAGTAAATCTGCTGCATCTGATGAAGATATGCTGAATGCAAGCGGTGAAAAGGTGAAGCGTTTTAAAGAAAAATCTGGTCACATAATTCAGGAGTATTTTCTCTCAGATGACGTCCCGGAACTCCTAAGAAGCCTTCAAGAGCTTTCTGCCCCTGAATACAATGCCATTTTTCTCAAGAAGCTTATTACGGTCGCTATGGACAGAAAGAACAGGGAGAAGGAGATGGCTTCTGTACTCCTTTCTTCACTCAGCTTGGAACTATTCTCCACAGATGATATCATGAAGGGTTTCGTAATGCTCCTGCAGTCAGCAGAAGACACAGCCCTCGACATTGTGGATGCTCCAAGTGAACTTGCACTTTTCCTGGCCAGGGCAGTGATCGATGAAGTCCTGGTTCCACTGAATTTGGATGACATCAGCAGCAAGCTACGCCCTAACAGCAGCGGTAGTCAGACCGTCCAGATGGCCAGCTCTCTTCTTGCCGCCCGCCATTCCGGTGAGAGGATACTGCGCTGCTGGGGTGGCGGCACTGGATGGGCGGTGGAAGACGCGAAGGACAAGATCTCAAAGCTCCTCGAGGAATACAACACCGGTGGCGACCTGGGGGAGGCCTGCCAGTGCATCCGCGACCTCGGGATGCCCTTCTTCAACCACGAGGTGGTGAAGAAAGCGCTGGTGATGGCGATGGATAAGCAGAACGAGGCTAGCATCCTGGCTTTGCTGCAGGAGTGCTTCGGCGAGGGCCTGATCACCATCAACCAGATGACGAAAGGCTTCGCCCGAGTCAAGGAGGGCCTTGACGACCTGGTCCTCGACATCCCGAACGCGCAGGAGAAGTTTGGCGCCTATGTGGATCTCGCAACGGAGCGTGGCTGGCTGCTGCCGTCCTTCGCCTCCGCGCCTTGAGCTTCCTTCCGGGCGGGCTAGACCTGGAGAAACTTGTTTCTATTGTATATCTTTACACCACCCGTGCTGTCTTTACCACCATATCAAAAATTTCCTGTTCTCTTTGTTAAGCCGATATGTTACCATATACAGACGGAGTTTTATAGGATCGATCGCCGTGTTGAGACATTGTCTTATTGGTTTGGTTCTTGGGAGGTGAGACTTGGAAGAGTTGAAATAACACCATTCAGTGCCCGCTTATGACGACCGTTTTTTTTAAGGTCTTGGAGATTAGTGCTGTTTCTGTATACCTTTTTGTGCCCGTGTGTTTGTTCGTCTCCTTGGCGTAGGATACTGTGAAAGATGGTCGTCCGACGGTGTCAGTAGGCGTATGACATGAATGACTGGTAACATCTGTTGTCTCGGACCAGAGCTACACAAATGCAAGCAATGTTGGGCGTACAGCGGTAGGCGTTAGATGAACACAAAATGCAACCCCGTGGCCATGATCGATCGATTGAAGACGCTGCCGCCGTGCGATGGTTGGTTTATTGTTTTACGTCTTCTCTGCATACCAAAACAAGAGGAGGTTTGAATGATCTCTCTCTTAAAAAAAAAGTTTGTTAGAGAGGATCAAGAGAATCCAACGAGGAGGCCCGCTGATGTGGCATGTATATATACGGGAGGGTGGTCTCTCTCTCTCCGCACCCAAAAACTTTCACCCCCCAACGACATTGCCAGGTTAAAAACCAGCGGCGGTTCCCCTGATCAACTCGTGCCTGCCAAAATTCCTAATTTACTCAGGTTCTTCTTCTCTGTCTCTTTTGGGGTATTCTTGGTGTGGAATTCATGGGATCGGGCAGGGTTGTCTCTTTTGGGGTATTCTTGGTGTGGAATTCGTGGGATCGGGCAGGGTTGGGAGGCTGGGTAGTAGATGATGATGGGGGTGCGCAGCTATCTGATCGGTTTCTGTTCGTTGTGTCCGTAAAAGGAAGTATCTTTCGCTTTTGTTCACGAAATCCTATTAGTTTCTCCGGTTCTTCGTTGGTGCTGACTGCGCACTGTGTAATAGTAGTTGGGGTTTTAGACTTTATTTAGGTGGTGGAAGATGGTGGATTGGATTCCCTGATTTCGTCGTCTGCGCCTTGGTCGATCGAATAACTGTGGAGTTGTGCTTCACGGACATGGATCGGCTGTTTCCAGTTTTTTTCCATTGTTCGAGTGTGTAGCCAGTAGCCGCTATGTTGGTGGTGTTGACTGAACCGCAATGATCATGAACAGGGACTGATCGATAGTCAGTTCAACTTGTTAAAATCCGTGGGATCTTTTTGTTTTGTTTGGACTGTGCATAGGAGATGTAATCTATGCTTGAAGTTTCTTGTTGTGCATTGGATTATGATGGTAGTATGGGATGCTTTGATCGTAGGCATGTTTGACCACAGGTGTGGGTCTCTTGTAACCAATCGTGTCTTCAGACATGATCAATGTAATATCACGTCTCTGTCATGATGTATTATCATCACGTATCATATTTTCAACAAGGAAACGCACATAAGTTACATAACCATATAATTGGTTGTTGTTTTGTATCCTTCAAAAAATTCAATACATTGCCTTATTTGACCAATTACCTTCTCTACGAATAAATCTTGCTGTTTTGAATTACTAAATATAATGCTTGATTGACTAATTGTTGTCTCTAAGATGCAATTTCTTTGTTTATGCGGACCCTGAGTTTATCATTTATAACCATATGGCAATTCATTATGTATGACTTGTTACTAAAAAAACTATTTTTCCTCACTAGCTGCAGATCATGGAGTGCACAATGGATGCCACAGCAAGCGAAACCGCACTGGTTATACAATTCCACAACACAGTGAATGATGCCACCTCACATCCTCCTCCAACGGATGCAGAAGCTGAGCGCGCGAAACGCCATTTCTCTGGAGATGAATCCATAGGGCAGTTCCCCCTGACTGCGAACCCATCCATTCTCCTGCATTTGCTCTCATCATGTGAGCTGGATCCTAAAGATCTTGCTGCTTTGGAGGCAAGTTCTACAATTACGTTCTTATGCTTTCAGCCCCCACTTGAGTTTTAAAATGATGGTTATGAACTCTATATGAGCATGAAAAAATTATCCGGCGATCTTTCTGTTTCAGGCTACATGTAAATTCTTCAGGAATCCCGCAAAGTTCCCACCTGACTTGGAGTATCACTTCCGGAACTTGCAGCGTTCGATATGTGCCAGGAAAGGGCCATGTTTAAGCCAATGAAACCAGAAGAGAAAGAGTGGTTGAAGCAACGGTGTGGTGGCTCCTGGAAGCTTGTTCTTGGGTTCATTTTAGTTGGCGAGAAGAATTACCGCCGCGGGAAATCTCAGGTTATCGCTGGACCAGCCCACAGCGTTGTCGTCACGACGAAGGGGACGTATACTCATTTGGCCTGAATTGTTGGGGCCAGCTTGGTCTTGGGGACACAGAGAACAAGTTCAAGCGTGCCTTATCAGGTAGTATGTTGATTTGAATGAATTTAGAACTGCGTACCAATGTCACAGATTGTTCTCTGCATTGTAGGTCTCTGCAAGGCATCAGAATCACGCAAGCCGCAGTTGGGTCGAGGAGAACAATGCTTGTGAGTGACACGGGAAGTGTCTATACATTTGGAGTCGATACCTTTGGGGTTTATTACAACGGAACAGCTGCTACTAACTACGTTAGCTCTCCCAGTCCAAAGTTAGTGGAATCACTTAAGGACATCTTTGTAGTGCAAGCATCTATAGGAGGCTTCTTCTCCGCGGTTCTATCTAGAGAGGGTCGGGTTTATACTTTCTCCTGGGGGCGTGCCGAGAGGCTTTGTCATAATACAGATCTCACCGATGTCGAGCCTCGTCTTCTCTCTGGACCCCTTGAGGATGTTCTTGTTGCACAGATCGCTGCCGGCAATTGTTACTTCCTTATGTTAGCATATCAGCCCACCGGAATGTAAGCATTTGCTCCTATGTGCATAATTCATTTCTGCTCCCTTTGATTTATTATCCACTAAGTGTCTCCATTCACATAACTGAACATCCATTCTTTGAAAGAATTCAGGATCATGGCATTTTCCATTAAACTGTATAAACTTATCCTCTTCCGAGTAGAAAAAAGAAATGATCCTGTTTGTCGACATATGCAGGTCAGTGTACTCTGTGGGGTGTGGTTTAGGAGGCAAGCTTGGGCATGGGAACAAGAACGACGAGGCCATTCCTGTGATGATCGAACATTTTCAGACATTTAACATAAGGCCAATGTCGATTTCAGCTGGTGCTTGGCACGCTGTGGTCCTAAGCAGCGACGGGCGTGTGTTCACCTGGGGATGGGGCTTCCATGGCTGTCTGGGACGTGGAGATGAAGAATGTGTGACCCTGCCGACGGCAGTGGAAACATTGAAGGCCGTGCACGTTTCAGCTGGCAAATACACCACCTTTGTCATCACCGATAATGGTGATGTCTACTACTTTGGGCTGAAGGGATTAGGCTTGCAGGTTTGGTGAATCACTCTCCTAAGATGTTTAGAATTTATCTTGAGCAAACTTGTCAACTACTCCACGGATCTTCTCAATTGATCGCTCTCGGTTTCAGGATGGTGAAGAAGACGACGGGCTTGAAGATGTCCTGGCTCCCAAATTTGTCACCTCGCTCGCCGGGTTAGACGAGAGGTTTGTGCAGATTAGCCCAACAAATGCCTGGGATTGGGTTGACGATAACGAGGTGCCGTCTCATACAGTTGCCCTGACCAGCTCCGGTAAGCTGTACGCCTTTGGAGGAGGTAGCAAGGGCCAGCTTGGTGTCAAGCTCGCCGAGGGCAAAGATGCCATGGCCCCGTTCCAGGTTGCCGTTGATCTCGTCTAGTTCTTCCAGCATTTGCCTGGAATGGCTTTGCCCATGGTTAATTCTCGCTATCATACTGTACAGGGAGAACAGAAAAACTATCTTTAGGTTGTAAAAATTAGGGAACAATTATTTAATTCTAGAGTTTGGACGCTTAGTTACTTTGAGTAGTGGACATAAGATGCCACAGCGTCTGGTTTTAAAACTGAACCTAAATCGGAACTGCTGCTTGTTCAAATGGCAGTTGTTCATTCTTCATGATCTGTTCTCAAGGATAGGTTGTGTGGCATGCGTGATACAACGTTTTTTATTGGAAAAAATTAAACAACAATACGCAAGAAATTCAGGTATAGATTTTCCGGTTCTGCTAGAAAATGTTTACAAATTTAGAAATAGCAGGACTATTCACTTGGAATTATCATCGGCATGCTGTACAAATGATCACTAGCATTATTTGATTCTTTCATGGAAGAACTGGATAGCTAAAACATCTGACTAAATCTAGCCTCCCATGGTTCCTTCCCATGGTGATTCTTCAGGTCTCGTCTAATCTGCATAGCTAAAACATTTGACTGAATCTAGCCTACAGGTAACAAGTTTCCTCGGTTGTTTAACTTCCCTAAAGATAGCTGCCAAAGGGTGTCATAGCTCCAGCTTCCGCAAAATTTTGACTTCACAAAACTTATGTGATTGTGGTCCCTCATGTTTGATCATCCATTTCTGCATTCAAAAGGCATGACGATCAAAAAGGTGAACTAATAAGGCATATATATGGTTTCAGAATTGGCCATGCTATCATTCCTCTAAAAAGGACTGCTTTCATCTGCAGTTCTGTGCCTTAAGTAGAGACGTGAGATTGATGCTTAATATTTTGTTTTTTTAGAACACCGAAATTCGCTTTTTTTGTCGCAGAAAACAAAACAAAAAAAAACATGAAAAATCATGAGCAGGGTAAAGACTCAAACATGTAGACGGACAATCGTTAGTACTTTTTTAGATTTTACTTAATCTTTTGCGGAGCCATTTAGCACCCTTTTGCTATCAAACTTCATCTTTTCAAACAGCAATATTTGTGATGGCGGTTGCAGTGGCTATATGCAACAAAGCACCAGCAAATTGTGCCAAGCAACCGTATGGCCACTAGAAACTGAACATCAAGAGCTCTCTTCGCATGGCCTCCTGGTGCAGTGATGCATAAATACAGGGTAATGTACCTGTTAGATTGACTGTCTAGGCCCCCTCCAGCAGAGCAGATTTGAACCAAACCCGAAGTCTTGATGGACCTGCAGGAGAAATAATGAGAATTACAGGATTCATACAGTACTGTAATTGAGTATGCAGTTTTATTTTTTGTGGGGATAATTGAGTATGCAGTTCTATGACTAAAATGTTCCCTGCTGAATATGTATTCAAGAAGACTAGGTCAAAACAACGTTAAATAATATAAAGGGCATTCAGATCACTTACAAGTCCTCATCTCTTGAACCGTAAGTAGCTCGTGAATTTGATCTTGGGCACTGTTCATAGGGCTCGTATGCGCAGAAATACGTATCGAATTCTTTCTTAGGTAGGAAACCCATTTTGTTGTGTGGCTGGATTCTGAAACACATTGTGTGAGCTGCATCTGATGAGAAGAACCTCTTTTGGAGCTTCAGCGTTCGTGAGAAGCAATTTGGCTGAAGGTCAGGCTCCTGGATGCTATCGAAACGACCCTGCTCACTGGCACCCTTGGAATAGTTAGTCTCGGACCTACATGTCCTTGTCAGGTCATCTGTCATCGATCTGTTTGATGTCAAGGTGCTCCGGGCATCATCCTCACTGCCATGAACTTTTGGTTTAGAATCAACACGTTGCACAATGAATGGTGATCGCTGCTGACTAGAGGAGTAGCCTTTGAGTGGTGTTTCTCTTGGCCCATGCCTCACAGCTTCATCTTCATCAGTCACAGTTGAATCTGACAGCTCTTGCTTTCGTCCTGAGCAGCCAAGCAGGCTGAATGAATGTCTCTTCAACCTTGCATCTTTCCTTGCTACGCATGGTACAAGTTTGAATCTGATCTCCACATTGAACCCAAGAACATGCTGTAACACTCCTTCTATCAGGCTTTGCATTTTCTCTGCCCTTGATAGGTGATCCGGGTGACTGAATCCAACTTCTGCTATCGCCACCTCTGAGAATTTCACATTTAGTGTGTCATAATCAGCAAAAACCTATGAGAAGGCTAAAATCAAGAAAACATCGTAAACATGAATTACCTTCGTAACGTGGACTGATGATAGGATTCCTTCTTTCTTGAGAAAACTTCTGGCTGACCTTGATTGACACTTCCCAATGGCTCTCCTCCAGATGTTTTCAAGTTTAAGCCGTCTACAGTGTCTCTCAGAACAGTTGGACTTGTTGCTGTTGCACGCATCACAGAAATTGGAGCTTGGGTTTACCTTGGAAACCCAGTCATCTGCACAGGATATCATAAATGTTAGGAGTATATCATTCTGCTGGCACCAATTTTCATAATATATTTGACTGTACTTACCTGTATATCCTATTGCTGAATGTGCATGGATGTCATTTGTTTCTGCTACTAGGTCAGATTCATTGGTACCAAACTGCAAAAGTGCAACAGTAACCCAAGTAGCCTTATTTCTTGATGTCCTCAATTGTTTTTCAGTTTCTGATAGTACTTTCAGTGCATGCCTTAGTTTCCTTATACCAACTTCTGTCACTGCAAGATCATCAGAATATAGTAAGGGTAAAAGAACTTGGTGGAACAAAAGGGTATCTGGATGTGAAATTCAAATCAGCTCCTGAGCTCACCTGCTCCTGGTTGATTACAAAAATCGAACAAATAGTAAAACTTTTCAAAAAAAACTGAAATTTTTTGGTGAGTAACATATACAAGTTTTCTACATGCGTGCCATGTTTCATGCTAAAATGACATTCGCAGTGTTCTGTGCAAAAAAAGAAAATCAGTGGCCAAAATGAGATTTCAAAATATATTTTCAGATCACTGAATTTGTCTTTTTTGCACAGAGCACTACGAATGTCATTTCACCACGAAACTTGGCACGTATGTAGACAATTTGTATATGTTCATCACTGATTTTTTTCAGAATTTTGTGAAACATTTTACTATTTTTTTCGAATTTTTTATTCAGCCAGGAGCAGGTGAGCTCAGGAGCCAAAACACCTCCCTCGTATGTGGATAGCAAACTTTCAAAGTTCAAAATACACCTGTTACCAGAACAGGCCATACAATTAGTGATTTGACGTTATAGACTGGGCACAAAAGTTTTCGTTTTATCATTGACACAATGAAGCTCTAGTGCACATATAACAAAAATATGTGAAAATAGAGAGAAACATTAAAGGAAAGCATACATACAAGCATATCTTCCCAAGAAACTTTTGCTGACTTCAGTGACCGCAGATTGACATCGTCCCGAGAGAATGTCCATAATAAGGTTTGCCAACTGAGATACAAGCTGCAGAGGATCAATGGAAGATGCCATAAGTTCCCGAGCTCGTCTAACTGTATTGGTTGTGTCCGATGATAATGCTAGATCAAGCAACTCAATCAACTCATCATCAGACACTAATCCTACCTGCAAATAACAAAGGTGGAAACATGGTTATACTGTGTGACTGCCTATTATTTACTAGTAAAACATAGGTAGCACTACTCACAAGTTCATGCACAAGAGAAATTGTGACCCTCTTCCCAAGCAGACTAAGTTGATCCAGCATTATCTCAGCATCTCTAAGGGAACCATTTGACTTTGCTGCAATGAAGTACAACCCATCATGGTCAAATTCTAATCCTTCCTCTATGCAGATTTTCTCCAACCTGTAGACAGTATCTGCAACTTTTATCTTTGGAAAATGGAACTTCTGGCAGTGTGTGACGGAAGTGCGGGGCAGGCTATCTAAATCAGAAGTAATCATAATGTACACAGTATGCCGGTATGGCTCATCAAGACTCTTCACTATTGCTGACCAGGCATCCTCTTGCAGCAGATGGCATTCATCAACTATGAAAACCTTGAAGCGTGACGAGTATGGGACAAGAGATGCGCTCTTGAGGAGTGCCTTTACTCGACCTAAACGATCCATTTTGGCCGCATCAAGTTCTTTTACGTCTCTACTCCTCCCAGAGAAGAGAATGACACACTCTTTACAGAACCCACATGGCCTTTGCTCTTCGAGAGAGAGGCAATTGAGAGCAGCAGCAAAAATCCGTGCGGTCGACGTCTTGCCTGTACCCCGGGGGCCATGGAACAAGTACATCGGAGCAACCTTTCCTTTGCAGGAGGAGTATAAGAGAGACTGAGCAACCACATTGAGGCCAATCAGTTCACTGAAGGATCGAGGGCGGAATTTTTTACTTAAACACCTCGGTGTCTCAGTGTATGGTACATTGTCTTGGGATGCTACTTCAGTCCCCTCCGGGGATAAGAGAGGCTGCTCTGGACCATCACTATCAGAATAAAGATCGCGGTATTTTGATGCTCCTGACCAACAGTAGCTTATACCGCACCCACTGAAATTTGATCCAACAACATCATTCGACCTCAGTCGTGTGTCCTCAGTTCCATGCCCTAATGTACTTCTTCTCGACCCAACTGAGCGCGCTTCACTTGCAGACATACAAGGGCTGCCGACGCGGCTCATTGCAGCAGAGGACCTGGTCCTGAATTTGGAATGCATATTCACTTCTTCGTCATCTTCTCTGGCAATGCAAGATCAGCCCGTTCATAAGAATTCACCTCCTCCTCTTCCTTCTCCTCCAACACTTTGGTTACTACATTGTTTGCCAACTGTCGAAGAGAGCTGTGGTTAGAGTGGTTAGAATCCACCGATTTGCGGTGACCATCTGCGCGGACACGATGAACTTGCTTGTTTCTCGACGGGTTCAAGCCTCTGATCTTGACAACGGAAGATCTCCTGTAAGATGCAGTTCTTGCATTGGGTGCCCGAAAGCTTCGTTCTGACCCCATAGTAGCTTCAGCTTCCAAGTCCACATCTTCTTCAATTAAATGATGGTGTGCTGACCTACTTAGCTCCATTGTGGCTCCATTGCTAGAAGCAGTCTCCCAGATCATATTGTCAGAAGGAGATGCATACTTGCTCATAGAGTTTGTCGCTGGATCCCGCAGCGACCTCACTCGCTTCAGCTGCACCAAGGTTCTTGACAGTGGAACATCCACAGAGACAGAGTGGCGCCTCATATCCGTCATTTTGATTCTGACTTACACAGCAACAATATATGATTATGATTCAATTTTGGCTATTCTTGAACATGGCTGCTTCCATTATAAACAAGTGGCAGGAACCTGAAATAAATCAGAAATAACCATCAAAACGCTTAAATTAAAAAGGGTCCGCCTACTGAAGATAATTCTAACAGTAACCTTGGACCATTTCTATACACAAGTACAAGAACATGGGAAAATTAGATCCGGGACCCAATCTGAGATAGATATATAATTACTGAGCACGAAAGATAAACGATTATTATGGTGGTTGAAGACTATCGGGACATAATGTCGGACCATTGATACGAAGAATTAATGGAGCTAAAGAATCGGCAGTCACTTCTCCTTTCCACTGATAGAACATAAAAGTAAAGAAACAGTAGGAAGAATCCACACCCTCTCTGCTTTTCTAACAAACGCGACCCCGCAAAAAGAGTAACAAACATCCAAAAGAAAGTCAAATCTTGGCCGAGTTCGCCACCCAACTGCTCGTGCAAGTACCAATCACCAATCAATATAGGATATCTCAATCAAGAAATAGCTCCAAATCAATACAAAACCCCTTATCGGAAAACCAAATGCAACCATTTGGGAGTACAAAAATGGGCCAAATCTTGGTCCCATTCCCCATCCAACTAACACCTGGTTTGCTTCATTCACATCGCTTAAATACGACCAAGTACAAGTACATCGTCCTGCCTCCTCTCCTCTAAGAAGAAACTGCACAAGATGTATACAAGTTGAACTGTAGACCAGAGACAAACCTTCCCCCATAGCCACATTGCAAGAAGAACAACGAGATCCAGAACGACACGGAAGAAGAAAAGGAAGGGAGGCAGCAACGAGAAAGAAGCCAGGAGCTGGGAGGCGGCAGAGCAAGAAAGGGATAGCAATGGCTTCTCACCGTGGAAAAGAGATCACGGACACGGAGAGCAGCGGCGGCGGTGACCGCACCCGCACGGCAAGTAGAAGAAAAAAATCAGCCAGGGCTTATGCGGGTGGAGTGAGCGAGCTCCTCTGGTACAGGAGGACTGCAGGACGGCGTGGTGCGACTGCGAGTACAATTGCTTTAGCTCAGCTGGAGCAGAGAGAGGTGGCGTTGTCCGCATGTGGTGGGCCCCACACGTCAGTGACCCAAAATCAGAGGGAAGTACTGCAGAGGATCTCGTTTGGCGTTGTGAGCCTTGAGCAGCAGTGTGATAATATGGTTAAAAAAATGCTACGTTGCACTGGTCACTGTGATGGTGTCCGTGGCCATGGGTGTGCTGTGGGACACTGGGCTGGGTTCTGCCTCGGTGCTGGTGCCGAGGTGATGGCGTTTCTGTGTGGTTGGCTCCACGGAGGAGGGTGGTGTTGCAGCCTTGCAGGCGAGAGATCACAAAGGTGATCGATAGACTTTTTTGTCTCCTTCACTTCAATGCCAGCAGCTCACACCATTTCTATGCATTGAGCGCCTCCCTATTGAGTGAAATTGGAAATGCAGCCCCGTTACCACTTGCCACCCCAAGCAAAACTTAAAACGTGCATCTTCTTGTATTTTGAAATTCTGCCTTCTATAAAAAATAAGGTACGCCATTGGCGTACTCTCGAAAAAAACCGTACATCTTCTCCTTTTCAGTTCACCCATCGGTTGAAAACGTTCACGGTTGTCTAAAAGCATCTCCAACCGGACTAGACAGCAGCCGGCCATCCCCATTTGTCCGCTCCGCTAATCACACCTTCATATTTGAAGTCTTAAACATATGCAAACACATGCATGTAAATGAATTCATTCAACACACTTTTAACATAATTCATCAAGTCATCATAAAATAAATTCATCACAAATTCAGTCATTCATCTACGAATGAGTCAATCGCCCCCTTTTGTTGGTCATGCTGGATCTACTTGTCATCACCAGATTTGTCATTTATCTCGTTATTTTGAGGGCGGGTGTCATGTTACAACAATGGGCTAACATGAATGACCTTCTCTCAAGTTGATGGTACAGAATAGTGGCGGACTCTATCAATCAAATGAGAATCACTCAACATAAAAATAAAAGTGAAACAAATAACAAAATTGAAGCAAGCAAAACTTACATTTTACACTTGGTTATAGCACACAGTTAACTCGTTAACAAAGTTTTGGATGCATGTCCATCTAGGCAAATAGACGCCTCAGTGTGCGTGGTGTGAACTGTATGTGGATATTCATGGTAAACGTATGTGCGGAGCTGGAGGGTATGGCAGGTGTGTCGGATGTGCCTCGGCTCACCAATATTATTTCTGAAATAATGGGAATCGATTTAGTAGTTGCTAAACCGGCCACGACACAACAATTTAAAATTAAAATTTCACTTAAAAGAAAAACAAGTCCAAAGATAGGTCAAATGACTCTGGACCATTCATGATTACAACCCATAAGGAATAAACAGCTCCCGTCAAGACCTTCATCCACCTTGGTAGCTCCTAATTCCCCATAGTTTCGACTCGAAAATCCCAAATTTTCTCTCCTCTCAAGTCTTCAACTCAGCGGCTGGAAGCGGGAGAGAAATTCAGGAAGCCATGTGGCACCAGAGGCAAGCAAGCGAGCCAGCGCGACGGTATTGAGAACTACTGGTGGATCGTGGCGACGGCGGAGTCAAGCACGGGTGCACACCGTTTGATTTAGTTTTAAAGTGGGGCGCATCCTCCAAAAAAATTCTAGCTCCGCCACTGGGAAATCGATGTTTTTTTTCAAAACCGAGATCTTTGTTCCATCAATGGGGTTTATGTTTGTGGCCAACCAAGCTTTTCACAACAACTTATTCTCATTGACTGAGTACAAATTCCGTCACGGTGGTTTTGGGCCTGACATTGAATTAGTATGCATCACAAGTAAAACTACCATTCTAAGTACATATGATGATGATAGAGGAGATGCGGGGGGACAAACTTGTGGCATGTAGAACATTTGGTCGGCTCCGGCGATAAAGTTGCCCGACCAACGGCTGTATTCACTCTGACAAGCTGGCAACATGTATCTCTTATCCTACAGCAAGCGGCAAAGAGCGAGCTCCTCCTCGTCCGGCGCGGGATTATAAATCCATGACAAGCGCATCCGAGCAGAGGCCGGTTAGAGACCAAAATTCGATGTCGGAGTCGGCCATGGTGGAGAGGGGAGAGGAGAGGACAGGGAGGAGAGGGGAGGAGAGTGAAGAGGTCGGGTTAGGGTTTGGTCCAACGTGGGGGTGGACTAGGGGTATCCGTGAAGTCATTGGGTCATTCTGGGTCGAATCTGACATGGCCGGACAGCCCATTTCCACCCCACATTTGAGAAGGGTGCCAAACAACCCCTATATTTGGGCTCGGTATGAGGAATTCGGTTGGTTGACACTTTTTTATGATGGTCGTGTCCAATTTATCAGACAAAACCTATGGGGAGTGGATGGGCCGTTGGAGATGCACTAGCTAGCACACTGACCATCCAAAATGCAAGTGCAATGGTGCATTAACCATTAGCCGAGCCCTTTCTCCAAATATTTCTGACCAGCAGGGTTCAAACAGCAATACTACATAGGTCAACGAATTTGTAACAGCTGCCAAGAGAGGACAGGAGCGACGGGACAAGAGAAAAATCTACCCGTTTGCGCATGGTGCTTCGTGATTGCACGGCCATCGAGAGGTCCGGAAAAATGTGTGCCGTAAAATGGCAGGAAATTTTCTTCGAGAAGGAGGAAGGGAGGTAAAGAAAAATTTCGTTTGACGTGTGCGTAGATATCTTTGTCTCGCTTTTTGGTCCGTTCAGAGCGGCCAAAGTGACATATCTAACCCTTAGATCAAAGTTTAATAGCCCGATCTAACCCATTTCTATACCGCTTAACATATCGGCGGGTAGGTTACACCCATTTCATACAGTACCGTTAGGTTACACGGCGGTACCGTCCCGACAACTATATTAAGAACATTTTCGCTCCTTGTCTTGATGAAATGTGCTCAAGGACTAGTGGCTAGCGTCCTTTTCTAGAAGTCAGAGGTTCACGGTTCTAACCCCAACCAGAACCAATTTTTCTTTTTCAGGTGAGAATTAACGTACAAAATTTAGTTATTTTGCTACGATTTCAACTCTTTCCATTTGTTTTTTAGACGAGAAATTACGTGCGAAATTTAGTATTTTCTCTAGACTTCAACTCACGACCCACACGTGGAACTTTGTGACATTTTTACCATACGTAACAACATATAGTTTTTTAGACGAGAAATTACGTACAAAATTTAGTAATTTTACTAAGACTTCAACTCATGACCCACACGTGGAGAACTTTGCGACATTTACCCGCCAAGTGCCAATATACCACTAAGGTCTAGATTGGTTTACTGCCCCCCTCCCCCCCTACGGGTCGAAAGAAAACAAGGTCCGTATCACAAAATATACAGATGTTCCTAGGTCCATAATTTTTTCCGGTCGTTTCCCGTCAAAATATGGCGATCCAAGCGCGCCCTAAGTGTGATTATCCGTAAGTGCGATTTTATCGAACAATTATGGTGTTACACTTTATCCTGAAACGTGGCACATTCACATTCCAATATTTTTTTTATATGACATATATTTTTCAAGAATATATTTTTTATATGGCATCACATACTTTTTTCACATTCTGATATGTTTCTTTATCGCAATAGTTGCTAGGCCTGTAGGCCACCAACTGCAAGCTACTGAAGTCGTGGTAATTCACATACGGCACAAGCTTAATCGAGTATATGTCATTTGCACAGTGCACACACACAAAAAAAAGGTGAAGATCAACACCGAGATTTTTTTAAGATAGACAATTTTGTCAGTTTTGTTTAGCCAAAAATACAACATATTTTGAGTGAAATTTTGCAGATACGCCGATCACATCAATATATGTATACACACGCAAAAAATAGATTATGTTGGACCTTTTAGCATTTTCATTTTTAGAGTCTCTAGTGAGCTCGGGCTACAAAAGAACTCAGATAACTATCACTAATTTCTCGCCTGAAAGAGAAAAGAAAAAAAAAATATCGGGGGGATTTGAACCCTGGATCTCTGACTTGAGGAGCAGCAAACTAACCGCTTCAACCTCCAGTACTTTTGTGTACTAATGGAGCGCAACTGTACTTAATAGGGTGAATTGGGACGGTACCGCCGTATGACCTGGCGGTACTGTATGAAACCTACCCGCCAGTATGTTGAGCGGTAAAAAAATGGGTTAGATCGTGCTAAAAGTTCAAAACCAGTTCATTTTTGCTTAAACTTTAGTCTAAGGGTCAGATTTGTCACTTTGGGAGGGCTAGTAGGAGAGGTGCTGCGTTTGAGCCGTGTCCCCCCTAGTCCGTAGGGGCAGTATAACAAGACGTCCCATCAAAATCCAGACCGATATCACGAGCTACTGAAAGTTGCTGCACTTTGTTGACCGAAATAATATTTTTCAGGTTAATATTAACATTGCACTGGACATATGCTGTAGATCGTGGCGGTACAATGATTTTGCTTAAACGGGGTCCTATGTGAAAAAATATAAGTTGCAAACGGAGTATTTGTTTGAAATTAGGCTCGAGTAAACTCAACATACATGTATACTAGATATATATACTGAAATGAGTGAATATACATAGTGGTTGAATAGATACATGTGATTAAAAAGTTAAAACATCTTATAATTCAGCACGGAGGGAGTAACATTTACGTGAATTAGTAATTTCTTTCTAAATTGTTTGATCAACCCAGGGTGTATGCGCCACCAAATTAACAATTTATTTTGATGTTAACTTAGACTAAATGAGAGATATAATATTTATATGAACCCGGAGCATTAGCTTTGCATTTTCTTGCCACAACACTAGGTCTGCCAATGGTCGTAAGTTAACGATTGCATTTCTATTTTTTCTTCAAAGCTACAATAAACCACGCACTCGATATGGCGTGAACGGCATAATGTTTAGAGAAGTGTCTCACCGTTTTCTCCCAAAATCCTAGACCATGAATTAGTTCGGCTTATAATCTAGTTTGATAATCTCGAACCAATTCAGAACCTGGGAGAAACTGGTGGGGAGAAGCTTCCGAGAAGCCGTTCAAGAAGCTGAAAAAAGTGGGGCTAAAGCGTGTCTTCCAACTTATTCTCCTTCAATTGTTTTTAACTTTAAAACTGTTTAGGGTGTAGATCCTCTCCTGATACATCTGCATTTACACTCGTTTCTTTATACTTGTGTTGGCATTTACATTCTCACTTAAATTTGCTTTTCGTATCTAGAGGATGAGGTTTGTGGAGGTGAGTACCTCATTAGCAGATTGTCATCAAAGTGCTCTATTTAAAAGACTTGTTGATACAATATATATCACTTAATATTTTGCTAAAACTATTAGACGTGACACAAGTGCAATTCCATAAGAGCACGTACAATGCAAATGCTTAGAATGTGCTTAATAGATAAATAAATTGTTCTTTGCAACATAGGCGAGCACGGGTACTTACTCATAGATAATGCATTTTTTCTAAAAATATTATCAAACTTCACATTGTTTGATTTTGTAATAGGTTTTCTTTTAAGGAACATAGGCATTATTTTTTAGTATGACTAGGCATCTGTGCTTAGGAAATGCTTAAGCGTTCAGATAGCAATAACTGATACCTAAATAAGTTGTTTAAACACTCATAAATAAGTGCTTATATAGGAAGAATTATGATTTATATAGGCGTTTAATGATCTGGTAATACGGAAAGTGCAAATGGAGGCTCCATGGATACATTTACTTTTTTAAAATTGAAAATCGTAATTTTGAAGTTTCAAAAAGCTGGAAAAAAAATCTGGATGTAGATAATGATACATTTTACCAATATGCAAAATCTCAACTCAAAATAATTCATATTCTAGGCTACATGAAAATAACAAACAAAATCTGACATATTTTGAAGAGTTTCAAAAAATCCAAAAGAAAAATCCTTAATATAATCAACAACGTACACTACAAGTTTGCAAATTATCAATTTGGAATGTTGTGCATTCCGTACTCAGCTAAAAAATAAGATTTATGGGGTAAAATGATTTCCACACGAATGGTAGGCTTGGGGATATGAATTGACTTAACATCCATAGACATTTTTGCTGAAATTCCAATACATAACTATTTTATTTCATGACAGCCAAATAGATTTGGTATAAGATCTCTATTAAATTCCATGTTGTTAGTCTCGAAATGATGTTTACTAAACGAGGTCTAAGAGATTTCCCTCGTCTTAATCTATATGGGATTAGTTTCTATATGATGTGATTCTATGAATCAAACAATTTTTATAGGAAAAATTCATATAGAAACCAATACTTTAAAAATTCGATGCCATTCCTTCAAATCAAAGAGATTCTAACCAGATTTACTTTGCATTGTAACACTTGCACTTTCCAAGAGACGTCTAAGCCCACAGCAATCACTACCATCTCCCAAACACGGATGATTGTGTCATATCACGTGCCTAAAGGCTTCGATCCACCCGTAAAAGATTCTCTCTATCTCTGTCTTTGCTCATACATTTCCTCTTACGATGAAAAAATTCTTACGGATTGCCTACAAAGTACGTACTCCAGTAATAAGCTAGCTTAAGTCGGATTATATTAAGCTAATTACTGGACGGCCATCTTCTCCCGTTTCCAAAGTACATCGTAGCTAATGGTCTTACATCAATTGCAAAAGATTCGCACCCTGCTGAGGAGGTCCAAGCAAGTCAGGTCGATGGTCCCTTGGGCCTTGTCTCAACGGGAACCGGTGATTGATTATCGCGCTGCTACTGGAGTATTATTTTTACACGCACGTTGCACGGCGTCCCTCGGATCCTTGAGCGACGGGAAGGCTTGGATTCCTGTCGATTTGGAGCCCCCTGCGGCAACCGATCGTGCGTGGCATGGCGCCACACCGTGCAAACTATAGAGGTATGTTAGTTGCATAATTTATTTTCCCCATTATTTATTTAATGCAGGTCAAAGTTCATTTAGAGGAGCACACATGTTCTAGCACAAAGAAAAATGAAACAGAGAAATGCTTCGAAGGCATTGGTATGTGAGAAAGTCATGGACTAGGTAAAAGAAGATCTCAGTGTTCGCCCAATGGAGTTACGTAGGAGGCTACATGACAAATACAAGATCAGGATCCATTACACAAAAGTATTCCATGGCAAAGGGCTAGCAATGGCTAAGTTATTTGGTGATTGGGATGATTCTTTTGATAAGCTATATGTCTGGAAGGCTGAGGTTGAAAAGGGGTCTCATGACCACATGGAGTACGATCAGAAAAAATATTTCCTTCAGATGTTTGTTGGGCTAAAGCCTCTATTTGAGAGTACAATACTATCGGGTTAAGCTCTGTTTTTATGCTATAATCTTTCAATAAAGGTCAATGCCACGACTAATTTAATAAAGGATTTGCCAAAAACTGTTGGGTTCAGTTGCACCCAATCATTGTATACCATCTCCACCAATGAGGGTATGTAAGGCGAAACCAAAGTAGAAAAACTAGAAAATTAACCAATTCCTCATCGCGGATGAATCACCAATTGCATCTTCCTCGCCATCAGCTTCAGGTTGCTCGTCCACCTGTCCTCAAACTTTGTCGATAACATGCACATCCGCTGAGATGTCGTTCTTCATTGAAGGCTTGAAGCACGCTAGTTTCTCTAGCTGCAACTGCACCAACAATCCATTATTCTTTCGCAGCAGGCAATTACTTTCACGGACCGCATCCAAGAGGACATATAACCGGAGTTGGATCAAGAATGGAGGACTCCTCCTCATCATCAGAATCACAAACCTTTGGTATTCAACCTTATCGTGGTAACTTATAAGCTTGTCGGCATATCTTTTTCATCATCTTGACCGAAAGGCACCTCTCCTTCAGCCGCTTGCAACTCAACTTTCTCCTTGTGTTCATCATATTCCTTTCCCTTCTTCTTCTTAATTGACTTAATGCTTTCTTATAGGAGTCTTGGTTGTTATCTCGGCGCTGGCTACCAATGGATCGTCATCCCTCCTTTTTTTCATTTGTTGCGTCTTTTATGTCATCATATTTTCCATAGTTTTGTCCTTGTTGCTATCACACATTCCTCTATCATCTGGATCATCATTCTTCTTATCTTTTAAAGCATTTGGGATAATTCGAATCCCGCCATTGCCTGCTACGTTCCGAACCTGGTATATAAAATAGAATATGGTAAATGATATCGTTGTACGATTTGATGTGATTCAATTACATCCGTGCATCTGAGGGAGCAAGACCCGATTAGAACTACATGATGAAAGGGAGTGCATCACAGGAGAAAATCTATGGTGGAAACTAGTTTTCGATGGAAACCGGTGAAACCATGTAGAAACCAGGTTTAAAAGTTATAAAAATTCTTTAAATAATGCATTGCATTGTGAAGGGAGAGTTTTATAGACACGTAAAAGTTCAAGTTGAAACTCGAAATTACTTAGTAGCTATGAAAATGCCAAAGTGAGCAATGAATAGTACCAAACAGTAAACGTTACTATCCATCGTTAAATTTGTCTTTTACATAGCTATGAAATGAAAATGAGTTGGAACTTGCAAATTTGCATGTGTTTACAACGTCACCCTCCGAATATGATATATTTTTATCACATTTTTTGGAACTTCTAAGTATGGTTTGTTTTTTTCCGTTTGTGGCCTTCTCGTCGGATTCCTAGCAGCTAGCTGAACTGTTATCTGAGTTGTATGATGTTATCGGGTTTTCGCACCATAGTGATCATTTCGAAGGCAAAGTGCTCATAGTGGGTTTCCTGATAGAGTGACAGTGGCCCAACCCACTTCCCTTTTTGTCCTATCCCCTTTATTCAGCTTGTAAGAAACTGATTCTTTCCGTTTTGAATGAATGGAAATGGGTGAAAGCCCTCTTAAAAAAAATTCATTGTAAAATGGTTTCCATTGAGAGGAGCCCTGTAGGAGCCACGCAAAGCATTCTTTTTTTGTTGAGAAACATGTCTTTTTTTCCAAACGAATTCATAAATCTACACTTCTTATAAAAGAGCGAACTTAAACTTTTATATGTCCATCCAGATTAGTATACCCCGAACAACCAGCACCATTAGATCATCCCCACTTAATACAATCCAACTGTCTGTATCAATTTGATCGTCTGGCAAATTGTCCGACGGCCCGGATCGATCCTGTCAAGCCGGCAGAACATGTTCTGCCAGGGTTCGCAGCGCTAGGTACCCATCCGCACGTCCTTTTCTCTCGATCAGTTTAGGAAGCCGAATTAATTCCTCGCGTGATCTTCGCCCGCAACAATTTCTCAACCGAACGCGTCATGCGGCCCTGCCCTCCGCGGCGATGCACCGAAGCGCCTTAGCGAGCAAGACCATCACCCCCTTCTTCTTCCTCCTCCGCCCCCGTTCCTCTGTTAACCCCGGATCTGATTTAAGTTAAATCGCCGGTATGTGGCTCCAGATGGTGATCGACTTCAAGGCGTCATGTGCGGGCCTGCCACTTTGTTCAACCGGCCTTCAAGGAGATGGCCTCCCGCTTCGCCGACGCCGTCTTCGTCAAGGCCAACCTGGATGAGCTCGGGGTATGTCCCTCTCCCTCTCGCTACTGATATGTTCTGTATTACTTACCGCTTGTCTTCAGTCTAGACCACCTAACTACCGTGTAATCTGGCTTCAGTTCGCGCAGTTGGGAAAGGAAAAAAGGCTCTGATTTTGTTTAATCTTATACAAGTATCTAGCTCATGCATTCCATTCAGTAAATCTGTTCCAAGTTTTGCCTGATCGTCCAATTTTAAGAGGAAAAGCCTGTAGTGCTTACCCGCACTGTGTTTGGTTGCTCACTAGGTGCCTGTAGAAATCCCTAGCTTTGCTTGCCTGATTAGTCACTAGGTGCTTGTAGAAATGCCTAGCTTGGTTTGCCTGATTCCAGCAATTAAAAGGCCATTTGGAAGTTTGTTTGTGGTGCTAACGAAACTGTCAAAAGCTGCAGGTTAGAGTTATTGCATTTTTCTTCTGCATGTATATATGTTTATCCATTTTTTGTGTGCAGAATGGCATGCCTTCTAGGTTTAATATATGCCTTGCAAGTTTTTTTTTGTATTATTTCCCTCAATTTCAATCTATGAACTAACATATTTTCTTCTCCCTTTTACTTCCTGTAGATTGATTGGTAATATAGTGCCATGTTTTTTTTGGACTAAATGCATGTTTCATAAGTGGTGCACTTTCGTGTTCAAGTTGATCATTAGATACCAGAGAAAACGCTCCTCCAATTGTTCACTACATGGTTTCAGATTTTCAGATGCCACTTGACACGAGCTCTGAACAGAGCATGCAAAAATGGTTCTAGCAGTGTTGTGTCTATCTGAATCATTAAAAGTATGATGTGTTTGCCCATGGTTCGTTCTTGACAATCTAGAATGTTGCAATCCACTCAAGAAGGTACCAACCATATCTCACTTGTTCTCTTGAATTTTGTTTGTTTACTGATATCTCTCCTCTAAACAGAGGTTAGTTCTTTATTGCCCACAAACATCTCCATCAACTCAGTCATTTTCAGTGTATTGTCATCGCAAGGTCAATGTGAGAAGATTCAGAGTGGTACCATACAGCTTCAGTATAAAGCACCAAACAATGAAAAAAAAAGCTTCCTTCATATGACCGTGAAAATCTTATAACCATCTGATGTGATTGCTTAATCCATGAGGCTCTCTATTCCTCTAGAAAAATGGGCGAAATAAATTCTAGAGGGGAGATTGGAGGTGAAATAATTCACAGGTTCCATCTTCCACAAATTAGTAGTATTGTTTTAATATTGAATCCTTCTTATTGTGAAATGTTTAACAACTTATCCTTAGGATTTGATCCTTTACAAAAAAAAGTGCCACTGATTTTGTTAGTCGTGTACTAATCAGATTTATTGTCCAGGGAGTTGCGGACGTTCATACTGAGTTTCTACTAAGTTCCTTGCACAACGACGCGGTTATTTGAGAGAATGCACAAGATATATTTCTTTTTTGAGATTGAGAATGCACAAGATTGAAGATTAGTCGAAGCACAATTGTTTGATCAATCCTTGAACAATTTTGTTGAATGCAAAAGCATATTCTAAAATTTCCTTGTAACAAACAGTCTACTCACATGAGTTTAGGTGTTGATGTTATGCAAGGTTGAAACATAGTGCCAAAAAACATGTATTTTTCTTGTTATTACCTAAGTCGGTTACAGGTAAAACGTTCTTTGATTTTCAGATTGTAAGTGGCATTTTGGCTTGAGCAAAATCAGACCCATCATCTATATGTAGTGTAATAAGTAGATGGTTGATTTGGTCTTTGAACTGAATAAGTAGATGGTTGAAAGGAACTGGTGGGTCACCTTACCGCTACTATGCTAAATTAAATTTCTGGAATTATGTGAAACTTGTTGGGATTTCAGCTGCAACTGTCGTAATATCTAAAATAATTGTTGTAAGTATTTGTTTAAAAACAAAATATTTGTCTAAGAAGGCATTACCATAAGTAACTATTCACCATGTTTGTTTGATATTGTAATCAGACAATGTATGAATATTAGTGAAATTGAGCTCTGCGAAATGATAAACAAGTTCCATGGTTAGGGTGACGTGTGTTGCACGTGCATACTAACTATATGTATATATAAAAACTAAAAAGTTTCATTCTGTTGAATCAGAAGATGCATCTTGTAGAGACGTGCATGCACGTGCAAAGCTACTAGTGCGGAGAAACAGGGAAATCTTCTGGTCAATCGATGCACAAAGAAATTGAATATTCCGCTAGCTATTGGCAGAATGGATGACTTTGTATCTTGGCACTTGATAAAGACGGGCACATTTCCAGCTCGATCATGCTACCACGCGGAGTGGGATCATCAGAATTGTGAAAAGCTAAGGAAGACTGAAGCTTTCAGAACTTCATCTACGCTCCCGATTTGGAAGAACGTGTGGTCACTAAAAGTACCATAAAAAATCAAGATCCACGCTTGGAGATGTCTGCTTAGGGTGATACCTTGCAGCCTACCTCGTTGTGCTTGCTGTGTCACACTGACTGCCGGTGTATTAAGAGCATCTCCACTCGCGGCGTTCAAATGGGCGCCCAAACGCTTTCCGAACAGCCCGTTTGGGCGCCGTCCGGACTACTTGGCGCATTTGGGCGCCCTCGCTCCACACTCGTGGCGTCCACATCGTCCGACCCAAAAGTTTTTTTCGCCAAAATACACTACGCCAAAATATGTCGCCAAAATACGCCGAGTGATGTCGTTGCCCGGCATCTGCTTGTCGCCGCCGCCGTCGTCGTCGCCGATCTAGATGTTGTCACCGGGCTGGGGCACGTAGCTATAGCCGGGCTGAGTCATGTCGGGGTCATCGGCGATCATGTCGGGGTCATCATCGACGATTATGCCGCGGCTGCCCTTCTTCTTCTTCGCCGCCTGCTCGCCGACCACAACGTCGGTCACCACCCCCTCCTCCTCGACCTCGTCGTCGTCCTCGTAGTACTCCTCATCCTCGTCGAACCCGTCGTCGTCATCCTCCGCCCGGGCGTTGTCGTTGATGATGTCGTCCATGATATGGGCGGTCTCCTACACACAAGGAGCAAGGCCGGTAGCCACGACTCGCCTATGCACACGTCTATTGTACATGCCATGGCTACAAAACGCGGGTTCATACCTGCATGAGCTCCGGGGCGTCGGGAGTCATTCCGTCGATCACATGGGAGGCGCCCGCGTCGAATGAAAGGCTCCGACCGGCGGCCGTTTGGATGGCGGGATCTCTCCGCATCGTCAACGAATTCAGATCGACGGGGTGGTTTAGATCCAGGCCACAAGAAGGGAAGATGACGTTGGGATCGAAGCCGCCGTGATGCTGGCTGTCGCCGTACTCGGGGGAGAACCTGGTACGAGGCGTGGCGGCGGCGCTGTCGGCGAAGAAGGAGGAATTCGACGGCGAGCCGCCGACCTTGCATCGTAGAGTGGTGCTGCTCTCTTGGCTTCCTCCCAAGGCGAATGCTTGGTTCAAGGCGGCGACGGTCTTGTTCATGGTGGCGATCTTCCTTACCATCAATGGCGCCGCCGTGCCGAGCCGTTTCCTCTCATTCTGCTTCACGCGGCGCCCGGCACGGCTCTGCGTGTCCAATCGACGCCGGAGTACGTCGTGGTCCCAATCCTCCTGCCTCATCGCCTCTGGCTTCTCCCTGGGCGGGGGGGGGGGGGGGTCTTGTGCTTGACGCCCAACGTCTTCCCCGCCGCCTTCGTCCCCGCCGCCTTCGTCTTCGCTGCCCCCTTGGGTGCCGGCGGCACCATGGAGCCGGCGCGAGGGTTTTTCTTTTGGCGGGAGAGATGCGATTTTTTTGGACGAATTGGGGGAAGACGGCACTTATTGCGATCGCCGTCTCACTGTCAGGCGTGGCCCGCGCGTCGGAGGCCGACGTGACGTCGCGTTTCCTTCCGTTCGGGGCCACCCCAAGCCTCCCCAAGTTGAGGGCGTGGGCTGGGCGTGCCGGACACAAAACTGGGCCGCACCGGACCGAATTCGCGTTTGGACGCCGCGAGTGGGGACGATTTTGTGTCCGGCACGCCCCAAAGGCGTTTGGGCGACCGTTTGGGCGCCGCGAGTGGAGATGACATGCTCTCTTCGCTTGTCCGAGGGTAAAAGAAATCTGGACACTACTGTACTTGGCATGGAAGGGCTAATATCGCAGGTGTATACACATGAATTGGATGGTGATGCAGCGCTGGAAGCTCTATTACGTGATACCTCGGTTACTGCTCTTTTGCTTAATGAGGTACGACTCACTACAACTATATGATATATATTGTGTGAGCGTCCGAGAGCATCACACGGTGAGACAGTTCAGTCTCCACCGAGAACCGCCCAAGCAATATGAACTCTGGTTCTGAATTACATAAGAGCAAAGAAGCGAAAGTCAGGTATAATCAGATGCGGATGGAAGAAACCGAAGGATATTCGTCCAAGCAATATGAACTCTAGTTTTTTTTGCATTGCCCTAGGGAGGCCAATATGGCAGCATATATCTTAGCTAGTAAATCGGAGGGCACTTTGTCGATTGTTTGGTAAGAGGAGCCCCTGATTTTCTTTTAAGTGTAATTGCAAGCGATGTATCTTTGTTGCCGAATGAATAAACACCGCCATGATGGTTTCCTAAAAAAACAGAGATTACATATTACACGGCTCAGCCCGTGTCGCCCTTTTTAATAAATGAGCCCAATAACCTTCCGGCCCATCCAGTTTTGCAATTAACACAGACGATCGAGAGAGATCCTATGGTTACTCTCAAAAAACAAAAAAAACGATCCTATGCTGAAAAAAAGAGAGCCAACTCCATGCTCTGGACTCTGGAGAGTAGACCTAAACCCCCTTCTGACTTCTGGATCTCCGGAGCCCACGACGCAGCCGCCACCGCCGTCCAGAGCTACAAAACAATGGCGTCGGCAGCGGGTAAAGGCGGCGGCGTCCCGCCGCCCGGCCCCGGTATCATGCCGCTCGAGCAGTGCGTCGTCGGCATCCAAGGGGCTCTCAAGCGTAGGCACCGCTACTCACCCACCGCCGTTTCTTTCTTTCTTACTCTTGACGTCCCAGTGAACTCCACGTCCTGATTCGTCTTGTCAATTTCCGGTGGATAGATCCGACAGTGCGGTTCCTGAGGGATAAGATGGAGAAAGCCGGGTGCACCGTGTGGCCGGTTCTGATCCGGGCGGCGTACTGCCCCAATTCCGCCGGGGGCTACGCTAGCCGCGATGGGGTATGCTCTTCATTTCCCCCTTCCAAGGAGTCGGGTGCTTTATGTTGGCACTGCACTGCGCATGTTTTTTTTATGTTGGCGATTTATCTGCACGGCCACTATGTTTGGAACAAGGGAGAATGTGTCGTTGTTCACAAATCATGAGTCATAACATTCCAGTGCATGTCTGCACTTGGTAAATTGCAGTGCTTTAGTTGTTGGATGAAATGCTTCGACAAAAGATTAAGTAGGACAGTGTTTGGTTGTCAGGTTTGGCCGTGGTTCTCTCATGAAAAAGAGAATTTTCCAGGATGGTACATAGGTCAGTAGATAAAATCCTTGCCTGACTCCAGAGAGCATCTTCACTCGTTAGGACAGCTGGAAAATTGTACAATTTTTTTTACACGTTCAATTTTTATATACCACCGAAGGTCTTCAAAAGATAGATTCATCTGTTTTATGTAGGTGCATCGAGTTTGTATTTGAAATTGTATGTGAAGTTCATGTTGTTCATTAACTACTTAGATTTTCATTGTTCATTTGTATGTTGTAGCATGATGGATCAATGCTACTTTATCACTTCACTAAGATTGGATGTGTCAAGTCCTTGGTTAACCTTATCCTTCTTATTTTCGTCATATATTATGTTAATAGCCAAACCACTGCAATTGCCCGGCGTATTATATGTTCTACTCACAATTCTTTGATTGGCCTTACAACTTTCCTCATGATTTTATTTCAAGTAAACTACTAATGAGATAACTGCTCTAATATTGTCCAGTTATTTATGTCCAGATAAAGGTTTGCTGTAATCATATGCGATATCAAGATATGATAAATCAGGTCGTAATTCATGAGCTAATACATGCTTACGATGACTGCGTCGCCAAGAACGTAGAATGGTCGAACTGCGCTCACCATGCTTGCTCTGAGGTACCAAAGTACTTACCATAAAAATTGGAGTTTTATTAGCATGTTAAGAAATTTATGATCTGTTGCGAGTTCCTCTGTTTCAAAATAGATATCCTTTTTAGAGTTGCTGACATGTCAATAATTTAGAGTGGGTGAAATATGAAGCCCTTTAATCATTTCTGTGCTCATCTTTTTTCTGCCAACTGCAATCGCAAAGAAGTTAATTTGGGAAGGGTGAGAATTAATGAGTTAATTAGCTCTGTTGATGATATTTCTAAAGGGCGTAATAGGAACATGATAAAATTTTGAGAGGCTAAAAGGACATCTATTGTGAAACCGAGAGAACATATTACTAATTGACTTATAGTGTGTTGTTCTTTGTTAGATTCGAGCTAATCATCTTAGTGGCGATTGCCATTACAAACGTGAATTGTTGAAAGGCTTCATGAAGATAAGAGGGCATGAGCCAGTAAGTGTACTTTCTGCGAAAGGAGCTACCTCTTACTGTCTTGTTATTGAGCTCATATAAAATATGCCTTTGGTTCTTTGCTACATGAATCCTGATCTTCTCTAGTGATTTTGTAGGTTCCAAATTCGTACATACATCGTCTTTGTATACAAGCTATCAATTCAGTCACACTTTTTTAGCAAGAAAATAATCTGTTACAAACTTGGAATAGTTAAATATAGAGATCCACTATTGTTAAATATACCGTTTACACTCACTGTGGTTCCTTGAGTTGTTGGCTAATGTGCGTGTGTTCCTATTGTTTTTATTTTGCTAACTGAATTTCTATGTCCGCCTGTGACATTTTCTCCATTTATGCAGGAATGTGTCAAAAGACGAGCGCTGCTTTCTGTCAAGAACAACCCTCACTGCTCGGAGACAGCCGCAAAAGATGCAATTGAGGCTGTGTGGGATATATGCTACAACGACACACGCCCTTTTGATAGGGCTCCATGAAGTGCAAACCTGTTGGGGTAATTTAGTTTTCGTTGAAATGGTAGCTCAGCAAATCAATGCAAGAAATCTAGAAGCTTTGCGCTAGAGCAAAACTTTGTTGTCGCAATGTGAGTCCAAACAATATAGCAGATTATTTCATGCAGTTCAATCACTGAGATATCGTGTCAATTTAATAAGCTACCAAATAGGACTGGGTGTAACTGACTAATTCATCTGTTGGCTAATTGTCTGCCATCAGTAAATGTTAAGTAGTAAGATTTATCATAAGTTTCCAATTCGAAAATCTTATAATTCTTTCTTTTTTGAACAATATCATTACAAACTTGTTATGCCCTGATAATCTTGATTGTTCTGTAACTAGGCCATATATCAGCCCATCCTGAGCATGATGCTATGATAACTATCAACTAGTGTACTGGTATATGATCTCAAGATTCTGATACAGTGGATGGCGAAAGTATCATTCTGTACCCACTCAGGCAATCCCATAACTAATCCATTTCATTTTTGCGAAGTATCAGGGCACGAAAGTATGCACAGGCAGCAATACTACTGCTGTTTCAGCTAAAGACAACTCGAGCATGGCTGATCCAACTACAATATATCAAGCTACTACAGAGTACAGACTAGGTACCCAATGATGTTGCATTCATGAGTGGCATGCCGATCTTGACGACAAGTAAAGGAAACCAAATCCCAAAAAATGCTTGCTCTGAGAAGAAAAAAGAACAACATCGATGAAGGTCAGATCCACTCATCCACATCCTAACCATCAGCTAAGCTAGCTAGCTCTGCTTTCACAAACTATCAGGGTACTTAAAGCAGCATCAGTAGGCAGTAGCTCTGCCTCCTTTTCGGCTTAAAAACAAAACTTGAGGATGACCACTCCCATGAACCAGCTAGCAAAACAATCAACCAATGGCATGGACAACAAAATTTCCTATGCTACAGCTACAGGTGCATAACGAATCAGCATGGGAATCTTGAGCAAATCAAAGGTACATACTAGACCCAGAGGCCATGAGGCTACCGGAGAATTAAGCTAGCTACAAGTCTCCAACACACGCTAATTAAACAAAAACCATGCTTACCTCCGTCCTTTACGAATTCAAAACCACTACTACTAGTTAATCACGCTTCGAAATTCGCGTGACTGCCGTGTGGTTGCGGCTTGATCGCGCGGCCGAGTGGAGATCACGTGAGACGCCACTAAACTAGCTGATCATCAGCTCACGGCCCCAGAAAGGAAGAGCAGGGTGCGAGGTTAAACAAAGCCGTCGAGCTCCAGGAACTATAGATTCTTCCCATGGGATGCGTTTCCCGTGCGAAGACCAAGGCGAGGGGGACAGGATGGAGGTATTAAAATTCAGAGCTGTGTAAATCTCCTGTCCTTTGACTTGCGAGCTGCCTTGCTCCAACGCCCTTGACCAGCCAGCTGAGCCGCGCCTTGCTCTATATATACACTTACAGGTGCAGCAGGTTACAGTGAGATTTACTACTCGAGAAGAGCATAGGTGGGAGAAGACACAAAGGCGGCATGAGGTTACTGTTTGGCATTGTGAGGCTTGTTGCCCTGGCGTTCATGGTGGTCGTCAGTTCATCGGTTCATCAGGCAGTAGGCGTTGGTAAGTCATATGATCAACTTACTTTTCTTTGTTTACTGCTAGACTTGTCGTAAGTGTTGGTGTTTAGTTTGGTTGGTGATCGGTGATTTCTGAAACTTTTCTCCGTTTTGTTTCTGTGGATTGGAAGGTGCTATTAGGCTGCACGGCAGAATGGCACACGGGGAGCAGTGGGCGGAGGAGAGGATACAGATGAGGGCCTTCATGTCCATGGACTATGACCACAAAAAACTCCAGAAGCGGCACATGCCCAAGCACAACTGATTCCGCCGATAGCATCTCAACAGCTATCTGTTGAAGCCTGATGTCAGAGAGGAGAAAGTTGTTGATGGATGATCCCGTCCGTCTTCTCTGTTTCTTCATCATGTCTATGTAAATCCAATTTTTGCCTCCCGCCCCCTGACCAAATGTTATTACTAGCCTAGGACATATACGTACGCAGTTATAGTACTATTTTTAGTTACACTCTTGTAAGAAGCTTATTCTCCTGTAGTGGAAAATGCTTATTTGCTGAAACCATGTGAGTCACAATGGAACTAGACAAGTCTACTGAAGGAGCATTTGGCAGTTTGATCGTTTTAGTTTCCATGCGCTCTCATGACCTATTTATTGATCATTTGCTTATGTTATTGACGGCCCGTTCATAACCAGCCGTAGCTTTGGTCACAGTGGGAACTAACTAAGACTAGTAACATACCAACGGGTACGAGGTTATACTCGTGCCCTACCCACGACTTAACGGATATGGTACGGGTACTATCTATGAGTGTAAAATTGTGTCCATACCCTACCTATGCGGGTACCCCTACCATGGATAAAATTGCCATCCGAATTGAAGGTATATACTCTCAAGCTGACGCTAAAGCATTATTAATTGATTAATTTATTTTCCTTAAGCGTCTAACTAAGCGTCCATGCGCCCTAGTGCTGTCGCTTCAAATCTTCAAGGGATTTGAGACACTAAGTTTGAATAGGTTAAGTCTGGCATTGGACATGAATCATATGGCATTCAGCTTTAAGTCTTTTTTTTTTTTTGCAAATTTCCCACGTATATTCAACAAAGAACCAAATACAGAGTACGAGTACAATACAAAGGGAAAACAGATCAACAGCCAAGATCCGCAGCTTCGCCGGCGACGAAGACGAAGGAGACCAACCACCACCTCACCACTTCCAGGGAGAACTTTGCCCTATGAGAGACGCCACCCAGCCCGTCCGCCGCGCCGCGACGGAGCCTTCGACGATGAACGACCACGGCAGACGTCCCCCCGCCCCACCAACACCGCTTTGCCCCGGCCGCCATCGTAGCCGTCGCAGGAAGCAGCCGAAGAGCTTGACCAGCTCCGGGAACCCGCCGCCAGAACCGCCGCCACCACGGATCTGACGGGGGACAGAGGGGCTCGAGCACCACGCCGGGCCTCAAGCCCCTCCAAGCCGAGCGCGACGGCGACAGGCCCCAGGGAGCACCACCGCCGGAGAAGGTCGCCTCGACACCAAAATCGCCGCCGTCAGCACCCACTCCTCCAAGGCGCCGCCGGCGAGCACTCCACCCTAACCTCCCGTATGTACAGGCCGGAGACGGGGATCCCTCACCCTCCCGCCGCCGAAGCGGCCGGCGGAGGGGAGGAATCCCACGCCTCAGCGGCGCGGACGCGGTGGCTCGGCGGAGATCGTCCAAAAATCGCCTTCTTCTTCGCCTCAGCATTCAGCTTTAAGTCTGAATAGGTTAAAAACAACTAAGTTTGAACGGCACGAGTCACGCGTGCTGTCTTATACTTGTATCAGATTCAGCACACTGCGTACATCACCTTTTTAAGCTCAGCTCATGTATGCTGCAATTTTTTTAAAGAATTATTAACTGACTTGGTTTCTTCAGGTCACTCACTCGACTACTCGATTCCCTTCTCAGCACAGCAAGGCACTCTGCGAGGAGGAGGAAGATATTGCTTTATTGTGATTCAAATTCAGTTTAAAGGCTATGCAGAAAAGAGGCTAATTTCTGTGAGGAGGAGGAAAATGTTGTTTTATTATGATCATCACCACTATAAATACATCTTATAAGCCGCCGCATGGAATAAGTCGAACATTTGTAAATCCGTGACGTTTGTAACCTATTCCGAAATAGTGAAATTTTGCTGTCTAGCGCCCGTGGTTTTTTCCTTCTCTTTGGAGGGGTTTTCATGTTAAAATCTTTTGTCCCATGTGTTGATCTTACTTCCGTTCATCGTTTTATTGCTTCTCGTGTATAACAAAAAAACAACATGTACTTATTGAACGATGATATAGGTGCTTTTTACTGCATTTACCGCGAAGCAACGGAGAAGAGCGCGAGCACTACAACGCTGGTACAATTTTCAGTTTTTCACACGGCAAAAATCCTTTCGAAACCTTGAACTTGTAGAGATTATAGGACTATATCCTGGAAGATAGCACTCTGAACTTATGAGTCCTGGCCAATCTTAATTCTAGGCATGTTTGTTGCGCCTTGAAAGCGATGATCCTGGCCTGGATTACAGGCTTCTCCCACTGACAATGGTGTCCACATGTCATATTCATCATCTTCTCCAACCTCTTTCTTTTACTTTCACCCCGAGATCCGTCACATCGTCATATATGTCTCCGTCGAAGGAATCAGCCAAGGTCACCCTGATCCTCGCCTTTGTCCTCTTCTTACCCGACGCCGTTCACTGTCCACCGCCATCGATTCGTCCCTCTGTCGTGTTCTGATCTTCACCGATAGCCTGTGGAGCACCCTGGGGTCAACATGGTACCTGCTATTTGCTAAGCCCTCCTTGTGAAGCCACGCGTCGCCGACCTTTTCCAAGACCGAGATATGACGACTAGAGGGGGGCGGTGAAAAGGACTTATCAAAAATTACTTCTAATTAGGCCATAAACAATAAGTTTAGAGAGTTTACTAAAGAACCTATATTTGAAACTAAAACATATCAGATAGTGAAGAAACACATGCAAAACAGAAAACAGTATGTGATTATCGAATTATTACCTCTTGGTCAGTGAGAATATCGAATTATCCCGTTTGGGATTTTTTTTCTAACATGCAAAACAGTTTCAAGGTTCGGGATAGACCGAGATTCAAAAGTTCGGAGTGACAACTTCCGAGATTCAAAGTTCAGGTTTGGATTACCTAACCTCTACGTCCAAGTTTAAGGTTCAAAACGGACTTTTGCCTTCTCACACTGGTCCAGCTTAGCAACTCGCCGTACTACTACCAGCTTAACATTGCACTGCAGTGGAGCTCCAGGAACTATAGATTCTTTCTTCCCTGTGGGATGCGAAGACCAAGGCGAGGGGGCACATGACGGGGTATTAAAATTCAGACCTGTGTAAATCTCCTGTCCTTTGACTTGCGAGCTGCCTTGCTCTAACGCTCTTGACCAGCCAGCTGAGCCTTTGCTCTTTCTCTATATATACACTTGCAGGTGCAGCAGGTTTTAAGGTGAGATTTACAACTTGAGAAGAGCACGGTTGGGGAGAAGAGACACACACAAGGAAAGCATGGGGTTACTGCTTGCCATTGTGAGGCTTGTTGCTCTGGTGTTCATGGTGGTTGTCTGTTCGTCCGTTGATCGAGCGGTAGGAGTTGGTAAGTCGTCTGGTTAACTTTTCTTCTGCTGATTTTTATTACTCCCTCCATTCGGAAAAAAATGTCAGATAGACCATTTTTGTGACATCCTTTTCCGAACGGAGGGAGTAGTTGCTAGATTTCGAAGTGTTAAGGTTACTGTTTGTGGTTATCAGCGAGTTCTCAAACTTTTCTCTGTGTTGATTGTGAAGGTGCTATTAGGCTGCATGACAGAAGGGCACACGGGGAGCAGTGGGCGGAGCAGAGGACACAGATGAGGGCGTACATGACCATGGACTACCGCCCACCCAAGCGGCGGGTGCCCAAGCACAACTGACTCAGATAGACCTTATATCAGATGATTGCATCAGAAACTCCAAAGTCTCAACTCTCTCATCTCCAGGCTGCGGCAGCATGCGACGGCTATGGGTTGAAGCATGATGACAGAAAGAAGTTGCTGATGGTCCATCTTCTGTTTCTTCAGTATGTGTATGTATGTAGTGTTGATCGAGTCGTGCAGATCCTGTGCACGCAATTTTGCCCCCTGACCAAATATTATTACTGAGTACTAGCTTAGGATCGACATATGCCTTCTAGGTTATATTACTATTAGCGATGTTTTTTTTGTTACACTTTTGTAAGAAGGTATTCTAGTTCCGTTTGGTGAAGTTGTGCTTATGCTCCTGTAAGTGGGAAATGCTTATGTACTGAAACATGTAAGTCGAAATGGAGCCAGACAAGTCCTGTCCACTGAAGGAGCATACATGACTTGTCTCTTTGGCAGTTTGATCTGTAATAGTTCTCATGCGAGTGTGCCTTTCTCCCTTGAGGATATGATATGTAGGCAAGTGCTACGTATGCTGAATGTCCAGAATAGTTATTCTGTCCCACGACCACATGTATGCAAATGCTATGAAATTGCCATCAACGCTGTTTCACTGGGGCAATATCGTCATAATGGTACTGCTTCAAATCTTCAAAGGATTTGAGACACTGCATCATGCGGCATTCAGCTTAAAGTTTGCGCATGCAAAAAAAAAAAAAATCACATTTTTTAAAACGAGGCAAAAGACTTGTCTTTTTTATTAATAGAGAAGAGGTTTTTAGAAGTTTACAAGTTTAAAAGAAGAGACTACTCTCACGACATTACATTGCTGAAAAAGGAAGCCTGACCCTTCCCCCACATTAAAGCCTCCTTCTAAATCCTTGTAATGACAATATTGTGGGGGGGGGGGGGGGAGGCGTGATGATGGAAGCCTCTCGCGTTGCGCTCTTTTCATATCTCCCAAGAGACAAGCATGATCAAGGACAAGGCTTTGTGAAACCGACCCTTATCGGAGGCGAGAGCGGTCCACCATTCTTTGACACTCGAGATAAGCTTAAAATTTTGAATAGCATGAGTGCGCGTGTACTGTACTATTATTGGATCAGATTCAGCACTACGTACATCACCTTTTTATGCTCAGCTCATGTATGCTACAAAAACAATAACCATTAAATTAACACTTGGGTTGATTTTCAAGTTGTTAGCAACCTTGGGTTTTTTGGTCACTCACTCGACTACTCCAGAAGTGCTTTGTCAGCAACCAGCACAGCGAGAAACTGCGCAACAGCACGGTTGTACAGACACAGACCCCCCAGCAGCGCCGAGTAGAAGAATACATAGGAAGAATGACATTTTGATTCACGCAGAGAGCAAGATGTACCACAGCACTGCCGTGGGCAACTCTATCGATCACGATTCACGAAGAGGACGAGGAGGAAAACAAACGCTGCAAAGTACTACACTTTTTTACTGCGCGAAGTAAGGATGCACAAACGGAACGGATCCCGTTTGTCCCACTTTTTGTGCATTTTGTGTATAGCTCCAAAATTTTGTACTAGCTATGCACAAAATACACAAAAAAATGGGACAAACGGATCCCGTTTTCACATCCCTACCGTGAAGCAACGGAGAGGAGCGGGAGAGCACTCCACTGCCGTCTGCCTGTACACATTTTCACACTTGCGCAGCTTAGCAACTCGCCGTACTAGGGAGTACAACTAAACCAAAAGGGTTTTCATGCATCGATCGAAAGCGAGGATCACATGGATCGTCTAGGGCTCTGTGGGAACAAGAGTCCACCGACATGAAATCAGAACGGTGATTAGGCTTTTGACCGCCCGTTTTGCCCCGCCGGGCAGCTTTGACACTGGTGCTGCTGCTTCGGGAACGTTGCCTTTTCACGGAACCCTTCAGACGTTACAGCAGCAGGTAGCACATGGCCATATTCGCCACCTTGAGCTACCATGCACCTGGAGCTATAGCCGGGGCGTTCGCTGCAAGCACGAACACGTCGTCACCGCCTCACCGGCCGCCTTCCTTTCACCCGAGGGCGGCGCACGTGGCCGTGTCGCCTGGGTCCGTACGTAAAGCTCGGGTCCGTCCCCGTCGAACGAAACAACCGAGGTCGCCATGTTCCTCGCCTCCTTTCCTCCTCTTCCCCGACGCCGTTCACCGGCTGCCGCCATTGATTCGTCCCTCTAGTGCGTCCTGGTCTTCGCCGAGCACCATGGAGTCCACATGGTACTGCCTAAGCTCTTCCCGTGGAGTCGCGCGTCCTCGAGATCTTTCCCTAAAAGACCGAGATATGACGATTAGAGGGGGTTCAGTAAGAGTTCTAAAAAGTTCTTATTAAGATGATAAAACAGAAATTTAAGAGAATTTATTAAAGAACTACTCCCTCCGTTTTTAAATATAAGATCTATTATCCTTTCTCATATTCATATGTATCCACACCGTGTATGTTCGTTCATTTCACTCCGTATGTATCCAATAGTATATACTGAAATAGCTAAAACATCTTATAATTACGAACCAAGGGAGTAGAATTGAAAATAATTCAGCAGATAGTGAAAAGCAACAGATGCATAAGAGAAAACAACTAAGAAAATTATGATGCTTCGAAACACATGAAGAGAGAATAACACTACTATAGAACCTACTATTACAGCCGTCCCCGTCCATAGGCATTAGCCAGTTTTACCATCCAGATCGGAGCAATAGTTAACAATAACCCGGCCGACCGGAGCCGGTTTCCCCGGCCGACTGGGAAACGATACCCTCAGCCGGTTTTTAAGATCACCCGACTCGGAAAATACCACCATCGAAGGCGGTCCAGTTAGTCGGACTCAAATTGCTGGGAAACGATACCTTCGAAGAACAATAGTAAACATAAACATAGATGAACTGCAAAGTTAAGCAAATGAAGACAAGAATGTAATTCCCGAAGTTCAAGTTGCTGGACTAGCTCAGTGTCTTTATTTGGAGAGGCTATGCACACGTACACTCAAGTTTTCAGACTTAGCCCTCTTCTCTGTTCGGCTAATCTTTAGGTGATCAATAAACCCGCCCAAACTTGTTGTGTTCAATCCAGATTGGATGCTCAAAAACGACGTCTAACCGGCTAGGACATGGCAAAGGTTTAAGAGTAACAAGCAGATCTGGAAGGATAGAACATGGTCTTACTCGATGCTCAACTAAGCTCAACTTTCTCTCAAAGAAATGGTCGAAAAAAAGAGAAGTTTGCAAGACAGCTAATAAATTTCAGATTTAGAATTCAGCTCACCAAGCCCTACCCCTTGGGGCTGAGGTGAAAGGGCATTTCTATCCGTAAGTGGTTTTGATGTTAATGAAAACATAATTACACACTAACTATGTGATTGAGCTATATGTCCATATTTAAAGATAGCACAAGATGGTTCGAAACCCTCGCAATTTGAGGGATCAGGATAGAGCAGAATTCACAAGTTGAGAGTGGCAACTTGTGGGATATTCAAAGTTCGGGATTTGATTTATTTAACCCGTACAAGTTTAAGGTTTAACATAGACTTTTGCCTATTCAGCTTAGCAACTCGCCGTACTACTATCAGCTTAGAGCATCTCCACCGGCAGCCCCCAAAGCACCCCAAAGGTTCATTGGGGTGCCGGACACCAAAATTCGTCCCACCGGCACCCCATCGATCCGGCCCGACCCAAATTCTGTCCGGCACCCCGACCAGGCCCCCAACTTTGGAGGCCCTCTCGGGGGTGCCGGACAGTGGCCGGTCAGTCGCTCCGACAGGCGGAGCCCGCCTGCCAGTGACACATACCGGCGCAGACTAGTTTTATTTGCACCACCCCTTTCTCTAGTTTTTCTCTAGCCCGGCGATTCGCGACACCGCCGCCACCGCCCCGGCCCGTCGTCCCCCATTCATGTGTCTCTCCTCCCCCCAGCCCACCGTCTCTCCCCGAGTCACCGCCGGCCACCACGCCGCGTCTCGACCTTCAGCGACACCACATGTCAACTTGCCGGCGTCGTCCCCTCTCACCCGCCCGCAAGGTGTTCGGCTGTTTGCCAAGTCTTTCTCTTTGTTTTCCATTTCTTTTCATAGCTCCATTATTCATTGGATACTGTCAATAGGAATGGATAGCGACGATGAAATCATGTTTTTCGTAATGATGGAAGAGGAGACTCTTTTTCATGATGAAGATGATAAAGAGAATCAGCTTGTTCTCGCCGTCCTTCAGGCGACACAGTCTATGTAGGCGGCAAATCCGAAACGCGGCGGGTCGGTGAAAGGCAAGAGGCCCAACAAGAACCGCCATAGAGCAACAGGTCATGTGATGCTATTACAGTGACTACTTTGCTGAGAACCCGACGAACAATGCATATGAATTTCGCCGGCGCTTTAGAATGAGCCGGAAGGTGTTCATGAACATTTTGCACGGTGTTCGAGACTACGATGACTACTTCGAGCTGAAGAAGGATTGCACTGGTCTACTTGGGTTCTCATCCATCGAGAAATGCGCAGCTGCTATACAGTGCCTTGCTTATGGATGTTCGGCAGATTCTGTTGATGATTACCTCCGTATGTCCGAATCCACAGCCGTTGAAGCAACCTAGAGGTTTTGCAAGGCGGTGAATGTAGTGTTCGGAGAGAAGTATCTGAGAGAACCAAATGCAGAAGACATGGCTCGGCTCATGGCACAAGGTAAAGCAAGAGGATTTCCTGGGATGCTTTGGGAGCATCGACTGGATGCACTGGAGATGGAAGAATTGCCCATTCGCTTGGCAGGGAATGTACAAGGGAGGACATGTTGGAGCATGCAGTGTTGTGCTTGAGGCTGTGGCGGATTATGATCTTTGGATTTGGCATGCATTTTTTGGCATGGCCGGTTCTCACAATGACATCAACGTGGTGCAACGCTCTCCGGTGTTTGCAAGACTTGTCGCCGGCCAAGCTCCCAAGTGCAATTATGTGATCAACGGGCGTGAGTGTGACAGGGATACTACCTAGCATATGGCATCTATCCTCGTTGGTCCACATTTGTCAAAACCATCCGCAACCTTTCCGGTGAGGCAAATGTTCACTTCGCGGCGAAGCAAGAGAGTGTCCGCAAAGACGTGGAGCGAGCATTTGGTATGCTTCAAGCCTGGTTTGCAATTGTCAGGTACCCTTGTCTATCTTGGTCTCTTGAGCGGATGTGGGAGATTATGAACGCTTGTGTTATCATGCACAACATGAACATCGAGAGTGAGCGAGATGACTTCCAGGGCCCCCTTGTCGACACACATCCAGGGCCGGCAGCCGAGTTTACTCAATTCCTCGCTACACATTATGAGATTCAAGATGAAATTGCTAATGAATAAGTACAGAGGGATCTAGTCGCGCATTGTGGGCACGCCGAGCAAACCAGCCTGTTGCACCCGAGCCTGCCGCTCCTTGAAGAATTTATTTTTTCAATTTAAATTTGGATTTGAATTTGAATGGTTGTACTAACTATATTTTTCCTATGTTCGAATTATTTAATAGACTATGCATTCATTTCCTAAGAATTAGATGGAAATTCATTCACAAATCAAGAATAAAAAGGATAGGCTGCCATTTGGGGGGTGCCGGTTGGGGAGACGACCAGTGAGTGGCCGGATAAGTGACTGGCACCACCCAAATGGTGTCCGCTTTGGGTGGTGCTGCACCAATTTTAGGAGCAGCCGGTGGAGATGCTCTTAACACTGCACTGCAGTGGAGCTCCAGGAACTGTAGATTCTTCCCAATGGGATGCGAAGACGAAGGCGAGTGTGGACAGGACGGAGGTATTAAAATTCAGAGATGTCTAGATCTCCTGTCCTTTGACCAGCCAGTTGAGCCTTTGCTCTCTCTATCTATATATATATACATTTGCAGGTGCAACAGGTTAAAGGTGAGATTCATACTTTAGAAAAGCACGGGTGAGGAGAACACAAACGCAAGGCGGCATGAGGTTACTGCTTGGCATTGTGAGGCTTGTTGCCCTGGTGTTCCTTGTGGTCATCAGTTCATCGGTTCATCGGGCAGTAATAGGAGTTGGTAAGTCGTCTGGTTAAAACTTTTTTTTTAGGACAAGGTGGTCGTACCACCGCTCGATTAGATAGAAAGAATTGACCCAGTTTATAAGGAAAACCGGGTCCAAAAACCATGTCTGGTTAAAACTTTGCTTCTATTGATTTTTGCTGGATTATTCAACTGTTAGTGTTAACTGTTTGGTGATCGGTGAGTTCTGAAACTGTTCTATGTTTTGTTTTGTGGATAGCGAAGATGCTATTAGGCTGCACGGCGGAATGGCACACGGGGAGCAGTGGGCGGAGGAGAGGACGCAGATGAGGGCGTACATGACCATGGACTACCACCACAAGCCGCGGAAGAACCCTCCCAAGCACAACTGACTCAGCTAGACCTTATATTAGAAACTCCCAAGTCTCAACTCTCCTAGTCCTGTCTCCAGGCTCCGGCAGCGTGCGACGGCTATCAGTTGAAGCTTGATGAGAGAGAGAAGTTGCTGATGATCCATCTTCTGTTTCTTTAGTATGTGTATGTATGTAGTGTTGATCAAGCCTGCAGATCCTGTGCACGCAATTTTGCCCCCTGGCCAACTGTTATTGCTAGCTTAGGATCGACATATGCGTACTCGGTTACAGTACTATTAGTAATGTTTTTTTCTTTCTTTTTTCGTTACACTTTTGTAAGAAGGTATTCTGGTTCCGTTTGGTAAAGTTGTGCTCATTCTCCTATAAGTGGGAAATGCTCAGTCCGACCCCTCTGCGTTTGCGGCAGGTGTGTCGTCATCCGTCCAGCCGTCTGGCTTCGTCAGGCGACTGTATTCTTTCCAGCTGATCTGTGACTCCAAGTCCAAGTTACGGCGGCTGTTGTTGGATTATTAGGCATAATTTTTATGATTAATTTCAGAATACAAAGCATGACAATCACAACTACTAACATGTTAAACACAAACATATTAGATGTACTAATTAATATGAACAGCAGCAAGACATACGCCAACACATCCATAGTAAAACAGTTCGATTTATGCAGCGCGTACCGAACAGTTGCAGATGAAGCAGCCGTTGAAGCAGCGACGGCAGCAGCTTCAGCGGCTTCGCTGCCGGCAACAGCTCGAAGAAGACGACGTTGGAGACGACCTGCCCGCTGATCCGGCGATCGTTCAGGAAGACGAGCCGTGATGAAGAATTTGAAAGCAGTCGCGCGGAGCGCTTCCCAAAAACCTTATTCGCCCTCTCCCGTACATGATCATAAGGACGAGCGGTTCCGGAGACCTGCTGTTTCGTTCGCCGGTGCACGCCGGCGCACGGGATGGAGTAGACTACGGTGGCGGCGCAAGGTGCGAGATTGGCAAAACCTAGATTGGTTCGGTGTATGACGGCGCACGCAGTGCACGGCAATATGCCCCAAATGGGCCCAAATTTTAACAATCCCCCACCAGATCTCAAATTCCATTTAGAGATTTTGCCAAACCTCGTTTCTTGTTTATATACCAGTGTTTCAGCAGAGACTGTTAAGTTGAACTTCCGCCTAGAGCTTCAAGCTACATCTACCAGCAACTTGAACAATGGACGAACCTTGAATTGCAAGTTTGGTGCCAATAGACTTCACTCAAAGTCATAACCAGTACGTGGCTGCCAGTAGCCTACCCCGCGGGTGGAGCATATGCGTCATACTCCCTGGTCTCTTCATGAGCTTACTAGAGATCACCCAAATCTCATAGACTGCGACGTTTAACAGTCGGACTCATATAGGTGTGTTCTTTCAAGGTCGCTCTGTAGGATAGCACCTTTGCTACGAATAGCCAACAGAAACACATTAAGGCATATTGCCAACCTGCCTTACAGAATGTGAGAGTTATGCATCTTCCCACGGAGAGGGTTATAAAATAACTCTCCTCTGTTAAACCACTAGCTTGTTCTTCCCAGGTCCTAATTCACGGGATCTCCGATCACATAGGTTGGGTTACCACTATGGTGTAACGCTCACGGGTCTCAACCCCATCTCCCTCGATGCACTATCTATCACATTACGTGATAGTCCCTTCGTAAAGGGATCTGCCAGGTTTTTGTCTGTTTGAATATAACTAACAGTTATTACTCCGGAGTTTCTCATTTTCCTGACAGACTTCAAGCGTCTTTGACGTGTCTTGATGACTTCGCATTATCCTTAGCACTGTTCACTTTCATGATAACCGTTTGGTTGTCACAGTTCATAAGGATGGCCGGTAATGGTTTCTCAACCACCGGCAAGTCCATCAAGAGCTCACGCAGCCATTCTGCCTCAACAGAAGCTGTATCTAAAGCAGTAAGTTCTGCTTCCATGGTTGACCTCGTCAAAATGGTCTGTTTGCAAGACCTCCATGACACTGCGCCACCTCCAAGAATAAATGCATATCCACTTGTGGCGTAGAGCTCATCAACATCTGAGATCCAGTTCGCATCACAGTATCCCTCAAGCACCGCAGGGTGCCCTGAATAGTGAATCCCATAACTCATTGTACCGTTCAGATAGCGCATGACCCTTTCAAGTGCATGCCAATGATCAATACCCGGGTTAGACATGAACCTGCTCAACTTGCTCACAGCAAAAGAGATGTCAGGTCTGTCGCGCTCGCAAGGTACATGAGTGAACCGATCACTTGAGAATATCTTAATTGATCTCTCGTTTCCTTTTGTTCTTTCTGAGTGTCACACTGGGATCATAGGGTGTTGGAGAAGGCTTGCTGTCTATATAACCAAAGCGGCTCAAGACCTTCTCAACATAGTGTGATTGCGTTAACGTAATCCCACTCTCATCCCTAATCAGCTTAATGTTCAGGATCACATCAGCTTGTCCCAGATCTTTCATATCAAAGCTCTTTGACAGAAAGACTTGACCTCATTTATCACTATCATGCTTGTACCGAAAATCAGTATGTCATCAACATACAAGCATAATATAACACTATCGCCCCCACCATGGCGATAATATACACACCTATCAGCCTCATTAATGGCAAAGCCTGCAGAAGTTAAAGTTCTGTCAAACTTCTCATGCCATTGCTTAGGTGCTTGCTTCAGCCCATACAAAGATTTTAACAATTTGCACACCTTTCTCTCTTCACCTTTTACTACAAACCCATCAGGCTGATCCATATAGATTTCCTCTTCCAACTCTCCGTTAAGGAAAGCTGTCTTTACGTCCATTTGATGAACGAAGATATAGGAGGCAGCCAGGGAAAGTAGTACACGAATGGTGGTGAGTCGAGCAACAGGTGAATAGGTGTCAAAGTAATCTTCGCCTTCACGCTGGGTGTAGCCCTTGGCACAAGCCGTGCCTTGTACTTCTCAATAGTACCATCAGGCCTTAGCTTCTTCTTGAACACCCACTTACAACCCACAGGTTTGCACCGTAGGGTCGTTCAGATAATTCCCAAGTTCCATTAGAAAGAATCGAGTCCATCTCATTATGGACAGCTTCTTTCCAGTCATCAGCATCAGGAGATGCAAATGCCTCTGCAATGGACGTGGGAGTATTGTCCACAAGGTACACAATGAAATCATCACCAAAGGATTTTTCAGTCCTCTGTCTCTTGCTCCTCTTGGGAGCTGATTCATTGTCATCCTTCTCAAGGACTTCCTCAACAGTGGTTGTTCAGAATGATCAACAGATGTACTAGGTTCAAATATCTCAGAAGAAATTCTAGCAATGCTATGCATATCCTTCATAGGAAATGTTCTCAAAAAATGTTGCATCACGAGATTCGAAAATAGTATCAACATGCATATCAGGTATCTCAGATTTAACCACTAAAAATCTATAGCAAATGCTCCGATGAGCATAGCCTAGAAAGACACAATCCACTGTCTTCGGTCCAAGTTTACGTTTCTTAGGAATTGGAACATTGACTTTCGCCAAACATCCCCAAGTACGAAAATAAGAAAGTGATGGTTTTCTCCCAGACCACTCCTCGTAAGGGTCTTCTTTTATCCTTGTTAGGAACTCTATTCAGGACATGACACGAAGTCAATAAAGCCTCCCCCACCATGCCTTAGATAAACCAGCAGTGTCCAACATGGCATTCACCAAGTCGGTCAGCGTGCGGTTTTTCCTCTCGGCAACCCCGTTTGATTGGGGAATAGGGAGGCGTCCTCTCATGAATAATACCATGTTCCTCACAGAATTCATCAAATATTGGAGAAATACTCGCCACCACGATCTGACCTAAGACGTTTGATCTTTCTCTCTAATTGATTTTCTACTTCAGCTTTATAGATTTTAAAGTAGTCTAGCTTCATCTTTAGTGTGCAACAAATATACATAACAGAACCTAGTAGCATCATCGATTAAAGTCATGAAATATTCTTATCACCTTTTGTCAACACGCCATTCATCTCACATAGATCCGAATGTACGAGTTCTAGAGGTGCCAAGTTTCTCTCCTCGGCTGCCTTGTGAGGCTTTCGAGGTTGCTTAGATTGCACACAGCTATGGCACTTAGAACCTTTGGCAATGGTGAAAGTAGGAATTAAACTCAACTGGAAAGTCTACTCATTAAACCAAAATTAACATGACATAAACGAGAGTGCCAACATTAGCATCCGAATCCACACTGCCACAAATATGGTTTACTGACTTATTACAAAAATCCGATAATGAAAAGCGGAACAAGCCTCCGCACTCATACCCTTTACCAATAAATTGTCCAAACTTTGACACAACTACTTTATTGGACTCCAAGACTAATTTAAACCCATCTCTGCATAGAAGGGAGCCGCTAACGAGATTCTTGTTCATAGTAGGGACATGCTGCACGTTCCTCAGCTGCACGATCTTCCCCGAAGTAAACTTCAGATCTACCGTGCCAACACCACGAACAGAAGCATGTGATCCATTCCCCATTAAGACGCTTGAATCTGCGACCTGATAAGAAGTGAACATAGAGATGTCAGCACACACATGAACATTAGCACCCGTATCAATCCACCAACATGGAGATTGAAATACTGAAAGCACAATCGGTAAATTACCGTACCCATCAGCATTGCTAGCGGTCACGACGTTGACATGCTTCTTCCCTTTCTTGTCTGCACGATCTGGGCAGTCCACAGAGAAGTGTCCGGCTCTCCACAAGTGTAGCACTTTAGCTCAGATTTGTTCAGCATCTTCTTCTTCTTCTTGAAAGAAGTAGTCTTGGTAGGCATGTTGAAGGAAGGCTTGCTCTTTGCCTTGCTCTTGCCATGGTGAAAGTTCTTCTGCACCATGTTGGCGCTAGACTGACCTTCACCTTCTCAGCAGTGTCCTTAGCCCGAGCCTTCTCCTCAACATCAAGAGACGCTATCAGGTTTTCAACCGATATCTCCTGTCTCTTGTGTTTGAGAGTTGTGGCGAAGTTCCTCCATGAAGAGGGCAACTTTGCAATAATGCATCCAGCCACAAACTTGTCAGGTAAGGCACACTTAGCGTGCTCAAGCTCCTTAGCAATGCACTGTATCTCATGAGCCTGTTCGACTACAGAACGGTTGTTAGCCATCCTGAAGTCATGGAAGCTCTCCATGATGTACAGTTCACTGCCAGCATCTGCTACACCGAACTTAGCGTTCAGTGCCTCCCAGAGCTCTTTGGCATCTGTAATGTGCATGTACACATCAAACAGCTTGTTGCTAAGAGCACTCAGAACGAGTCCCACAAAGGCAGTATTGGTTTCCTTGAACTTGTTCTGATCCTCGTCAGATATAGTTCCTTCAGGTAAACCCTCACTAGCCTCGAACACTTTCAGAGATCGCAACCACAGTGTGGTCTTGTACTGCCATCTCTTAAAGTCCACACCGGTAAACTTGTCCGGCCTCAGCGCATCAGATAGATGTCCCATGTTTAACTCAGGAAATTGCCTATAACAAATATAAGGTTTTTGGATTGTTGGATTATTAGGCATAATTTCCATGATTAATTCCAGAATAAAAGCATGACAACCACAGCTACTAACATGTTAAACACAAACATACTAGATGTACTAATTAACATGAACAGCAGCAAGACATACGCCAACACATCCATAGTAAAACAGTTCGGTTTATGCAGCGCGTACCGAACAGTTGTAGATGAAGCAGTCGTTGAAGCAGCGACGGCAGCAGCTTGAGCGGCTTCGGTGCGGCAACAGCTCGAAGAAGACGACGTTGGAGACGACCGCCCGCGGATCCGGCGATCGTCCAGGAAGGCGAGCCGTGATGAAGAACTTGAAAGCAGTCGCGCGGAGCGCTTCCCAAAAACCTTATTCGCCCTCTCCCGTACAGGATCACAAGGACGAGCGGTTCCGGAGACCTGCTGTCCCGTTCGCCGGTGCACGCCGGCGCACGGGATGGAGTAGACTACGGTGGCGGCGCAAGGCGAGATTGGCAAAACCTAGATTGGTTCGGTGTATGACGGCGCACGCAGTGCACGGCAATATATAGTGCGGTTCGGGAAACCCTAACGGGTACAAGGTGGGCCGGCCACGTCGCACACGTTCGAGTCGGTGCAGCAGCCCACGATCCGGGAGCGACCCGAACTGGCTAAACTGTACGCGTACGCTAGCGACTCGATTTTCCTGAACAGCAAAAATATAGGCATCGGCTCGGCTCATTCCTGCAACCCGCGTCGTGTCGTGACGAGACGGACGGACGGCGGCGGAGGAGGAGGAGGAGTGCGCACGAGAGAGCCTTCTATTCTCAACTAGCACACCATGTGGTACAACACTCCACTATATAAGGTGGTGTTTGTCTCCTCTAACTAGCAATGTGGGACTAAACTTTAGCACCACTTTGCACTCCTAAAATTCTGCCATACACATGGGCCAATTTGAGATTTCAGAAATTGCTTATTGGGCTGCCCCAAATGGGCCCAAATTTTAACAGCTGTGTCGTTGTTCAACTCGATCTGCTTTGCTAGGTCGACTGCACCTTGTTTCCATGGCGTGGATCAAATCTGATTGCATGTTCATAGCATGCACGTAGGTGGCTTGATAATTGGCTGCGTGTTGGGATCCTTACGAGAGTAGCCGGCTGTTGCTATTCTTGTCTGACTGACAATCTAGAAAGGAGTTTTAGGTGACAAATATTCGGCGTGTTCCCAAGCGGAGCGCTGCCCGGGCCAATGAATCTTCTAAGTTTTAACTGCCGGGGTGGGGGAACCCCGGACAGTTGGTGAGATCGCGACTTTGGTACAGTCGCATTCCCCACTTTGGTGTTTTTGTGTGAAACTAGACATAAAAAGGAGAAGATGAAGAGGTCGAGGAGACGTCTAGGCTCACATGGTTTTGCTGGTATGGATAGTGAGGGCTTAAGTGGTGGCTTGGCTTTATTTTGGCACGAAACAATGCAAGTGGAAGTTTTGGAAGTAACTGATGGGTATATTGATGTACTGGTTCGTTTGTCTGATGATGAACCCCAATGGAGACTAACATGTGTATATGGGGAGCCAAGAGTGGAAAATCGCCATCTTATGTGGACTAAGTTGTGTGATCTTCATGGCTTGTTTGACCTCCCATGGATTGTTGCTGGGGATTTTAATGAATGTTTGTGGAGCTTTGAACATTTCTCAGCTACTCCCCGAGCAGAATCTCAAATGCTGGCGTTCAGGGACACGCTAGAAATAGGGATGTTTTACGGTACATCAATGCAACGTGGGCCTTTCAAGCGAGGCGATCGGACGGTGTAGATCTAAAATACTATACCAAATTTTTGGTACTACCTCCGATCCATATTAGTGGGCACAACTTTGTCTAGATACACATGTATCTAGTCTAAATACTTAACTAGATACATATGAATTTAGACAAAGCTATGCCCACTAATATGGATCGGAGGGAGTAGTATATTTGAGCTCAAGGGACAATAAAGGCATTACACTGAAAAAGGAAAACTGATGGGGAATCATATCCTGTATGACGGCTCAGCAAGGTCATGGCCGCGGTGTGCAAGGACGTGAACAGCTTGCTTCCACGACTCCTTCCACGCGGCCACGCTCGCCATGCCGTCCAGCGACTCTTTTTCTAGGAGAGCACCAACCTTCTGCCGTTCAGCTCCCTTCGGTACTCACGGGCAGTCACGCTACACCCATCTTACACCACCTCACCGGCAAGCTCACTTTCCGGCCCTCCTCCGGCGACGTCGTCGTGGACTGCGCCCCTCCGCCGCGAACGTCAAATTCTGGAGGACCAGTTCTCGGATGGCGCCAACGCAATGAGTCGCGCCTCGCCGCTGACGACGAGCCTGATACAGAGGCGTTCGCGCGGCTGGTTCGCGCAGCTGGTCGAGGTCGTTCATGACGACGAGAAGTTTCCGGCGCCGTTCCGTGCAGGTTACCGGGCCCGTTGGCGACGGCGACGACATGGCGACGATGGCGGCATGGTGGCGTTAGTGGTGAAGGACTCCCTTGAGAACTTCGGCTACCAGTCTACCAGACTACCACTACCATTCGGGGTACTTTTTGTACGCCATAGCTGTTCTCGCAAAGATCAATCCGTCCTGGTGGAAGAATTACTCTGCCCATCTTCCTCTCCCTCGCCGGCGAGCTCCCCTACTGGCCCTCCTTTAGCAATGTCGTCGTGGACTGCACCTTGTCCGCCGTGTCCTCACTCCTCAGGCGTTAATTTCGTGGAGGCCAAGTTCTCCGACGACTCCGACGCCATCCGCCGTCTGGCCACCGACGACGAGCACGAGACAGAGGCGTTCACGCGGCTGCTCCGGGTCCTTAATGGCGACGAGAAACTTCCGACGCCGTTGCTCGACGTGCAGGTTACTACTAGGCCGGCCCGCAGGCAACGGCGTTGGCATGGTGGTTTTTGGCTTCGGCATCTAAAATGATCACCACTACAATTTAATTTCGGGTGCTTCCTGTGCGGCATAGCTGTTCTCCTACAACGATCACCACAAGTACCACCGAAAGAAGACGCTTAATTATGGAGGAAAAGCCGTTTTCGTCCTTGGGCCTAAACCTGGCCCAATTAATTTTAACCATTAGATGAGGCATACCTCAAAATGTGTAGTTGGATGTACCGTAAAATATCCCTAGAAATATGCGGTTTGGTCGACCTGGGCTGTGGCAACGAATACATGGCGGAATTTATTCCCCCATTATTCTGTTAAACATGTGGTCTCTCCTTGTTCCGATCATTTGGCTATTGTAATTAGCGGAGAAGCTGAGGAGATTAATGTTGGGAAGAAGAGGTGCAAACAGTATGAAATTATGTGGGAACGGAATCACGCCCTCCCTGAAATTATTCAGAATGCATGGGAGACAGTCGGTGAGCTCCATGATTTAGGAGACGTTGAGAAGGCACTTGGTAAAACAATGTCCAGGTTACAGGATTGGAGCCGCTCAAAATTTGGAAGTGTGCGAGAGGAGTTACAAGAGTCGAGGTCACAGCTTGAAGAACTTATGCACATGAATGCCGACAGACAGGAGATAAGGAGAATAACTGATCGGATGAACGAGTTGCTGTATCGTGAAGAAATGATGTGGTTGCAAAGATCGCGAATCACTTGGCTGAAAGAAGGTGATAGGAATACGAAATATTTTCACAGTAAGGCAGTCTGGAGGGCGAGAAATAATAAAATTAGAAAGCTTATGGATGATTTCGGTAATGTTCACGAGGATCCAGCTTCTATGCATCAACTGGCCACTGATTATTTTCGCAATTTGTATACTGCCGATAGCAACTTGGAAGCTGCGCCTGTGGTGGAGCTGTTTGAACAGTGTGTATCGGATGATGATAATATGCAACTGTGTGCTGAATTTTCTGAGAAGGAAATATCGGATGCTTTATTCCAAATTGGACCACTTAAAGCGCCAGGACCGGATGGTTTTCCGACGAGATTTTTTCAGCGTAATTGGGGTACTCTTAAAGAGAAAGTTATACCAGCGGTTCATGAGTTCTTTAGAACATGAATAATGCCCGAGGGTGCAAATATGACTTCCATCGTGTTAATTCCTAAAGTCTCAAGTCCAAGTAAGCTTTTTGAATATCGCCCAATAAGCCTATGTAATGTTATTTACAAGGTTGTTTCAAAGTGCTTGGTTAATAGATTGAGACCACTTTTGGATGGTATTGTAACACCGGCTCAGAGCGCCTTTGTGCCTGGCAGAATGATCACAGATAATGTCCTGCTGGCTTTTGAGTGTATTCACCATATTAAGCAGGAGAAGGACCCTACAAAGAGCTTTTGTGCATATAAGCTTGATTTAGCAAAGGTGTATGATAGGGTGGACTGGTCATTTTTGAGGCAAGTGATGCAAAAAATGGGTTTTTCTCAACGATGGGTGGACTGGATAATGTCTTGTGTCACATCGGTGAGATATTCTATTAAATTCAATGGAACCCTTTTGGATTCATTTGCACCGTCGCGTGGGCTTCGGCAAGGTGATCCATTATCCCCCTTTCTGTTCCTTTTCATCGCTGATGGGCTTTCTGTTCTGTTGAATAAAAGTATAAGTGCAAATGATATCTCTCCAATCAAAGTGTGTCGGTGGGCCCCTAGAGTGTCGCATCTTCTTTTTGCAGATGACACACTCCTGTTTTTCAAGGCCTCGAGTGATCAAGCAATACGGGTGAAGCATGTATTAGATGCTTATGCAAATGCTACGGGTCAGCTCATTAATCCATCTAAGTGCTCCATGCTATTTGGAGACTCTTGTCCACATGAGACTCAAGATGCAGTTAGATTGGTACTGAATGTTACATCCTTGGTTTTTGAGGAGAAATATCTTGGTCTCCCAACCCCAGACGGTCGTATGTCGAGAGGGAAACTACAAAATTTGCAAGCAAAGTTGACAAAGAGGCTAATGCAATGGGGCGATGGTCATTTAGCCCAGCCTGGGCGAGAAGTGTTCATCAAGTCAGTGGCCCAAGCTTTACCAACATATATTATGGGGGTGTTTAAAATACCTTTCTCAGTTTGTGACGACCTTACAAAATTGGTAAGGAATTTCTACTGGGGAGCAACTGATGGTAAACGTAAAACACATTGGCGAGCTTGGGAAAAATTACAGAAACCTAAGAAGCAAGGTGGTTTGGGTTTTCGTGACTTCCGAGTTTTCAATCAAGCGTTGCTTGCACGTCAAGCGTGGAGATTGTTGACTAAGCCTGAGAGCCTTTGTGCTAGGGTTTTAAAAGCTAAATATTATCCGAATGGGAGTTTGGAGGACACTGTGTTTACCGGAAATTCGTCATCCACATGGCAAGGTATTGCATATGGTCTGGAGCTCTTGAAGAAAGGTCTTATTTGGCGTGTAGGCAATGGGCAGAGTATAAGGATTTGGCGTGATTCGTGGATCCCAAGAGCACCTTCATACAAGCCTGTTTCGGCAAAGAGGAGATGTAGACTGCGGTTTGTTTCACAATTGATTGATCATGCTGGTACGTGGAAGACAGACATCCTACCGCAATATTTTTTGCACGTTGATGTCATGGAGATCAGGAAGATCCGGCTGTCCCCGAGGCTGCAGGATGACTTTCTTGCATGGGCGTCGGAAAAACATGGATTGTTTACGGTTAAAAGTGCATATGGGTTGGGTATGGAGGAATTGTATCGTAGCACTAGTACTTCAACCAGCTCTGCTCCTGATGGACGTAGGAAACTATGGGATTTGATTTGGAAAAGTGATACCCCGCCAAAAGTTCAACACTTTGCGTGGAGATTGTGTACAGACTCCTTGCCCACTTGGAATAACAAGTATAAGCGTACACTTGAGACTATAGCTCAGTGCCCTATCTGCGGGATTGAACCGGAAGATAATTACCACCCATTTATTCGTTGTCCTCTTGCGAAACAACTATGGTACTGCATGACAGAAGTCTGGGAACTGCCCCCATTGGACTCGATTCAGAATACTGGTAAGGAATGGTTGTTTTCACTACTTGGGAATTTGCCAGGAAAAATCATTTCTATGACACTTATGACACTGTGGCGTATTTGGCACGTACGGAACGAGGTAGTTCATCACAAGCCTCCTCCGCCTGTTGAAGTATCGAAGAGGTTCCTGTCGAGCTACATGGATTCTCTAATGCAAATTAAATATCACCCGGGAGCTGACCATGTGAAAGGGAAGTTTATCTTGTTTGAAGATCGGAGGTTTCATACTAGGACCGATCAAATACATGTTCCTAAATGGTCACGACCTTCATTTGGTTGGTGCAAGCTTAATATAGATGGTTCCTTTTCGACAAATAGCGGATCAGGTGCTGGCATGGTGGCTCGGGATCACAACGGAGATATTATTTTCTCCGCATGTCGCTACCTTCCTATTTGTAGAGATGCTTTGGAGGCAGAGTTGAGAGCTGTCATGGAGGGTTTATCTTTAGCCATTCATTGGAGCAACTCTAATCTGATCGTCGAGGTTGATTGCTTGGAGATGGTGAAACTTCTGAAGAACAAAGCAACTGACCGATCTATCTATTCTTTCTTGATTGAGGAGATTAAAGAGTTAATGAAAGTCCGTGAAACTTTTATTACTCATGTCACTAGGGGCGAAAACACTATTAGTCATTTTATGGCCAATTATGCTAGGCTAAATGCTTACACCGATGTCTGGTTAGCAACTGGCCCGGAGGACCTAGTGGAGAGATGTCGTAATGATTGTAATTTGGATGTTTGAGTAATACAATTTATTTCGCAAAAAAAAAGTGGGAAATGCTTATGTACTGAACATGTCAATCGAAATGGAGCCAGACAAGTCATGTCAACTGAAGGAGCATACATATAACTTGTCTCTTTGGCAGTTTGATCTGTATATATAGTTCTCATACGTATGTGCCTTTTCCCCCTTTCAGTTCAGGAGATGATACGTAGGCAAGTGCTATGTATGCCGAATGTCAAGAATAATTATTCTATCCCATGAGATGACATCTAAGCAAATGCTATGAAACTGCCATCAACGCTGTTTCATTGCCGTAATGCTGCTGCTTCAAAATCTTCAAAGTATTTGAGACACTGCATCATGCCGCATTCAGTTTTAAGTTTGAACAGGCTAAAAAGAGCTTAGAATTTTGAATAGCATGAGCGTGCATGCTGTCCTATTCTTGAAGCAGATTCAACACCACGTACATCACCTTTTTTAAGCTTATCTCATGTATGCTACAAGAAAATAATCATTTAGGGCATCTTTGGTTCGAAGAATTTTTTAAAAAATTGAAGGTTTTAAATCATTAGGGCTTTCTTCTACAGTGGTTGTTTGATTCGTAGGAATTTTTTCTATGGAATTCTTTGCATTATATTTCGTAGAAAATCTAATGTACACTCAAATTTCATTGTTGAAATCCTTTGTTTTTACTGTAATGGAATTGTGCGTATGCATGAAACCCTATAGTAATAGAGTGGGCATGACATTACAATCATGTGTTTTTTCTGTTTAAGTTTTTAGAATCCTGCTAACGAAAAAGGTTAGTACTTGGCTTGATTTCAAATTTTCAACTTGTTAGTAACCTTGGTTTTGCTGGTCACTCACTCGACTGATCGAGAAGCCCCTTGACAGCAGTTAGCACAGCACGGAACTGCGAAACAGGCCTTTCACGCAGAGATCAAGATGTACCACAGCACTGCCGCGGGTAACTCTATGGATCACGATTCACGAAGAGGATGAGGAGGGAAAAAAAAACGCTGCTAAACACACTTTTTACTGCAATTACCGCGAAGCAAGGACGAGGAGCGGGAGAGCACTGCACTGCCGTCTGCCTGCTGGTTCACATTTTCACACTGGTCCAGCTTAGCAACTCGCCGTACTAGGAGTACATACAGCAAAACCGAAAGCGTTTTCATCGATCGGAAGCGAGGACAGTGGCGGAGGACGGAAAAAAAATGAGGTCGGGTGAACTTTAAAGGAACTCAAGTTTAATGTAATCCATGAAATCAGTTATACCTCCAGCTCCTAGACCCTCAGCATTATCTTCCACTACAGCTTCAACAGAATGTTCCACTTGTTCTGTGTCGGTAGCCATAGAACCTCCAACCCCTCCTTCCACTTCTTGCTCTTCACGCTGCTCTTCATGTGGCACAATAGTTGCACTTTCCCGAGTGCTTGGTCTAGAGCTACTGCCACTAGCAATTGGCACAAAAAATCTCTTCAAATCTGCAAGTAAAAACAGTACAAAACGTGAGTAGTTTGCCAATTTCAGTAGCTCACAATCAGTCCACTGCTCACAAATCTAAAAATATATACCTCCCCCCTTTGCAGCAGCATTTCTTTTGCCCTTCCTGTCCATCTCCAAGAATTTGCCTCCAAAACGCCGCCGGGGTAGCCGGCCAGCCGCCTGCCGGGAATGGGGAAACCCTAGCTTGCCCTGCTTGGCTGCTTGGGGTTGGGCTGTTGGGGAGGCGATGAAGCGAGCTGGGCAGGGAGCTAGGGAGGGAGGAGCAGAGGAGGGGGAGAGGAGCAGCCGGAGCCGGAGCCGGACAAGAACAGAGGAGGCCGCCGGCGGCGGCTGGGTCGCTGCCTCGCTGGGGAACAGGTCGAGCGCGAGCTGCTGCGGAAGGGGAACGAGCGAGGCAGCCAGGCAGGGGGAACAGATCGAGCAAGGGATGCACTCGCTGCCTGCTCTTGTTTGGGCCACTAAGGCCCAACTAGCGGTTGTGGCTGGCCCAAATTATGTTTTTTACTTCATTCTTTTTCCAAAACTTCAGTAAATATTATACATCAGGAAATGCCTATATATATTCGATTTTTTGCCAAAAATCAAGGTAGGGCGGCCGCCCTACCTTGCCCTACTGGGTCCTCCGCTAGTGAGCGAGGATCATATGGATCGTCTAGGGCTCTATGGGAACAAGAGTCCACCGACATGAGATCACAACGGTAGGCTTTTGACCACCCGTTTTGCCCCGCCCGGGCAGCTTAATTTGAGGCTTTGAAGCGCGCCCCGGCCAGCACTGTCGTTCGCCGCAAGAACACGTCTTCACCGCCTTCCTTTCACCCGAGGACGCCGCACGCGGCCGTGTCCGTCCGTACAGCTAGGGCTGATAATAAACAATGGAAGAAGAGACTTTTTAATGGCGGGAGACGGTGAGAAGCGGAGACACACGTACGTGCTGGGCAGTGGAGGCTTTGGGCGATCGAGGAAGGCGCACGTGGGGCTTGGCTTGGTGAAGCGCGCGCTAGCTGGTTTGTCGTCGTGGAGACCGAGGGAGGTGGCGGCGTGGCCGTACCTCGGCTAGCGCCAGATCGCCCTGGACACGAGGAGCTGGCCTTGCTCTCCGACGCAGGTGCCATCGAGCTCCTTCTCTCTCGTGGATCGCCCCGATAGATGCTGATGCTGCCTGCCGCCTCGTTCTTTGCTGAGTTTTTTCTTTGTAGGAATGGTTAGCGATTCGAGGTTAGAGGTTTCTCACAGTCTCACCTTGATGCTTCAGGCAGCTAGGTTTTTTTTAAGCGAAGCTTCAGGCAGCTAGCTGGGTTGTGTTTTTTGCTTTCGCTTTTGAGGGGAAGCCGCTGGGCTGGTTAGTCAAAAGAACAGCGTCCAAAATAGGTTTTGGCAGGTCCACCATAGTGAGGTTGGGCTAATATTTCTCATACTCTCAGTGTTTTCCTATTGGGCCGAGGGTTAGGAGCCTCTACCCTGATTTTCCAGCTCGGCCCTAATAAGGACCGGACCGTCAGATTCTAAAAACACTCTAAAACACAATAATAGGGACTCTGTCAGGAGGGATGCAGTTCGTGAGTTCGTCAGTTTGGTGCGTGTGAATTTGGTGTGCATGCAGGAAACGAAGTTGGAGGTGATTGATAACTTTGTGGTTTTGCAATGCCTAGGGCCGGCTTTTGATGGTTTTGCCTATCTGCCAGCACAAGGCACCCGTGGGGGGATTCTCATTGCTTGGGACACTTCAGTGCTGAATTTATCGCGCATCTCGCTTGATTCTTTCTCTCTGAATGCGGAGGTGCACACCCTAAACAATGAGAGCTGGTGGATTACTGTGGTTTATGGACCGCAACGGACGGAGGAGAAGATTCAGTTCCTACAGGAGTTAACTGAATGCAGGGCCCTTTGCCTAGGCCCGTGGATGATTATTGGTGACTTTAACATGATTCTTAATGCGTCGGAGAAAAGCAACCTTAATCTTGATCGTGGGATGATGCGTAGATTCAGAGATTTTGTGAATACGCAGGAGTTAAAGGATTTATATATGCACGGACGAAGGTTTACGTGGAGCAATGGTAGGCAGAGCCCCACTCTCACACGCATTGACCGTGCTCTCGTGTCCATTGACTGGGACTTGGCATATCCAGACTCGATGTTGCAAGCTTTGGCGTCGTCTGTCTCGGATCGTGCACCTCTGCACCTGTCGCTCAACGCTGGTTTCCGGCCGAAGCAGAGATTCAAGTTTGAACTGTTTTGGACAAAGATGCCTGGTTTTCTTGACACTGTCAGTGCGGCCTGGGTCTGTGAACCGTGGATAGCTGATCCCTTCAAGCGTCTTGATCATCTCTTCAGAGTCACTGCTACTGCTTTGCAAGCTTGGGGTCAGCGAGAGGTGGGCAATGTGAAGCTTCAGATCGCTATTGCCAATATAATTATTCTCAGGTTTGATCAAGCGGAGGAGAGACGGCACCTCTCACCTGAGGAACGATGGCTCAGGAACACGGTGAAGTTGTCTCTGCTGGGTCTGGCATCCCTGGAAGGCTGGAACGCACGATTGCGAGGCAGAGGTCTAGGGTTCGGTGGTTGAAGGAGGGGGATGCAAACACAAAATTGTTTCACACGGTGGCCAATGGAAGGCGAACGAGGAATTTATCCCAGGTGTACAGTGTGGAGAACAGATACATAAGGAGCAACTTGACAAACAGGAGGTTTTCTTTCAGGCGTACATGACCTTGCTGGGTCATATTCGGAACAGGAAACATACAATCAACTTGCAGGCTCTAGGCATGCAGTAGTGGGATTTACAGGACTTGGAAGCTGTGTTTACAGAAGAGGAGGTTAGACAGGTAATTCTGGACATGCCGGCTGACAGAGCACCTGGCCCTGACGGCTATATTGGGGCTTTCTATCAGAAGGCTTGGAGTGTTATCAAAAATGATGTGATGGCGGCTTTGCTTAAGCTTGCAGTGGGGGATGAGCGGGGGTTTGGGAAGCTAAATAAATCCCTAATCTCGCTTATTCCAAAAAGACAGGACGCCAAGGAGGTTGGAGATTTCAGGCCTATAAGTTTGGTGCATAGCTATGCAAAACTGTTCTCTAAGCTTTTGGCGACAAGATTGCGTCGGAGGTTGGGTGATCTGGTCCGAACCAAGCAGTCTGCTTTTATTGTGGGCAGAAGCCTCCATGATAATTTTGTTCAGGTAAGGCAAGTTGCTAGATTGATAAATTCCAAAAGGCAGAAAGGGATTTTCCTCAAGCTTGATATATCACGTGATTTTGACTCTCTGTCCTCGCCTTTCCTTTTCGAAGTGATGAGAGCTTTGGGTTTTGGTTCCGTTTGGTTGAAATGGATTACCTTGCAACTGTCCACGGCAAGTGCAAAATCCTAGTAAATGGAGTGCCAGGTAACAGTATCAGATACCCTAGGGGGCTCAGGCAAGGAGATTCTACCTCGCCTCATCTCTTTGTGTTAGTTATGGAGGTTTTAACTCTGCTGGTGATCAAGGCAGATGAAGCTGGCTTGCTGTCCAAATTATCAGGGTGCTCTGGCTTGCAAAGGATCTCGGTATACGCCGATAACGTCGCCCTGTTCATCAAGCCAACAACACAGGATATGATGGTGATCAAACAAATTCTCAATGTCTTTGGAGCTGCCTCAGGACTTTATGTAAATTACACAAAATCTGCTGCTACTATCATACGAGGTCAGACACAGGATAGCATGAATGTGAAGCACATCTTGGGATGTGACATTGGCAAGTTCCCCTGCAAACATTTAGGGCTCCAATTGGCGACGAGACAGCTGACCAAAGCGGAGTGGCAGCCCATATTGGATCATGTGTTAAACATGCTTCCAGCTTGGCAGAAAGGTATGTTGACAGCGCTCTGGCAGGTTAGCACTAATCAAGTCTGTGGTAACAGCCAGACCTGTACATCATCTCCTTGTCGCCGACGCACCAGTATGGTTTTTGGAAGAGATCAATACTTGGCTTCGGGCCTTTTTCTGGGCTGGAGAGGAAGAGGTCTATGGTGGGCAGTGTTTAGTGGCCTGGCAACAGGTTTGCAAGCCGACGTCTTATGGAGGGCTTGGGATCAAGGATCTGAGATTGCAGGGACTTTCGTTGAGAGTTAGATGGGATTGGCTCCGGCGAATAGATCCATCTAGGCCTTGGCAAGGCCTCCCAATGATGCAGGACAAAGAAGCTCTTCAGGTGTTTAATCGATTTGTGCAAATTCAGGTGGGAGATGGAGCCCGCACACTATTTTGGCGGGACAACTACTCTGACACTGTTTCTTCCTGTTGACTTGTCTTTGCAATTTGGACAGAGACCTAAACAGTCCTGATCAATTCATATGGACTTGTTCCTCTTCTGGCCAATATTCAGCTAAAGACACCTATAAGGCTCTCTGCCAGGATTTTGATAGAATGGAAGGAGCTAGTTGCACCTGGAGGAGCTGGGCGCTGCTGAAGTGCCGTATCTTCACCTGGCTGGCGCTTCAATTCAGGCTTTGGACATCGGATCGCAGAGTGAGACATGGATTGCAAGACGTGGTTTCTGCTTGTTACACGTGCTTGCAAGAGGTGGACTCTGTTAGCCATATTCTGGTGGGCTGTGTCTACTCTCGACAGGTCTGGTTTGAGATATTCCAACGCATGCGGATAGGGGTCGGGTTGCCTCCGCTCACGGACATGTTACAGTCCTGGTGGTTTCGCGAGCGCAGAGGTATTACCAGGAAGGAGCGGAGGGGTTTCGATACCCTAGTCATCTTGACATCCTGGCGTCTTTGGAAGCAACGGAATGCAAGAGCTTTTCAGAACAACCGCGGACAATTCACTGTGTTGGGCTTGGCTGACCAGATCATTGCGGAGTGGGATCTGTGGAGGAGAGCTGGTCTAGGAGGGAGTAACTCATTTGCGAGAGTAGTCCATTAGGTGTGTGGAGTGGAGTGGAGTGGTGTTTCTCTGACAGAGATTGGTCTCAGCGGGTGCTATCATGATTTGTACTTGTTGTTCTCTCTTCTATAAAAATAAGGTACGTATTTTGCGTACTCTCAAAAAAAATCGACAAAATATATCCGATTTGGTTCTGACAACCCTACATAATTTTATCGAAAATTAAAACAGAACAACCGCGTAAATGCATTTTGCATGTTTCACTTCAATTTTGTAGAAATACTAAAGAAAGTATGCGTGTGCAGGAGTCAAAAGTTACTCGGTTTAACCTCTTGTCAGAAATCAATGAAATTAATGTCGGAAATTAACGAATCGGACTACCGGTGTCACATTCCATTTATTGAAATGACGTTTATAATTAAATAGGAAAAATTATGACGGTGTCACTCCTCCACACTGAAATTATGTTGTGCCTTTAGTTTTTTTTCTAAATTACCGACAAGCCACTAAACTCTCTCTCGACGTCGTTGCTTGTATACCACTGGCCACTATTAACGTTGTCTGCCTTTAAGTAATGACAATTTCCTGTTTGTTTGACATGTTTTCTTACATGTGGGACCCACAACACACACGAAATACTTTTTTTCACCATTTTCCTTGCAAGCATGACCCGCCACGGCAAAAGTAAACGACGCAAATACAACGCTTGATGATTTGAGGTTTGTTTAGTGGACATGTTTCTAATTTTTTGCAAGGGCCACCATCCTCACCACTGTTTGGTTGCCCATCACCATGCACCTTCATGTCGACCCTTGACCTATTGTTCTACGTCGCGGCCGCCAAGAAGCTCTCGTGCCCTCCCTCGTCGAAGTCGTTCCTGTCGTCCCATCCTAGCCGATGTTTCCCTCTGCCCGGATGGAAGCAAATCACGTGAGCCTCGGCCTTCGGCAACACGCAGATGTGAAGTGGATCTAGGTAGGGATATGCATTTGCACGACTAGAGATCATGGGTCGGGGTGACGCATGGGCAGACGACACATGCAGCAACTTTGGCGCTCGGAGAATTCGTCGTTCCTAGTCCGTGAAGGGTAAGATTTCAAATTTCTTATTTCGCCTTGTTTACCTATTTGAATCCTTTGGTATTTTAGGATTTGTGCTGCTAACTATAGGACGTCTGCCGCATCCGGATTTGTACCAAAGACTCGGTGCGAGGGTCACATTGAAACCTTGTCCAGCGGGAGTTAATTACAAAAAAACATATCAATTGCGGCTAGGATTTCAAAAACCACCACAATACGTTAGGGTTTCAAAAACCACCAACTCAGTGCTAACACGTAACAAAAAACCACCACATCGTTGCTAACAGTCTGCGACACTCGTCTAACCGTGAAACTGACGGATGGGGCCTGATGGCAGGCTGACGTGGCAAGCGTTATGTGGCCTGAGGAAAGGGTAAGGATACCTATTAATTTTATTGGGCCGTTTTCTATAAATTTACGTGGGACCCACTGCTAGCTCCTTCCATTAAAAAAAGCAAAAAATCCCCATCAGAGAGGTCCCAAGCCTGTCCCCATGGACTGCCTTGTCCCCAATCTTGGATGCGACCACGTCTCCGCCGGCGATCATGGGAAGGAGGAGATGGAAATGGGGTATAGGGTTAGGAAGGGGGAGCTCATCCCGCTTGTCTCTGAGCTCGGAACGACGAGCATAGCAGATCATCAGTGGCCGAGGTCGCAAATGGCGACGGTGATGACAACGCGCTTGGGGAGAAGCGGGAGAGTCTACAATGCTTTCTACATGGTTGCAGGTGGAGCTCAGATTCTCTCCACGGTCACTAGGAGGAACCACGGAATATGGAGATGGCCAGAATAAAACAAAACAAACCTTAAAAGGCATGCACATGGAATTTGGGAAATTACCCTAAACGCTGAACTTGTGCTCAGGTATCATGACAACAATTTGGACAATTTCATAGATGTAAATATTGGTGAAGTTATGGCCCTTATGTGGGTTAAACACGTGGGTAGGGACTGTGTTGATGTCAGTTCATATTCTTAATAAAGAGATTCTCACCAATGATTTTGGTTCAGCATCTGCGCAAGCAACTCAACCGAGCATAATTGAGCAGTTTTTCCAATGGAAACGTGTCTATTTATCTACCAAATTTGGTGTTGGTTGGATCTGTGGTTTTGGTTTCAAAATGTTGTTGTTGTTGTTGTTCCACAACATATCTATTGGTTAAAGTTATTCTCAAAATTTGCTACGGGGCGGTTTGTTTATCTCCCCTACATATTTTATTTGAAAATAAATAACTACAACATGTGTATAGAGTCATGAAATACTCGGTGGATTATAAAGTCATAAAGGTATCTATATAAACGTCACTAGGACCTACCTCTAACATTGACTATAATACAATTTGAACTTACTGAAAGGACAATGATGTCGCCTAGAGGGGGGGTGAATAGGCGATTAAAACTTTTCCGGTTTAGGCTTGCTAATTGCGGAATAAAACTAGGTGTTTAAATTAACAAGCCAACAACCTAAATAAACTAGGCTCACCTATGTGCACCAACAACTTATGCTAAGCAAGACAAGCAACAAGGTGATAGCAATATAGAATACTTCAAGCACGAAGGCTATCACAATGTAAAGTGCATAAGTAAAAAGCTCGGGTATAGAAATAACCGAAGCACGCGGAGACGAGGATGTATTCCCGAGTTCCTCATTGAAAGGGAGTACGTCTCGTTGGAGAGGTGTGAACCGGCACAACGGTTCAAGAACCACAAAGGTTTCACCCTCTTCTCCGATGAACCGCACCACAAAGGTTTGGTTCACCTTCCACTATCGGTATTCCTTCGAGGCGGAATCCGGAGCCTTTCAACAACAATCCGGGGCACAACCCACAATGGGATTGGGGGCTCCCGAACGGCTTTCAACAACAATCCGAGGCACAACCCACAAAGGGATTGGGGGCTCCCGAACGGCTTCAAGTGACCACACAAGGGTCCAACCACCACAAAGGCGTCTAGGGCCCGAAGACCCAAGAGTAACAAGTTCACAAGATTTCAACTTCCACGAATCCTCGTGGAGAGCACACCGATGCACCAAATGCAAAAGGCAAGAGCACAAGTGCTCAAGTCCTCAACTCTCAACTCTCAAATTCCAACAAAGCAACAAATGCTTATGGGGGAATAAGAGAGGAAGAACAAAGAGGAGAACCACACAAAAACTCCAAGAACTAGATCCACTATGTTCCCCTCACTTAGAGGAGATATTGATTGGTGGAAATGTAGATCTAGGTCTTCTCCTTCAATCCTCCAAAGATCAAAGAGTTTGGGTGGAGGGATTGGGAGATATCAAGGAAATGAGCTTGCAACAATGGAGGAGAGAGAAATCAAAGGTTGCTGGGCTGAGCTAGCTGGCTGGAGGAAGGTGGAGGGGTATTTATACCCCTCCCAGAAAAGTAGCCGTTGCAGCCAGATTCACACCGGAGTTTCCGGTCCAAGTGACCGGATACTCCGGCCTGGGGCGGAAACTCCGGCCCCTTGGGGGCAGAAACTCCGGCCCCCACCAGAAGGTGAACAACAAACAGGCGAGAGAAGCTCAGGCAGAAACTTCGGCCCCTGGGACCGGAAACTCCGGCCTAGGGCGGATACTCCGGCCCCCACCAGGGGCTGAACAAGAAAAACACTCTCCGAGGAAAACCAAGGATCGGAGACTCCGGTCCAGAAGACCGGAGACTCCGGCCTGAAAACAGTGAAACTACAAAACCTGAAATGCAATAACTTTCTCGTATGAACTCCAAAACAGGTGAATCCAATTGCGTTGGAAAGGTAACGACAAGAGCTTTGCATATGGAGAGGTGTGGAGCCTATCTCGAAGGTGGACCGATAATATTTCCAACACGAAAACGCAACAAGTTTTCCATAAGAAATCCGTTTTCGAAGAACTTGGGCTTGTCATGAAGATCACGACAAGCACCAAAACCCAACAAGGAGAAAAGCCAAATAAGAACCAAGAAAGATGATATGCCAAGTATGCAACGGTATGAGCTCTCCACAAAGATGTGATCAAGTTACTCACTTGAGAGCCCCTCTTGATAGTACGCCATCTATCCTATAACCCGGTCTCCAACCTAACAACATAAGACCGGTAAAATAGAAACCATATCAAGATCATATTTTTGCCTTGCGCATTCCACTTGAGCTAGATGATGACGATCTTGACTCTCTCAAGTTGGAACACCTTTCTTGATTGTGCTCGCTGCTTGGTGAAGATTCAAATGTTGCTCCCCCATACACCAAGATGGGAGTGCCACTCTTAGGAACATCTTCATTTGACCATTATCTCCAAATTGGTGGCAAGCTTCATGCATATGATTTCTTCGAGATGTCTCTCTTGAACTTGCACTTCATCTTCTCTACATATGACCATTCTTCATATAAAACCATGAATAGAGCATTGATCATCATGTAATCTTCTAGAGTCCAACACATGAACTCCCATCTTTTCCTATGGACATGATCTACAAGAATATCTCAATGCAAACATTAGTCCATAAGAATTGTCATTAATTACCAAAACCACGCATGGGGGCAAGCATGCACTTTCACTTACTGCACGTCTTTGCTACGCTTGACCTACAGGATGGTCATGGTGGTTTTCTGTACACTCTGGTCATGACGATCAACCCTGATTACAAGCTTACAGCAACTTAAATTACGCATAAAGCATGACAGATTTGAAATGGCCGTGCTTGATTTTCTTCTCATCTCAACTTGGCCACTCTGTTGTTATATCTCGCCCATGACGCCGACACAACCTCCGGTACCTTCCTATTGGCCAAGGATGACATCACCTTGGCCTTTTTTTTGAAATTTTCAACCACTATATTAGGTCAGCAAGCCGCCTCATTAAAAACCTTACCAGTCCCCTTAGGTACCCTGTTAAGGAAAAGAGTGCGTCAGAAACTTGCCGCCTCAACCAAACATAGATACATCATTCATTACATCAGAGGCAAGAAAGCTATTGGCCAAGGATGACATCACCTTGGCCTTGGTCACCTTCTTGACAAGAAGCCGCCATGTCTTGTCCACTTTGTTCGCCTGCGCCTTGCCCTTGAAATGGCTGCAAAAATCAACCAACCACAATGAAACGTGAGTTCCCACACTCGAATCCTACGGTATCACCATCATATGTAAATAAAATCATAAGTATTGGCATGCGTCGTTTGGATTGGTCGTGTGCATTTTGATTAAGATTTTTGGCCATCGAAGTCATTTTCATGGAACAGAATGAAAACGAGGCTCAGTTTGTCTGTACGAAGAAATGAATTCCTATCACCGAAAGGGCATCGATTTTCGACAGCCTGATTCTTGGTTACTTTTTTTTTGCGATTTTGTTTCTTGGTTACTGATGATCAAGCGACGTTTTTTCAGATGTGTTCTTTTTAATTTGTTTTGTCTTCTCACTTGCAAAGCGGCACACGGCAGGTCTGGTCCGGTCGGTCGCAGACGGAGGCGTGGAGGCGGAAGAGCTGCAGCATGCGCTTGCACCGCGCGCAGCCGCCCGGTGCCACCTTCTTCGCGCACGTCGAGAAGTGACGCATCAGGAGCTGCAAGCCCCGGCATGTGCAGCCAACCGTCGCGCACGCCGCGTCCGCGCAGACGGAGGCGCCGTCGCCGGGGAAGATATGCTCAAGTGTGGTCATGGCCTCGCCGAGCTGCCGGCACGCCTCCTGCGCGGCCTTCTCCCGCGCCCACCGCTCCTTCCGTTGGTCGGCGTCCTCGAGGAGCTTGAGTAGATCGCTCTGGAGTGCGGTGTCGTATCGGCGGGCGAACCGCCATCCTTCGGACAGCTCCACGGACCGGAAGTCCTTTGCCGCGAGCCGCGAGCATCCGAGGTAAAGTCGTGGCGCGTCGCAGAGCCTTGCGAGCTTCAGCATGTCCATGGCGCGATCCGGCGTGAGCCGTGCCGACACGGCCGCCTCCGCCGCGCGCTTCAGCCACGCCACCCGGTACGCGTGCGCCAGCGCCAGTAGCTGCGCCCCGTGCGCGCCTACCATCTCGTCGTCCAAGGGCGCTACCTTGGATGAGTAGAGGAGATGGAGGAAGGCCAGGACGGCGTCGTAGGAGACGCCGAGGACGCGGATGGTGCACTCGGCGCCCCACCCGCGCCGCGCCCTGTCGATCATCCGCTCCAGCACCGGCGACGCCGAGGCCTGCAGGGTTTACGCCAGGTTCCAATTAGCCAACGATTCAGCAGCAAAGCAGGCAAGAACCTGACCCATATTCACCGGCAAACTCTCGCTTACAAGGACGTAGGAATGCGCGGCGATGGTCTGCCCGTCCGACGTGACGATCCGCACGTCCGCCGCCGACGCCCGGAGCGCACCGAAATCGGCGCACAACTTCATTGATCCCTTCTGCAGCGCTCTTAGTGGAAAAGCCTCACTATTCTCCTGGCTGACAAGACGATCGAACTCCTGGTCTCGTAAGAAACGAACTCTCGTAGAAGAGGAATGGGGGAGCAGGGAGATGGATGAAGACGCCCGGATTCAGCGAAAGCTATATAATGCCGTTGAGAACGGAAGTCGACGCCGTATGCCGCACACACAGCTACACGCGGGTTGGAACTGACGGCAAGCGGCGCCCGTTGTATTTTTGGACAGAAGAGGAGGATCCGACTCAGCGATCTGATCGAGGAAGGCCCCACCAGCAGTGTTAGCGGCTGTTGCTTCTCCAGGCTGGGCCTACCGCCTACGGCGGTGTTTATCTGGACACGTGTGGCTCGGTGGGATATACACGAGGAAATATTTGCGTCCCGCCCTTTTGCTCCTGCACGTTTCATTGGATATCTCTACTATATAATACGAGTAGTGTTTCTTCCCCCAAATTTCGTACGTTTGTCGTCCGTATGTGTGGTACGTCGATATGGCGTTGGTTTCGGTTCGTACGTGGCGTGAGGTTTATTGGGTTCCAAACGTAATCGTCCACAGACACGTACGAGTCGATCGAGTCCTGCACGGATAATCCCTCCGTTTCACAATGTAACAAGGACTCCATCGAGTCTCCTCCATCGTATGTGTGGTACGTCGATATGGCGTTGGTTTCGGTTCGTACGTGGCGTGAGGTTTATTGGGTTCCAAACGTAATCGTCCACAGACACGTACGAGTCGATCGAGTCCTGCACGGATAATCCCTCCGTTTCACAATGTAACAAGGACTCCATCGAGTCTCCTCCATCACGTACTAGACGGGTAGAGTCACCGTTCGAGAGAATCAATACTAAGTTTGTTTCGTCTCCACGATGCGAAAGACGAAAAGATCGGCGTGATCTTGACATGCCGACACTCGAACTCTAACAGCGAATCGATGCGTCCAGCTAGCCCTACCTTTCCTTCACAATCGGCGTGGAGGCGGATCCTCCCGACGGCAACCTTCGGGTCTGAGAGCAGGATGAAAGAAGACAAGCTGTTGTGTGGATTAGTCTTGCCTTGAGGTTGTTGGAGCCATCAGGAAGCTCACGGATGGGCTCTCGAACAGTGCGACGGCATGGGCGTCGTCGGCTGCCGGCGAGGACCTTCTTCAGTTCTTCCTGGCCGCGTAGCCGCTGTTGGGCATGGCGATCATGGTGAACTCCCTAGCGGCGACGAGCAGGTCGATTCCTGGAGCCTATTGATGGCCGTCATTGCGGCGAATATGTCCAGACTCTACATGCCGACATCATGTGTCATTATAGCAGGCTCTCCAAAAGTCCAAAACCATAGCTGTTTCAACGACTCAAAGCATAGCAAAAGGCAATCCATCCATGTATAGATGTGTTCATGTCTACGGTTATTTTGATGCTTCAGATAGTGGCAAATTGCAGGGTCCTGCCATTTGCATGCTTGGCGAAGCCGAGACCACACAAGTTATATTGGGTGTAAGATTGCGTCGTAGGTTTTCTGAACAGGTTCAATGATTTTCTGAGTTCTGCACTAACGAAGTTGGTCGGGGCGCCATGCTCCAGTGATGAAAGCAGCTGATAGCGAGCTTCAGCAGGACCTGCGTTGTTTCGTCTCAGATACCTCCTAGCTCTACTAGTACCAGGTCTTGGCCAAGCTGGAGATGAGGAAATGCCATGCAGTGGTACGGAGCAAGGTCTAAAGTTGTTGCAGATGTCGAGCCGGCGTGCCCCAGGTCTGAATATCTGAAGACCAAAGTGAAGGTTCTAGAGATATCGCGTTCAGCAACTTGGTCCTCCTAGCAGATAAACGGTGCCATGATGTAAATGTTTTGGATCGGATTTGCTGGGATAACCAAACATGGGGTTGTTGAAGCCAATCGTAGTGATGATGGCAGTGGTATTACTGGTGACGAAGGTAATTATGATGATGCATATGATCAATCGTTGAGAATATTGCAGTTTTGATTCTAAATCATTATTTTTTCTATTTTACCGGGACTCCTCTCAAGATCGATCCATTGAATCAGTTTTGATTAGTTGTGTATATTTCCAAATACGAAATCATGGGAACAGGAAAGAATATGCATGAACCGTAAAGAACATTTTAGTAATGGTGTTTTTATTGCTTTATCGATCTTTCTGTAGAGATATGTACCATAGAGCTATTTTGACTGGTATGTCAACTTGATGGTTATATGGATAAAATTATTCTACACAGGTCGATCAAATTTGGAGTAAAGTAGTATAGGTTGTAATAGTTTTTCGACAAAAAGTAGTTTTCACTTTTTAATCCCATCGCAACGCACGGGCATGTTTCCTAGTTTGGATACATATCCAAACGCGGCTAGAAGTTATTAATTCTTTTGTAAAATTTTCCTCTTGTTTGGGATGGGATTGCTTATCCTTATAAGTTAAAATACACTTGCATGGTCGAGGAAACATTTGCGTCCCGCCCTTTTGCTCCTGCCTGTTTTATTGGATGCAATGCATATCCAAAAACGCGGCTTTTTTCCCCCAAGCACGGCATCCTTTACAAGTTTTTAATTCTTTTCTAAGCCTTACCTCTTTTTTGGGATGACTTTGTTTATCCTTAAGTTAAAATACACTTGCATGGTCAAGTAGAACTTTTTAACTATATATAAAATGCACCACATAATTGATTTTCTGTCAAAATTATTGCTTATCAAATCCGGTTTCGCCCTTTTGGTCTTTCGTGGATGTTTTTGTTGATTCCTCTTCACTCATAGTGGAATAAGAAACCCTAACCTCTTGACAGGTAGACTCGAACTAAACTAAAGAAACTACCTTGATCTCTGGTAGACTGAACACCCACACAATCTCGATTGACAGAGATATACTGTCATCACCATCTCTTTGGACATACATGTGTGAAACAAATGGACTAGACTGAAATCAGAGTGACATCGCATGATCTTAGGCGAACGATGGGTTACCGGGTTACGACCTCGCTAACGCAAGAAGAGAGACTTCAAATTTTTATTATGTTGTTACCAAGAGATTTGGACTTTTGCCTCAGAGCATACTTATATTGTCTTAAGTCAAAACTAATAATATTTGATCAAGTAATTTAAAAATATATCTACATCTGCAGTAATAAATGGATATATATTATGAACATTTTATAGATACAATGACATTGAGTTGGCCAAGAACCTTTTTTTCCAAGAACTTGGTAGTTCGAATTAAGATAATAGAAAGTCACATGGTATTGTTGGAGGAAATATATTTCTTGAACAAAGAAAAAATGTTTTAAAAAAATAAAACATAGAAGAGTTTTATCTCATAATATGCAAAATAAATTAAAGTAGAGGGAATAAGGAATTGCCAATCCTTCTAGAAGATACCGATGGTGGTCGCAATGCATAGAAGAGGGAAGATGTGATTTTGCTAGAGGTAGAGCTTCGAAGACAAGCATAAGAGAAATATTGTCCACGTCCCATCGAACACAAAAATTTGACCAAAAGTTGTTTTTAATTATTCTACTTTACTAGGACGCAACGGGCAAATGCACGAGCGGACACAACACAATCCATTTAGACCCACCTCCCATAAAAATGTGATTGTGATCCTGAAGAAACAAACTGCCGGCTAGAATGCGTCACATGACATCTTTTCTGCTTTTGTCATGTTCAAAAGACAACCAAGCCGAAGTCAGCTGAGAACGATGTGGCTTTTATCATAAACATAGTCGTTCGTTAGATCTGTTACTGTGGGTAGTTACTACAAGACTCAAACTAGTGACGTGTGTAACGGGGTCTTACTTATTAAAACATAGTTAAACTTGTTGAAGTACGAAAATAAACAAGACAAATGAAGAGAAGGAATGATTCTCTTATTCCAGTTCAATGTAGGAACTGGCATCCTCCCACACAACTAATCACATATGTTTATTTTTCTACACCTCCCTCGATCAATTCATCATGTGTACATTGCAAACCTGTGTGAAAACCACCAGGAAAAACTCTTAAAAGTAAAAGAAGTATGAACGATATGAAGATCATCAACTTAAAGGTTGTCTCGTACCAATTCTATGAATCTTATTCTGGAATATAAACGTTGGTGAAGACATGGAAATATCACAATAATTTGTTTGGAAATATCCTCTTACATTTCTGAAATTCATGAGGATAAATATAAAACTAAGCAATACAAGTGCATTATCTTGATAGAAAATGGTAGGTGATTCTGGTGAATCTCCACATCATTTCAGATGTAGCCAAAATTTTACGAAGCCAACACTTCTTTGATGCTTGAAATAATTACCGCATAATGGCTTGTAGAGTCTATTCTTAAGGTTTTCCTCAGAACACCCTTCTAGTAAATCTAGTCTTTGATATGGCATAGTTGAATTGGATAAATGGTTGTTTTCATTATATAACAACTTGGTCCCATCTTGATTTTCCCGAGGGAAATAATCTTTGTTATATCGGAGGATATTCGTTTAAACAACCATTATACCATTTGTTGGGGACTTGCCCCCATAATAAATTGCCAGTAAATTTTTTTTGAGGTAAAATTGGCAGCAAATATAATGTCAAGTCTGGCGTATTTTGAACTTCATTTCCATCTAGCACTTCACCATCTCTGTGTTGAAATGATTTGTATTCCATATCAGGTATAAAACAATAGGATAAAAATGACACGTGGGGCCCAGTGCCAGACAGTGTCTGTGAGAGTCAGGATTATCATTTTCCCGTTGCACAAAACAAGTCTAGGGTTAAGATCACAATTTCAAAGTACCAACTTCCAGAATTTAAATCTCGGGGTTCGATTTAGGTAATCTTTACAAGTTATTTTTTCTTTTGTATGCCCGGGGTAGATGGACCCGAATAGTGGGAGTTGGCATCGACGAGTCTTCCACTCTGTCTATATTATGGGCTCCAGCTAGAGCTAGCTATATGTTCATAAGTAAGATCTGACAACCGTACAAGCTATTTTTCCTAATACTTCGATCCAAGATATATTTTTGTGATAGCACGATTGTGGCAGGCAACAGCTATATGTCGTAGCAAACATTTTAACCCCCTGGGCGAGAGAAACTGTAACAACAAACCTGAAATGGGTAGTGGAGAAATCGCTTGTCATGAGTGTTTTTTTTTTACTTAAAAATAACTTTAGATAAACTTTTCTCCATGGAAGACGATCGCTGGCCTGGTGACCGATGACGTTGAGGTGAGGTGAAATATCGTTGGCCGCATGCCCCACACCAGAACAGGGTCAGGGCGTCAGTGGATCGTAATATGGGCGGTCTTTCTGAAACTGAAAATCAAAGGATGTTTTCAAACTGAAGATCGATTTTTTTTTCCAGTTTGGAGACGGTTGTGTTTGCAAACTAAAGACTAGGGAACTTGTTCACTGTGGCACATAGTCATGTAGACACAAATCATGGATCTGTGACGCTCTTCCTTCCGTCGTTCAAATGCAGCCTATCTACAAATTTAAGATCAGCTGCAGAAGATCTGCACCAGTATAATTAACCACATCGCAAGCCACAAGCGATGAACTAATAGACATTTCCTGAATCTTGGAGCCTCATTTACTAAGTATACTATCACTAGAACTAAGAGATACAACCTGAACGCACTACGTATACCCTCGTTGCTACCGACAAATTAGGCTTAAACTAACACGACGACGATGGCAAAATGGCTTTGCTCATCTCAATTTGGCCATTCTGGCGTTGTACCTCGTCCATGACGCGGCCACGACCTCCGGTACCTTCCTATTGGCCAAAGACGACATCACTTCGCCCTAGTGACTTTCTTGACGAGGAGCCGCCATGTCTTGTCCGCTTTCGTCTCTTGTGCCTTGGCCTTGAAATGGCTGCAAAAAATTAACAATGAAACGTGAGTTTGCAGTCATCCATGTAACATCATATGTAATAAAATCTACATTATGTGTATGCGTCGATCGGATTTGTCTTTTGCATTTCGATGTAGATATTTTTTTTCAGTGTTGCCATGGCCGTCGAAGTCATTTTCATGGAAAAGGATGAAAGCTACGTCCATTTCACAGTGCGAGAAGATGATTTGTTTGGTGGAAAAGGGCATGGATCTCGTCAGCCTGGTTCTTGGTTTACTGATCTAGCGACATTTTTCTCAGATGTGAAAATGCGATTCTTTGTTGCTGTGTTTTTCTCACCTGCACAATGGCACACGCAGGTCTGATCCGTCCGGTCGCAGACGGAGGCGTGGAGCCGGAAGAGCTGCAGCATGCGCTTGCACCTTGCGCAGCCGCCCGGCGCCACCTTCTTCGCGCACGTCGCGTAGTGTCGCATCAGGAGCTGCAGGCCCCGGCAGGTGCAGCCCGCCCTGGCGCACGGCGTGTCCGCGCAGGCGGCGCCGTCATCGTCGCCGGAGAAGATGTGCTCGAGGGAGTCCATGGCGTCGCCGAGCTGCCGGCACGCCTCCTGCGCGGCCTTCTCGCGCGCCCACCGGTGCCTGCGCTGGTCGGCGGCCTCCATCAGCTTGAGGAGCTCGAGCTCCATTGCCGGATCGTGGCGGCGGGCGAAGCGCCACCCTTCCGAGAGCTCGACGGCGGCGAAGTCCTTGTCCGCGAGCCGCGCGCACCGCAGGTACAGCCTCGGCGCGTCGCAGAGCCTGGCCAGCTTCAGCATGTCCACCGCGCGGTCCGGCGTGAGCCGCGCCGACACGGAGGCCTCCGCCGCCCGCTTCAGCCAGCCCACCCGGTACGCGTGCGCCAGCGCCAGCAGCTGCGCCCCGTGCGCGCCGACCACCTCCTCGTCACCGGGCGCCACCTTGGAGCAGTAGAGGAATGGATGAAGGCGTGGACGGCGTCGGAGGAGACGCCGAGGACGCGGATGGTGCACTCGGCGCCCCACCCGCGCCGCGCCGTGTCGATCATCCGCTCCAGCACCGGCGACGACGAGGCCTACAGCAGATATCGCCGAGAGATTCCAAATTAGCCAACGATTCAGCAATCAACATTCAGGCAAGATCCCGAGCAAATTCAGAGTAGGGACATGATCGGAAGCCGGCTTACAAGAACGTAGGAATGCGCGGCGATGCTCTGCCCGTCGGACGTGACGACCCGCATGTCTGCCGGCGACGCCCGGTAAGAGTCGAAACCCGCGCAGATCGCCATTAATCAACCCCTTGCGTATTTCAAGCAATTATTAGGCCTGTCGCTAAGTCCCCGAATTGTCCTGATCAACAAGACGAATCGGATGTGTAGCAGAGAGCGAAGAGCCGGAAGAAAAACCAAGAAACAGAGCGGATGAATCTTGTAGCGATGTGGGAGAGGAATGAGAACTGGTCTCGAGCTCAGCGACAGCTATATAATGTCGTCGAGAAAGGAAGCCGACGTCATGATATAAGCACAGTGCGTGGTGCGTGCACAGCTGCTATACGCGGTTGGAACTGACGGCAGCCGATAACGGCTAGGATTAGTGCGGATTTATTTTGGACGGAAATGATTAGCGAGGCTGATGAGGATTTGGCTCGAGGAGGAGGATCTGAGTCACCGAGCAGATCTCCGTCGGTGGGCAATCCAGGCTGGGTGTGCGCCACGAGTTTGGGTGGGAAATCGTATTAGCCCGTTTGCTTCCTTTTTCGGTGTGGAGTTGCTGACACGGATACACGTTTTAGTTTCGGTCTATTTTATTGGATACATATCCATACACGGTATTGATCGGAAATCTTAATTCCTGTCATTTTTTGAGAAGTAGGCCTCCGACTCTTTAGATGGAGCTCTATCCTCAATATAAGCGTGTGACATGAGCTCGTCAACATAGTTACCCTCCGATTCAAATTAGTTATCGCTGAATCGGCGACAATTAATATGAATTGGGGGGGGGGGGGGGGGGGTATTTCTTTCTTAAACTGTTTAGACTTTACATGTAGTGTACATATTAATAGTGGACTTGAATGCATTTGGGAAGGGAATGTCGAAGGAAAAATCATAGGTAAGTGTTGCTGTTACCTAGACAAGGAGAGCATCGACCTTCTGTTTTTCTTCCGGTTCATGTTCTTACAAATTAGGTCCGCTTGGGATTGTACCAATTTCGTAGATTTTTACATAGAAGTTTTATTTAAGATTTCCCCAATGAATTTCCTTTAGATAAAAAGAATGGTGCGACCCAAATTCTTCAGAATTTGATTCCGATGTCCCAGATCCACATAAATCTGATCATCCAATCCAATCCTTTTTTTTTATAAAGAGTGTATGAACGATAAGTTTTTCCATGTTTTTCGATGACCATTTATGCAGTTTTCATATATTTTACAATTTCGATTTTTACTGCCAAACATGTGAGATTTCTATGTTTTTTCTATTCATGTGTTTCTCATCTCTACGATCCAAAGAGGCCTTGAATGTGACTGAGATAGTGGATCGAAGTGACTGAATTGGCCTTAAACGAACCATTTTTTTCTATCAGCATCCTGGAAAGGACGATTATGACCCTAATGTTGTGTGTAGCATGGAGTTCTTTTAGAAAGAGATTTTTTGGACCCCGCCGAAATACGCAAAATTTTAAAAATCATTTAGATTTTCTCGTTCAGACTTCATCAAATTTAAGCCTTTCAAAGAAGTTTGAAATTTATTTGAATTTTGTGTGAATATAGTCTGGATTTTCTGTTGAAGGTTGTTAACACTTGCAGGTTGCAAGAACATATAAGGGCTACACTTGTTTCAAAGTTCTTCTTATTGTACCACAAGAGAAATAAAGAATTATTTCAAAAAGAAAATGGTTGAGGTGGATGTAATTTCTTTACAAAATTTGCAAATGAAATCTAAGAGAAGGTTTATGTGCAGTTCATTTATACAAATCAGATAAACCACGTGGAAAAGGTTATAGCCAATCGTGTTGTAACGGTGGGTGGTTCCCGTCCTGGTGTATCTCTTGACAGATAAAAAGCAAATCGGCCATAGCATTGTTTACCTGATAGCTAGCCAGTAGGCAGTAGCGTTGGTCAGTTGGTGGTACTGTACAGATCGATAGGCGTGGTAGAGTATCAGTCCCTGTCAAAAAAAAATCTCGATAAGCGAATCAAATCGCAATATCACGCGCGCGGTGGAGGAGCCGGAGTACGGAGAATGACTTTGTGCGCTGTGGCCGCTACCCACCGACCCGGAGCAACGGGAGCCGTCCCTGATCACGTCCGTGCTAATCAGCACGATCGATCGGGACGGCGTGCAACTTGCGCCGGTCGCCGTCCGATCGATCCGGGCCGTGGTTGGTCCGTTGCCGGCTGACAGACGGACGGCCTCCGTAGAGGCTCCGCACACCGTGCACGTCGCTGTCGCGGCATTTGGATCTCGATCGGTGTGTGTGAGGACCATGACAGGATGCATGGTACCAGCGGCACCGTTGATTTTTTTTCCGAATCGGATCACTTCGCTGTGTATCGCTATAGGAAAGTTTTGTTTCCCCACACTGGTTGTTGTCCATTTTAATTTTATCAGTCTAAATTTTAACTGCCTTTTCCACATTGAGCAGAAAAAAGATAAACAAGATAAAAGGTGCAAAAGCAACAAAAAAAAATTAACAAATATACTCGTGTCTGATCCTCAAAATGCAGCAAAAAAAGTATTATCAAGACAAAAACTTTTCTGCATCACGACGTGTGCGTCAAAATCACAGCTCGATCTGTGCTCTAGGCCCTTCAATTTGTCTCGACCATGACAGGACGGTCTATACAGGCACCGTTAGTTTCTGCAACGATATTTCTGGGCTGATTTTTTCCCGAATCAGGTCATTGTCGCTGTGAAAAGTGATGGGAAAGTTTTGCTTTTACCACACTAATTTTACCCATTTTAATTTTGTTACTCTACATTTTGACTCTTTTTGCCCCGTTTTCCCCTTTGAGAGGCGAAAAGCAAAAGCTAAAATAAAAGGTGCAAAAGCAAAACAAAAAAATAACATTTTTATTTCGTGTTTGCCCCGTAAAGGGAAAAAGATGTATTTCTCGAACTGTCTGGGCAAAAATAAATATCAAAAGCTTAAAGTGGCAATTAAAAAATGGACAAAAACTAGTGTGACAAAAACTAGCGGCTAGCCCTTGAGTTTTGTCGTGGGCCTGATACTGACGAAATGGCCGTACCTTTTCACATGCCGCACAGCTGTGATCATTTGCATCTCGGTCGCGTGTGCACATATAGGCAAAAAAAAAAACGTTGCACGGCGGACGGCCCTCCTTCGTCCAGGTCCCAGTGACCGTAGGACGGTTCGCACATGGCCCTGGCCGGGACTCCGGAGGGCGGAGGCGTGGTCCCAGATCAGATGGATCTACGAGTTGAAGTTGTCGTCCAGGACCCTTCGCTCGCTCTGTCCAGCTGGAGCAATGCATATACACCGTCCATCTGTCCTTCCTCGCGGTTTACGTGCTGTGCTCTGCTTGTTGCTATTCCAACATTTTGACATGAATGCGAGCACGAGCAATATGTCCAGTGGTAGAGGAGAAATGCCGTAGCTCCCACTCCGTGTGGTCCGTGTGGAGATCATCGCTAGCCGCAAAGATTGCATGTACTACACGTTGGGGTCGGGCCGTGCGTGGAGCAGAGAATTCGACGGTACCTACCTGTTTGGCTGCTCCTATGCATGGACCATACCATAGCACGAGGAGCAATATACTACTCCGTACTCCGTACGAGTAGGAGTAATAATTAGTGCGAGCCTTTGTCACCGTTTCTGTCTGCTTGTGTGTGTGCCATTAGCGCTTTTTCTTAGCAGCACGTGGTTGGTCACCTGGCAACTGAAAAGCAGGGGCGCGTTTGGAGTTAACGCACGTAGTAGGATCTTTGGACTTCAGTTTAATTTGAGTTCATAAAAATTTGCGAGTTCAAAAAAGTAGTCATATAATCCAAAAATAAAATAAAAGGAAAAGTTACATAAAATGAAAACAGGGGACGAGAAACAGAAGAAAATGAAACTAAAAATGAAAAAGATGAACCCAAAAAGAATGAAAACAGGAAAAAAAACAAAGGAAAGGATAAAAAAATCCTAAAGCCCACGCATGGGAGCAGCGCGGGCGATCCAGTCTCTATATATTCCATTCTACCGGTTGGTCACCCGGCAACTGAAAGCATCAGCGGGTTTGGAATTTAACGCACGTACATCATCTTGGACTTCAGATTAATTTGAGTTCATCTGAATTTTGAGAAGACTTTTATTGAGTTTCTTGACATTCGTTTGAGATTCTTTTTGGGTCTCGGACCAATCTGGTCGGCCCAAAGTTACTTGTGGCATCATCTCTCCGACACTGAGGCCAGCTTGCTGCTTGGGCTCTACCACTTGAGCCCAATAACTTGCCGCTTGGCGCCTTCCCTCTTATTCTCTCCGGGCCCCCTATGTATTGCTTATAGCGAACGTTAGAAACCGCTCGACCACAGCGCATGTATATGGGACAGCTTTCCCTAAAAAAAAGTACTATATGGGATTGCCCACCAACATATACTTAGGGATGGCACCCGCAGGGTATGGGTAAGGGTGGTGCCACCCCATACCCTTACCCGTCACCCTCAATCTTACCCGTCACCCGTACCCATACCCTTGAACGGGTACAACTTTTTCCCATACCCTTCACCCGGCAGGGTAAAGGGATACCCGCGGGTAAAAATACCCGCGTTTGCAACACAACAAATTTAGTAGAAAATATTCATAAACAACATTATGTAATCATCTAACTTTAACCACCAACACACTTAAAACCACAACACATACTTATCAATATCAACACATTGTCAACGACAGCGCATTGTAAACAACAGCACATACACTTATAAACAGCAACACTTGCGCATAAGCAACACATGTAAATAACAGCACTTGTGCATAAACGGCAACACATATTAATCATAAACATCAGCACATAGTCATAAAATAGCAATACATAGTCATACACTTTAAGTTCAAAAACTTACGACAAACTACGTAGTAATTTTGAACCACTTGTCGCGGATTTAGAAGGGTACATGGGTACGAGGGTATGGGTTATACAAACCCATACCCGTACCCTCTCTGCCCGATGGGTATAAGATTTCCCCATTTACATACCCATGGGTATAATTTTTCACCAAACCCTTACCCTAATAGGGTTTTTACCCGCAGGGTACGCGGGTAATGGGTACCCATTGCCATCCCTACATATACTCCCTCCGTTTCTCAATGTAGGGTGTATATTTTTCTACACGAATATTAAGACATGGATATTTGGCATACAGTGGACTCATTTTTTAAAAAAAATTGCGGGAGATGAGTTCTTAATAGGCACAAAATGAATACAATCCGTTAAATCCCTCTTTTGAGACTAGGTCTCATTTTTTGACGCGTCAAATTGTCCATAAATAACAAATACATCTTATATTATGGATTTTTCTTCAAAAAACTATACACTTTACATCAAGAAACGGAGGGAGTATATCTTTATTTTTTATAATTTTAAAAGGGATTTCATTATTAAATTTTATAGTATTGGATTAGTATTTACTAAATATATTTTTAAAACAAGAAAATAACTACAAATATAACTAAAAAATTGTTCATTCGGTACAAATTGATATTTTTTTGTAGACTATTCACGTTTTTGTAAAAAAGAAAGTTCATGCTTTGAAAATTTCAATATTACCACTCACCCACATGTCCTTTTCAAGAGGAGCCACAGATCTTCAAGATTTACGCAATTGTCGCACATCTCGCATTCTCGTTGTTGGTGCTATTTATAAAAAATCTAGCTTGGTGAGGTTCACATGGTGTACCAGTTGGGCTCGGCTTAGTGACGTAGCCACCAAAGCTCTTGTTTTTTCGGTTGGCCTAGACCGTTCTATGTTTGATTCTTCTTTACCAATGGGAAAGGCGAAACTTTTGTCTTGTTTTGAAAGAAAATAACCAAAAGAACCATGCTTCGTTTTAATTTCTTATGTGCCAAGATGAATTCTTCGACACACCAACCGTCACTAGAGGTGTAGAATTGATCGGCCCGGTGATAAAAAATCGGCAAAGTAATATTGACTAAGATGATTGCCAATATATCGTGCTGTAATGGTGGGTGGTTCCTGTCCTTTTGACAGATAAAAAGCGATCGGCCAAGGCATCGTACAGATCGATAGGCGTGGTAGAGTATCAGTCCCTGTCGAAAAACAAAATCGCGATAAGCGAATCAAATCGCAATATCACGCGCGTGGCGGAGTACGGAGAATGACTTTGTGAGCTGTGGCCGCTAACCACCGACCCGGTGGGGCCCGCGCCATCTTGAGCCAAAGCTATAGGCGGAAGCAGACCCACGGAACGGAACGGAAACTAACAGGAGCCGTCCCTGATCACGTCCGTGCAGCGGTGGCCATCGATCGAGACAAGTTGCAGCGGTCACCGTCTGATCGATCCGGGGCTGTGATTGGTGCGTTGCCGACTGACAGATCGACGGCCTCCGTAGACGCCCTGCACACCGTGCACCGTGCACGTCGATGAGGATGGCTACCTGTTGCGCGAGCGAGCGCTCGCTCGCGCCGCGGGGACGCGTTGACGCGGACGGACGTGGGTGGGTCCCACCACCACGCACGCACGTCGGGAAAGCCACGTACGCACGCTCCATCCTTTTTCTCCCCACACGCAGACGCACGCGCTCCATCTCTCTCCCCAAGCGAGCGACGCACGCACCGACGGCGACGATCCCCATCTCTCCCTCCCCAACGGCGACGAGGGCCAGGCCGAGCCGGCGCCGCCGCAGCCGCGGCTGGCCGCGGCGGAGGCTGCGACGGCGAGAAGGAAACTTATCGCAGGGGGGTGTGGGCTGAATCGAAGCGCCGCCACCGCCATCTTCTTCACGACGGCGACGAGGGCCAGGCCGAGCCGGCGCCGCCGCAGCCGCGGCTGGCCGCGGCGGAGGCTGCGACGGTGAGAAGCAACCTTATCGCAGGGGGGGGTGGGCGGAATCGAAGCGCCGCCACCGCCATCTTCTTCACCGACGGCGACGAGGGCCAGGCCGAGCCGGCGCCGCCGCAGCCGCGGCTGGCCGCGGCGGAGGCTGCGACGGCGAGAAGCAACCTTATCGCAGGGGGGTGTGGGTGGAATCGAAGGAGCCGCCGCCGCCATCTTCTTCACCGACGGCGACGAGGGCCAGGCCGAGCCGGCGCCGCCGCAGCCGCGGCTGGCCGCGGCGGAGGCTGCGACGGCGAGAAGCAACCTTATCGCAGGGGGGTGTGGGCGGAATCGAAGGAGCCGCCGCCGCCATCTTCTTCACCGACGGCGACGAGGGCCAGGCCGAGCCGGCGCCACCGCAGCCGCGGCTGGCCGCGGCGGAGGCTGCGACGGCGAGAAGCAACCTTATCGCAGGGGGGTGCGGCCGTGCGGAGCTTGCCGTGTGGAGCGTGCGGTGCGGTGTTCATCTTCCTCTCTGTTTCTTTCCCTTTTTGGCAAAGCGCGTCGTTAATCTTTCTGGAAATAGGCTGTCGGAAACCAATCGACAGGTTCGCTTCGCTCGCGCCGCGCAAGCTAGCCTTCCCCCACGTCGATCTCGATCGGTGTGATGAGGACCATGACAGGATGCATGGTACCAACGACACCGTTAGTTCCTGCAACGATATTTTCTGAATCGGGTCATTTCGGTGTGTATCGCGATGGGAAAGTTTTGTTTTTACCACACAAGTTTTTGCCCATTTTAATTTGTCAATCTAAAATTTGACTGTTTTTGCCCCCATTTTTCTCGAAAATGAAAAGCAAAACAAGATTAAAAAAGGTGCAAAAACTAAATAAAATTTAACTTTCTTATTCGTATTTGTCACGCATCAAGGTGGCAACGAGAATGGGGATGGCTCGACTATCCACGCCCCGATCTCCGCCAATCCCCTTACCCACGATCCCACGAAACTTCACGGGGACAAAATGGTCCCATCCCCGTCAATAACGGGCACCTGTACCCGTGGGGTCTCCATGAGGATCTTAACAAGACTAAAAGAGGTGAGATTGGAGAGGGCATTGTAATTCAGAGAGGTGAAGAAAAATAATTGTGTAGAATATCTAGGTTTTAAGCTATATATTTATAGTACACATGCACATTTTGTCGGGTATCCATGGAGTCCCCACGGGACAAAACATGCACCATCCCCACCCCGCGAGAGTAACAAGTACCCGCACATACAATACCCACGGGTGAATTTGTCCTTCATCCCGCTCCATGTGGATAAATCACTCTAAAAAACTAGGTAATAACCTAGTGGCAAGTGTCGTTGTGGCGCATCCTGTGACCCGAATTCAAACCCCCAATACCACCAAGAACTAGTCATGGTAGGTTTTATTTTTTAAAATCCCTGCGGCAGAAAATAAAATATCAGGAATTATAGTGACAAAATCAAAAAAATGGACAAAAACAAGTGGGGCGAAAACAAAACTTTTCCGTATTACGACGTGTGCGTCGGAATCACTGCTCGATCCGTGCCGCTAGCCCTTCAATTTTGTCGTGCGCCTGATGCTGACGAAATGGCCGTACCTTTTTCACATGCCAGCATGCCGCACAGCTGTGATCTCGCTCGCGCGTGCATATATAGGCAAAACGTTGCACGGCGGACGGCCCTCCTTCGTTCCGGTCCCAGTGGCCGTACGACGTTTTGCTGCTTCGCGCATGGTGCGTGGCCCTGGCCTGGGCGGTAGACGTGGTCCCAGATCAGATGGATCTACTACGAGTTGAAGTTGGCATCGAGGACCCTTCCCTCCGTCCAGCTGGAGCAATGCATATGCACCGTCCATTTGTCCTTCCTCGTGCTTTCCTTGCTAGGCATTGTTGCTGCTCCAACATTTTGACTGCATGACTGGAATGTGAGCACGAGCAATACGTCCAACGGTACGAGAAATGCCGTAGCTCCCTCGTTTCAATAAAATAAATTTAAATACTGTAGCTCCCACTCCGTGTGGTCCGTGTGCATGATGATAGATCATTCCAACTATTAGCGCAAAGTCACACGGTGGGGTCGCAGAATTGGACGGTACCCACCTGTTTGGCCGTTCCGACGCATGGACTATACTAGCACGCTCACCACGAGGAGCAATATACTACTCCTATTAAGAGCATCTCCAACCGGAGCCCCAAAATTCGCCCCTCAAATTGTCCGCGGACACGTCGACTCTCAAAGTTGGGCTCCTACAACCACATATCTCAAAAGCTTCTCCTCAAACTCATGCAAGCCATGCAACTTCGATCCGATACATACCGGATCCAAATTACAAAACATAGCGGTCCAAATTCAAATGAAATTAACAAAGTTTAACAAGTTGTCCGATACAAGAATGAGAAGTGATCTCTTCTTCTTCAAGGGGCGGTTCCACCGAATCCATCTAGGTCGAGGTCACGGTCGGAGTTCCTCTTCTTCATCATGAGGACCCACTTTGCGCTAGGCTCATCCAAGAGGCTAGCGTCTTGGAACATGATTCTTTGTTCCTCCGTGATTCTTGCAAGATTGACTTTCTCTTGCTCCACTGCAAAGGCATCCGGCATCTTCTTTTGCTCCAATTGGACCTTCATGCAAGCCTCCTCCTTCACCAATTCCAACCTCGCCCTCTCAATGTCCATCCTCTCTTTGAGCCGGAGGCGATCAAACTCAATTATTTCCCTTTGCAAAGCCAAGAAGGCGTCATACCTCTCGGCCTTCTTCTCCTCTCTATCTTTTTCCAACTTCTTCATGGTTTCATCCTTGTTTGAGAAGATGTTCGTCCAGGTGGCGGAAATCTTTGTGGCGGCGCCTTCACGAGCCACCCGATCCTTCTCCCACCTCCCCCCATCATCATCCTCTTCCGCCCGCTTCCGGCTTCGGATGGCCCATCTTCTTCATCAAGTCCAATTGGCAGAGAAGAGCTTGATCCATCATTGGTCTTCCATTTTTTAGCCGGATTCTTGTGATCATCATATTGGGAGATCCACTTGGGCTTCGCGGTCAACTCTAGCCAATAATGTGCCATGGTGAAGGGTTTGCCCTCCGTTTGATGGTACAAAGTGGAGGCCAAACCACACTAGCAAACAAACAAGGGGAAGCAATTACACAAATTGCATGTGATAAAATGAAGAGATGTCAATGAAACAAGTAGAAGCAATTTTTTACATGGGAATTCACGTTGACACCACTTTGATTCCTATTCACCACATGTGCATGAAAACCACAATACTTGTTCACGCTTTCTTGGATCGAAGCCCACCTATGTTGGAGAGAGCCGGCGTTGCGATCGGACACAATTGGGTGGGGTTGCACATAGCACTTTTGATGATGGAAGTGGGCATGTATCTTCTCCCACAACAGGGTGCCATTTTGCTCGGTTCCACATATAGCATCCATGCTTGTGGCTAACCAAGCTCGGCAAAGCAAAACATTCTCGAAAGTTGTGTACGATTGGCCTCTTGGCGTGTACACCTTCTTCGCCTTCGCCTTCTTCGTCGTCGCAGCGTTCGTCGGCTCGTCCTCACCCAAAGTGTAAAAGGGGGAAGTGTGGATGCCGACGGCTCCTGTTATGGCGGATTGACCCCATTTCGGATCAACTCTATCATGGTTCCATCCTAAGCATACTAACAATTACACTACGGACCTAAAATTGACTCGGAACTATGCATTTCAGATAGATATTCATACCCCAAATTCCACTTGACTTACGTCGAACAGGTTGTGGGCGTGGTGGCTGTCGGTAAGGCCGGAAGAAGCACGCGTTCGCAGTTTTCCATGTGGGAGAGGCTAAATATACATGCACTCAACTAATTGTGATTACACATACTATATGATTGGATTGTTAGTGGGTGATAACCCACAAGTATAGGGGATCGTGTGTAGCCTTTTCGATAAGTAAGAGTGTCGAACCCAACGAGGAGCTAAAGGTAGGATAGGTATTCTCTCAAGTTCTATCAACCACTTATACAACTCTACGCACACTAAACGTTTACTTTATCTAGAAAATAATACTAGAGTAATAATACGGGTATGAAAGATAGCTTTGCGAGATAATAAATGCAAGAAAGTAAATGTTAGTGCTGCAGCAATAAAGTACACTAAGTAAACATAAACTAACAGTACCATGAGTGTAGAAAAGTGGTGGTAATTGTGATGGCTTTGTCCAAGATTAGTTACCGAATATATCGGGTTCATTGTGATGCAGTTTCTATGTGGGAGAGGCTAAATATACATGCACTCCGCTACTTGGGATTACAAGTACTATATGATTGGATTGTTAGCAAACATCCGTATAGACTAACAATGTATTAAGGTTTCCCCAACCATAGCCTTAAGTTTATGGTCCTCTTACACTCATACGTGTAACTAACCGGTTCGCGCCCTCAGGTTTTTGTCACTCCGGCAGGACTCCCCCCTTCGTTTACAAATACTACCAACCCCGTGATGTTTGATCCATGCGCGCACAAGTATAATGGACACCAAAGGACAATACCATATCAACATACAACTCTAATGAACCAAATATATTCAACCAAGCAATCAAAAGACAAATAAACTACACAAACATGTCATAGATCATAGGATAAATATTATAGCATCAAACAACATGTTTACATAGGACGGTACAGAGCTTTGTGGGAGAATGAACCACTGAATACAAGGAGGAGTTGGTGATGGAGATGGCGGTGAAGACGATGAAGGGGACAGCGAGGAGCGCAGGGCGGCGCCGGCGCCAGCGGTGGCGCGGGGAACTCCTCCCGCGCCGCCGGCATTAAGGGGAGGCACCGCCCCTTAGCCCCCTTCCTTCATGGCTTCTTGGGAGCCCTCCCCAATGGAGATGGGATCCATGGGGAGGCAAAAACGTGGCTTTGGTGGCTGCAAATTCGTGGTATGGGGTGTCCTGCACGAGTTAGGTTTTCTCCATTTATATAGCTTCTCGGATTCCCGTCATCCCATCTAGGGTTGTAGTAAATCGGGCTTATCTCGGCTGTCCGGACTCGGAATCAGGCGAATTTTATGTCTAGAACGTTTGCCGTAAAATTTCCTGCAACTTTGTCTTCGGCGAGACTTCCGTGGGACGCCGTCTTCGGGCCCAAACGAGCCCATCTTCATAAAAAGTTTTCAGACAGATTTCAGAAAAGTCACAATTTGACTCCAACAAGGTTTCCTCTTATTTTCTTGATAATTCATACACATCAAAGTATAAAACAAGAACATTGTGCACTTTTGCAATTATTAATAAGTCAGTCCAAATAAATCATAAACTTAATATAAAAACAAGTGTCAAAAGCATAATATTAACATGAAACAATTAAAAATTATAGATACGTTTTGGACGTATCAGTGGGCTACCGCGTATGCTAACAATGCATTAAGGTTTCCCCAACCATAGCCTTAAGTTAATGGTCATCTTACTCTCATACTTGTAGACTTCCGTTTCGAGTACTTAGGTTTCTGTCGCCCTGTAGGACTACCCCCTTACTCTACACATACTACAAACCCTATGATGATAACCCATGCGCGCATAAATATAATGGTCACCAAAGGACTGTACCATATCAATATACAACTCTAATGAACCAAAGACATTCAACATATCAATCAAAAGACAAAGAAACTATATAAACATGATATAGATCATAAGATAAACTTTATAGCATCAAACACCATGTTTACATAGAGCGGTACAGAGGTGTGTGGGAGGATGAACCACTGTATACAAGGAGGCATTGGCGATGGAGATGGCGGTGAAGACGGTGGAGAGGGCAGCGAGGAGCGCAGGGCGGTGGCGCGGGGAACTCCTCCCGCACCGCCGGCATCAAGGGGATGCGCCGCCCCTTAGCCCCCTTCCTTCATGGCTTCTTGGGAGCCCTCCCCCATGGAGATGAGGTCCATGGGGGAGTCAAAAACGTGGCTTTGGTGGCTGGAAATTCGTGGGTGTGAGGTGTCTTCCACGACCTAGGTTTTCTCTCTTTATATGGCCTCTCGGATTTCCGTCATCCCATTTAAGTCCAGATCGTTCGGCGGAAAATTCCCTGCAACTTTCGCGACTAGACTTTTTCCATTGGACGTCGTTTTCTGTCCTTAACGTGACCATCTCCCAAAAATGTTTTCAGACAGATTTCAGGAAAGTCTCAATTCGACTCCAACAAGGTTTCCTCTTGTATTCTTGATAATTCTACACATCAAAGTGTAAAACAAGAACATTGTGTACTTTTGCAACTATTAATAGGTTAGTCCAAATAAATCATAAACTTAATATAAAAACAAGTGTTAAAAGCATAAAAGTGGCATGAAACAATCAAAAATTATAGATACGTTTTGGACGTATTAGTTGGCATTGCTTGCGGCGCCGCGTCCTCCGTGCCATGGTCTCCGGCTTCAGCGCCGAGTCCGGCGTCTGCTCAACGGTCTTAGAGGATGCGCCATTCTCTGCCGAATCGATGGCTCCTTTCGCCTCCATCCGGAATTGCAGGTGAACGCGGCGGGACGAATGAAATTAAACCGGCGGGAGTGGAGGCGGAGGAAGGGATAATGAAAGTCGCCGGCGCCCAAATTTGATTTCAAATTTGATGGAGCCGCCTTGCCAGAGCCGACGTGGCGGACGCGTCCGGGCGCGTCCGGGCTGCCCCAAACTCTCCCCACATATGGCTGGCTTTGGGGGGGAGCAGGACCGCCCGGACGTTTGTGAAATGTATGGCTGCCGTGGTTGGGTTGCTGTTTTCAGACCAAACCACGTCCGGGTTGTCCGCCCGGACATTTAGGGAGGGTTTGTGACCCGTGGTTGGAGATGCTCTAATAAGAGCTAATAACACCATTAGTACAGCAACTTGTCCACGATGTGCATTTTCATACACTAAGTTTGAAACTGTGGTGCGGTGGTACATGAACTTGGCTAGCGGGTGTGGTTTAGGTCCATTTAGTCCGAATTGGTTTGTTGGCTACCACGCTGGACATTTAGGCCGTTGTTATGTTGTGAAAAAACCCCTGGCACTCCGTGAAAAGTGATACGTTTCCAACGTATCTATAATTTTGATGTTCCATGCTGATATTATATCAATTGCTACATGTTTTGGCTATACTTTATATCATTTTTATGCATTTTCTGGGACTAACCTATTAACAAGATGTCACAGTGCCAGTTCCCTGTTTTCTGCTGTTTTTTGTTTCAGAAAATCTATTAAGGAAATATTCTCGGAATTGGACGAAACAAAAGACATCGTCAATAATATCACGAGGAGATCACGGAGTCCAAAGGGGAGTCGGAGCAGACCCACAAGGGGGCCACGCCACACTAGGGCGCGGCCCAGGGTGGGCCCGCGCCCCCCTATGGCGTGGTGGTCCCCTCGGCCACCGACGCCGCCTCTTCGCCTATATATTCTCCGCGACGCGAAAACCTATGACGGTCGATCATATTCCACGAAAAGTTCCGTCGCGGCCGTCATCGTCAATCTCAGATCGGAGGAGTTCTGAAGCTCTTCCCGGCACCCTGCCGGAGGGGAGATCATCACCGGAGGGCTCTACATCACCATGCCTGCCTCCGGAGTGATGCGTGAGTAGTCCACCCTGGACTACGGGTCCATAGCAGTAGCTAGATGGTTGTCTCTCTACCTTGTGCCTCCATGTTTAGATCTTGTGAGCTGCCTAACATGATCAAGATCATCTTATTGTAATGCTAGATGTTGTGTTTGCTGGGATCCGATGAATATTGATACCATGTTTATTCAAGTTGTTTATCTATGTGCTCTTGATCTTGCATGCTCTCCGTTGCTAGTAGATGCTTTGGCCAAGTAGATGCTTGTGACTCCAAGAGGGGGTATTTATGCTCGATAGTGGGTTCAGTCTCTAGATATCTGGATCAGTGACAGAAAGGTCTAAGATGGTAGATGTGCTGTTACTACTAGGGATAAAACATTGGTGCAGTGTCCAAGGGCACTTGTATTGATTACATTACACACTTTACTTCATGCAATAATCTGTTGTTAGCAACTTAATACTGAACAGGATGCGGATGCTGCCTTGAAGGTGGATTATTTAGGCATAGATACGGTTGGAATAACGGTCTATGTACTTTGTTGTAATGCCCAACTAGATTTCATAGTAGACATCTTGGCATGTATTGCTTTGTTATGCCCTCTCTATTTGTCAATTGCCCAGCTGTAATTTATTTACCCAACATGCTAGTTATCTGTTCTGAGAGAGACACCACTAGTGAACTGTGGACCCTGATCCAATTTCCTCATACTGTTTACACAACTTGCTGCAATCATCTGTTTCCTGTTACTTGCTGTTTTTCCTGCTGTTTTTCACACCATACGTTTAACTCTTTGTTTCTGCAAGACCGGAGAGATTGATAACCTCTCTGTTTCGTGTTGGGCAAAGTTCTGGTTTGTGTCTGTGCAGATTCCACGTTGGTGCAAGCTCCCTAGCGCCAGGGGGAGTCAACATCAACAACCTTCCAATTGATCGTCAAGTCCTACTGGTCCGATTAAACCTTGGGTAGATTATTCAAGGGAAAACTTCTGCTGTCTACATCATAACCTTCTTCTTGGGGTTCACCAACACGTAGCCATCAAAAAGACATCACTTCGGCGGCGCTTAGTATGTTGTATATTAGGCAAAACGATCGTGTGGAATTACGGACCTGTGTACCTCCGGCCAAAATAACGAAGCGCCTCCGGAAAATTCCCTGCTCCGTAATTTGTACCGGCCACAAAATGACCAGGTTATTTTTGGAGAATACGTGTTCTGACGCATGGACTATACTAGCACGCTCACCACAAGGAGCAATATATGTACTACTCCTACTAATAATTTGTGTGTGCGCCTTTGTCACAGTTTATGTCTGTTTGTGTATGTGTCATTACGCCTTCTTTTAGAAGCACGTGGTTGGTCACCCGGCAGCTGAAAAGCACTTTAATGCACGTATAGAATGTTGGACTCCAGATTAACTTGAGTTTATCTAAGGAAAAGTTTACTGCAAGTATATTTTTTGACAGTAAATACCACGATATATTATATGATCGAATAGTACATGGTAGAGATACATGAGCTGACTACATCGATTACAATATAAAGTCTAAAAGAAACGAGCAAATCTTCGAAATCTTCAAACTATTTCTTCTTTCAAGACATGATTATGTACTTTTCTGAAGGCAGTCGTAAAACGACAAAGATATCAAACCATAGACCTGTGAATACCAACGAAGGTTCTCCCATAATTATAATTTTGAGCCGCAATGCCAATGCTAGGTCCACGCACGCAGCCATTAAATTAATCAACCAACATCGGCAAGAGTACCAACAACGATATTCCAGGGAAAAGAAACCGAACAGCCTGGTCGACGTCGCCGGGAGACGATAGCACGAAACACCATTGTCGAGCACGTAGCAGTCGGGACAGATATTGCGAGGACAATCCTCCCCGCAGCAGCTGATACCCACAAGTATAGGGGATCGTTGAAATCTTCAATGTGTAAGTATAGTATCGATCCCACGAGGAGTAGAAGGTATAAGTATTTATCATTTCAAATAAGAGTGTCACTTCTCTTATTATCTATGCACTAGACAAATTAAAATGATTAAATGATGCAAGTATTTTTTTGGGTTTTTGGCGTAGAGTTTGCAATAAAGTAAAAAGCTGAAAATAAAATATGACAAGTGAAAGCTCTCAAAGAGAGAAAGCCCAATCCTCTATGCAGCGAGAGGACAAGCTCAAGTGTGTGTTTCTTATAAGTGGAGAACGTTCCCAAGGGCTACCTAGACTTCATGGCATAAATATTTTTAGAACAACAAGGTAAGCATTTTGTCAAGTTTTAATCTTCTTTTGGACGGAGCCATAATTAGGAAAAGCTAAATAAATAAACTAAACCCCCTTATGATGGTTCTTATGGCCAAGTAAATGACTGCACAAGAGTTATTAAGACATAGAGTCCCACCATAGCCTTAAACTCTAAGGTCCCCGATACTAATATCCTCATAATGCAACTTCATGACTCGGTCTCAGGTTTACATGTCCTCCCAAGTCTCCCTCACTCCATTACACTACGATGTTCTCCTATGAGCCCACATAGGTGAAGTGATGTGCAGTCGACGTTCGCACAACACCATCATAGAATTACATAAAAAGATAAACACTAGACAAAATACCAACACATGTCATAAATAAATCATTGCCAATCCATCCTATGCCCCCAGGAACATGAAAGAACTACTCACAACACGAAGACATGATATGATTCAATGGCATAAGTGATACAACACAATCTGAGAATATAATCTCCCCACAAAACAATGACAAGTAGCAATTCACAAACATGTAGAATAGTACTTAGACAATAGCTAGGGTTCAACAATCTCAAACTATGAGGGGGATGAAGTGGATCAGGAAGATGGAGATGGTGCTGGTCTTGACGGTGGTGTTGATGGAGACTCTGGAGGGGGGATGGAGGAGCCTTCCGGAGGTGATTCTGGCGGCGTTTCCCCCCTCCGATCCTCTCCGGCGGCAGCCTTCTGTCTCCTGTTTCGTGTTTTTTGTGTTTCTCCCCGCCTCTTTCCAAAAGCCCTCGGGGGACTATTTTTATAGTCGTTTTTAGGTCAAGACGGAGGCTCGGGAAAAAAGATCGATGGCAACGGAGCTCCGAGGTCCAGGTTGATGGGTCCCACACGGCCAAGGAATCTGGCCGCGTGGGCCCACTCAACTTGGCCCTCGGGTCTCCGTTTGTTCGCTTCCTTCGCTCCCACGCTTTGTTCCTTCCACAAACGGATCCCCGTAAATTATTAGGTCATTTGGACGTCGTTTGGGTCCCTGAAAGTCAAAAAGATGGAAAAAGGGTTTTCTGGTTCTGCAGGGTTAATTCCAAATAAATGGGGAAACTGTGAATTATCCCCTAAAATCATTATAAAACATAAATATAACCCATATATGATACAAATAAGTTGGAATATCAAGTAATAAAATGTAAAGTTCATGTATGCATTTTACATGCATCAGCAGCCATGAGAAACAGTCCAAAATCGATCTGGCGAAGCAAGATCTGAAGAACCATGCCTAGACAAACTTAACCTTCCAAAACCACTATTGACGTCGGGAAGAAGATCTTGCCGCCGAACGAAGACCAGAAGATTGCTCAAGTTTAGATCTCTTCTAGTTGGATTAGAGGGAACCTCTAAATATTTAGAGAGATCCTCCCGATTAGATCTAGATCTAGATGTCTAATCTCTCTCCCTCCTTCTCATGTGTTGAGATCTCCACCTTAATATACACCAGCGGTGAGTGCTTCAAGTATGGACGGCGAAGCCCTGCTGGACTAGATCAGATGTATGCATGTGAAACTCAGAGGAGTGATCCGTTGAGAAACGGTTGACCCTATCTCAATCTGTTGGATCAATGCGGGACGCGAGGAGTCTACTATACTCTCTCGGCTAGACTTAGCCGAGGGAGTCATTCCACAAGCTTCATCAACATCGTCATCGACATCTCTTCCGCTTCAACGGTGTCGGTAACGATTTACAGTTAGATTAAATATGCATGTCTTGCTACTTGTATCTTCATAGTTGATCTTGATTGTTGCGTAGTATTGGTGAATTTTTTTGTTTTCCATGCATGCATCCCAATCCAATTCGGCAATTCAGTTTTTTTTTAGATAAGGCAATTCAGATTCTGTTAGGGATAATGGCCCGTAGTGTCGGACCAATCTGGTGGGCCGAAACCCTATGCAGCCTCTTCTCTTCAACACATATGCGGGCCTGCTACTTGGTCTCTGGCGCCTGAGCCCAATAAATTGCCGCTTGTCTCCTTGCCCTCCATTCTTTCAAGCTCAGACCTGCAGCCCATTTTTCCTAACACGCCTTCCTTTTTTGTGTGTGACGAAAAAGCAGCTCATTTTTTTGATTAAAAAAAGCATTTCATTGATAGTAGAAGAACAGGGTATAAGGACTTAAAATAAAACTAAAAAGGAAAGAAAAGAAAACTGCTCGCCTAAGGCACATACCGAAAACAAGAGAGTAGAGCTAACGAGTCGGTTTCCTTTGGTCTAATCAGAAGGCGTCTTGGAGAGGGCCAAAGTTTCACCTCATTGACGATCATTGATTTGAGATTGAGCAGGATGGATGTTGATAAGGGTATACATCTCGGGTACCCTACCGTGAGGGTACCTGGTGCACGTGGCGACTAAGGCCCAATAGCGAAGAGCCTATTCGAAGCCAAGACCAAGGCCCAAGAAGATGGAGTACCCTCCAAGATTAGTCATAGGCATAGTCGGTTTAGGCTTTCCTTACGTGTAAACTAGGTCGGTTATGAACTCCCGAGACCCAGCCTATTTAAAGGCTGGGAGGGGTGCCGATCTAGGACCAAGCCATACTCAAACCACCAAAGCTCTAGCGAGATCGACATCTCGCCGGAGCCTCCTTGTAACCGCATAATCTCACACGATCAATAACAGACAAGCAGGAAGTAGGGTCTTTACCTCCACCCGAGGGGCCTGAACCTGGGTAAATCTTTGCCTCTGCTTGTCAGCCGACGAAACTACCAGTACTACCACGTTCTCTCCCCATAATCTCAACCCTAGGTCCTTAACCATGGGATTTGATGAGTGTACCCCTCGTCAATTGGCGCCGTCTGTGGGAAAGAATAGTGCTGGACTCACGGTTTCTTCGGTTCCATCGGAAAACGGCGACTCGCCGATCGGATCTACAAACGGCAACTCGCCGGCTGCATCAACAAACCAGAACTCGCCGACTCGGCGGCACACGGCAACTCGCCGACTCACTCGACAAACGGCAGCACGCCAGCTTCACCTGCAAAAAGCACATCAGATCCTCTGATGGATTTCGAGCCACACTCGCCAGAATTCCAGGAGGCCTTCTCCGATCTCGAGTCAGGTTTGGGTTTAACCGTTGGTTCGTTCAATTTTTTCGTCAACAAGCTTGGTGTGCAGGACTTGACAGATCCACGCCAACTCGCGACTTCCGCACCCGAGGCTCCATCGGTTGCGGCTCCTTCGACTGCGGATCCATCAACTGCGTCCATACCATCGTCGATCCTCCAAGCTTGCTCGTCTGCAACAACCATGTCCACACGAGAGATCAACGAGCTCATTGAAGAACTCCAAGGCGAGGAGGCCGAATCAGCATACCGCACAAACGATCCCGAGCTCGATCTCCCACTCGAGGATAGTTTCGACTGCGGGATCTCCCTCAGCGACTTCGACGAGCCTGAAACTCATATCGACAACTACGTCGACTCCGAGATCTGCACCAACAACAACCTCGACTTCGAGATTCATAACAACTTCGCCGACGCCGAGATGAGCATAGGCGATGAAGGCATCGACAGCGAGATCCGTCCAGACGGACCACTCGATGGGCATATCGACTCCGACATGAGCCTTGATGACGACGTCGAGTCCATGATGGGACTCGAAGACACATACACATACCCTCGGGTGATACCCCAGCAGGTCTACGTTGCCTTCGCCGCAGAATCATCTGATGCTGCGGCCAGTCGCAGGCCTACAGAGTTCCCGTGCACGGTTACTATGCCGGACGGAGTCACAAATCTCACAATTACTGCTGAGATGGCAGCAAAAGCAGATAAAGTTATCAAGGAGTGCACAATGATGCCAGCAGACGCAACACGGGAGGAGATGCTGACCTTCCAGTACTTCAACTGGCAGGAATCACTTCGACTGCAGCAGATCAGAGCAACACTCGAAGAACGTAAAAAGCAGGCTAGCTTGTCGAGTGCGCGAAGAAGACAGCTCTCCCTGAGCTCCACCGGGCGAGCAGACACAAGACCCAGATCAAGGCTGTCACACTCTCGCCGGATGAGAGGGCGGCACTCACCCGCAACTAGGCAACTCTTTCATGACATACGACGAGGAGGGAGTGCCAGTACCCAAAACAGCTGCGGGTGCTCTCTTTACCGCTGCAGCATACCTAGAGGCAATCAAGCCTCCAGCTGATGACCCCAATGCAAAACTACATCGCCAACAGATCAAATCACTCGCCTTAGCGGCGAAGGCCATACGCCAAATTCCAAAAACTCCAGGGGGAGTCGAGACCGTGCCCTAGTTGACACGCGTCGTGAAGAGCATAATCACAGTGGTCGCCGCCACCACTCGAAGGAAAGAAGCGGCTCACGTAGGCGCAGGTCCAGGAGCAGATCACGCAGATCTTACAGTAGCGACTCATACTCTGATCGAGAGCCTGAGCCACATGGAGCTCTGTGCTTCACTCGACGCGTCCGCGAGACACGGATGCCCAAAGGGTTCAAACTTACATCTGAACAGCCCAAGTACACGGGTCGACAGGAACCTTCGGGTGGCTGGAAGACTACAGGCTGGCTGTCGCGTGCCAGCGAGGCACAAACATCACAGCCATGCAATACATACGACTCATGCTCGAAGGCACAGCCCGCGACTGGCTCAAGGCCCTACCTCCATCAACATACGACTCGTGGGATCACTTCCGCACTGACTTCATCAAAAACTTCGAGCCTCTATGTGAGCGCCCAAAAACGTTCGAGGAGCTGCGAGCTTGCGTTCAACGGTCAGACGAAACGTTGAGGTCATACATCAGACGATGGACTGAGATACGCAACTCAGTCGGAGTAATTTCAGAAGATATGGCCATGGACGCTTTCATAATGGGCCTCGCCAGGCGGGACTTCAAAGAAGCACTTGGTCGCAAAAAGCCAACCTCTGTGGCTAACCTCTTGATGATCGCGACTGAGTGGGCAGACGGAGAAGACATGGCGCGCACCACACGCGGGTCCTCACCCCGTGACAATCATGAAAGTGGCAGTCGAAGCCGCAGAGACTCATACAGAGACGACCGAAGGCGCAAGCGTTCAAAACGTCACTACGACGACGACAGACCCGAATTCATGGCGGCTGGGTTCTCCACCCCCGCAACGACCAAGACAGAAGCGACCGACGGTCAGAAGATCGGCGGGACAGTCGAGATGATCGGCGAGACAGTCGAGATGATCGCCGGACAGTCGAGACCGCGGCCAACGCAGTGATAGCTACAAGAGGAAAGACTGGCGCAAGTCACGATCCGGCGCACAATCCGAGCGATCATTCGAAGAAAAGATGGATGCTGATTGCAGATTCCACCTGTACAAGGGGGAAGACGGAAAACTGCGCTCCAATCACTCGATGAGAAACTGCAGGGAGTTCGACCAAATGGCGACTGATTACATAAATCTCAGAAAGGCAGCAGCCACACCCGCACCCGTAGCTGCGCAGCAGCCAGCCAATGTACCCGTTCTGATGCCACCACCACCACAGCCTGCAGCAGGCGGAAACATCGCGGGTGCCATACACAAGTACCTCGGGTGGACGAACCTCAGTACCCTCCGCCCAAGGGCAGATGTACATGATACAGAAAGGTCGCCCTTCCAACAGGGAGCAAAAACTTCGCACTCGACAAGTAAACATGGCGGTCATGTCACCTCCTGCCGTAACTGAATTCTTGAAGGATCCGAAACTGCAATAAGCTTCAGCAGAGAGGACCACCCCCATCGGTCGTTCGTCCAGGGCACTCTGCTCTGGTACTCGACGCACAAATTGGAGGCTACGCCATGTCCAAGGTCTTCATGGATGGTGGCAGCGGCATAAACATCATCTTCGCAGATACGCTCCGCAAAATGAACAGGTCAGTCGAAAACCTGCCAAGATCTTCAAATACCTTTCACGGTATCGTCCCAGGCAAAGCAATAAGCCCAGAAGGCACCATACAACTCGACGTAACGTTCGGGGACAAGAACCACTTCAGGACAGAGTCGATTGAGTTCGAAGTTGTCGACTGGAAGTCACAATACCATGCTATACTTGGACGCCCGACGTTCGCTCGATTCATGGCGGTGCCACACTACGCATACCTCCAGCTAAAGATGCCTGGACCAAAAGGAGTAATCACAGTCAAGGGAAACTTCCAAAAGTCTGACTCTTGCGACCGAGAGTTTAGCAAAATCTCTGAGATGTTCGGCATGGAAGCAACACTCGCGATCTAGCGGTCTCCAACGATCGAACACTTATGCCGGAGCACAAAAGGTGGCAGTCGACAGAGCATTCAATGCCACCAATGACACAAGATCGCATCAGGTGCACCCGACTGACCCGACCAAGACAGTCAATGTCTCGTCGAGTCTGCCTATCGCATAGGAAAGCGCGCTCGTCGAATTCCTCCGTGAGAACTGGGATATATTTGCGTGGTGTCCAGCCGACATGCCAGGTATTCCCAGGGAATTCGCCGAGCACTCTCTCCAATTATTTCCAGATGCTAAACCAGTCAAGCAAACAATGCGCCGCATATCCGGCCCAAAAAGAACCGCAGTCGAAGCCGAAGTCGACAGGCTACTCGCAGCAGGTTTCATCAGAGAGATCAAGAAATCACAATGGGTGGCCAACCCCGTACTCGTAGAGAAGAAGCACACAGATATCCTTCGGATGTGCGTAGATTTCACAGCACTCAATAAATGTGTCCAAAGGATCACTTTCCACTACCTCGAATCGACCAGATCGTCGACTCCACCGCCGGGTGCGCTCGCTTGTCCTTCCTGGATGCTTACTCGGGTTACCACCAGATAAGGATGAAGGAAGAGATGAAGAGAAAACGGCGTTCATAACCCCACTCGGGGTCTACTGCTACACAACATGCCTTTGGGCTCAAGAACGCAGGCGCAACCTACCAGCGCATGATGCAAGACTGCCTCAAGAAGCAAATTGGGCGAAACGTCCAGGTCTACGTAGATGACATTGTCATCACAACAAGGGAGGAAAACACACTACTCGATGACTTGCGAGAGACGTTCGCAAACCTCAAACGCTTCCACATCAAGCTCAACCCGAAGAAGTGCACGTTCGGCGTTCCAGCCGGGCAGCTCTTGGGGTATCTAGTCTCGGCTCGAGGAATCGAGGCAGACCCGGAGAAAATACAGGCCATCTTGACGATGCAAAGGCCTTCAAAGCTCCATGATGTGCAAAAGTTAGCGGGTCGAGTGGCAGCACTCAGTCGATTCATCAGCAAGCTAGGCGAAAAAGCACTCCCGTTCTATCGACTGATGAAGAAAGCAGATAAATTCGAGTGGACGCCAGAAGCCGAAGCAGCCTTCACGGACCTCAAGCGAGTCCTCACAAGCCCTCCAATCCTCGTCGCACCAAGGGAACGCGAGCCACTATACCTATATGTCTCCGCAACTAACAGGGTGGTGAGCACCGTACTGGTGGTCGAACGCAGGGAGGAGGGACACACCCAAAGCATACAACGTCCAGTCTATTACTTGAGTGAAGTGCTCTCCATATCAAAGCAGCGGTACCCGCACTATCAAAAGCTGGCTACGCCGTGTTCATGTCCTCAAGGAAGCTGACGCACTACTTCGCAGAGCACCCGATCACTGTAATCAGCACCTCAGGGATCGGGGACATCCTCACAAACCCCAATGCAACTGGGCGAGTCGCAAAATGGCTCATCGAGCTAGCACCACGAGATATCAAGTATGATTACCCGAAGGCCATCAAAGCACAAGTCTTACCTGACTTCCACACCGAGTGGATCGAAGCTCAGTTGCCAGGAGCACCAGATGTGTCCAACTCATGGACTATGTACTTTGACGGCTCAAAGAAGAACGAAGGCGCAGGCGCAGGTGTCATCCTCATATCACCAAAAGGCGACAAGCTTCGCTATATCCTGCAGATGGAATTCGAGTTACCATCCAATAACGAAGCTGAGTACGAGGCCCTGATCCATGGCATGCGGATGGCCAAAGCCCTCGGGTGCACTCGACTGATGATCTATGGTGACTCGAATCTTGTGGTGCAGCAAACAATGAAGGCCTGCGATGCAATCGCAGATAACATGATCGCCTACCGTGACCTGTACAATCTCATGGAGGGCAGCTTCGAAGGCTGCGAGTTGCGGCACATAGGGCGCGAGAGTAACGAAGAAGCAGATAAGCTAGCCAACATTGGCGCGACCAAAGCACCAGTTCCACCTGGTGTCTTCCTCGAGCGCATCGAGCACAGGTCCATCAAGAAAAGCGAACATCTCCTACATCAGCCGCACCAGCCAAGAGCAAAGCACCTAGCACAGAGGACCCGCCAGTCGAGGTACTCCTCATTGAGCCAACTGGACTCAACCTTTCCTCGCATACATACTCCGCGGCGAGGTACCTGAAGACATAACAGAGTCAAGACGCGTCACTCGACGATCTAAAGCATACACCGTCATCAACGGCGAACTATACAAGCGCAGCGTATCAGGTATGTTCCAACGTTGCATAGCATTTGAAGATGGCCAAGCCATCCTTCGTGATATTCATGCAGGTACCTGCGGGCATCATGCCAGCAGTCGATCACTCGTAGCCAAAGCCTTTCGCGCAGGCTTCTACTGGCCCACAGCACTCAAAGACGCGGAGGACATAGTCAAAAGGTGCATCGGCTGTCAAAAATTCGCCACAAAGCCGCACGCACCCGCATCGGCGTTGAAGACAATACCATTGGCCTGGCCCTTCGCCCATGGGGGCTCGATATGGTCGGGCCACTCAAAAAATCCTCCCATGGAGGGCATACTCACCTTCTGGTGGCGGTCGACAAGTTCACCAAGTGGATTGAAGCAGTCCCTATCACAAGTTCGACTGCCACTACAGCAGTCAATTTCATAAAATCCATCATATACCGCTTTGGTGTGCCAAGTAGCATCATCACTGATAACGGTACAAACTTCACGGCTGAAGAATTCCGATCCTTCTGCAAAGAGCAGGACATTACGCTCAATTATGCATCTGTGGCACACCCGCAATCCAATGGCCAAGTCGAAAAGGCCAATGGACTTGTGACGAGCGGAATCAAGAAACGCCTCCTGGTGCCACTCAAAAGGGCCGCGGGTGCTTGGGTCGAAGAACTCCCGTCTGTGCTATGGAGCCTACGCACAACTCCCAACGCTTCAACACAATTCACCCATTCTTTATGGTCTACGGCGCAGAGGCAATCCTGCCATCAGATGTAAGATTCAATGCACCAAGAGTCGAGGCATACAACGAAGAAGATGCAGATGAAGCACTCGAAGATGCAGTCGACTTGCTCGAAGAAGCACGCAACACGGCGCTAGCACGCACAGCTGTCTATCAGCAAGACCTCCGCAACTATCACAGCCGTCGACTGCGTACCAGATCCTTCGAGGTTGGCGACCTGGTACTTCGACTGAAGCAAAAGAAGGTGCACAAACTCGCTTCTCCATGGGAAGGACCCTTCATCATCACCGAGGTCATTGGTGGTGGAGCATACAGACTGAAGCACGCGAAGACAGGCGAACTCTCGCACAATCCTTGGAACGTTGCGCAGCTGCGCCGTTTCTATGCTTAGATTGCTCAGTCGCACAATGTAATAGGCACATATGTCGGATGGCTGCAGGTTTCAGACGCGCTCTTTTCCTTACCAGGGTACCTAAGGGGACTGGAAGGTTTTTAATGAGGCGGCCTGCAGCTTAACATTCAAAAATGGAATATAGTCAATGATTCCTCATATTTCTCCCTGCTTACTACTCGCATAACTTATTCGCACAACTTAGCCTCACCCGAATACTCGGGGGCTGCGCTATCTCAAAGCATGAGCTTTCGCTCCTTCTTCAAACATAATACCCCAGCCGCACTCGAATACTCGGGGGCTGGGTCATAAAATCATACAAAAAAAGTTGCTCAAAATCATGAGTTGAAGCTTCAAACATCGCAAAAATTCACAGCCTCACTCGAACACTCGGGGGCTGTGCAATTCATGTTCCATACTAAGTGTTTTCATAAACCCCACTCGATACACTCGGGGGCTGCATACATACAATAAACAAATATACACTACGTAAAGTGGCAAATTTACACTCGGGGGCTGCCCTATACAGAAACCCTAATCTTCCGGTTCGTCCTTGACTGGAAGAACAGGCCCATAAGTTGAGCGTGATAACAATCAACCAGTACCCTCGCATATTCGACTGTTTCGTCAAGTTGCGACTGTGACAAGGTCGATCCAGGCACGGGTGGACGTAGCTGCATATGTGGACGCTTACTCCGGATATACGCCATCGTTGCGTTGGCACCATCCACAAGCTTCTGGGTGACAAAATCTCGAATGGGACCTGCACTCCGGAAAAGCCCGAGCAGCGCGTGGATTCCTTGAGGTTGCGGCCCTGTCGGGAACAGAGTCTGGTTGATTCGACTGAAGGCCGACCTGCATAACTCGAGCAGCATAGTGCTCCGCCACACTCGATCCTTTAGAGTTGCGAGTATGCGGCTCGGTGCTTATCCAAGCGAAAGTGCTGACGGCCCGTCGTTGGTTCGTCAGTCGCATTGTTCAACTGCTCATCACACGAGCCTGCTCCGCCTGGAAATCTGGAACAAAACCTGCAACAACGCACGTTGGATCAACAAAAAGGCAGACTATGAACTCTTGAGATCAAGGCAGTCATGCTTACACTCGAGTTGTCTGTTCACGATCTCCATCTCGCCAAGCACATAGTCCTCTCGCTGAGTGGGTAAAGCAGGCCTCGCCCTCATCATATCCAGCTCGCTCTGGGCATTCTTCAACTCTTGCTCCAGTTTTGCGACTCGAGCCTTCATATAACGCATTACTGCGGCATCGTTTGCCACCTGAGCTCGAGATCGAGTAGGAGCACGATGCCGCGACGAGCTAGATGAAGTAGCGGCTGCCTGTTTCTGTTCCAAACATCATAAAAGTTTCATGAGAAACTCATCACAAAGCTCAGGCGAGTAACAGCACATAGCCTACAGGCAGAGGCATAACAAAGGAACCAAATCCATACAAGTGTGGCAAAAGCATAAGCATACTCGAGGTATCATAAAAGTATAATTACAGTCCAGCAAAAGGGAAGATGGCTCTAAAGTCTATGACGCAGACTCCGACCTAGCCCTACGCGCGCGATTGGCGACCTCCGCTGACCGGCGCTCCACGGTAGTCATAAAAATTTCAGCCAGCTGCGAGGCTGGCTCGTTCAAATGCTTCAGAGACACCAGTTTCCCATCCGGCTTCCGAGGGAAATCAGACAGAGCGGCCTTGAAGTCACCCTCTATCCCATGACCTAAAAGGAGCTTGAGGGTGGTTTCTGAGCCGCGTACCGTCAGGGTGCGAGCAAAATTCGTCATCGTGGAGGTTCCGGGCCGAGGACGTCGGCAAAGCCTTCCACGGTCGAGGGAGGTTGGCCAGACGGGAACACGCCCTTGTATACGGCGCCGAGTGTGCTCGTAGACTTGGCGAGTGCATCCTTAGCTTGGGCGGAGACGACGTCCAGGTCGCCAATAGCACGGTCGAGGGATAAATCGCCACTCGCCTGGTCTACAGGTGCAGGTGCGCCAACAGCTCCTTCAAAAATCAGAAAGAACAGAAACTCTTACACGACATTCAGCGGCAACAGAAGTAAACAAAAAGTGGCAAATTATACTCACCGCCCACGTCTCGGGTGAGGCTAGCCAGACGCTCAGCATATTCTTTCTCGCGCAAGGCAGCGGAGTTCTTGGCATCATCCAAAGCCTTCTTCGACTCAGCACGCTGCTTGGCGAGTGCATCTTCTAGCTCCTTCACCCGGGACTCAGCCGATGCCTTGTCATCTGAATTTGATGGCAAGAAGTAATCAAACACTCAGCTAAGCAAAGACAGTGCAAAAGGGACTTCGGGTTACAAATCAAAATACACTTACGAGTGAGTTGCTCCAAACTGGTGCGCAGGCTATCCCTCTCTTGCTCCAGTTGGACAAAAGCTTTGCCCGATTCTACCAAGTTGAGGTAGTAAGGCTGCAAGCACACGAAATCAGCATAAGTTATACATAACCAGTCCGTATGCGGACTCGACAAAAAGACACTTACGTGTTCTGTCCAAGGCACGGGCTTCGCGGCTGATGTCCCGACCTCCGGAGCTGCGGCACTCATAGCTTTGGCCGTCTCAATAGCAGTAGTTGCGGCTGCTGATTGAACGACTTCTGGGTCACATGAGAGGCTTCCGGGTGCTCTGGAGTCGTCATCTTCTCGGATGGGGGAGTCATCGGGCGCACAGTCTCAGCACTGCGAGTGACAGAAGAAATACAACATAAGCAAGAGTATCAACAAGCAAACTTTAGTACAAAAAGCTCAGACGCATACCTGTGCTCTTCTTCCTCCTCGCTATCAAGGTTGTCAAAATTGGGACCTCCAAAAAGCAGCTCCTCACCCGACTGAGGAGGAGGAGCTGAGCTCAACGGGCTCACGTTCAAAGGAGCAGCTGTGGTAGTAGGAGACGAGCCCGAGTCTCCGTCATCTCCCACATCTGATTCCTTCGCGGGTGAACTCGTGGAGGAAGACACAACTCGGGCCGCCCGACGGCGCTTGCGAGTGGGAACCTCGCTCACATCATCAGTCGTGGCGAGCTCCTTGGCCTGCACTTCCTCTGCCCCTTCCTCTTCGACCTCTTCCGTGGGAGATGTGGTAGCCGAAGGTAGAGGCGATTCATCTCCTCCCTTGCTTCTACCGTTTGCACCTCCGTTTCATGAGTTGGGCCATCTTCGGGAAGAGGAGGAAGGGTCGATGCAGTCGAGTGGCCCTGCATACAAATACAGCAGTCGAAAGTTACAAAGATGCACAACAAAATAACAAAAGCAGGAGATCATAAACTTGACAGTTCACTAACCTCCTCCAAAGGCTTATCAGGACCATAAGGAGTAACAGGGCAGTCGACGTTGCAGGGCTCGCTGGACTTCGTGCTGGTGATGGACCGCACATGCGACACCAGCTCGCTCTTCGACAGCTCCTCTTTGCTCATTCGGGTGGCGTCGAGCGCACCCTCGTACTCCCACATGGGGTGGGCGCGAATGCGGAGCGGCCATACCCGCATCTTCACAAAGGTGGCAATCAAATGCACACCAGTTACGCTGCCCAGCAGCTCTCCAATCTTCGACAGCAGAGGCGCCGCTTCTGCCTTTTCTTCAACCGACAGCGGGTGGTCCCAGGCCTTCGTCCTCGCGACTATACCAGCAGTCGAAAAGGGCGGGACTCCTTCCTGGTCGACGCGCACATAGAACCACCTTTCCTCCACCCTTGCGCCGAGTCGACTGGCTTCAGGGCGAAGTAGCGGGTGTCGCTGCGCACCTGGATCCCGAAGCCGCCAACAGGATAGGTGCGGCCGCCTCGGTTGTTGGGTCGGACCATGAAGATCGACTTCCAGAGGGCCCAGCTGGGAGAAACTCCCAAGAAGCACTCGCACAAAACCATAAAACAGGCAATGTGCATAATGCCATTCGGGGTGAAATCATGGATTTGCACCCCGTATGCATACATCAATCCGCGAACGAAGTCGTGGAAGGGAAGCGAAAAACCCCTAGGCAGAAACTCCGCAAAACAAACGCGCTCGTTAGCGCGAGGCTCGGGGAGTACCTCCTTGGGCGACGGCGGCGGACGAACAGCTGGTCCGCGGGTGGCAGCATTCCCTCCTCGCGAAGCTTGTCCAGATGCGCCTCCTTGATGGTGGATTTCGTCCAATCGCCGTCGCTCTTCTTGAGGTCGACGGCGGCCGCAGATGCGCCAGCCGCAGTCTTTTTCCCCTTCATCGCGGGCGCGTCGGCAGCAGCAGCTTTCCTCTTTGGCGCCATGGCAGCGGTGGCTAATGGGAACAGAGGGAGCTCGGGCGCAAGAACAATGGAGGCGAGAGGAGGACGATGAAGCAGGGGCGGCGCGCAGAGCAAATGACAAGTAAAAAGTAATGCCAGCGTCGTTCCCCTATTTACCACAAATCAAAGGCAATCACAGCCGTTCATATCCTAATCGTGCGTTACGCACGCAATCTCACCGTACACGTGGCAAACGCGGAGGGCAACCGTCGCCGGCCACTCCGCCCACTACGCACGCAAAAAGAGGAGCCATCATCACGCCTCCGTAAAAAGTGGGCCAGAGTGGTCAAATCAAGTCCAAACGGCACCGTCGTTGGTCAGCTCTGCACAATGGGCCCACCTATGTGTCACATCCCATCCATCACAGCATAACGCAAGCCACCGCGTGTCAGGCAGCGCAGTCGCCAAAAAACGTCATCCCTGACGTCATCTCAAGCGCTCTGGTCAGAAATACATTCGAGTCTGCCCAACGCATCTCGGTCAATCGACTGCCTTGTTTGTTTTGGGTCACTCGACCGTTCCTTCGACTGAGGCATATTACTCCCATCGGGAGCATATCAAAAAATCTTCGACTGGAAATGATCAAGATAAAATGATTTTGAGATTATCCTCCATTACAAGTAATACATCATAATCTCGGGGGCTACTCCCATCGGGAGCACTGTCGTGCACCCGATAGAATTACGGCAAAAAAATTCTTCGATTAACATATGCAGGGTGATAAAATCTGAGATTATCCTCCATTGCAAGCAATAAAGCACAATCTCGGGGGCTACTCCCGTCGGGAGCGCTGTCACGCACCCGATAGAATAACGACAATGTATCAGTCGACAAAAGGCTCGACTCAGTCCATATACAAAATCATACTCGAAACATTCCCGAGTTGCGTCCGCCGCAAATATCTCGGATGTTGCACGCATAGTGCAAAGGTAAGACCCGCCGAACTTTCGAGCTGGGCTAAGGACCGTTCCAGCAACGTAGATCCTTATACTTTCCATGTCAGCAGACATGATGACAAATCCTGACGGACGCGTTGGGTAAAATTCAAATTTATGCTGCAGATCGACTCAGTAAGACCTCCGCGGCCTAGTCGACTCTGACCAGTTTGTTCCAAATTTGAGTTCGGAGACTCGAGTTTGATTGAAAGCTAGTTAGGTTTTACCCGAATGTGTAGTTAACCAGTCCCGATCCGTCGAGTGTACTGGGCCTGCTAAGCTATTATCCCTTGGTCATCATAAGCAAAAACCACAGTCGATGTGATACTCGACATAGCCAACATGTGCTATTCATACATGAATTCCAATTATAATATACAGAATACAAAGCATATGACGTGCACTTACAAACGAGTTCATGCCCGATTTTTCGAGTCAGACAAGTACTCATAGGCTACTGACAAGGGTATACATCTCGGGTACCCTACCGTGAGGGTACCTGGTGCACGTGGCGACTAAGGCCCAATAACGAAGAGCCTATTCGAAGCACAAGACCAAGGCCCAAGAAGATGGAGTACCCGCCAAGATTAGTCATAGGCATAGTCGGTTTAGGCTTTCCTTATGTGTAAACTAGGTCGGTTATGAACTCCCGAGACCCAGCCTATTTAAAGGCTGGGAGGGGTGCCGATCGAGGACCAAGCCATACTCAAACCACCAAAACTCTAGCGAGATCGACATCTCACGGAGCCTCCTTGTAACCGCATAATCTCACACGATCAATAACAGACAAGCAGGAAGTAGGGTCTTTAACTCCACCCGAGGGACCTGAACCTGGGTAAATCTTTGCCTCTGCTTGTCAGCCGACGAAACTACCAGTACTACCACGTTCTCTCTCCATAATCTCAACCCTAGGTCCTTAACCATGGGATTTGATGAGTGTACCCCTCGTCAGATGTCATCCACCAAACCAGTTGCGACAATGCCGCCCAATCCTTGCGCAGGCGCTTCTCAGTCATTTTGCCTAGTCTTAGAGACCCGCAAATTTTGGTTTGGGTCGTGACGTGGAAGGATCTCACACCATAGCTATGTGGTGAAGGGACAGTCTGCGAGTAAGTGTTGCACCGTCTCGGGTGCACCAAGGCAAAGTGCACACAAATCGTTGTGAGGACATCCTCGCTTAGCCAGTCTATCGGCAGTAGGGCACCGGTACTTGAACACGCCTTTCTTGCTCGACGAAAACGAGAACATGTTTCTCTTCGGCCTTATCTGTTTCTGGCAACCGCGCAGCGCTGGACATTACAATCAAGGAGAAAAGGAAATATCCATGTATTGTGAAGAGTTACAAAAGAAGTGGGAAGTAAAAAGGGTGGGAAAACAGAGCATTTTTGTATTGTTGTATACTAATACAATCTAGCGATTCGTGAATTCTTCTACTGAATTTGAAAATTTGGGAATCTTATCAGGAGTATGATTTTTCTTAGAATTTTTCCTCCATCTGATTGTGTTCGATGAATTTACACACAATTTGATATTTTATAATCCATAAAGAACAATTTGTACTTAGTTTTCATGATTTTCATGTTTATAATGTATTGTGGTGAAACCACTCTATTAACTCCGCACACAACCCTTTGGTATGAGAATTAGCGGATCATGAATTAGCAATGGAGTTACATTGGGCATCTGCTTCCACATATTTGCTACACCTACTTATCACTTCTCATTCATAATAGGAGTAATTGGTCTCTATGTTGTGTAAAACATTGATCTCCACATTTTACCCTGAAGTTGTCCATTTGTGACACTTTTTATCCAATTTCGTGAGACAAAATAAGAAATACATTATATATAAAATTTTAAACTTGGTTTTACGCCGTTTCGACATTCTGCATGTTTCTTTAGAAAATACCGACCTCTTATATCAATGCAAAATATGTAAAGATTTGAGGGCATCATCGACGATAATGTCCAGTCTTTTCTTGGCCATATGTTCAATTCCTCGTTCTTGTCATGATATTTTTGAATCTCAATCATCAACTCACAACTTATCCTACGAAAATGCATCAGAAAAAGAGGGTTCAAAGTCTCTAAAATGTTTGTGTAAAAAAAAAGTCTCTAAAATGGGTAATCTAGACAAATTTCACTAGTGTCAAAATGCATACCTAGAGGGTAAAAAGTGGAATTCACTCTTTGTAAACTGTAGATAGTTTGTCTTTGCATCTATGTGCACCCATGTTTTTCATAAGACATTGTCATTTGGTTTGGAATTCTTCCACATATTAGTTTTTTTAGGACAAGACTTTGATGAACAATTAGCTCACAAGAATAATATTGTATGGCATAAACGATATATTTAAATGTTTTCCAGAGTATGTTTTGTGGTGCTTACATATTACTCTCTCCGTTCCAATTTAATTGACTTGCTATCCACCACATGTGGATATATCTATACAGTCAATTACATGTATAGATACATCCACATGTGGTGGATAGCAAGTCAATTAAATTGGAACGGATGGAGTAATAGAATAGGTGTTGGGGAGCACTCCGCTCCACACAGCAATCCTTTGGTAGGCTACTGAAAGACGTTCCCGTAGCCAACTACTCCCCCGTTCCACTTTAATTGACTTGCTATCCACCACATGTGGATGTATCTATACTTGTAACATGTCTAGATACATCCACATTTGGTGAATAGCAAGTCAATTAAATTGAAACGGAGGGAGTACTTACTATCTTTGTTTCTTAAAGGAATGATTTTTTTTTGGTAGAATCAAACAACGTAAAATCCAACTGGGTTTACTATAAACTTTGTTGCTAACTTTAGGTCAAGCGGGATTTAAGTTAAGAGCTACGTCAATTTTTTGACGGTGGAATTTGCATTGTGTTTCGTAACTACACATCGTTGTACATGAGTTACAATTGCATATGAGGCTAATTGTGTGCAAATGCACATGCTATTTTAATAATTGCACATAAAATTGCATATGTAATTGAGTGACAAATTATTTCTGGGTCAACGGAGAATTAGCCGCTTCTTATTACAAAACTATGCATAACTATATTACGGAGTACTAAATACTGTTGTGAAATCTACTGATATTGATTTGGTAGTGTAGATTGTAATGATCTTTGTATTATTTTGGTTAAATTTTACATTGTTCGACTTTAAAAACCTGTACATACTCTTTTCACAAACTAAATTGTATACATGCCCACGACGATCTAGAAAGATTGACTAGAAATTTAAAGTCAAATAATACTAACCGTGCCAAATAGCGGGCATATTGTGGAGTACATTTAACCACGGATTCGCATCATTCATCAGTTTCCTTGGAGCAAGTGGCGACACCTCACCGCCCCCTGATAATCCCGGAAAAACGAAAAGGAAACACAAATTGGCCAGCCGTATAAAATCTGGAGTTGAAGACCCGATCGATCAATCGCCGCACGAATCAATCCTCGAGAAGTCCACCCTCCACCGAAGACCACCACCAAAAGATCGATCCGTCGATCACCCTCGCCGCCATGTCTGTCAACGGCGCGGCGGGGCCGGACACCGACGCCCCGGCCGGCGAGGGCCTGGAGCTGGCGCAGTTCGGGGCGGGCTGCTTCTGGAGCGTGGAGCTGGCGTTCCAGCGGCTCCCGGCGTGGCGCGCACGGAGGTGGGGTACTCGCAGGGGCACGTCGACGCGCCCACCTACCGCGACGTCTGCGGCGGCGGCACCGGCCACTCCGAGGTGGTGCGCGTGCACTACGACCCCAAGGAGATCCCCTACGCCGTCCTCCTCGACGTCTTCTGGGCCAAGCACAACCCCACCACGCTCAACAGACAGGTACGTGATTCTCGTCGGGGAATTCCGGTGCCGCGGACGAGACGAGATCTTGTCGCCTCGCCGGCGTCGCAAGGTCCATTGAACCTGGAACGGGTCTTGGACTCTTGGGGGCTGAATGTAGATTTTTCTGTGCCAATCGTGGCAATACTACTAGTTATCTGCCCGTTTTTCTATCTTGGAACGAAATGTTTTTAAATAATCAGTGGATTTTACTTTTAAACGCAAAAATCCTGTGATAGCACACAGCGAATAGATCATTGTATTGCCTGATTCAAAGGAACTTCTAGTCGAATAGGAATATAAAATTGCTGGATTCTTAACTGTGATATGTTACAGATTCATTCAACATTATCACCCTAAAACCTTCGCGGTTGGCACATCGTGTTTTTAGATGGACACGCCGCGCGTAAACTAGTTAAGCTTTTTGTTTGACCGATCCCTTGCCGCCATGTGTATTTCAGGGCAACGACGTCGGGACGCAGTACCGATCAGGCATCTACTACTACACGGCGGAGCAGGAGACGCAGGCGCGGGAGTCACTGGCGGAGAAGCAGCGGGAGTGGAAGCAGAAGATCGTGACCGAGCTCCTCCCAGCGAGGAAGTTCTACCTGCGGAGGACTACCACCAGCAGTACCTCGAGAAGGGCGGTCAGTCCGCCAAGAAGCGCTGCTCCGACCCCATCCGCTGCTACGGCTGAGCGTTGATGATCAACGCCGGTCCAGCGATCCGTGGCGCACGGGGTGCAACAGTCCCCACATCCTCGTCGGCCGGTGTACTCGTGATCTAAGGACACCATCAGCGTGATTGTGTTGGATCAGTACCAGATACTGCTATGTTTGTGTTGTAATAATGCTTGTAGCATGCGAAGCTCTTGTCCAATGTCTTTTTTGTTTGATGACTTTATCCATCACTATTCTCAAATGTTTGATTGCTTAGTGCTCATGTGCGGAATTAGTTAATCACGAGGAGAGAGGCGACCAGATAATCGACGTGCGGTGTAATAAAGGGTGATGCAGATGGAGGAGAGAACGAGAGGGGATGGAAGAGGAACGAGGGGGAGGAGTATTAACATTAAGCCCCCTTTGCAAGAGAGCACCGGATACCATTGATCATCTTCTTGTGGATTGTCGGTACTCCACTCGCCTTTTGGATTCCATTCGAGATTGGTTAGGCTTCTACACCCTCGACCCTCATCATTGGACGGGGTTCGACATCAAGGAAGGGTGCTCGCACTTCGCTAATGGCCCTAACTCGGAAGATTTGGCCTCCCTTGCCTTGCTCATGACTTGGGAGATCTGGAATGAAAGAAATGTGCGGGTCTTTCAAATAAAATTCACCCCTCATTCATCATTCTCGACAAGGTTAAGAAGGAGGCTAGACTTTGGATCATCGCCACCACTAAATGTTTGAGTGAAATAATGCCGGAAGAGTAGGCGTTGGGAGTGTGGTGTGGTTTTGAATATTGTCAGCAAAATCTTGGCCCACCATTGGATTTCAGAAAACTCTATAAATATTTGTTATACATGGATGCCCCAGAGCTTTCCACAAAGAATTGAAGGTAACTATATCATATAAAAGTAGCACATATAATCCACAAAGGCTATATTTTCTTTCATTATGCGTCCTTGTACACCTATGTCAAGTGAGATTTCCTCACTCTATGTTGATGATGCTAGTCGTTTGATCTAATTTTGATTCCTCCACCCTTGTATGAATGGATCTCATCTACACGGAGGCATCAGATGACTTAGCGTTTTTAGTTAGACATGAGGAAATATATCGGGCTACAAAGATTTAGCAAATGATTTATCTTGTTAGACATAGGGTAGTGAGTTCACCAAAAAATCTTAAAGGCGTCCGATGCTTATTATTAAGAAAAACTAACACAATTTGTATTAAAAGTTATGATTATAATTTGCTAAAAGTATATATGTAATTATAAACATTAAAATTGTATGAATTTCATATTCGATATTATATATACATATAATCATATGGTTAATTGCACTAAGCATAATTTAAAATATTTTAAAGTTGAAAACCTGAATTTTGAAAAAATAAAAAGGTTTGGTATAAATCCATTGTAATTACATATGTACTTGATCACCTTTCTTACATCTGATCTGATGATTTCCTCCCCCCAAGGGACGCATGCTCATTCCTGGAAGGGCCATCGCAAAATTTGCCACATTGAACAGTTTGCAGCAGGATAGGAATAAGTTTTTTTAAATGGTTTCTAATACACAAACATGATATCCAGAATATTAGCAAAAAAGTAGTTTTCACAAAAAAAAAACTCATCTGCTCATGTCCTCGGTCTTTAATTACTCTTTGTGGTCTTCTTCAACTTAGAATTTATTAGGTTGTGCTCTTTTTCAAGAACACTCAGGCCATCCTTTTGGAACTTCATTTCATTTAAGCGTGCATTTCTCGTATCATAGATGCGGTACTCTACCTCAAATTCTTCATTATAGCTCATTGTAGCATAATCTTCATTATTAAGCAACATATTCCTCACATTTGGAAAACCTTATTATCATGCCATCTTCCTTTGCATTTATAACATTTAGTGTTACTATTGTGAGATTGGATGCATTTTGAAGATTTGACCTTGAATGTAGTTGCTTCCTTCGTAATCATGTGGCTTGCCAACATTGATCGACTTTGCATCCATATTCCCATCCCCTTCCCGTAAATTAAATGTTAAAAGCATCTCCACTCGCGGCGCCCGAATGGTCGTCCAGACAAGCGTTATGGGCGCCATCCGGACGAGTAGCAAGGAATAGGCGGCGTTGCTCCCCACTCGCGGCGCCCAATTAAAATTTTGTAAACTTAAAATACGACGAATTTCATTCAAATTTTAGGACATATTACAAATTCGAATGAAATTTAACAAAATTTAAACGTAAACTACTCTAATGACGGCGGTAGTGCTCGAACTTGCTATACTCGTCCTCCTCCTTGACGACGCCCCCGCCGTTGGTCCCTGCTTCGTCGTCCTCCTCCTTGGCGTGTATGGGCCCTGCTCCACCGCCGCCGGTGAGGTCGAAGTAGGGGGCACCCTTCTCCTTGGCGTGCTCCCTCGTTGGGCGCAGACCTCCGGCAGGGGGAGCCCCGGCACATCGTTGCGCGATGTGGTGAGGGAGGCCCTGCAACGTCGTAGTCCATGTAGGCCTACGCCCGCATCAGCTCGGCGAGGAGCGGCAACACCTCCTGCTCCGCCTTCAGCTTCATCAGCTCTGACTTCAGCGTCAGGAGCGGCGACGAGCGGGAGCGTGAGGAAGAGGCCAAGCGCGAGAAGGAGGAGGTCGTGCACGACGAGGAGCGCGACGCCGAGGCTGCCGTCCACGGCACCCAGCGGTTAGCCGAAGGAGGAGGAGGAGGCACCGCCGGAGTGTGGAGGAGGGATCCGTCGCGCGGATGTGGTCGAGGATGAAGGGGAGCGTGCACCCCGTTACGCCCCAGAACGTGTCGCGGCCGGCGACGTTCTTTTCCCACGACGGCGCTCCCGGGCCGTCCCAGCGGTTGATCTCCTCCTCGTACATCTGGTGAAACCCGCCTCGTAGCGGGTGCGACAATGGGATGTCGCCAACGGAGAGCGACCACATCCCCGATGCGCGCATGTCTGGCGGCGCCAAATGACCGTTGTCGCGCAGCGCGTGCGCCTGCTCGACAAGTAGGGTGCGCGGCGCAAATCCGTTTGCCGTCGCGCGGGGGCATTAACGATGTTGCCCTCGAAATGGCGCGCCGCATTGACGCGACGCCACACTGCCGTCGGCTGGGCAACCGAGGAGAGATTAACTCGGTTCGACCTTGGACCTTTGCATCAGCATCATCGAAGGCGCCGTGGCAATGACAGGGTTGGCCCGCGCACCGGAGTCCAACGTGGCGTCGTGCGCGGCTTCGTCTAGCGCAGTCGCTCTCCATGAGGAGGGCGTGGGTTGGGTGTGCAGGACCAAACTTTGCGCCGCGCCGGACCAAAATTGCAGTTGGGCGCCGCGAGTGGGAGCCATTTTTGGTCCGGCATGCCCGAAACACCTTTGGGCGGCCCCTTTGAGCGCCGCGAGTGGAAATTCTCTAAAGGAATGCTTCCAATAGCTCGATTATTTAGAGACTTGTTTGGAGGCGCTTGTCTTGTTGCTCTTCTTGGACATCACGATGCACATGTTCCGATACATTTTGATAGGGAGCCTTGTTTTTCGTTTCTTAGGGTGGTCATAGTGGAGAATAACTTTTAGATTATAACATGCACATGTTACTAGTCAGTGTTACTAGCTACATAGTGGTAAGTGCCATAGATTTCCTGGTGCAGGATTTGAGCACGTGGCGTCCAACTGTCATTCAATACTGGCACGCAATTTGCAAGACTCTCACCGCTAACTCTAATGGATTTCGCTCAGCCATCATCCTGATTTTTTCTTGGAAACTATGGAAGGAGAGAAATACACAAGTGTTCAACAACAAGTCAACAATGCCATCGGTTCTCTTCCAGGAGATCATGGACAAGAGCAAAAACTGGGTCTACGCCGGCGCTAAGCATATGGCAGAAATTATCACTTGATTTGCCCTAGGGGCATGTTTTTCTTCTGGCCTAGGCTGTGTCATGTTTATTTCTCCTATATCAATATAAAAGATAAATGTTTTTTTAGTTTCAAAACAGAATAAGTACCATAGGTGTGGTAAGATAGAGACATTCATTTATTATTTATAAAACTCGCTTTACATTGGGAAGTGTGGTATGATGTAGTAATAGCTATGTTAATCCATTTGTTTCTCTCTTCATTAGCCCCATCATCATTTATAACTATGTTTTATGGTTACTACCACTATAAGTACCATTTCTGTAGTTGTTAGGCCTGTGCCAACGCGCGTATCCTAGCGCGAAATCATATGAAGAAAGCTGACGTGGATGCGTAGTTAAGGAAGAAAGAGAATGGTGCTGTATGTATACGTAGAACGGCTCTTGGCGTTTAACTTGACACACAGTAAATGCAGAATCCATCCGGTGCATACAGCCAGATCGTGTGACCACTCAGTTGGAGTTTTTCTACCAGCTGATGTTGAATAGGGGCAGGCCACACCGGGGACCATATTCAGTTAGGCCATAAACTGATCTAAAATCAAAATCTGTAGACACGGCATAAAGAAACGATCCATTGACATAGTCGTTTTTAACATGGCTGTATCTTAGAAAGATACGATGATTAGAACCGACGCATTGACACAGGCCTTAATGAGTAATGACAGCTGTGCAGCCAAATGAGCCAATCGCCTCGGACAGTTGACTAGAAGTCTAGAACTAGAACACCACAAATTTCCCCATCTCGTTCGCGCGGGTGTGTGGATCCCGTACACCACGCCGCCTGTAATTTCCACCGGCCGTCGCACCTCCAGAGTTAGGGGCCGAGGAACCGCAACGATGGCCGCCGGTGACCTGCGCAGCCTGGCCGCGGTCTCGGCCGCGGTCACCCTGGCCATGTGCTACGTCCGTTTCGCGGCGCGGCGCCTTCGCCGGGCCTCCCCCGCCTCGCCGCGTTCCTCCGGTGCTCGCCGTCCTCCATTCCTCCCCCTCGCCTTCCGCGCCCTCCACCCGCGCGCCATCTCCGGCTTCTTCCTCGCCTGGCTCGCCGAGTTCAAGCTCCTCCTCCTCGCCGCCGGCCAGGGCCCCCTCCACCCGTCCCTCCCGCTCCCCGCCTTCGTCGCGACCGCGTCCGGCCCCGTCCGACTCCGCGGCGACAAGGCCAAAACCCCGCCGTCGGGTCTCAGCCTCGTCTCCTCCGCCGTCATGGCCGCGCTGCTCGCGGTCATCTTGGCGCTGTACCGGTACGAGGAGCGGATGAACCAGTACGTCCTGCTCACCCTGTACGCGTTCCACGTGTACTTCGCCCTGGAGCTCGTGCTGGCGTCCGCGGCCGTGGCGGCGCGCGCGCTGCTGGGCCTGGATCTGGAGCCGCAGTTCGACCGGCCGTACCTCTCCGCGTCGCTGCGGGACTTCTGGGGCAGGCGGTGGAACCTCTCGGTGCCCGCCGTGCTACGGCCGTGCGTGTACAAACCCGTGCGCGCGTGGCTCGGCAGCGCGCCGGCGGCGGTGTTCGCGACGTTCCTCGTCTCCGGGCTGGTGCACGAGCTGATGTTCTTCTACATCACGCTGCAAACCGCCCACCGGGGAGGCGACCGCCTTCTTCGCGCTGCACGGGGTGTGCGCATTGGCGGAGGCGTGGTGGGCGAGCCACGACAAGTGGTGGCGCCCGCCGCGGCTGGCAGCGACCCCGCTTGCGGTGGTGTTCGTGATCGTGACGGCGTTCTGGCTCTTCTTCCCGCCCATCACGAGGCCCGGGGCCGACAAGGTGGCGATCGCCGAGTGCGAGGCGGCGGTCGCCTTCCTGCGGGACGCCGGGGTATGGGCGGCGGGCTCCGTTCAGTCCGTCCGGACCGGCCGCTCGTAGTGCGGACGGACGAGCGGTGCGTCACGCCAGACGCGCCAGCCATCAAGAGATCGTTTCTGCTTGCCAATGAGACACTGAGAGCGATGCATAGGTGCTGTCGGCAGCTATTAAGCCTATTTGATACGAAAATGTAGCTGAAGAAATAAAATAGCCATACTCTGGCAATCCATTCCTTGTCTTGCTGGTCTCCTCTGTAATTTCTTATAGTCGGGGAGAAATGTTGATAGCTGTGTGTATGGAGGAAATCAGGAGTGTGAGACTTCGATGATTTATGTTTCGGAATAACTAGCAGCTAGTAAGAGCATATCCAGTAAGTGATGTAAAACAGGAACTAAAAACGGCTTGATGTAGATGTTATATCAGTATAAAAAGGTGGTTTTTAGATCACAAAAAAGTACAACTCCAACCGCCGCCTGGGTCGCCTTCTTGGACCACTCCAAAGCGGCAGCCAGTGCCGAAGACGAAGTTAACAACACAAACATGTATTCTCATAGAGCGGTTTATCTAGCCCATCACAGAGAGTTGGGGCAGGTGTTATGAAGATGCAAGTTCTGAGAGGAGGAAATGGGAATTGGAATAGACTAATTGTGCGACATCTGGACAACTGGTGAGTGTTGCTAAATCGAGTATATTTTTCAGCCCTTGTACGCTGGTGGACAGAAGGGTTGAAGTATGTTCTTTTTTTTTCTTTTTTTTTGAATTTAAGTATGTTCTATTCTTGATATCATGACGGAAGCAATTTCGGATAAGTACCTTGACCTCCCACCTTTGGTAGGAGTAGATAGAACGGATTGTTTCTAACGTCTCATTGACAGAGTTTGTAAGTTGCTTAGTGGTTGGAAGGAAAAAACACTATCTTTTGGTGATAAGGAAATTCTCATAAAGGTTGTTATCCAATCTATTCCAGTTTATACTATGTCGGTATTCAAACTTTCCAAAAAGATATGTAAAGGGATAATCTCAGCAATGTCCCAATTCTGGTGGGGAGATGATGACCAACAGAAACATATACACTGGTTTTCTTGGTGAAAAATGTGTATCCCGAAAAAGCAAGGAGGTATGGGTTTTCGAGATTTGGAGAGGTTTAATATGGCTATTGTGAGGACCCCGGATTAATTATCCGAGATACTCGTTATGTTTCCTGCAACAGTCCCATGATCAGTGTGCTGTTGCACATAACTTGAGTTGGTATCACAGAACACCCACAAATACCGAATAATTATACTTACGTGCTTGAAGTGATCAGCTTCAATAAGGTACTTGCAGCGGAATCACCAAATCAACGTGGAGCCCAAGTCATTCGCCTTTACCCTACAGGCAGCTGACTGGGAAGCGCCCTAGTTCGCAAAGACGTCAGTGAACTCCTCCTCGTCGAACTGCTCTTCTCTGGAATCTGGCTAAGACAATAGCCAGGGACGAAACCAATATGAGTACATTTGATTGTACTCGCAAACTACCCCAACAGGAACATGCACTATTTTTTTTTTTTTTTTTTTTTCAAGACTTTTATTTTTAGGGGAAACCTTCCCCAAATCTTTCAAAAGGAGAAGAGTAGATTTTTAATCCTGTTAAAAACAAAACCTTTTGGAAAGTAGTTTTCTTAATATCTTTGTTTAAAAAGGGTAAGAAATCTTTTTAAATCTTTTTCCCGAAAAATACACCTTCTTTTGAAAAGGGTAAGAAACCTCTTTTAAAACCTTTTTCCTCGAAAAACAACTTCTTGTCCTGATTCCAAGCCCGTCGCTACCTCGAACCAACTCATTGGTACAGGTACGAAATAACCTTTCCAAAACTCAACACCTTTCTCAAAACTTGCACATGGTCTTAGGACAGCCTTCCAACTGTCCGTATCCGAGGACTCGGCTATTCGAATAGTTTTACCCTCTGCAGAGGTAGTACGCTTTTCCCACACCCATCCGGTCACTCATCGTGTCAGCCACGTCCCGCCATACCGGAGGTATGCGAAGTTGAGTTCCCGGCCATAGCCTGTCCTTTGCTCATGCTAGTATAGGACCCTGCCTCTACGACACATTCCATCGACACTCAAACCCTCAGGAACTAAGTGTGAGGACTCGTAGTTCTGCCCGGCGGACCCAAGGGAGCCCTTCAATCCTCTTCCTCCAAACACGTCCATACCGGCTTCCGGTAGACCAACACTGAAGAGGACCCAGGTCAGGGGGTAGGTCCTCAGACCATCCCCTCATGGAACGAGGTTATCCTCGTTGTTGAGGCATCCAGTACTAACACGAGCAAATTATATGACTACGCCCTTGCCCATATGTGGGTAAGTGTGGTCGCACAGGATAATGGTTGGTCGTCATAGTACTAGGACACAATGTGCATTTTTCTCAAAAACAACACCAACCTTCTTCAACTGAGCACCGACCTTCCGGCAGGTCTATCCAAGTATTTTTAAAAGAGAGTTTCGAGAAAACATTGTTTTTTCCCATCCTATAGTTTTAAATAACTACCTTATACTTCTATATAAGGTGGCAAAATAGTTTTTCATAAACCCTTTTAAAAAGGTTTTCACAATCATTTCTAATTTTTCAGAGCAAAAATACTTTTAATCAAAACTTGGGTGGTTTGTAATCCCACCAAAAGATTTTCATAGAAGGCTTTGGAGTAAAACAAGTTCATTTAGAAATCATTGTATACCGCTAACACCTCTATATCGGGTGCCTCAACAATATACTTGTAATTTTGGAAAAAGGGTTTTCAAAATCATCGCTTTCGTGGCAGACACCACAGAAGTCATTTATGCTCTTTATAAGTAAAACAGGTAAATCCAAAACAGATGTATATAGATGCAAGCTCAGTGAAGTAGCTTGCCTGGTTTCAGCAAAATGTCCCTGGACTTCTCTTCGTTGATCAATATAATAAAAATCCAATCCTTCCTCGATCAAATCTCTCCGAAAACCACTCCGGTAGCGTTATTATCTAGCGTCGCAAACAGGGAAATAAACAATAATCAATACACCAAACAGAATCACAAGTGGTGCACAGACAGATAACATCCACAAGCATCAAACCAATTATTCAAGCAACAAACTAGGATCTAAGCTTATAAGGGCCTTAGACTAGTGCATGCTAGGTGCCTAGATCACAAAGCTATCTCAAGCAAGGGTGAACAGCAAGCATTTTATCTAAACAGGAAATACTTCACTACAACACAACCACTCAATTTTTAACAGAGAAAACCACCACTCACACCCAGTAGATAAAAGGCTATCGGAACTATGCTTATGATTGAGAAACTTATTCTTCAATCAATATGCAATGGAATCAGTGGGTGTTCCACTACCATAACAAGGCATTAAGAGGTTAAATATCTTCTGGCTACAATAGGAAGCTTACTAAAACAACAACACAACATAAGGCTACTCGTGCTAGTGAGTCCTAAATAATTATAACTATTCCCCCAACTAAACATGCTTTGCTAAGGATCAACCAATAGGTAACAAGGGGTGACATGCTACTATATCAGTAGCCATGAAATGCTACTGATGTTGAAGCAATGTTTCCAAAAACCAAACTACTCAAAGAATTTCATCCACAGACAATTCCTAAACACTAGGGATATTCTAGGAAATATTCACACTAGTGATATTATTTCCTAACGAACACATGCAACACTAAACTTTTCCTAACATGCTAATTATAAGGGATAACATACTCATAACAAAGAGTACAGAACCTATGCATGCTAGTAATCACAAATAAAACATTAACACATTCCACAAACTTAAATAAAACTAAATCCAAGATTTCACAGGAAAGCATTAAAACTAGCTACGCACACCAAAAATAAAATACAGCTCTAAAAATCATACCAATCTAGGATTAGGTACTCCTAACCATACAGAAGATCACACAAGTGGATTCACACCAAAATTCATCACCAAATAATTTACAAAAAACCTAGAAAAGCTCTCTGGTCATTCACCAAAGTGGATGCCATTTCGTTTAGGAACATCATTTGCACAAGAGGCCAAATGCTACTGCTAGGTAACACTCAGGGCTTTTCAAAACAGTTGAGTTTGCATTTTTGGCTATCCTAGAAAAATAGTTATTGAGTTTTTGGTGAAAACCAGTGTTTTTGCCTTCCATTTTATTTATCTAGAAGTATTTGTCCAAAAGTGGATCTACCACTTGGATCTGGTTAAAAACATGTTGAGGTACCTCCATGATTTTTGGTTTGGCCAAAAATGCATGTGAGCTATTTTAAATCGATTTAAACTAAGGGGCCAGAAACAGATCTATAAGCAAAAGAATAACAACCTTAAGAAAAAAAAGATTAACGGGCTGGATCTGGCTGGGTCCAGGCAACGCAGTGCTGGGCCGGCCCACACGCTCGAGCGAAGGGGTACGGGGCCTCTTCTTCCTCGACACGCAGCGACGGCGAGGTGCGGTTGGGAAGCACGGCGATGACGGCGGCGACGGCTCCGGCGATCCCTGGGCAAACGGAGGAGGGCATGAGAGAGAGCAGAAGACGGGGAGCACAGAGGCACAACAATGGCGGGAAATGGTGGACGGTAGCGTCCGCGAGCTTGCTCGACAAGCGGCGGCCGGGGATGAAAAGGATCGGGACGGCGACGGCGATCCCGGGCGAACCGCATCGATTCCTTGCACGAGGATGGAGAGGTCGATGCGTCTGAGCTTCTGGCGGTCTTGGTTTTGCTCGAGGAGCTCCCCATTGCCGGCGATGCGCGACGGCAACTCGGCCGGGGTTCGGCTCCGTGGTGGAGAAAAATGGAGAGGGGGGGGGAGTGAGGCGAAGAAGTGAGCGAGTGAGGGAGCAGAGGAGTGGCGTCGAGGGTGATCTTATCTCCTCCCAGGGGCAAGGAGGAGGGGGCCACGGTGGGCGGCGACCACGGCAACACCGGCGTGAGGAGCACGGCGCGGTGGCGTGCGGAAAGGAGGTGGAGGCAGAGGGGTCGTGTGGGAGGAGTCTCCTCTGTCGGGCAGCCAGGCGCGGCGTGAGGAGCACGGCGGCGTGGGGCTCGGTGACCTGCAGGAGGGAGCACGGCGGCGCAGCGAGCACGGCAGCACGGTGCCGTGCCGGCGACATGCTACAGGAAGTCAAAGAGGATTTTGCAATACGCCCCCTGGATTCCTTTCTGCTCTCACAGATAGGTCCTTGCCCATTTCTTTTAAATTCCTTTTCAAAACCAGTAGGGTTTCTGGGATTTAATTGAGGCCTTTATACATTTTTAAAAATTCTGAAAATATTTGGGTAGCCTCCCATATACATGTAGAGGTTCCACAAAAATTGGTTTTTGAAAATAAAATGTTTTGCTCCATTTTTGTTCATAGGGTTCTAAATAAATCATTTTTGGAAATTAATAATTTGATACTCCTTTAATATTTAAAACCAGAGATAAAATAGTTTGTAGAACCTTTGGAGCTTTCTTGAAAAATAAGATACTTCAAATAAGTTTTGTTTTCATAGAGAAAACATTTGTTTGAGGAAATAGAGAAATTGGGAGGGAAAATTATTTATGAAGATCATTTTAACCCATGACCTTCATTTCTTTTTAATAAGATAAAGGAGGGGTTTGTTTTAAAACAACAAGTAGGCTTACTAGAGGAGAGAGTGATATGAGATGGAGAGAATTAGCATTTCATCTCCTTCCCTAGAATTTTGATAAAGAAAGTATATTTATGTTTTTAGAAAATAGAGGAATAGGTAAAAGAGGAAGTTTTATTGAGACCACCTCCCTAAATTTTAGGATTTTAACTTGGGGTGCCTAATTGTAGAGGATTTATTCCTCTTCAAGTCACCCTCCAAGTTTGGTGGCCAAGGGGTCCTAAAGTGGTAACAACTCCACTGAGGAATCATCCTCACAAGAAGATCACACACACAGCAAAATCACAGCAATAGCAACAGCACCAAAATACCAATCAACACAACAATATCCACAACACAACAATTTTCCACAATTCAAACAAGCCACACACTTCAAACTACAGGAATAAGTCACACACCTTTTTCCATAACTAGCAATGCTATTTTGTAATAGTGGCCACACCCAATTATGACAAGAGGTTGTTTAAGGGATATACCATCCCATAACTTAGTGGTTTTCAAAGATGGGTTGAAAAGGAAAAAATATGTGGGTAATATATTTCCCACTAGAATTTCTTTTAAACAGAGTTGAAACCTTGGGGTTCATAAAGATTGGAATTTTGAAAAGTCAAGGTTGAGGAAAGGATAGGAGATCACAGAGAGTTCTCCATATTTTATAAACATGAAAGTGTTGAAAATACTTTTACTGTCTCAAAATAAAGGGCATTTTATTTGTTGCTAGAACCAAGTCATTTTTGAAATAAACTTTTGGCCAACATAAGAATGGGAAAGGCATATGGAATATTTTCTTGTCATAACATGGTCACCAGTGTTGAAAATATATTTTTACTTAGGTTGAGTTCTTAGGTTGACATTTACTAGTCAAACAATCACAAGCATTCAAGTCACACAAGGTCAAACAGAACAATTTTAAAAGGAAACACAATCATTTATGAGATAATTCAAAAAGTTTTTGTTGGTTCTGAATTTTGGGTCTTATTTACTCTTATTATAGATTTGGGATGTTACAGATCCTTCCCCCCTTAAAATAAATCTCGTCCTCGAGATTTGCCCGGGGGTACAGGGGAGTACGAGGGCACGGGTTTTGGGCTGAAGATTCTTCCGAGGTCGTTCTTCTTTCAATAAGGTCGCTAAGTGAGATCTTAACAACTCGATGTTGCGAGGCCTCCTATTGGTTGGTTGTATAAGAATGTGGGTGTCTTCTTTGACATCAAATTGCCTTAGTCACACAAGAAGAATTTGGTAACAAGGTAGCTAGTCTTGTCATCAAATCACTTTTCATTTCCCAGAGGCTGAGATGTACTGAATTATCTGATGTTCCGATTATTTGTGTATGACACTCCATTGTTTGAGCATACAAAAGTGAGTTGCTAACAAGTTCATGAGGCTTGTTACCAAACTACTTCTATATAACCCGAACATTGGAGGATCGCACTATTTCTAGAGAGGTTAAGAATAGTAGATTCTGACATAAGAGTTTCCAAAGACTCAAAGATCGTCTGGTAGATTGCTTCTTTGGTTCCGGGTCTTCACGCAGCTTCGCAGGTGTCTTCATAAGTAAGCTAGAGTGCTCCAAAATAGTCAGGGTCTTCGGGAAAACTTTATGGTTGAGGGGCTTATGTTAGTTTTCAAGGGAGTTGGGTGCCATACCTTAGACATCAAACTTATTATACCTATGATCCTGAACGATCAACTTTACCTAGGTCTCTAATTCTCGATTTTTTTTTTCAAAATACCATTCCAATATTTCTGGTAAGGCCACTACTATCAATCAATTAATTTAAAACATGGTCCTTGCTCAAGCTAAAATTATTAATCCGCCCTCATCTTCTTTGGGCATAAACTCTTTATCATGGTATATCTCAATCTATCGGGTACCCATCAAATCCTTTTAGGCATATTCTTCCCATTGCCTTTTTATCACAAAATCATTATGCTCCACCCATTATTTCCTTATTGATTTTTCTCTCCAGATAGGCATACCTCATAATATCTGACTCCTTCAGATGGTCATTTTCCCACGACCATATCATCAAAGCTACATAAAACATCCAACAATCATGTGATCATATCATCCTGAATTGACCCACTTTCTAACCAAATTCAGATTTTATCTCAACACTTTTGGGCCTTGATCTCTTAATAAATGATCTTTCCAAAAACAATCCAAACAGAGCGTGACAAGCTCTGAAAACTTCTGTCACCTAGAATGTCTGGCTACTAGACCAAGTCATATTGACTCCTAGAATCCGATAAGCATTCATTTATCCTCCACTAATTATTTCTTGCATACAACGATCTACTCATTGGCTAACTCATCCTTGATCACTTCCCATAATTCCATAAGAGTTTATTGCAAGGGTCATTTGCGCCAAGAATCACCCTAGACATTTCCACACCGGAGTATTTTTCTTAATCTACTTGCTTCTAACCAATCCAATTATCCTTTTATCAGCAAGTGCTTCCTAAAAATCCAAGAACTTTCACCTTTATTTCTAAACCTTAAATCAAGGGTCACATCTTCTAGCTCCAGATAACCACCAATGGTTGGGGACCACAACTGGTTAGCCCCAAAGCATAATTCAGATATATCATTTGTCCAAATCCAATTAATTTATCGATCCACTCCAAGTTTTCACTTCTATTCTAAACCCCAAATTTTTTTTTTGATATTACCAATATCATCCAACAAGTTCTGATCTCCTCAACTAGATTCTTAAGGGACCCTTTTAACTAATAATCTCATAGTTCAACACTTGTATATCCCCTAAAGTTCTCCTTTCTACCAAATAGTTTTGAGTCGTCCTATGGCACCTATTTCCTTTGTCTAGAAAAAGCAGTTAGTAGCTTTGCAAAACTTGGTTAGATGAGAGATTTAAAGTTAGATAAATTATGTTAGTTATGTTAGCTTTCATAATCTTTTGTTAGTCTGACAGAATCCAACTAGTGTCATCGAACGTCGGGTCTTGAATCTTCATCCTTCTCGATAGCTTGATGTGGTTGCTCAAAACGACGTATGAAGGCCGCTATCCGTCTTGCAGAAGGTCGTAGAGTCTTGGCCTCAAGGTTGAAGTAGAGAGTATTCGGTATCTTGTTCCTCTTACTAGGTCAAAATTTTCTGGAGGGTTTTCTAGGTCGGACTTTTGAAAGGATACAAAACCTCAGGCTATTTGGTTAAAGATCGGGGGTCTTTTGGTATCTTGAGGAACTGTCAGTTCTGTTTGGGAGATGATTTAGATAAGAGGGAAGAATATTTTAGAAAGCTTTTCCTTGGCGGGTTTACATCCGTAACAAGGTGCACTTAGGTGGCAAAAAGGAAACTAAACTTTTCCTTTTTGTAAAACTACGTTTTTCCACCTCACAAACAACACACAAGCAGAGTACACACAAGCAAGGTGCACACAAGGTACGTCTAGTACCAACGGATGTCTAGTACGCGTGGTAATAGGGGTGAAACAACCAAGGTTCCTATCATATGTTTTTCCTATGGGTCTTGGTTAAACAGGGGTGCTGAAATCCTCATTTCGTCGCCTTAGTCTTCAGCTGGAAAAACTGAGATTGTCGAAGTAGCAACTTGAGTAGAATTGCTGAGGCTGAGCTGAGGTCTTCGGAGGTCTCTTGCTTTGTTGGTGTCGACGATCTTGGCATTTGCATATCAACCACCTTGATGTTGAATGTTGAGTATTTGCGATGGAAGCTTCTTCTTGTAGGTGCTAGCTAATTAGGTCTCCATTGGACATCGTCAAGTATTTTGAACAGGTAAGAGGGAGTAGAGAAATCCTTGGTAAATTTTAAAATAGAAAGGTAAGTCTCAGAAATTAATTGAGAAGGCGAGAAGAGCGGGAGTCATTTTTGGACTTCCCTAAATAAGGATATATTTTTGGTGTTAACATATTTTTAACAAAATATTCTCTTCCTAACTAACGTCCATGCTAACTAAGGTCTGTTACAGTCAGGATGGCTCTGATACCAAGTCTGTGAGGACCCCGGATTAATTATCCGAGATACTCGTTATGTTTCCTGCAACAGTCCCATGATCAGTGTGCTGTTGCACATAACTTGAGTTGGTATCACAGAACACCCAAATACCGAATAAATATACTTACGTGATTGAAGTGATCAGCTTCAACAGGTACTTGCAGCGGAAATCACCAAACAACGTGGAGCCCAAGTCATTCGCCTTTACCCTACAGGCAGCTGACTGGGAAGCGCCCTAGTTCGCAAAGACGTCAGTGAACTCCTCCTCGTCGAACTGCTCTTCTCTGGAATCTGGCTAAGACAATAGCCAGGGACGAAACCAATATGAGTACATTTGATTGTACTCGCAAACTACCCCAACAGGAACATGCACTAATTTTTTTTTTTTTTTTTTTTCAAGACTTTTATTTTTAGGGGAAACCTTCCCCAAATCTTTCAAAAGGAGAAGAGTAGATTTTTAATCCTGTTAAAAACAAAACCTTTTGGAAAGTAGTTTTCTTAATATCTTTGTTTAAAAAGGGTAAGAAATCTTTTTAAATCTTTTTCCCGAAAAATACACCTTCTTTTGAAAAGGGTAAGAAACTCTTTTAAAACTTTTTCCTCGAAAAACAACTTCTTGTCCTGATTCCAAGCCCGTCGCTACCTCGAACCAACTCATTGGTACAGGTACGAAATAACCTTTCCAAAACTCAACACCTTTCTCAAAACTTGCACATGGTCTTAGGACAGCCTTCCAACTGTCCGTATCCGAGGACTCGGCTATTCGAATAGTTTTACCCTCTGCAGAGGTAGTACGCTTTTCCCACACCCATCCGGTCACTCATCGTGTCAGCCACGTCCCGCCATACCGGAGGTATGCGAAGTTGAGTTCCCGGCCATAGCCTGTCCTTTGCTCATGCTAGTATAGGACCCTGCCTCTACGACACATTCCATCGACACTCAAACCCTCAGGAACTAAGTGTGAGGACTCGTAGTTCTGCCCGGCGGACCCAAGGGAGCCCTTCAATCCTCTTCCTCCAAACACGTCCATACCGGCTTCCGGTAGACCAACACTGAAGAGGACCCAGGTCAGGGGGTAGGTCCTCAGACCATCCCCTCATGGAACGAGGTTATCCTCGTTGTTGAGGCATCCAGTACTAACACGAGCAAATTATATGACTACGCCCTTGCCCATATGTGGGTAAGTGTGGTCGCACAGGATAATGGTTGGTCGTCATAGTACTAGGACACAATGTGCATTTTTCTCAAAAACAACACCAACCTTCTTCAACTGAGCACCGACCTTCCGGCAGGTCTATCCAAGTATTTTTAAAAGAGAGTTTCGAGAAAACATTGTTTTTCCCATCCTATAGTTTTAAATAACTACCTTATACTTCTATATAAGGTGGCAAAATAGTTTTTCATAAACCCTTTTAAAAAGGTTTTCACAATCATTTCTAATTTTTCAGAGCAAAAATACTTTTAATCAAAACTTGGGTGGTTTGTAATCCCACCAAAAGATTTTCATAGAAGGCTTTGGAGTAAAACAAGTTCATTTAGAAATCATTGTATACCGCTAACACCTCTATATCGGGTGCCTCAACAATATACTTGTAATTTTGGAAAAAGGGTTTTCAAAATCATCGCTTTCGTGGCAGACACCACAGAAGTCATTTATGCTCTTTATAAGTAAAACAGGTAAATCCAAAACAGATGTATATAGATGCAAGCTCAGTGAAGTAGCTTGCCTGGTTTCAGCAAAATGTCCCTGGACTTCTCTTCGTTGATCAATATAATAAAAATCCAATCCTTCCTCGATCAAATCTCTCCGAAAACCACTCCGGTAGCGTTATTATCTAGCGTCGCAAACAGGGAAATAAACAATAATCAATACACCAAACAGAATCACAAGTGGTGCACAGACAGATAACATCCACAAGCATCAAACCAATTATTCAAGCAACAAACTAGGATCTAAGCTTATAAGGGCCTTAGACTAGTGCATGCTAGGTGCCTAGATCACAAAGCTATCTCAAGCAAGGGTGAACAGCAAGCATTTTATCTAAACAGGAAATACTTCACTACAACACAACCACTCAATTTTTAACAGAGAAAACCACCACTCACACCCAGTAGATAAAAGGCTATCGGAACTATGCTTATGATTGAGAAACTTATTCTTCAATCAATATGCAATGGAATCAGTGGGTGTTCCACTACCATAACAAGGCATTAAGAGGTTAAATATCTTCTGGCTACAATAGGAAGCTTACTAAAACAACAACACAACATAAGGCTACTCGTGCTAGTGAGTCCTAAATAATTATAACTATTCCCCCAACTAAACATGCTTTGCTAAGGATCAACCAATAGGTAACAAGGGGTGACATGCTACTATATCAGTAGCCATGAAATGCTACTGATGTTGAAGCAATGTTTCCAAAAACCAAACTACTCAAAGAATTTCATCCACAGACAATTCCTAAACACTAGGGATATTCTAGGAAATATTCACACTAGTGATATTATTTCCTAACGAACACATGCAACACTAAACTTTTCCTAACATGCTAATTATAAGGGATAACATACTCATAACAAAGAGTACAGAACCTATGCATGCTAGTAATCACAAATAAAACATTAACACATTCCACAAACTTAAATAAAACTAAATCCAAGATTTCACAGGAAAGCATTAAAACTAGCTACGCACACCAAAAATAAAATACAGCTCTAAAAATCATACCAATCTAGGATTAGGTACTCCTAACCATACAGAAGATCACACAAGTGGATTCACACCAAAATTCATCACCAAATAATTTACAAAAAACCTAGAAAAGCTCTCTGGTCATTCACCAAAGTGGATGCCATTTCGTTTAGGAACATCATTTGCACAAGAGGCCAAATGCTACTGCTAGGTAACACTCAGGGCTTTTCAAAACAGTTGAGTTTGCATTTTTGGCTATCCTAGAAAAATAGTTATTGAGTTTTTGGTGAAAACCAGTGTTTTTGCCTTCCATTTTATTTATCTAGAAGTATTTGTCCAAAAGTGGATCTACCACTTGGATCTGGTTAAAAACATGTTGAGGTACCTCCATGATTTTTGGTTTGGCCAAAAATGCATGTGAGCTATTTTAAATCGATTTAAACTAAGGGGCCAGAAACAGATCTATAAGCAAAAGAATAACAACCTTAAGAAAAAAAAGATTAACGGGCTGGATCTGGCTGGGTCCAGGCAACGCAGTGCTGGGCCGGCCCACACGCTCGAGCGAAGGGGTACGGGGCCTCTTCTTCCTCGACACGCAGCGACGGCGAGGTGCGGTTGGGAAGCACGGCGATGACGGCGGCGACGGCTCCGGCGATCCCTGGGCAAACGGAGGAGGGCATGAGAGAGAGCAGAAGACGGGGAGCACAGAGGCACAACAATGGCGGGAAATGGTGGACGGTAGCGTCCGCGAGCTTGCTCGACAAGCGGCGGCCGGGGATGAAAAGGATCGGGACGGCGACGGCGATCCCGGGCGAACCGCATCGATTCCTTGCACGAGGATGGAGAGGTCGATGCGTCTGAGCTTCTGGCGGTCTTGGTTTTGCTCGAGGAGCTCCCCATTGCCGGCGATGCGCGACGGCAACTCGGCCGGGGTTCGGCTCCGTGGTGGAGAAAAATGGAGAGGGGGGGGGAGTGAGGCGAAGAAGTGAGCGAGTGAGGGAGCAGAGGAGTGGCGTCGAGGGTGATCTTATCTCCTCCCAGGGGCAAGGAGGAGGGGGCCACGGTGGGCGGCGACCACGGCAACACCGGCGTGAGGAGCACGGCGCGGTGGCGTGCGGAAAGGAGGTGGAGGCAGAGGGGTCGTGTGGGAGGAGTCTCCTCTGGTCGGGCAGCCAGGCGCGGCGTGAGGAGCACGGCGGCGTGGGGCTCGGTGACCTGCAGGAGGGAGCACGGCGGCGCAGCGAGCACGGCAGCACGGTGCCGTGCCGGCGACATGCTACAGGAAGTCAAAGAGGATTTTGCAATACGCCCCCTGGATTCCTTTCTGCTCTCACAGATAGGTCCTTGCCCATTTCTTTTAAATTCCTTTTCAAAACCAGTAGGGTTTCTGGGATTTAATTGAGGCCTTTATACATTTTTAAAAATTCTGAAAATATTTGGGTAGCCTCCCATATACATGTAGAGGTTCCACAAAAATTGGTTTTTGAAAATAAAATGTTTTGCTCCATTTTTGTTCATAGGGTTCTAAATAAATCATTTTTGGAAATTAATAATTTGATACTCCTTTAATATTTAAAACCAGAGATAAAATAGTTTGTAGAACCTTTGGAGCTTTCTTGAAAAATAAGATACTTCAAATAAGTTTTGTTTTCATAGAGAAAACATTTGTTTGAGGAAATAGAGAAATTGGGAGGGAAAATTATTTATGAAGATCATTTTAACCCATGACCTTCATTTCTTTTTAATAAGATAAAGGAGGGGTTTGTTTTAAAACAACAAGTAGGCTTACTAGAGGAGAGAGTGATATGAGATGGAGAGAATTAGCATTTCATCTCCTTCCCTAGAATTTTGATAAAGAAAGTATATTTATGTTTTTAGAAAATAGAGGAATAGGTAAAAGAGGAAGTTTTATTGAGACCACCTCCCTAAATTTTAGGATTTTAACTTGGGGTGCCTAATTGTAGAGGATTTATTCCTCTTCAAGTCACCCTCCAAGTTTGGTGGCCAAGGGGTCCTAAAGTGGTAACAACTCCACTGAGGAATCATCCTCACAAGAAGATCACACACACAGCAAAATCACAGCAATAGCAACAGCACCAAAATACCAATCAACACAACAATATCCACAACACAACAATTTTCCACAATTCAAACAAGCCACACACTTCAAACTACAGGAATAAGTCACACACCTTTTTCCATAACTAGCAATGCTATTTTGTAATAGTGGCCACACCCAATTATGACAAGAGGTTGTTTAAGGGATATACCATCCCATAACTTAGTGGTTTTCAAAGATGGGTTGAAAAGGAAAAAATATGTGGGTAATATATTTCCCACTAGAATTTCTTTTAAACAGAGTTGAAACCTTGGGGTTCATAAAGATTGGAATTTTGAAAAGTCAAGGTTGAGGAAAGGATAGGAGATCACAGAGAGTTCTCCATATTTTATAAACATGAAAGTGTTGAAAATACTTTTACTGTCTCAAAATAAAGGGCATTTTATTTGTTGCTAGAACCAAGTCATTTTTGAAATAAACTTTTGGCCAACATAAGAATGGGAAAGGCATATGGAATATTTTCTTGTCATAACATGGTCACCAGTGTTGAAAATATATTTTTACTTAGGTTGAGTTCTTAGGTTGACATTTACTAGTCAAACAATCACAAGCATTCAAGTCACACAAGGTCAAACAGAACAATTTTAAAAGGAAACACAATCATTTATGAAATAATTCAAAAAGTTTTTGTTGGTTCTGAATTTTGGGTCTTATTTACTCTTATTATAGATTTGGGATGTTACAGCTATGTTGTCTAAACAGTGTTGGAGGCTATTGTCAGAACCTGATTCTATTTGTGCCCAAGTGCTACATGCTAAGTATTATCCCTCAGGTGATCTCCTCAATTGTGAATTGAAAAAAGGTAGCTCATACACTTGGCGGAGTATATGGTCTGGTATCCAAACTGTTAAAATTGGTCACATTTGAAGAGTTGTTGATGGAGATAATATCAATATTTGGGATGCTTGTTGGATCCCAAGCAGCCATAGTAAAAAGATCATGATAAGACGAGGAAATATTGTGTATTCTAAAGTGTCTGAATTAATTGATAGTAATACCTGATCATGGGATGAGGTGTTGATTAGAGATCTTTTTTGGCAAGCAGATGCTGAAAGAATATTGAGGGTTCCGTTGGCAGTCGGGATGATGAATGATTTTATATCATGGCACCCAAATAAGAACGGATTTTTTCTGTTAAATCTTTGTACTATTTGGAGTGCGATTTTCAACATGGCCGAAAGCTTCGGAGGACTCGTCCTTTTGATTCATCAGCAGGTAATCCGGTTTGGAGGGCTATTTGGTTGCTGTAGGCGCCTGCAAAAATTAAAATCCATTGCTTGAGATCTATGCTGGGCGCGATTTTGTGCCTAGGAGTTTTGGCAAATCGTCATGTCCCAGGGTCTGCCAATGCCCATTGTGTTCGATAGACTGTGAGAGTATTTCACATGCTTTTTTCAAGTGTGCACGATTCGAAAGAAATCTGGGACGGTTTGGGCATGTTACCAGTCACTGATGATGCTTCGGTGGTAGAGATAAATGGTACTCCTATACTTGAGTCTCTACTATTGGATCCTGCTAATACAACGCTACTTACTGAACTACGTAGATGTGATTTGGCTACGGTGGCGATTTGATATATTGGTCGGAGCGGCGAAAAGCGACACATGGTGAATCTGTTATGTCGCCTTTGCGGTCGGCCCAATTTATTATGGCGTTGGCTCTTAATTATAAAAGGTTTAAAAAACTAGGTGGCCGACCTATTCAGAGGCATGGTTGGGAGAAGCCCACGGAGGATTTTGTTAAACTGAATATTGACACAGCTTTTGGCAGTGACACTGGTTCTGGTGGCACTGGTGTCATCATCAGAGATCACTTTGGCAATTTTGTTTCAGGAGGAAGGAGGAATGTACAATCTGTAGAGGATGCTACAACAGCTGAAGCATGTGAAAGTGCATGTGTTGCCCCATGCGTGGTTTTGGTAATTAATGACAATCCTTATGGACTAATGTTTGCATTGAGATATACTTGTAGATCTTGTCCATAGGAAAAGATTGGAATTCATGTGTTGGACTCTAGAAGATTCCATGATGATCAATGTTCTACTCAAGGGTTTATATGAATAATGGTCATGTGTAGAGAAGATGAAGTGCAAGCTCAATATGATCCATCTCGGAAGATATCATTTGATTGAACCTTGCAAAGGAGACATGAAGACGGAGCTTTGCGAGGTCCTCCCATAATGGAGTATGGGGGAGCATTTGGAGAAGTCTTCATCAAGCATGTGCTAGCAAGCACAATCAAGAAAGGTGTTCCAACTTGAGAGAGTCAAGATCGTCATCATCGAGCTCAAGTGGAATGCGCAAGGCAAAGGTATGATCTTGATAGGTTTTATATTTTACTGGTCTCATGTTAGTGGGAGACCGAGTTTTAGGATAGACGGTGTACTATCAAGAGGGGCTCTCAAGTGAGTAACCTGATCGCATCTTTGTGGAGAGCTCAAACCTTTGCATACTTGGCATTTCATCTTTCTTGGTTCTTACTTGGATTTTCTCCTTGTTGGGTTTTGGTGCTTGTTGTGATCTTCACGACAAACCCAAGTTCACCGAAAACGAATTTCGTTTGGAAAACTTGTTGCGTTTTCGGTTTTGGAGGTTTGCCGGTTATTCCTTTTTAGAAAGTGTTTACCTTTCTCCATTTGGTTTTATCTTACATTGTTGGACTATGATGTTTCTCTGCATGATCTTGTAAAGCTCTTCGTTGCGATTCCAACGAGCCCGAGAACATCGAAAACGGAGTCCGGATGTTCAAGTTATTGAAATTTTCGTGTCGCTGTTGCGTGTCCAGCCTCCCAGCCAGCCTCCCAGCCAGCCCAGGCCGGCCAGCAGGCTGGGCGCGTCTGCCACTCGGCCAGCCTCCCAGCCAGCCCAGGCCGGCCAGCAGGCTGGGTGCGTCTGCCACTCGGCCAGCCTCCCAGCCAGCCTAGGCCGGCCAGCAGGCTGGGCGCGTCTGCCTCTCGGCCAGCCCAGGCCGGCCAGCAGGCTGGGCGCCTCTGCCACTCGGCCAGCCTCCCGGCCAGCCCAGGCCGGCCACCAGGCTAGGCGCTCGACGAGTGGATCTAGTCGTACCTGTCAACGGCCATATTTTCAAGTGGACTATTTAAAGGGCTTTCTTCCCCATTTGTTACACAACCTTTGAGCAAGCTTGTCCATTCTCTCTCCTCCATTGTTGCACTTTGCAAAGCTTGCTCTTCCTCTCAATCCCTCCCATGTTTCTTGCTCATATTTGAGGGATAGTGAGAGGTGATCTTGATCTACGTTTTCACCAATCGATTTCTCCTCTAAGTGAGGGAAACCTTGTAGATCTTGTTCTTGGAGTTCTTGGTGCATCTCTCTTTGTTCTCCTCTCTTATTCCCCCATAAGCATTTGTTGCTTTGTTGGAATTTGAGAGTGAGGATTTGAGCACTTGTGCTCTTGCCTTTTGCATTTGGTGCATCGGTGTGCTCTCCACGAGGATTCGTGGAAGTTGAAAGCGTGTGAACTTGTTACTCTTGGGTCTTCGGGCCCTAGACGCCTTTGTGGTGGTTGGACCCTTGTGTGGTCACTTGAAGCCGTTCGGGAGCCCCCAATCCATTGTGGGTTGTGCCTCGATTGTTGTTGAGAGCCGTTCGGGAGCCCCCAACCCATTGTGGGTTGTGCCCGGATTGTTGTTGAAAGGCTCCGGATTCCGCCTCGAAGGAATACCGATAGTGGAAGGTGAACCAAACCTTTGTGGTGCGGTTCATCGGAGAAGAGGGTGAAACCTTTGTGGTTGTTGAACCGTTGTGTCGGTTCACACCTCTCCAACGAGACGTACTCCCTTTCAAGGAGGAACTCGGGAATACATCCTCGTCTCCGTGCTTCGGTTATTTCTATACCCGAGCTCTTTACTTATGCACTTTACATTGTGATAGCCTTCGTGCTTGAAGTATTATATTGCTATCACCTTGTTGCTTGTCTTGCTTAGCATAAGTTGTTGGTGCACATAGGTGAGCCTAGTTTATTTAGGTTGTTGGCTTGTTAATTTAAACACCTAGTTTTATTCCGCAATTAGCAAGCCTAAACCGGAAAAGTTTTAATCGCCTATTCACCCCCCTCTAGGCGACATCATTGTCCTTTCAATTGGTATCAGAGCCTGGGCTCTCTTTTTGGGCTTTACCGCCTAGAGAGTAAAAGATGTCGTTTAGGGAATTAGTGCACGATCCCACTTTCATATTCGATGGCACAAATTATGATGTTTGGAAAATTCGCATGCTTAATCTTTTTAGGGCCATGGGTCCAAATTATATTAAGAGGATTGTGGATGTGGGTTTTTCTCCTCCAAAGGATTCTCAAGAATTATCTTTAGAGGATGAGGAAAACTCTCATCTCGAGACTCTAGTTTCTAATGGTCTTATATGTGTTTTGAGCGATGTAGTTCTTGCGTCAATCATGCCTTTTCGGAACGCTCATGAGCTTTGGACCAAGCTTCAAGATATATATGAAGTGTCCAAAATTATTGAGGATGATTGTTCTCCTTCCACTTCCGGCCGTGATGAGTTCACAACTTCTTCCACTTCACCAACATGTGATTTGTCACAAGGTAATGATATGGTGAGTGGTGATAGAAATTGCATTGTGATGGTGAATATTCTATTGATATACTTCTCTCTATCTCATTGCAATGTTCTATCTTTGGACTTAAACTCTTCTAGCACTCCAAATGTCATACATGCTAGAGTTGATAGTCCTTGCATATCATGTAATAGTTGTTTAACTAAATCTCATGATGATATGCTTCATATGTCTTGTTGCCATGAAAACAATACTTCCATATCCTCTATTTCTTGCATGACTAACAATGTAGAGGAATCCCAACATTTGTTGGAACAAGACATGGACCTAAATGGTGCTTCAAGTATTCTTCATCCTCAACATTAATCATGTTTGCCTTATGGCTAAGGATTCCGAGGTGTCTCCCACCTCAAATCCAAATTGTGATGATGTGGATGAGGATTCTCATGAAGAAGGTTTTGATTTTGAATCCTTAACCAAGATGGGTGAGATGGTACTTGGTGCTCTCCCCAAAGGTAGTAAAGCTATCCCTCCTCTATGTGAAATCATTGATTATGTTCTAAGAGTAGGGAATTTATTGAGGATTTGGAAAGTCAATTTGATGAGAAATGTCAAATTGAGAGAGATGACTCTATCACTATAGCTTCCTTGAAAGCTTCTCTTGAAGAAGAAGAAGAAGCTTAGGTCTTCTCTTGAAGAGAGACTTGAATCTCTTGATGAGTCTAATGATCTTATTATTGCTAAAATCATTAAGGAAAGAGATCATGCCCTTGCTAAATATAAAGTGCTTAAAAAGGAAAAAGTTGAATTTGGTGTTGGCAATGCTAGACTAAGTGAGGACATAGAGAGACTTGACAAAGCTCACAAGGCTTTAGAAAGTGAACACTCTCTCCTTATCAAGTCTCATGATCAACTCCAAACTCAACTATCTAAGAATGATAAGCTTGCCAAATTGTCTCTTCCATTTCTAATATTAATGATGCTTGTGCTACTAACTCCACTTCTTGTGAAGCATCTATTTTGAAGGAGAATGTTGAGCTAAGGGCTCAACTTGAGTTGCTATCTAGCAAGTATGGGAAATTGGAAGAAAGTCATGAAAAGCTTTCTAGCTCTAATGATGATCTTCTAGCATCCCATGCTAGGCTAAAGTTAGCTCATGAGGCTATTCTACAAAGGTAACATCTTGTGAGCCTCATGTGGACAAAGGCACAACTTCTACTAAAAATGCTTTATTGCCATGTGCTAGTCCTAGTGATTCATCCACTCACAATATTGCTACATCTTGTGATGAATTACTTTCCATTGCCTTGTTGCTCTAACAATGAAGCTTCTACTTCCTCTAGTGTTTTTGTTGATACTAACCATGTAGAGGAACTAAATGAGCTCAAGGCCCAAGTCACTTCTTTGAAGAAAGACTTGGAAAAGCGTCATGTTGGGAAGTCCACACTTGACAATATGTTGAGTGTTCAAAGACGCCCCAATGACAAGAGTGGACTTGGATTCAACTCCAATAACAAGAACAAGTCCAAGTCTATCAAGAAGAACAAGGGCCAAGAACAAGTTAAAGATTCGGCCAAGATTGTTTGCTTCAAGTGCAAAGTTGAAGGGCACCATGTTAGATCTTGCCCTTTGAAGAAGAAGGCTCTTAGTGAGAAGCAACAAGGGAAGAAGCCTCAAGTTCCTCAAGTTGAAGAACAACCTCTTCCCAAGAATCAAGCTACTCCTCCTCAAGTCAAGATTCCAACCAAGAAGAGAGGAGGAAGTCGATGTTGCTACCTATGCCGTGAGAAGGGTCACCTTGCTTCTTCATGCACAAATGGTACCTTATCCAACCCCATTATTATTGATGATGTTATTCTCTTGGAAGGATAAGGTTGGCAATGTGTTTGCCAAATATGTTGGGACTCAAAGTGGTGTCAAGAAAAGAACCATTTGGGTTGCCAAGCCTATTGTGACTAACCTCTTAGGACCCAACTTGGTTGGGGACCAACAAGCTAAAACTTGATCAATAGGTGTTGTGGAGGTCATTGGAGACTTGGCTACATCATGAAGAATTAAGGGATCTTCATCAATTATATTCTCTCAAGCCAAGTCATTTGGATTATATTGTTCTACCTCATATCCAATGTTTCCTCCTTGCGGTAACTTTTATTTAAATCATATATACATTGAAAGTTGCTTGCACCCTTGCATGTGTTTGGTTTTGTACCTTGCTAGTGTTTGTATGTGTTGTGCTCTCTACTTACTTATCTTGAGAAATCAAGTATGTGTATGTTGGTTTGCACACCATTTACTTGTGTTGAGCCTTATTGCTTTTATTTGATATATTACCTTGTTGGCTCTCTTTTGAGAGATTAATGGACCATTCCATTTTTGGAGAGTGATATGCTTCGTGCACTTCACAAACCAAAAATGTGTGTACATGAGGAATACCACTTAGTGATGATATATCAATCTTATCTATTCTCTATGTGGTATGTCATGCTCATGAGAAATTCAAATTCTATTATGTCCATTAATTTCTCGAGTTGGTTTTGTTTGCCTCTTGCTTTAAAAGAAAATGGATTATCACATTATGGGGGAGTAATAAGCTATGTGCATATTACAAGCCTAGAAAATGTGAATATGTGAGGTGTTGCCACCTAGAATTGATATTGTCAATTATCCTTTTCCTTGTGGCATGTTGCTCAAACAAGTTCCATATTTGATCATTTGCTTCTTGTCTCTTTTCGTTTGGATCTTGTTTGTGATGGAATTTCTTGGTATGGCTTTCCCCAAATATGTTCTCATATATCTCTTTGGGAAACCAATTGCTTCAAGCTACTCCTTGGAGTTGCTTTGCATTATTGCGTGATTTTTGAAGCTATCAAGAATTTCTATCTATCTAAGCATGGCTTTTAATTCCTATCCTTTGCCATATGCTTATGTTTTGTGAATATGATCTTGAATATATCTTTGCAATCCACCACCGAGAAATATCTCCATACATTACTTGTCTTGACAAGTGATAATCATATTTGTGGTAAATATATTGATCATATTCACTTTGGCTCTTGCTTTGAAATTGCCTTATTTGATTGCCAAGGATTTGTTTTGATCTAACTCTCATTTGTCTTCCTCGTATCTTTTGGATCCTTTATTGCTCTACTTGAAATTTGTTTTGTGCTTTCTTGAGTTGGGAAAAGCAATGAACCAATTCTTGTGCATTGACATTCAAAAGTCATACTTCTTGATAATGCACTATTCTTTGGGAAGCTATCCTACTTTGAGTAAAACACCGTTCTTTAAATTGGTATTGCAATTTCTTGCCTTTCTTGAACATGACTAGTGTTTGAATATATATATATATATATGGAGAGTGATGATCTCATTTGTGTGCATTTTGTATTCAAATGCAAAATCTTAAATAATGCACACATCTTGGGGGAGCAATCCTATAGGCTTTTTGAACATTAGTTGTCTTCATTTGATATTTGATCCCGATGACGTGTCTCCTTGGAAGACAAACATTTTTCGTCTTGGTACTTGTGCCATCATGAAAAGTGTAGAGGGTTTGGTTTATTCCTTGATGATATTTTCATCATTTGGTATTTGATTTCATTGGTATCTTTTCAAAGTGGTATCTTCACTCATGTGTTGATTTGGGTATTTGATATAATTTGGACACTTTTTTTCTTGTCACACTTGTGTGTGCTTTGTTGTTTACTTGGTGTTTTGTCTAAATTATATCTTGTTTGGTTCTTGAAAGTCATGTGCATGCATATTTATTATATGTATATCTTATGGCATGCTTACTTTCGTTGATCCAATATATAGGATAAACTCCATCAAATCCTAAATGGCTAAGATGTGCATGAAATTCAATTTCATATAATATGCACATATTTATGTGGAGTTTGTCCTATGTATTGTAGTTGCTCTAACTACTTTGGACCCAATGAGTTTGGGCACCATTTTGTACTTGAATTTGTTTTAGGTACATTTGGAGATGCATTGGAAGCTTGTCTCATCTACAAGGAAGGTGTTGTCACCATGTGCTTATTGGAGCCAAGCTTGGATGATCATGAGCTCCTATCTTCTACATCACCAATGCTATCTCGGTAACAAGTATCTACCTCATGCATACTTTTCTAGCTCTCAACCTTGTGTAGGTTGTTTCATGGCATGAATCTCTTTGGTTGCAATTCTTTTGATTCTTGCAAAACGTCTTTATTGCAAATGTGAGTAAGCCGGGATGATTACATATAAGGGGACTATATATTCATTTCCATGATTCATCGATCCCAATTATGTCAATCTAGCACTTTCTACTTAAGTCTCTCATGTGCAACTTTGATGTTTCTTCAAAATCATTTGCCTTTCGTGATACTTGTTATCTTACTCGGAGCATCCCGTTTATCACCTTTATCCTTTGTGGATAGTTTTTGATGCTATGATGAGTATATGTTGGAAGTTCATCTATATCCCTTTAAGATAAAATTGAGCTTTGTGCTATGCTTTTAAGCAAAGTCTTATTGGTGTATTTATGACTTCCTCTTGGATATCATGACTTTACCTTTGTACCTATTTGTGTGTACATGTTTATTTGTGGACTTATATCTTCGTGATTGGTGTCTACTTAGAAACTTATACACATAAGAATAGTTACATCTTTTTTGTATTCCAATTCTTTAGTGACCACCCTTTGCTTTTGTATCTTTGGTGGTCTCTAATTAAAGGCACAAGCTTTGTTGTTTATGTGTTATGCTTTTGAATCTTAATAAGCTTGTGGAGCTATTTGCTATATCTCGTTGGTGTGTGAGTATGTGAAAGACATGATATGCACTATGTGCAACACTTTTTGAAAGACTATGTTGATGATTTTGCTCATCCTTGTATTAGTCTCCTAAAATGTCTTTTATCTCACACCCATCCTTTTATTTGCCGCTCCTTGCTCATGTTGCAAAATTTATTTGTTGCAAGTTGTTTGCCTCTTTTCTCATTTATATTCTCTTGCATGGGCTTGTGTTCGAATTTATCTAGGAGGGAGTGAGGATTCCATGTTGTGCACACTATATTGAAATAAATCCTATTTGTGCACGTACCTTGGGGAGTTCCCTCTTGATATTTAGAACATTTTTGGATCTTTTGATTGCTTGCTTCTTTCGTTGAAGTATCTTTCTATTTGATATTCATTTGCAATCTTTGGATCCTCAATATAGTTTGATCTCCTTTCCAACTATTCGTTATTGGATATGTGCATTTGATTTCACTCATATTATGAGAAATGCACACATTATGGGGGAGCTCTTACTATTTGGCCTTCTAAATTTTTCCTCCCATTTCGGCAATCGATGCCAATGGGGGAGAAGTTTAGAGGGTTTAAGAGTTTTGGTTTTATGCTTTAGTTTCGTTCTCAAGCATTTGCCTTCTTCTCTTGCATCCTTGCTCTTTGTGTTGCATGGTTGCTTAATTCATTATATAAACCCTCGTAAAAGGGATTGTCATCAATTACCAAAATGGGGGAGATTGAAAGTGCATGTGTTGCCCCATGCGTGGTTTTGGTAATTAATGACAATCCTTATGGACTAATGTTTGCATTGAGATATACTTGTAGATCTTGTCCATAGGAAAAGATTGGAGTTCATGTGTTGGACTCTAGAAGATTACATGATGATCAATGTTCTACTCAAGGGTTTATATGAAGAATGGTCATGTGTAGAGAAGATGAAGTGCAAGCTCAATATGATCCATCTCGGAAGATATCATTTGATTGAAGCTTGCAAAGGAGACATGAAGACGGAGCTTTGCGAGGTCCTCCCATAATGGAGTATGGGGGAGCATTTGGAGAAGTCTTCATCAAGCATGTGCTAGCAAGCACAATCAAGAAAGGTGTTCCAACTTGAGAGAGTCAAGATCGTCATCATCGAGCTCAAGTGGAATGCGCAAGGCAAAGGTATGATCTTGATAGGTTTTATTTTACTGGTCTCATGTTAGTGGGAGACTGAGTTTTAGGATAGACGGTGTACTATCAAGAGGGGCTCTCAAGTGAGTAACTTGATCGCATCTTTGTGGAGAGCTCAAACCTTTGCATACTTGGCATTTCATCTTTCTTGGTTCTAACTTGGCTTTTCTCCTTGTTGGGTTTTGGTGCTTGTTGTGATCTTCACGACAAACCCAAGTTCACCGAAAACGAATTTCGTTTGGAAAACTTGTTGCGTTTTCGGTTTTAGAGGTTTGCCGGTTATTCCTTTTTAGAGAGTTTTTACCTTTCTCCATTTGGTTTTATCTTCCATTGTTGGACTATGATGTTTCTCTGCATGATCTTGTAAAGCTCTTCGTCGCGATTCCAACGAGCCCGAGAACATCGAAAACGGAGTCCGGATGTTCAAGTTATTGAAATTTTCGTGTCGCTGTTGCGTGTCCAGCCTCCCAGCCAGCCTCCCAGCCAGCCCAGGCCGGCCAGCAGGCTGGGCGCGTCTGCCACTCGGCCAGCCTCCCAGCCAGCCTAGGCCGGCCAGCAGGCTGGGCGCGTCTGCCTCTCGGCCAGCCCAGGCCAGCCAGCAGGCTGGGCGCCTCTGCCACTCGGCCAGCCTCCCGGCCAGCCCAGGCCGGCCACCAGGCTGGGCGCTCGACGAGTGGATCTAGTCGTACCTGTCAACGGCCATATTTTCAAGTGGACTATTTAAAGGGCTTTCTTCCCCATTTGTTACACAACCTTTGAGCAAGCTTGTCCATCCTCTCTCCTCCATTGTTGCACTTTGCAAAGCTTGCTCTTCCTCTCAATCCCTCCCATGTTTCTTGCTCATATTTGAGGGATAGTGAGAGGTGATCTTGATCTACGTTTTCACCAATCGATTTCTCCTCTAAGTGAGGGAAACCTTGTAGATCTTGTTCTTGGAGTTCTTGGTGCATCTCCTCTTTGTTCCTCCTCTCTTATTCCCCATAAGCATTTGTTGCTTTGTTGGAATTTGAGAGTGAGGGATTTGAGCACTTGTGCTCTTGCCTTTTGCATTTGGTGCATCGGTGTGCTCTCCACGAGGATTCGTGGAAGTTGAAAGCGTGTGAACTTGTTACTCTTGGGTCTTCGGGCCCTAGACGCCTTTGTGGTGGTTGGACCCTTGTGTGGTCACTTGAAGCCGTTCGGGAGCCCCCAATCCATTGTGGGTTGTGCCTCAATTGTTGTTGAGAGCCGTTCGGGAGCCCCCAACCCATTGTGGGTTGTGCCCCGGATTGTTGTTGAAAGGCTCCGGATTCCGCCTCGAAGGAATACCGATAGTGGAAGGTGAACCAAACCTTTGTGGTGCGGTTCATCGGAGAAGAGGGTGAAACCTTTGTGGTTGTTGAACCGTTGTGTCGGTTCACACCTCTCCAACGAGACGTACTCCCTTTCAAGGAGGAACTCGGGAATACTTCCTCGTCTCCGTGCGCCTCGGTTATTTCTATACCCGAGCTCTTTACTTATGCACTTACATTGTGATAGCCTTCGTGCTTGAAGTATTATATTGCTATCACCTTGTTGCTTGTCTTGCTTAGCATAAGTTGTTGGTGCACATAGGTGAGCCTAGTTTATTTAGGTTGTTGGCTTGTTAATTTAAACACCTAGTTTTATTCCGCAATTAGCAAGCCTAAACCGGAAAAGTTTTAATCGCCTATTCACCCCCCCTCTAGGCGACATCATTGTCCTTTCAATTGGTATCAGAGCCTGGGCTCTCTTTTTGGGCTTTACCGCCTAGAGAGTAAAAGATGTCGTTTAGGGAATTAGTGCACGATCCCACTTTCATATTCGATGGCACAAATTATGATGTTTGGAAAATTCGCATGCTTAATCTTTTTAGGGCCATGGGTCCAAATTATATTAAGAGGATTGTGGATGTGGGTTTTTCTCCTCCAAAGGATTCTCAAGAATTATCTTTAGAGGATGAGGAAAACTCTCATCTCGAGACTCTAGTTTCTAATGGTCTTATATGTGTTTTGAGCGATGTAGTTCTTGCGTCAATCATGCCTTTTCGGAATGCACATGAGCTTTGGACCAAGCTTCAAGATATATATGAAGTGTCCAAAATTATTGAGGATGATTGTTCTCCTTCCACTTCCGGCCGTGATGAGTTCACAACTTCTTCCACTTCACCAACATGTGATTTGTCACAAGGTAATGATATGGTGAGTGGTGATAGAAATTGCATTGTGATGGTGAATATTCTATTGATTATACTTCTTCTCTATCTCATTGCAATGTTCTATCTTTGGACTTAAACTCTTCTAGCACTCCAAATGTCATACATGCTAGAGTTGATAGTCCTTGCATATCATGTAATAGTTGTTTAACTAAATCTCATGATGATATGCTTCATATGTCTTGTTGCCATGAAAACAATACTTCCATATCCTCTATTTCTTGCATGACTAACAATGTAGAGGAATCCCAACATTTGTTGGAACAAGACATGGACCTAAATGGTGCTTCAAGTATTCTTCATCCCTCAACATTAATCATGTTTGCCTTATGGCTAAGGATTCCGAGGTGTCTCCCACCTCAAATCCAAATTGTGATGATGTGGATGAGGATTCTCATGAAGAAGGTTTTGATTTTGAATCCTTAACCAAGATGGGTGAGATGGTACTTGGTGCTCTCCCCAAAGGTAGTAAAGCTATCCCTCCTCTATGTGAAATCATTGATTGTTTCTATGAGTAGGGAATTTATTGAGGATTTGGAAAGTCAATTTGATGAGAAATGTCAAATTGAGAGAGATGACTCTATCACTATAGCTTCCTTGAAAGCTTCTCTTGAAGAAGAAGAAGAAGCTTAGGTCTTCTCTTGAAGAGAGACTTGAATCTCTTGATGAGTCTAATGATCTTATTATTGCTAAAATCATTAAGGAAAGAGATCATGCCCTTGCTAAATATAAAGTGCTTAAAAAGGAAAAAGTTGAATTTGGTGTTGGCAATGCTAGACTAAGTGAGGACATAGAGAGACTTGACAAAGCTCACAAGGCTTTAGAAAGTGAACACTCTCTCCTTATCAAGTCTCATGATCAACTCCAAACTCAACTATCTAAGAATGATAAGCTTGCCAAATTGTCTCTTCCATTTCTAATATTAATGATGCTTGTGCTACTAACTCCACTTCTTGTGAAGCATCTATTTTGAAGGAGAATGTTGAGCTAAGGGCTCAACTTGAGTTGCTATCTAGCAAGTATGGGAAATTGGAAGAAAGTCATGAAAAGCTTTCTAGCTCTAATGATGATCTTCTAGCATCCCATGCTAGGCTAAAGTTAGCTCATGAGGCTATTCTACAAAGGTAACATCTTGTGAGCCTCATGTGGACAAAGGCACAACTTCTACTAAAATGCTTTATTGCCATGTGCTAGTCCTAGTGATTCATCCACTCACAATATTGCTACATCTTGTGATGAATTACTTTCATTGCCTTGTTGCTCTAACAATGAAGCTTCTACTTCCTCTAGTGTTTTTGTTGATACTAACCATGTAGAGGAACTAAATGAGCTCAAGGCCCAAGTCACTTCTTTGAAGAAAGACTTGGAAAAGCGTCATGTTGGGAAGTCCACACTTGACAATATGTTGAGTGTTCAAAGACGCCCCAATGACAAGAGTGGACTTGGATTCAACTCCAATAACAAGAACAAGTCCAAGTCTATCAAGAAGAACAAGGGCCAAGAACAAGTTAAAGATTCGGCCAAGATTGTTTGCTTCAAGTGCAAAGTTGAAGGGCACCATGTTAGATCTTGCCCTTTGAAGAAGAAGGCTCTTAGTGAGAAGCAACAAGGGAAGAAGCCTCAAGTTCCTCAAGTTGAAGAACAACCTCTTCCCAAGAATCAAGCTACTCCTCCTCAAGTCAAGATTCCAACCAAGAAGAGAGGAGGAAGTCGATGTTGCTACCTATGCCGTGAGAAGGGTCACCTTGCTTCTTCATGCACAAATGGTACCTTATCCAACCCCATTATTATTGATGATGTGTATTCTCTTGGAAGGATAAGGTTGGCAATGTGTTTGCCAAATATGTTGGGACTCAAAGTGGTGTCAAGAAAAGAACCATTTGGGTTGCCAAGCCTATTGTGACTAACCTCTTAGGACCCAACTTGGTTGGGGACCAACAAGCTAAAACTTGATCAATAGGTGTTGTGGAGGTCATTGGAGACTTGGCTACATCATGAAGAATTAAGGGATCTTCATCAATTATATTCTCTCAAGCCAAGTCATTTGGATTATATTGTTCTACCTCATATCCAATGTTTCCTCCTTGCGGTAACTTTTATTTAAATCATATATACATTGAAAGTTGCTTGCACCCTTGCATGTGTTTGGTTTTGTACCTTGCTAGTGTTTGTATGTGTTGTGCTCTCTACTTACTTATCTTGAGAAATCAAGTATGTGTATGTTGGTTTGCACACCATTTACTTGTGTTGAGCCTTATTGCTTTTATTTGATATATTACCTTGTTGGCTCTCTTTTGAGAGATTAATGGACCATTCCATTTTTGGAGAGTGATATGCTTCGTGCACTTCACAAACCAAAAATGTGTGTACATGAGGAATACCACTTAGTGATGATATATCAATCTTATCTATTCTCTATGTGGTATGTCATGCTCATGAGAAATTCAAATTCTATTATGTCCATTAATTTCTCGAGTTGGTTTTGTTTGCCTCTTGCTTTAAAAGAAAATGGATTATCACATTATGGGGGAGTAATAAGCTATGTGCATATTACAAGCCTAGAAAATGTGAATATGTGAGGTGTTGCCACCTAGAATTGATATTGTCAATTATCCTTTTCCTTGTGGCATGTTGCTCAAACAAGTTCCATATTTGATCATTTGCTTCTTGTCTCTTTTCGTTTGGATCTTGTTTGTGATGGAATTTCTTGGTATGGCGTTCCCCAAATATGTTCTCATATATCTCTTTGGGAAACCAATTGCTTCAAGCTACTCCTTGGAGTTGCTTTGCATTATTGCGTGATTTTTGAAGCTATCAAGAATTTCTATCTATCTAAGCATGGCTTTTAATTCCTATCCTTTGCCATATGCTTATGTTTTGTGAATATGATCTTGAATATATCTTTGCAATCCACCACCGAGAAATATCTCCATACATTACTTGTCTTGACAAGTGATAATCATATTTGTGGTAAATATATTGATCATATTCACTTTGGCTCTTGCTTTGAAATTGCCTTATTTGATTGCCAAGGATTTGTTTTGATCTAACTCTCATTTGTCTTCCTTGTATCTTTTGGATCCTTTATTGCTCTACTTGAAATTTGTTTTGTGCTTTCTTGAGTTGGGAAAAGCAATGAACCAATTCTTGTGCATTGACATTCAAAAGTCATACTTCTTGATAATGCACTATTCTTTGGGAAGCTATCCTACTTTGAGTAAAACACCGTTCTTTAAATTGGTATTGCAATTTCTTGCCTTTCTTGAACATGACTAGTGTTTGAATATATATATATATATATATATGGAGAGTGATGATCTCATTTGTGTGCATTTTGTATTCAAATGCAAAATCTTAAATAATGCACACATCTTGGGGGAGCAATCCTATAGGCTTTTTGAACATTAGTTGTCTTCATTTGATATTTGATCCCGATGACGTGTCTCCTTGGAAGACAAACATTTTTCGTCTTGGTACTTGTGCCATCATGAAAAGTGTAGAGGGTTTGGTTTATTCCTTGATGATATTTTCATCATTTGGTATTTGATTTCATTGGTATCTTTTCAAAGTGGTATCTTCACTCATGTGTTGATTTGGGTATTTGATATAATTTGGACACTTTTTTCTTGTCACACTTGTGTGTGCTTTGTTGTTTTACTTGGTGTTTTGTCTAAATTATATCTTGTTTGGTTCTTGAAAGTCATGTGCATGCATATTTATTATATGTATATCTTATGGCATGCTTACTTTCGTTGATCCAATATATAGGATAAACTCCATCAAATCCTAAATGGCTAAGATGTGCATGAAATTCAATTTCATATAATATGCACATATTTATGTGGAGTTTGTCCTATGTATTGTAGTTGCTCTAACTACTTTGGACCCAATGAGTTTGGGCACCATTTTGTACTTGAATTTGTTTTAGGTACATTTGGAGATGCATTGGAAGCTTGTCTCATCTACAAGGAAGGTGTTGTCACCATGTGCTTATTGGAGCCAAGCTTGGATGATCATGAGCTCCTATCTTCTACATCACCAATGCTATCTCGGTAACAAGTATCTACCTCATGCATACTTTTCTAGCTCTCAACCTTGTGTAGGTTGCTTCATGGCATGAATCTCTTTGGTTGCAATTCTTTTGATTCTTGCAAAACGTCTTTATTGCAAATGTGAGTAAGCCGGGATGATTACATATAAGGGGACTATATATTCATTTCCATGATTCATCGATCCCAATTATGTCAATCTAGCACTTTCTACTTAAGTCTCTCATGTGCAACTTTGATGTTTCTTCAAAATCATTTGCCTTTCGTGATACTTGTTATCTTACTCGGAGCATCCCGTTTATCACCTTTATCCTTTGTGGATAGTTTTTGATGCTATGATGAGTATATGTTGGAAGTTCATCTATATCCTTTAAGATAAAATTGAGCTTTGTGCTATGCTTTTAAGCAAAGTCTTATTGGTGTATTTATGACTTCCTCTTGGATATCATGATCTTTACCTTTGTACCTATTTGTGTGTACATGTTTATTTGTGGACTTATATCTTCGTGATTGGTGTCTACTTAGAAACTTATACACATAAGAATAGTTACATCTTTTTTGTATTCCAATTCTTTAGTGACCACCCTTTGCTTTTGTATCTTTGGTGGTCTCTAATTAAAGGCACAAGCTTTGTTGTTTATGTGTTATGCTTTTGAATCTTAATAAGCTTGTGGAGCTATTTGCTATATCTCGTTGGTGTGTGAGTATGTGAAAGACATGATATGCACTATGTGCAACACTTTTTGAAAGACTATGTTGATGATTTTGCTCATCCTTGTATTAGTCTCCTAAAATGTCTTTTATCTCACACCCATCCTTTTATTTGCCGCTCCTTGCTCATGTTGCAAAATTTTATTTGTTGCAAGTTGTTTGCCTCTTTTCTCATTTATATTCTCTTGCATGGGCTTGTGTTCGAATTTATCTAGGAGGGAGTGAGGATTCCATGTTGTGCACACTATATTGAAATGAAATCCTATTTGTGCACGTACCTTGGGGAGTTCCCTCTTGATATTTAGAACATTTTTGGATCTTTTGATTGCTTGCTTCTTTCGTTGAAGTATCTTTCTTTTGATATTCATTTGCAATCTTTGGATCCTCAATATAGTTTGATCTTTTCCAACTATTCGTTATTGGATATGTGCATTTGATTTCACTCATATTATGAGAAATGCATACATTATGGGGGAGCTCTTACTATTTTGGCCTTCTAAATTTTTCCTCCCATTTCGGCAATCGATGCCAATGGGGGAGAAGTTTAGAGGGTTTAAGAGTTTTGGTTTTATGCTTTAGTTTCGTTCTCAAGCATTTGCCTTTCTTCTCTTGCATCCTTGCTCTTTGTGTTGCATGGTTGCTTAATTCATTATATAAACCCTCGTAAAAGGGATTGTCATCAATTACCAAAATGGGGGAGATTGAAAGTGCATGTGTTGCCCCATGCGTGGTTTTGGTAATTAATGACAATCCTTATGGACTAATGTTTGCATTGAGATATACTTGTAGATCTTGTCCATAGGAAAAGATTGGAGTTCATGTGTTGGACTCTAGAAGATTACATGATGATCAATGTTCTACTCAAGGGTTTATATGAAGAATGGTCATGTGTAGAGAAGATGAAGTGCAAGCTCAATATGATCCATCTCGGAAGATATCATTTGATTGAAGCTTGCAAAGGAGACATGAAGACGGAGCTTTGCGAGGTCCTCCCATAATGGAGTATGGGGGAGCATTTGGAGAAGTCTTCATCAAGCATGTGCTAGCAAGCACAATCAAGAAAGGTGTTCCAACTTGAGAGAGTCAAGATCGTCATCATCGAGCTCAAGTGGAATGCGCAAGGCAAAGGTATGATCTTGATAGGTTTATATTTTACTGGTCTCATGTTAGTGGGAGACCGAGTTTTAGGATAGACGGTGTACTATCAAGAGGGGCTCTCAAGTGAGTAACTTGATCGCATCTTTGTGGAGAGCTCAAACCTTTGCATACTTGGCATTTCATCTTTCTTGGTTCTTACTTGGCTTTATCCTTGTTGGGTTTTGGTGCTTGTTGTGATCTTCACGACAAACCCAAGTTCACCGAAAACGAATTTCGTTTGGAAAACTTGTTGCGTTTTCGGTTTTAGGTTTGCCGGTTATTCCTTTTTAGAGAGTTTTTACCTTTCTCCATTTGGTTTTATCTTCCATTGTTGGACTATGATGTTTCTCTGCATGATCTTGTAAAGCTCTTCGTTGCGATTCCAACGAGCCCGAGAACATCGAAAACGGAGTCCGGATGTTCAAGTTATTGAAATTTTCGTGTCGCTGTTGCGTGTCCAGCCTCCCAGCCAGCCTCCCAGCCAGCCCAGGCCGGCCAGCAGGCTGGGCGCGTCTGCCACTCGGCCAGCCTCCCAGCCAGCCCAGGCCGGCCAGCAGGCTGGGCGCGTCTGCCACTCGGCCAGCCTCCCAGCCAGCCTAGGCCGGCCAGCAGGCTGGGCGCGTCTGCCTCTCGGCCAGCCCAGGCCAGCCAGCAGGCTGGGCGCCTCTGCCACTCGGCCAGCCTCCCGGCCAGCCCAGGCCGGCCACCAGGCTGGGCGCTCGACGAGTGGATCTAGTCGTACCTGTCAACGGCCATATTTTCAAGTGGACTATTTAAAGGGCTTTCTTCCCCATTTGTTACACAACCTTTGAGCAAGCTTGTCCATCCTCTCTCCTCCATTGTTGCACTTTGCAAAGCTTGCTCTTCCTCTCAATCCCTCCCATGTTTCTTGCTCATATTTGAGGGATAGTGAGAGGTGATCTTGATCTACGTTTTCACCAATCGATTTCTCCTCTAAGTGAGGGAAACCTTGTAGATCTTGTTCTTGGAGTTCTTGGTGCATCTCCTCTTTGTTCCTCCTCTCTTATTCCCCCATAAGCATTTGTTGCTTTGTTGGAATTTGAGAGTGAGGATTTGAGCACTTGTGCTCTTGCCTTTTGCATTTGGTGCATCGGTGTGCTCTCCACGAGGATTCGTGGAAGTTGAAAGCGTGTGAACTTGTTACTCTTGGGTCTTCGGGCCCTAGACGCCTTTGTGGTGGTTGGACCCTTGTGTGGTCACTTGAAGCCGTTCGGGAGCCCCCAATCCATTGTGGGTTGTGCCTCGAATTGTTGTTGAGAGCCGTTCGGGAGCCCCCAACCCATTGTGGGTTGTGCCCCGGATTGTTGTTGAAAGGCTCCGGATTCCGCCTCGAAGGAATACCGATAGTGGAAGGTGAACCAAACCTTTGTGGTGCGGTTCATCGGAGAAGAGGGTGAAACCTTTGTGGTTGTTGAACCGTTGTGTCGGTTCACACCTCTCCAACGAGACGTACTCCCTTTCAAGGAGGAACTCGGGAATACTCCTCGTCTCCGTGCCTCGGTTATTTCTATACCCGAGCTCTTTACTTATGCACTTTACATTGTGATAGCCTTCGTGCTTGAAGTATTATATTGCTATCACCTTGTTGCTTGTCTTGCTTAGCATAAGTTGTTGGTGCACATAGGTGAGCCTAGTTTATTTAGGTTGTTGGCTTGTTAATTTAAACACCTAGTTTTATTCCGCAATTAGCAAGCCTAAACCGGAAAAGTTTTAATCGCCTATTCACCCCCCCTCTAGGCGACATCATTGTCCTTTCAATTGGTATCAGAGCCTGGGCTCTCTTTTTGGGCTTTACCGCCTAGAGAGTAAAAGATGTCGTTTAGGGAATTAGTGCACGATCCCACTTTCATATTCGATGGCACAAATTATGATGTTTGGAAAATTCGCATGCTTAATCTTTTTAGGGCCATGGGTCCAAATTATATTAAGAGGATTGTGGATGTGGGTTTTTCTCCTCCAAAGGATTCTCAAGAATTATCTTTAGAGGATGAGGAAAACTCTCATCTCGAGACTCTAGTTTCTAATGGTCTTATATGTGTTTTGAGCGATGTAGTTCTTGCGTCAATCATGCCTTTTCGGAACGCTCATGAGCTTTGGACCAAGCTTCAAGATATATATGAAGTGTCCAAAATTATTGAGGATGATTGTTCTCCTTCCACTTCCGGCCGTGATGAGTTCACAACTTCTTCCACTTCACCAACATGTGATTTGTCACAAGGTAATGATATGGTGAGTGGTGATAGAAATTGCATTGTGATGGTGAATATTCTATTGATATACTTCTTCTCTATCTCATTGCAATGTTCTATCTTTGGACTTAAACTCTTCTAGCACTCCAAATGTCATACATGCTAGAGTTGATAGTCCTTGCATATCATGTAATAGTTGTTTAACTAAATCTCATGATGATATGCTTCATATGTCTTGTTGCCATGAAAACAATACTTCCATATCCTCTATTTCTTGCATGACTAACAATGTAGAGGAATCCCAACATTTGTTGGAACAAGACATGGACCTAAATGGTGCTTCAAGTATTCTTCATCTCAACATTAATCATGTTTGCCTTATGGCTAAGGATTCCGAGGTGTCTCCCACCTCAAATCCAAATTGTGATGATGTGGATGAGGATTCTCATGAAGAAGGTTTTGATTTTGAATCCTTAACCAAGATGGGTGAGATGGTACTTGGTGCTCTCCCCAAAGGTAGTAAAGCTATCCCTCCTCTATGTGAAATCATTGATTATGTTCTAAGAGTAGGGAATTTATTGAGGATTTGGAAAGTCAATTTGATGAGAAATGTCAAATTGAGAGAGATGACTCTATCACTATAGCTTCCTTGAAAGCTTCTCTTGAAGAAGAAGAAGAAGACTTAGGTCTTCTCTTGAAGAGAGACTTGAATCTCTTGATGAGTCTAATGATCTTATTATTGCTAAAATCATTAAGGAAAGAGATCATGCCCTTGCTAAATATAAAGTGCTTAAAAAGGAAAAAGTTGAATTTGGTGTTGGCAATGCTAGACTAAGTGAGGACATAGAGAGACTTGACAAAGCTCACAAGGCTTTAGAAAGTGAACACTCTCTCCTTATCAAGTCTCATGATCAACTCCAAACTCAACTATCTAAGAATGATAAGCTTGCCAAATTGTCTCTTCCATTTCTAATATTAATGATGCTTGTGCTACTAACTCCACTTCTTGTGAAGCATCTATTTTGAAGGAGAATGTTGAGCTAAGGGCTCAACTTGAGTTGCTATCTAGCAAGTATGGGAAATTGGAAGAAAGTCATGAAAAGCTTTCTAGCTCTAATGATGATCTTCTAGCATCCCATGCTAGGCTAAAGTTAGCTCATGAGGCTATTCTACAAAGGTAACATCTTGTGAGCCTCATGTGGACAAAGGCACAACTTCTACTAAAATGCTTTATTGCCATGTGCTAGTCCTAGTGATTCATCCACTCACAATATTGCTACATCTTGTGATGAATTACTTTCATTGCCTTGTTGCTCTAACAATGAAGCTTCTACTTCCTCTAGTGTTTTTGTTGATACTAACCATGTAGAGGAACTAAATGAGCTCAAGGCCCAAGTCACTTCTTTGAAGAAAGACTTGGAAAAGCGTCATGTTGGGAAGTCCACACTTGACAATATGTTGAGTGTTCAAAGACGCCCCAATGACAAGAGTGGACTTGGATTCAACTCCAATAACAAGAACAAGTCCAAGTCTATCAAGAAGAACAAGGGCCAAGAACAAGTTAAAGATTCGGCCAAGATTGTTTGCTTCAAGTGCAAAGTTGAAGGGCACCATGTTAGATCTTGCCCTTTGAAGAAGAAGGCTCTTAGTGAGAAGCAACAAGGGAAGAAGCCTCAAGTTCCTCAAGTTGAAGAACAACCTCTTCCCAAGAATCAAGCTACTCCTCCTCAAGTCAAGATTCCAACCAAGAAGAGAGGAGGAAGTCGATGTTGCTACCTATGCCGTGAGAAGGGTCACCTTGCTTCTTCATGCACAAATGGTACCTTATCCAACCCCATTATTATTGATGATGTGTATTCTCTTGGAAGGATAAGGTTGGCAATGTGTTTGCCAAATATGTTGGGACTCAAAGTGGTGTCAAGAAAAGAACCATTTGGGTTGCCAAGCCTATTGTGACTAACCTCTTAGGACCCAACTTGGTTGGGGACCAACAAGCTAAAACTTGATCAATAGGTGTTGTTGGAGGTCATTGGAGACTTGGCTACATCATGAAGAATTAAGGGATCTTCATCAATTATATTCTCTCAAGCCAAGTCATTTGGATTATATTGTTCTACCTCATATCCAATGTTTCCTCCTTGCGGTAACTTTTATTTAAATCATATATACATTGAAAGTTGCTTGCACCCTTGCATGTGTTTGGTTTTGTACCTTGCTAGTGTTTGTATGTGTTGTGCTCTCTACTTACTTATCTTGAGAAATCAAGTATGTGTATGTTGGTTTGCACACCATTTACTTGTGTTGAGCCTTATTGCTTTTATTTGATATATTACCTTGTTGGCTCTCTTTTGAGAGATTAATGGACCATTCCATTTTTGGAGAGTGATATGCTTCGTGCACTTCACAAACCAAAAATGTGTGTACATGAGGAATACCACTTAGTGATGATATATCAATCTTATCTATTCTCTATGTGGTATGTCATGCTCATGAGAAATTCAAATTCTATTATGTCCATTAATTTCTCGAGTTGGTTTTGTTTGCCTCTTGCTTTAAAAGAAAATGGATTATCACATTATGGGGGAGTAATAAGCTATGTGCATATTACAAGCCTAGAAAATGTGAATATGTGAGGTGTTGCCACCTAGAATTGATATTGTCATTATCCTTTTCCTTGTGGCATGTTGCTCAAACAAGTTCCATTTTGATCATTTGCTTCTTGTCTCTTTTCGTTGGATCTTGTTTGTGATGGAATTTCTTGTATGGCTTTCCCAAATATGTTCTCATATATCTCTTTGGGAAACCAATTGCTTCAAGCTACTCCTTGGAGTTGCTTTGCATTATTGCGTGATTTTTGAAGCTATCAAGAATTTCTATCTATCTAAGCATGGCTTTTAATTCCTATCCTTTGCCATATGCTTATGTTTTGTGAATATGATCTTGAATATATCTTTGCAATCCACCACCGAGAAATATCTCCATACATTACTTGTCTTGACAAGTGATAATCATATTTGTGGTAAATATATTGATCATATTCACTTTGGCTCTTGCTTTGAATTGCCTTATTTGATTGCCAAGGATTTGTTTTGATCTAACTCTCATTTGTCTTCCTTGTATCTTTTGGATCCTTTATTGCTCTACTTGAAATTTGTTTTGTGCTTTCTTGAGTTGGGAAAAGCAATGAACCAATTCTTGTGCATTGACATTCAAAAGTCATACTTCTTGATAATGCACTATTCTTTGGGAAGCTATCCTACTTTGAGTAAAACACCGTTCTTTAAATTGGTATTGCAATTTCTTGCCTTTCTTGAACATGACTAGTGTTTGAATATATATATATATATATATGGAGAGTGATGATCTCATTTGTGTGCATTTTGTATTCAAATGCAAAATCTTAAATAATGCACACATCTTGGGGGAGCAATCCTATAGGCTTTTTGAACATTAGTTGTCTTCATTTGATATTTGATCCCGATGACGTGTCTCCTTGGAAGACAAACATTTTTCGTCTTGGTACTTGTGCCATCATGAAAAGTGTAGAGGGTTTGGTTTATTCCTTGATGATATTTTCATCATTTGGTATTTGATTTCATTGGTATCTTTTCAAAGTGGTATCTTCACTCATGTGTTGATTTGGGTATTTGATATAATTTGGACACTTTTTTCTTGTCACACTTGTGTGTGCTTTGTTGTTTACTTGGTGTTTTGTCTAAATTATATCTTGTTTGGTTCTTGAAAGTCATGTGCATGCATATTTATTATATGTATATCTTATGGCATGCTTACTTTCGTTGATCCAATATATAGGATAAACTCCATCAAATCCTAAATGGCTAAGATGTGCATGAAATTCAATTTCATATAATATGCACATATTTATGTGGAGTTTGTCCTATGTATTGTAGTTGCTCTAACTACTTTGGACCCAATGAGTTTGGGCACCATTTTGTACTTGAATTTGTTTTAGGTACATTTGGAGATGCATTGGAAGCTTGTCTCATCTACAAGGAAGGTGTTGTCACCATGTGCTTATTGGAGCCAAGCTTGGATGATCATGAGCTCCTATCTTCTACATCACCAATGCTATCTCGGTAACAAGTATCTACCTCATGCATACTTTTCTAGCTCTCAACCTTGTGTAGGTTGTTTCATGGCATGAATCTCTTTGGTTGCAATTCTTTTGATTCTTGCAAAACGTCTTTATTGCAAATGTGAGTAAGCCGGGATGATTACATATAAGGGGACTATATATTCATTTCATGATTCATCGATCCCATTATGTCAATCTAGCACTTTCTACTTAAAGTCTCTCATGTGCAACTTTGATGTTTTCAAAATCATTTGCCTTTCGTGATACTTGTTATCTTACTCGGAGCATCCCGTTTATCACCTTTATCCTTTGTGGATAGTTTTTGATGCTATGATGAGTATATGTTGGAAGTTCATCTATATCCTTTAAGATAAAATTGAGCTTTGTGCTATGCTTTTAAGCAAATCTTATTGGTGTATTTATGACTTCCTCTTGGATATCATGATCTTTACCTTTGTACCTATTTGTGTGTACATGTTTATTTGTGGACTTATATCTTCGTGATTGGTGTCTACTTAGAAACTTATACACATAAGAATAGTTACATCTTTTTGGTATTCCAATTCTTTAGTGACCACCCTTTGCTTTTGTATCTTTGGTGGTCTAATTAAAGGCACAAGCTTTGTTGTTTATGTGTTATGCTTTTGAATCTTAATAAGCTTGTGGAGCTATTTGCTATATCTCGTTGGTGTGTGAGTATGTGAAAGACATGATATGCACTATGTGCAACACTTTTTGAAAGACTATGTTGATGATTTTGCTCATCCTTGTATTAGTCTCCTAAAATGTCTTTTATCTCACACCCATCCTTTTATTTGCCGCTCCTTGCTCATGTTGCAAAATTTATTTGTTGCAAGTTGTTTGCCTCTTTTCTCATTTATATTCTCTTGCATGGCTTGTGTTCGAATTTATCTAGGAGGGAGTGAGGATTCCATGTTGTGCACACTATATTGAAATGAAATCCTATTTGTGCACGTACCTTGGGGAGTTCCCTCTTGATATTTAGAACATTTTTGGATCTTTTGATTGCTTGCTTCTTTCGTTGAAGTATCTTTCTATTTGATATTCATTTGCAATCTTTGGATCCTCAATATAGTTTGATCTTTTCCAACTATTCGTTATTGGATATGTGCATTTGATTTCACTCATATTATGAGAAATGCACACATTATGGGGGAGCTCTTACTATTTGGCCTTCTAAATTTTTCCTCCCATTTCGGCAATCGATGCCAATGGGGGAGAAGTTTAGAGGGTTTAAGAGTTTTGGTTTTATGCTTTAGTTTCGTTCTCAAGCATTTGCCTTTCTTGCTCTTGCATCCTTGCTCTTTGTGTTGCATGGTTGCTTAATTCATTATATAAACCCTCGTAAAAGGGATTGTCATCAATTACCAAAATGGGGGAGATTGAAAGTGCATGTGTTGCCCCATGCGTGGTTTTGGTAATTAATGACAATCCTTATGGACTAATGTTTGCATTGAGATATACTTGTAGATCTTGTCCATAGGAAAAGATTGGAGTTCATGTGTTGGACTCTAGAAGATTACATGATGATCAATGTCTACTCAAGGGTTTATATGAAGAATGGTCATGTGTAGAGAAGATGAAGTGCAAGCTCAATATGATCCATCTCGGAAGATATCATTTGATTGAAGCTTGCAAAGGAGACATGAAGACGGAGCTTTGCGAGGTCCTCCCATAATGGAGTATGGGGGAGCATTTGGAGAAGTCTTCATCAAGCATGTGCTAGCAAGCACAATCAAGAAAGGTGTTCCAACTTGAGAGAGTCAAGATCGTCATCATCGAGCTCAAGTGGAATGCGCAAGGCAAAGGTATGATCTTGATAGGTTTTATATTTTACTGGTCTCATGTTAGTGGGAGACCGAGTTTTAGGATAGACGGTGTACTATCAAGAGGGGCTCTCAAGTGAGTAACTTGATCGCATCTTTGTGGAGAGCTCAAACCTTTGCATACTTGGCATTTCATCTTTCTTGGTTCTTACTTGGCTTTTATCCTTGTTGGGTTTTGGTGCTTGTTGTGATCTTCACGACAAACCCAAGTTCACCGAAAACGAATTTCGTTTGGAAAACTTGTTGCGTTTTCGGTTTGGAGGTTTGCCGGTTATTCCTTTTTAGAGAGTTTTTACCTTTCTCCATTTGGTTTTATCTTCCATTGTTGGACTATGATGTTTCTCTGCATGATCTTGTAAAGCTCTTCGTTGCGATTTCAACGAGCCCGAGAACATCGAAAATGGAGTCCGGATGTTCAAGTTATTGAAGTTTTCGTGTCGCTGTTGCGTGTCCAGCCTCCCAGCCAGCCTCCCAGCCAGCCCAGGCCGGCCAGCAGGCTGGGCGCGTCTGCCACTCGGCCAGCCTCCCAGCCAGCCCAGGCCGGCCAGCAGGCTGGGCGCGTCTGCCACTCGGCCAGCCTCCCAGCCAGCCTAGGCCGGCCAGCAGGCTGGGCGCGTCTGCCTCTCGGCCAGCCCAGGCCGGCCAGTAGGCTGGGCGCCTCTGCCACTCGGCCAGCCTCCCGGCCAGCCCAGGCCGGCCACCAGGCTGGGCGCTCGACGAGTGGATCAGGTCGTACCTGTCAACGGCCATATTTTCAAGTGGACTATTTAAAGGGCTTTCTTCCCCATTTGTTACACAACCTTTGAGCAAGCTTGTCCATCCTCTCTCCTCCATTGTTGCACTTTGCAAAGCTAGCTCTTCCTCTCAATCCCTCCCATGTTTCTTGCTCATATTTGAGGGATAGTGAGAGGTGATCTTGATCTACGTTTTCACCAATCGATTTCTCCTCTAAGTGAGGGAAACCTTGTAGATCTTGTTCTTGGAGTTCTTGGTGCATCTCCTCTTTGTTCCTCCTCTCTTATTCCCCCATAAGCATTTGTTGCTTTGTTGGAATTTGAGAGTGAGGGATTTGAGCACTTGTGCTCTTGCCTTTTGCATTTGGTGCATCGGTGTGCTCTCCACGAGGATTCGTGGAAGTTGAAAGCGTGTGAACTTGTTACTCTTGGGTCTTCGGGCCCTAGACGCCTTTGTGGTGGTTGGACCCTTGTGTGGTCAATTGAAGCCGTTCGGGAGCCCCCAATCAATTGTGGGTTGTGTCTCAAATTGTTGTTGAGAGCCGTTCGGGAGCCCCCAACCCGTTGTGGGTTGTGCCCCGGATTGTTGTTGAAAGGCTCCGGATTCCGCCTCGAAGGAATACCGATAGTGGAAGGTGAACCAAACCTTTGTGGTGCGGTTCATCGGAGAAGAGGGTGAAACCTTTGTGGTTGTTGAACCGTTGTGTCGGCTCACACCTCTCCAACGAGACGTACTCCCTTTCAAGGAGGAACTCGGGAATACTTCCTCGTCTCCGTGCGCCTCGGTTATTTCTATACCCGAGCTCTTTACTTATGCAACTTACATTGTGATAGCCTTCGTGCTTGAAGTATTATATTGCTATCACCTTGTTGCTTGTCTTGCTTAGCATAAGTTGTTGGTGCACAAAGGTGAGCCTAGTTTATTTTAGGTTGTCGGCTTGTTAATTTAAACACCTAGTTTTATTCCGCAATTAGCAAGCCTAAACCGGAAAAGTTTTAATCGCCTATTCACCCCCCTCTAGGCGACATCATTGTCCTTTCAGCATGTGCGCTACGTGATGGTCTCCTACTTGCTGGTGAGATCGGATGCAACAAACTTGTGGTTGAATCAGATTGTTTGGAGGTTTTTTTTTAAACGGTGGCAAAAGCTTTGCCCCATATATTAATTAAGGAGAAGATTGCAAGAATGCAATAAGTTTGTGACCACAACCAACTATTACAAAACGATTACTCTCGCGCATCAAGTTGCCCAAACATTTGGCGCCCGCGAGAACCCAAAGGCGAGCCTCTCTCTTAACTCTATCTAAAATGACAAAAGTTGGCGCACTTTTATTCTTGAAGACCCTATCGTTCCTCTCATTCCACACCTCCCAAGTAACAAGCAAGGTGAGGGAGGCGACGGATTTCCGGCTAGGAGGTAAACTTGTCATCAAAAGCCACCAATCGTTGAAATTGAGGCCCAACCACGAACCGGTGTCGACATTTTGGAGGCCGAGCCAACCCTTGATAAGGTCCCAAATTCTTCTAGTGACACGATAATGGACAAAGAGGTGGTTGATGGACTCCGTGGTTTGCTTGCACAACGGACAAAGGCCACAATTTGGCCAACCCCTCCTCGGTAGCCGGTCGGCCGTCCACACCCTATTTTGATTTGCAAGCCAAGCAAAAAACTTTGTCTTCGGTGGAGCCCAAGGTCTCCAAACCGAGTTCTTCATGGTGGAGGAGATGGTGCCCATAAATTGCAACTTGTAGGCCGACTTTGCCGAATATTCGCCATTCTCCGTGAGCTTCCAACAAATTTCATCGCTCACATTGGTGTTGAGGTGAACATTTGTGAGGAGGGAACAAAGCTTGACAAATTGCTCGAAATGCTCGATTGTGAAGTTTTCATCGAGCCGCACATTCCGTACCCAACTAGCACCGAACAAAGCCTTCCCGACCACAACATTCTTCTTGCTAGAGCATTAAAAAATGAGAGGCGCGATATCTTTTGGCTTCTCACCCTCCACCCATGGAGCATGCCAAAAGGGAGTCTTTAGCCCATCTCCGGCGGAAATCGATGTTGCGGTGTAGAAGATATCCATGTCATCCCTAGTGCAAGGGTTTCCATAACCCGCCCAAATTTTTCCGGGGTTTTTCCACTCAAGCCATGGCCAACGCAAACGCAAAGCCGTGGAAAACTTGCCCAAGTGAAGCAAACCGAGCCCCCCAAGCTCCTTGGGACGGCAAACGAGCTCCCAATTGACCTTGCACTTGGCTCCGGTGGTTTTGTCTTTCACGGACCAAAGAAAAGCACGTTGAATCTTGTTAAGGAAAGCCATAGTACCCGGCGGAATGATGAGAGGCGTCAAATAGTAGATGGCTTGAGAGGCAATGACCGACGTGACAAGAGCCGCCCGGCCTGCCGTGGCAATGTACTTGCCATTCCACGTAGGCAACTTCCCGACGCACTTGTCCTCAAGATGTTGAAAATCCGCTCGTTTTAACCTTCTAACCGATAACGGTAGGCCAAGGTACCGCAAAGGGAAGTTGGCTCTTGTTGCCGGAATACCCTCAAGAACCTCATCAAGATTGATCACCCCACAACGAATAGGCACGACGGAGCTTTTATCAAAGTTGGTGCAAAGTCCGGTGACCTCACCGAACGCAAGGAGGATGGCCGCAAGATTTTCGATGTCCTCCTTGAAGGGCGCCACAAAAACAGCCGCGTCATCCGCATAAAGCGAGGTTCTCAAAACGGTGCCTCTCCCTCGGAGCTTGTGAAGAAGGCCTTCTCTCGTTGCAATCTCCAAAATTTGGGTGATGGGATCAATGGCCAAGACGAAGAGGAGGGGAGACAACGGGTCACCTTGGCGAAGCCCGCGGCCATGCAAAATGGGAGGGCCGGTCACACCATTGAGTAGCACACGTGAGGATGTGGTTGAGAGCAAGGCGGCAATCCAATCACAAAACCGAGTAGGGAACCCCCGGCGTTGGAGAAGGTCCAAAACATATTCCCACTGGATGGAGTCAAAAGCCTAACGAATATCAAGCTTGAAGAGTAGAGCCGGAAACTTTCCCTTGTGGAACCGCTTTGCAAGATTTTTGACGTAGAGGAAATTGTCGTGTATGCTTCACTTCTTGATGAAAGCACTTTGGGCATTGGAGACCTAGGCGAAGAGCAAGCATTTTGGATATGATCTTTGCAATAGCATGGATGAGACTAATAGGCCTAAAATCGGAGACCTCTTCCGCCCCTTCCTTCTTAGGGAGAAGTGCAATGTGAGCGGAGTTGAGCCAATGGAAATTGCCGGTGTGAAGGTTTCCGAAAAGGTGAATGACGCGCATAACATCCACCTTAATAGTGTCCCAACATCTCTTGAAGAAAGCACCCATGAAACCGTCGGGGCCGGGAGCCTTGCCACATGGCATTTGGTTGATTGCATTCTTCACTTCGTCTTCGGAAAATGGCTCTCCAAGACTCTCCAAGTTCGTCTCCTCAAAGTGAAGACCCTCCCAATTGAAATCTTGTGTCCTTGCCTCCCCATGGCCAAGAACCGAATTGAAATGAGCATGAACCACACCCTCCTTGGCGGCGTGATCGGTGACCCAAGCGTTATTTGTCTTTAGGCGGTGAATATGGTTCTTTCTCCTCCTCGAGTTCACCCTCATATGGAAAAAAATTGTGTTGGCGTCACCCTCCTTAATGTTTGCAATTCTTGCACATTGCTTCTTCCTAGCCCTCGCAACAACGGCCAAAGCAACCACCTTCCTCTTGAGCCTAGCATACAAGTCCTTCTCATTCCCGGAGAGCACTCGATTCTCCTGAGCCAAATCGAAGTGGAGAATGACGAGTAGCGCGGCATGCACCATGACCTTGGTGCTAGGGAATAGGCTACGGCTCCACCGAGATAACCTTTTACCGGTGATGTGTAACTTGTGGTAGAGGATGTGGCAAGGCTCCGTGTGCGTGGTAGGCTCATCCCATGCCTCCTTGATGATGTCGTTGAACCCAGGAAGTCTCAACCAAAAGTTCTCAAACTTGAAGGAGCGAGGACGTCTCGGTCCACGATCATCGGCAAGCAAGAGAGGGCAATGATCCGACAAGGAGGAAGAAAGAGCATGAAGCACATGGGTGTCAAAACGGATGTCCCACTCGGGGTTGCAATAGAAGGCCTCGAGCTTTGAAAGGGTGGGACTTGCTCTCCCATTACTCCAAGTGAAACGACGGTTTTGGAGATGCAATTCCTTTAGCTCACAAGTTTGAAGGGCGGCGCGGAAACGGTTGATACGGCTCCGGTTGATGTTGTGGTTGTTCTTGTCTTGAGCGCGGCGGATTTGGTTGAAGTCCCCAAGGACCAACCAATAGACACCGACAGTAGGCTTAAGGTTAGTGAGCTCCCCAAAGAAGTCATCTTTACGGTTTGACGCCGTAGGCCCGTAAATGGTGGTAAGCAAGAAATCGCCCTCTTCGTCGGTGTTGACTATGTGCACCATTGCCGAAAGGCAAAACTCGGAAGTGACAACATTGGTGATTTGAACCACATTTTTGTCCCACAAAAGAAGGATCCCGCCTCTCGTGCCCGTGGCGGGACGCTCGGCGAAGCTTTTAAGACGATTGCCACCAATATAAGAAGCGTCGAAGGGAGATATGGGACCAAGTTTTGTATCTTGGAGGCAAACAATGTGGCAAGACGACGAAGCCACCGTCTCGTGCACGGTATCTTGCCTCTCCTTGTCATTTAGGCCCCGCACATTCCAGTCCAAAATGTTTGGGAGTTGTTCAATCATTTAACACCCAGCAGACCCACAGAAGGTATAAGAGAGAACCAAAACATCTCTGAACTATTTAACCAGTGAGGAACCACAAACTTAGTCCACTGATACATGCACCTAACAACAGCAACAGAAGCCACGGGCAGGTCGCCAGGTCCCAGCACAAACAAGCAAAAGTCTGACCCTGATGCTGCTCACAGAGGGCAGACACACACACAGAGCCCATGGCTCGATCGAAGCAAACTAAACAGAAGAGCACTAACATTCATAACCTAAGACGACCCAGCAACAGACGAGACAAATTGTCTTCAAACATCAACAGCAGCAGCATCCCCTTCCTCCTGCGCCTCGTGATCGAGGCCCTCAGCACCTCCATGTGCCAGCAGAGCCTCCTCCAGCGCCTCCTCCTCCGGCTTGTCGACGTTAAACATGGTGCGCAGCCTGTCGAGTGCCATATCCGAGACCTCGCCGTCAAACACCTTCGCGAATTGGGTCATCGCCATCTCGGTGACCACCTCTCCATCAAGAACAATGCGAAGGCCGTGGCAGACAGCCGCCTCCGCCGCCTTAGCCACAGGCTGAGCCTTGTGCTTGGCCTTGATCCTTGCACTCGCGCGCTTGAGGGAGAACCCATCGTTGCGCGCGATGTCAACCCCGGCCAGCGTCTTTCTCCTGTTCGCCGGGCGCCGCGGCGGTGGGGACGACAGCAGAGGGTGCTGGCTCGGCACAAAGAGCGAAGCGAGGGGCTCTCCGACACCCGAACCTGTCGAGGCCTCCGGCGAGTGCGCGGTGACGTTGCCAGCGGCGACGGATGAAGCCACCGAAGCTGCGGGAGACGGCTGCAGGTCAGGAGACGCATCGAAAAACCTGGCGGGCGTGGAGGAGTGAGCTGCAGCGAATCCGGAGCCAGGTGCTCGAGGAGGAACCGCGTCTCAGCGCTGTGCACCGAGCGCTGCGAGAGGTCCACCCTTGCCGGCGTTGCCTTGCCGCCGCTGGACAGGACGAAGAATGGGGCGTAGTCGAGCTCGAACGGCGGGGATGGGCACACTCCAGTGGGCGAGACGGGGTCCGGGGAAGCCGGCGGCGTCAAATCCGCCCTGGAGCGCCTCCTGATGATGGCCGGCGACGCCGAGCGCGCCCAAGGCCTGCCGCGCGGACGAAGCCATGCAGCCGTGGCCTGAATCTGCGGCGCGGGCGCGCGCTGACGGCCGCTGTCCCTGTTTCCACCCCTGTTGCCGGAACGGTCACGGTCACGCTCCCTCTGACGGTCGGCGTCGCTGTCGCGCCTCCGGCCACTGCGCGACAGGCTGTGGCGAATGGCCGCACCCCAACCACCGTTGCCGGTGCGGTCGCGCCCACCGCGCCCATCGCGGTCGTCTCTGTCCCGGTCTCTGTCGCGCCTGTCGTTGCCGTTGTCGCTGATGCGCTCGGCTCTGTCCCGGACGGAGCGATTCCCATCGAGCTGGCCGAAGCGCCAGGTGAACCTAGCAGGAGGCGGCTGCGGCACGTCGGCAGGGCCGGTCTGATCCTCGTCGATGTCGAGGTGAATGATGCAGCGGCGCTGCAGGCCACGGCGGCCACGCTCCCGCACCCCCGGAGGCGCGGTTGTGAAGATCATGCAAAATGGAGGAAATTCTCTAGGGACGGCAGCAGCTATTACGAGAAATGAAATGTGCTTTCCTTTTTCGCAGTTTTGCACGTGTTAGTTTTGCTCATTCTTCTAGGGAAGCCATTGTCCTAGGGAAGCCAATATCAATATGGTAGCTCATGAACTAGCTAAGTTTAATGAGGTCGAACATGGTGTATGGCATTGTGATCCTCCTTTTTTATTAGAGCTGTAATAGCAAACGTTGTAACTATTATCTCTGATTAATAAAGTATCTTTAATTTCAAAAAAATGTTGCTTATAAGTTATAAGTGTTTGCCCATATATCGCAGGTTGCAGTCTTAGCTCGACGTATCTTTTTTTTAACTAATTGCCTCCGTGTACCGAGAACAAGAAAGAGCAGTCAATTGCCACTGGGATCCTACTCTAAAAAAAACAACGATGAGTGCCAGTACCATGGACACTAACTAAAAAAACGACGACGAGTGCCAGTACCATGGAGTATAACGAACTGGCCCGCTATGCAGCCTCATTCAGATCGTTTCTCAGCACGAGACGGATGCCCGATATTCCATAAATTCATCGACTGAACATGTACATGCTCCTCCCTGCGGGAAACCATCTTTTCAAATTACAGTACATCACAGTTCGAATCTCCCAGCATAGGCAAACAAAACAAGCATCTGAGTGCTCCTGGGACGAAAAACTAGGCTCCACGCACTGGCGCTCAAAACACCAATTTGTCAGTTTGTCACGGCTGATCGCTCTCACCAGGCAACGACAACGAATACTTGTTCTTATGACCTCAACCGCTTGAGGTCTCTATCCCCACCACGGTCGTAACTCCTGTGCTCATGTGTGTCCTTCCTCTTCCGGTTGTCAGGGTCAGGAGAGCGGTATTCCTGGCTGTCCAAGGACAGCTCGCCCTCCTCGGTATTCTCCACCTTGGGATGGGGCCAGCTCTGCCTTGTGTCGTGTTTTTTCTCATCATCAACGGCCAATTCTACACCATGTTCCAGCTCCCTCTCTATTAGGTCATCATCATCCATGACGTCAACCTTTCTACCAGCATCGCCTTTTGATTTCCTTCGTTTCTCCAGTGCAGCTTTCACCTTATCCTTGTCTATCTTTTTCATCGCATCCATCATTGACGATGACATATTGGTACCTTCATTCTTAATGGCAGTAACATCCCTTGCTTCGTTCTTGGGTATCCGCTGGTTGGAATTTTGCTTTTCAGGGTGAGGGTGGTCATGTCCATGGCGGCCTGGTGTGCTCGACTGCCTAGGTGCTTGATGAGTTTCATTAGCAGGAGGCTCCTCTTTCACGGGAGCACGTTGATTAGCCACAGTGACAGAGCTGCCTTCGGTTTCATTCCCTTGCGATGGCGGCGGACCGACACGGTTCTGCTCGTAGAGCTCCAACATTTGGTTGCTAACCTCTGAAAAAATTGTCACACAAAATATAAGAAGGGGTCCTTGGTAAGTTGGTATTGTATGTTACACAAAGAGCATCAACACTTCAAAATTAACCATGGCAGAAAATGGAGTAAAAGAAGCATCAGTTCTAAACAAAAGGTATTATAACAGGCAATACTGCTCAGTACCTTTGGAAAATCACCGAGCTGAAAAATATAATCTGTTCCATCCACAGGTGGTCACAGGCACCATATGTGATCCCCATGTTAGATGGTAATTCCCAAACTATACCTCTTTGTGATCCACGGAAAAAAAATCAGTGACTACGCAATACAAGTTCAGAATTCTACGTTCTAGTCATGGCATTTTCCCTACTGTATCCCAGAACAATAATACAGAAGAATACCCTGGGCACACAATGTCTTTGACCTAATCAGCCTAGTTCCACAATCATTTCTGAACAAAGATAATGAAATGTTGGCCATCAAATTTTCATGGGCGCCTAGACAGCTAAATCATGGCAACAATTGCTGCTACTTCTGAAAGCGTGTATACTATTATACTTATGACAATAGATAAATACGCAGTACTGACTATGTATCTAGAGACCAACCTTCCAACTGACGTGGGGTTACATCAAACTCTTGCCACCAGACCTTCTCGCCATCTGCTGGAAGCTTGACTTTGAGGAACTTCGCAGCAAGGAAGATTGCGCCGGCCGCAATATGATGAGGCTTAAATTGCAGGCAAAGCGAAGTGCGTAGCCTGTACACCCCTTTTAAGGTATAGTAAATAGGCATAACGGGGATTTACTGATTTTCTAAGCATAAATGTAATTTTAGCATACCCGTCGTTAACAAAATTCCAGGCAACTTGAGCAAGTGCATTTTGAGCAACCTTGAATTTTTTAATTGCTTCAACCAAGGGCTTGTAAGGGTGATGGACATTCATGTCAAAACCAAGTGTTACAAGCACAAGGCGCTCCCCAATCAACAGAAGTTCCTTCTGTTGCTCATACACTTCCTACACACAGCACAAATATCCTCAGCTACCATTTTGGTAACAGTACTCAGGGAATAAAAATGCATCGACCATAGAAAACTTTTGCGGCTTTATGAAATACAAGTGTCTGGAAACACAGCTAGCTAAAGCTACTGGGTAGGGAATATCAAAGAGAATGTTCACAATAAAATATCTCACCTTCTGCTTAATTCGAGCAACTGCAGCAGGATCTTTTTTGTGGATGATCTCATAAGAGATGAGTACGACATCCTTCAGGGGTCTGGGTGTTTCTTCAACTTTACCCGCCAAGAACATACAAACTGTGGCTATCGTCTGCAGATTATAATAAACTTCACGTTAACAACTTGCAATGAGCAGTTGATAGTAAGAAAAATACTACCCCTAACAAATAACATATTGCAAGCAGCATGCTCTGTGTTGTACGCTATCCAAAAAAAAAAATACTTAGTGTTGCATATCGTGAAATTCAATCAAATGTATGGTCTACAGGTGACAGCAAAACATTTTTTTCGCCACTTTATATGGGTTGCATGCCGCAAGCATGGATGATTGAGCATCTGTTAGTATAGTGCTTACCTGCATAGATAGTAATTTACAGAAAAAATCGAAAATATGTTGTCTGGCAACAAACATGTACAAGCCCGTGCAAACTTCAGTAAGGCTTTACCTGTCTATCATTTTTGACATGAGATTGACGAAGGAAAAAGCGGTGACAGAATACGATAGCTGTAGCAATTGTTACTTGGGGCCTACATTATAAATTCACTCATCAATAAGAAGGAAAAAATACTATAAGCTATCAACCATCCCAAGAGAACACAACTGAGGCAGTAATACACAGCGATATTTACGAATTCATAAACATTTACAGTGCAAGTGCTCTAAGGAGACCTATAAATACTAAACAGAGTTGGATATATGCTGTTCTACCTAGAAAAAGGTGTCATCAGCCATTACTGCAAGCCCGACAAGAATGAGTGACCCCTAAAGTAATAAATGAATGACCCCTAAAGTAGGACGGAAGGAGTAACAGTGGATTAAGTGCCACTATGTTAAAACTTACACCTGAAAAAACTCTGTGCTCAGGAAGAAAATAAATCTTTCTTAAAGGGAAAAGCTGAGCAGTAGTAGTGTGCCCACATGCATATCTAGCAACATTTCATTGTGTTCACATGCATGTGGTAAAATATCTCACAGTTGAAGAAAACCCATGGCTTTCATAATGAGGGTTTTGCCAACAGATTATATAAATCAATTAGTACCAAGTCATATCTTGATTGTTCTCACAGAAAATAAAGTTAACATACAAAATTAGCAAGTTAAGTGGAGTAGAACAATGAATGAACAACACATCCAAAGCATATAATTCTCATAAATGCTTAGGCAAAAGAAGAACTGGACAGGGCAACCATCAGAAAAATAAATAAATATCTAATATAGTACAGATATCGCACGATTAAAATAAGAAGACTTAGTCAACATAACCAGGAAAAAACAGACAAGTAGATCTGAATAGCAAATGATAATCTGACGCTTGAGCAGTCAGCGCGCTTAGCAACCTATCCTGTAAGGCCAGTTTATGTTTAGCTATGCATCATGTTCCCTTAATCACCAGAGGTGATGCTTGTAATCTTCTGACTAACATTTGCATCCCTGACATCTTAAGTTCTTCTCTTTAGCTGGTCCTCCGATTAAATATTTCCACTAAAGGTCAAATAGATTTGCAGCCTAAAAGTGCCTAAGCATGCCAAAAGCTTGCCTAACTTAGTCAAAGTAGCCTTAATAGCTTGTGACAAATTGTTGTAGAGTTTGGCTTCCCACTAAAAAGGCCCTGATATGTAAAGGTACAGACCATAGTCATGCACAGTAGAATACAAGAACTGTCATCAACAGAACTTAATCATTTAGGCTTCAAGTGTGCAACGGATTTTCCTCGGATTCAGAAAATCAAAATAGGATGATATCAATCATTAATTATTTAACATGTTGTTAGCAGGGAGATGAGAAAGAAACAAAAGCTGCTTCAAATAAATTATGATATAAAATAATTTCCAGTTGTCTGTAGAGACTTAAAAAGAACTGCAATATTTAAATAATACTGCTAAAACAGCTGTTATATTTCCCAGGAAAAGAAGTAACAACAGAATATTCATGTTTCAATGTATTCTTACACTTTAAGCCTCATCCCGAAATCCTGAAGGAAAGTGCAGTATGACTTGCGAAGATAAGACTCCTTCTTCAAATCAATACCATCTCTCCTTGAAAGGGAATTCTCCTCTATTTCTTTTCTACTAAAATACCACGAAGCACCAAGTTGGCCACCTTCCACATTTTTATCATAGGGAATTTTGTAAGGGCTGTTCTCTACAATTCCATGATGTGCAGAGTCACTTGTCTGCATGATATCCATGTATGATTTTCCTCTTTTCTTCTAGAAGAACCTGATAAAGAGAGAGAAAGACAATGTAACCATTGCAAACTTAACATATAAGCATATATAAAGCAGGACATGAGGTGCAGCTATGCACGTACCTAAATGCATATGCCTCTAAAATTAAACACGGAGTAATTTGTGCGGAACTAATGAATGCTCATATGTACCAATACATGCAAAGGATGGGTGCTATAACAACAAGTCCATGCAGCTTCGATGAACTGCATGTTCTGTCCTTCATGGAAGCCCAGTACTTGAACAAATTCATAACATATAGATGATAATATGACGAATGAAAGGGTTTTCTTAATTACAATAGTCCAACACATTACCTAACATTTACACAGATAATGAGTTAACAATATACAGATTCTTCATGAAACTAATAGCATTATAAATGAACACACTTGCATACAAGTTAAAATCACCATATATATTGCTATTTGTTCTTTCAAGGTGTTTTTCCTTGTTAGTGAAAATTAATACAGTGGTAAAGCAACAGATTTGATCCACAACAAACTCCAACGAAGATACGTTATCTCAAGCAGTTGCATGTCAGGTTACCTCAAGGGCACATGCTCTTATCAAGTTAATTTAAATCCCGAATCTTTAATAATGATGATACATTTTCTCTACCGTTGACCGCGTGTAACAAATTTGTTGAAACACTTGATATTTGACTTTCATGAACATCAGATAATGTGAACAGAGATTATTACATTATGTGTCGAATTTGGCAGGAGCACACTATGTTTTGCAGTATTTATGGCTTTTGAAGTTTATTTTATAGATCGCGAGGTGTAATGAACTTAACTTTGAAAATTTCATTTGTACGGTATTCAATAATGGGATACGAGTTTTCCTCACTGTTTTATGGTGCCAGCCTGTTGCCTTTAACAATGTGTTTGAGAACCATGTTACCCATGCATTGGGGTTAGTTTAATGTGGATCAAATCTATTAACTTTTCTAGAGCTATCGTCAGCTTTAATAACTGATCATCCCACCCAAGTCCAGTTGCAGCATGCTTCAGCTCCACAATTTGTGTGTTCTCTTTCTTCATCAAGTCCCACTTGTTTAAACTGTTTCCTTTTCAACATTCTCTTAGTTATCACACGAAACTAGGTTCTTGTAACATTTTTTATCCAAGCATCCCAATGGCCTATTCTTATTCTCTGTCTCTTCTTTGCATATCTCATAAAAGACCTTAGGTATGGTATGCCTTGTCCATGTATTGCATTTCAAATTAATCATTACCCACTTTTAAAAAATAGAGTCTGACACCAAAATGCATACATACATAGAAGATTACAAGCATTTATCAAAGTACCGATCCATACAAGTATGTCCAACACACAGTATGCACAAAAATATAGAAAATGTATATAATCCATACATGAAACATCCATCGGTACAATCATTCATCCTCAGGTAAGAAAAAAAGAGAAAGAAATGAGGACATACCTTGCTCTGGCGTGCAGCTTCCAGTGGTCGTCGGAAAGGAAGAACTTGGGGCCAGGGGCGGTAGGAGGAGGGGGCGGCGGACCAGGGCGAGGGGCGTCGAGGATCACGGGCCTGAGGGTCGAGGAGGAGCAGGCGGCCGGAGGAGCGCTGCGACGACTGGAGGAGCACGGCTAGATCTCCAAGGGTCGATCGTGGAGCAGCGTCTACGAGTGGCCTTCGGGGTCGAGGAGGGGCGGCCAGAGGAGCGCTGCGACGGCGGGAACTACGGCGGCCGGAGAAGGTCGGGAGATTTTGGAGGTCGTTCAGACGGGGAAGCCTTTTCCGCCGGCAGCGTCGCCGGAGGAAGACCGGACGGGCCTTTGGCGGCGAACCCTAGCACCTGCTCCGCTCGTATCGATGGGGAGTTGGGGGAAGATGAGGGCTCGGGACCGATTCGGAGCTGGAGTTGCGAGCGGAGCCGGATTCAGTGACACGCTGCGACTTTTTTTTTTTGAATTTTTCCACATATAAAACCAGCAAAGAGTCGATTATATCGATTACAAAAACGAAACTAAAAGAGACTAGCAAATCAATGAGATCTTCAAGCCCTTTCTTCATACATGACACAATCTTGTACTTTTCTGAAGGCAGCCGTAGAACAACGCCGAAACCAACAAACCACAGACATGTGAATACCACCGAAGGTTCTCCCTTTTTAATTTTGAGCCGCAATGTCAAAGCTTTGTGCACGTACGCAACCATTAAATTAATCAAGCAACATCGGTAAGAGCACCACCACTGATATTTCAGGGATAAATAACCGAACCACTTTGTCGACGTCGTTGGGAGCCGAGAGAACGAATCACCAATGCTGAAGACGTAGCAGCCGGGATAGATATTGCAAGTACAAATCTCCTCACGACAACCATGAGAAACAATCCAAGATTGATCTAGCGAAGCAAGATCTGAAAAACCATACTTAGACAGAATTAATCTTCCAAATCCACCATTGACGTCGGAAAGAATATCTCGCCGTCGAACGAAGCGTGGAAAATCACTTATTACAGACGAGACCATCCCCATTAACGAAAAAGATGACGACCAAAACGAAGCTCTAACATTAAGGACCTTCAAAAAGCGTTGTGCGCAGGTCCGAGGTCCCCACCCCATCTAGTGCCAGAACGGCATCTAGAGGATGCGAGGACCCGTCGAATCTTTGCCGGCGACGACGATGAAACGTAGATGTCTTCCGCGGCGGCGGCTAGGATTGAAACCCTGGCCGCCGCCTCGTGACACGCTGCGACTTAATCCTTCCTATCCTACCTTCCATTCCATATCCAACGGCCACATCAGTCAAAAAGAGCAAAAGCGACAGACGTTCATCTAGACTAATATAAAAAGAGAGAGGGTGGCTGATCCAAATAACAACAGCCCTACGATTATCTCCATGTAACGATTGAGGATTACCCAATGATGTACCAAGTTTAAGTGATACCCCCGTAATTTTAACCGTTAATTGCCTTCATCTAACGATCAGAGGTGTCTCAATGTTGTATCGACAATCATTTGTTCTCCCCGCCCACCTTCCCCACCTCCCGTGAGGCCGTGACTGCCGCTCCAAAAATCAGATCGCGAACTGCCGTACTCCCCCTCTAGCGCAGCAACCACCATACCGCATTCACTCCCCTACCTCGAGAGCTGCCGCTTACTGCCGTCCCACTCCCACCAGCGCCACCGTCTCCGAATCGAACGACGGCTCCCCTGTCGCGTGGCGGCGTCGACTTGGACGCCACAAGCTCGATGGCTTGCGTCTCGACGCTACCGGCGGCCCACTCGGCCACTCCACACACGAACTTCTCAGCCCCGATGCGGCCGACACCTAGGCACGGCCTGGATGTAGCAGCTAGAGACCACGGAAGATTCAGGTGTCGTGCGCCGCCTATAACTGAATTTTAGGTTGCAGCAGACCATAACATTTAACGACCATAACATTTAACGTGCATGCAACTAATGCCACAGGTCACACGAAGATGCAAATGCAACCAACACCTCTTATCTCAGATTGTTCATCACGCATCTCTAGCGTTATATGTTTTACCACCGTATTGTACTACAGCGTTTATCTACTAGCGTTATGTTTTTTTCCTGCGCAGAATTATATCCGCCGGTCGCGTGTTAAGGATTTGATGACCCTGCAGCATCGTACGCAGCCGACAACCCGCGAAGTAACCCTCAGATCACCTCACTTTTCTGCAATTCGTTGGTGGAATTGGATCCAAGTCCAAACTTGAGTTCTCCAACTAACGTCAACTCTAAGGTGCCCCGATCCATGTCCAGTCCAGGTATTTTTTGTAATGTATCCAATTCCAGCCATGTCCAAGCAGTTGTGAAGTAAGGAGCATGGTCAGAAGTACTACAGCAAGAGGAGTCACGGAAGAGGAGTCACCGGTCGTTGGATGAGCTGCGAGAGTGCGAGGCATTGAGGTGCGCGTCGTTGCAGGACACTGGAGGTGTCGGATGGGCAGGGGTGCAGGTCAGGGTATGTCACGCTTTGGTCCACAAGTCCTGACCTCTTTACCCATTGATGTAGTCACCGGTTGCATACTCTTGGATATAATTCTGTTGGTTAGTTAACTTGAACTGAGTTATATTGTTTCTGATTGTGTGTAAGAATTCAGTTAGTTGGTTTGTTCATCTGATAGGCTGATAATAGTAGGAGCTCATGAGGTTTATATAGTTTTTGTTGCCTTTTTGTTTATTTTGTAGGAGGTGTATGGGAAGCACATACATATTCAGTTGACAGGTCTCTTATGACGAAGAATATAGTGAAGTTCATCAAGGACCTGTAAAGCCTCCTCCTTAGAGCGCATCAGAATGCCAGTGGTGTGTCCCAACAATTTTGGATGCCAAAGAGATGAAATTCAGCAGAGAAAGGTTTACACTAAATTCGTCATTGTTATTACTCTGTTTGCATGACATACTTTAGGCATGTTATTTTCAGTTAACTCATAATCTTAAATTCACACATAATAAATTTAACTAGAGTTTTTGTACTGTCGTACTTTGCTTCCATGACTTACAAAATGATTTCCATCTGTTGTAAGTTAATACAGACACCAGTGAAATTATCAAGTTTTACTCTAAGTTAATAAATATTAGGAGAAAAACGAGCTCACCTACAATGATGCTCTTACTAAAGAACCTCGGCCTGCTCCAACTACCATCAACACCGTGGTGAAATGGAGAATGACAATAGATCAATAAGTTTCAAGGGTAACATTAAAAATTAAACCTGAATATTGAAGGTGCGTGATGCACGAAATAGACTCAGTACTTCAGTTACATGTTGTAGATAATGAGAGGGTGCAGAGGATCTGTTAAAATGCAGTTCAGTTTAGCATTTGTGTTTCTGTGAATATGCAGATACTAGCATAGCAGAGTTTAAGTTAACCAGGATTACAGTGGTCTGTACCAGCAACTTTAGAAGGCCTCACGCGAGTTGTTGATAATTCAATATGCTATGAACCGTTCGTTTAGATGAAGAACTTGTTAGTTACATCTCAATTTTCGTTGTGTTTGGACCAACTTTAGAAGGCTCTCACACGAGCTGCTCTTTTGGTTGTTCTGCGTTTCTGTACTCTCACGCCCTGAATGTCACTACTAGGTAGAGGAGGATATGCAACTCATGACGGGGCTTCATATGGTGGACGATGTCCTCTGGCGTGATTGCGTGAGGTGCTAGGCTGGAAGCACAAGAGAGCATACCATGAATCGCAGAAATACGAGAAAGCGAAGTTCATAAGGCCAAGATTGCACATGACAATTGGTAGTAGAAAATAAAAGAGTTAACGATGTGCCAAAATGCTCTTATGGTCATGTGGACTGTGATCCATGTCTTTGTCCACCTGTTTGTTGATTGCGACATCTTATTTCCATGCCATTTATAATTTGCACTTGTTTTGTAGAGATGCAGCTTGTGTTCATTCGCTTGGGACTTTTTTATATAGATGGATGGTTTAACAGTGTACCTAACTTAAGAACAAGGCTCACTCTGAACCTAACTTGGGAATATGGCTTTCTTTGCCTGCTTTTCTTTAGGTTTGTGTCTATGAATTTTGTGGAAATTGTTTAACAAAATTAATGAATCAGATCACTTGATACACTGTACCTAACAAAATTAATGAATCGCATTGCTGGAAACTGATTTTGTTGAAACTGATTAACAAAATGAATGAATCAGGGTTAGAAATCAGATCGCACGTGAAGAAAATTCCACTATTTTTTCTTTTGCTTTCCAAACATAAGAATCTATAGCCCATATGATAGATTCACTGATGGGGCTTGCCATTCCAACATGAGCAGCTGTACAAAACATATGCGTTTCTTATTTCCATCTAGATTAGCAGACAAATAGACACATAAAGATTACCATACAGTGTACACTCACAGTTACAAGGATTTTGTGTTTAATTATATAGACGTGCGTGGCACGTGCACAATTACTATTAGCACTTAAAAGATTCTTATGAACATCCCTAAAAAAGGATTCGTATGAACAAAATATCCTTTTGAATCCGTAAATAAATTAAGAAAAGAAGAGGAAATTACACAGTATTTCCCCTTTGATGCGGATAGACAAAAGTGTTTTTAGCCCCAAAAGATGTACTCCTAGTCTCCTACTATTAAATCATCATATCATGTTTCTTTTAGTACACTGAATTTTAGGTTTATTACTGTTTTGACAGTTTGCAGACCGTAGATATTTTACCAGAATGGACTTCCCATGCATGTTCTACGATGAACGTTTATCAAGTCACCGCTGCTAGGAGGGCACCAGAACGAACAAGGAGCGCAACATTGATTGGATCCCCTTCTTCTACATCTCATCCACGTCTGTAACCATCCTCCGGAATGTCACGTCGGTTGTCGGCGCCGAGGCTCCCAACTCTGGTTATGCTTGTGCTCATTGTGTCCTCGTCGTGCAATGCTTGGTATGTTGTCCTCGGTTCATGGCGATGAATGCATCCTCTTTGCGGTTATAAAAATGTAATCTTGGGAATGGCCACTTGCCAATGTTGCTAATCCCGTCAGCCGTGCCCCTGTGTGGTGCTGCAAATTACCCCTACCTCTCATTCTTGTGATGAATCTGATGGTAAATGCATCTTGGGCGGGTGAAGAAAGCCATGGGTGGAATATCTTGTTGTTGAGGGACTTTGTAATCGCTGGAGACCAACCTCCTCTCTCGCCACCCCAACCTCCTCTCTCTCGCGCGACCCACGCCGCCCCCGCGGTGGCCGGGCCGCGCCGCCTCCCTCCCGCTCCCAGCCCCTCTACATCCTCCCTCCCTCCGCCGTCGCCGGTGGGCTGCGCCGGCCCTTGGCCGGGCGGCGCCGGTGGCGGCGAAATCTCGCGCGATTCCCCTGCGGGTGTGTGGCGGCGCGGGGCCGCCCTACGCTTGGAGGTGCTGCTCAACGACGTTGGTTCGGCGCGGCGGCGGGGACTCCCTGTTGCAGCGCTCGTGGTCTTCGTGGTGAAGGTGCTCCGGTTGGTGACAGGGGCAGCAGTGATGGTGCTCCGCCCTGCAGGCCCAGATCTGGGCCCTTTGGGCCCGATCTGGGTTAGGGCGGGCCTGTCTCGTTTTGCCTCCGGTTGGCCTGGTGAATTGCTCGTGCTGGAGATGGCAGCGATGACGCCACCCCTGCTGCAGCGTGGCGATGGGAGCTTCACGGGCATGTCTAGGTCTGGCCGGGCCTATGGGCCGATCTTGAGGGTAGCGACGGTGGCGGCCTACGTGCAGCAGCATGGCGGCGGGGACTTTACGAGCCCACGGGGCTCGGCCGGGCCTAATTGGCCTAGTGTGTCCCTGCTGCCGTGTCCGGTCAGCACCCGCCGATGGCGGTGGAGGAAGTCCTCCAGGTGGCTGCGCCGTTGCCGCCCTTCGGCTCCAATGGCTCGGTGTGCTCTTGTCGTGGCGTCCGGTCGGCTACCGTCTATGGCGGTGGAGGTTGTTCCCTCCCGCGTGGTTGTGATACTGTCGGACCTAGTCTACGGCTGCTTCGTCTCGGGCTGGTCGGCCTTGCTACGTTTGCCTTGGTGAGACGACATTGATAACTGCAAGACCGTGGTGGCGTCTGTTGGTGGTTGGCAAGATGGGTGGAGCGCTATGGATTGTCCGGGAGGTGGTTTTTTGGGGTTGGGAGAAATCCTGGTCATTTGGCACCGACACGGTGACGCTTGAGGGTGTCACTTTCCTTCCTGAAGGGTGTACCCTTCCCCCCTCTTCGGAGCGTACCGGGAGAAACCCTAGGACCTGTCCGGGCAGCAGCGTCGTCGACGTCGCTTCCCTTCTTGGAGGTGCTGCTTGGTACGCGGTGACTCAAAGTGCTAGATTCGTGGTGGGAATTCTCCGGAGAGGACGCAACGGTTGCGAGTCATTTTTGTTTTCGTTGATCCACCGATCTCGGCTTTATTTTCTCTTTCTTTTCTTTTGGGCGTGACTGTGTTGTTTGCCCCAGCAGTGCTCTTATGACTGTATCGTGTGGTTGCTATATTTATATAGCGGGGCGAAAGCCTATTTCTTCATATCTTGTTGTTGAGCGGCTCTTGCCTTATGGGTGGAATATCTTATTGTTGAACGATTCTCGCCTTGGCTGGTTGGTCAATCTTGGGAAATTGTCTCCAACCGAATGAAGATGTCCATTTAATTGGGTGCGAATCACATGTTAGATCGGTAAGTTTGTTTCTCTACTTGCCAACTATGATCAGGCACTCCATTAATCATCAGTGGCGACACTTCAAAATCTATGGGGAGCATAATCATCTTAACATATTTGCACATGATTTTCTATACTTTTTCTAGGGAACATGATTTTCGTTGCATGCAACCATAGAGAAAGAGACACCACATGCAACATGTTCAGTTAGTTTTGAACACCAAAGATTTCACAAATTAACCGTGCTATTTGATTTTATTGTATTGCTATCAGAAAATATGATAGTGGTCTTGCATACAAAATTGATCGAGTAGATTATAAATCTTAAAAAAGACATGTTGTTCAAATTGCGTGCATACGCCTTGAGGTCGATGATGGCATTCCCTGTTTCCTATTCGACGGGATCATTGGTAAGGATGATGTGTCTCTGTGTGGGACAAACAAAAAGACGAACAAAGCCGGCAGAGTACATGTATATTGTATTTTCTCCGTTTATAAATGTAAGATGTTTTAGATGTTCCACATGTTGTGTAGATGTAAACAAAAATGAGTGAATGTACAAAGTAAAACATGTCTAGATACATTTGTCTATATGTGAATGTGAATAAAGACTAAAACATCTTCTATTTAAAAACGGAGAGAGTAGATCTCAAGAAAGATAGATACATGTTCTCAGCTATGCAAATGCTGTTTTTCTCTGAGCTGACATCCACCTGATAAGTAAACACCAATAGAAGATAGGCTGAATCAGTCACTTAGAGCATCTCCAACCAGAGGCCCCAAATCCACCCCAAACGTCCGGGCGGACAGCCCGGACAGGGTTTGGGCTAAAAACCACCACCCAAAGGAGGCCCTCAAAGCCACCCCAAACGTCCGGGCGGTCCGGCACACCCCAAACCCAGCCCATATGTGGGGAGGGTTTGGGGAGGTCCGGACGCACCCGGACAGGCCGCCACGTCGGACGCGGCCCAACACGACCCCACATATATCCACAAATTCCCCACCCCGGTCAGAACCCTAGCTCTCACTCTCCTCCGATCCACTTTCCACTCCAACTCTCCTCCGTCCGCAGCTTCGACAATGGCCGGCTCCGGCAGCGAATCGACGGCCGAGCTGTACTGGCATGCGTTCGAGGAGGAGGAGGAGATTGGGAGCTGCCCCGGGCCGGATGCCGCGGCGCCGTCTTCGGTGGCGGCGGCTCTTTGCAACGGCGTTGCGGGCAGTTCCGCCGCCACCGCCACCGCCACCGCCGCGTCCATCGAACCAGTGGCGGCGCTTCCGCAGGTTCGCGCCTCCTTACCCCAATGTACATTTTAAGAGCCATTGTCCGATGCGTAATTTAGGAATTTGATGTTCGATGTACTCCATAGGCCGTTCCTAGAGGTCCGGCGTACTCCGTCGGCGATGATAAGGTGTTGTGCAATGCGTGGTTGTCCACCCCGGAGGATTCTCAGACCAGAATCCACCACCGTGCTTCGTTTTGGGGCCGGATCGGTCAAGTTTTCAATGCAAACTCAGAAATTGTCCGCAACGAGGCCTCCCTCCACCATAGATGGCAATACATAGTGGCGGAAGTCAACAAGTTCGCCAGATGCTTTGCTCAAATGGGATCCGTAAGTTTTTATTGTTAAATTTTCTTCAATGCCGGATCCATTAGCTACGATTAATGGAGTACCTATTTCATTTTCATAGATGGAGGATGCCATCCTACTGTACAACGCACTTGGGGGGAGGCCGGAGACGACGGAGTGGAAGTTCGGCCATTGTTGGGAAGTACTGAAGGATATCCCGATGGTGGACTACACGCCCGATGAGGAGAGGAGAGACATGATCCTCCGAGTGGAGAGCCAAGCTCGACAGGCACGCCGTGCTCGGCAAAGGGAACGTGAAAAACGGGAATGTGTAGAGGCCGCCGCTCAAGCACGCCAACAGCAAGAGGAAGCCATCGCGAGAGCGGTCGCCATAGCGGTGGAAGCTGAACGTGAAGCCAGCGCCGCTCACGCACGGGACCTGGAACGTCAAGCCGGGGTTCGCCGGGCACGTCGCCGTCGCCAAAGAGAACGTGCCGCAGCGGAGAACGGCCGGGTTCTCCATGATCTGTGAGAGCATGCCTCCGCTCCGGTGTGTCTAATGAATTGTGTCCGATTAATTTCTGTGTTGAACTATGTCCGTGGATGTTTAAACTATGTTTATTCGTATGATATTTGAACTATGATCTATCATTTGATCTACGTTGCATGTCAATATGGTTTTGGGGGGATTATTTGGGGGTTATGGTTGTATGACACCAATTTTGGGGGATGTCCGGTCACTGTCCGCGGACGTGTCCGGACGCGTCCGGACACAGTTTGGGAGCCAGATTTGGGGCCTCCGACTGGAGATGCTCTTATGTGAGCTGAAAAGCACATACATGTCCGAATAATATTAGTACTAACAAGCCAACAAACGTGACGTGCTTCCGTACGTCGATACACTTAACTGACCCGATTTGGCCGTATCTCGATTCTCAACGGAGTCGAGACAAGAGTCGGATGCAGCACCAAATGTCCAACTCCAAGCCGTCGATCTGTCAGCATATTCCTCACTGGTTAAACCTCCATCTGACAATGGGCTACCTAACAAGAAACGCAGATCAGCTATCTTAAGGGTGGGGGACAGCGCAGTCAATTAGAAAAGGTTGTCGAACCCACGAGGAGCTAAAGATATTGGTTAGCAAGATTGATAAATAAAAGATGCAATTATTTTTGGTATTTTTGGTTGTATAGTTGCAATGCAGAAAATAAACAGTAGCAAGTCAAAGCTCTCAGAGAGAGAAAGCCCAATCCTCTTATGTGGCAAGAGGACAAGTTCAAGTGATGTGTAACTTATATGTGGAAAACGTTTCAGAGGGCAGCATGGATATTGCTAGGCATAGAGATTTATTAAACAACACGTTGAATATCTTGTCAAGTTTTAATCTTCTTTGGACGGAGCCATTATTAGGTATAGCTAAATAAATAAACTACAACCCCTTATGATGGATCATGCGACCAAGTAAATGGCTGCACAAGAATTATTAAGACATAAAGTCCCACCATAGCATTACACTCTAAGGTCCCCGATACTAATACCCTCATAATATAACTTCATGATTCGGTCCCAGGTTTACATGTCCTCCCAAGTCTCCCTCAATTCATTATACTACGGTGTTCTCCTATGAGCCCATATAGGTAAAGTGTTGTGCAGTCGACGTTCGCACAACACCATCATAGAATCACATAAAAGATAAACTCTTGACAAAATACCAACACATGTTATATATAAATCATTGCCAATTCATCCTATGCCCTCAAGAACATATGAGAACTACTCACAACGTGCAAACATGATAATATTCAGTGATATAAGTGGTACAACACAATCTGAAAATATAACTTCACCACCAAATAATGACAAGTACTCAATCACAAACATGAATTGTAGCACAAGACAAGTATCTAGGGTATAGCAACTCTCAAACTACGAGGGGGAACGGAGTGGATCACGGAGATGATGATGGAGATGGTGTTGGTCTTGGTGATGGTGATGATGTAGAGGCCTCCTCCCACGCCAAGGAGGAGAGGTGATGACGATGACGATGATTTCCCCCTTCTCTGGAGCTCCGGAGCAGCAGGATCTGATCCCCCACGGAGGGAATCAGGAGTTTCGCCGCCGCCGCGGCCTCGGATGGTTTCGGGAAAATTAGGGCGTGACTTTTCGGGGAGGACGAAGGCGTCGATAAAAAGCCCCAGGCGAGGAGGTGCCCGAGGCGCCGTTTAGTGGGTCCCACGCGGCCCAAGATTCTGGCCGCGTGGGCCCACCTCTTTTGGGCCTCGTGGCTCTCCTCTCTTCGGTCTTCTTCCCTCTGCCTTTCTCTCGACGAAAAACCAGCTGTGTAATTTTTCTTTTATTATTTAGGTCTCCTGAAACATTAAAAAGAAGAAAAAGGAGATTTTCTGCCTCCCAGAAATTAAATACAAAAAATATGGACTTTGTAAGAAAGTCTCATAAATCATCTAAAACATGTAAAAATAATGATATAACAATGCAAATAACATTCTAATATGATACTAAAAGTTGTAAATGATGATACAAAATGCACGTATCAACGGGACCTGGAACGTCAAGCCGGGGTTCGCCGGGCACGTCGTCGTCGCCAAAGAGAACGTGCCGCAGCGGAGGACGGCCGGGTTCTCCATGATCTGTGAGAGCGTGCCTCCGCTCCGGTGTGTCCAATGAACTGTGTCCGATTAATTTCTGTGTTGAACTTTGTCCGTGGATGTTTAAACTATGTTTATTCGTATGATCTATCATTTGATCTACGTTGCATGTCAATATGGTTTTGGGGGGGGGATTATTTGGGGGTTATGGTTGTATGACACCAATTTTAGGAGCTGTCCGGTTACTGTCCGCGGACGCGTCCGAGCACAGTTTGGGAGCCAGATTTGGGGCCTCCGACTGGGGATGCTCTTATGTGAGCTGAAAAGCACATACATGCCCGAATAATATTAGTACTAACAAGCCAACAAACGTGACGTGCTTCCGTACGTCGATACGCTTAACTGACCCGATTTGGCCGTATCTCGATTCTCAACGGAGTCGAGACAAGAGTCGGACGCAGCACGAAATGTCCAACTCCAAGCCGTCGATCTGTCAGCATATTCCTCACTGGTTAAACCTCCATCTGACAATGGGCTACCTGACAAGAAACGCAGATCAGCTATCTTAAGGGTGGGGGACAGCGCAGTCATTGATCCTCTTCCAAGCAACGTACGCCAGTGCATTACAAGGACACAAGGTGACACGGTCAATATTATTTTGGGTTTTCTATCACTGCCAGCTTCTGCAAAAGTTCGATAAGTAACTAGCTGGGTTCCGTCTCATAATTGGAGGACAATGCAATGCTTGTTTAAACCATCGATCACGAGCTACTCTCTGAAAATTGGGTTTCCCTAGCACTCACTGAAAATCTGTCCTCGGTTAACTAGTTCGGATTGGGATCGAGCGATGGCGGATAAGGCAGGGAAGGCGTCGTTCATGGAGACGGTCCGGTACGCGGACGGGCACGACATGTGCCTCATGGTGCTGGGCGTGCTGGGGAGCTTCGGCGACGGCATGATGCAGCCGCTCTCCATGCTCGTGCTCGGCGACATCGTCAACAGCTACGGCGCGCCGGCAGCAGCAGCGGCGGCTTCAGCTCCAGCACCGTCGACAAGGTAAAACCGTAAAAGCATACTACTCTCTACTTCACGAGATTTTGTGGAGAGCTTACTCTTGTCGTGCATGGTGCTGATCATACAGTTCGCGCTTCGGTTGCTGTACGTCTCGATTGCAGTGGGAGTCTGCGGTTTTCTAGGTAAGAACAATAATCCGCTTCAGTAGTGATGATGGATCTTCCTCTTCTTAACCGGGAAAATCATGGCGAACATCTGTACATGCATGCAGAGGGGCTATGTTGGACAAGAACGGCGGAGCGACAGGCGTCAAGGATGAGGCGGCTGTACCTGGAGGCCGTGCTGCGGCAGGAGGTGGAGTTCTTCGACGCCGAGGAAGGGGCCACCACCTTCCGTGTCGTCTCCACCATCTCCGACGACGCCGACGCCATCCAGGACTTCCTCGGCGAGAAGGTCACGATCGATCACCTTTAGCACACCTGGCACACGTACTCAGCCGCGCAACGTGCCCATGATTCATTCTCACGTCAGACGGACGGCGACTGCTTTTGATTTCAGCTGCCCATGGTTCTGGCCAACGTGGCGCTCTTCTTCGGCGCGCTGGCGGTGTCCTTCGTCTTCGCGTGGCGCCTGGCGCTGGCGGGCCTCCCCTTCACGCTCCTCTTCATCGTGCCGTTCATGATCCTCGGCAAGCGCATGGCCGCCGCGCCGGGGAGACGCGCGCGGCGTACGAGGAGGCGGGCGGCATCGCCGAGCAGGCCGTCTCGTCCATCCGCACGGTGGCGTCATACAACGGGGAGCGGCAGACCCTGGAGCGGTTCAGGCGCGCGCTGGCGCGGAGCACCGCGCTGGGCATCAAGCAGGGCCTCATCAAGGGCACCCTGATCGGGAGCACGGGCGTCATCTACGCGATCTGGTCCTTCCTGTCCTGGGTCGGCAGCCTCCTCATCATCCACATGCACGCCCAGGGCGGCCACGTCTTCGTCGCCGGGATCTGCATCGTCCTGGCCGGAATGTCCGTCATGATGTCGCTGCCGAACCTACGCTACTTCGTCGACGCCACGGCCGCGGCGGCGCGGATGCGGGGCATGATCGACAAGCTCCCGCCCCTGCAGGAGGCCGGCAAGAAGGGCGCCACCCTGAAGAGTGTCAGTGGCCGAATCGTGTTCAAGGACGTGCATTTCTCGTACCCGTCGAGGCCGGACACGCGCGTGCTCGACGGCGTGAACCTGACCATCTGCGAGGGCGCCACCGTCGGCCTCGTCGGCGGCAGCGGCTCGGGGAAGTCCACCCTCGTCGCGTTGCTGCAGAGGTTCTACAGCCCGGACGCTGGGGAGATATCGCTGGACGGCCACGACATCGGCACGCTCAACGCTGAGTGGCTCAGGGCCCAGATTGGGCTCGTGAGCCAAGAGCCAGTGCTGTTCGCGACGACCATCAAGGAGAACATTCTGTTCGGTAACGAGACGGCTTCGATGAAGCAGATCGTCCACGCGGCCAAGATGGCCAATGCTCACGACTTCATCGTCAAATTTCCCCAAGGATACGAAACACATGTGGGCAGTTCGGGACGCAGATGTCGGGAGGGCAGAAGCAGCGGATCGCCATTGCTCGCGCGCTCATCCGGGACCCCAAGATCCTGTTGCTGGACGAGGCGACCAGCGCGCTGGATTCAGAGTCGGAGCGGACGGTGCAGGACGCGCTGGACCGGGCGTCCGTGGGCCGGACCACCGTCATCGTGGCGCACCGACTATCCACGCTCCGCAAGGCCGACACGATCGCCTTGCTCGACAATGGCCGCGTCTGGAGTTCGGCTCGCACGACGAGCTCCTCGGCATGGACGGCGGCGAAGGCGGTGTCTACGCAAAGATGTTTCACCTGCAGAACTCGTCCGTGCCGAGACAACAGGAGCACCGCGTGGTAGAGCACGAGAGATCAACCTGACGCCGTTCCACAGCGTGGAGATCATGTCGCCGGCCAGCGAACTCCGCGCTAGCCCGGTGCCGTCATTCTGGTCGTTCGAGTCCGCCGTGGAAGAAGGCGACCCCGCGGCCTCCTCCGGCGCGTCGGCACGACCGCGCAAGCCGTCGCAGCTCCGCCTACTCAAGATGAACGGACCGGAGTGGAAGCAGGCGCTTCTCGGGTGCGCCGGCGCCATCATATTCGGCGCGTGCTGCCGCTCTACTCCTACAGCCTCGGCTCGCTGCCGGCGGTGTACTTCCTCGGCGACAACGCGCTCATCCGCGCCAAGACCAAGGTGTTCTCCCTCGCCTTCCTGGCGATCGGCATCGTTTGCATCACGGCCAACATCGTGCAGCACTACAACTTCGCGGTGATGGGCGAGCGGCTGACGGAGCGCGTCCGGGACCAGATGCTCGCCAAGATCCTGTCCTTCGAGATCGGGTGGTTCGACGAGGACGACAACTCGAGCGCGGCCGTGTGCGCACGGCTGGCAACACAGGCGAGCAAGGTTCGGTCCCTCGTCGGGGACCGAATGTGCCTGCTGGTGCAGGCGGCCTCCTCGGCGACGCTGGGATTCTCGCTGGCGCTCTCCGTGTCGTGGCGGCTCACGTGGTGATGATGGCCATGCAGCCGCTGGTCATCGCCAGCTTCTACTTCAAGAAGGTGCTCATGACGGCGGGATCCAAGAAGGCCAAGAAGGCGCAGGTGCAGGGGAGCCAGCTGGCCAGCGAGGCCGTGGTGAACCACCGGACGGTCACCGCGTTCTCATCGCAGCGGCGGATGCTCCAGCTGTACGAGGCCGCGCAGGTGGGCCCGAGGAAAGACACCATGACGCAGTCCTGGTTCTCGGGTTTCTGCATCTTCCTGTGCCAGTTCAGCAACACGGGGAGCATGGCGATGGCGTTGTGGTACGGAGGCAGGCTCCTGGCCGACGGGCTCATCACCACCACGCCCCTGTTCGAGGTCTTCTTCATGCTCATGACCATGGGAAGGGTCATCGGCGACGCCGGAAGCTTGACGTCGGACCTGGCGAAAGGCGCTGACGCCGTAGGGTCCATCCTCGACACACTGGACCGTGAGCCGACGATCAAATCCGCCAACGAGGCCAGTGGGTCGGACGACGACAAGAAGGACAAGAAGCGGAAGGCGATCAAGGGCGCCATCGAATTCAGGGACGTGCATTTCAGCTACCCGACGCGGCCCGAGGTGACGGTGCTGGCCGGGCTCAGCCTCGAGATCGGCATTGGCAAGACGGTGGCGCTGGTCGGGCCGAGCGGGTCAGGCAAGTCCACGGTGATCGGTCTGATCGAGCGGTTCTACGACGTGCAGAAAGGCTCCGTTCTGATCGACGGCAGGGACATCAGAAGCTACGGCCTGACGCACCTCCGGTCGCACGTCGCGCTCGTCAGCCAGGATCCCACGCTCTTCTCCGGCACGATCCGCGACAACATCATGTACGGCGACGAGAACGCCACCGAGGAGGAGGTCACCAGCGCCGCCATGCTCGCCAATGCCCACGAGTTCATCAGGTACGTCCGAACAATCTGAATCTCTGATCGATTACAGGTGTGATGTCTGCTGAAACTGATGGATCCTGTACAGCGCGATGGAGAGCGGGTACGACACGCAGCTTGGGGAGCGAGGGACGCAGCTGTCGGGCGGGCAGAGGCAGCGGATCGCGCTGGCGAGGGCGGTGCTGAAGAACGCCAGGATCCTGCTGCTGGACGAGGCGACCAGCGCGCTGGACACCATGTCGGAGAAGCTGGTGCAGGACGCCGTCGACAGGATGCTGCAGGGGACAGGACGTGCGTCGTCGTGGCGCACAAGCTCTCCACGGTGCAGAAGGCCGACATGATCGCCGTGGTGAAGGACGGGAGGGTGGCGGAGAGAGGGACGCACCACGAGCTCATCGCCGTCGGCCGTGCGGGGATGTACTACAACCTCATCAAGCTGCAACACGGCGCGTCGCCGTGCCATAGTCCCATGTAAACTGCGCTGAGCCAGATTTTCATCCTTATTTTTGGGATGTTCCTTCGGATGGTTTTTACAAATACTAGTGTGTGACCGTGACTGTTGTATGATTGTATACAACCCAAGGAGAAGTGGAGAATGATGACAACAACAAATAAGACAATGTGAAGCATGAAGAGTAGGTGTCATTCGTATTTGTATCCAGCTTTGATACAAATACAGTAGGTATCCGACTCACTCCAATTCATAACAAGTGTCGCTGATGTAGTACATTAAAGAGGGAATACTATAGTATATAGGATTTTTGGGGGTCTAAGTGTACATGTGAACCGGTCTAATTGTTAAGTATGGAATTATTGTTAACTGTAGCACTTGTTGATATACATTTGAATGTTATATTCTACCTCTTTAAGCATTTGTTCAATTTTTCACGTATAATCGGTTCAATTTTGGATTTTATCATATGCTATATAGCACTGGCACTTATCGTGAATATTTGTAGTCCTTTTAACTATTCATAATATATTGCATTAAGGAACATAGTGAAGCATTACAAAGCACTGATGAACCGAGCAAGAGGAACATATGCCAACATGCACAAACCAAATATATGATGGTTGGAGCTCATGTAGAGAATACAAAAAAAATACCGAGGAAGCCAAATAAGCACCATTTATACGTTGACAACAAAATCTCGAAGCAACTGCATCTGCAATCATTAGTGGCCTCCATGCTTGATACCTCTCCGGTGGCTCTCCAAGCAGTCTAACTGGTGTCTTCACATGTGCTTATGAAAATTGAGATATAACCTCATCGAAGCAAAAAATATAATCAATTGTTTTCGAGAAAGTTAGTGGTCTTTTTTCTGATAGTGACTTTGTAGTTAAAACCATAGGAGGTAAGATTGATTATTTTCCATGAGGCTGTCCTACGCTATCTTTGATTACGGACTTGGGTTAGATATCGAAGTGTTCCTCGTGAAGTTTCTTGTTCGTAACATGGGGCCTCTTTGGCACTCCTCCTTGTACCGTGAATCTTTCGACCTAGCTATGCGCGACTAAATTCAGCTCCCGATAAAAGAAAGGCAACTCCTATATCCTGCCTGTTAGCGGCGAGATTGGCTCGCGTTGTCTCGAGCAGGTCTTTGCTGGGCCAGGCCCATTTATCGGCTATTTTCATTTTTTTTCCTTTTTCATTTGCTTTCATTTTTTTTCTTTGTTTCCTCTCTTTTTTCATTTAGTTTTCCTTTTTCTTTTTTATTTTTCTATTTTCCACTTTTTTAGGATTTTGAAAAATGAACAGATTTAAAAATGTTTAGATTCGTAAAATGCCCAAATTCAAAAAATGTTCGGATTAGAAAAATGTCCAGCTTAAAAAAATCTGATTAAAAAATGTTCTGATTTGAAAATATATTTAGAAATATTCGGATTAAAAATGTCAGATTTTTCTAAACGTAAAAAAGTAAAACCTTATAAAACAAATCGACTAAGTAAAATACCTGATGGGCCGGCCCAGTAGAGCGCTCTGAACGAGCGGCGCGCCCGTGTATCGCCGCACGTGAGAGCCATATATGCGATCCCGAAAAAAGGCAATCCTTTTTTTAGATATAAAAAAGGGAAATCCTTTTTTTTTGTTCTTAGCGGCTACTATGGAAATGCACATGTGCGAGACCATTTAGTCCAGCACATTGTATTGGCGTGTGTCATGCTGGGGGATTTCGGGCTTTTTTGTTATTGTTTTCTTATATCATGTCGGATTTCTTATACTTTTCTGTTAGTTTCTTTTTCTTGGGGCTTTTGGACTTTACGTTATTTTTTTTATATCATGTCGGACTACTTTTCTTTTAGTTGCTTTTTCTCGTTTGCTGTTTCGCTAGATGTTTTCTATTTTCCTTCATTTTTACAAGTTTCTATTTTTTATGTTTTCCTTTTCCCTTTATTTTTCTCTTCTTAATTTTTTTGTGATATGTTAAGATATCTTATTGTATTGATATATATTCAAAATATTCATGTGTATCGGAACAAATGTACATGATCTTAATTTGTTTTCCATATATCTGACAAAACATTTGATGTATTTGCAAGAAACAGTTAGTTGAAAAGTAAAAATAAAAACTAAATAAAAGGAAAAACTTAAAAAACTTGAAACAAAATGAATGAAAACGACAAGATAAGGAAATGAATATAGAAACAGATATACGATAAAAGATATTGAAGTAAACGGATAAAAAAAGGCAGAAGAGAAAAAAAAGCCCAAATGTGGACTGGCCCAATTGCTTTATTGTGGGCAGGAGATCCATCGAGTAGATGGGCCGATGGACAGTAACGTGGCGAATGACCGGGCAAATAGGGTCGTCTCTAGGGCGAGGCAAGAAGGGCAGCGGCCTTGGGTCCAAATGTGTAAGGAGACCCAACGTAGAAATTTTCTAGACCCTGTCCATTCACTTGCCCGAGGGTCCCAAAAAAAGTTAGGACCGGCCCTAGGACGAGGTGTAAGTCTATGCAAAACTATTCTTAGATCTGACCTCTATGTAAAACTATTACCAGCTCTGGTCCCGAGGTCGACGCCAATGAAGATGTAACTGAACCTGTACAGATTGGAAAATAATTTTTTTGAGCCGAACCCACTTATCCTCGAGATGGTAAAATTTGTTGGCGCCCGAGGTGCACAAGTTTGGATCCATCCTCATTCGCGTCGACCTCAAGATCAGATTTGACAATAGTTCCGCACAAGATGTGATCCGACAATACTGGGTTCGAGCGCTCGAAACGGCAACATACATCCACAGGATTCGTTCGATCTCCTCCCAAGTCTGAACCTGAAGCTCCAGCTGGTTGAGAGACATGCCGAGCGTCTGCGCCCATCCCGTCGTTTTCGAGACGCTTTGCACCGGCGGGCGCGTGGCCGCCGCTCGTTCCGGTCCATTTTTGCTCGGATCGTCGGGGCAGACGCTCGGACAGCTCTGCTTCGCGCTTTGCACCGCAGGCCCGGGTACTGCATGCGCGGAAATCTATGATCCTGTACGCGTGTAGCGCTGCCTGCCGTTGCCAGATTTGGGGCTTGTTTCCGGATGCACTGTCAAGTTACGTCGTCCATTCATGGGAGTGAGTGCTCGTGTCCAAGCTAGGCCGTGTTACACGCAAACGCAAGCTTGCTTGCATGTTTTAGGCACCTCCAACGGTCCTCGGCATATGGACATGCCCTTTCCAAATTTGTCCGGACGGACAAAGCAGGCCCTCCAACGGCGCCCCGCATATGGACACTTGTTCGGGCGGACAGCCAAACTGGACCAAACTCGGCCCAAATTTGGTCCAGGTTTGGGGAAGCGCGGACACGGCGCGTGTCCTCCCTTGTCCGCCCCTGGCCCACGTGCCAGCGACCGCGGCCGCTTCGGCTTGCTCACTGGTCCTTCTTAAATGGGGACGGGTGGGTGGCCGGCGTCGATATCCAGTCCCCACTCCATCCCCCACCCAAACCCTAGCGCCACCAAGCCCCAGCGCCACCGCCGGCCACCGCGATGAAGAAACCCTTCGGGTGGAAGGGTGGCCGGAACAACCACGAGGCCTCGAGCTCTCGTGGTCCGCGTCCCCGCGCTCCTCCGCTCGCACCAGCACGCCGCGCTCCCGCGGACGCCGCCCGCGCCGCTCGGAACGCGCGCCGCCGGGCACGCCGCGCGCGCGTGTCCTGGGACGTCACCCAGATCTACTGGGAGGTGCGGCAGCCACTGCCATGGAGCGACGCCCACCTCCCTGAGGGGTGGCACCTCAACCCGAGGCGCGTCCCCGTGCCTCCCGTTCCGCGCTCCGGCCATGAGCGCACGGAGGAGAGCCTACGCCATGAACTCCGTGCTGTGGGACCGATGGTTCGAGCTCGAGCACGACCATCGGCGCCGGCTCGCGTTCACCGTGACTACACCGCAGGACTACCAAGGGCCGGCCGAGGACGAGTTCCCAGCCCTCGTCGGCCTCGAGCCAGACGAGGACTCGGACCTCGATTGGGAGTCCGAGGGCGACGACGTCGAGCCGGAGCCGCAGCCTCCCGTGAAGATGGAGGTCGAGGCCGCGCATGGTGGCGCGCAGCCGCAGCCTCCCATCGTCGACGACGACGCCGCGCTCCAGATGGGCCTCGACGCCTCCAATCTGGAGGAACTCGGGCAGTGGCCCGACCTGGCGCTGGCGCTCCGTGAGTCCGCCGAGGAAGCGGCCAACCGTGCCCGCATGGAGGAGGAAGCGCGTGCGGCCGAACGCGCGCGCTGGCAGGTGCCATGGTCACCGTGGCCAGAGCACGGTGAGGGCCAGGCGTACGTGCCACCACCGGCGTGGGCACAGGACCCCGAGGCGCCGGCCACGCCTCCGCCCGCGGCGTCACCGGCGTGGCTCTACGCCCCTCCTCCGTACATCATCCTGGATAGCGACGAGGATGAGTAGGAGGCCGGCGTGATGCTAACAGGCCGGAGCCGCGCCGCCCATTTTCCCCTACGACGACGCCGGCGCCGCCCTTCCCCGACCTCGAGCCGTAGATAGGCTCTTTTTTTTTGCTGTCCTTCTGTCACTGGCCCGTGGACCCTATCGAACCTACTAAATGTAATATTATTTTTATTTTGTTGTCGTCTTTTTTATGCGCTAGGCCGTTGGGGCACCTCCCACCCAAAAGGGACAGAAGCCCAAATTTTGTCCGCGGTCCGCCCAAAACGGACAGAATCGGTCCATTTTACCTGTCCGTATGCGGCGGGGGGGGGGGGGGGGGGGGGTCGTTGGAGTTGCCCTTAAGGTCACACGACACGAAAACACGTACGTTGTAATACAATTAGCTTTACTACTCATTTAGCCCAAGTCAAGTTCTCCTTAGAAAGTATATATACTCCCGGTTTACCCAACTCCTAACGCCACCTACGTATAACAATGCCACGCGTTCTTGATTTCTTCAGCGCTGAATTACAAGGTTGATGCATGAAACTATGGGCAATTAGGTCGAAAGACGTCCCTCTTTCCAGCTAGCCAACATAAATTTCCTCGACAAATTAAACCATTTGTTTGACAACCGAAAACTCCCATAATCATCCACATCATGCATTACACCGATCACTCTCCCCACAATCTTCCCCTGAAAGAAAGAAAAGGTAAGAAACAAACCACCAAAAGCACTGATACATGCATGTGCCATGGTCGCCCACGATCGAGCTCGAGTAACCTCCGCGATGATCGATCGATCGCAGCCCCACTTCACCAACAGAGCTCGTTGACGTGAGGCCCCCCCCTCGATTCAGCTCCTGAACTAACCGCTCCGGAGCTCGCCACCTGGACGCATGGAAGGATGCGACCGGAGGCAAGATCACACCCTGCACAATCATGTCGACAAGACTAGCTCCATTTAAACTGTCGCGAGTATGCAAATATCAGCACTTTTGACCACTTAATTAAAATTTCCATATTAGTACTATATATTTACCACTTTTGACCATATAAAACAGAAAATACTTAAATCTGGCCCCCTTAGCTCTTATCTTATCTGTTTTGGCCCCTCCTAATATATTGGTCAAGCTCCGCCACTGAATATCAGGGGTGTGCATGCGCCACGTGTACAGATTTGAGCATCTCGCTCTTGAAGGTTTCGTTATTTCCCACTGGTGTTTGTTTCCGCATGCAGTAGATCGTGGTACAAAAGAAAGCCCTTTGCTTGAGCAACGAATATCGCCTTTGCCTTTTGCGCTAAAGAAGGCATAGCGCGCGAGCAGTAGCGCTTAATTGGACCACAAGGGATGGTCCAAGCTTCCTGCTCCTCGATCGATCTCTCTCTCCTCCCGTACGTATGTCACGCTCACGGCTCACGTACGTACGCGAGATCTAACTCATCTCGGTTAATTACTCGTATATATTCAGGAAGATCGACGACCAGTTCGATCCCTGATCGAGCACGCACGTCGCCGTCGCTACCATCGTCAAAGACAAGCCAGCTGGTGACGACGAATCCTACGCACACGTCTGATTAATTACAGTACTATACCGTACTTGCGGATCGTATTTATTTGTATCTGCAGATGCAGCATGACACTGATGTCTATCTCGTGACTGGCAACTTGTTGAACGTTGCCATCTGCTTCTCTCATATAGACTATAATAAAGCCCTCACAGCGCCCGGGCACTGTAACTTCCCAAGCTACAGTACTAGCTACAGTGCCCGGCGGTACTGTTCACTTTTTTTTGCCTTTTTTTACAAAATTTGTTCCCTAAAATTATATACACGAAATATATGCGCGTCGACGAGTAGTTTCCACCCCGTGAACGGTTTTGAGTTTTGTCAACTCTAACTCTTCAATTTTGGATCCAAATTCGCACAGACATTTAACTAATTTTGTCAATTTTTTTGCAGAAAAGTCCCCGCGCTTCCCACAAATTCTATCTACATATAAAGGAGTAGCAAATCCTCGCTCTCTCCTTGCTCGGGTCACTGTAGCTTCGCGAAAGCTACAGTACCCGGCGGGGTACTGTTCAGCGGTCGCCTGCAAACCACTACTGCCGTCACTACGACGTCAACATGGGACCCAACTGTCAACGACTCCCTCTTTTCTCATGCATTTCCAGAAAAAAAAATTCGCCCTCCCAATTAATTCGAATTCCAGAAAACGAAAAATGTTCTAAATTCAGTAACTTCAAATCTACACAGCGGGGAAAAAATATATCAAAACAATCACGAAAAAAATGCAAACTATTTATGTAACCTGAACGAATTTGAAATTTGGATATGAACAAATTTCGATTTTGAACGACTTCCAAAACTGACCATTTTGTAAAGAGAAAATAATTCAGGCCTCAACAGCTTCCTAATATGAATAATTTTTGGAAACTTAACACTTTTTAAACGCAAACTTTTTCTCAATTCCAATAATTTTCAGACCTCGAAATATTTTCGAACGCATACATCATCAAAAATAAATTAATGCCATTTTGGAAACTTAACACTTTTTAAACGCAAACTTTTTCTCAATTCCAATAATTTTCAGACCTCAAAATTTTCAGACCTCGAAATATTTTTGGACGCGTACACCATCAAAAAATAAATTAATGCCCAATTTGGTTATTATTTCTGCATAACCGTAATATAATTTATCTGATTAGGCTGCTAAATAAGAAGATTATGACAAAATACAACCACACTTAAGCATCCTAATTACGCTAACATATTTACAACTAAAATAACTTAAAACTCCCTAATAATGAAGCTAAATTTAAAAATGCCTGAGTAAACAAACATTAAGACAACAATTACATATAAGCAGTAATATACCTCAGGACTCTCTAATAATGAACTTACACTTAACAGATGCCTGATCAAATACATATTTGTACAAAATGCAAATTCATTTCCTCTAACTATGTTTTGAATTTTAATTGAATTCAAAAAATGCTCACATAATGTAATATCTCCTACCATTGAGTCAAATTAAATATTTAAGACAAAGCTCAAACATATTATATCAATTTGAAAAAGTTCAAATTTACAAAAACTATAACTGAACTCACTCCAATTATGCAACTCAAATTAATAAATGTTCAACTTCAACTAAACTCACCCCAAATATGTAAACTGCAAACATATACCGAAAAATATCACAACACAAAACAAAAATGATAACTACTTACAGCATACGATCAAAATTCAAATATCAATATTCCAAAACTTCAAAAATTGCTAACTCTTCGCATTACAACAGTTCTCAAATCTCCACAATTTTTAAATGTCGACATTTTCAAATTTGCATTTTACCACACGAGTGCGGCGTGCCGCCGCACCAAATTTACCTAGTATATATATATATATGACAAGCCCAAGAGTGCGCGTGACAAGAAGCAGAATGACAGGGACAGCGGCAGAAAAAACACAATCTTTGATGCATCTCCACTCAAATAGTCCTATACAAACCCATGCATGATATTCTTTCTTGCGATTGTTCCACGATAATCTCTGTATGAAACGCGGAACATCTTGAGACCTGAGCGGAATATTATGCTAACGACACACTAGTACTGGTAGATTTTTTTTCTTTATCATAGCAAGAAAAGGAAAAATAAGCTACCACTAGAATGGTTTTCTGGCTAGGTTGGCTACGAGGCTGGCAGTAGTTGGACCAGGAGGCAGCAGAAATGCGCTTAACCGGGGCCTGCTTAAAACCTTCTTCTTAATTCACGTAAAGTGTACTACCACCGAGATTAAAGAACTTGTTGGGGAGCAAATAATGGAAAATGTATCATTAATATTTGCCTTTACAATGCGCTGCTTTTGCTTAGCCGACCATGGCTCTTTACACTGTATGAATTGGCTGGGACTTGCCTGCACTTGACCTTTCCATGCATTAGTGAGATAATATTGCACTATTAATCACCCACTTTTTGGCAGCACGTGCTAAAATCAGATACATGCACTAGTCACAATGGGGAGTAACATAGGAGTAACATCAGTGCCACATAAGCAAAAAATCTGATGTGGCGGGTAATTAATGAGGAAAGAGATGATTGTGGTAACTAGCTATTGTTACCATAATATCACACATTTCGAGGCAAGATGAGTGTATAACCTATTAAATATGACACTACACACATGTTACTCCCCACTATGGAGATAGTAACTTAGAGTAGTAACATATGTATGTTACTAGTCTAAGTTACTCCCCAAGTGTGCTCTTCTTTCCCTCTCTGTTCAGCACTCGAGCTTTCATATAGCACAATGTACTATGATCAAGGTTTTGGTTCCCGACTTTTTTTTTCCTGAGGGGGCTCGGGATTTCCGGTTTACGAGAAATCCCGGATGCTTACGGGACAAATTTTAAAAACAAATTTTGAATTCAAATATTCTTTGGAACGAGTTATTTAAAGTTTAAACTAGATTTTTTACAAAATTTAGTGTAGCGTAGCGGTATGCAATGATTAACTTGCGTACGCACAGTCTAGGTGGCAGGTTCGAACCTTTTTAGTATTCTATTTTTAGTCTTTTTACATATTATGGAGATTTAATCAGTACAGAGAAAGAAAATAATTAAAAAAAAGACACGAGACAGCAAACTCGAACCCTGGACCTGCTGGAACGAGCTATAAGTCACAACCACTGCACTACGTCTTCGAGGTGGAAACTTTTTTGGAGTATACCTTAAATTTATGTATCATTTGGTGTTTAAATTCAAATTTTTTGAAAAATCTTGGGATTTTTTTACCGGTATGCACCTTGCCCGTGGGTGCTCGGGAAACCCGGTTACCGGGAGGTAACCGGATTTACCGACCGGTAACCAAAACCATGACTATGATACGATATTGCACTTCGTAAGCTGGTAAGTGTTTGTCCACTTACCAGCTTACAATGTACAATGAACATATTTTTCTTCAATGCCCTTTTGCAAAAAATATTTGGTTCGTGGTTTATTCGACATATAATATTCCCCCTCCTCCAAATATAAATAATATGTTTGGCAATTGGCTAAATGGTATTGATGTTAAGACAAAAGGGTGTATTCGTATTGGCGTATCTGCTCTTTGTTGGTCTATTTGGAACTGTCGAAATAATCTTTTTTTAACAGATCCAAGAACTTTCATGTTTTATAGGTGATCAATATGATGACCCATTGGATTCAGCTTTGGGTGTTCTTGCTACCGCCGGACCAGCGGGACCTTATGGCTATTGGCTGTACCCGGCTTTTGGCGGTTACCCAAGATATTTTCAGACGGCCTTCGTGGCAACATATTAGACGCATTAATTAGGAATGCCTAGATGCTTTGTGTTGTCTTTTTTTTCGATGGTTGATACATGTATCAACACTTTGTGACCATGATTTGTAATACTTGAGATGCCTAAACTTTGCAATAAAAGATCTGTGCATCGCTCGATGCAGAGGCTGGGGCTTCTCCCCATTTCTAAAAAAAAGTGTTTGTCCACAACTCGTTTTTTTTCATGAATTTTGTCTACACTATGAAAAAATTATCCACATAAGGTATCTACAGATTTTATTTTCAAATAATAAAGACCGTGAAAAATTGGCTCCATGGTTCATATGATCATTATTGGGTAGGAAATTCAGAAATTTCTGAAACAAAGCGCCAACAAATATACGTGCAAAGTTCCATGATGAAGCGGCATTTATCAGCGGAAATGCTTCGTTACACGTGTGCGAGCGCTCTTCTATGAAATTGATATCTGGTATTAAACATTTCTTGATGCAACACCGAAAAAATACCTTTTGGTTTCATGTGACAAAAATAATTTCATAACCATTTGGTCAGATCTATGTTTCTAAGGCCCCGGTTGGATGCAGGGTATTTTAACCAATAATGTTGTATAATTTCACGGAGGTGGTTTGCTCCTCCTAAAAAATCCGGTCAGTTGAGTGACACGCCAGGATATTTGCACGGAGTGGAAATCTAAACTACATTCCAAGCGAGCCCTAAGGTGTGTATATGCTCTACGATATTACTCAAAGTTTTAAATAACCCGTTATGGCTTCGCTAAAGCTAGCCCTCTCGCTAAATCTATGCACTTTTAGCGCTAAATTGAAATGACTTTAATGGCCCGCTAAATCCCTCTATAGCACTAAATTTAGACTCATTTAGCCCGCTAAGTCGCTGCAGCCATTGGCTGTTCACAAGTTAGTTCGATAGATCCATCCATCTACCTTATTATTTCTTCATGATTTTGATGTGTATATATGGTGCATCGATGAAGATATTAGTTACTGAATCTATCTTTTTAGAATTAATTTGAGACGAAAATCAAAATGTTGTAAATTCTTTAAAATTGTTAGATCAAATACGGTCTGGTCTTCCGAAAAAAAAATAGACAGAACGGTCGTTACATGTGGTAGTTGATCACTGTTGGGCTAGCTTTTCATGAAGTATAAACGGTGTCCAACTGACTAAATCGTGAAATTTTAGGTCGGTAAAGGCGTAAAGCATCCTGAAAAGTTGCTCTTTTGTGATACATTTTTCTCGGGTTATCTTTTTTTTTTTTGACTTGCCGGGTTATTTTTTTGTTAACCCAATGGCCATGGTTTTGTGATATTTGATCTGTTAACCTACTGATGTACTAGTAATTTTGCACGCGCAATGCGCGTCTAAGTTTTATGCCCTCCTAAAACTGGTTTGTGGTAATGTGACTGTATTTTTTTTAATCCAAGGTTAAAATATCACATATCATCGCCATGATATTTCTTCTGTAAAATCGCTGCATTAGTTTTCACACTCTCCTACCCTCCAATAATAATCAAATTGATTGCCGCTATTATGGCAAATTACTGTCAGTTTCCAAAATAACAACACGGGTATGCAAAGCTGGACGTTTTAATTCCTCTCAAAATTAGTGTCCCTAATTAATTCTCTGAATTACTCCCCTATTAACTCGGTTGTTGATTTGGCAAGAAAGTAAGTGCTCGTTGGATCTAGCGTTAGACTTTCCAAAAGAATGAAGTCTGACAATGTGTTTTAGCGGTGACTGGGTCCGTTGGATCTAGCATTAGACGGCCAAGATTGTTTGGATCCCCACGCTCTGTGCCTTTTTATATTAGTGGTGATGAGTTCAACCATTAGCTTTAGCGCTGCTCCTTTCACAAAGGAGTTGACATTGGGTAGCCGCGGGTGGACCAGATGCACGCATCAGAAATAGACACAGAAATGGACAAGCTTAAATTCCCATTTTAAATAATGAACTTTATGGCCGAGAGCTCTAGCTTTCCTTTTCTTCTTTTTGAAACGAATGTCCACCGTTCATTTTAGAAGGAAAAGGGTTTACTGCGTGACATGTTTAATCCGTAGGCTGCGTCACAGTAGCTAGTAGGCAGAAGCGCCGCACGCTTCGAGTCCCGATAATTTGACATGAGGTGGAGACAAAAAGAAGCGAGAGCAGGAGTTCCACCATGTGCAACGCCGTACGACTTGAGTGATTGGACGTCCATAGTTTTTTTTTTTGGAAAAGGGGGTAAGTTTTTCTCCCAATCTATTTAATTAAGAATGAGTTTTACCACACCGTAAAGTCTAAGGAAAGTACAACGGCCTTATATCATTAAACCGCCTTACACCCGTGGTGACCCGAAGTTTTACCTCACTCTTCATCGCAACGAAAATTGCGAAATGAGGAGCATGCTTCTTTTCCAAATGTTCTTTCGATGCTGTGTGGAACCGGTCATGAGCTTCTACCACCCTTTGAGCGAGAGAGAAGGCCATTGCGAGATGTTCAAAGCGAGCACAAGCCAATCATTGACAAGCTCCCACACGCTGATGGTGAATCGACAATGGACGAAGAGGCCATCCGCCGAGATTCCATCGCGCACTTACGGTGCGGGCAAAGACCACAATTTTACAACCCTTTTTTCAAGACGACCCGCCTTTCATATCTTATTTTGAAGAGCGAGCCAAGCAAAATGTTTTATCGTCAGAGGTGTCCAAAATTTCCAAACCATCTCCTTCATCTCGGTGTTAACCGCTGCAAAAGGTGTGCTTTGTATGCCGACTATTGGCCAGTCTCCGAGAGCTTCCAAGTGATGTTATCGTCCATCTCGTTGACGAGTCGGACATTTTGAAGCTTGATCCAAAGATCGACGAATTGCTCTCGGTGCGCAAAGGAGAACTCCCCGGTCATTTTTAATTTTAGCAATCCAACCGTTGCCGTGCAAAGCATTAGAGACTCTCCACATTTTTCTTTGGGAGATTGAGAAGATGAGAGGTGCAATGTCTTCATGCCATTGACCCACGGCGTCCATAGTCGTGTACCACACTGACTGCCCGTTCGCTGTAGCGACGGAGCGGCTAGCGTTGCACGCTGACGCGTGGCGACGGCGACTGCCGGCGGCCAGCCATCGCAGCACATACACCGCCCGACACCTTGACACCGGCTGTCAAAGCGAGTACAGAATGGTCATGTCCGAACCCGTCCCGGCTCTAGCAGACTAGTTGCGCGCGTGGCAATTCCAGAATCCAGCCCAGACAGAGCCGTCGGATGCCCGGTGTCCCTCGCCGGGAACCCGCCACCGCGCGCGCGTACAAATAGGCTGTCCAACCAGACCCAACCGCTCGATCGAACACGACCATCGCATTTCACCCGAGCCGCTCACGCCGCGAACAGGCACTGGTGGCAAACGCCGCTCTCCGGATGAAGCTCTTCCCGCGGCTCTGCATGGCCACCAGCACCGCCGCCGCGGGCGACAGCGACGGGAGCAGCAACAAACTCGGCTCCACTTCCACGGCGTCCTCCTCCTCGTCCACCGTCTCCACGTCCTCGTCCGCCGCGGCGGCCGCGGTGTCGGAGGCGTCGTCGTCCACGTCCCTCCCTTCCCTCTCCGCCGCCACGTCGAATGCCACCGCCACCTTCGCACACCTCGCAACGCTGCTCCCTCCCCCCACGGCTGCAAGCACGCCCGCAGCCGCCGTCGCGCTGGCGGCGGCGGTGGACTCCTTCCACCACGGCTTCGTCGTTGCCAGGCCGGCCTCCGTGGCCATCCACGATAGCTTCACCCTGGAGGCGACCTCCACCTCCGACTCAGCGGATGACACCGCGACGGCCGGCTCCGTGAAGTGCGTGGCGCACGTCCACGGCGGCAGGGCGGCCGTGATCACGGGCCACCAGGACGGGCGGCTGCGTTTCTGGCGTGCCTCCACGCGCCTGCCCGCCCGGATCCGCCTCGCCGCCGAGCTCCCCACCGTCGCCGACCGCCTGCGCCGCTTCCCGGTCCCCTCCAACCACGTCCCCGTCCGCCGCCACCACCGCCGGCTCTGGATCGAACACGCCGACGCCGTGTCGGGCGTCGCCCTGTCGACCGACGGCCGCCTCCTCTTCTCCGTCTCCTGGGACAGGACGCTCAAGGTGTGGGCCGTCCCGTCGCTCCGCTGCCTGCAGTCGCTGCCGGCGCATGACGACGCCGTCAACGCGGTCGCCGTCGCGCCCGACGGCACCGTGTACACCGCCTCCGCCGACACGCGCGTCCGTGTCTGGGCGCCCAGGCCCGCCGCGTCCGACAAGACCCGAAGCAAGAAGAAGCCGGTTTACTACCTAGTCGCCACCCTCTCGCGCCACAAGGCGGCGGTGAACGCCGTGGCCGTCGGCTGCGGGGGGCAGGTGATGTACTCCGGCGGCAACGACCGCTGCGTCGTGGTGTGGGAGCGGGAGGACAGCGCCAGCCACATGGTCGCGATCGGGGCGCTCAGGGGGCACCGCAAGGCGGTGCTCTCCGTCGCCTGCGCGGGGAACGGCGGGCTGGTGGTCAGCGGGTCGGCGGACCAGACAGTCCGGGCCTGGCGTCGCGAGGCGGATGGCCGGGGGCACACGTGCGTCGCCGTCATCGACGGGCACGGCAGTGCCGTGCGTTCGGTCGCGGTGGCTCTTGTTCCGGGGCAGAAGCGACGGCAGGGGGGAGACGGCGACGACGAGGAATGGAGGGTGTGCAGCGCGAGCTTTGACGGCGAGGTGCGGGTCTGGTCGTTGCGGGTGACGGCGGGTTTGTAGCAGCAGGTTGGATTTGTTACGATTTTTTTTTGCTTTGAAAAAAGTGTGATTTTCCTCTTTTTTGATTGATCTTAAGAGTTGAGACTCGATATGTACGGTACTCTACCATGCGTCCGTGTATATACATGAAAGGGTGGTATTCTACCTGTATTTTTGGACTTCAGTTGAATTCTTTCGAAACTTCAATTTCGTCACAAGTCAGTAATCCATACATGCAACACAGATCTCGATTTTGATTAGGGGGACGCTCCGGTCGGTCATCCGACGGTGGGAAGGAAATCGGTCGTTTACCCCATCGTCCGATTGACCATGCATCAGGGTGAATTTGAACAATTCATCTTTCGCAAGAAAATTCTCGCGTCGTAGAAAATATAAATTGCAACAAAAAAATTTGCAATTTTTTTCCGGAAGATGTCACAAAATTACAAAAAAGTTTCACAATGGTTCAAAATAGTAATGCAACAAATCGTTGGTTATACACTATTTTTTCACATCATGTTTTCATGACGATATAGTAACCGTGCAAAAATTTGGTTGCATTTCAAAACAACAATGCACCAAAAAAGTGGTAACACATTTTTTTTTGGGAAGATGCTACAAAAATTGTGAAAAAAAAATCCACGCCATTTTGAAAATATTAATGCAATAAAACAAAGATGTGTTTGCAACATTTTGAAAGTACATATGCAACATAAAAAATCGAGGAAAATTTAAGATGGTAGCAAGCGCCTATAAAACTTTGCAGCATCTCATGTGTACTTTCCCACAAAATCACGCACCACTTTGTTACAAATTCAACGAATGTATGCAATATCAAAGAAATTATTAAACCTAAGCTTGTGCTAGAGCACTGACCACACCAGATCGGCGCGCTTGTGGTGAATCGGGATCGTCGAAGTCTCTCCGGAGCCAAACCCTATCAATTTAAACTCATCCCCTTCGAGCCCCACTCCCTACCCCCCATCTTCTTTGGACCTGAGCATGATAAAAACTGTGGATTTGAAACTCTATCATGGCCATGGTTCTATTTGACCTCTAGGCTTCCATGGAGGAGAAGAGCATGGGGTAGGATTGGTGAAGGTGTGGCAGGAGCAGTGCTCGCGTGTGGACTACATCGTTAGTGGTAGGCTTGGCGGCATGAGGAATGAGCGAGAAGGAGTTGGGCGGTAGAAGCATGAGAGATCAATCAAGCGCGGACGCGATCAGTCGCCCTATGGTAGCATATAAAATTGATGTACTAGCCAACTATCATAAAAGTCCGAACTGATGGAAAGTGCTTGGCAATATATTTACATTTAAACACTTCCCTTCACATCTAGCTAATGACTTGGAATACAAGATGATCTCCATAATCCTAATATATCTCTAGTTGTATACGTATACTATTCTAACATATTTTTCTTTTGATTATTGTTCGGTTAGGTATACAACCACATACAATCCAAACACCTAAACACGTATAGCAGGTTTTTGAAATGTCTTTGCCGGTCTCTAATTCTACTTATGCCAAAAATTCAAACCCATACAAGTTGACACCCCTACGCAACATAAGCCTGAGATATATCACTGAGTTGGAACTCAATTTTTAACATTTATCTATTTTTCACACTTTTAAATTCAGCTACAATTTTCACATTGAATTTCGCTTTTATACACGGCGGTTTTATACTTAGTTCCCTATTAGTACATTTCCATTATTGTTCTCAATTTTTTCTATTCATGGAATTTTCATTGGAGGTCGATGAAAATCAAAATACTGATTTTTTTTCATTATTGGCCTGAATTCCACATATGCAAGTTATATTTCAAGATGGCACACTCTCACAATTATCTTTTTTGCAAAATGTCGTGTCACATAAAAACAAGTATACATTAACACAAAATATTTTGTGGCGAATCTAGAAATATACAAGTACTCCCACTATTTTGACATTTTGGATATCGGTATGTATTTCTTTCTTGATTGTCCAACTTAGAAATATTTGTCCCGAAAACTTTCAAAATTAGTAGCTTTCATGTTTGTGATCATAATTAGTACTCGAAGAATTTAACCCAATAAAATGGGATACCAACAGTATTGTGCCATACACATGCCGGTTTTGTACTTAGTTCCCTATTAATATATTTCCATTATTGTTCTCAATTTTTTGTATTCATGGAATTTTCATTGGAGGTCAATGAAAATCAAAATACTATATTTTTTTCATTATTGGCCTCAATTTCACATCTGCAAGTTATATTTCAAGATGGCACTCTCACAATTATTTTTTTGCAAACATGTTGTTTCACGTAAAAACAAGTATACATTAACACAAAATATTTTGTGGCAAATCTAGAAATATTTAAGTGCTCCTACTATTTTGGCATTTTGGATATCGGTATGTATTTAGTTGTAGACTGTCCAAGTTAGAAATGTTTGTCCCGAAAACTTTCAAAATCATTAGCTTTCATGTTTGTGATCATAATTAGTACTCGAAGAATTTCCCCAAAAAAATGGGATACCAACGGTATGTATTGTGCCATACGCATACCAAGTTGGATTTGTGGCCCCTTGGGCAATCCATGCAGCTGGAAAGTGGGCGTGTCCATTGCTGGTAAGCTGGAGATCGACCTGGAGTGTATCAGCTTTCATGTCGGCGCGGGCACACAACAAGCTAGCAGATTCGAACCGGCTCCGATCACGCTACTGAACAGATGGAACCAAATGCTCGATCATTCGCGCGTTTTTTCGTGATATTTTCGCAGCACTGCCGTTTTGCCTGGACCACGCGCATTTGAACTTCTAGTCTTTTTTTTTTTTTTTGACGGAACACAGCGAGCGCTGCTTCGATTATATTAAGAAGGAACTGGAACAAATGCCAGCAGAGTTTGAGTTACAGGTTAGGGGGAGGTTAACATAAAGCAGCTATAGGTATGTACAAGCAAAGGTATTATTTGAACTTCCAGTCTTAGTTGGACCAGCTAGCTAGGGGCAATCCACTCGGCTGTAAAGTAAAGCGGCCGTGTATCTATCGCCGGAGTGCTGGAGATCGGCCGATCGGGCCGGAGTCGAGTAGCTTTCATGGTGGCGTGGGCATAGTGGAGCCGACGCGCGTGAGCATGCATGCGAAATGGTGAGCCGTGCGTGCGCTTGTTGGAGAGTCGTGATAAGATTCTCCAGGAAATGCTGCACTAGAAAAAAATGCTTCATGCAGACCTTAATTCGGACTCCAGTTCGGCCTACGGCCGCCTATATATATATATTTTTTTGAATTTATGAGGCAAAAGCTTTAAAACCCTCTAACACCATTTCGCATTCGATGATTAAGGAGGAGTTAGAGGGTTTTAAAGTTTTACATCACCGGTCAAAAGGCCTAAAGGAATGGCAACATAAGTATGGGATTAGTCTCCCGGTAGTATAAACTCCAAATGCTTGGCACTCGCTTTGACCCAAGTGTGAGCCTCGTCTTTGATCCGTCCCAAAATGATTGAAGGTAGTGTAGATTTGTGTCGGAACACTCTAGCATTACGCTCGGACCATAACTCCCAAGATATTCGCATTGTGAGGGTGGCAATCGCCTTTCGCCTAGCGGAGTTGTTTAAAGTCATATGAGTCCACCAATCTTGAACACAAGTGAAGTTGTCCCAAGAGCTCATGTCCAACCAAGAGAGTTGAAGCCAAGCCTTCACCATGCTCCAAATGCGCTTGGCGAATCGACATTGGAATAAAAGATGAGCGGCCGTCTCTCTAGTTTGCTTGCAAAGCGGGCAAAGATCACAATTTGGACATCCCCTTCGATGTAGCCGGTCCCCCTTCCAAACCCGGTTTTGAATGACAAGCCAAGCGAAGAATTTGCATTTAGGGGGTGCCCACACCTTCCACACCAACTTCTTCATATTGGAATACTAGTCACGCAATAAATCCATCTGTCCCTCCGGTTCAAGCGTCGGTTTCAGCGTCCATCCAATTATTGCCAACACTAATGGGTAGGGTATGTGGCGGGTAGAGTAATACCATACTCATACCCATGTAGTTAATGGGTAAATAATTCTACCCATACCCGTACCCGCGGGTATGAAACTTTACCCATACCCATACCCATTGGGTACCCAACGGTAGATTAAATAGTACACAAGTTATTCATAATTCTGGATTCATCGATAGCACATTTCACAAAAGAAAAATATTTATCTCAACACAATGAGTACATGACAATTATCTCAATTCAAATTAACAATTGATGGCAATTTTAATATAGGTTCACAAACTCAGGAGAATGAATGTTGGAGCTCCACGGGTAAGATCCACATGTTAGTATAAATGGGTAGGGTATGGGTATACCCATGGGTATAAGGCTATACCCGTGTCCTACCGGTGACTTAATGGATAGGGTACGGGTACAACCCATGGGTACAAAAGTTATGCCCATATCCTTCCCATGTGGGTACGGTACCCGCGTGGGTAAAATTGCCTTCCTTATCCAACAGTCGATGCTCTACGAGACCCCAACAAGTACGTATGAGATCGACGTCTACGTATGTATCGATCGTACTTGCAGGAGGTACATGCGATGCGAGCGACAGAACTGTACGTACATCGACGGGGGACTACTTCAATCAATTTGATCGTCGTTGTCCTCTCCTTTTTGTGCCGTACCGGGCAGACGCATTTTCCTGGAGATATTTGGGAACGGCGTTGGTGCGTGGTTATTGGTGACTGCGTGAGACCAAATTACTTCTATAAAAGCTCAAGCCCAACCCGCCATATGCCCCCGTTTACCCCCCTCGGTGATTTCTGGGCGTTGGATTTCACCTCTACAGGGTAAATAGCATTGGTGTTTCACTTCTCACCGTTGGATGCTGTCAAATCTTTTCTTACTTCTCTCCCATGGGGCACCGGCGATGACAGGTGGGTCTCGCTACGCATGGGACCCGCAAATCAGTGGGCGAGAAACGCTCCACCGCGTCTCGCTCGTTTTCCCTGCGCCCGCAGCGAGACAAAACCAGCGCCCGGGGGTGAAACCCTAGCCCAATCCGCTCTCGTCTCTCCTCCCCCAATCCCCTTTCGTCTACTTCTTGCGCCGCCGCCACGCACGGTGCCCCGCGCCCCCGCTCTCCACCCGCCCCGCTGCGCCGCCGCTCACCTCCGCCCCGCGTCCTCACCTGAGGCCAGAGGAGCTCGTGGAGAAGGAGCAGCGGGGTAGGCGGCGCATCGACGAGCTCGACTCCCTGCGAGGCGACGTTGGCGAGTCGCCGGAGGTGCTGCAGGAGCGCGGCATGGAGGACCCCGAGCTGGGGCTGCAGCAACCAGGACGCGCGCGCCCGCCGTTGCTCGGCCCTTGTCGGCCAGGCAGGACGGAGGCGGCCAGGCAGGGCAGGGCCCTCGTCGGCCAGGCAGGACGGGCGGGGCGACGGCGGCCGGGCACGGCGGGGCGACGGCGGCCGGGAAGGGAGAAGCGGCCGGACTGGGAGAGCTCCTCGTCGCCTTCAACCTCCCCACGTGAGCTCCTGATTCTCTGGTCCCTTCCTCGGCTGTGGACGTTCCGTCCTTTTCAGGTGCTCATGTGGAACCCCTCCCCCTCTTTCTGAGCTAACCGTAGCAAGAATTAGCCGTGAGTAGGAAGATTTGATGTTGATAATTTGCTGCTGTTTTTGCAGCTTTGACTTTTGGTTTGTTTGCTCCCATTTTAGATCGATCTGATCCTCGTTTTCCCATGGGATTGGGTTTCTCCGCTTTGTGAAGCAGCTAGGGAGCAAGCAGGCACACACATGAGAAGGTGCCTGACCCGGACGATATGGAGCAGGTATGTTCATGCACAGCTTTGCACTCCCTCTCTCTTCTCTACAAAAAAACTAAGTTCCTATTCTGCCATGTTCTTGTAGCGCTCGTGCTGGAGGCCAAGGCCATGCTGCTTGTGGTCAAAGCGTTCCATCTGGTGTGAATCGTTAACAGATCGTTGAGTATCTTTAGCAGAGAATTTCTCGATGCATCTACAGACAAGTTGCTGGTTTTGTGGTGGGGATTTCTGAATTTTGAGGAAGTTTTGGTGCTCACACGAGGTTCCTGCAATAATAGTCCCGTAATTATATTGACTGGTTGTTTGTGAGATTGCAACAAATCTCATATGCGCCTGAGTTTGAATAGTACCTTTTCAATAAGAGTTAATTGGTTTCTCTAGAACAAGTATGCTGTTGCAAATCCAATGCAGTACAACAATCTAACAAGCTACATCACATGCATTGCTTCTCTTTGCAGGTTCTTGAAATAGAATTCGTGGAATATATTTGACTGAATGGACATTTATGTGATTTGTTCACTTGCAAAGATATATGGATCTTTTTCTCTTAAATCCTATGTGTTGTTGGATCAGAAATTATTGTTTCAGACACATTGTGCATAAATTGTCTAGATCTTTACCATATCAACTAGGATCAGTATTTGCTGACAACTACAGCCTTTTATGCAACGTGTTTTTCCTGGGATTGCAGCCAAATTTGATATGCACTGGTTTTTGAACATGACCTTTTCATCAGAGGAGCCAATTGATCTCTTTAGAGTAGGACCTTTTCATCAAAGATCAAATGTAGGCCAAATAATTTGCTATGTATCGATTTCTATAATTTATATTATCTTTCTAGCATCACCAGCATATGACTAATACTGTGCTGTTACATGTGGACAATGCATTAGCGTCTAGGGCTCTAGGCTTAAAATAATAATTGGATACATGGATGTTATTTGCTATTTTCCAGAACAAAGCATATGACATGTTATTTTTTCGCCTTTCATATTCATTTATGATATAATTACCTTCAACATATAGTCTTCTGGCACTTAAATACGACCAGGTATAATATGAAGCATTTGCTTGATTTGGTTAACAGATTACTGAGTAATTATTGTGTCTGATTCTTGAAGGTTCACGGAGAGCATCTTCTGGATATGCTCATAGCTTTGGACGAAGGCTCATCAGAATAGTTGACCGGGACCAAGGCCGTCAACCCACCGCACTACTCTCATGGTGAGGTCCTTGAGGCTCTAATGACTGGGGAAGCGGTGGCTGCAGGTGGCGTCAAGTATATCAGGTTCGAAGATTTATGTATCAATCTCATGCCTCGTTCACCCATTTCATTTTTTCATTCCAACATTCAGAGTATTAGATATATACTGAATACCAAGGATATCACATGGTTTGTCTGCAGCTACTGCTGCCATTTACATGTTAATCTGAATTTCAGAACTGTCAATTCTCCATGTTATTTCCAAGAGGGTGAAATGAAAATGTTGGAACCAAATTTTTAGTTGACGAGGAATCCATATTGGTGCTTGGTATAGGAGGAGTAGTAATGGTCAGCTTGGTTTGTGCCGACTCAATCAGATTATTTGTTTGGCGCTATTGTGATTATTGCATGTGTGCAGCGACAACTGTCCTATTAGTTTACGCCCTTTGTTGGGGTTCTGGATCTACGAGTCGAACTAATTACTAGATTTAACTTATTTAATATCTTAGATATCAGCTTTAGACTAAGAAACCTTGGGATTTGAGGTTTTGTCTGCTACCTCTTATTGTCAGTTACAAGTCAAGGACTAATTGAACGCTCCTGGAAGGACCAGCCCGTCAACATTCTGAGCATACCAAAGTTTTGTGATTCTGATCAAACATCAGTGCCTGCTTGGTCAGGATATTCCATGGCAAGGTGAGTAATGCATGTCATGTTAGGTTATTTTGGTTTGTCCAACCAGGAGAATATAAGTTTATTTGGGTTGCTTGCCTGAAGAAATTCATATGCCATTGTATCTGCTTTCCAATTAAATATATCACCTTTGCATTCGCGAAAAAAAAGGTGTATCACCTTTCAACTGTTGATCAACTGTGTTTCTTATTTACATGTTGTTGTGTATGCATCAATGTACTCCTTGTGCTTACTTATCTTCACGGCTATGCAGAGCTACAGATGGTTTGTTAGTTCATCAATCAGCGAAGAGAAAAGAAAACATGTGCTCCACAGGCAATTGGCATGAGCATTCCATACAGGTGCGAATAATTCTTGAAACTTCTTATTACTTCTTTCGAAAACAATGGCTTCTTGCCAGCGTATTTCTGGTCTGCCTGCTATATGTCACTATGCTTGCCTAAACCAGGTTTCTTACGGTACACCCTCTAGGTCTTTTGATCTATGGTGGGCGATGAGCTTTATTAGTTGTTGAATATTTGGCATTTGATTTTTCTTATGTTTGGCAAAGTACCATTGATTTCATAGTTTCTGAGATGCATATCATTTCCCTTTTAGACATGTTTGCCAAAAAATATTCCTCGTTTAGCTTAATTTTGGATGCAACTACAATAGCAAATGATTTCTAAAATGCATGTGATTTCATTTTAGGCATGGACATCCGGCCTAAATTTCATAAAGAATGTCCTGGAATATTTCCTTGTGTGAATATCTAATGCTTATAGAGCAGTTGTGTAAGTCACTTCATTCAAAGGTAAAATTATCTGATTTCCTTCTGTGAGAATATTAGCTACTATGCCTGTCTTGTGCCTTCTATCTGGCAATTGTGCCTATATTTTCACGTATTTACTCGATTCCAGTTTGTAGAAGCATGTGTTCTAAATCACAGTTACCTTCAAAAGTCTCCTGTAATATTATCTCAGCTTTTGTACCGCGAGTTCTAGCAGCCTAAATAAATGCATTAGAAGTTCTAGGCCGTTGCAAGCCTTCCCGACGAGCTCCTTCATCTGCTGCTATTGATGCTTTGTGGTTGTTTTCTTGTTGTGTTACTAGGATAATGTGGAGAGACCTTTTTTGTCCGGTGAAAAGATTAGGAAACTGTTCTTCGTTTTTCAAGACAATTTATTTCAGGTTTAAGTTTTGCTGGAAGATAATACAATGACCATCTCCTAACAGGTAATTGTGCTGTTTCAGGTCAATCCGGCGACTAAGACAAAACAATAATAAGGAGTTGAGTCTTTAATTATCAGGTGACTTGAATTTATCTAGCTTTTCTTTTCTTGCATGGTGGATAGAATTACATTAAGAGGTGATTTGGGATCTTTAGCTTGTTGATTTTAGCTATTTTACATGACAACCGGACAGATTCGCTTCGGTAGTTCAGTGACATATTTAGAGCTATAAATGTTGTTTCACAGTACTTTTTGTGGAGTTGAATATATCACTCTTGTTAATGTTGAAAGCGACTAGCATTTGTTCAGTATCTATTAATGAATATAGGTGGCATAAATGCATTTCTTAATCAATAAGATTTTTCCTTGTTTGATTTCGTTAGCTCACATGTTGTATATCTGAATTAAGTTGTTGTTGCTTTAGATTTGTCTATTGTTCTAATATAGTGTTTCTTTCATTATGTCTTCTAGAAGTGGAAAAAGGAGTCTCTGCTATAATAATAGATCGAAGGTAAGATTATTAAGAGAGTCGTGCAATATATTTATGTTGATTATTAGAAGTTCTCTTCCCATGCTACCCTTCTGCGCCATCAAAGGAAAGATCCTTGACCAGCCTTCTGTTTTTGTGATGCTGCTAGCGTATTGGTGGCCAAGATGCTGCTTGATAGCCTGATGATAAATTGTTCATGTCCTTCCCATATAACAAAATCCCCATTAATGATGCTTTATTAGAGCTATATAGCTATAATCTTTTGATTTCTTATAGCTTTGTGGAAAATACTTCATCGGTAAATTTTATTTATAAATTTGGCAAAACAGATTCTTTATATACATTAAAGTTGTCTCCCAGATGATTATTTATAGCTTCCTGCAAAATACTTCATCAGGAACCATCAAACATATTTGGCTTCCGTTCATATTTAGTCCGACATTTGCTGAGTCCTCGTGTATAATTCAGTGTCAGATGTATATTGCTGAGAAGGTACAGTAGCTAATTGATCCACTTCACCGAAGATACTGGTTTCTGCTCCTTCCTAAATCTGCTACAGAACTTATCCATGATATCTTAAATCTGCTATAGAACGTATCCTTCAAATGCTTCATAGCTAGGATATATTTTATTTTTCAGCTTATTTGTGAGGGCCTATACACGAACACCTCTGAAGGGAGAAAAGAGGAAAAGGAAGGAGGTGGCGCGGGGGAGACTGGCAGTGGCAACGGCACATTGACGAGCTTGACGAGATGGCGGCTAGAGCGAGCCTTTGGGCTAGAACATGCTTTCGTATAGGGTACAACCCTAGCGACTCAAACACAGATGATGTTAATGATTCCAGTCCAGCTTTGTGGGTAAAATAATTCGTCACTTTGCTTTACTCAGTTTCATTGCAGTCAAAAGAATTGGTCATTTGTTTTGCTGATAATATGGTGCACTTGCCATTGCTGGTGTTGCCTAATAATCTGATTTACCATAGTGCATGTCATTTTCATCTCATATTATGTTCTTTGCATATATCTTTGATTTAAACTCCATTTTCAAACAGTGGCCTACCGTCAGTGCAAGCTCCCAGTCTGTGTTTTAGAATTCCAAATATCCGGGTTATTGATTCAATGTTAGTTCCGCTGGTTAAAAATCTGTTGCTGCATGAAACTACCGAGTGAGGTTCAATATGTCTACCTAGATGCTGACCAGATATATGCTCATCTTCATGCAGCTATTTGGTGTAGAATGCTCAGCGAAACAAGCATATTAATTCCTATCCCTGAAGGTACATTTGGTAATTTTTAATTCCAATTCAGTAATCTGGTCTTGCTCTGAATGCTAATGTGAACTCTATACCAGCTCCTTTAGCGTTGGCAGGTTATGTTGGCACCGTGCCACTTGAACATGCTTAAATTCTTACAACATTTCTTGATTTATTGATAAGGATTCTCCTACTGCTTTTCTGACTCCTTTACGTGCAGCAGTAGCGACAGCAGCTTGCAGTGGTGACGCGGACAAGGATTGCACCCTCCGACATGAGCAACAAGCTAAATTGTAGATGACTCTGACGTTTGTTGTATCGGCTAACAAGCAGGTTACTTTTTTCCTAGCAGCTTAAAAGTCAAGAGTGATGTAATATATGCTTGATTTGGTTATAATATGTCTCTGTCTGTGCAAGAATCTTTTACTTGTTCAAAGGTGTATTTATAGCTGTGCCATTAACTGTTTTGCTGTATTGTGAGAATAAAATGAGTCGTGCTATTTACCTTCAGAACTACCAACGTCTGCGAAGAACACGACCAAATAGACTGAAACCTAAAAAAGGGATGAAATAAGCGCTTCTTCGCTGGTTGAGAAGAACAGAGACAAGTCCTCCGTGGAACGGATCTCAATCACCTTCAAACTCGCCAACAACCATGACGCAGATCATCGCCAGGGACGTGATAGGCGAGAGACAGGCTGGATGTGAAATCGAGTCGGGGCGGCAAAGACGATAAGGTCGGCAAGCAGCTGTGGCGGTGAAGAGGGAAAGTGGGCTTGGAGGAAAGAGAGGTAATAGAACGGAGGTAGGAAAAGGAGGAGCGAGGAGCAGGTCACCACCAAAACCGAGTCAATGACGTTATCATTATCCCAGCATGTCTTACCTGAGTATAAAAAGAATACGACAAATCTCAACACGAAAACAGCCCATTTCAAAAAATACGGTCTAATTATGGTCTGAAAATGACGTCGAATTAGCTACTCGGAATGAGAGAGCCTATGGCAACAATATTTCGGTAGTTGTGCAGTTTTTTGTGTAAAGAAGGAGGACCCGTTTTTTGTGTCAGCTTATTCTATATGCTTTATTTCTCTTATCTATGCTGAAATTTCTTTATTGTGGTTGCATGTGGATGTGTTATCTGTTCTTTTTTGAATTTGATATCTGCTGCCAATGTCTGAACTTTGTCGACGCATGGCTGCTTATTTACATAGTGTAAGTGCAACATTAAATTTTTATTGTTTCTGAAACTGTCAATTCAGACATGGAAATGAAACTATTCTTTATGTTTAGGTACATAACTTTCAGTATCAAATGATAACAGTGATTCGTTCAAATAATGGGGTTTTATATGGTATAAGTTAAATGAATGCAAATAAAATTAATTAGCTTTCACCAACAAATAAAGTGTGTGACATCAATGTGGTAGTTGCATCCGGCGGTTGCGCAGTCGCGCAACGGGTCATCTAGTTGTAAAAAACGATGCAAGCAGAAGCAGAAGCAGAGCAGGTGTATTCGTATCCCGCTTGGTGATCACGGGCGGATAACAGGAGCAAGGCGACGGAACGAGGGGCAGAGGTCGCTAGTTGCGCGGATTAGGCGGAGCTGGGTCGTCGCAGAATCTATCCATGGAGGAGGATTTGATTAATCCTCCACACGCTCTCTCCATCAATCACGTACTACATGTCTTGTTAAACTAATCGATCCGTTCCGGGCAGGCTGATCCTTAATTTTCTTGAGCTTGGCTAGTTGATTTGGTACCGGTACACACATATGAAGTCAAATGCAATGGAGCACTTCACTCGGCATCTAACTTTACTCATCTCAACAAATGCTCAAGTCTGCTTAACATAGCGCGGGTCCTCCAGGTGGCCAAGCACATACTTTGCATACGCTTGAAGCATATGTGATGAAAATATATGCTCTGTTGACTCCTGAGCACATGGGAGATGTGACGTACTCCATATAGTCCACATGCATGCATGTTTTGTATAACTACAAAGAAATACAATTTGACATCAATTAATGCATGATGCGGCCATTTTTAAAATACTCCACATCACATGCATATGCTGAATTTCGGCACGTCAGCCTGGAGTGATTGCAAGACGCCACGGCGAGCTACCCCGAAACCATCGCTCCACTCACACGGTTGCGTGGTTTCAACGGAGGAGCAGGAAAGTTCGGTTGCGTACATGCATGATCGCCTCGGCGTTCGATCGGAATATTTTTCATTAACTTTGTCAACTGGATCGATCAACGACTACTGTAGTAAGCCATGTATGTCAGCAGGTAGCTAGATTAAAATAAATAAACGTGTTTAAAAGATCAACTTGGCAAATCTTTACGAACGAATTATACAGACTACTGTATCGGTATGATTGGAGCTGAGCTACTCCCCTTCCAGAAGCTTCGCACCACGTACCGTAGGCGACCCCCCGGCCAGGAAGCTACTCCCTCCGTTCCAAATTAGTTGATTTCCATTCGTCCACATGTGGATGTATCTATACGCGTAACATGTCTAGATACATCCATGTGTGGACAAATGAAAGTCAATTAATTTGGAACGGAGGGAGTAGCAGACAAGCGAGGCCCATGACTCGGATAAGGTGGATTGACGCTGACAGTATGTGCACATCTCGCCATCTCGGTACTCGGGCTAACTGAACTTTTAGACGCGTGGGAAAATTGTTTTAATCGGGCAATCCCCGTGGTGTCCAGAGAATGGACGCACCGTCGTCATGGTGTCTTCACGGTCGTATTCACCTTTTTTCCGACCCACCTTGTTAAGGAAGAAAGAGACCAGCGCGATCACGCCAACTGCAATCAACGAGACGCCTAACCACGCACATGATTAAAAACGATGCTGCGTCCGAGATGGCTCTACTGTCTTCAGACAACTTTACGACCAGCACAACACTACAACGTATGGAACAAGAATACCGGAGGGAACTTTGCTTCTTCAGCCAACATAATTTCGATATGCGACACAACCGTTTTTTTTGTTTGACAATTTACAAAAGAAGCCCAACCCATCGAGCGATGGCTCCAGATAACGGCCCACTGGGCCCCTTAAGCTAGCTAACCCCTTCGCGCGCGCCAATGCCCTAACTCATTCCCCACCACCCTGCCTCTGCCGCTCCGCAGGTTGAAGTCGCCATGGAAGACGAAGCGGACCACCGCGAGGCGCGCGCCGAGACCTTCAGTCCGGTGAGCTCACCCACAATAGAAATCAGCTCCGCTCCTCTACCGAGTGTTCCTCTTTTTTCTTCTCTGGACCTTTTCTTCTTCCGGATGTTGGATTTGCTGAGATGTGGAGGCCTGAGCAGGATCTGATCCACGCGATATTCAAGCTAGTGTGGACCCGGCGGACCGAGAGGGGCGGGGACGACGAGGTCATAGAAATCGAGGTGGTTCCATAGTCCAATCGAAACCCTGTCAGACAGACAAACGCTCTGAATTTTTCTTCTTCTTTTTTTCTTGCTATGAATTGTGAGATGAGAATGTTTCCATTTCTTATTTGCAGCCTGTTCCGGAGACGTCAAGGAAGAGCAGGAAAACCACTGGTAAACGATGCCGTTTTAGATGATAAATGACGCTTTGTTCTTAGTTCAGCAACTGTCGATTTTGCTTGCGTCTGAGGCACTTCCAAGTTAAACTGAAGGAATCTATCCTTAATACTGTGATTTCGCTGTGTCTTCCCAAGCATACCACTGATTCTGTACACTATTGCAGTTGTCTATATCAGGATTCTGTCAGCTCTTAGCCATACATACATGTTGATTATCACTGTTCAGTTGTTCATTTGTGAAATGGCCAGGCTTTACCATCGAATAGATTTTTCTTGAAAATTTCCAACCTTAGGTTTCTTCGGATAATTCACAACTCAGAGTGATGACGATATTTTATTAACCCTGTGCAGCGAATGCAAGTGCACTTCAAGTGAGCTGCGAACTTCTTCGGATGTTCGTCGCAGGTTTGTGTCGCCAACAACTGTTGCAGTACCTCGTGCTAATAAGTAACACAGATTCCACTTCTGCAAGTCAACTCTGAATTTTCTCTTGCAGAGGCTGTTCAGCGTTCTGCCGTGATTGCTGAAGCAGAGGGGACGGACACAATCGAGCCCACCCATCTAGAGCGCGTTTTGCCACAGCTTCTTCTGGACTTCTGAGGTCCTCCCTCTGTTCCATATTAGATGACTTCTATTTGTGCACATGTGGATGTATCTATAGGTGTAACATGTCTAAATACATCCACATTTAAACAAATGAAAGTCAACTAATTTGAAACAGAGGGAGTACCGGAGGGCGAGGGAGCTTCCAAAACCCGGTGACGTTTCTCACAGGCCACACCACCGGCATAACAATGGACTAATCCCAATAGTCTGCCAGTAGTGCGCCGGCAGGATCAAGTGGTTAAACTGTTAGCGAACAGTGTTGTTTTGTGTAGGCAGATTTTGCCAGTCTTTGGGCACTGATGGAGAACCGAGGCCAATCGACACTCTCGTATTGGGCTAATGAGAATGTAAACTTTTCCCATGCTTGTGCTTATGGCTGTAAGTGGGCACGCTCGTGAACAGCCGCCACCGTGCCGATTACTCCCAACTAATTAAAGGGGGCGTCGCTAGCGTGCCGATTATTCCCAACTAATCAAATGGGGCGCCGCTACTTGCCCACCTATCCATCTTGCGGTGCTTTAGCCCCCGACGCACGTAGTTGATCCACCGCAGCCTTGAGCAGCTTCGCCTTGCAGCTCCGGAGGCTGGCGCCTGGCGGCGTCGTGCGCCGGCGCCGGGAAGTCCTTTTCCGAGAGGAGCCAGTCGCTCTCGGAATCAACGACGAGCTCCTTCACTTCATCTGCCTAGTTCACTTCGGTGGAGTGAGGAACAAATCGAATAGTACAAATCCAACAAAAGAAAAGATCAATTCGTTGTTGGACTAGTACAGGCAAAAGATACACGCCTGAACTGATCCGGTAAACACCCAGATTCAATTCTTGCTCCCAAGAAGCAGAGAGAGCGCTTGGTTGCTCAGGTAGTCGGTAGAGATGGAGAACTCCATGGGCGCGGAAGTATGGCCGGCATTCCTCTGCTCTCGAAGAGCAGGACGAAATTGGGTACTGCGCCGCCACGGCGTGCCCGGCTCCCGTCGCCATCCTATTCATGGTCACCCTCGCGCCCCGCGCGCCGTCGAGGGTCACGTTCAGCGCGACCCAGGCGACCCGCACCGGGCTCGCTCCCACGGCGGCTGCGTACGGGGAGAGCGCCAGGACTCCACCTCGCGCACCACGACGGAGAGGCCGGGTACTCCGTTGCCGACGACATCCGACGATGCGGACCACGCCGCGGCAGAGAGGCTGCACCAGCACGAAAGGAGGACAGCTAGGCGAAGCTCGCCCTCCCACCACTACCTCTAGACGCGACGGACGGGAGGTCGATCGGGCGTGGCGGCGGTAGCGGCCGCGCCGTGACTGCCCGTCACGATTTTATTTGTGGCCGTGGGAGTCCAATTAGTGAATTTAATGTGATGGGTTTCGGGGCGCCGTGGGCTGCCCGTCCCCACTTACAGGCCTACTTGTGCTTGTGCAGTAACCTTGCCCACATCTGATTGCGGTTACACTGCCTAGATTCAGAAGTCTGTATTTTGTGCCAGTAGTGCGCCGGCAGGATCAAGTGGTTAAACTGTTAGCGAACAGTGTTGTTTTGTGTAGGCAGATTTTTGCCAGTCTTTGGGCACTGATGGAGAACCGAGGCCAATCGACACTCTCGTATTGGGCTAATGAGAATGTAAACTTTTCCCATGCTTGTGCTTGTGCAGTAACCTTGCCCACATCTGATTGCGGTTACACTGCCTAGATTCAGAAGTCTGTATTTTGTGGAGTTGTGCTCGTAGTCTGCAACCAATTTGTGCAATATGGGGGGGCTCATTCTTATCCTCTCTTTTCTCTCTCCACTGAACAGTAGCTGAGAGCTCCCACCGCGTGCTTGGGTCCAGCCGAAGCTCTCCTCGGCGGCGCTGCCGTCGGGGAGTGGCCAAGGCGAGGCCCTGGTCTTCCTCCTGTGCATAGTAGGCTTAGATGGAGTAGTAGTAGTAGTTTGCTTTGGATTTGGTCTGCTGAGGCGACTGGTGTTATGCCGTCTTTCTCCTCTTCATGTCTGGCTGGGTCACCACCGAGCGGTGGCCATGGCCTGGAGAAGCTGTGGGGACCCCAGACCGGCAGTCTGAGACCTCCAGTATGCATACATTCACGATCCCATGATCAGTCAGTCGTGAACAACATACTTAAGTTGGCATTGCAGATACATCATCCATTACATAACGAATACACGTTTCCTACAAATGGTCACATGACCCAGACAAAAACAACTGGCACGCAGGGCATAGAAACACATAACACAGCGGAAATCTTCAAACACACAAACGTGGCAAAGTCCAAGTCATGCCTTGACTACCTACAGGCAACTGACTGGGAGACGTTCCTAGTTCGCACAGACGTCGACGAACTCTCGATCTTCCGCATACTCCTCATCTTCGACGTAGTCTTCTCAATGAAAATCTGGACATTGGAATATCCAGGGCACAGCCATGAGTACAATTATGTACTCGCAAGACATCCCGAATGAAGCTTATAAGATGCAATCATGCTTATATGGTGGAATAGGTAGGCTATAATTAGGGTTTACTACCCATGATGGATGAAAGATTCATCATGGTTGATTAACATCTCTATATCTTTATTGAAAAAGATACTTCAAAAATACCATAGTTTCTCTCAGGGCATTGCATACCCGAGAGATTTTGACAAAGGTGGTTTTAAGAGAAGAAAGATTTTCTTTGCAGAACTTCTTGTAAAACAACTTTCGGTTTTCCAACATCCGTACCTCCCAGGTACAAAGTTCAAATTCCAGTACCTCCCAGGTACCAAGTTCCTCTTCCAGTACCTCTCAGGTACAACCCCTTTTTCCAAATACCTCCTTTTGTAAACGTTGACACAATGCTAGACGACATTGACCATTCAGCTGTCCATGACCGCGGACGCGGCTATTCGAATAGTTTTGACTCTGCAGAGTTTGTACACTTTCACCACACCATCCGGTACATCTGCCGTGAACACCACGGACTGCCCGCGACAGTATGCGAACATCAGATAACCGATCATAACTTCCACTATGTCTATGCTAGTATGCGATTACCTCTTCAGTGGGTTTGTTCTCCCCGGCACCGAGTGAGCTAGCCGTATCGATCCGGTTGCCCCTAGACATCACACCGCCATGGCAGGAGACCCACTGTTGCTTGCCGGTGGCACTCGCAGTCCACACTTTGTATGCCCATATCCAGCATTCGGTTCCGGGGACTTTAACCCCTTCTAGCCAATTGAGGTAAAGTCTCACACTAACACAAACAAGCTTCCATTAAGCCCGTGCCCATTTTGAGTGATGTGGTTGTACGGTAGGGCTGTCAGGCACAAGACTAGTCTATGTGTCGTTTTCGAAAAACATTTCCAAAACATCTTCTTCACAATCCTCCCGTGGACAAGGTCCCACCTTTCCCGGGTTTTTCTTTTAAAACCTTTGTTTTTCGAAAACACACTTTTAGGGGTGTCCACTTAGGGACTTCAAAATTATTAACTTGTGGTGGTAAATATTCCATATGGTGGCTAAGGGCTTGGTAACACCAAGTTGTAACTAATGGCAATGTAATAATTTATAATAACACTAGTAGTAATGGCCATATCAAAAATAGTTTTGTTTTTCCAAGTTTTTGTAAAACTTCAGAAGTAAATCATGCATGATATAATGATAAGTATAGTAGCAAGCATTTGGGAGCTTGCCTGTTTTTCAGATGTGTCCTTGGAATTCTCTTCATAGATCAATAACAAATAAAATCCCTTCTCTCTTCAGAAATCCCTCCCGGAAGTATCTCCGGAAGCGTCGTTCTCTAGCGTCGCAAAAAGAAAGTAATCACTAATCAGTACCAACTAAAGGTACACACTAACACCAAGCATCACATACAGCAAGCAAACATCAAGCAATGATAACAAACAATAGTCATTAAGTAGAGACAATTAATCAACCATTTTTCCTGAAACAGGAAATACTTCGAACAAAAGTTAAACTACCAGCTAATCTTGGTAAAGCAAAATATCTCACCCAGCTAAGGTGGATACACTAGCAAGGGCTTTGAGCTAGTACTCAACTCAAGTTCAACAAGTTCATCAAGCCATGCAAATATATTATTCAAACCAAAATACCTAACCAATTTTACTAACAGTACTAACATATTAAAATATGGTAAACAACAACAACTAGCAAGGGCAGTACCCTAACAACTATAATCAAGCAAGGCATACATTTTTAGTCACACCCAATAATTTCACATCAAAAAAAAAAAACTTAACAAATTCCTAAATAGTAATTCTAGCTATTCAAGCTTGGCTAGAGGCTAAGTAATATCCAAACAAGGGTGACATGCAATTCAACCAGTAGCAACATAATAAGCTACTGAGGTTCACACAACATTCTCTAAAATTATTCCACACAAAGGATTTTACCCACTCACAAATTCTAAATAACTAGAAAAATCTAGGAAATTCCATAATAGTGGTATCACTTCCAAATACCCCATGCAACACCAAACTTTTCTTAACATGCTATTTATATAATCTAACACACTCATACCAGAGAATATCAAACCTACACATGATAGAATTCATAAAAAGAACACTAACACAATTTATAAAATTAAATAAAACTAAAAGCAATTAATTTCAGAAAAGCCTCAAAACTAGTTTTACACACCAAATTTAATCTACAGCTCAATAAATCACACAAAGCTAGGATTAGATACTCCTAAACATATACAAGCCAACACAATTGGATTCACATCAAAAATCATCACCAATAAAATTACAAAAATCCTAGAAGTGCTCTCTGGTCCATTACCAATATGGATGCCATTTTATCTAGGAAAATCATTTGCATGCAAGGCCTCTTGCTAAGGCTAGGTATCACTTAGGGCTTTCCAAAACAGTTGAGTTTGCATCAATAGCTATCATAGAAAAATAGTTATTGAATTTTTGGTGAAAAGCAGCAGTTCTGGCTCACATTTATTTTCTCCAAAACTATTTATCCAAAAGTGGATCTACCACTTGGAGATGGTCACAAACATGCCAGGGTATACCCATGATTTTTGGTTTGGCCAGATTCAAACTAAAACTATTTTAAAACGATTTAAACTAAATGGCCAGAAACAAATCTACAAGGAATAGAATAAACAACCTAAAAAAAAATATCAGTGGGCTGGATCTGCTGGATCTGGGCCGTGGAGCGCAGGATCTGGCCCAGCACGCGGCCCACGCGAGCTAGCGAAGGGGTACGCTGCCTCCTTTCCTTCCCCGGCGACACGCACGGCGCGCTCCGAGAGCGGCGGCGAGCGCGGCGAGGACGGCTACGGCGACTCCGGCGTCCCTAGGAGAAACGGTGATGTCCATTAGCTAGAGCAAAGGAAGGGGAGCTCGGGGGTGCAGGAATGGTGGCGAATGATGGACGGTACCGCTCGCATTCTTCCAGGCAAGATGGCGGCCGGAGCAGAAGAGGATCGGGACGGCGACGGCGATACCGGACGAATTCCAGCGATTCCTTGCACGAGGTTGAAGAGGACGACTCGGCGAAGCTACTGCGCTGCTTGGCCTGGCGAGGGGAGGCTCAGAACGGTGGCGATGCGTCGGCGACGGCACGGCCGGGTCTCGCGTTCGTGGCTGAGAGAAATGGAGAGGGAGAGGAAGAGTGAGCGAGTGGGAGGAGCAGAGGGGTGGCGTGGAGGTCTATCTCCTCTAGGGCGAGGCGTGGGGCAGGGGGAGGCGCGGGGAGCACGGCGTTGACGCGGTGGGGGCACGGCGGCGTGCGGCGGTGCGGCTACAGGAGGTCAACGACGGTTTTGCACAACGCCCCCTAGAATTCTTTTTCCTCTCACGGATAGGTCCTCGGTTAATTCTTTTATTTTCTTTTAAAACCAGTAGGATTTAGGGATTTTATTTGGGGCACCTAAACATTTTATAAAAAATTGAGAAAATTCATGGAGTCTCCCATATACATGTAGAAACTCCTCAAAAATTGGTTTTGCAAAATAAAATGTTTTGCTCAATTTTTGTTCATAGAGTTTAAATAGGGTATTTTTGGTAAATAAAATTTATTACTCCTTTAATATTTTTAAAACCAAGTAAGAGATATTGTTTTGGACTTTTGGAACTTCCTTGACAATAAATGATATTCAAAATAATTTATATTTTCATAGAGAAAATATTGTTTTGGAGGAAATGGAAAATTTAGGAGGGAAATTATTTATGAAGATCATTTTCAACTCATGAACTTCATTTCCTTTTTGATAAAAGATTGAGGGGTTTGTTTTAAATCAAAAAGTAGGTTTATTTGAAGAGGGAGTGATATGAAGTGGGGATGATTATTAGTTCACCTCACTCCTGGAATTTTGATAAAGAGTATATGATTGTTTTCAGAGAATAGAGGAATAGATAGAGAGGAAATTTTGATGGGTTCCAAAACTCCAAAATTTAAAACAAGTGGATGGATTGGGAGTCCACACACCAAAGAACAAGTTAAAACCCAAAAACCACTAAATTGAATATTTTGGCTTCATAAAATCATAATTTTAAAACATCTACTTGGGTAGGGTTTTAGGAAAAACCCTAATTGAATTTTTTTTGAAAAACTCACTCAAACCACTATGCATTTTTGAAATCTTGGATGCTTCCTTGCTAAATGATGTTGTCAAGTTAAAAATCAAGTTGATGAAATGGTTTTGGACAAAAATCTCTCAAGGCACCATGTTGGAAAATGGATTAAAACAAGAATTTCTTAAATGGACCTCGAGAGAAAACTAGGTTGGTTTTATGAAAAATTTAAATTGGTTTGGAAAGAAATCACTCCTTGCCTTGCAAAACACAAAGTATTGTTTCAACAGGAATATCAGGTGAAAATAAAAGTTTTTGTTGGCTCAAAAATTTGGGGTCCTACTACCACTTATATAGAGGCAAAATTTTGGGCTGTGACAGATCTTCCCCCCTTAAAATGAATCTCGTCCCCGAGATTCGCGGGTGGGGTACTAGGGAATTCGAGGGTATGGGATTTAGAGATACAAAAATTTTTCTTCGTACTAAAATATTTGTGCCACCAATAATTGGCTCACAGACACAGTGAGATTGGTTTGTCCAAAATTATATTTGTAAAGGATTTAGGGAAAACGAGACAAGTGGGACCGGGTCCACCTGACAGTCTCGCCTCTCTTTCTTCTCTTCTTCTTTCTCGCTTTCTCTCCTTCCTCACATGGCCTGGTTTCAGTGCGCGGAGCACTCATCGGTGGTGGTACTGATGCGCGTGCTGCGATGCAGCGGCCAGCACGGCTTTGGGGATCAAAGATTCGATGATTTCGCGCAAAAGGGCGAGCACTGCTCGTGATTTCTTCACTTTCCCGCGCAAGACGGTGACGAGGGGCGGCACTCGAGCTTGGGCTATAAATCGGAAACCTCCTAGGCTATTCTACTCCTCACATCCACCATGAGCTTCATTCACGCCTTCTTCAGAGCCTACTGCGAGATGCTGGAGAGAGCGGGCTTCATTGAGCATGTCCTCATCGTCGTGTTCTTCGGGATCTCGTTGTCGGTGGTGACCGCTCTGCTGTATGCGGCGTTGGTCATTTTGATCCTTAGCTTATGCAGGTGGTGGTCTGACGCTGGTGGAGATGCTGCGGCAGTAGAGCTAGCTGCGCCGGAGGGGCTTGTTGCAGAGGAGGAGCAAGCTGCAGTGGAGGTGCAAGCTGCACCGCCGGTGGCTGAGGTGGCTGTTCTTCCGGCTGGAGGTGAGCAGGCTGCTCGAGCTGTCCGTCGTCGTCGTGGGGCTCGTGACACTGCTTCGGGTGAAGCAGGCTCGTCTTCAGGCAGTGCCGTGGAGCGTGTGAGCGAGTAGGAATTTTCTGGAGTGTTTTGCATACGTACTGGGTTGTTGCAGTGTTCTTCGTTAGGGCCGAGTTTGTATCCTTTGTTTCCTGAAGTTTCTCTTCTGTAGTGACCTCCGGGTTGTATCAATCTTGCCTTCGCTGACGAGCTGGAGCAAGATTTGTATCGTTGAATCCTTCTTGGCTACCCTAACTCTGGTCTTGCAGCATTCACAGATTTGTAGAGGTACGAGCGTTTCAGAGAGGGAAACGGGCTACTGAGAAAATATCTCGCCAGAATTTAGCTGTGCGTGAGGCACAAGGTTGATCCCAAAAGGGGAATCAATCTACACACGAGTTTTCCACAAACAACACAAATAACAAAGAACAGACAACACACCTTAAGACTTGTTTCCAAATCAACACCAACAACAAACAAGCAAACAACGTGCCGCTTCTACTAACCCACGAGCGCAGATCAAGCTAACAAAGCACGGGATCTACTCCGCTTGAGGGCCCTGGGTAGATGGTGGAGTACGGCCAAGACGAAGAGTGGTGTCCACCTCTCCATCTTCCGCGGGGTGGGGATCTACAGGCACACCTTCGAGGACTACACCTTGCTCTTGGGGTTGCTGCTGAACTCGGGCTACTGCACCTCGTGCTTCGATGAACTGGTGGACTGGGGTCACTGCTTCTGCTGGGATGGCCTGGAGGCTGGTACCTGACGCAGGGTTCCTTGACTCCTTCAGCTGTAGACTGACTTGGATCAGGGTGCGCCGAGTGGTCACGAGTTCTTCCAGCAGGGAATCACAGAGTGCCGACATTGCAGCTCCGTAGGCGACGCTGCTAATGATGGCGGGATCGACTTCTTTGTCGGTGGAGGTCTGGATCAGCTCTGCACCAGGCTGGGGCCTGGCTGGGAAAAAGCGGAACGCTCGACTTTGCGACACCACCGGCTCTGAGTGCCGGAGACGAGCAAGGGCTTCCCAGGCGGCCTTCTGGATGGTTTGATACAGAGTAGGCATGTTCCTACCGTGGATCACTTGGGGCTGCTTCGGGCCTGAGGGGTATGGACTGAGGTATACATCTGCTCGAAAATCACCCCCAGGAAATGGGGTTGAACTTTTGAACACGACATAACGAGGGGGAATGTGGCAACCGAGAAGATCACAGACTCTCCTGAGGACCAGTGGAAAACCGAGGTGCCCATCGGCCATGGTTTCTAGGAGGAAGGTGGGCAGCGCTGGCGATTCACTCGGGGCTTTGGAACTGGAGCAAGCCATGAGGGCAAGGTTTCTCAGCGGGATTCTACTTCAATGGCGAGGGTGGGGATGAATGGCAGATAGAACGGGTCTCATATAGGCTGGGATGTGTCGGTCGCTTCTTAAGGAAGATCCCGGCGAGTCTCTCTCACGCAGGGGGACAAGTCCTACTGCACCTTACGGCGGACCGACGCCTAGCCATGCCGGTTAGGCGGAGATGGGTCAAATCCATCGGGCTCTCCGTAGGGGAACATCAACTGGCAATCCTTTCTCTCTTGCTTGATCTCAAATCTTGCCTTGGGAACATCGTCAGGTATACAAATTTGAATGGAGATAAGGTAGCAGAAGAAAATTTTAGGTAACTTTTAACTAAGAGGGGTAAGGTTTAGAATAATTTGAAAAGATGAGAGGAGAGTAAGCTATACTTAGGCTTCCTTAGCTGAAAATATTTTAGATGATAATTTAATGATACCAAAAAATATTTTTCTTTCCTATCTGGCGTCCATGCTAACTAAGGTCTCCTATAGTCAGGATGGCTCTGATACCAACTCTGTGGGGACCCCAGACCGGCAGTCTGAGACCTCCAGTATGCATACATTCACGATCCCATGATCAGTCAGTCGTGAACAACATACTTAAGTTGGCATTGCAGATACATCATCCATTACATAACGAATACACGTTTCCTACAAATGGTCACATGACCCAGACAAAAACAACTGGCACGCAGGGCATAGAAACACATAACACAGCGGAAATCTTCAAACACACAAACGTGGCAAAGTCCAAGTCATGCCTTGACTACCTACAGGCAACTGACTGGGAGACGTTCCTAGTTCGCACAGACGTCGACGAACTCTCGATCTTCCGCATACTCCTCATCTTCGACGTAGTCTTCTCAATGAAAATCTGGACATTGGAATATCCAGGGCACAGCCATGAGTACAATTATGTACTCGCAAGACATCCCGAATGAAGCTTATAAGATGCAATCATGCTTATATGGTGGAATAGGTAGGCTATAATTAGGGTTTACTACCCATGATGGATGAAAGATTCATCATGGTTGATTAACATCTCTATATCTTTATTGAAAAAGATACTTCAAAAATACCATAGTTTCTCTCAGGGCATTGCATACCCGAGAGATTTTGACAAAGGTGGTTTTAAGAGAAGAAAGATTTTCTTTGCAGAACTTCTTGTAAAACAACTTTCGGTTTTCCAACATCCGTACCTCCCAGGTACAAAGTTCAAATTCCAGTACCTCCCAGGTACCAAGTTCCTCTTCCAGTACCTCTCAGGTACAACCCCTTTTTCCAAATACCTCCTTTTGTAAACGTTGACACAATGCTAGACGACATTGACCATTCAGCTGTCCATGACCGCGGACGCGGCTATTCGAATAGTTTTGACTCTGCAGAGTTTGTACACTTTCACCACACCATCCGGTACATCTGCCGTGAACACCACGGACTGCCCGCGACAGTATGCGAACATCAGATAACCGATCATAACTTCCACTATGTCTATGCTAGTATGCGATTACCTCTTCAGTGGGTTTGTTCTCCCCGGCACCGAGTGAGCTAGCCGTATCGATCCGGTTGCCCCTAGACATCACACCGCCATGGCAGGAGACCCACTGTTGCTTGCCGGTGGCACTCGCAGTCCACACTTTGTATGCCCATATCCAGCATTCGGTTCCGGGGACTTTAACCCCTTCTAGCCAATTGAGGTAAAGTCTCACACTAACACAAACAAGCTTCCATTAAGCCCGTGCCCATTTTGAGTGATGTGGTTGTACGGTAGGGCTGTCAGGCACAAGACTAGTCTATGTGTCGTTTTCGAAAAACATTTCCAAAACATCTTCTTCACAATCCTCCCGTGGACAAGGTCCCACCTTTCCCGGGTTTTTCTTTTAAAACCTTTGTTTTTCGAAAACACACTTTTAGGGGTGTCCACTTAGGGACTTCAAAATTATTAACTTGTGGTGGTAAATATTCCATATGGTGGCTAAGGGCTTGGTAACACCAAGTTGTAACTAATGGCAATGTAATAATTTATAATAACACTAGTAGTAATGGCCATATCAAAAATAGTTTTGTTTTTCCAAGTTTTTGTAAAACTTCAGAAGTAAATCATGCATGATATAATGATAAGTATAGTAGCAAGCATTTGGGAGCTTGCCTGTTTTTCAGATGTGTCCTTGGAATTCTCTTCATAGATCAATAACAAATAAAATCCCTTCTCTCTTCAGAAATCCCTCCCGGAAGTATCTCCGGAAGCGTCGTTCTCTAGCGTCGCAAAAAGAAAGTAATCACTAATCAGTACCAACTAAAGGTACACACTAACACCAAGCATCACATACAGCAAGCAAACATCAAGCAATGATAACAAACAATAGTCATTAAGTAGAGACAATTAATCAACCATTTTTCCTGAAACAGGAAATACTTCGAACAAAAGTTAAACTACCAGCTAATCTTGGTAAAGCAAAATATCTCACCCAGCTAAGGTGGATACACTAGCAAGGGCTTTGAGCTAGTACTCAACTCAAGTTCAACAAGTTCATCAAGCCATGCAAATATATTATTCAACCAAAATACCTAACCAATTTTACTAACAGTACTAACATATTAAAATATGGTAAACAACAACAACTAGCAAGGGCAGTACCCTAACAACTATAATCAAGCAAGGCATACATTTTTAGTCACACCCAATAATTTCACATCAAAAAAAAAACTTAACAAATTCCTAAATAGTAATTCTAGCTATTCAAGCTTGGCTAGAGGCTAAGTAATATCCAAACAAGGGTGACATGCAATTCAACCAGTAGCAACATAATAAGCTACTGAGGTTCACACAACATTCTCTAAAATTATTCCACACAAAGGATTTTACCCACTCACAAATTCTAAATAACTAGAAAAATCTAGGAAATTCCATAATAGTGGTATCACTTCCAAATACCCCATGCAACACCAAACTTTTCTTAACATGCTATTTATATAATCTAACACACTCATACCAGAGAATATCAAACCTACACATGATAGAATTCATAAAAAGAACACTAACACAATTTATAAAATTAAATAAAACTAAAAGCAATTAATTTCAGAAAAGCCTCAAAACTAGTTTTACACACCAAATTTAATCTACAGCTCAATAAATCACACAAAGCTAGGATTAGATACTCCTAAACATATACAAGCCAACACAATTGGATTCACATCAAAAATCATCACCAATAAAATTACAAAAATCCTAGAAGTGCTCTCTGGTCCATTACCAATATGGATGCCATTTTATCTAGGAAAATCATTTGCATGCAAGGCCTCTTGCTAAGGCTAGGTATCACTTAGGGCTTTCCAAAACAGTTGAGTTTGCATCAATAGCTATCATAGAAAAATAGTTATTGAATTTTTGGTGAAAAGCAGCAGTTCTGGCTCACATTTATTTTCTCCAAAACTATTTATCCAAAAGTGGATCTACCACTTGGAGATGGTCACAAACATGCCAGGGTATACCCATGATTTTTGGTTTGGCCAGATTCAAACTAAAACTATTTTAAAACGATTTAAACTAAATGGCCAGAAACAAATCTACAAGGAATAGAATAAACAACCTAAAAAAAAATATCAGTGGGCTGGATCTGCTGGATCTGGGCCGTGGAGCGCAGGATCTGGCCCAGCACGCGGCCCACGCGAGCTAGCGAAGGGGTACGCTGCCTCCTTTCCTTCCCCGGCGACACGCACGGCGCGCTCCGAGAGCGGCGGCGAGCGCGGCGAGGACGGCTACGGCGACTCCGGCGTCCCTAGGAGAAACGGTGATGTCCATTAGCTAGAGCAAAGGAAGGGGAGCTCGGGGGTGCAGGAATGGTGGCGAATGATGGACGGTACCGCTCGCATTCTTCCAGGCAAGATGGCGGCCGGAGCAGAAGAGGATCGGGACGGCGACGGCGATACCGGACGAATTCCAGCGATTCCTTGCACGAGGTTGAAGAGGACGACTCGGCGAAGCTACTGCGCTGCTTGGCCTGGCGAGGGGAGGCTCAGAACGGTGGCGATGCGTCGGCGACGGCACGGCCGGGTCTCGCGTTCGTGGCTGAGAGAAATGGAGAGGGAGAGGAAGAGTGAGCGAGTGGGAGGAGCAGAGGGGTGGCGTGGAGGTCTATCTCCTCTAGGGCGAGGCGTGGGGCAGGGGGAGGCGCGGGGAGCACGGCGTTGACGCGGTGGGGGCACGGCGGCGTGCGGCGGTGCGGCTACAGGAGGTCAACGACGGTTTTGCACAACGCCCCCTAGAATTCTTTTTCCTCTCACGGATAGGTCCTCGGTTAATTCTTTTATTTTCTTTTAAAACCAGTAGGATTTAGGGATTTTATTTGGGGCACCTAAACATTTTATAAAAAATTGAGAAAATTCATGGAGTCTCCCATATACATGTAGAAACTCCTCAAAAATTGGTTTTGCAAAATAAAATGTTTTGCTCAATTTTTGTTCATAGAGTTTAAATAGGGTATTTTTGGTAAATAAAATTTATTACTCCTTTAATATTTTTAAAACCAAGTAAGAGATATTGTTTTGGACTTTTGGAACTTCCTTGACAATAAATGATATTCAAAATAATTTATATTTTCATAGAGAAAATATTGTTTTGGAGGAAATGGAAAATTTAGGAGGGAAATTATTTATGAAGATCATTTTCAACTCATGAACTTCATTTCCTTTTTGATAAAAGATTGAGGGGTTTGTTTTAAATCAAAAAGTAGGTTTATTTGAAGAGGGAGTGATATGAAGTGGGGATGATTATTAGTTCACCTCACTCCTGGAATTTTGATAAAGAGTATATGATTGTTTTCAGAGAATAGAGGAATAGATAGAGAGGAAATTTTGATGGGTTCCAAAACTCCAAAATTTAAAACAAGTGGATGGATTGGGAGTCCACACACCAAAGAACAAGTTAAAACCCAAAAACCACTAAATTGAATATTTTGGCTTCATAAAATCATAATTTTAAAACATCTACTTGGGTAGGGTTTTAGGAAAAACCCTAATTGAATTTTTTTTGAAAAACTCACTCAAACCACTATGCATTTTTGAAATCTTGGATGCTTCCTTGCTAAATGATGTTGTCAAGTTAAAAATCAAGTTGATGAAATGGTTTTGGACAAAAATCTCTCAAGGCACCATGTTGGAAAATGGATTAAAACAAGAATTTCTTAAATGGACCTCGAGAGAAAACTAGGTTGGTTTTATGAAAAATTTAAATTGGTTTGGAAAGAAATCACTCCTTGCCTTGCAAAACACAAAGTATTGTTTCAACAGGAATATCAGGTGAAAATAAAAGTTTTTGTTGGCTCAAAAATTTGGGGTCCTACTACCACTTATATAGAGGCAAAATTTTGGGCTGTGACAGAAGCTCCTTGCTGTACTTCCATGGTGGATGGTGTGGTGGGGGAGCGGATCTGCAGCGGCTGCTTGAATAAGCTCGAGGTTCGTGAAAGAGATCTCCCTCTCCTTTGTGGAACAACGCGGATCTGAAGGAGGTCAAGGTATCTGTGCTGATCACAGGAGTTCCAAGTTGACTCTCGTTTTGCTGGCCGAAGGGCGGCCTATATTGAGCTCATTATCACCGGCCCTGGATGCAAAGTGACGCCACTCGCTCGGAGCTTTGTTCTCCGATGATAGATGGGCGGTCTTTGCCGCGCCGATGACTTTTCTGGCCGAAGGGCGGCCGATGTTGGCTATGCTTCGTCGCAGCCACGTTCTTCAACCTCCTTTGTGCCGTTGTGGAGGCCCTGCAGCCTGGTAGCTACGGCTGTGTGCCGTGGCAGCCTCGTCGCCCCAAGTGGTGTTGTCCCCGGCGACGGCGAGGAGAAGATCGGGCTTTCCCAAGGACTTGATCGTGTTCCTTAAACTTCGACGGAGGTCCTTCTTGTAACTGTCGAAGGACCAGCTTGTAATTTCTTTTATGTATTGGGTCCTCATGTAAACTGCTGTGTACCCCTTGTTATGAACTAGGGATCTAAGCGCGGCAATGCCGCGCGTGTGTTTTTGAATTTGAATTTGAAAATGGTGACGTTGTAAAGTTGTCTAAGTTTGGAAATCATTGAAATTGAAAAATGTTTCCGTTTTAAAATGGTTGGATTTTGGAGATTGCTCAATTTGAAAATAATTGTAATTCAATTTCAAATGTGTTTTGTTTTTTTATGTGAAAATATTTCTAAATAGTTAGTATTTTTTTGTGAGTTTCTTCACATATTTTAGAGTGACGTTAAATGTTTAGTAAGTTGGAGTGGTTATATATGTTTGTATTTTGTCGAAATATTTGTTTGAGTTTCATAATTGGAGGATGTATAGTATATGATCGTTTGTTAAAGTTAATTCGTAGTTAGAGAAAATTCATTTGGATTTTGTACAAATATTCTTCAAATTAGAGTGGTGAAATGTCATAAGTATTTTTTTGAACTTCATAATTAGGGAGAATGTGACATGTGAGATAATATGAGAGATATATATATTTTAGAGTATTTCAAAAAAAATTAGCAAATTGAATTTTTCAAATGAGTTGCATGTATTTTTTGTGAGAATTATGATATATTTTATCGTAGAAGAAGCAATTTGTCATATTGAATATTTTTAGATATTCTGAGCGCGGCAAATGCCGCGCCTGTGTGGCAAAATTAAAATTTGGAATTGCCGGCATTTTTAAATTGTGGGAAGTTGAAAATTGTTGAAATAGAAAGAAAGTTTACGTTTAAAGAATTGGTGAGTTTTTGAAAATTGTCGAACTGAGAGGTTTTTAAGTTTTGAGTTCTTTTCACGGCTATTGAACGATTAGATTTGAAAGCCATTCAAAATTTTAGAATATCCAAATTTGAATGTTGATCATATGCCATAAATAGTCAGCGTTCATTTTTGTGTTCGCACGCCATAAATAGTCAGCGTTCATTTTTGTGTTCGTGGTGATATTTTTGTCATATTTGTAAATACCGTGGTGTGAACAATCCAAATGTTGTTTATTTTTTGTGTTTATGCTAATATATTTGTCATGTTTTCCTGACGGACAGATTTGAGGTTATTGTTGTACTTCGCATTTGACGTTTCTCATATCTTTTTTACTTTGGTCAAATAATACTCCAAATATTTGTGATTTTTTTTTGACAAATGCCTTCACTACTATAAATTGGAACATTATTTACAGTTTTTAGATAAATGACTCTATTATTAAGAGAGATGTGAAACGCTATTATTAAGAGAGTTGTGAAACGTTTCGAGTACTGTAAAAAATTTAACTTCATTACCATTTGTTTGAGCAATTGCAACGTTGGGTAAACAGTACTTCCTTTTTGCTCTTTTTCTTTTGCCTAAACAAAACTCAGAATATTTCATATTTTTTTATCTTTTCTAGATTGTTAAAAACAAATCGTTGAAATTAAGCAAAAGCAAATGTTATTTTCCATCACTTAGCAAACCCCATCCGGGACGTTGTGATTTAAAGTGTTAAAATTCGTCGCAATTTGTCGTCTGGATTATCTCCAGTTTTTTTAGCAAATTTAAATGTTCAAATATGTTTATAGTTTGATATAGGTATTTATTTGAAATGTTGAAAAATGTTTGTATATTGTCACAAGTAGGTAGCATATATTTTTCGGGTCACCTCGATTTTTTTTTATATTTTACTGATGGTTATTTTTTGAACCGTTGGTTGTGCAATGTTTTTTTTCTAGAATTAGTTAATCATCTGAATTTCATATTTGGACGAAGTTAATTTAGATTGTTTTCAAATATTTTTCCAAATTGGAATATTCAATTTAAGCCCATAATTAGAGGAGATGTATTGTGCGAGCATTTGTTAAATTCATCTCCACATAATTAGGGGAAGTTTGCTTGTAATTTTTCCAAATATTGTCCAAACTGAAATATTCAATCTAAGTCCATAATTATAATAGATGCATTATATGAACATTTACTAAATTCAACTCCTTATAATTAGGGGAAGTTCATTTGAATGTTTTGAAATGTTCACCATTCTTAGGAGTTCAATTTTTTTAGTTTTATGTGTCCAAGCAAAATTGACAAAATAAGTTAGAGACAACCCCATAAGTTCAAAAGTTAGTTATTTAGTGCTTTTTCATAAACATGATTCAAAGTTATGTTAGCATGCCTGAATTTCACATAATCAGATAGCTTACATTTTTCTGAACATCTTGACGTATTGAACACATTTTTCTGAGTTGTAGATTGAAATATATGAATTTTACAAATTTTAGTATTTTTCTGTAAATATTAAAAAACTGGCAGGCGGGACCCGCCTGGCAGGCTGGCCTGCGGTGACGTCATCGGATGACGTCGGCGGCGGCCATGGCTAGCTCCACCGAGCTCGGGCGAGGACGCCCCGCTCTGCTCAGCACACCCGCGGGGCTAGGAAGGCGCGGATCCGCGCGAGGGCGGTGCGGGGAACCGGAGGGGCGGCGCTGGGGACCATATGGTCGCCGGAGGAGCTCCGGCGACGCTCCCAAGCGGCGGCGGACGGCGGCGACCACGGACGCGACGAACCAGGGCACGGGGAGGATGAGGAGAAGGTCCTACGGGACCGGCGGCTCACCACGAAGTTGATGGGAGCGTCGGGGAAGCCGAAGGAGGACGGGGCATCGCGAATCGGGCGCGGCGAGGCGGCGGCCGGCCACGGGAAAGATGACCCCGCACGGCGAGCTCGGGGATTAATGTAGCGTCCTTTTATGGTCAAAAAAAATTTTGTTCAATATGTTTCTCTGGATTTTTACCGGCCTCCGGATGGGGACGGTGCGGTGCAGGTAGCGGATCACGTGCTACGTGTGACTGGCCTGGGACCGTGAAGCCTGGACTGTGGTGGTCTGGTGGATACGCACGGTCCGCTCTCTGGAAGCACCGCGGCGCGCCCACGGGCCACCTGTCGAGACGACGCCCCTCCACACCGCCACCGCGGCCGAGCTCCCCACACCTGGCCGGCTGGCCCCCTTCCCCGCCTATTATAACGGAATTCCACGCGCCAGCGCCATGTCCCTCGCCGCCGCCGCAGCAGCAGTATCCGCCTCTGCGTCACCGTCGTCCCGCTTCCCGTCGCCTGCCACGGCCGCCCGCCGCCGATTCCTCCACCACCTCCTCGCCGCGCCCCCGAGGCCGCCGCCGCTGCGGCGCTGCTCCGCGTACCACTGGATGGCGGTATGGCGCTGCGTCCTCTCTCTCTCTCTCTCTCTCGTTTTCCCCATGCGCTGCATCGTGCCGGAATCCCAGCTTGCGGAAATTGGGTGCTTAATTTACACCGTCCAGTTTAAGCCGATTTCGGATTTTTCTAGGCATACCGCTTTATAAGACTTGATAGAGCTGATTTGCAGGTCTACTTTGCAGAGAGCTATTTGGATGCCAGGAGGGCTGGCCAGTCGATTTTGTGGGTTGTAGTAGGAGACTAGGAGTATAGTAGAGCACTAGAAGAGGGTGCATATTTGTAAGGGCTGCAGATCAATGGAAGGAAGGGTTTATGTTTGCCGAATTTAGAGAGACTAGCTAAATCCTTGTATTGCTACGGAACTAATAATGAAAGTAAGTCCAGTCATATCATAATTTGGTGTATCAATCTTCATGGATACACCCAATTTATCAGCTTTTGGAGGGGAAGTGGGATGGCAGGCATGCCATCACCACCAACTCCAAAATTCAGTAGTGTTATGTGATGGGCTTATAGCTAAATGTTATTTTAGGTGTGTTGCTGTAATACTGAAAAAGTAGGTTAAATCTGCACATAGGTATGCTGTGAACGAAGCTCATCTCTTGTAGGAGCTAGCAGTTATGTGCTCTCAGCAAATGCGAAATTGTTTTAGTGAAACAATCAAGGATTATATGCTGTCAAAAAAAAACGATCTGGAATCGTATATTTTCGCTTGTTGTGGATGATTTGACACCACACATGTCCTTTGATGCAAATTTGTGCTCTAACATATAGAGATGTCAAGTATCATACCTAACGCATGTCAGCTTCTATTGCTTAATTTTCAGCAATTTTGGACTGAAGGATCGCTAGAGAAGAACAATGCTCTGGTTGAGTACCTGAAGCAGTATGGTGTTGTTAGAACAGATCAAGTGGCAGAAGTAATGGAAACGATCGACAGAGCGTTATTTGTACCAAAAGGCTTTACCCCTTACGTTGACAGTCCTATGCCTATTGGTTACAATGCAACAATATCTGCTCCTCACATGCATGCAACCTGCTTAGAACTGCTGAAGGATCATTTGCAGCCAGGCATGAATGCTCTGGACGTTGGATCAGGTGTGTTGCTCTCAGTCTGATACACAGTCACTCTTTTTTAGTTGCTTTAGACAATACACTTGTATCTAAACGAACAGCTTGTCAAAATCCAACTGATATTTTGTCTAACTACTGGCATCTTTATGTATTCTTACCATAGGCAGTGGCTACTTGACAGCTTGTTTTGCAATGATGGTTGGACCAGAAGGGCGTGCAGTGGGGATTGAACACATTCCTGAACTTGTTGCCGCTTCTATTGAAAATGTGGAAAGGAGTGCTGCAGCTCCATTGCTGAAGGATGGTTCGCTTTCTTTCCATGTTTCAGGTATGTGTGTTGAGCCGTTCGATGAGCAAGGAAATATTTTTTAAACTGATCAGTTTGTAGCTTCTAAAACTTACTTAGCTGCTGTACTATCTTTCGATGTGCTCATGTGCACTACATAGAACACTTAGAGCTTGAGATGGTTTAATGTCGTTCTCAAAATTACAGATGGAAGGCTTGGCTGGCCGGACACAGCGCCATATGATGCGATTCATGTGGGGGCGGCGGCACCTGTGATCCCTCAGCCGCTGCTTGAGCAGCTGAAGCCCGGCGGGCGGATGGTTATACCTGTCGGAACCTACTCCCAGGACCTGCAGGTGATCGACAAGAACGCCGACGGATCGACCAGCATCCGGAATGATGCCTCCGTCCGCTACGTCCCTCTGACTAGCCGTTCTGCACAGCTCCTGGACCCATGAGAACCTTCTGGACAGCTCCAGGATCTTTCACTCTAGACCTGGAAAGTGTATGTATATATGTGTTGTGTCTATGATGTCTCCTGCCCTTAGTGGCCTCTGCTGTTTTACATAGTCTAGTTTTAACTAGTAATAATGCTTACTACTGATCGACGTCACTTAAAAGAGCTTTGCAATGGAGTGTTGTATGCATCTTGTATCAGATCAGAAGTAGGGAGCATATGGAAAGCTTGAATTCTCCCGTGTCTTACTCTGCAGTGTCATCTGATATAACTTAAGTGAGGCTGTAAGTGTAAGAGTAGCATCATTAGACGTTCCAATTTCTTGCGCTGGAATTTTCCATGCCCATCGCTTCGAATGATGCCCAGCGAAATGCAAAGGGCAGGAAGAATGATCAGTAGAGCTTCTTTGCAGCTCTCTGTAATCATGCTTCACTTTCCTTTTTCTGGACGCAAGGCATGGTACGGTACGCGAAGCCAGGTAGATTGCGCAAAATGAAAAGATGCAGAGAAATGATAAGAGGACGGCACAAAGGCACAGAAGGTTATGATGATTGCTTCGCTGGGAGTTATTCGGATAATCCCTTTTCGGTTTGCTGGTCTTTACATAGTCTGAACAAAAATCACAGAGGATGGTCTTGTTCAGAGTCGTATTTTCTCGACTTCATCGCCACCTTTTTTTTCTTGTTTCTGTTAAATATTCACCAGGTCAAATTCAAAATACAATTTTGGTGCACAAACTTGAAACATTCACAAGGAGTCAAGGATGAAATATGAAAACTGCAAACGGTATCTTGATGCTTGTCCCGACTCTGAAAAACAAGGACAGTATAAAAACAAAAGTACTGCTCGATTAACTATTTATTTTGTACAGAAGAACTCCGACGACATGATTTCACCTAACTTTCAGCTTACCAAAAATAGGAAATTACATATGTGCTTCACCTGTGTATTTTCGTTTACTGAGGACGTGTGTGATATTGTTTTTTTAGAAATTCAGTGTGGTTTCTTGGTGATCTCCATTCTCTACAGGGAGGAGCTATCTTCGTCGGATTTGGCGTCTCTTCCGTGCCGGCCATGCACATTCAGCGTCGGATTTACGGTAGTCGCCGAGACACGGAAAGACCCAGCAAACGTCCTGTCCTGCTGGCCGACTTCCCTGCAGACACGGTCCAGAATGGAGACGAAGTCCCTCACCACCATGAAAATCCTCAGAGGGTGGGCTTCCTCCTTCGCCGTGTTGCCACGGAAGTAGTCGGTGACCTCGTTCACTCTGTCCAGAGCCGCCTTCTCCTCACACCTCACCTGCTTGATCCCCTGCTCAGCTTCCTTGAGGAAACTACGCATCACGGCGAAAAACTTCTCCCTCTTTGTGCATTGATTCTCGAGCCGGATGACTGAGCTTATCGTTCCAAGTCCGGTTTCGAGCTTGGATACATACCCATGCAACACATCGAAGTCCATTGTTGCCGCTTTCTTGACGTTTCCTAGCTCGCTGCTCAGCCCAGACACAACCTTCAGGCCATGCTTGCGAAACTGTATATCTTTTCCAGTGTTTGTGATGTCATTTTCTGCAGCTCTGTCAGATTTTGCGTCTTCTGACCGGACGATTTCTTGCACAACGAAGTGTAGCAGGGTGGTTTTGCCATCGGCGCCTTTGAAGTCTGCTAGTTTAAGGAGGGTGTCCAGTTTGAAAGCTTTCGCCTCGCCCCGATTTGTGCCAACATTCATTCGGTTCCCGGTTCTCAGCACGGCTTCAAGTAGTTTTAAGAACAATCTGCTGCCTTTTAAATCATCACAAGCTGCCTGAAAAAACATATGAAGATGGTTAGCCACTAAAAGGTGCCATTGCTTTATCTAAAAAAAAAGGTGCCATTGCAAGCTTCATGATACTGCAAAAACGGAGGACTCCAAATTTGAAGAAAATTTTGGCATGTACCATTGAGAAACTGTTTAAATCTTAAACAGAGCCAACTAGAGTTCATTGCATCTCAGAGCCATCATAGCATACCGGTTAGAGGAAAATAATATTGTGTCCAACCCTCACAACTAAGAGCTAACTAAAGAATCAAAACTCAAAAGTACAATAGTATTTCCCAAGTCAGTCATAGTATGGGTATAAGGAGTTAAAAAGGGTTTTAGCCGTTGGAGCTCTTTTCTTTTAGTTCTTACCAGGAAATAACCGTTAGCTCATAGTCGCACTTAAAGGCCGAGTACTTTACCATTGAGCTAGCAACCCAGATAAAAAAGGATCCTGAGCTGCCATCCACAAATGAATACCCTCATTTAAGAGAAACTTTTTTGTGTAGGAAGTATAAAACGCAGGATCTAAGAATCCACTGGAAAAGATATATCGACAGGAGTGCACACTGTTACAGATCAATAAAAAGTGCCAGAAGCTCAAAGCTAGTAAGATAGACACTCCTGGGGAGATAATAGCTGTAGTTTTTTCAGAAGGTAAATTAGTATGACAAGAACTATCTGCTCTGCGAATGTAAGCCCAGGAAGACACAATTGCTGGATTCAGTTCAATTAAAACCAGAGACAAGACATATTGGTTTTATGTGGAACAACAAATTTTTAAAGAATGATGTGGAATAACAATATTGAAAACTTTAGGTAACTAGAGAACAGTGGTTCACAATTGGAAGATTAATGCAAAATGAAGTGGAATACCTCAAGTGTTTGAAAAGATTTTCTGAGGTAAATTATCTCATTCTCAAAGTTTGCTTGGTATAGCATAGCATCGACTCGTTTGAAGGCGAAAGGTATATCAAGAACTGCTTTAAGAAAGCGCTCCGCCGAACCAAGTTTTGATAATTCCCCGGTAAAGTTTTGCAGTTTATGTTCTTCCTCTTTTGTAGGAGCCATCTTTACTAACGTCTCCAAAAGTTCTGCCCCCAAACATTCAGCATTACCTATTTAAAATTATGGTAAAAATAAAAATGTTGTTAGTAGAACTGAAGAAAGAATGTCGAATTATAATATGAAAAGGATGATAGAACAGGCATGCCTCGATTTTTATTTATTTGTGCATTCATGTATTGTCATGTATTAAATACGTATCCCTTACCCCTAAAGTACTAAGTAAGATTTATTTACTTAAAAGACTGGTGAGGGTACTATCTAAGAGTGAAATGCCCAAACAGGTTTGTCTTTGTAGAAGATATTAAATGACCTACAGCAAAAAAAATGCTAACCTGAAAATTCAGCACTTCTCTTTTTTTTTTTTTTTTTGAGGAAAGGATCCGAATCAAATACAAGACAGCTCACACACTTACAACAAGGACCACAAAGACACCGAAAATACAACGAGGCCCCTGAAAAAGTGCAAGAACCACCTCCTGCTGTCGAAGAAAGCACGAACGGATCCTCAGCCGCTCCCAACCCTCCTAGCCGTCGCCGGAGACGCCGTACCTCGAACCGCCGGGAAGAAGCCACCGCCACTCTTTGTAGACGGCCGCAGAAGCCGTCCGCCGCAGGCGACGGAACCTAGCCTCGATGAACGCGCACGACCACAGCAGCAACTTCCCGCCTCCACCCAGCAACCAGCCGCCTCCGCCACGGCAAGGACCACCCGCGCCAGCCACCAACCACCTCCAGCCGCTGCTCCCCTCGCCACCACGGCCGGCCGGAGCGAAAACGACGAAGAGGACCTCCAGAACCACCACCGAACAAAAGCAGATCGCCGCCCCCCACCACCTTCTCCCCACACCACCACGGACGGCTGGAGAAGAAAAGGAGGGGGAAGCCACCTGACGCACCACCTCCACAGCCTCCCCGGCACCACGGCCGGAACGGGGAAAGGAGGGGGAGGATGAAGCCCAACATGCCGACGCCGCCGCCACCGTCCTCGACGCCGTCCGCAGGGCACGCACACCTAATCTACAGCAAACTGGCTGGAGTCGCAGGACCGGGGTTCCCCCACTCTCCCGCCGCCGCAGCGGCAGACGGAGAGGGAGGGAACCACCGGCCTGGCCGGCGGCGAAGTGGGGAAGAGACGGCCGCCTTCTTATCGCCTCAGAAGTCGCGAGAGGATAAGGAGTGAAGCGAAGCGAAAGTTCTTTGTATCTTTTTATTCCTGCTCTAAATGTTAATTGAAGATTTCATAGTTTTTCTGTACTAGGTTGACTATCGTTGGGGATGTGAAAACAAATTACTGATCATACTTAAGGTGCACTGCAAACTGCTCCTACATTGAAACTTTAGGCTACACCAGGAATGTCTTTTAACTCAATGTAATGTAACCTTGAAATTCAACCTATTGTCACTCTGTAGTTCACTGTTAATTTCATTAATGTTCACATGAAGTCATCGAACTGTTGAGAACCAATTATTTATTAGTAGGAACTGAACTTTCTAACATTGCATATCCTTACATGGCTTTGTCAGTAAAACAGAGCAATGTGCCAATAAAAAGAATAGCAGCTTACCATTTAAAAGTGCATCCTCAAGCTCCTCGAGTGTGACATTGAGCGCACGCAGCAGAATGGCAATGCTGTGTGCCTTGTTCGGGTCAAGGATCCTCTCCTCTTTCCTGAGCTGCTGCGTCATCCCAGCTTTCTTGGGTGGCGCGGCTGTCGCATTGTTCATGAAGAGCACCTCGATGGTGTCCTCATCCAACCTGCAATTACAATAAACTCGTATCAGATTCAGTGATCCAACAAACCAGCACAAAATCCTGCATCTGGTTTGCAAATAATATCTTATCCTTAACTGGAAGGAGTTGGACTTGAGCCGGTCCCAGACCATGTCGCGGTCGCCAGAGCTCGCACGGACCTTGTCCCAGTGCAGTGGCTTCAGCTTCGGCCGGGCATCGTCGTCGTCGTCATGCGTCCGCGTCGGCATTGACACGGTGCTACCGTCGCCGACATTGTCCTTGATCGTCGCCGTGCGCACGGCAATGGTTGTTGGAGGAACCGGTGTGAGTAAGCGTCGCGAAGCTGAGAGCGGCGGCGGCGGAGGTCTTGGGACAGTGTTGTTCTTGGATGTTTGGGGTTGCGGTGGTGGAAGAGGGGTGTGGGTGGAGTGTTGGAGGGCATCATATCGGTGGCAGAGAAGCGGGTGCGCGGCGGCGTGCGGCGAGACCGTGGAGCGGGAGGAGCGGGAGGTGGCGCAGTGACGAAAGAAGAGGCAGCGGGTGCGGCCGGCGTCGTCGGGAAGAAGTCGCTGGTGAGGCTGGGGAGGCTGCGGCGGGAGGCCGTGGTGGTGCGTGGGCTGGACGCGCTGGCCTCGCTCCATGTCCCGCCTCCGCCGGAGCCCGCAGAGGCGGAGCGCTGGCCCGGCGTGTAGTAGGCGACCGCTTCGTCGTCGGACGAGCCTCGGCGCAGCGGCGGGAGCGGGCGGAGCTCCGGGCTCGGGACGGTGTCGACGTCGCGGCAAATGCCCCGCCGCGCGCGCTCGCTTCGGTAGCGGGAGACCGTCGAGGTGCCAGCAGCACGTAGAGCGCCGGTGGGCGAGGCGGGGGCATGCTCGGGGACGGGTGGCCTGTGCTGCTGGGCCGGGTGGCGCGAAAGGCGGCCGGTGAGGAGGAACGCGGCGGCGAAGACGAGAAGGGCGAGAAAGGCTGCTGCGGCGGCGGACGCGACGACTATGGCGGCCTTGGGGGTGCCTCCGCCTCCGCCGCCGCGGACGCGCGGGGCGGGGCCTGTGGTGGAGGAGACGGTGTTGGGCGGCGGCGGCGGCGGGGGGAGCAGCGCGGGCCCACCGTTGTCGGGTGGGGATGGCGTGGAGCTGAAGCCCGGCGGAGGGGTCCACTCGATGGGGAAAAGCGGCTCGTGGAGCAGCCGGCGGGCGTTGTCATCGGAGACCGCAGGGGTCGAGAGGAGGAGGAGGAGCGAGGTGAGAGTGAGGACTAGTGTTGTCAGTGCGAGAGGCATTATTTTTTTTTGAGAGGCATTATTTGGCGAGAGAGTGTTGTGTGTTTAGCGATGAACTTCAAATTCAGGAGAGGGGGGAAGGAATCAAGGAAACATAGAGTAGGAGAGACCAAGGAAGGAATAATGGAGTGAGGACTGAGGAAAGGAGGCCGCCGTATCATCATATCTGCGGTTCCACTTAGGGTGTGTTTGATCCAGGGGATTAGATCTAGGGGATGAGGGCACCCCTAACCAGGTTCCACTTAGGGTGTGTTTAGTTCAGGGGATTAGATCTAGGGGATGAGGGCATCCCTAACCACCTGATTAGGGATAGCCATTTTATGTGTTTGGTTGGTGGGTGAGAAATGGTTAGGGATAGCCATTTTTGTGTTTGGTTTAAAGGATAAAAAGCGGATGGGTCGATGTGGTCACCTCGAGGTGGTGAGAATAAATGAAATAAGCTGAGTCGAGGATAACAATTCTAATCATAATTTGGCGAACCAATTGTAGACAAAACACGAAATCGGTGAGACTCTGATACTCCAACATATCATCATATGGAAAGAATTTTGATTGGACAAAACAAGTACAAAATTCAACATTGAAGATTTCACTAGCTAGCTGCGAGACAGAGCATGCCTAGCTAGCTGCAGCCTGCAGGTGAGAGAGGAAGCTAGCTAGCGTCGTCCCCCAAGCTGCCGCCTGCTGCCCGTCTGGCCGTCTCGCTCTTGTGTTCAGCCGCACACGCGTCGTATTGCTCTGCCGGTCACCCGCGTGTTCTCGGAAGCTAGCTAGCTGCAGGCGAGAGAAGAAGCTAGCTAGCTCGGATGCTTGCGTGTGAGAGACGCGGAGAGAGATGGAGGAGGGGCACCATTGCCTACCGCCTCGAGGAAGTCCATGCGCCGCCGCGGTCGCTCGATCTTGCGCCGCCGCCGTGTTCATGCGCCACCGCGGTCGCTCGATCCGGCGCCGCTGCCGTGTTCATGCGCCACGGCGGTTGCTCGATCTGGCACTGTCGCCGCTAGTGTGAGAAACGGAGGGATAAGGTTAGGCAGAGCCTGTAGGGCGTCTTTTCTGAGGGAGGTGAGCGAGCAAAACGTTTTGGAGGTGAGCGAGTGCCAAAGTGGTTGGCTTCATCCGGCAGTTTTCATCGGAGGAGCTCAACCAGTTTTTCAAGGAGTATTCCCCCTATCTGGTTACCCCTGCCATCTCTCAACCTCTAAACCAAACGCATGGCAACTCCTAAAAAAGTGGCTATCCCTAGCCAACCAGGAGATAGCCACTGAACCAAACACACCCTTAAACGTCTGTCTCACGCCTAGCATATTTCCCCTTATTGCATGCAACAGCACACAACAATGTTGTATTTCTCTCGTAATCCATTGTGATTATTTTTAAGAATGATGTTACTTTGCTTACTAAGTTCAATCATCACTATTACAAGCAGTGGCGGAGCTTGGGCTAATTTTAAGAGGGGCGAGATGGGCTGGAGGGGCGAATAGAAGAGGAGCTAGGCTGGTTTTGACTGATTATATAGCTAGATACTAGGGGATAAACAAGGGATTTTAGCTGGGCTTAGGGGACGGCTGCCCATTTGGCCTCCACTAAGCTACGCCACTGCTTATAAGGATGTCATCATTGGGGAACACGGTAATGGAAAAAAACGCGTCCCTCACGTCGTTACCAGGCGAAGCCAAGGGACGACCGTAGGTCCGCCACCAACATCCTGGTCTCGGCTCCCTCCGTCACCGCTACCATCGGCTTGAGTCTCGGTGGTGGTGGGTCTACTACCGAGAATGATGTTACTTTGCTTCGTTAGTTCAATTATTGATGATTTTCACCTTAATGAAGTCATAAAGTTGTTACAAAAAATTTGCTAAATCTCCTTATGTTAGTAAAGGCTTTTACTAAACTTGTTACTGAAACTCTCATTAAGACTAGAGAAGAGAAGTTGCAACTAGAAGCTTCAACCCCTAGAGAGTTAGAAGATGGTTAGGAACCTAGTGTTAAGATAAAATGAATGACTTTGAATGCAATCCCTTGTGTGATCTTGGTGCTAGTGTTTCCACCATACCGAAGGCTTATATGATATTTTTGAATTGAAACCTATGGATGATTGTTAGTTGAGTTTACACCTTGTTGATTCTACTATAAAGGAACTTTTGGAAAAGATCGATGATGTGCTTATTATTGCTAATGGAATTATGCGCCTATTGATTTTCTTATTATGGATACTGAATGTAATGCTTCTTGTCCTATTATATCTGGTAGACCCCTTTTTTTAACCGTTGATGCTATTATGGATATGAAGAAGAGAAACATAAAGTTTCATTACTATTAAGAAAGACATAGAACATTTTTCAAGAAAGAGAATGAAATTGCCCTTTGAGTCCATTATAAGGGCTAGCTATGATTTATATGTTGGAAGTGACAATTGTTGCATTGTGTCTAGGTAAAAGGCATTAAAAAAAGCATATGTGGGAGGCAACCCATTATACTATTTCCTTGTTGTTTTCTTTTTGTTTGATTGAGTCATTGATGTTACTGCCTCTGTGAAAGGGCATGGCACCCCCATGTGTGGTTTTGGTAATTAATGACAATCCCTATGGACTAATGGTTGCATTGAGTTGTACTTGTAGTGTTTGTCCATAGACCATGGAACTCCATATGTTGGATTCAAGGTTGATGCCATGAATATATTGATATAATGGAGTATTTGGCATCAAGATCATCGAGTTGTATGGATATATTTGATATGATCAAGAAGAAGAGTATGTGATGACCAAGTTGTTATTCGAGGAGTTATCCGATGATTGGTCATATGCGAGTTGAGCATATTGCAAGTATGTCTTGAAGAAAAGAATTATGTGATCATTCATGGTTATCTTCAAGACATCATCTATTGAAAAGAGAAGAAAAGATAAAAGGTTGATCAAGATATTGATCAACACTCAAGGCTACAAGATGTACCAAGTGGGATCATGTATCTCTTGGTATGGTAAGCAATTGTCCATATAGCTTTGTGAACTAACCCATGATATGTGTGTAGCATTTCTATATGTGGTTAGGTATCTTTCTATGGGCTTGCATCAAATGAAGATTTCATATAGCCCATGATCGATGACGTCAAGTGGTGATCGTCATCAATGTTTAGAAGCGCAAGTTCAAGAGGAGCATCTCAAAGAAATCCTAGGCTTGAAGCTAGCCACCCATTTAGAGAAAATGTTCATGTGAAGATGTGCCTAAGAGAGGCTCTCCCATAGTGGAGTATGGGGGAGAAATGTTTGAGTCTTCACCAAACGAAGCGCGACCAAGAAAGGTGGTCCACTTGAAGAGATCAAGATCGATGTCATCTAGCTCGAGTGGAATGCGCAAGGCAAAGGTATGATGTTGATAGGGTTTCTATTTTACCGGTCTCTTGGTGCTAGTTGGGAGACCGGGTTATAGGATAGATACCGTACTATCAAGAGGGGCTCTCGACTAAAGCTTAAGCGTATCAGTTGGAGAGAGTTCAAACCTTTGCATACTTGACATATCATCTTTCTTGGTTCTTATTTGGTTTTTATCCATGTAGGAATTTATAGCTTGTGTTCATCTCTATACCAAGCTCTAGTTCATCAAAACAGATTTAATGAATAACGTGTTGCGTTTTCATGTCAAAAATATTATCGGTTTATCCGTGAGGAAAGTTCCACACCTTCTCCTTGTCGTTACCTTTCCAACAAAATTGGTTTCACCTAATTTGGAGTTCAAACGAGAAAGTTATTGAGTTTACAGTTTTGCTGTTTCTGTCAGTTTTCTGTAAACCGGATATTCCGGGTTGTTTTGGACCGGAATATCCGGCCCCCAGTTTTTGCTCGAAAAACGGCTAAGGACCAGAACGCGAAGCCTACTGGTGGTACCCGGATATTCACAGCTGGATATTCCTGATGGAATCGGATTATCCGCCTTACCGGATTATCCGATACCAACTTGAACCGGATTATCCGGTCCTCTGTATCTCCAACGGGCAGATTTTTGGGAGTGGTATAAATACCCCTCCACCTACCTCCAGCCAGCCAACTCTCTTGCAGCTCGTTTTTTCCCCATTGTTGACCTTCTTGAGCTTTGCTAACTCTCTATCCCTCTATGATTCTTGCCTCCATTTAGTGGGAAAAGAGAGAGAAGATCTAGATCTATCATCCTACCAATCAATCTCTCCTCTAAATGAGGGGAAGCCTTTGGATCTAGATCTTGGAGGAATTTGGTGTTCCTCTTTGTTCTTCCTCTCTTCTCCCCCAATAGCATTAGTTGCTTTGGTGGGATTTGAGAGTGAAGGATTTTGAGCACTTCTTGTGTTCTTGCCCATTGCATCGGTTGCATCGGTTTGAGTTCTCCACGGTGATACGTGGAAATCGAAGTTGAGAAGCTTGTTACTCTTGGGTACTTGGGGTGCCTTAGAGCTTGTCGTCTTGGGTACTTGGAGTGCCCTAGACGGTCCTTGTTGATCTCAGAGTTTTGGTGGCTCGCGGGATTGTTGGGAGCCTCCAATTAAGTTGTGGAGATGTGCCCAAGCCTTGTGAGTCTTGTGGCTTTGGGAGCCACGGGATTCCGGTGAGAGCCTACAATTAAGTTGTGGAGTGTGCCTCATCCTTGTAAGGGTTCGGTGACCACCCTCAAGTGTCCCATAGTGACTTGTGGCACTCTACATTGGTAGAGGCACGAAGGAGATTACAGTGTGCCATTTGACGGCAATTCGGAGATCACTTTGTGACTCTGCACCGCTCCAACGGAGACGTATCTTCCATTGGGAAGTGAACTTCGGGATAAATCATCGTCTCCAAGTGCCTCGGTATTTCTATACCCGAGCTTCTTACTTATGCAATTTACTTTGTGATAGCCATCGAGTTTGAAGTAATATATCTTGCTATCACATAGTTGCTTATCTTAATTAGCATAAGTTGTTGGTGCACATAGGTAAACCTAGCTTTATTTAGGTTTTATGCTTGATAAATTAACCGCTAGTTTTATTCCGCGTTTATTCAAGCCTAAACCATAGAAGAATTTTAATCGCCTATTCACCCCCCCCTCCCCCTCTAGGCAACATCCGTGTCCTTTCACTCTGTTACTTTATTCTTTTTTTTTCATTTTTTGCCAAGTGTAGCATGTAGTTGTTTGAAGAGATAAATACACCCGAGGTTCCAATAGTTGTCCACGATGTGCAAAGTCGTCCCACTACTTGTAAAATGAGGATAAGGTGGTCTTAAAATTTTCTACTTGTATAGGTGGTCTTAAGACACGCCTATACAATTTTTATATAGCAAAACAACATTACTATTGCTTACCGATGTGAGTCCCACCTGTCAAAGGAGGGGGGGGGGAGTATTTAAAAGTTTAGAAGGCACTGGGGTTCGAACCGGTGACCTCGTCACTAGAGGAGCCATATTACACCTCACATATACTTCTGCATAATAGTTGGACTGAAGTTTTATTATACTGGAGTTTTGTCCTTCTCAGACAGGTGGGGCCCACATTGGTGAGCAGTAGTAAGGTTGCATGTACCAAACAAAAATTGTACATGGAAGTTTCGCAGCGTGCCAGCACCAGAATCATTTGGGACTAGTTTTGCACCGTGTAGTTTTAGTACCACCTGGCCCCATTTCGACTTTGTACTTTGTGGACCGCGGATATATTTAGCACTATACATATTATGCATTTCGTGTTCGAAACCTGTTTGCGGACCTCTAGATTCCGCTTAAAGTTTGCGGACCTCTGCAAAAGGTTACTTTCTCTTTCTTGTGTGCCTGATGCATGAAAAGCTTTACTCTGCTTTGTTTGAGGGACAAGCGTCACAAGATTCCCAAAGGGATAAGAACAATAAAGAAAAGAAGATGGTTTCTTGCCAAGCAACAAGTGCGGCTAAAATTCATAAACAAAAGAGCTCCTAGTCTTAATTCTTAAATCACTAGCCTCCAAGCTCATCATGGATCTCCATTACAACTCGTGTGTCCAGTCCAAGTAAGTTTCCGCCCATGGTGACTTTGTTACTAGAAGATTATTAATGGATACTATCTTGCTTCCATATGAGAGTATGCGTACAATTAAGAACAACAACAAAGGGATGTAAGGATATTGTGCGGTGAAACTGGATATGCACAAACCTTATGATCGCGTGGAGTGGTTTTTTTTGGAACGAATGGCCCGACTTGGCTTCCAACATGATTTTGTTGATCTCTTAATGGCTTGTGTACGTTCATTAAAATATAAGATTTAGTATAATGATCAAGAGACAGAGGGCTTTATTCCCATAAGGGATCTCCGTCAAGGTGATCCTTTATCACCTTATTTATTCTTGATTTGTGCAGAGAGCTTATCTAGTGTGTTGGCTCATAAAGAGGAAGTTCGTGGCATTGAAGGTATTAGGGTGTGAACAAATGCATCGTCAGTCACTCATTTATTATTTGTTGATGATTCATTGATATTGATGAAAGCAAATGTGACTAATTCAACTTCGTTGAGGCAAGTGCTGGATCTGTACTATGCAAGTTGGGGTCAGTTGGTGAGTGCAGAGAAATGTAGCATATTCTTTAGCCCTAATGTGATTGTTGATGTGAAAACTCAAGTTTGTGAAACTCTAAATATCTTGACATAAGCTATTTCTAACAAATACTTGGGCCTCTTACCTATGGTTGGGTTAGATCGAAGTGAGAGCTTCATGCACCTCTTGGAGAGAATTGTTAATCAGTTGAAGGGGTGGAAAGAAAAATACCCTATCAATGGGAGGCAAAGAGATCTTTCTCAAAGCCATTATCCAATCCATTCCAGTTTAAGCAATGGTTGTTTTCAAATTACCTAAACAACTATGTAAAGAGATGAATGATGCCATGGCTGCTTTCTGGTGGGGTGACTCAGATGAAAAAAGAAAGATGCATTGGTTTGCATGGTGGAAAATGTGTGTTCGGAAGAGGATGGGAGGCATGGGTTTCCGTGACCTTCATGCTTTTAGTCTTGCTATGCTAGCGAAGCAAAGCTGGAGGATGATTACAAACCCCGAAACACTTTGTGCAAGGGTTCTAAGAGCGAAATATTACCCTCATGGTAATCTGTTAAAGGCTCGCCCAAAAAGTGGATCCTCTTATACTTGGCAATGAATTATCGCAGGTCTTCGAACTTTTATGTGAGGTCATATATGGAGGATTGGATAGGGGGAAATATTGATATATGGGAAGACCATTGATTCCAGCATCAAAGAAGGTTATGACACGGCCAGGTCAAATATTGCTGAAAACGGTTGATGAACGCATCAATCCTTATACTCATACATGGGATGAAGAGCTAATTCGAGATAATTTTATGCCTGTTGATGCTGAAAGTATTTTGAGTATCCCGTTAAACGCACATATGACTGAAGATTTTATTGCTTGGCATAGGACAAGGTCCTTTTCTTTTAGTGTTCGGTCTGCAAACTTTGTAGAATGGGAACATCAATTTGGTGCAAGGACCAGACGGGCTGATGGACAAGGTTCTTCGGCTATCAACACTGTTTGGGAGGTCATTTGGAATCTTCAAGATCCTAGCAAGGTAAAAAATCTTTGTTTGGAACTGTTATAAACGATAGGCAAAAACAGGATGAAGAAAGCGGAAGATCAAACAAACGGGATACGAGATTTAATGTGGAAAACCCTCCCAACAATGGGAGAGAAAAAACCACGGGTGCCAACCAACAAATCTTCACTGTGATCAGGTGAGGTTACAAACGCCGTGGATTTACAACTTGCGACTTATCCCAAACGGCGACTTATAAGATGTATATATGGTGGTGCAGAACTCTAAGTCAGTTGCAGTCCAACTTAGAAACGATCCGTACCGTACCGCGGGGGCTGCCGCTACACTTCGGCCAAAGCCTCCGGTGACGGGCCTCATTCCGCTTCGAAGTTAGCTTCTATCTTCGAAGGCATTGGCAGATCGGCGGGACAACATTCAAGATACTCACAAAACTACCCCTTCCATTTTAGCTTTTTCTGATAAGCAAATTTCGGATAGAGCATCTAAGTTGGGAGTGTAGCTAGGGTTGACAGAAAAAACAAATTATTGATTTTGCCACTTTGATTAATAAATCAGAATTAGATCGTTCGGTTTGTTTTTTGCAAAAAAATTGAAAGATAAGGTTGATGAGCAACCACATAGTTTGATTCTTAATAAAGCTTCCTCTCTAACTGAAGATTTAGAGGAGGATGATATTAATAGGGCAATGGAAGATCAGACGGATTTTTCAGTCCTTTCAGAAAAGGTCAAGAGGACCAGGAAAAGGAGGGATTACTCTTGTTCAAATAAGCGTAGAAGTGCTAGAATTAAAATACAAAACACAAGCGTAAAAATGCATTTTTTTAAAAGGACTATTTTGGAACAGTGAGGGTTTTCGTGACCCTGGAAAACACTTGTTCGTTCAAGAATCAATCCATGATAAAAAAAAGATTTTTTAGCCTTGTCGAAGACCGGAAGATCTAATTTTGCTACTTCTTTTTTAAATCATTTGGCTGTTGGGCAAGATTTCAGTTGGTTTTTTTTACCGCCTAGAGGTAGGTCCGGAGGTATGCTTCTAGGGGTAAACGTAGCAACACTTCAGATTACTAATGTAGATGTAGGAGATTTTTGTGTGTCAAACTTTTCTTAAAGTCAAAGAGTGATGGCTTTCAGTGGATGTTAGTGTCGGAATATGGGGCTGCCCAAGAAGAACACAAACCTCAGTTCTTGTCAGAGTTAGTTTGATTATGTGAAAATGAACCACTACCGATGATGGTGTGTGGGGATTTAATATAATTCGAAAAACTGAAGAAAAGGACAATGACAATTATAACCCAAGGTGACCAATTATGTTTAATGCCATCATTGAAAGCCTAGAGTTAAAAGAATTTGAACTCTCAGGCAGACAATATACCTGGGGAAGTAGGAGAGAAAATCCTACTTTTGAGAAGTTGGCTAGAGTTCTTGCTACTACTGAGTGGGAACAGAAATACCCTCTAGTTATGGTACAAGCCTTAACTAGGGTGGGATCTGATCATACTCCTCTCGTTTGAACTTTCATGGCTAAGATGGGAAGGTTTCTATGAGATGGTAGCTGCTGAGTGGGCTGCATTTCCTAGAGGCAATACACCTATTGAGGTATGGCAAAATAAAATAGGATATCTACGCTGCTTCCTTAAGGGACGGGCAAGAAATTAAAGTGGGAAATATAAGAAAGAAAAGGAAAGGTTGTTAAAGATTATTGATGAACTTGATATTATAGCTGAGAATAGTCCGCTTTCTGTATCTGAACGAGATACTTTAAGGGATGCAAAAGATCGGCTTTGTTGTCTTAGGAGAGATGAGGAGACTAAATGGACACAAAGGGCAAAAGTAAAGCACATTCAGGAAGGTGGAAGTAACACAAAATATTTTCATCTTATTGCTAATGATAAACATAGGAAGAAGAAAATATTCCAGCTCGAGCTAGATGAAGGAACAATTATAGGGCAGGAAAACTTAAAAGCTTATATTTCAGAATATTATAAGAAAATGTTTGGTGATTATTTGCCAAACGATATAACTATGGATGAAGATGTTACTCATGATATACCACAATTATCAAAAGAAGAGAATAACATTCTTACAACTGTTTTCTTAGTGAAAGAAGTGTATGATGCTATTTCTCAAATGGAGCTGAACAAGGCACCAAGACCTGATGGTTTCCCTGCTGAGTTATATAAAAACTTTTGGGAGGTTATTAGAGATGATTTAATGGCTTTATTTGTTCAGTTAAAACAAGGAAAAATTTCATTGTTTAAATTGAACTTTGGAGTTATAACTTTGCTCCCAAGAAAGATAATGTGGTTCAAATCCAGCAATATAGACCAATTTGTCTTCTCAATGTTAGTTTTAAAATGTTCACAAAAGTAGGTACTAATCGTATTACTGAAATTGCACAAAAAATTATTAGACTGACACAGTCGGCGTTTATGCTCGGAAGTCACATTTTGGAGGGTGTGGTTGTCTTGCATGAAACAATTCATGAACTTCAAAGGAAGAAAATGGATGGTTTTATTTTTAAAATTGACTTTGAGAAAGCATACGATAAGGTTAAATGGCCTTTTCTCCAACAAGCTTTGCGTATGAAAGGTTTTGCACAGGAATGGTGCAATTGAATTATGCAATTTGTTCAGGGAGGAAGTGTCGGTATCCGGGTAAATGTTGACATCGGTCATTATTTCCAAATGAAAAAAAGGTCTCCGGCAGAGAGATCCATTGTCTCCAATGTTGTTTAATATAGTTGCTGATATGTTAGCCATCCTTATCGCGCGGGCGAAGGAAGATGGTCAGATAGGGGGTCTTATCTATTTTACAATATGTAGATGACACTATATTATTCATGGAACATGATTTGGAAAAAGCAATGAATGTGAAACTTATCCTCTACATCTTTGAACAATTATTGGGGCTTAAAATTAATTTTCACAAGAGTGAAATTTTTTGTTTTGGGAAGGCAAAGGAGGTGGAAGATCAATACAAACAAGTCTTTGGATGCGAGTCTGGTTCTCTACCTTTCAAATATCTCGGGGTCCCGATTCACTATAGGAAACTTCGGAACTCCGAATGGCACCCAGTCGAAAGCCGTTTTAAGGCAAGTTGGGGTGTTGGAAGGGTAAGATGTTATCGTATGGGGATCATCTTGTCCTTGTCAATTCGCTTTTAACAAGCCTACCGATGTTCACGTTGTCTTTTTTAGAGATACCAAAGGGGGTACGTAAAAAGACTAGATTTCTATAGATCCCGTTTTTTTGGGAGAGTGATGAAAACAAACGTAAGTATAGATTAACAAAATGAAATATCATATGTAGACCAAAGGATCATGGTGGTTTAGGGGTTGAAGTGCTAGAACTAAAGAATAAATGTTTACTCGGTAAGTGGTTGTTTAAACTTTTAAATGAAGAAGGGGTTTGGCAGGAATTGCTGCAAAAAAATATCTTCATAGTAAAACTTTAACTCAGGTTGAAGCACAACCAACTGACTCTCCATTCTGGACAGGTCTTATGAGAGTTAAAGAAGATTTCTTTAGTAGAGGATCTTTTAGGATTGGTAACGGGGAAACCACAAGGTTTTGGGAGGACACTTGGCTAGGTAATTCTCCGTTAAAAAATCAATATACATTGCTTTATAACATTGTGCAACAGCAAAATGTTTTGGTCCATGATGTGTTTCACAATGCTCCCCCTCTGAACTTAGGTTTTAGGAGGGCACTAGTGGGTAACAAATGGGATATGCGGTCTCATTTATGCATTAGATTAATGGATATTACGCTAACTGATGTTCCAGATACTTTTCACTGGAAATTGACACAGAACGGGCTTTTTACAGTTAAATCTATGTATGAGGATTTAATGAATGGTCATACTAGATTTTTACAAACGTACTTATGGAAATTAAAAAATTCGCTGAAAATTAAGATTTTTATGTGGTTCCTTCATAAAAAAGTCTTGCTTACTAAAGACAAGGTGACTCATTATTCTTTTTGTGGGAACAATGAAACTATCGAACATTTATTTATATCATGTCCTTTTGCGAAACTTATTTGGCGTGATGTTTTTTGTTCTTACATTATTCCTCCTCCTATCAATGTCACTAATATGTTTGGGAATTGGTTGAATGGGATAGATAAAAAGACCAAGGCTAGGATTCGTATTGGCGTTTCAGCTATTTGTTGGTCTATTTGGAATTGTAGGAAACCACAGCTCTCTTTATCCATATGGCGGTGCACTGGATCCAGCTATGGGCTCTCATTATTCTTATTCTTAACAGGAAAGAAACTTTTCATGTCTTACAGGTTATCTATATGGCGGTGCACTGGATCCAGCTATGGGCTTTCTTGCTACCTTCGGACCAGCGAGACCTTATGGTGTCTGGATGCACAAGACTCCTGTTGGTGGCACATGATTTTTTCTCCCGGCATACGTGGCAGCATATTAGTTGACTTTTGTAGTTGCTCTTGCTTTTCATTTGTTGGTTGAGGCTTGTCTCATTCCTTTGTGGTTTGCTGAGATGTAAAACTTAATAATTGTACTTCGAAACTTGGTAATAAATGGCTGTGTGCATCACTCGATGCAGAGGCCAGGTTCTTCCCATTTCTTAAAAAAAACTTTATATGAATTTGGATCATATCAAAATAACAGGAAGGATCTACATGGTGTTCCCATTTCTTTTAGACATATTCGGATTCCTGCTCAATGCCCAATATGCAAATCAGGACCAGAAGATATAAAGCACCTTATGTAATATATTCGGGTTCGTGTGGTGTGTAAAGCTATGGGCTTATTTGATATGATCAACGAAGCACTGAACGCTGTTAGATCGGGCTCAGTAGTGTTGGAGGAACTTCGAAATTATCAAAAGAAGTAACCAGTTCTAGGCCAGTTGGGCCTGCAGGAGTCCAGTGTTGTTTGTGCTTGGTATATATGGTGACAAAGACGAGAATTGGTGAAAGGAGAGAAAGTTGCAACGCCGGCCAGTTCTGCATTTGCTATTCAGGCTCAGACGGCGAATTTAGTGCTGCATCTCCAAAAGCAAAGGTACATGAAATCAGTCATATGTAGTAGTAACACATATGGTGCTTTTGGAGATTTCACCGGAGGCCAGGCTGATGAGCATGCAGTAGTAGTAACACTTGAAACTAATTCTAGATATAAAAAACCTGAAGCAGATCGAACAGAAAATCATGTTATAGTCGCGCGTGAGTCAAAGTTAGTGATCCATTTGGACCATTTCGATTTGTGCACGTGAAGGCAAATAAGCTGCACAAATCCTCTACTGACAAAAAAAAACACCAAAACGAAAGAAGAGAAGACTGATAAGGTGATACATGTATGATGCACACCATGTTAACTGATCAACTTTCTTCTTAATCAGTCAAGACATGGCCCAAAGGATTTGCCTCAAATTTAAAGAAGAACATCAATGATTCACAAGACCACAGCTCTCTTTATGTCATAGAATAAAATATAATTAAGAGCCTCTGAAGATTACACATTATACCTGGTTGCACTAATATCATGATCAGAAAACATTGATGATACTTGAGGCTATGAGTACGAGCTGACCATACGCCTGCGGGCCATGGCCAACCACTTTTTCGAACCATGCAACATCTCTTCTTTCTGGCACAACACTCAAAACTGCTTGCAAGGTCATCTTTATGGGATGTTTCTATTGCACAAATACATTGTAAGGGATGGATGTATCATGTCCAGGAGGCATTGAGTCATATACTTTAAATATTGTGAATCCTAAACCTTTGAATCGTCAGTGTACCGACAAAATTGACTTCTGGCTAAAGAAGAAATCAAGCAGTCTGGAGCTATTATTTACACAAAGTTTGTTATGGCATGGGATCACGTACTAGTCACGTCATGCTCAAGTGTAATGCTACGCCTTTTGAACAAGATCAGCTAATGACGAAATGAGATCTTCTCTCGATTGGGATCTCCGGCTTTGAAGTGTCGTCTGACCTCTGCCAGGGTTCCGTGATCCACTGGAGAACTGCATCTGGCCTAAGCTCCCAACTGAATAGCTATGATATGCACCCAACGATTGCCTGGAAGACTCCATAAGCTGGACACTGCTGCCTCCTAATCCATGAGTCATGCTGAATGGATGGGGTTCTGACCCAGCAACAGTAGGGCTCAATGGTGTCTTTGTTCTTGCATCTGTGCATAGAGGAAGGCAAAATGAGGAAGGGCAAACATTTGGTATCTTTAAACTAAAGGAAAAAAAAGTAGACTGCAACAATCAAACAAAAAACTGCAAGATTGACTTTATGTCATAAAACAAATACTCCCTCCATTTCTATTTATAAGGCCACACGCTTTCCATTTGACCAAGAATTGGTACAAATAGATGAGCATCATTTGATAAATAATGAAAAGCATCACCCTATGCTGGTCACATAACAGCAATAGATGCTATTCGTAGGTTTGCAACGAGCAAAAGTTATGGTAAAGGGCACTGGTAGTGGAAGAGATGCCGCATTACAAGCTATTGCTAAAAGCGGTATGCGATTAAGTTGCATACGGGATGTAACACCTATGCCGCATAATATACTAATCTAACAATATAAATATTAATAATTATTGTTTAATTTTTTCAGTCAAAGTTTATCTCGAAAAGCACGAGCGCCTTATAATTGGGAACAAAGGGAGTATCTTCATATTCTCCAATGACATTAATGATTTGATAGAACAATGTTACAAAATTACAGTGCTGTGGTAGGAATGTTGACTCGTCGAGGTATCATAAACTCGTTACAAGAATTCAGTGACAATAGCACAAGTCATATAGAATGAAGTACAATGAAAATAAAAGAGAACCCATGTGTTGCAGCACGCAAGATTTCTATGTGATTCTGCTGGGCTTCTTAGAAACGTTATTGGAAGGTTAAAATAGTGTATATTTCACCTTCTAAATTAAGCAGCGTAATAAATAGCTTGAGGTCCTAGCAGTGGCGGAGCTTAAAAGAAAAGGTTGAGCAGGCCAGGCTAAAAGGGAACACACAAATCCTGGGCTATGTGCTGTTGGTGTGCTAATGCTAGTGGGCTAGGCTGTAGGTATAATTCCTTCTCCCCAAAATTTATGGGCGGGCCAAGGCCCAGGTTGGCCTTGCCGTAGCTCTGCCCCCGAGTCCTAGCAGATAATATGTAATGGACAACAGAAATGTGAGTAAAAAGATTCTAGCATTGTAGTCTTTAGACCATACACACTTCTTAGACAAGAGGAAAACCACGAGACGACAGCTCAATAAAAGAAATTAAACACATACCTGAATTAATATGTCTCCATAAATGAAATCTGAAAGGCGACCCCACACCAAGCGCAGAACTACCTCCACTGTTTGGCCTAAAAAGTGGCAAATAGGATTTGCGGAACGATCTTGGGATCGAATTGCTAACGCACAATATGGCACATATGACCAGCACAACTGAAATTACAAACAATACTATAATAATATTTGGGTTTATCTCCCGGTGTAGTATCATGTATCCTTGAATATCCATCCGTGTAGACACTGCCTGTCCAGCCTCTAGCAAAGCAACACCAAGAGTCCAAGTGATACTACCCGAGCCAACTATCACCTGGTTATCTTTGATCTGCAATCCCTCCTCAGAAGTGATGTAATATAAGGAGCCCTGAAGCAATACTGCTCTATGAAAGGCTGGGGTGGAACGCTACTCTTTGCAACATTCCATGGTTTTTCACAAAATTCCTGCCCTCTTTTCAGAACATCAACGAGAGTAGCATCAGGAGTCAAATTAAAAAATTTGAAAACCACATAGAAGCCAGACATGGCGTAGAACTGCCCATGTGGTTGGGGAAGGGTACTAGTAAGAGCACAAGGTTGAAGGTTACAATCAACTCCAGAAGTTGCATTGGACCACTCTGAAAGATTGACCGTTACTTTTGCAAGAGCACTGCATTCGTCCCACTGAGGCACCCCAACCAGTTCAACTGCAGTTCCCTGCTTCTCATTTCCTGTTGTCTTCCCTGAAACACTGGGACTCCCATCTTGTTTGAGTGGACCGCAGTAGGAACAAACATAATCTTCCCTGTATCCAGTTTGTAGACAAGGATGTTTGACCTGCACTTTGCCATTACCAGCTGTTCCTCCCATCATCTTCACCAGATGTGCCACAGATTTGTCAAATGCATCATTTAATCCATAACCGGAAAGAGAATAAGCACTAAGTTGATGATTGACAGAACCAATCCTCAGATGAATGCTTGTGTCATCCTGAACGGTCTTCTCCGTCTCAAATGTCACCTGTAATGATGATCCGCCTAAATCAAGTGACCCATAAGTCATTTCAGAAGATGAGGTGCCAAGCATGTTCAGGTGGTGGTTAAGAGCTATCCATCCATAATAGGCTTCGTCCATGCCACTGATGATCTTAACTCTGTCTCTGGTACAATAAAATGATGAATTCTTCAGAACATCCCACGCCTTATCCAGAAGCCACTCTGAATCTGCACTTGGTAGCTTGCGGACACCAGCTGTGGCATATAGAAACACAGGTGTGTGCTTGTGTGCACGTCTAGGGATCTGCTGCTCAGCCATTTGAAGGAGAGGCTCTATCGCCTTCTTCATTCCAATTTCATTGTGAACAAGCTTGCTCAATCCAGGTTCAGTTTCCATTCGTTGATAGGCCCGTCCAGTTAATTTACCCATTTTTTTCTTAGGAGCATTCCCTAAAGGTTTCAAAGCAATAGGAAGCGCATTCCCATCACTATGATTAATGGACCACTCGTACACATACACTCTTGTACCAGTGCTGCCACAATCAATAATCACATAGTATTCAGAGCTACCTTCTGAGAGAAAGACATGGAAATGTCTCAAGGAAGCGTATATGGAGCACACCAATAGGAGCAGAGCAATAGCACAACCAACTGTTCTTATGCATTTCTTACGATTTGTTGGTGATGATGGAGGTGTTCTCTCTTTTGAAAAGCTTGCTACAGGACCTTCCCTTTGAAGTGTGCGGACAGGTTTTGCACGCCCTAAGCTCAGATCACCACCAATGCTAGAGCCCCTCTCTAAAGCATCAATTCTAGAGAAGGTCGGCAAATCTTGAAGAGAAGAAGAAAGCCTCATAGCTGCTTCTTTTGTAGTCGAGGTGGAAATTATTTAAAGCTGTCACTGGCAAGGAGCAGGAAGGAACGATGTCGGCAAGCAGAAGCATAAGTATGATGTAGATAGCACATTTAACCACAAGATAAATTAGTCCAACAGCACATTCACGTAGCCTGTGCCTGCAACAAATTTCCCATTGTTAGAAAATGTACTAACATTCCAACATCCGATGGATAAAATTAAATTTGAAGGACACCAACAAGCTGGACATTAAGAATTTTGTAAACAACATGCCCATACTCGTTACGGTGCAAAAATAAAGACTCGCAGCTAAGATAATACGATAGCCTAATTACATATATACTCTGGAGTACCTTGGATCAATATCACTATTCAGGAAATCGCGCCACCAATGTCTCCAAACAACTCCATGTGATACACAAGGAGTGCTAATTAATGTCAACAACAATGCCATTGACATATATCATCCAGTCCACACTACACCGAGGAACAACATATGAACACACAACTATCATTCGCCATACTACTCCACGATCAACAGAAGCGCATCCAAGGCGCGGAATTTCATCGACCCAATCAATGTCAAACTTAACACGGTGCAGGGGGGCTCAGGTGAACCTCCAATTCGTTTGAAAACAGACCTCTACAAGCAGCATTAGCTCAGGGGATCTTCTACAGTGCTACCGCTACGTGATGAGTCCAACTGAGATCGGTCTTGGAGAAGAAGGATCTGGTTGGACACGATTTTTTCGAAGCAAAACGAACGGCGATCCAAAGCAAAAGATAGGCTTGCTTACCAGCAGCAGGAATCGCGTCCGGACGGATCTTATTCGCTCCACGCCGGTCCAGCGCCGGCAGAAGGGGATTGGACTGCGGATGGCGGGGCGGCGAATTTGGGGATCGGGACGGATGAGGGAACGGAGAGGGCGACGGATGGCAGTAAGATCTATGGTGGAAGCAGCGACTCGCGGCCGGATCGGGCGCGGCGGCCGCGGGGACTGGGACGATCCAGGGAGGAGGAGTCCTCCCGCGGTGGGCGGGCTAGCTGCGGCGGCCGGTGTGGCGGGGCAGCAGTGGAGAGCGGCGCTGCACGCGAGGCGGGACGGGCGGCGGGGAGGTGGAGCCGACGCAAAGGCGGGGGAGGGAGCGTGGCAGCGTGCGTGCGCGACGGCGCTGCGTCGGGGCGGAGTGAGCAGACGAAATGGGAACCCAACGAGACGAGACGACCTGTCCCGTATGCTTGCTCGGTATTGTAGGATGAGGACCCCGTCGACGATGTAACGGATGAACGGACCAGGGGAGCTCAGTCAGCCGAGCCAATAAGAGCATCTCCAATAGATCCAACAGATCAATAGATGTTAGATGATGTATAATGTAGTACTACCTTCGATCCATATTAGTGGGCACAATTTTATCTAGATACACATGTATCTAGTCTAAATACCTAACTAGATACATATGAATTTAGACAAAGCTATGCCCACTAATATGGATCGGAGGGAGTACCATATTTTGGTTTTAGGTACCACTTTTTACGTTATAGGTCACCAAAATTTGTTTTGCTCAGACATATGATATATGCTAGGGCACCAGAAAAATTATGAACTCGAGGAGATGATGTTAAATAGGGTAGAAAACATATTTTCATACTCTTATGGGCAGGTCCCACTGACACGCCAGCATGACGTCAGCGCAACGGCCGGCCGTGATTCACAGCGAAGGAGGACGCATGGGAGGATGGGACCTAGCGCGTTCAACGCATCTCCTCACGGCACGTCGACTGGCGACGGCGACGGTGACCTATCCTGCGGCGACGCGCGGTGGTGATCTGCGCGACGGCAAAACAGAGCACCAAGGGGAGGGAGGAGATATCCTAGAGGACCCGCTACTCATCCTGAACGTGATGTGGTGGTCGGAGAAGGGGAGGTCGGAGACGAGCTGATCGAGCGCGACGGAGTTTCGATAGCTGTGAGGAAGACAACCTCGACCCCGCAGCTGCGACGGCGGAAATCGTTCGCGAGAACGGCAGGGGTTGCAGTGGAATTTGGTCGCCGGCGGCGGTGGGTGGCGCTTGGTGCTTGGAGGGGAAAGGAAAGTTGACGACGGAAGTTAGGCTTCATGTGGCAACGAAGTGCGTTTTTGGGCGGCCCTATTGGTAATGTACCTTTGCATCCCCAAAGCTGAAAATTTAGAGCATACCCAAAAATGGTATCACCATTTAGGGATACATCATATTTTAGAGCTGCATTTTTAGCGTTTGGTGATATACAAATCAGTTTTTGGGCATGAGCCTATTTTGCATCATCTACAGGAGATGCTCTATGGGCGTGTTTGGTTGCCCCAGTCAGTTTCCGGGGTTCGAAAATATGCCATTTATTTGCCGCGTCCAATCGGGGTTGTTTCCCACATTAAACTTAAAGCACTCCTCGTGCAGCCCAGAGTCACCCTTTTCACGTGCTTTGTCGGTCAGGGTTGGGTAACGCGACGTCAAACTCCTGCGAGCATGTAGATGGCATGATCTCACGTGCGCACGCAAAAATATGGCAGGAGAAATTTCGTTACCGCCCCACCATCCCCCTCCCCACACCCCACTATTTTACCCCCTCCGGGCTCAGTGCCAAAACTCCTGCAACTATTTCCCCCTTCAAACTCCCGCCACAATTCTTAGAACCCGGACTACATATACAACGAACTTGACAACGCAGATGCAAAAAATCTAGATTTAATCTACCAAGTTGTTTTCCTTCCTTCTGTCGGCGGCGTGGCCGCCACACGTCGAGCATTGTGTTTAGCTTCATCCATGCTTTCCGTAGCCGCTGCACCGAGCCGTGTTGTGGTCGCCGCCGTGTGGTGTGCTCTCTCCCTCTTCTCCGTCTCCTATCTTCTTCAGGAAAATACAACTCCACAACTATGAGGATCTCCCCCGCTTATCTGACACGTCCAAATGTTTTCCGATCCGTGCACAAATTATCAATAAATCTTGAAATATCAATACATTATCAATAATTTCTGGATTTATGTAATTTATTTTTTAGATTCATGTACTAACAAGAAATTTCTTTGCATGCATTGACAAAAAAATTAAAACCCCGCGTTAACATATAATTTTTTTGTTTTATTAATACATCAATCAGTAAGAATAATATTGTTCGATGGATGCAAAATCGACGGTCATGATAAGCGGGGGAGATACTCATAGTTGTGGAAAAACTGCGCGATCTGCTTCGTACGAAAATAACAAAGTATCTTGGCGCAGTGCCAGTGGCTGCAAGTGTGCGCCCAGGCCACCCGAGTTCGGGTCGCCGTTGAAGTGCTCGGACTAAGCGGGGTGCTATCGGCAATCCCGGAGAGGTCTCATCTATCTAACTAGGGCTGAAAACGGAACGGAAACAGACGGAAACATGCTTTATATCGTTTTTGTTTCCTTTCGTCTCGCCGGAATCGAAAACGAATACGGAAGCAGAAATTTCTAGAAATGAATACGGTACGGAAAAGGGATGGATACGATAGGAAAAGGGATGGATACGATACGAAAATAAACATTGTCGGAACACAATAGCGGCATATGATGCCCACAAGTATAGGGGATCGCTGAAATCTTTGTTGGGAAGTATTACCCAAATATATAGTTCGACTCGATGGGAACACAAGAATACCAATAAGACTTTGGCAATTGAGGCGTCACTCTCAACCACACCTGTATATCAATAAACTTGCAGCAGTAATAGTGATGGCAGTAAGGTGATTCAAGCAAGCAAAATAAAACAGCAGTAGTAACAAGGGTTTCCCAGTTTTCACCGGAAAAGTGAAAGTGTAACTCAGGGATTTAAAACGTAGGCACGAGGTGACAGCGGGGTGTTGCATGAATAAGATTGATCATATAATAAGATATAAGTGGCAATGGGACTTATCTCTAACTCCGATATATGTAGGTATGTGTTCCATAAATAGTTGTGCGTACTAACCAAGAGAATTTGCACAACATCTATTGTCCTACCTGCCCATTTCACCGGGGCCAACTTGGAACTACAGGTAATTAAGGTCTACCCTTTCGAATAGCCCGGAACAACGCATTAACACTTCATGAACACATAGAATCCTCAAACTAATACATCTCCCCCTTGTTTTCCCTACCTGTCACTTTTAGGGTTCGCAGGTTCAACATAATAGCAGGTAATACACTTTGCAGATAGATACCAAACTCAAATATATGATGGGGCAAAATAAGTTCAGTACTGAAATCATGCCACTCGGGCCCTAGAAGCAAGCATTAAACATAGCATAAGTGCATCAACACAATACAAAAGTATCTTCAAGATAAACCCCTAGGATCTAGAACAACGGGTACCATTACATGATCAATCTCATCCAATCCCCATCCACCTCATGTGCCTATAGCGGACTACTCACACATGGTGATGGTGAAGGAGCTCATGGTCGATGGAGATGAAGGCGGTGAAGATGGCGGTGAAGACGGCCTCCGAATCTGTAACAGCCCAAAGTTTGAGAAACTAAAAACCTGAGTAAAATTTTCGCTTTTGTGTTCCATTGCATCATGGCATCCATATTAAGTTGCTAACCAACACACAAATGGGTTTGGCAACCTTGAAACACAAAATGCCAAATTTGCTTTAACAAAATCTCAAAACAATGAAGGCATTCAAACTTGCAAAACACAAATAATTTGACATCTTATATTTGTCAAGGAAGTTCCAAGAGTTCAAAAATAATATTTTGCACTTGCTCTAAAATCACTAGGGTATTCTTCAAGTTTTCAAATTACCAAAAATCCCTAGACATACCTTCCTAAACCAAAGTGGTACCAAACCATTTTAGTTTGAGACACCAATTTTTGTGGAGCAACTAAATGTTAAGGGGAGCCTCCCCAAATAATTTCATAAATTTTGGAGTGAGTTAAGTGCCTCAATTAAATGACTAAAGTCACAGGTTTTTAAAATTAAAACTGAAAAGGACTTGTTTGTGATGGAAACAAATATTCTAGGGGGTTATCTGCAAAATGCCGTCGTCTCTCTCCTTGCACTGGCGCCATGCCGCCGTGCCGCGCCCGCATGACGCCGCGCCGGGGGCCCCCCTCCTCTGCCACTCCCCTGCGAGGAGCATGCACCACGAAGCCCCACTTGCTCCCTCCCCCGATTTTTCTCTCCCGTTCCCCTTTCTCTCGTCCTCTCCGCACGGCCGAAACCGAGCTCGCCGTTGACGCCGCGTCGCCGTCGCCTGAGGCCGCTCCGAGTGGATCGAAGACCGCCCGAAGCTCCGCTGTGTCGTCCTCTCCATCTCCGCCGAAGGAATCGACGCGGGAGGGCCGCAATCGACGCCGTTACCCGATTCTTCCCGAGCTCCGGCCGCGGACGTCGCGGGCGATTTCGTCGCCGTCGAGCCGTCTTCGACCTTGCCATCTTCTCCAACGCACCTAGGGTGAGCACACGAACCTCCCCGTGCCCTCCTTTTTGTCGCTCGCGATCCGTAGCTCGAGTTCGTTTAAGCTCGCCGTCGCATCGCGTTTGACGTCCGCGTCGGATATTCCGAGCTGGGACGAGCCGGATAGTCCGGTTTACTCCAGTATGTTGAACCACATTTTCTTGCCCGTGCATCGGATATTCCGAGTCCAGACCAAATCGGATAATCCGGTTAATGCCAGTACCTCCAAACCTCAAAATTCCTCTCCATTGAAATTTCCGAGTCAAAAGAAAATCGGATGTGCCGATTTAATCTAGTACCTAGAATACTTGATATTCCACCTCTTTCCAAACCTGGCTATTTTAGTTTTAATTGTTGTTTAAAAGAATTCGACAAAGGGACATATTTAAAAGAGGAATTTTAGAAATGCAATAACTCTGTATTGGTTACTCAGAAAAATGTGTTGAATATACCAAAATGCTCAGAACAATGTGAACTATCCAGAAGCATCATTTTCATGCATGTTTAATCACAATTACACTACTGCACTTGTAGAAGCTAGGAGAATCATTAAGTTGAATATGGGGTGTTTTCTCATCTAGTTGAGGCAATTATTTTCGCACCCTATTTAAATTACTAGATAGCTCAAAATAAGTTCGGTACATTAAAACGTCATGCCATCATGTGTTTGTGCATTGCACCGGTGAAGCATGTGTGTTTATTGATTGTTCTTGTCCGGTATTGTTTGTGCATCGGTAGATCAAGGAGTGGAAGTGCCACCACCGTATCGTGACGATCCGTACTACCAGCACGTCGAACAAGGCAAGCGTAATCCCCCTCTGAGCATGTCTTATCCTATTTTCCGCAAATATTTTCTCAACTACAATATTGCATGCGGTTCCAAATGTCAATTTTATTGGATTAGAGTATCCTATAGTTGCATTAAGTTTCCGATGCCATTACCTGTTTCCCTCCTATTATCCATAGGATTGTATTGTTGGCCTGAGATACTTAACTATGGTATGTTGTTGCTTAGCCATGCTTAGTTAAATGCTTAGTCGTCCGATGGATATTTCATGTTGGAAACAGTGTTGAAATGTTCGGATGATGGTGGAGAAATTGTGGTGACAGGTAATAAAATGCTTAAAGGTGGGATGAGAGGCCACTTGGTTTGGTGGTGTTTTGTCTCGCTCTCGCCGCCTAGGTGCGAGTTCTTTACCTCTTGAACCAAGAATGAGCGCGCTTCCTTTCGGTGGGGTATATGGAGCCCTCGTCGACCGACTAACTTGTGCGGGGCTAGCCAGGGTCCTCTAGTTTGAGCTTCCATTTGCGCGTGCGTTGAGATGGTGGCCAAGACAGAAATGAGGATGGTGGTGTTAGGAAAATGAGTGGCCACGGGGCAGGGTGTTGGAGGCACTGAACCTGTCCCGTCCTCACTGATGATCCTGGGTTAGTCTCAAGCAAGGTAAAGGTTGTAACCGTTCCCACTCAGCCGGCTTTCCCCGGAAGAGAGCTAAGCGTAGGCAATGAGCCGGGCGGTACCGAAGGTAAACACAGTGCACCCCTGCAGGGTTAAATCTTTTCGAAAAGCCGTGTCCACGGTTACGGACGACTTGGGAAAGGACGATAAGATCATAGAAAACTTGAACGGAATGATTAAAACCTGGTACTAAAGGTACACTCAAGAATGCAAGGTTAGCTTCCTCGAGGGTGATTCGGGGAGGTGCCTTTGTAGAACAGGTACAGTGATGATGGTGGTTGATGATGAGAAAGGATCAAAGAAAAGAGTTACTTCTTACCCCTTTTAAAATATCTGATTAGTCGATGCCATGGAGTTGTTTCTATAAATAAAATCAGCTTTATGCAAAACAGCCATAAAACTTTGAAAGCCTCATCGAGCTAAAGCTCTATATTTAATCTTGCGAGTTCGTCGAACTCAACGTCGTTTGTTTTGTTTCAGAGGAGGACTTCACCGACCTCGAAGGTGGGTTCTTTGTGGACGTCGACGAGTAGTCTGGGGTTCCCAGGTGGCAGCTTGGGACATCCCGGAACAGCTGGCGTTGGATGTTTATCTGTAGGCCTCTTAGGCCATAATTTGGATCTTGTTGTTTAGAACAACTAATTCGCTTCCGCATGTTGTAATGTTGGGTCTGTGACCTCTGGTTGTAATTTGCTATCTTTCTCTATTATAAGAGTTGAACTATAATGATTTGTGTCGTAGAGTCTGTGATGTGCCAGTTGTTCCACAAGTCTTGATCTCTCTATTATGCATTGATAGTTGTGCCTGTGTTAAGGCATCAATCGGGGTGTTGCGTTGCCGATGATCATTCCGAGCAACGCCTGCCAAAGGTTTTGGCCGGGGATTGGTAAACCCGTAACCTCCGGTTGTATCGCTTAACCGGTGACACACAGCATCACTGTATAGCAGTCGGGTCGGGGCGCCACAAGTTGGTATCAGAGCAGTACTGCCTGTAGGAAACCCTTCTACTGGTCGACGTTGAGTCTAGTGTTTGTGAAAATATTTTAACCTAAAAATGAGTTGTGAAAACCATCTTAGGATTCTTTTTACTCCTTATCTGGTTACATCTAATCTCGGAGCAATCTTACCTCGATTTGAGTTAAAGTTTTACTTCTCGTCTGTTACCAAAACTTTAGGATCACGAGGTTGGGTTCTACCTTTAGTGTTATGTGTCCGTTGCTCCCGCTGCGTTACAATCCAAATCAACTCAGATGTTTCTACCGAGTCTGATCACTTATTCCTTCGTTGGGTTTTAACCCAAGGACTTGAACAGAAGGTCCCGGATTGTGCCAACTAGAGTGTGTTGAATCACATGGTTTCTTAACTATTGAATCCCACGCTAGTAGTACATGATGCTGATCTTTGACCCAAGTTCTATCTTGTTGATCCCTTGTTAGTTGTTACACAAGTATTATCGTCCCTAGTCTGTGTACTTGAGTAGACGCTAATGCTATTGTTTCAACCATTCGGAGAAGATACTAACTGTGTCATTGTAAATTCTCCAGAATGGCTCGAGGAGGCCGTGGTAACCACAATGATGAGGAACCGCCGCCACCACCCTCGATGGCTCAGGTCTTGATGGCCATTGAGGAGAACCGCGGGCGCAATGAGCGCTGTTGAGCAGTTGGTGCAGCAGAATGCACAGAGGAATGGCTGCAACACTCTCACTGAGTTCCTGCGCTCGCAGCCACCCACCTTTGCTGATGCTAAGGAGCCACTGGAAGCTGATGATTGGCTTCGTGCCTTGGAGCGCAAGTTCTCCGCGCTGCATGTCCCAGTGGCCGAGCAAGTCAACTTCGCCACCTACCTCTGGTTGGTGCAGCTGGCTGTTGGTGGGAAAGCCATGTGGCATTGTTCCGGCCAACCATGTCTTCACTTGGGCAGATTTCCGCACTGCCTTCCGTGCGGCTTACATCCCTCAGCCGATCATGGATTTGAAGAGGAGGGAGTTCCTGGATTTGCAACAGGGACGTATGGACCTCCGCACTTATGGTTGTGAATTCAACCATCTCTCTCGTTACGCCCCAAGGGACGTGACCACTGATGCTGACAAGCAAGAGCTGTTCCGCAAGGGTCTTGCGCCGCAGCTCCGCTATGAGTACTGCCCTTCAAGTTCCAGACCTACCAGGAGCTGTTCAACCAGGCTCTTACTCTTGAGCAGGGAAGAAAGGAACTTGAGGCTTCCAAGAGGCCAGCACACGGGGACCACCAGAGTTCCTCGGGTTCTGAGAGCAAGAAGCGCAGGGTGTTTGTTCCCTACAGCGCTGTGCCGCGTGCTCCATTCATGCCGAGGGCCGCGGGATACAGGCCACCACCTCCGCGCCCCACTACTTCGACACTTGGGCAGGGAGTGGGTATCGTCCTTGCTACCTGCTCCACCTGGACTCACCTGCTACACCTGTGGCCAGGCTGGCCACTACTCCAGGGAGTGCCCCCAGAAGGCACCTATCACGGGAACTCCTGCACGAGCCCCTGCCACTCCAGCTGGCAAGGCTGGACCTATTGTGCGTGGTCGCCTGAACCACGTCTCTGCTGAGCAAGCTGAAGAGGACCCCGCGTCCTTATGGGTGAGCTACGAATCAACAACAATCTTGCTACAGTTTTGTTTGACTCTGGAGCATCGCATTCATTCATATCCATAGCTTTTGCAAAAGACCACAAAATACCGTTCGAGAAAATGAGACGTCCCTTGGTGATCTCCACTCCTGGCTCCAAATGGCAAACCGATGGGGTTACTCCTGAAGTCCAGATTACTATGGTTACTCGTCTTTCCTTTTGCTTTGGTAGCTCTGAGGTCAAGTGGCATTGATGTCATACTGGGCATGGACTGGTTAGTAAAATACCGGGCTAATCTCGACTGTGCTGCCAAGACCATTACCGTGACCACTCTTCCGGTGACATTGTGAGTATTGGTCTGCACTATCAAGACCTCCATCTTCAGTCATACCCAACTCACCCGAGATCCTCCTTTGCTTTATGGAAGGCGAATCCCCTCCTGAAATCCAGGACATACACGTGGTGTGTGACTTCCCGGATGTGTTCCCGGAAGAATTGCCTGGCATGCCTCCTGACGAAGTGTGGAGTTTGTCATAGATCTACTTCCCGGTACTGCTCCGATTTCCAAGAAGCCCTACCGTATGCCGGTGGAAGAGTTGGCTCTGTTGAAAGAGCAAATTGATCAGCTGTTAGCGAAGGATTTCATTCAGCCTAGCAGTTCACCTTGGGGTTGTCCGGTACTCTTTGTCAAGAAGAGATTCTACCGTGCCTCGTCTAGTCTCTGACTATAGACCGTTGAATGCGGTGACAATCAAGAACAAGTATCCTATTCCTCGCATCAATGATCTGTTGGATCAGTTAGCTGGTGCAACGTATTCTCCAAGATGGATCTGAGGTCAGGATACCATCAGATCAAGATCAGAAAGGAGGATATCCAAAGACGGCATTTGTTACTCGCTATGGCTCATATGAGTATACCGTCATGTCCTTTGGTCTCACCAATGCTCCAGCTACTTTCATGAGGCTCATGAACTCCATCTTCATGGATTATCTCGACAAGTTTGTCGTCATTTACATCGATGACATCCTCGTTTATTCCAAAACCGATGAAGAGCATGCCGAACATCTTCGGTTGGTTCTGACACGACTTCGAGAACACCGCCTCTATGCCAAGTTCTCCAAGTGTGAGTTCTGGTTGGATAATCTTGTCTTCCTTGGTCATGTGATATCCGCTAATGGTGTGGCTGTCATTCCCGACAAGATTCAGTCCATTTTGGATTGGAAAACTCCAATGTCAGTCAAGGACATTCGTAGCTTTCTCGGATTGGCAGGTTACTACCGCCGATTCATCGAAGGTTTCTCCAAGATAGCCAAGGCCTGACTGACCTTCTCAAGAAGGATAAAAGTTCGTATGGACGGACGAAGCTGAAGAGAGCTTCAAAACACTGAAAGCCAAACTCACGTCCGCTCCTGTGCTTGTCCTGCCGGACACAAGCAAGGATTTCGTCGTCTTCTGTGACGCCTCTCTGCAAGGCTTGGGCTGTGTGCTAATGCAAGATGGCCATGTGGTGGCATATGCTTCTCGCCAATTAAGCCGCATGAGCACAACTACCCAACTCATGATCTAGAACTTGCCGCTGTGGTTATGCTTTGAAGCAATGGAGACCATACCTGTTTGGTAACCGTTGCGAGATTTTCTCGGATCACAAGAGTCTGAAGTACCTCTTCACCCAGCCGGATTTAAATCTCAGGCAAAGGCGTTGGTTGGAGTTAATCAAGGACTATGATGTGAGTCTGAACTATCAACCCGGCAAAGCAAACGTCGTGGCTGACGCGCTAAGTCGGAAGTCTATTGCAACAATCTGATGATTGAGAAGGCCAACCTGCTCTTCATGAAGAGTTCGCCCGTTTGAACCTGGAAATTGTTCCCTCTGGCTACCTTGCAAATCTGGAGATCAAATCTACTCTTGTAGACCAGATTAAGGATGCTCAGAAGCTGGATGAGGGTATCCTGAATATCAAGAAGAACATTGCTAGCGGAAAGGCCAAATGTTTCTCGAAGATGAATCCGGAGTTGTTTATTTTGGTGACCGTTGGTAGTGCCAAAGAACCGAATTTGAGGGAGCTGATCCTACAAGAAGCTCATGAATCACCTCTCTCTATTCATCCCGGTAGTACCAAAATGTACCAAGACCTTCGACCACAATTCTGGTGGACTCGGATGAAACGAGAAATTGCCAAGTATGTTGCTGAATGCGACACCTGTCGACGGGTAAAGGCTGAACATCAAAGGCCTGCCGGCACTCTCGCCCTATTGCAGTCCCGAGTGGAAATGGGATGAAATTGGTATGGACTTCATCACCGGGTTTCCCGATCTCAAAAGGGCAACAATGCAATCTGGGTAATCATTGATCGACTGTCCAAGGTTGCTCACTTCCTACCAGTCCGTGATGATATACGGGCAAGTCAACTTGCTGACTTATATATGGCTCGTATTGTTCCATTGCATGGGGTCCCTCTGAGGATCATATCGGACCGTGGAAGTATCTTTGTATCCAAGTTTGGCAGAGTTTCCAAACTGCTATGGGGTCCCGTCTCAACTTCAGTACCGCCTACCATCCTCAAACTGATGGTCAGACCGAAAGAGTGAACCAAGTTTGGAAGACATGCTTAGGGCATGTGTAATCTCTTTTGGCAAGGGTTGGGAAAAGTATCTCCCTTTCGCGGAGTTCTCCTACAACAATAGCTATCAAGCTAGTCTGGGCATGGCTCCATTCGAGGTTCTATATGGAAGAAAATGCCGCACTCCGCTAAATTGGTCCGAGACCGGAGAGAGGCACTCTTTGGTCCGGATGTGATCAATGAAGCTGAGGAGAAGGTTAGAATCATAAGAGAGAATCTGAAGATTGCTCAGTCTAGGCAGAAGAGCTACTATGATAAGCACCATCAGGAAATTCACTATGAAATTGGTGATAAAGCTTATCTCCGCGTCTCTCCCCTTCGTGGCGTTCGCCGCTTCGGTATCAAAGGGAAATTGGCCCCTCGCTATGTTGGCCCTTTCACCGTTCTGGCCAAGCGAGGAGATCTTTCTTATAAGTTGGAGTTACCGGTCATCTTCCCAAATGTACATGATGTGTTTCATGTCTCCCAACTTCGCCGTTGTTCAAAGATCCTATCCATGGGTCAATCATGAGGAGCTAGATCTCCAGGAAGATCTCACTTATCGCGAGCATCCATTCGTGTCCTGGATGAAGCCGAAAGGAAGACCCGTAACAAGACTACCAAGTTCCTCAAAGTTCAATGGTCTCACCATTCCGAGGAAGAAGCAACTTGGGAAAGAGAGTCTAGTCTTCGTGAGGAGTATCCCGACTTCTTTCCGCAATCTTAGAATCTCGGGACGAGATTCCTGTAAGGGGGTAGAATTGTAACAGCCCAAAGTTTGAGAACCTAAAAACCTGAGTAAAATTTTCGCTTTTGTGTTCATTGCATCATGGCATCCATATTAAGTTGCTAACAACACACAAATGGGTTTGGCAACCTTGAAACACAAAATGCCAAATTTGCTTTAACAAAATCTCAAAACAATGAAGGCATCAAACTTGCAAAACACAAATACTTTGACATCTTATATTTGTCAAGGAAGTTCCAAGAGTTCAAAAATAATATTTTGCACTTGCTCTAAAATCACTAGGGTATTCTTCAAGTTTTCAAATTACCAAAAATCCCTAGACATACCTTCCTAAACCAAAGTGGTACCAAACCATTTTAGTTTGAGACACCAATTTTTGTGGAGCAACTAAATGTTAAGGGGAGCCTCCCCAAATAATTTCATAAATTTTGGAGTGAGTTAAGTGCCTCAACTAAATGACTAAAGTCACAGGTTTTTAAATTAAAACTGAAAAGGACTTGTTTGTGATGGAAACAAATATTCCAGGGGTTATCTGCAAAATGCCGTCGTCTCACTCTCTCTCTCTCCCTGCACTGGCGCCATGCCGCCGTGCCGCGCCCGCACGACGCCGCGCCGGGGGCCCCCTCCTCTGACACTCCCCTGCGAGGAGCAAGCACCACAAAGCCCCACTTGCTCCCTCCCGCGATTTTTCTCTCCCGTTCCCCTTTCTCTCGTCCTCTCCGCACTGCCGAAACCGAGCTCGCCGTTGACGCCGCGTCGCCGTCGCCTGAGGCCGCTCCGAGTGGATCGAAGACCGCCCGAAGCTCCGCCGTGTCGTCCTCTCCATCTCCGCCGAAGGAATCGACGCGGGAGGGCCGTAATCGACGCCGTTACCCGATTCTTCCTGAGCTCCGGCCGCGGACGCCGCGGGCGATTTCGTCGCCGTCGAGCCGTCTCCGACCTTGCCGTCTTCTCCAACGTGCCTAGGGTGAGCACACGAACCTCCCCGTGCCCTCCTTTTCGTCGCTCGCGATCCGTAGCTCGAGTTCGTTTAAGCTCGCCGTCGCAGCGCGTTTGACGTCCGCGTCGGATATTCCGAGCTGGGATGAGCCGGATAGTCCGGTTTACTCCAGTACGTCGAACCACATTTTCTTGCCCGTGCATCGGATATTCCGAGTCCAGACCAAATCGGATAATCCGGTTAATGCCAGTACCTCCAAACCTCAAAATTCCTCTCCATCGAAATTTCCGAGTCAAAAGAAAATAGTATAATCCGATTTAATCCAGTACCTAGAATACTTCATATTCCACCTCTTTCCAAACCTGGCTATTTTAGTTTTAATTGTTGTTTAAAAGAATTCGACAAAGGGACATATTTAAAAGAGGAATTTTAGAAATGCAATAACTCTGTATTGGTTACTCAGAAAAATGTGTTGAATATACCAAAATGCTCAGAACAATGTGAACTATCCAGAAGCATCATTTTCATGCATGTTTAATCACAATTACACTAGTGCACTTGTAGAAGCTAGGAGAATCATTAAGTTGAATATGGGGTGTTTTCTCATCTAGTTGAGGCAATTATTTTCGCACCCCATTTAAATTACTAGATAGCTCAAAATAAGTTCGGTACATTAAAACGTCATGCCATCATGTGTTTGTGCATTGCACCGGTGAAGCATGTGTGTTTATTGATTATTCTTGTCCGGTATTGTTTGTGCATCGGTAGATCAAGGAGTGGAAGTGCCACCACCGTATCGTGACGATCCGTACTACCAGCACGTTGAACAAGGCAAGCGTAATCCCCCTCTGAGCATGTCTTATCCTATTTTCCGCAAATATTTTCTCCACTACAATATTGCATGCTGAAAGGATCGTATGGCCACCTAGAGGGGGGGGTGAATAGGTGCTACTCCAATTTTTAATTCTTTTTCGATTAAGGCTTGACTAAAAGGTAAATTCTCTATATATGCAACTATGGTGAATTTACCTATATGACAAGTTAAGTCTAAACAAGATAAGATACAAGTAGTAAATAACTAGAAAGGATTAACCGATAGGAAAGCACGCGGAGACAAGAATGTATTCCCGAGTTCCTCCTTTTTAGGGGAGTACGTCTCGTTGGAGGGGTGTGAGCTTCAAACTCAAGATGCCACAAAAGGCTTCACCCTATTCTCCGATGAACCTCGCACAAAAGCTCGGTCCACCTTTCTTTATCGGAATCCTCCAAAGCGGAATCCGGAGCACAAAAGCTCGTTACAACAACTTGAGGCTCAACCCACAAAAGGATTGGGGGCTCTCAATCACCAACAACACCTGCTACACAGAAGTAACAAGCAAGTGAAAACAACAAGATGCCTAGGTTTTCCTAGTGGAAACCCTAGGCTTGAATCCCTCAAGTGAATGAAGGGGAAATGAAGAACACTTCGGTGGAGTTGTAGATCCGGGCCTTCTCCTTCAATCCTCCAAGTATGAGTGAGTTTGGGTGGAGGGATTGGGAGATACAATGATTCTTGAGCTTGCAACAATGGAGTACTTCGAATCTGGGCGAGCTGCTCTTCTTGGAGAAGAAGCAGTCTTTATATAGGGGTCCCTGAAAATCTAACCGTTATGTGCAGAAAAACTGCACAGTGGTACTACCGCTGGGACAGCGGTACTACCGCTGCCTGCTTCCCTGCGGTACCTAGTGCACTGCAGAACCCAGCAGCAGCGGTACCTCGCAGAGGTACCGAAGTTGCCAGGCAGAGCGGTACTACCGCTGCACGGCCCGGTAGTACCGCTGGGATCGATCGATTAAAATGAATGAACCCAGCGGTAGTACGAAGCAACTACCGCGGGGTACCGTGACCAATACAGAGAGCAAAAACGGCCTAGCGGTACCACTGGCGGTACCACCAGCGGTAGTACCGCTGGCTGAAACCAGCGGTATCACACGGTACTACCGCCAGGAGGAGTACCAGCTGTGCTGCAGGAGTCCCGCTCCAGGTGGAGCGGTACTACCGCTGCGACAGCGGTACTACCGCCAGACACAGGAATGCTCACTGTGCTGATTTCCAGGGTTACAAGCTCCACAAGACATAATGTATCAACGAGATATATCTGCAATTGTCAAGCGCACATTAGTCCTGATAATGTGTTGTCATTAGACTCCAAAATAGATTTACGAGCAAGTATGCTCTTTCAATCTCCCCCTTTTTGGAGTATGATGATAACACATTAAAAAGGTTGACAAAATATAGGCCCACGCGACCTCCACCAAAAGTCGACGACGTCACCCGGATTTCTCACCAAGCTACGCGTTCCGGAAGTGGTCCTGATATTGCTGATCCAACAGCTCACAAGCCCTCAAAAGAAACACACCTCTGATCCAACGGCTCACAAGCGGTTGAAAGAAACACACGATCCGTGTGATTCTTTAGTCCCGGTTGGTGTTACCTCAGCCACGTGTCCAACTCCAGCGCTGCCCTAGCCACGTGTCCAACTCCAGCGCTGCCCTGGTCACACGTGTCCTACCTCAGCGCTGCCCTGGACACACGTGTCCTACCTCAGCACTGACCCGGTCACACGTGTTCGAGGATCACAAAAAAAAGTTGTACCCAACTTGCGACGATGACAACACAAAGCTCGGTACCACACTGGAATTGCTGCAATGGAAGGCGGAGAATGGCTTATCTGACAAGGGATTTGGGAATTTACTGAAAATAATGAAGAAAAAGCTTCCAACGGATAACGAATTGCCTGACAGTATATTTTCAAAATAAAGAGATGACTTTCAAATTTAAACTTTCAAATTTAAACAATATTAGTTAATGCATTTTAAATTGAAAATGGCAAAATGGTTAAAAGTTTGAATAGTTAGAACAATTATTTTAGAAAACAGAAAATTGCTTTGGATTAGTTTTGCAAATTCAAACACTTTTCATGTTGCATTTTTTTCAGATTCGAAAGTATGCAGAAGCTATTCAAATTCATATTCAAATTAATAAAGAGATGACTTTCAAATTTAAACAATATTAGTTAATGCATTTTAAATTGAAATGGAAAAATGGTTAAAAGTTTGAATAGTTAGAACAATTATTTTAGAAAACAGAAAATTGCTTTGGATTAGTTTTGCAAATTCAAACACTTTTCATGTTGCATTTTTTTCAGATTCGAAAGTATGCAGAAGCTATTCAAATTCATATTCGAATTAATAAAGAGATGACTTTCAAATTTAAACAATATTAGTTAATGCATTTTAAATTGAAAATGGCAAAATGGTTAAAAGTTTGAATAGTTAGAACAATTATTTTAGAAAACAGAAAATTGCTTTGGATTAGTTTTGCAAGTTCAAACACTTTTCATGTTGCATTTTTTTCAGATTCGAAAGTATGCAGAAGCTATTCAAATTCATATTCAAATTAATTTTCAAAATTTTGCGCGCAAAATTTTGAACATTTGAGCGCTGGAACGAAAAAAGGGACCTCTTGTACCGGGTGGTGGCTCCACCCGGTACAAGAGGCTCTTTGCGCGCGCTGGGGGAAAAGACCTCTGGTCCCGGGTCGTGGCACCACCCGGGACCAGAGGGAACCCTCTCGTCCCGGGCCGTGGCTCCGCCCGGGACTAGAGGTCCTTTGCTATAAAAACAACCGCGTTGACCCAGGTCGAGCCACGACCCGGGAGAACATTCATCTACACCGGCCCCCGCCGCCGCCGCGGTCGAGCCACGACCTGGTAGAACATCCATCTACACCGGCCCCCGCCGCCGCCGCTCTCGATGACGCCGTGAGGCTGCCCGTCGCGCCGGCGCCGCCCTCCGCCTCCGCCGCGCCGTCCTCCGCCTCCGCCGCGCCCCCCTCCGCCTCTGTCTCCTCTACGGCCGCGCCGCGTCGCCCTCTGGCTCCGCCTCTGCCGCCACGCTTCCGCGTCGCCTCCGCCTCCGCCTCTCTGCAGCCGCCACGCCGCAGCGCCGCCCTTCGCCTCCTCCGCCCACTCCACCGCCGGCGGCCGCCCTCCCCCGCACGCCGCAGCGCCGCCTCCGCCGTTGGAAGAGGATTTTTTTCTTTTTTTAGCTAAGTTAATTTTTTTTAGCTAAGTTAGTTGTAATTAAGCTAAGTTAGTTGTTAATTAGATTATCTAGGTAGATTTTTAGCTAAGTTAGAATTTTAGCTAAGTTAGATTTTTTTAGCTAAGTTAGTTGTTAATTAGATTATCTAGGTAGATTATCGTTATACAATACACATGAAGATCGCGTTGATGACACATACAAATTAAGTCGGGAAATCGGAAAGTCGTGAAGTCGGGAAGTCGTGAAGTCGGTAAGTCGTGAAGTCGGGAAGTCGTGAAGTCGGGAAGTCAGAACGGAAAGTCGTGAAGTCGGAAAGTCGTGAAGTCGGGAAGTCGGAACGGAAAGTCGTGAAGTCGGGAAATCGGAAAGTCGTGAAGTCGGGAAAACGTGCGAACTCCACCCCGGAACGGAAAGTTTTCACATTTTCCCGGTTTCACGTTTTCCCGGCTTCCCGGTTTCACGTTTTCCCGGTTTCCCGGTTTCACGTTTTCCCGAAAGTCGTGAAGTCGGAAAGTCGTAAAGTCGTAAAGTCGGAAAGTCTTTAAGTCGGGAAGTCGTGTAGTCGGAAAGTCGTAAAGTCGTGTAGTCGGAAAGTCGTGTAGCCGGGAAAGTCGGGAAGTCGTGTTTCCCGGTTTCACGTTTTCCCGGTAACACATACAATACACATGAAGTATCGCTCATGTTAGTTTAAATTTTGATATGGTATATTTGTTGATGTAATTTTGCTAAGTGTAAAGTTCGCTACATTGAATTATTCTGCTAATGCTATCATTGTTTTATTTTCTTTTGTAATAGTTAAGCAATGGACGATGGAGATGTTCCTCCCTTCCAAAACAGAGAAGGGGAAGATGTGTTGCTCGACTATATCCGGCAACCCGCGGATGGTGATGAACACATTGGAGCAGAAGAAGATGGCTCCGAGTTTTTGAACGACTCTGGTCCGGGAATGGAGGTGGAACGAAGCGTCCAAGGGCAAACTAGCACAGTTGGTGAACCCCCGCAGTCCGGCGTGGTATATTAAGCTTCTATTTGATCAGATGTAAAATTTTATTTGTATATATATATATAACAAATGTTTCTTCTTTTTAGACCTCCGCATCGACCCAAACTAGTAAACGAGGCCATGCCAAAGGGTTGGGAATAAAAGATCATTTCAGAATTGAGTCAGTCTCTTCAGATGGCAAACCGTTGGCGCCTCCGAAGAGCGCATCAATGTGGAGTTGTTGTCAGGGACAATGTTCCGATCAGCCTTTCGGAATGGAATCAGATAAAAAACTTAGAGGGCAATTATTATGTCACCGAGAGAACTAAAGATATATGTTGGAAGAAGCTCATGGCACATTTCACTCTGCCGGTGTTGGATAGTCCCGAAAGGACAGAAGCCATGACGGACAAAGTCAAGCATTGGGCTCTGAAGAAGATGGCTGAACAATTCAATAAATGGAAGAACAGATTATACCGTGATTGGGTTGACAAAAAGAAAGTTCCAGATTTCACTCGGACACTAGAGAGGCAGCGGGCTCACTGACCGGCATTTCTGCAATACAAGGATACAGAACTAGCCAAGAAAAGATCGGCAAAGAATAAGTTGAATGCAGCGAAGAAGATATATAATCATAAGTTGGGTGGAGGTGGCTACGTAACTGCCGAGCCTAAGTGGGATCGGATTGAGGCCACTATGCGCGAAAAAGGGATCATTCCAGTTACAGATATGTGGCCCCGTAGGGTCAGAAATTGGATACTTGCTCATGGGGGGAGTATGACGCATCAGGCGATGTAATAGTTGATGAAACGAAAGAAACTCCTATACCCCGGCAAACAATTCTGGATGCAATCGCCGATGCTCGTGAGGGAAGGTTTTTTCCCGACAGAGAATACGACGAGCTGTGGAAGGCCCTCGGTACTAAATAAAAAGGAGGATCTGTTCGAGGCAAGGGAGGTGTGACGTGGCATGAAGGGTTTCCTGAGGACCGTGACTCTTATAGAAGCCGAAAAAGAGCAAAGAGGAGGAAGGAGCAGGAGCAACACGACCGGTTGAGCAAAGTGGAAAATATCATTAGCCAACAACAACGGGAACTAGATGAATTGCGGCGCGCGCAATCTTCTCGAGGGGCAACTCATCAGCTGCAGCTGCAAGATGAGGGTCCGTCTCAACGGAAAAGTAGCGTGGCTTCCACGACGGTCGGTGTTGATGAGGCATCGAACCAAACATACCCCGTGGATTCTGTCACTGAGAAGAAAACTTGTGAGCTACATGAGGCAGTGAGAAACTTAACCATGAAGGCGGCGGACGGCTATGCTTTACCTTGTGATCTACAACACTGTATCGTGGCAATGAGATTCCAGATGGCTATGCTCGTGTCGGCGTGGATCAAGTTTACCCCGGATTTGAATCACTCGAACTTCAAATCCCTGGAGGTGATGATGAGAGGACATTGGGAGATGTCCAGGGTGGACTCATTCTATGGCCCAAGAAATTGATCATGTTTCCAGGCTTGACACCGCCGCCAAGGCCACCATCGCCTTCTTGATCTCCGTCGCCGCGTCAGCCGACTCCGTCGCCGCGTCACTCGCCGCGTCAGCCGACTCCTGAGCCGCGTCAGCCGACTCCTGAGCCGTCTCCACCGCCTCCGCCCACTAAGGCTAACAGTCGAAAGGGGATGAAGACCACCGCCATGGGTTCCCGACCCAAACCCCGACTTGAGCCCCTGCCAAAAGTACCGAAGGTTCCTCCCCCGAGACCTTACGACGTCGAGTGTACTCAAGAGGAAGCCAGGGTGTGGCTACAAACAGAATTGAGAAGACAGTTTGCAGAAATGGCTGAGAAAAGAAAACCTAAGTCAAAGGAAAAGTATTCAGAAGCTCAAACACAATTTGCTGTTAGTTTCCTTACTCAGCCATCGCAAATTTCGATAAATAGGACAGATGACTATGTACGGACTATGAGGAAAATTCCACCCAGCGGGAAAAGGAGAAGAGATGTTGCCCAACTCGGACATCAGTCAAATCAGTCCATCTCCCCGCTCAAGGTGGCCACTGATATGGGCTCTGCGCTTGAGAACGATAGCGCTTACCGCGCACAATTTGCTGCAGATATTGGTATTTCACTTTCTCAACTGGATGCAGATGATATCCCCCCTTATGGGACCTACTAGATGGACCTGGGAATACGGGAAGGATCTAGTGTCACTTGATGAGCTCCAGAATCTACCAACACAAATGACAAGACTGCATAAATGGTACAAGAATGTCACAAGTGAAGGTCGAATATTGATCCCGGTGAAAATTACAGATGAACATTTCAACGGTGCAGACGAGATAACTTTACCTATTGAAGAAATCTATCAGTTATACCAGCTTGACGCCCTCGACTTGAGCATGCTCACTACCTATTGTCTGTAAGTGATTCAATTCATTTATTTTCTAAAATAAAGTCTATAGCTTAGCTCGGTCATTGCCTGTTCTAATTATGCTCACTACGGTATTATGCAGAATGAAGAGCGATGAATGTGACAGAAACCGAGTGTTTGAGATTGGATTCATCGACCCAAGCCGAGTTAATGAAAAATTGCTACGTGACCACCACGAGGAAACGGTGAACACCTTGTTTAGGTCCATCCGGGACCAAAATTATAAAGGGAAGATATTGTTTCCTTACCACTTCAGGTAAGAGTCTTACTGTCTTGTACACATTGGTTTTTGCTTTCTCGATGTTAAGTGTAACTGATTAGTTACTGACATATATAAACGTGCGCAGCGCCCATTACATTCTGTTAATCATTCAAATCGATAGAGCAGAAGTTGAAATCTTGGACTCATTGCACTGGCCCAAAGAGCGGCACGAATATATCCAAGGAGTGCTCAAACGGTAATTTCAATCTTTATCGTATTACATCGGTCTCTTTCCTTCCATTCCTGAGATATCAAGTAACTAATTAATAACTCATTTATTCAATTGTTTGATGGGCAGGGTTTGGGAAGCTTTCCGAAAAGCTACACCTGGTCAATTTAAAGAGGAACTTACTTTTGTTTACCCCAAAGTAAGTAGTACGAGCTAGGTGTTCGCGCATCTCTTTTAATTCAAATTTCAATACCATCGTGATTGCTTGATTATTATTTGATTGAAATCTATTCTCGTGTAGTACTTGGATAGGCAGCCTCCCGGGACCAATTTGTGTGGATATTACGTCTGCGAGTGGATTCGCACGATAGTATCTGAGCGGAACCCAGGGACATTTATCGAAGTAAGTGAACAAATAAATTCACAATTTCATTTTATAACCATCAATTGTGTTGAGTGTCATTCATAATTTCTGTTATGATGATTGAAATTCATATTAATCTCCCTTCTTTTATAGATGGATTGAATGCGGAGGAACCTGCAACTAAAGGACCGCTTTCGACCAATTTGCGAGGAAATTGCGGGCTTTTTGATGAACTATGTCTTAGACATGAAGGGAAAATACAATGGCACCAGATCAAATTAGATGACGGGCTCTAGTAGTGGCTTCATGATCTCCATGTAATCGAATAGATGATGGTTCTAGTCCCTCTTATATATGACCTTTATATGTAAATTAATCCGGGAAACCGGGAAAACGTGAAACCGGGAAGCCGGGAAAACGTGAAACCGGGAAACCGGGAAGCCGGGAAAACGTGAAACCGGGAAGCCGGGAAAACGTGACGTCGACTTTCCCGACTTCACGACTTCCCGACTTCACGACTTCCCGACTTCCCGACTTCACGACTTCACGACTTTCCCGACTTCACGACTTTCCGTTCCGACTTCCGATTTCCCGACTTTCTCATAAAGCTTTCTCTTATGAATATTTTGATATGCTATATGTATTTTTCTGATTTACAGATAATTAACCGTATTTTTGCAAATTATTCATAATATACAACAACCGAAACGAAAAAAGCCACAGGTTGCCACGTGGGTGCATCTCTAGCTGCCCCCGCGTGGAACTCTTTGGTCCCGGGTCGTAGGACACCCGGGACAAGGGGGGGGGGGGGGGGGGGCTCTAGTCCCGGTTGGCATGTACCGGATGTCCATCCGGTCCCAGAGGCCTCTACCACCCGGGACTAAAGGCCCTGTGTGCACTAGTGTACCCTTCTTTGCATTTTTTTTTCTAAAGCTTGTTCAACCTCATATCACCTAGAACAAGTCATGGACTTCTTCAATGAAAGAATGTCTCATGGAAACATTTTCAACGAAATAAGAATCATACAAAATAGATTTATTGATCTTTTGATTTCTTTTTTCTCGTTTTTCTTCTTTTATCTTTAGATTTGCAGAACGAGTGTACCCCGTTGGTCAACGTTTAAAGTATCTTGGCGCAGGATCAAACTGTGGAACGGATCGACTGGAATTTGCAAAAATCCAGTTGTCTGTGATATAAAGAAAATATCGACAACCACTATGTGCATATTTTCTGCTCTCGGCACCAGTACTGCACGACGAACCGAATGGCTTACAATGGCTTGAAGTTTCTGTAGGAGATGACCGCGTAAAATGGGTCGGAGTTGGCCTGCCCGAACAGCCTCATCAGGGCCTCCAGCGGCGACGAGCCCGACTTCCCGCCGGCGGCGTCCGGGGGTGGCAGCCTCCTGACCACCTCCGGCTGCGTGAACCCTTCGACGCACTGGAAGTACTGTGTGACGAGCTGGACACGGCTGTAGGCCGACCCCTCCCGCCACGCGCCGATCGCCTTCTCGTAGAACATCCGGTCGCTGAAGCTCACGATGCACACTCCCCCTGGCTTCAGCACACGGTAGATCTCCGCGAAAACCTTGCACAGAAGAAACCATGACTCAACTGTACGTGTGGTGGAGAGAAGAAGAAGATAAGAACAGAATGGGTACTTTCTCAGGCGACTGCAGGTACTGCACGCTGACGGTGCAGATGACGGCGTCGAACGAGGCGGACTCCAGCTCGAGCCGCTGCTCCCGGTTGAGGTCGCTGACGAAGAAGTAGTCGAGGCGCGGGTTCTTGGCGAGCTCCTGCGCGTTGAGCCCGTGGCCGACGACGCGCCGGAACCGCACCTCGGGGGGCAGGTGACTCACCCAGGAGCTCATGAGGTCCAGCACGTCCGACTCCGGCTGCAGACGCTCCCGGTAGAGGTCGGTAAGCGCGGCGAGGAAGCCGTCGTCGACGTGCTTGACGAGGCGCGGGAAGGCGTAGAAGTCGCGGTCGGAGCGCGGGTCCAGCTTCGCGCGGCCCTCGGGCTGGAGCACCAGGCGCCGGATGCTCCCGGCCGAGGAGGGCGACGGCGGCGTGGTGCTGCCGGAGCATCGCAGCGGAGCGGCCAGGTGCGGCCGTGGAGACGGACGCAGCATCTGCGGCGGAGCGCAGAGCATGTTGCTCCTTTCTGATCTGTTCCCGTGGAGACTGGACTGGAGACTCACTCGTGTGGCGTTCCTTATGTCTGCATGAGTAGCTAGCTAGTCAGCTATAGTCAGCTAGTGTGGTTCACTGGTTGTGCACCTGTCCCTCGATCGGTGGCTCGGTTGTGAGGTAAAAATAAAATGCTAGCATTTCATTCTAAGCAAATTTCATTCTTATCTCACATTTCATTCTGTTTGGTTTGCTTCAAGATTCATGCTAGCATCTGATAAAGCCACCACGTTAAGCCACATCATCTAAATTAATTTTAGTAGTTAGATCTAAAATATGTGGTTAGGATTTAATGAAATATTAGTGGTTACGTAACATGACACGATAAGTTGTCCGTTTAAAAAAAACCAGCTAGCTGGAACGATATCTCCAAAATGAAAAAAAAAGTACTTTCCGCAACCTGGAGTAAACTAGATACCTTTGTTTTACTTTAACTGACCTAACGTACCTGAGAAAGGAAGGAACCTTCGTAAAGAGTTTGAAAATCTCGAAAAATTGCTCATTTCTTATAGACTTTATTTTGTAATCGTTGTAGTCAGTTCGTGTATCTTTACCATGTACTATTTGCTACTATAATATATGGTATTGATTGTCAAAAAATAAAGGTTCGTACATTTGTTTTTTTTTCTTTTCTAACTGACATAAGGTACCTAGAACGTGATAACTAGAAAAAAAAAATCTAAACACGGTGGCAAAGTGTATAAGCTGCAAAAAAAAAAAATATACAACTCATTAATAACATTTTTTACGGTTCGGATTAATATGTAAAACATTACGACACATATTTGTGCATACACGCCTTTACGTGCCAGCATAGTGCATGTACACATAATTCACGTGGATTAAAAAAGAGGCTGATAGGATGTTATCTGTATATTTAATCTAACTTAGACTCCTTAATTTGATTGGTAATGAAAAGTAAGGCCGGGTGTACCGATTGTGTCGGAAAAAAAAATGTTAGGCGTATTGTGTCAAATTGATTCTCGCAATTAAAACTGCTACGTCACGGAAAGAAAAGATAGGAATCCGAAAAAAAAGGAAAACTAATATCACATGTAGCAGTTATATAGTTATATGTGTATTGTGTGTGTTCATGATGAGTGGAGTACATGACTTTTTTTTCTAAGCACAAAATGTGATATCGACATACTATTACTATGACACTGACCAAAAAATACGTTAGTGCACATGGATACCAACGCACCCGATATTAAAAAAGGTAATTTGAAAACTTTAAAAATCCTGAAACTTTCAGTCAGACAAACATTATTAAGTGTTGTACCGTATAAAAAATTCGCGGGAGAGTAACTTTAATTTCACTATGGCTCCAATGATTGCCAAAAGAGATACTATATACATGCTATATTCATCATAGATTTGTATGTTTTGTCATGATTTCTATGAGAATCATTTCCCGACCAAACATTTTGTACGAATACAAGACTTAATCAATTTTTATCCCAAAAAAGATTAGGATATTTTTTACCTTTCATGTTTTTTTTACGTATATCAGATGCGCCAGTACCGAGAGCATTAGTCTGAGTACGAATACTTCCACAATATGCACACTCATACGTTGTTTTCTAATGACTAGAGTTGTGGAGTGTCAATATTGGCAAAGACACCACTATCGACGACAATGTTGTCTGCGTTCAAAACATAATACATATTCATAAGTATCACCACCAATAGATTATCTAGAAAAAATATGTAAGAATACTAATATTAAAAAAATACATGCCACAACGTATGGGTTCGATAGGATGCGGACACTAGAATCGACAACGATCACGGAAAATACGATTGTTGCGATACAAAGTGACAAAAGGCATGAAGAGGAGTTGTTATGAGATGCTAGAGACCTAGGGTCAGTATAGTTCTTACCTGGAAGCCTAATGAATCTCACAGTTTTCATATGTTCCTAATTATCGAGGATGTTGACATGTTAATAGAGATACAAGCTCCCTTATAGCCATCCAAACACACATTTGTTCTCTAAGACATCTACATTTCAAATTCTGATTTCAAAACATAAAAGAGTATATGAATGATGAATCTTGAGTACTCTGTTATGTTTGTATACCCCAAATAATTTCTCTAGACAACTATATGTATACAAAATCAATCAATCAGTCATCATAATTGTAATGGAATGTATCACAATTGATACATATTAATTACTGCACCCAAGGAAAATAAGTTCGATAAAGATCACGGAAACACCAGCTAGAAATTGGCATGCCTACCCTTATTGTTATTTCAGCCATAACAGAAAGACTTCTGTAACTCTCTATATATAATACCAACATTAACCTCGCCTATTGATTAGACACCATATAATTATGTAATTATGTTTACCAATTTAATATGAAGCACAAATGACAAATATATGTGTTTATAAAAGTGACACAATAATCTATTGTTCAGAAATTAAAGATATTGCCGACATATGTGATATATTATTTACCATATCATTTATGTTGGCGTCAGAGACATACTATTTTTTCTCACATAATGTGATATCCATAAAACACAATTTATTTCTCAGAAACTTTCAACATACTAAAGAAGATAAACTCACAACTTTTATTGTTATTTCCAAAATATGAAGACTTTTGTAACTACATATAATACTGATATTAACCTCGCCTAATACATCATATAAATATAGTTTGTTTGATAATCTTATATCACCCACAAATAACACATATGTGTGTTAGAGAAATGACGTAATAATCATTGGCCTGGAAATTACTGTTGATTAGAGATACTACGTACCTACGTATGTCATATCTAAGTTTGTGGCACTGATGGTAGAGCCGTATGAGTTCCTAGGACATAATATAATATCAAATTAAAATATAATTTAAAATTCCCTGGACCCTTTCATATTAAAGACGATACCCTCGCATTTGCGAGGGCCACCTTGCTAGTTTAACCAAAAAGTTCATAAACTAAATCCACTAGGTGTCAAGAGGTCCTTCAAATTTTGCAGCCCACACCTTACATTTTAAGCAAATTAGCAATCAACACATGGTCGTCGGAAGAAGTGTGCCCAGCTCACTTGGTTAGGGAAGTGGATGTACAACCCAACCACCCAAGTTCAAGTCCTCACAGATGCAGATTTGGGTTCTTACCATTTAACAAAAACCGCTATAGCGGCTTCCCCTACCGCATTCCTTTCCAAAAAAAAAAACACATGGTCGTCGGAAGTCAGCCAAAATTATCAGAGAGATTAAGAAATAAACAAATGTGAATGGGATATTATCGAGTAGTAATTTGATTGAATAGGTTTTATTTTTTTCATCAACATAAAAACTTGTTAATTAATTAGGATTACTTTAATTGGACCAGGCGCGTTTTTTCTAGCATTTTAATCACAAATTCTAAAAACTTCTCGATCTCGTTCTTGCTTATCGGGTGCTTACGTTTCTCGGCCGCACAATGTGGATCGAACGACTCATGCGGAATCATACCACTTTCGAGAGTTGGTGAATTTACTATCGGGCCTAAAGAGGAGGGTCACGCCATGTATGGCCAAGTGAGTATAAATAGTTAAGAGGAGTGTCTAAGTCTCTGTCAACTGAGAATTAGTTAAGTCTCACTTAATTTTAATATGTTACACTCTAATAAGAATATTTGCAGCGATGTAATGATTTTTCACAAAAAATGCACTGCTTATATCAAAGCCCGGAAAAAAAATGTAAAGTTTTGCACGGATTTCAATGCCGGATTGATGGTTCCTATCGCCTACTGAGACTTAACAAACGCTTGTCGCCGTCGACCGTGAGACAAAACAGGAGGATGGGTGATGGTCTGATCTCTCGTATTTCACTTAGTTCTTTGTGTTAAACATCATGTTTAAGACATTTCTATGTTTGGATGACCTATTTGCGATTGATACCACTTCCGAGAGTTGGCAAGTTTACCTATTATTGCACTGGTATCAGGCCTCTACACTAGTGGATGGCATGGATATTGGGGCATTTTGCTAGGGGCACTTTTCTTAAATGCCCCAAATTGTATCTAAAAGAGGGATTTTGATCAAAGTGCCCTAAAAACTTAACTTATAAAGGCATTTTTTGGAAATGCCCCAATAGGCATGGGCTTGTAAGGGCACTTTGATAAAGTGCCCCAATAGGTAGTGTCATTTGGGGCATTTTATCAAAGTGCCCCAATAGATAGAATTTTTTGGGGCATTTATCAAAGTGCCCCAATAGATGGGGTCTTTTGGGGCATTTATTAAGTTGCCCCTAAAACTCAGTACGTGCTAGATATTGAAACATGCATCAAGCTCGGTGGGGATTTGGCCTCGTCGCCTCCGGCTTTCGCAGCGTGGCACTGAACCGCATCATCTTGTTCACATCCTACGCACTCCGCATCCGTCGCGGTTGCGTCCCGTGCCATGGCTGCAGCGCGTGTCCTCGAACCGGGCCGTGCTACACAGTTAGAACAACGCCTACAACGGCTAAGCATTGAAACTACTTTGATTGCATTAGTTAGGGTTTATATTGTAAGGATGCATAATTAACTTTAAAAACTTATGAACAAACAAAAAGTCTAACTCGTAGATTCTTTTTAAAAGCGAAACAAATTATTTGTCTCTAGTGTTTATATTCTCAGAATGTATAACCTACTTTTTAAAAGATGTGAATCAAACGGAAGCCCAACTTTTAAGGATTTAATAACAAGACCTTCAACTTAAGTTATTACAAACAACGCCTTTGAAAATCATTAATAGTTTATGAATATCATGAGATAATTATTTCATGCATTTTCCTAGATTTTACTTGAATATTATTCATATTTTACTTATTTAATTTCAAACATTAACTCAAGACTTATTGAATTTTTAAATATGAGTAGACATCAATAGAATCATATTTGAACTCCTCACATACGAAAGTACTTAGTGATGATTTTTGATCTGTTTTTCATAAATTTTGGGATATATAGTTTTATTTGGATTTTGACATTTTAACGAATTCAGTTAAAAGGAAAATTTACTGGAAAAAACTAATGTGCCTTGTCCCGTATGGCCATTGGCCGAATTGACTACTACGGTTAGAGCATCTCTAGTGGAACGTGTATATCTGGACGTGTATATTTCCATATACACGCCCATATACACGTTGCTAAATTTTACACCTCCCAGTTTAACGTGTATCAGGACGTGTATATCAGGACGTGTATATTCCAACGGCTATATTTTCAAACGGCTATATTCCAACCGCTATATTTCCAACGGCTATATTTCCAACGGCTATATTTCCAACGGCCATATTTCTGGTCTATATAAACCACCCCGACCACCTCTCTACCTGTGACTTCTCTTCTCACTCCTAGATTTCTCTGTCGTCTCTCACGCAACACAATGAACACATCCTCTTGGGACATGAGTTCTTCGTCATCTTCATCTGGCGACGATGAACTCATACTTGCAGCATTCGCCGAGCGCGAGGAGGAAGAGAGGATGAACGCTCGACGCCATGGTGGTTCCAAGCATGGACGTCGGACAATCGATCGAGGAAGAGATGCCGGATTTGTTCTTCTGTGGGACGACTACTTCAAAGAAGTTCCCCGCTATCCCGAACATTTGTTTCGACGAAGGTTCGTAATTAGTACACTTCCCTGCTTTGGCCCATTTTTCATTTCCCTGTCTCATTTACTTTTTATGCACAGATTTAGGATGTCCCGTAATTTGTTCAACCGCATAGCTGATGGTATACTTGAGCATGAGAGAGAGCATGATTCTGATGGTTATTTTACGCAAAAAAGAAGTGCTTCTGGAGCTCTTGGGTTACATCCTCTGCAAAAGATGACCGCGGCAATGCGGATGCTAACATATGGAATAGCAGCTGATGGTGCTGATGAGTACATCAGGTCCGCTGAGGCTACTAATTTAGAGTCTTGCAAGAAATTTGTGATCAAAGTTTGTGAAGTTTTTGGGGAAAGGTACCTGAGATCTCCAAATGAACAAGACATTGCTAGGTTACTTGCAATAGGGGAGGAAAGAGGATTTCCTAGTATGTTAGGGAGCATAGATTGCATGCACTGGGGTTGGAAAAATTGCCCCAAAAAATGACATGGCATGTTTAAAGGCCATGTGAACGAGCCCACTATGATCTTGGAAGCAGTTGCTTCACAGGATCTTTGGATTTGGCATGCTTATTTTGTTTTACCAGGGTCTCTCAATGATATAAATGTTTTTCAACGTTCTCCTGTCTTTTCATCCAGTCTTAATTTATGCAACGAGTGATGTAATCCATGTCTTTGTAATGCAGTGCTATCAATAAAATATTTTTGCTTCACATAGTTCTTACAACAAAGTTCAGTACAAGATGTATCCGTATACGTCTACCGAAATGGAAAAGTTCAACACGAAAGTTGTGAGAAACATCAAGTTGAACATGCTCGTCAAAGGATTTTTCAAAACTTCAACCGAGTGTGACGAATTTGACAAAATTCGACCAAAAAAGTTCTGAACATCGGTTCGAAATTGGCAAGTTATGATCGATGAAACTTAAAACTAAGTACGGGAATGGAACCTACTCGTCGAGACGCACATATTTCGTGTACAAATTATTTCAAATCGAAATATATTTGTGCGAGATGGAGTAGCCATGTCAACACGTAGCAGCTACAGGGAGGATGCGCATGCGAATGTGAGTTCACGAGTGTGGATAGAGCGTGTTTATATCCACGACGCGTACGAGCGTGGATGGGCGTGGATGGTTTCCACGATCCTATACACGAGCTGCTGGGAGCTGTTTTGCTACTCCCATCGTGTATATGTACAATCCACGTCCATATAGAGGATCCATTAGAGATGCTCTTAGATTGAACCAACCGCACTCTCTCTCAACTGCTCTCGTCCCCCTTCTCTCTAGCGATTCCGTCGCCGCCGCCATGCCTTGCTCCGGCCGGCTCCGGCGCCGCCGCTATGCCTTGATCCGGCCGGCTCCGCCGCCGCCGCCCTCCGGCCTTGCTCCGCCGCCTCCTTATCACCGATTCCTCGCTGCTGATTCATACCGCTGCTCCCCAATCGACCACGCTCGCAAACCCTAGCCCTACACGGCTCGGTTCGCCGGCACTGCTCCCCGGGATCCTGCGCCTCCGCACCTCCTTCTACGCCTCTACTTCGACCACGGTACCCTCCTCGATCCCCAGATCGAGTACGCCGCCTCGGTGTTCTGCTCCCTGTCGACAACGGCTTCCACCTCAAGCTCCTGGCCGTCTGCCTTGACACCCCCGAGCGCTGCTCCATCTCCCTCAACCTCGGAACCTACGGGACGGTGCTCAAGCGCAACCCCGGCGTCGCCCCTTGGTGATGCTGGTCCTGGTGGGGTGGTTGTTGTTGCTGTCGCCGACGGGATGGCAGTGATGCCGTCACCGCAACCACGGCGACGCACACTCCTATGTCTACCTCCTCGACTCCGTCCACTCCAGCTCCACCCTACTCTGCTTCGGTTTCAGTGCCCCGAGGTGAGACTTCTTCTGTGACCGGCTGTGCCGATGAACTGCAGTGGTCGTGTTCAGAGTAGATTGTGGCGGTGCTGAATTGGAGCTTAACTAGTCTGTCTTCTAGATGATTAACTGCGTGTCGGCCGTTCCGGTGTCGGCGCCGTGGCCGTGTCGGTGCTGGCGTCGCGGCTGTGAGTTACCCTGCATTTCCCAGTTATACTTGTGTTCAGCTTAGCGCCTTATCCTGTTATAGTACTTATTCTCATTGTCACATGAAGCCTAAGGGTGTGTTTGGTTCTGCTGTGGATTCCAAAAAAGCTGCTGTGAACTGTGAGCTATGAAAAACCTGCTGTGAGATAATAACTGTGGCAAAGCTGAAAGTCGTTTGGCTCAAGCAACTGTGAAACTGTGAATTCTTATGTAATCATGTCTAAGACTCCTAAGACCGTGGGAGAGCCGTCGCTACGCCTCACAGGTCCACCAAATCGGACTACCTCCGGTGACCTTGATATCGTCGAACCTTCGCCAGAGTTGGCCGGACCTCGCCGGAGATAGCCAAAACCTCACCGGAAATCATCGTAATCATCCCGGATCTTTTCGGCACCTCGCCGGTGCTGCCTGGACTTCGTCGGAATGACATTTTGGTACTTACTGTGTATTTTTCTATAATGTGGAACACTTATAAATAATATGGATAGAAAGTAATATGTCCATTTATTACAAAAGATTTACGAATCACACAAAATAACGCTCATATAGAATTATCCTCTCTCAGCACACACATCATATTCCGCTCTCTCAATCAACATAGTTATGTCTCTCTCGCAGCAACAAGAGCATCAGCTATCCGATTACGGATATTATTCATTGTATCCTCGTGCTCCCCTTCTGTAACGTCATCTGGTTGTGCCTGCGCCGGTCCACGTGCCGCTCGGGGTAGATAGTCCTCATTTGCATCACATTTATCGAACTCTCTATCACACAGCTTGCTATCACGGATGAAATTGTGCAGCGCTAGGCAAGCAATGACGATATGCTTCTGTGTACGAGGTCGGAAACTTGGCATAGCTTTCAATATCCGCCACTTTTGCTTGAGGACACCAAATGCACGCTCGATGACATTGCGAAGGGATGAGTGCAAAAAGTTAAACAACTCATATTTCCCTTGGGTGCACGGTGACGACGAAGACGAAACTTTGGAAGATGGTATGTACTCCCCTTGAATGGAGCAAGGTATCCAGTTCGGTTTGGATAACCGGAATCCACAAGGTAGTATTTTCCTGTAAGCACCACGTTAGTATACAATGATAACAACAATAGTGATGACATAGGTAATTATGTAATACCTTTGGGAGGTACAGGAAATGAGGGAAAATTTGCTAATGCATGATTGAGGATCCTTGTGTCATGTGCAGAGCCCGGCCAACCAGCAACTGCAAACGTAAACCTCATGTCGAAGTCACATATTGCAAGCACGTTTTGAGATGTATACCCATGCCGACATGTGTGGTTAACTACCTCCTCTGCCGGCACTGAAACTGGCACATGCGATCCATCAATAGCACCAATAGCGCCTTTGAAATGAGGCCAGAAACGAGCTTCTTTAACCCTTTCATGTTCAGTACTAAAAGCAGGATCTCTAGGCTTGATGTTATCTTTCGCTAACTTGCGCAAACATACCAGTACTTCCTTAAACTTGGTATGAATTGTCCAAAGTGACCGTACAAAACGGTTTTCAGCCTGACAGAAAGCCTGAGGACCTCCAACAATCCATAAAAACATGGCTAGTGACTCGATTGATGAAACATTGTTTGTCGACTTCAAGCCATAGGTAGATACAAGCAAATCATGGAGTGACATGAAAACTTCAGTACTCATCCGAAACATTTTATAAAAATACCTTGGACGATTAAAGCACTCCATGACCCATTGAATTCCTGTTTGTTGAGCTTCTCTATATGGACCTTTGTTCAAGTACCGCTCAGTGTACAGATTACCTATGTTCCCCATGGTGGCAGCCTGCTTCGCAAGTTTAGCAAGAAGTAGTAGTCCCTCTTGTCCCTTTTTGGAAACATCTTCCATGTTTGCATCCATCTACACGAGACAATAACATATGGTAGCATCAATAATATTTTAGCATACGGGTACTATATTAAAATATCATGCAATAATTGTTCACAAGTAAAGAAAATAAATTGTTTACAACTCAAACAAATAAACTGTTCGACAACTCAAGCAAATATTTTTCATGAACACAAGGAACTGAATGGTTCACGAGTGAAGCAAATAAATAGTTCACATCTCAAGCAATAAATTGTTCTAGAGCTAAAAAAATATAGGCAATTCTAGGCGCTCTTTGTCGTCTCCTTTTCATGCTCCCTCTCAACCAAATCTTTCCTTTTCATGCTCCCTCTCAAGCAAATCTTTCCTTCCTTCATTTGTTTCGAGCAAGCTGAAAATCTCCCTAAATTCAGGCTTCACAATCAGCAAGGTGGCTGTGTGGAAGAGAGCGGTTTTTTCTTCAACACCACATTCTTTCACCAATTTCATGACATGCGCAATGGTAGGAACATGATTTGTTGGATTAGGAGTTGATGATGCTTCAACCGTAGAGGTTATCTTGTCCACTCCAGTCTCTATTTTGTGGCATGTTTGCTTGTACAACCGAAAGAAGGGACTCTTCTCATCTTTCTCTTCATTTGCTATTTCTTCCTTCCGCTTCTTATTTGCTTTTGGTTTATTCAACTTAATTTCAGCAGTCTTTGCTACTTCGACCACATCATCGTCACTAGATTCACCAGAGGACACATCTCCAGGACATGATGCGGTAGCCCCATTGACATGTACCTTATCAAAGAGTACATCCATATCTTCAATGTGCTTGGGCCCACGTTTTCTGAACTTCACATGGCTGCACTTGATGCCTCTTTCGGCATTGTTGCATCTCTGTAATTCATGAATTTACAAGTTAGTTACCACAAACAGAAAATTCATGGAAAACAGAAATATTTATATTAATGCTCATGACAATTTTAATAAATCTCACCTCAAGATGTTCATCCCACCATGTGGCAGAGCAATCAACAGTTTGCTTGGCATCATCCCAGCCTAGCCCACTAGCAGCAATTTTTAGCTCCATGAATATTGTGTAATCTTTTTTCATACTGTCCCATTTGTTTTTCAATTGTAACTTGGTTAGCTTCTTGCCGGATCTTGCTTCAAACTTAAGTATCAGGCTCTTCCAACCTTGGGGAGTAAAACAACCTAAAGGCCTATTTCCAGCATTAATCTCTTCCTTGCAAATGTCAATGAAGTGCTTGACATTCACAGCATCCCAAGCCGCCTTCTCACTCATACTTCAATAAATGAAAAAGAATTGAATATACGTACTCACAATCATATGTTCATACTGACAAAAAAATATGCAGGTTCAGTCGCCACAAGGCATCAATCCAGTCAAGCTAGCTAGTTTGTACATGCAGGTTCAGTCGCCGCAAGGCATTGGCTAGCAGGAATAGAAGGCCATGTACGCACGCATCTTGTTCCTCTAGTCGAGTTAATTAGGAATAATGTACGGCTACCGGTGTACAGCGAGCTAGAGATCATCATTAATCTGCGATCTTTATATTATTCTAACCCTGATCTTATCATGGAACCACGCGCAGTAGCATCAGCACCCATCAACCATACACATACAGATATCTCTACACATGGCGTACAGATTGAATACCAAAAATAAAAGACTGGTCAGATTAGAAGGCGTGAGCGAGAGAAGGCTACCTGATACGACGAGAGAAAGATGATTTCGGCCGGCGGTAGATCTGGCCGCGCTGTTCCTGATCGGTGACTTGAGCGAATCTTGGAAGCTAGCTGGTCTTCGTGAGGGGAAAGAGCGGGGACGGGAGCAGTGGTAAGGGATGGAGACGAGGAGGCACATGCACAGTTGGAGAGGCGCCGTGCTACCGTCGGCCGGCCGGAGAAGTGAAGCGCAGCCAACCCTAGCTCCGCGGGAGCGCCGCCATGCGAGCAGCAACACGATGGGAAGAAAATAACGAGCGGTTAGGGAATATGGCGCGCGATAAGTACGAGGTGGAAACATATAAGCGAAGGGGTACAACTTATCGGTGGCACTGGTGGGTAATATTTGTCCAAAGTTGAAATCGGAAGCAAGAGAAGCAGGGGTATACCTGCTTTACAAATAACACTACGAAAAGCAGGCTGCTTTTCTAAAATCTGCTACGAAAAATACCCGTTTGGTTAGCTTTCAGCTTTTTGACAGCAGAAGCAGGTTAGAAAAGCAGAACCAAACATACCCGTACAGTATGGGTAGAAACATGAGGGTACAACTCTGGGATTTAATGGGTGTAAAAATAAGGATTGCTTGAATTCTAGGCTAGCTCTGCCACGCGCTGGTTGGGTGATCCTTCATGTAAAATTGCCCTCTCCTAGCCCCTTTATCAATATGTGATGCATGAGTAGGTTATGTTAGTGCTATTTGCCTATTTCCTTCATGTATTAGATGTTTGAACAGGATCCATTCCATCGAGCCGAATCATTTGATTCATTTTCTCATTATTCCAGGGTTGAGCCATGCTATACAATTATAGTGAGGTACGCATTGTTGTTTACTGGAAGATCATGTTTCTGTCATGTCCATGTTCACTTGGCAATTTTAGAGCACTAATGTAGGACCTGTTTTTACTATTTGGAATTGATATTAGGGATTTTGCTTAATTCACCCATTCTGTCTCATAGAGCTAGCTTGTATTAGATGAGTGGCATTTCCAGTGCTATGGACATGGCAGTTTGGCCGGTCTGCAACTGCAAATGCCAAATTGCCAATACTCTTTAATCTTTTGTAGACTAGACTAGCTGGCTAGCAGTTTGTACAATTTCTGCATACAAGATATGGTTAAGTGAAGTGTTGTCTAGTCTGGATATCCTGTTTGGATGATCTACTCATCCAACCATCTGTGCTGATCTTATAATCCTTTAGATATTTGATTTTGCGATTTATGTGTAGATGAAACACTACAGTGCATGTATTTTTTGTTGATAAATATATTATTTACTTGATGAAATAGCTTGGATTAGCAAGTTTGCTTGCTGTTTTAGATGATATAGATGTTTTTCTTGCTTGTTCTTAAGCTATAGCTGGTTAGATAAGGAGCGAAGTTTCTGCTGTATTTGTTTGTTTCTTAGCTCAACATGCTAAAGATGATTTGAAAAATATTATTCTGTTAAATTATTTCTTTTCATCTCTGGGCGTTTCTAAATATGTGGGGCATCCCATACTCTTTTGTTGTTAATTGGCTTATGCGTCTGTTGTTCTTTTTCTATGCTGAATTGATCCTGCTGCTTACAAAGAAGGCGAGTCTACCAACATCCAGGTATGATTTGCTTGATTCTATTTAGGCGAACACGGGTGTGCTAGATAGGTAAGCAAAGCAGCAGCCAGAACCCAGAACCCCTAATCACATAGAAACCCAGTTCGATTGTAAGATATTCACCTTGACCAAACCTCTTGGTCTAGTTAAAATTATATACTTATCTGAATATAACTGTATTTGTTGACTACTGAGCTTCCCTCAAATTCAGGATGACCTATAATATGTTGATTAAAAGTCTGATGATTAATACGGACATGCATACAGAACCATTATTTATCTGCAGTGACCTGCTTTACAATGATGTGGCTAAACCAAACAACCTTTCCACTTACATTTACTCTTTCTCATCGAAGTAAAATCATTTTGCTTCTATATTATGAACTCATCTGACATAATCATCTATCGGTTCTCCTTTGCTTTATGCATTACTCTAGATGCTAATCACAACTTGGATGGTTTCCAGAACAAGTGACTAATATGAGGAAATAAGGTATGCCATTTTTTTCTATTTCTTATGCCCTGAATACAAGGATGAAAATGTGCATCCTCTTTTCTTAATAATATCCCTCAAAAATATTATTTGCAGTCATACTTTTGTTAGTGTAGTTGTTTGATTGTTTCCGTTAAAACACTTTGCTTCCTTGTCTTGCACAACATTAAAATGGTCTGATTGTCATCAAAATCTGCAACCTATGCTATATTTTGCAACCTTCTCTGGAAATGCTTGATTTTCCAAGTTGTAACACATGTACTGCCATTTGGCAGGTGTTCCAGGGCTTGCCAGCAGGTTTACATGATCCAGTTTTACATGTTCCAGTGACATTTGTACTAGCCGTAGTATACATGTACTTACACTGTTTACTCTCTTTTCAGGACAAAGTTGGCACATGGTTTGCTCTCTGTTAAATATTCTGCACCCATGCAGGAGGTAATAATTTACTATATACTTACATCTCAATCTTTTGTTGTTTGTACCTTCCCCTTGCAATTATTGTGTTCATGTGGATTGCGGGCATAATTCAATCTGGATTTGACTGCTCTGCTGCCTAATTTTAGTTTTGAGCAATGCATCTTACGAAGTATGATTTAACGCAATTGGGGATTTTCTTTGAACTGATGCAAACCATGCTCATATATGCTAACTTGAATTCCCCAGATAATTATCTTTGGAATTGTATGATAATTTAAAATCCGCAATTTTGTTGGATAGAAACTGCATATCTAATGAAAGGAAAGGATCTTTGAGGTATCTTTAACTGTGCTACTCCAAGCTTCCTGATGAACAAATCACTAATGGTAGTTAATGCTTTCTTGCTTTTGAGTAGTCAAGGGTCAGTTTCTGTGATAATTGTGTTGTACAGCAATGGTCCCATAGTACTGTTGTGTTATTCCCACGTTCTGGTTTTCTGCTCGCCACTCATCAGCAAATTTGGTGTTGATGCACAGAGTGTTCTATTGCTATTTTACAGGGGCAAGATGGAATACTTCCCCATATATTTAAGTCAGTTATTGCTGCAGGTCCCCCTGAATTTTCCAGTATGAGGCAGGAGGTACTTTTATGCCTATTGGCAAAACCAACCCTTTCTACTTTTCATTAATTTCTTGATTTTGCAGCGAAATATCTGTGTTTATTTGTTGACTATGCCACTACATGCGCAGGCTTGACGTCCTCTGGAACATCGTCGACCACCTTAAGCTATCAAGGACTCCGCCGACCTCTGCGCCGCCGTCGAGCATATACAGGCACCCTATCTCTCTCCTGCCCTCAGGCGTATGATTGTACTGTTCGGTACAAGTTGTAGTTCTCGATCAGTGTCGTGTACCAGTGCTACATGAAGCAACCGTACCAATTGCCATGAGGTTATTCTTATCGGTTGTCAAGTACTTAATGTAATTGAAGAAGTTCCCAATCTTTAGTGAGTTACGTTTGATTCCCTGTCCTGTATATTGTGATAACGATGTGGAATATATGATTTTGAATCATTTGCCTATTTATGAATTCTGTGTAATATGGAAAACACATATTGAGTTTTCGGGTCAATTTTCATAAGTGCCACGAAAACTTATTAGAGCACTTCATCGATATGCCTCAACAAGAAGTGCCCTAAAAACCTTTTGGGGGCACTTTGGAGAAATGCCCCCAATAAGTAGATGGGGCAGTTTTCAAAATGCCCTAAAATCTATTGGGGGCACTTCTGCGAAGTGCCCTAAAAGGTGTACATTTTGGGGCATTTTTTCAAACTGCCCTAAATACTTTTCCAATCACCAGTATATTGCGCACTTAAGAAAGTGCACTAATAAGCTTTTAGGGCATTTATTGAACTTTTTGGGGCACTTCAAATGCCCCAAAATCCTTACCGTGATGTAGTGCTAGACGAGGGACACGAGTATGGCAAGTGAGTATAAGTAGTTAAGAGGAGTGTGTGAGTCTCGGTCAACTGAGTTAAAATTGTGTACATGTCTAGTAAGAATATTCGCAGTGATGTAATAATGTTTTCACATAGTGAAAAAAGGACACTGCTTATTTTCAAAGTCCAGAAAATGTAAAATGTTGCACAGATCTTAATGCCGGATCTATGGTTCTTATCCCCGGTCGAGACTTAACAAATTGGCAGTCGGATTAGCAAAACCGACTAATAACACATCGCTAGGAGTATAGCATTATGTAGTGGAAAGCGTGCTCTCCGATTCGGTTGCAAATTCTTCTTTTTTTCTTTCCGAGTAAGAAAATGAATTGATTTTGCTCCGCGCTGCTTCCATCTCCGATTCAACCTTGGTGTCCGATTGCTCTCTCCCTATGAATTGATCGATTCCTTAACGTAGTTTCCGTACTTTTCCAACTCCGATTTCAGCTCCGTCTCGGGTTGTTGTACCTGCAACTCTGCAAGTCCAGGGCTATATATACTACGCGGTGACCAGCGACAGCAGCATCACAAATTAGAACCCGTGATTACTCGGTTGGCCGGTTGACCTAACACGCCGGCATTGAAGCTAGCACTACTCCATGTCGTCGCAGAATCGCTTCTCGCTGCCGGTGATGCTCGTCTTCTTCCTCGTGCTACTCTTCATCGGCGGCGCAGCCTTCACGGTTCATCAGAAGGATCAAAGTGGACTGTCAGTATCACGAGCGAGCAAGTTTGCTGAAAATTCTTGACCAGTCCCACGTAAGATGCTGCGGGTAGTCCACCGAACGGGCGGCTCGGCTCTACCGAGAAGCATCGTGCATGGCACGTCCGATCTGGAGATGGTAGCCATGGTCGGCGACCCTGAGCAGCAGCAGCACGACGGCAGGCCGTCCTCGAAGAGCCTCCTTGCGATCCCGGTCGGCATCAAGAACAAGGCGGCCGTGGACAAGCTCATCACCAAGTTCCCGGCCGACAGATTCACGGTGATGCTTTTCCACTACGACGGCGCGGGGGAGGAGCAGTGGGATGACCTGGAGTGGTCGCGCCGCGCGGTGCACGTCTCGGCGCGCGGGCAGACCAAGTGGTGGTTCGCCAAGCGGTTCCTGCACCCGGACGTGGTGGCGGAGTACGACTACGTGTTCCTGTGGGACGAGGACGTCGAGGTAGACGGCTTCGACCCCGTCCGGTACCTCGACGTCGTCAGGAGAGAAGGGCTCGAGATATCGCAGCCGGCGCTCGACCGTCAGTCCGAGATCCACCACGGCATCACCGCACGTGCAACCAACGGAGGCGACGTGCACCGGCGGTTCTACAAGGCGGCTCCGACCTTGGGAGGAGCAGGAGGGTGCGACGTGAGCAGCACGGGGCCACCGTGCGCGGGGTGGGTGGAGGTGATGGTGCCGGTGTTCTCCCGCGCGGCCTGGCGCTGCAGCTGGGGCATGGTCCAGAACGACCTCGTCCACGCCTGGGGCCTCGACTACAAGCTCGGCTACTGCGCGCAGGGCGATCGGACGCTCAAGGTTGGCGTCGTCGACAGCGAGTACGTCCTTCACAGGGGAGTCCCTACGCTGGGCGGCACGGAGGGCAAGGGCGCCGCTTTCCGGGTTGCCGTCAGGAGGCGATCGTTTGCTGAGATGGAGATATTCAACAGGAGATGGAAGGAAACTGCAGCCAATGACGCGTCCTGGACAGACCCTTACCCGTAGCCAGCTTCGAACCAGATGATATGTGTAATTACTAAGTGCATATATTTAGCTCAGATCCCATGAGATTTTCAAATGTTCTTGTATTATTGTATAGCATGACAAATTTGTGCCATATATACGCATTATGTTTGTTTTTCCAACAAAATTGGTTTGTGGAATAACCAATGAGATGTGTACTAAAAATGTTGTCGAATACTCTTACCATGCAAACAAAAACAACTCAGTCAACGAAGCGCACTTAATCAACTGACTAATGTTGCAGAGCCGCGCTAGGCATCTTAGTCCTGCAGGCAAGCAATTACAAATCCAAATTAATTAGACCGATTTTGTTTATTTTGCATTTCAATCAATAATGCACCAGGCAGGCGTAAGTGCCCAACTCGGTTTTGGAGCAAATTCGTGACATATATAAGCTCTTTGCATTCACTCCACCTTTTTCATCAAAAATGGTTTGCCAGAATAACCAAAGGGATTTATACTGAAATGTTGGGAAATGCATTAAAACACAAGTAACTATCTGCAACAAACAATGAACTAGAAACCTAGAAAACAAGCTTGCTCAATATACTTTCTAATACTATAATGTTTCCGAGCAACGCACGCATAAGAATCATAAATTGACAAGATCGATTTTCTGAAATTTGCATTCCCATAAGCGGTTTTGCTTAGTAACCAACTTTGAGTTTTACCAAGTTACTGTGTTGAAAAGGCCGAGATTTTGCATCATCAGAGAGCGCCACACGAGTTTCGACCTGATATGATGATTGGTTGTCTTACATTCTCTTGAATTTTGCAACTGTTTTCCACAACCCAGGCATCGGTAATCAACTGACTACTGAGTATACTGACTAATGTTTCAGAGCCGCGTTAGGCACCTTAGCCCTGTAGGCAAGCGATTACAAATCCAAATTAATCAGATCGATTTGTTTATGTTGCATTTCAATCAAAAAGGCACCTGGCAGGCGTAAGTGCCCAACTCGGTTATGGAGCAGAAGTCCCAAACACAACCTGGCTTGTACAGCATAGTTTGTGACATGTATAAGCTCTTTGGATTCACTCCAAGTTTTTAAACAAAAATGGTTAGCCAGAATAACCAAATATATGTGCTCTGAAATGTTTTGAATACATTCAAATGCAAGCAACTATCTGCAAGAAACTATGTACTAGAAACCTAGAAAATAAGCTTCCTCAATAAGCTTTCTAATGTTTTCGAGCAACGCACTCAACTTTGCAGTTTGGCGAGGGATTACACATCAAAATGTTTGTATAACAACATAAGAAGCATAAATTGACAAGATCGATTTTCTGAAATTTGCATTCCCATCAGTGGTTTTGCTTAGTAACAAACTTTGAGTTCTACCAAGTTACTATGTCGAAAAGGCCGCAATTTTGTATCACCAAAGAGCACCATGCAAGAGTTTGCGACCTCTGCTATGATGATTGGTTGTTGCAACTGTTTTCCACAGCACAAGCAGCAATAGTCATTGTAAAGATTCCAAGATTAAGATGGCCTCAAACGAGTTTGTCGTTTTGCCTAAAATGAAAAGAAATATCACATGAAGTTGTAAGCTGAGATGACCAAAAGAAATGACTACATAGGGATTGTGATCATTTTCTAAGAAAAGGGAGCACTGCTCCCAATTTCATTGATGAAATTAATAAGACAGTCATAAGTTTAGGTTACAAGCTGCAATCGACCACAGGCATCCCCGACACAAATGCTTTCCCGCAGCTTTATCGAACCTCTATCAGGAATCTAATGTAGCCAGACAACCCGGCGGCTAACATCCTTAACATCTGTTACAGCGGGATCACTATAAAAACCATGACAGTAAGAGAAAAACATTACAAGTAAGAAAACATTCACATGACTGCAGCTAAACTTCAACCGACACTAAAGAGTTTGTCCTCTTAGCCAGGATCATCTGTAAGCCTGAGTTAAAAAAGATCATAGCCCCCCACCCACCCACCCCCACACACTCTTTCTTCATGTGGAACACCTCAGCGGCCACCATTATCAACATCTTTGCCCTTCCGACTTACATTTTTTGTAATTTCCAAAGAGCCCATATCAAGGCAGCCACACCTGCAAACCAGACCAAATGCGAGATATGGTGAGCTACAAGAAAGATAATACTGGTAGGATCCTCATGATAGATTCCTTCAAAGCATGCCTTATTTGTAATTTCCAAAGAGCCCATATCAAGGCAGCCACACCGACCGGAATAACGGCCCTTACATAACAAGGAAACTTGGTAAAATCTCATCAAAACAGTCAGGTCTATCTTTCAAGTCAAAAGCACACTTGACAACATTTCAACATAATGATCAACATGACATGAAAAGAAAACGTGTTCAATACTTTCATCTCTGCTGCAAAACATACATCCAGCAATACCAAACCACACTCTCTACTAAGCAACACATCCTTAGTCATAATACTTCCCAAATGTTAACCGTAAGAGGTATCTTCTGTAAGCGGACAAGGAATTTACCTTATTTTGAAAGCAACATACCGAGAATGTACATTAAACACACCTGAAGATGTGACAGTCCATTTACATCTATCCTCATCATCATTTAAGTTTACACAATTACACATATGTAGCATTTCATACCAAGACTTTCGCTAGACCCCCCCCCCCCAAACAAAATTCCTACTAAAGTTCAAGCATCTCCACCCTTCAGCAAACTCCCTAGCAGAGAAATATTCTTACTTTGCGGTAGCCGATAGGTCATATAATCTTGGAAACTTAACAGACAAACTACACCCCCCTATCCATACATCTTCCCAAAACTGTGTCCTTCGGCCATTACCAACTAATTTCCTACATAACTGAAAGAAAATGTCTCTAACTTTCAAAATTCCACTCGAGAAATGACAATGAAATGGTTTCAAACTTACTTGAGACAGAGTAGACTATGTAAATACTTACTTCTAACAACATCTTGCCAAATACCTTCCTCATTCTCAATTTTCCACAACATTTTTTTTGTTTGTCCAGTTTTCCAACAGGGAAGAAGCTGTGACAACCAGGTGGCCCGGACTATCAGACACTATAAAATACATGTACGTACGTATGTAAATCACACAAGAGGTAAGAATATGAATGAAATTGGAATAGGAGTATCTACCGGATGTAGCTAAGTTTCGATATTGTAGAAGAGGAGGGCGTTTTGGCTCCCGAGGTCATATGCTTCTGATATATTAGACAAAATTTTAAAAATAGTAAAACGTTTCCAAAAAATCTTAAGAAAAAAAAAACTGGTGACGAACATATACATGTTTGCCAAATACGTGCCAAGTTTCGTGATGAAATAACATGCGTGGTGCGCTGTGCAAAAATAACAAAATTCTGTGCTCTAAAAAATGTTTTTGAAAATCCCATTTCAGTCACTGATTTGTCTTTTTTTGCTCTAGATACATATGTTTGGTAAGTACAGGGCCGGTCCTGAGATTTTAGGGGCCCAGGGCGAAACTAAAACTTGTGGCCCCTAATTTCGACATAATAATAATAATATTAATGAATTTATGTATAAAACAAAATTTGATAATATCTTGTAAATACGTCTATAAGAAGGAGCATATCATCAAAAACATTATACATATTACCTTAAAAATTTCTTCTAACATTTCTCGATGCGAAGTCACTTATAATAGGGTCGATGTCAATGTCATCCAATAATTGCTTCTCGATGCATAATGTTGCCAAACCATTTAACCTCTCTTGAGTCATCGTGGACCTCAAATAGTTTTTCAATAATTTCAACTTAGAAAAACTTCTTTCAGCTGATGCAACCGTCACGGGCACGGTAAATAAGATGCGATAAGCAATGGATATATTAGGATAGCAATTAACTTCTCTCACATGCTCGAATCCTCAATTCATTCCACTTGTTCATGTTATTAATATGCTGGACGCTTTTCTCATGTTCTTTAAGCTTCTCAGTAAGATGCCTCCAATTTCGAAATCCATCATGTGCTAAGGAACTCTGAATCCTATTAGTGCTAGACTTGAAGATCTTACAACAGAAGCAAAATATTCTATCAACATCCTTTGAATAAACTAGCCATTTTCTATGATGTTTCTCTCCATTGTTTAATGACCTATAATAATGATCATATGAAAAATGTCTTGATTCACATTCTGGATCTGGAGGGTACTCCATGTTTTCCTCTCTAATAGGTCCTTTCTCAACTAAGATGTCTCTTACTTTATTATCAAGATTATCCCAATTTCTTGGATCATAAATATCCGAGGTATAAACTGGTTCTTCATCAACACTAGCAGATTGTGTATGTGCATCCGATGAATTAGGTACATTTTCAGGGCCACTTACATTGCTATCGCCGATGTTGGTGTCAGTATTTTCTTCTTGCTGCTCAGATTCAAAATTCTCATTTGGTTGTTGCTCTTCCTCCACTGCAACTATCGCCAACTCATCATTTGGGTTTATCGAAACACCAGTATTACTCTTAAGAAACTTGTGAATAGCTCCTTGCTGGGATTTTATCAACTCGGCAACACGCTTTGCTTTTTTCCGTTTAGCGGCACCAGAGTCATATGTTCTGGACGACATGGCAATGCACAATCCCTGCTGGAAAAAATACATAAAATGTCAAAATTTAATTATACCGGGAGGGAGCAGAAATTCAGAACACACAACTAATATGTCTCTGTACCTGAGATGGTCGAGTCGGTTTTGTTCACGCAAGTGAATACTGAAGTCTGAAGACAGAAAAGACCAAAATCAATGCGACGTTCTTGCAATCGGGGGCCCCGGAAGTTCAAATCTGCGAGGCGAATAGCTGGCTGTTCCTTCCTCCTGCGATGAGAGAATGAAAGAGGCAGACTGCAGACAACGTGAGGGAGATGAGATTGAGAGAAAGACGGACAGTCGGACAGAGCGCTGAGCGCGTATGGATTAGTCTGTCAGTACCTCACGTCGACGATGTCGTCGAGGGAGCCAGCGCCGATGACTTGGACGGACAGAGCGCCGAGACGCCGAGAGCGAGCGACGATGGCTTGGACGGCGGGCGGCGATCGCAACTGACGCTTATTGGAACGATCGATCGGCGGAAGCAGCAACCTAATTCCTCTCGTGCGACCTGACGTCTTGCCTCCCTGACCACGCACACAGATGGCCCATATAGTCCTTTTATTTTTTCTGCTGGGCTAAAAATACACATACGTAGGTATACAGCCTGGGTGGGGGCCCCTGGATTTTGGGGCCCGGGGCGGCCGCACACCCTGACCCCCCCAGGGCCGGCCCTGGGTAAGTAGGTAGAGTGACTTATATTTTGATACGGAAGGAGTATATGTTTGTCTGCAAAAAGATTTTTTTGAAATGTTTACTATTTTATAATTTTGTTTATTATATCAGTAGCATATGATAGTGTCTCCAAAAAAATTTGTTTTTGAAAACATCGCGTCATGAAGTGTGGATGCCAAAGGACAAGTGAAAAACTCTGATGAGGTTCCCAGATCATCGTGCCTGGTCTCTGTCTAGTGTCTACTGTCTAGTGAGCGGCCGGTGGTGACAGGCGGCGAGCTGCTCCGGCAGTATGGCGTCTCTCCGCTACTCCGCTCTACGGCGTGCGGCTCCGAGCCTCGGACACCAACCGACAGCGACAGGTTCCACGCCATTGCCGGGTCAATCCCCCTACCCCGTCCGCTCTCCACGCCCTACCGCGTCATCGCGTACGCAGCACTTCAGGCATAGCTTATCCAGCCGGCAAAGTTCCCGATTTTCTCCTGTTGGCGATGACGGGGCTGCAGGAGGAGACTTCGCGGGGCCCCGGTCGCTGTCGCTCCCTGTTCCACTTCCACGCTCGCGTCATAACTCGGGCAGCCGCGGCCTCCTTCGCGGCGCAATGCAGGTCGTCGCCGCACACGCTTCCCCGCGGCAGATGACGACGACGACGCATCTCGAGCGCGGGGCCCTGCTGGTCGGCGGGCGCGAGCTCCTCGCCGGCGCCCGGCCGGAGGTCACCCTGCGCCGGTGTCGCCGACGCCGCCCCGGCCGCCGCGTTCCTCGGCGCCAGGGCGGCCGCGCCGTCCAGCCGCCACGTGTTCCCTCTCGGCACCATCACCAAGTAGGTCACGTATATGGCTTATTATGCTTGTGCAGTTTGTCCGACGCACTCGAGGTTCGTGACCGATGGGTGCCGTGCAGAGGGTGGAGGTGGCTGTCCCTGTTCAGGTTCAAGATCTGGTGGATGGCCCCCAAGACGGGCGCGGGCGCGGCGGGCGTGCCGGCGGAGACGCAGATGCTGCTCCTGGAGACGAGGAACGCTGGGGAGGATGCGGTGTACGCGCTGATGCTGCCAGTTCTGGAGGGGGATTTCCGGGCCAGCCTCCAGGGAACTCCCCAAGATGAGCTCCAGTTCTGCTTCGAGAGCGGTAGGCTCCATTTGACTTGCTGCAGAATGTGTCTGCTGAAACTTGTGGCTAGACTATCTCAAATCGTAGATTGGTGGACTGTTTGGCAGGTGATCCTGATGTGCAGACAATGGAAGCCGTTGATGCGGTGTTCGTCAACTCAGGGGATAATCCTTTCAAGCTCATTAAGGAATCTATCAAGTAACGTCATGCTCTAAATAACGACATGGACTTCCCTTTTGGTTCTATGTGGAGGTGACTTACTTGCTTCTTTTTTAGGATACTGTCCAAGATCAAAGGAACTTTCAGTCATATAGAGAATAAAGAGGTATCTATAAGCTACTTTATTTGCACTTTTTTCACCTAATTAGACTATCTGACAAAGGTTGTTGATCTAGCACATATTTGTATTGCTCAATGTTGACAAGTTTTCTTTATGTAAATTTATCACAAATGCCAGGTCCCTGCTAACTTGGACTGGTTTGGGTGGTGTACTTGGGATGCATTTTATAAAGCCGTTAACCCAGCAGGGATTGAGGAGGGCCTTCAGAGGTAGACACGAATTGAGTTTATATGTCATCTAGAAATGCCGGTTATGTAATTTGCCGCCTCCTTCATTTGGTAGTTGTCACTGATGATGCATTCCCTGTAAAATAGTTTGTGTGAAGGAGGCGCACCACCAAGGTTTCTGATTATAGATGATGGCTGGCAAGAGACAGTTAACGAATTCAAGGAAGTGGATGAAGATGGCCCTGAAATGACTGTGTATGTATTTCATCCTTTGCTAATACATACAAAATGTGTACCATGTCTGATTTTCACTGTAATATTGCCAGGTTTGCAGAAAGACTGGTTGGTCTGAAGGAGAATGATAAATTCAGGGGAGAAGCCTGCAAGAATCTTGGAGAACTTGTCAAAAAAATCAAGGAGACACATGGAGTCAAGTACTAAAATTCTTATTGCATTACTTGTGCTATATAAGTTAAGGTCTTCATCATTTTTAAGCTGAGCTGTTGCATCTGAAACTTCAGGTATGTCTACGTATGGCATGCTTTACTTGGATATTGGGGAGGTGTCTGTTCAACATCTAACGCGATGAAGAAGTACAATCCAAAACTAGTTTACCCCGTCCAGTCTCCTGGTAATGTTGCAAATTTGAGGGATATAGCCATGGACAGCTTGCAGAAATTTGGAGTGGGTATCATTGATCCTGAGAAGATATATGAATTTTACAATGATCAGCACAGTTACCTTTCTAGTGTGGGTGTGGATGGTGTGAAGGTAGATGTGCAAAATGTGATGGAGACTCTCGGGCACGGCTTTGGTGGTCGTGTTGCATTGACTCGAAAGTATCAGCATGCTCTTGAGGAATCCGTTGGGCGAAACTTCAAAGGAAATAGCTTAATATGCTGCATGAGTCACAACTCAGACACCATCTTTAGGTAACTAGTCTATAGTTGTAAACAGTATGAGCTATGTACAGAGAATCTGACATGATCCATGGGTGTTTGTAGTGCCTCGAAGAGTGCAGTTGCCAGAGCATCAGAAGATTTCATGCCTAACGAACCAACAATGCAAACTCTACACTTGGCTTATGTAGCATTCAATAGCTTTTTATTGGGAGAAATTTTCATACCTGACTGGGATATGTTCCATGTGAGATTATTGTGCCCCCATTAGTTTGCTTAACCACATTTCTATACATCAATGTGATCTGATTTTTTTCTCTCTGCTGTAAAGAGCAAGCATGAATCAGCAGAATTTCATGGCGCTGCTAGGGCTCTGAGTGGAGGTGGTGTTTATGTCAGGTGATATTTGCAGCCTATTTTCTTCAGGTGTGGTGTTCATATTTTAAGCAAATCGAGATTGCAGTATAAATTTCCTTTTCTATTGATATGCAGTGACAAACCAGAAGTGCATAATTTCAATGTTCTGAAAAAGCTTGTTCTACCAGATGGCTCCATTCTAAGAGCAAAGTATGCTGGTCGTCCTACTCGTGATTGTTTGTTCAATGACCCAGTCATGGATGGTAAAAGGTACTTAATCACACACCAATTTAGGTTATCTGTTTTCTTCACTCCTAATCTATTTTAGAAGGGATGCTAACTTGTGATCTCTTGTGCAGCTTGCTGAAAATATGGAACCTGAATAAGTTGTCAGCTGTGATCGGAGTATTCAATTGTCAAGGAGCTGGAAACTGGACTTGGCCAGTGCAAGAAATCTCACATGTTCCCACCACTGTTAACATAACTGGTTTTCTCTCGCCGTCAGATATAGAGTCTCTTGAGGAGATCACCGGTGATGATTGGAATGGAGAGACTGCAGTATATGCTTTCAATTCATGTAATTTTCTTTAGCCGCTTATCCATGCTCGGCACTTCCATTTCATCTATCGTACTGGTAATGTCTTAATTAACCACCCGTTTGGTACTTCAGGTTGTCTTTCAAGGCTTCAGAAGAACCAAAGTTTGGAGGTTTTGTTGTGTACCATGACATGTGAGATCTATACTGTATCACCAATAAAGGTCAGATTTCTCTCCACCCCCCTGCTTAGGTGCACTGAGTTATTAGCTTATTCATATTTCTTACAGCAACACACTTATCTTTGCGCCAGGTTTTCGGCGGGGCTATTCAGTTCGCACCTCTTGGACTGATTAACATGTTCAACTCCGGTGGCGCACTCGATAGTATCGCAGGCACGGTTGATTCTTCAGCTACCACAGTTGAGATCAAATGCCGAGGGCCAGGACGCTTTGGTGCTTATTCATCGGCTAGGCCGGCTCTTTGTAGAGTTGATGCGCATGATGTGGAGTTCAGCTATTCTGATGATGGCCTGCTATCCTTTGATCTCTCCGACGGGCCTTCACTCAGCAACCTAGGAAACATTGAGATTGTGTACACGACCTACTGAAGACCCGAACCCGTTGTATGTCACCCTGTGGACCTTTTCTTGCAATTTCTGTTGTGAGCTACTGTACTATTCAGCAACCGTTACACGTGCACAGCAGCACAGAGACACCAATTTTATTTGCAGAAAGCCAAATACTGCATATCGGCGTGATTGCCAATAATTTGATGCCTCCCAGCTTAAAAAATAGTTACTGCTCACTGGAAACGTTCATCTTACTTGTTTTCAAGTGTTTTTGGTCTGTGCCATTTTGGCTGTTATAGTCTGCTGGACTCAAGTCAAAGTTAGTGAAGTAATTAGATCAATACTGTGAGATTATTTGCTCGAACGGACAGTTGGATTGCAAGCTTGGTGTAGCCTTCAGGCTCGAACTTTGTTACCTGAACTCTGAAGGAAAGCTACTCCGGTTCGAGCGCAGCGTCTCTCATCCTGCGCCTTTGCAGTTACAACAGACGCCTGCACGTATACTACAAATCTCGAACCTATTGATGATGGATGGTGGTGATCAAAGCGAGCGAATCTTGGAGCTCTGATGCTTGAGGGCCAGCTCCGCTAGCATGCTCCTCGGGGTGACGCTCCTGGTGCTGGTCACCAGCTTGAACCACTGGCTCTCCGGGTCGCAGCTGCTGTCCGCGCTCAGGCACCGGCAGGGGTTGGTCACCACGCTCCGGCCGTCCCCGCCGACGTCCAGGCAGAGCATGCCGCTGCCGGAGCCGGACGACGAAGCGTTGGCGGCGACGTGCAGCTTGGAGTCCGACACGAGGCGCCAGCGGGACAGGTCGTCGGCGGCGCACGGCAGGCCGAGGCCCACGGGCCGGCCGGCGCCCTCGGCGTGGAGGCACATCAGCGGGCTATCCCGCAGCGCCAGCCGCCCGCCCTGCTGCGCGTACGTCCACGCCTCCGTCTCGCCGCACGGGCCCAGCTCCAGCGGCTGCGTCAGCGACCGCCGCACCACGCACAGCCCCGTCGCCGGGTGGAACAGCGCCGCGTAGGGCGGCGCCTCCGCGTAGCCGGGCCCTCTGAGCGGGCGCTGCAGGGCCTGGACCCTGCGGAGCGCGGTGGCGTTGCGGGGCGCGGACCAAGCCCGGTCGAGCACGCCGTAGACCTCGTCGAGGTCCAGCACGCCCTCCCGGAGGTAGTAGCTCCCCTGCAGCGTCCAGAGCGCCCAGTCCAGGTCGAGGTCGGCGGCGACGGCGGCGGCGCAGCCGTAGTAGCGGTTGTCGTTGGTGTTCCCGCCGCGGTTGTCGACGCCGAACTCGCTGAGGAAGACCGGCCAGCCCCGGTCGAGCAGGTAGAGCGCGCGGCGGGACACGCTGGCGCCGATGCGGGCGCACGCCTCGTTGGGGTTCCCCGACGCCCACTCCTGGCCGTTGGAGAAGCTGTACCAGTGCACCTCGAACGCCGCCTTCCGCGCGAAGCTCAGGCTCACCTGCTGCGAGGCGAGGAATGCCAGGTCGTTGTCGAAGCTCAGGCCGGAGAGGATGACCAGCACCCGCGGGTTCGCCGCGTGCACCGCCTCCGCGCCCCGCTGCATGTACCTGCATGCGTTGTCAACAGTCAACTGCCATGTACTAGGAGCTTTTTGTCTGTGTTTGCTCAAGGCTTTGAAAGCTATTCATTAATGTCGCCGGAGCAGACGAAGGACTAGTGGTGGTGCACTGAAAGACGGATGCTGTCTAGTGGGCGGGCGGCGGAGGCCATTACTGTCCCTCACATGCTGCGCAGGAGTTGGTGCAGAGATGTAAAGTTTGGGAGTGCCTAGCGCTCAGTCGACCGAGCGCAAAGGTAACGCTCGGTCATCTTCTTCCTCCCTTCCGGCGACCCTCCGCCTTCGTGCCACCGGCCATGCGGCCAGCAGCCGCCGCCCGGCGCCGCTACCGCGCCGCCTCGGCGCCCCGCCCTCCTCCAACCACGGCCCACCGCCGGTCCGCCGCCGCCCGGACCTTCCCTTTAAACCCCCCCCCCCCCCCCCCCCCGGCCGGCCGAATCTTCTCCGGCGCCGGCACCCCCACCCCCAGTTAAGTTTCTTGCTCGCCTCCACCTCCTCCGCCGCGGCCAGCCGCGTCTTCGTCGCCTCCGGCTCGCTCAAGTCCTCGCCGTCGCCGTCGCCGCCGCGGCCAGCCGCGTCGTCGCCGTCGCCGTCGAGGAGCTCGGCCTCCTCTCTCTCTCTCCCCCATCTCGATTTGCACTGCACGGGATCGACCGAGCGTTAAGCTCAATCTCAGGTATCTGAGCGTTAGCAAAAGCGGTAAAGTTTATCTTAAGCGGCCAACCACTACTGTACTAGGTTGCTCAGGCTCATTTACTGATCCAGGACATGGCAGATGAACAAAAATGTCAATGCCGTTGGTACCTCGACGCGCATTGCCAGAGACTTAAACTGGAGTTATAACGAGGATCGTTAAGATTGTCTGACACATTAAGACGAATCAGGATTTGAGGACAAACTAGTTACTATACTTACTTGTACCAGTCCTTGGAGTTCTGCCTGGGGCCTCTGAGCTCGTTCCTGAGGCTCATGCCGACGACGTTGGAGACGCCGGCGAACATGGTGGCCATCCTGGTGAGGCCGTCCACCCAGACGTCCGGCTCGAAGCTACCGTCGCCGAAGAACCCGTTGCCGTCGGTTTGCCCGCAGCACCACCCCGGCCTGCTCACGTGGTTGTCCAGTATCACCATCACGTTGTTGTCGCCAAGGCTGCGCACCACCGACTGCAGGCCATGCCACATTAACACTAACGCAATCACACAAGTAATAGTAGCAAGAAAATCGACATTATCAAGAGCTAAAGAGATTGCCTTGAACGCGTCGATGAGCTTGAGGTCGACGACATCGGGGTTGTTTGCCCTGATGCCGGCGAGCGAGTCGGTGAGGTTGAGCCTCTCGAACGACTGCGCGACGGTGAGGGACGAGTAGGAGGCGTTGGTCACCATGAAGGTCGGCCAGGTGAGCCTGACGCAGTTGAACCCCATGGCGGCGACGTCGGCCGCGATGGCGCCCACGGGCCGCTTGTTCAGGCCCTCCGCCAGCATCGGCTCCAGGTGCGACGGCCAGTTCACGCACGTCAGCTTCACCCGGTTCCCGGCCTCGTCCACGATCCACCGCGACGCCGTCGATAGCGTCGTCGCGGCCGACACCGGAGCATGGTGGAGCGCGCAATGGCAGGCCAAGCCGAGAGCCAGCCACGCCGTGAGGAGAGATGAACGCCTCATCCTCTTCCTCGACCTCACGGCGATGTTCACGGTTGAGGCCGAGCGGATATATGGAGGGCAGGTACGTACGTGGCTACGTGCAAGGTTGCTTTGTCATGGGGGATGGGCGAAGCTTCAAGGGATCAACATGGCGCGGCTGACATGTGTGAATGAAGGTGACGAGGTAGCCTTTGCTGAAGTTTCAAGAAGAACGCAACAACTATTTTATACGCCAAGGAAGGAGGACGCATCGCAGCGATATTCGGTGCTGTACTGCTCCTAATTCACAGCTCGGGTGTAAACAAAGAAGAAAGAAAGAAGGAAATATGGGAGGTCGGTAGAGGGTTGGACGCAAATGGCACCTAACCTCTCGAGTTAATTTTTGTTCTTTCCGTTGGCTGCACTTTACCTGTATCAAATAGAAAAACGTACAAAGTAGTAGATCATACCACCCGTGGGTTCAATCTGATAATTCACGGTTGTTGGAGACACGGGTTTTTCTGTAACATTACCCATTATCGAAAAGTCAACCTAGTTACTAACATTGATTCGGTTCTGTATCAGCTTGATGCAATGATAAAGTTACCCATTATTGAAAAAATCGAACTAATCACTACTACAAACTGATTCGGTTTTCACGATTTTATTTCGTGACCCACTTGCTACAACTTATGACTATGTTTATAACACAAGTTTTACTTTCTGTATTAGCTTGATATGAATACCACAGATTTGCTAGAGATAACTCAACTGAAATTTTCTTCGTCGTCTGTCCACTGTTAATTTTTCAATCAACCGATTTTTGTCTTTACAATTAATTGATTTTTTTGGATAAACAACTGTTTCTTTTTCCTCTGTGGTTGCACTATTATCTACAATAATTACATTATTGGAAATGTGCAGCAATATTTTTTTCTGTTCCTTTTGTTGTACTTTAGACATACCCCAATTGCACATTTGTAAAATGTATGTGTAATGTGCAAAATAATTTTTAGTATTATAAATATGTTTTGATAACTTATATTGGGTTAACTTTTGGACGGTTGCACTTTGAACATATAATATCTGCACATTTTAAAATGTACAACATGTGTTTTTGTGATGTGCAACTTTTCTAGTAACAGTGGTTATGTTTTGATAGTTTATTGTAGGTTAAAAAGATATTTGGTTAGTTGCACTTTAACTAAATATTAGTTGCATATTTTCAAAATATGCAACTTCTGTTTTTGTATGTCAAATGACTTTTTGTGTAACTGAAGAGGTTTTCATAAACCTTTTCAATTTCTTTATGGTTTTTTTATTTTACTCAATGGAAGTTTGATTTTTATAATAGGTTAATGCTTTGATGTTACTGATTTTTTTTCTTGGTTTCTTGCCTCTGTTGTGTAAAAAAATTCCAGTCGACTGGTATGCAATAAATTCCAATTTTTTTTCTTGCTTGTAGTTTGTAAAAAATCTAGTCAACTTGTACTAACACCTAGAAATTGATTTGGTTTTCATGATTTGATCTCGTTACCTATGTGCTAGAACTTATGAATCTTATTAGAACTAAAGGTTTGCCTCCAATATTTAAAAATATTGATAGTTGTGTCAAGTGATGTTCCTTAGTTCTCACGTTGAACTAAGGATGCACAAACGGGACCCGTTTGTCCAACTTTTTATGCATTTTGTGCATAGCTGTACAAAATTTTGGACCATAAGTTTGTACTAGCTATGCACAAAATGCATAAAAAGTGGGACAAACGGGTCCCGCTTTCGCATCCTACGTTGAACATCTACATCTATCCAGTTCTATTTTGTGAGATCCGTTCTTGGTTACTAAAAGATAGATAATTAATCAAACAGTTCTATTTCCCCGCTTCACACCTAGTAGTACCTCTGTTCACTAATATACACGTTTTGGTGGCTAGCTAACCTCTGTTACTAATATAAACGTTTTGGTGTCTAATATAAATGTTTTGGACACCAAAACGTTTATCTTAGTAACAGAGGTTATACACCAAAACGTGTATATTAGTGAGCAGAGGTAATAGCTCACATTGTCTCGTGCATGTGTCCTTGAGTGGATATCTGAACAATGCATATTTGGCGTAACATACATGTTTGCAAAACGTGCATTGCACGTGTTGAATTACTCAGTAACCCAAATGCACTCCTGAGGAAAACCGTACTGTACCTCGCTTGCAATTAACAGCACAAATCGTGCTTTGTACTACTCCTGGTTATGTTTACTTCGTTTTCTATTGAGCTCGCCCAAATCTTCACGCTCGCGTTAGTGATCCAATTAAGTTCGAGGCCGTGACAGTTTGGGTTTGCTTTCAATATAAGAACGTTGTTATTCCACTGGTAGTGCCAATTAAGAATTTGCCGACCAGTTTACTCGAGAAAGAAATTGCTGACCCGAACCTTAACAGCTGAATGAGGATTGCGTCCTCCAGCGAACAAATGCAAAATGAGGCAACCCGGTAATGTGTAAAAGTAAATCAGAGGAAAAGAACGTTGCGTGTACTGAGAACGGGGAAGGTCGGTGTCTCTTTGCATCGGTGAATGCAAAATTAATGTGAACGCCCATCCTAAAATTTGCTCCAAACGAAGAAAACCCAAAGCTCTGAAAACCCTAGCCAAAAGGAGAACAAAGCGTGGAGGAAGAAGCAAACAAGCTACTTTAAGTACCAGAATTCGGATGGACCGATTACTTATTATAAGTAATAATTGGTCAACAAATTCTGTGTCCAAACATTTTGGAGCGTGGCCTTACTTTGACAATATTTCAACCATAAGATGATGAGGTATCAGTTACTCACCCAGAGAACAATGGCCAGAGCACACGCAGTACAAGAGTATATTCTATAAAGAGATTCCATTTATTATCTGTGGTTTATCTTCAACTCAAGGAACATACACCTGAGTTCTTCAATGGTAATACAGTATAGACACTTGAGTAAGTGAAATTGCGGACATCTTGCATACAATTACCCAGATTGTAAGATCACGGTCGTCCACATCCAATCGGCTTGAACACCTTCCGTACTTGGCTAGATGCGGTTTACAAATTGTACCTTGACTAGATCCAAGCGTCCTGTTTTCAAATTGCTACCATGATGAACTTGATGTTGCAGGCAAGGGTCCAAGCGACGGCAGCTGCAGAATGGAGGCGGCCTCACCTGGTATGCCTCTACTACTCAATATGACTTTGAACCATTGACTCTCAGGATTGCAAGATGGATCACCGCTTAGGCACTTGCACTGGTTTGTTGTGATGGCACCGTCAGGTCCGGCGTCCAAGCACACTCTGGTCCCGTTTTTAGTCAGTTCAGTCGAAACATGCATGCTTGAATTCGATATTAGCTGCCACTTTGAACAGGATTTGCTGCAACCTGCACCAAGCTTTGGAATATCACCCACAGACTTGGCCTCAAGGCATTGTCCAGTGCGCTTCAATACTAGCTCAGATGTTGAGGTGTAGTTCCAAGCGTTTGATTCGTCACATGGACCCAGTTTAAGTGAATTACCAGATTTCACCAGCACACAGAGCCCGGTTAGAAGATGAAATATAACATTGTACGGTTTTTTACTATTCGGTAGACCAGGACCTGGAGTATAAATAAATATCCGTTATTATATGTAACTTAAAGAAATTCAGTACATACTGTTACTATCAAAGTAGCATATTTTGGTTGACAAAAGTCAAAAAAGTGTAGTACATGGAGTTCATTTTTCTTAATTTCTTGCATATCAAATCGTCGATAAGTTTTGTTAGTGCTTTCTAAGAAGTTACATTTACAAATATTTTCAATGGTTAAATCAATGCATGCATAGTGGTAAATAATCACAGATTGATATTGCCGCAATCAAATTTTGGGAAACAATTTAACAGCTAGAATGTTATTCTGCTGAGCCATTACCCAATCCAAAGAATGAAAGGCTTATGTATTCGCGGAAAAAAAGGATTATGTGTTGGTTGAGCAAAAGAAGGATTTATAAAATGTAAAACAGATATCACTGTATGATCTTTGTCATACAATGTCGCTTGGTAAGAGTACTGAGATAGGTAAAGTGCAAACCTTGAAATGGTGACTGCAGAGAATTGATCCTTTTAATGAAGCTGGGGTTTCTTGCTGTACACCAATCCCATGATAGCAATCCATATGTTTCATCGTAAGCTAGAATACCCTCTCTGATGTAGTAACTCCCTTGCAGAGCCCAAACTGCCCAGTCCAAATCCATTTCAGCTGCTACACTTAAGAAGCACGTAAGATAACGATTGTCAGCAGTATGTGTGCCTGACATGTCAAATCCAATCTCAGAGAAAAACAAAGGCCAGCCTTGCTGAAGTAGGAACAGTCCTTTAGTTCTTATGGAGTGGACAGACTCTCCACAAGCATCATTTTGGTTCCAATTTTCCCAGTCAGTACCATCTGAGAAACCATACCAATGCTGCTCAAACACTAACTTTCCAGTAAATGACAGCTCAACTTGCTTCGAGGACAAAAAGGAGAGACTCTTGTCAAAATCCAGGCCCGAAAAAATAACGAGGACATTAGGGTTTGCTGCATGCACAGCTTCAGCACCCTGTTGCATATACCTAAGATGGGAATAAAAGTTTCCAACCATCAATTACATAGAGAAGCCTTTTGGAAATCATGACTCATGAGCAATAAAAAAAATTTTCCCAGTAACATACCTGTACCACAAGCTAACATTTTGATAGGGGCCACGGAGCTCATTCCGCAAGCTCATGCCCACAACATTTTTTGTGTTCCTAAACATTGTTGCCATTGCACTGAGGCCCTTCAACCATTCTTCAGGGTCGAAGTATTTGTCTCCAAAGAAGGTGTTACCGTCGGATCTGCTGCAGCACCATCCTGGAGTGGTCATTTGGTTATCAAGTATGACCATGATACTGTTGTTGGCCAAAGCTGACACCACTTCCTATTAAATTTGGCCCATGTCAGAAGGATTATCATAATTCATTTATCCCTTGGTTGCAAAATAATTCTTTAGTTCTACTTCATGTTTATCCTGGTATTGGGTCCATTTCACAAGGTAAACATACAGATTCAGTAAGTATATGACAATTTATTTTGTATATCACCAGGTCAACTAACTAGGTACCTTTTCGAGAGACTAACCGCTGACTAGATCTGATAAGGAAAAGGTACCATCTCACCTAATCTACCAGTTGACATGTATCCCCATCATACATTATCCAACAAAGCAAGATTTGTTCTCGGTAGAGCACTGTGACTTGCAAGGCCTATTGGACCATCAATTTGGTAACTAGTAGGTGTACCTCTGTCCAAACTAAACAGGTATGAATAAAGAGAAAGACCAACTAGCGGTGGCATTTCCTGATATAGCAAAATTGATCGTTTTTTATTAAGATTTATCCTTCAGCTTGCAGTCGATGGTTGTAATTAATAAAAGAAAGAAGGTGACTGATGAGCCTTTGCAGTGATGAATTATTTCATTATTTTCATTTAAAGTTCCTCTAATATGAAAATTTGGACATCAGAAGCAACTAACTTTAGCTAACCAAAACGTTATGAACTGCTTTAAACGTATCATGACATAAACTTTCTTGATCCATCAGAGTGATTATTTATTTATGAAATACAACATTGACAGTTCAACACGGATAAGATTTTTAATTCTGTTATATTATTTGCATACAATGTTCTCGAGTTCACTACTAATGTATGCGTCATCGAGCTCACTAATAATATAGCACTTTAGCAGCAATACAGAGTTTCAAGATACTGTAAAATTTGGCATCATCTTGAACCTTCCAATTCCCAAAGCTAGCAAATACTTCCCAACTTTATGGAGGTTGTAAGATGTTCCTATATGTAAGCATCCATTTCAAAGTATTTATATTTGATTATTACTTATTGCTCTTTCAAAGATAAATCAATGGGCAAATTAATCATCGAGCTCACTAATAATATAGCACTTTAGCAGCAATACAGAGTTTCAAGATACTGTAAAATTTGGCATCATCTTGAACCTTCCAATTCCCAAAGCTAGCAAATACTTCCCAACTTTATGGAGGTTGTAAGATGTTCCTATATGTAAGCATCCATTTCAAAGTATTTATATTTGATTATTACTTATTGCTCTTTCAAAGATAAATCAATGGGCAAATTAATATGGTTTGGTTGTTGTTGCCACACAGGGCATGCCTAGCTACTCTCTCTCTCTCAGCTCACGACAGGACAGAGGAGGAAGAAGGAGTTGGACAGTGGACACAGATTTTCCCCGGCGCACTGACGCCGCCGTGGGCGCACCAACGCCCAAGTCCTTTTGATCTTTGCACTGGCTACATGATGCCCAACTCGGTTGCTCTACACTCTGATTATGCCTGGCTTTTATGGCCGGCGGCAACACAGCAGCCACTCACCACGCACGCGCACGCGCTCACCACGCCGTCCACTAAGCTAGCCACTAACTGCACGATCCGCTCCAACAGATCGACAACGGCAAGTTAGCTACGACTAATCCACGCACACACACATCACACAACGCACACACACGTGGCTTATCCTAACATTCTCCCCCTTAAGCCACGACCTCAAGAAGGACTGGCTCGTTGTCGACGTCGTCGCCATGGCCGCCGCTACGGCCTCCACCACGCTTGACGCTGCCTCCATCCTCTTTCGGTGCACTGACGCCTCTTCTTTCTTCACTCGAGCTCCAACTCGATGCCACGATGGAGTACACAGGGAGGGGTCTTCTAGCCGCTCTAGCGCGCACTGACGACGCCACGGCCGCGCACTGGACGCGCACTTACGCAGTCCACGCACCCACTCCGCCATGATCCGCGTGCCCCAGCTCGCGCACATGATGCGCTCCAACGCTATCAACGCGGCCGGCCTGCTGACGGACCAAGTCTTCTCCTTCCTCGGCGACACACGCCGCGCTCCACACGCCTCCAGCTTACGCCCATGCCGCGCACTGACGCAGACAACGTGGCTAGCCCGGCGTGCCCAGGACGCGGTCTTCTTCCTCGGCGACAACACCGAGCTCCTCCGCCGGCGACACACGCCGGACGTTTCGGCCACGGCCGTCGCATGGCGCCGCTACGGCCTCCGTGGCCGCGCAGCTCCTCCACGCCGCCGCCATGCCGCGCCACCGCGGCCTCTGCGCCACTACGCAGGTCCGCCGCGGCCTCCGCGCTCGCCGCACATACGGCGTCACCTCGCCGCCTCCGTGTCCGCCGTGCTTGTCGCGGACTGACCGCACGCCACGGCCACGCCTCGGATCGACAAGGCTCTGATACCAAATGTTGTTGCCACACAGGGCATGCCTAGCTACTCTCTCTCTCAGCTCACGGACAGGACAGAGAGGAAGGAGTTGGACAGTGGACACAGATTTTCCCGGCCGGCGCACTGACGCCGCCGTGGGCGCACCAACGCCCAAGTCCTTTTGATCTTTGCACTGGCTACATGATGCCCAACTCGGTTGCTCTACACTCTGATTATGCCTGGCTTTTATGGCCGGCGGCAACACAGCAGCCACTCACCCACGCACGCGCTCACCACGCCGTCCACTAAGCTAGCCACTAACTGCATGATCCGATCGACAACGGCAAGTTAGCTACGACTAATTCCACGCACACACACATCACACAACGCACACACACGTGGCTTATCCTAACATTCTCCCCCTTAAGCCACGACCTCAAGAAGGACTGGCTCGTTGTCGACGTCGTCGCCATGGCCGCCGCTACGGCCTCCACCACGCTGCCTCCATCCTCTTTTCGGCGCATTGACGCCTCTTCTTTCTTCACTCGAGCTCCAACTCGATGCCACGATGGAGTACACAGGGAGGGGTCTTCTAGCCGCTCTAGCGCGCACTGACGACGCCACGGCCGCGCACGGACGCGCACTGATGCAGTCCACGCACCCACTCCGCCATGATCCGCGTGCCCCAGCTCGCGCACGTGACGCGCTCCAACGCTATCAACGCGGCCGGCCTGCTGACGGACCAAGTCTTCTCCTTCCTCGGCGACACACGCCGCGCTCCACACGCCTCCAGCTTACGCCCATGCCGCGCACTGACGCAGACAACGTGGCCAGCCCGGCGTGCCCAGGACGCGTCTTCTTCCTCGGCGACAAACGCCGAGCTCCTCCGCCGGCGACACACGCCGGACGTTTCGGCCACGGCCGTCGCATGGCGCCGCTACGGCCTCCGTGGCCGCGCAGCTCCTCCACGCCGCCGCCATGCCGCGCCACCGCGGCCTCTGCGCCACTACGCAGGTCCGCCGCGGCCTCTCGCGCTCGCCGCACATACGGCGTCACCTCGCCGCCTCCGTGTCCGCCGTGCTTGTCGCGGACTGACCGCACGCCACGGCCACGCCTCGGATCGACAAGGCTCTGATACCAAATGTTGTTGCTACACAGGGCATGCCTAGCTACTCTCTCTCTCAGCTCACGGACAGGACAGAGGAGGAAGGAGTTGGACAGTGGACACAGATTTTCCGGCCGGCGCACTGACGCCGCCTGGGCGCACCAACGCCCAAGTCCTTTTGATCTTTGCACTGGCTATATGATGCCTCTACACTCTGATTATGCCTGGCTTTTATGGCCGGCGGCAACACAGCAGCCACTCACCCACGCACGCGCACGCGCTCACCACGCCGTCCACTAAGCTAGCCACTAACTGCACGATCCGCTCCAACAGATCGACAACGGCAAGTTAGCTACGACTAATTCCACGCACACACGCATCACACAACGCACACACACGTGGCTTATCCTAACATTGGTTAATACTGCCACTGCCAAATGGACACAAGAGCACCGATAAGACGAACGCAATCTTGGCCTTTTCAGGGATAAATCTCTGTTATTCAAAGTGTTCGAGAACAGCCACCTACCCGGAACACATCGATGAGGGGCAGGTCGAGGAGGTCGGGATTGTTTGACCCGCACGCCGGCGGCGGACTCCCGCAGGCCGAGGAGCTCCAGCGACCACCGCAGCGGCAGCGACGAGAGCGTGGCGTTGGTGGCGAGGTAGGTCGGCCAGGTGAGCCTGACGCAGTTGAACCCCATCGCCGCGACGCGCGCCGCGATGTCCCCCACGCCGCGCCGGGACAGGCCCTCCGCCGCCACGGGCTCCAGGTGCGACGCCCAGTTCGCGCAGGCCAGCTTCACGCGCCGCCCGTCCGCGCCCACCACCCACCGCGACGCCGTCGAGAGCGGCAGCGCAGGGAGCGATACCGAGGTGGCGCGCGCCGAGGCAAGGAGAACGGCGAGGACGCCGAGGAGAAGCGGAGTGGGGGAGGAAGAAGCCATGGCAAATTACTGAGACTGGGAGTGGAGACCAGAGAGGGGGATCTGGAGTTTAAACGGACGGGATGTGCGCATGACATGTGGGGCCACGATGTGTTGGGACCACGGTCAGTGGCACAGATCTGTTGCAGCTTGGATAAGCAAAGAAAGTCAAGTGGCAGTTGGTTGGTGGGCTTAAGCGGTTAAGCTCAAGCGACCTCGAATGGCCACCGCCGTCCTCCCGACGGCGGCTCTGACCGCCACACCGGCGCCGGCACGTAGTACACCGCGCCACGCGGCGCTTCGCGACGTGCCTCAGCTCCACGCGGCCCTGCTCAAGTCCGGTGCGCTCACCACGTCGCCGGAATCCTTCCACTCCTTCCTCGAGGCCACCGCGCTCCCGTCGATGGCCACGTCCCCGGCACACCTCTCCTACGCGGTCCGCCTGTTCCGCCTCGGCCCACACCCGCCCCTCTCCGCGCGGTCGTACAACATCCTCATCCGCGCCTTCTACCGCGCGGGCCACCCGGAGGATGCCCTCCACCTGTTCGTTGAAATGCTCGACGCGGCCGACGTTTGCCCCGACCAGCACACCATCGCCAACACCGTGAAGCCTTGCGCCAGGATGCATGCTCTGGCTACGGGGCGCGGTGTCCAGGCGTACGCTGTCAAGCGTGGGTTCATGGTCGATCGGTTTGTGCTAAACAGCTTGATACATATGTACGCGAGCTGCGGGGATGTCGTGGCAGCACAGGCGCTGTTTGGGGCAGTGGAGGAGAAGGGTGTTGTTACATGGAATGCGATGATTGCGGGCTACTTCAAGAACGGGGACTGGAAGGAAGTAGTGGAGATGTTTAAGGTATGCTTGAGGTTCAGGCGCCATTTGATGAAGTCACATTGGTGAGTGTCGCCACAGCATGTGGAAGAATAGGTGATGCCAAGCTTGGTGAGTGGATTGGAGTGTACGCAGAGGAGAAGGGGATGGTGAGGAACTTGGCGACGGCACTTGTTGACATGTTTGCCAAGTGTGGAGAACTTGACAAGGCCCGGAGGTTGTTCGACAGGATGCACTCCCAGGATGTGGTTGCGTGGAGTGCGATGATCTCTGGGTACACTCAGGCTGACCGGTGTCAAGAGGCACTTACTATCTTCAATGAGATGCAGGCTACCAATGTGAACCCGAATGATGTAACCCTGGTCAGTGTGCTCTCTGCTTGTGCTGTCCTGGGTGCACTTGAGACAGGTAAGTGGGTGCATTCATTCATAAGGAGGAAGGGGTTGTCCCTTACGGTAACTCTTGGCACAGCACTGGTGGATTTCTATGCTAAGTGTGGATGCATCGAAGATGCAGTCAAGGCATTTGAGTCGATGCCTGTGAGGAACTCTTGGACATGGACAGCCTTGATAAAGGGCATGGCAAGCAACGGAAGAGGCAGAGAAGCGCTGGAGGTCTTCTCATCCATGCGTGAGGCCGATATTGAGCCAACAGATGTCACATTCATTGGTGTTCTATTGGCTTGCAGCCACAGCTGCTTAGTTGAGGAGGGCCGCCGGTACTTTGATAGCATGACCGAGGATTATGGCATCCCTCCAAGGATTGAGCACTACGGCTGTATGGTTGATCTATTGGGACGGGCTGGTTTGATCGATGAGGCATATCACTTTATCAGGAATATGCCAATTCAGCCTAATGCAGTTGTCTGGAGGGCCCTACTTTCTGCCTGCACAGTTCACAAAAATGTTGAAATCGGGGAAGAAGCACTGAAGCAGATTATCCCACTAGACCCCTGTCACAGTGGTAACTACGTACTTCTATCGAACACCTATGCTTCAGTGGGACAATGGAAGGATGCGGCTATGATTCGGAATGAAATGAAGGAGAGAGGGGTTGAGAAAATTCCAGGGTGCAGTCTCATTGAGCTGGATGGGACGATCTTCGAATTCTTTGCTGAAGACTGTGACCACCCCCAGTTGAGGGAGATATATGAGAAAGTTGATGAGATGATTGAAAATATCAAGATGGCTGGGTACATCCCCGATACAGCTGATGTAAGGCTAGACGCTGATGAATATGAGAAGCAAGTATCCGTCTCGCATCACAGTGAGAAGCTGGCCATTGCGTTTGGCCTGATAAAGTCCCCCCTGGTGCAACAATTCGCCTGTTGAAGAATCTGAGAGTGTGTGTGGACTGTCATTCTGCCACGAAGTTGATCTCGAAGGTGTACGGAAGGGAGATTGTTGTTCGAGACAGAAATAGGTTTCATCATTTCAAAGATGGTCTCTGCTCCTGCAATGATTACTGGTGAGTGCCAACTATCCGAGTCTCTATGCCTTAGGGTTTCCTTGTAGATAAGAAAATACACCAGGCACATCTGAGCCATTTGACGGAACAGAGGTATGCAAGTAATCTGTAACTAATCTGTAAATACGACAATGCCATTTACAGTTGGAAGAAAATGCTAGCCTACCAGAGTTCGTTCTGCGAACTCTGTGATTGTGTACAGAGCACAGGCTGCACACTGTTGTGTATGAATTTCAAACGGGGAATTGCATTTTGCTTAACATGTACAGAAGCTGTATTGCGTTTTAAATAACAAACAGGGAGCAGCACGGTTTTTTAAGTCTCTTTACTATTACAGCACCCTTTTGGGTCAATTTGGGGTTTCAAGCTATGACGTTGATGAATTGTACTAGCATAAAAAAAACTTGAGTGTCTTGTTCTATTTTTCCCTTTCTTTGAACTGAAAACTATAGGGGAGGCCTCGAGAGTAGCCATTTCCTTTTCCATTCTGTTTTCATCTCATAAAAATGCTAAGCCTGCTAGGTCTTAATGAAGAAATGGAATTTTATTTTGTTTATTCATAAATAAGAAGCCTAGTTAGTCACAGATTTTAGGCTCCACAAATGTACCTGGTTTATTATTTGGCATGTTTTGCCGGACCAGTTAATGCTAGATATATGTGCTTCCTCCGTTTGAGAAGTATGATGCGTGAAGTAAAACCTAGTATACAGCATGAAAGATATATCTGATGATGGATCAAATGATACTCCCTCCGATCCATAAAAAAAATCGCCACTTATGCGTATGAGTTGTACGTACGAGGTTGTTTTCTCACGACACTTAATCCGGATCGGAGGAAGTACTAATTTTTCATTGTAAATGTTAGCACCTTTTCAGTAAACATAATCAAACTGAAAATGTGTGACTTGAAAAAAAATGCTAAAACTGCTTACATTTTGGAACGGAAGAAAAGTATACATAACAATGACCAGTCTCTAGTTGCATATTATTTTCTAATGGGAACATGATCTTATTGCCTGTGGTGCTACCGACTTGTCCTGCTCCAAAGCCTAAGCCATAAAACCACACCAAACAATAAGTCAAGATTTTCCATCAATAAGTCGAGTTCTACATATCGTATTGCGTACCTACATGCCACAAAATCTAACACAAAATCCTGCATACCTGCATCCCTGTCAACTGTCATCCAGCCGGCAATGGCAAGAAAACTAAAGTTGTCAAATCAGAAAGGTATTCGTCCACTAGTCTATATATATAGTTAGCCGCCTTAGACAACAAAAACAGTTGTCCACCCATGGCGTTTCTCCAAGCTCCTGAGTTCTTCGTATGGCTCCTTGTCCTCCTCGCCACCCTTCTCCTCCTCAAGCAGCTCCTCGCTGCCCCCGCCAAGAAACGCTCCGCCGTCTCGGCCTCGCCTTCCCTCCCGCGCCCGAGGGGCCTGCCCCTCATCGGCAACCTCCACCAGCTCGGAGCGCTCCCGCAGGACTCCTCGCTGAGCTCGCCGCCAGGCACGCGGCGCCGCTCATGCTGCTCCGCCTCGGCTCCGTGCCGACGCTCGTCGTCTCCTCTCTGGACGCGGCGCGCGCAGTGTTCCAGCACAACGACCGCGCCCTGTCCAGCAGGCCGGCGCTCTACGCCGCGTCTCGGCTCTCCTACGGCCTGCAGAACATCTCCTTCGCGCCCCCGGACGGTGCGTTCTGGCGCGCCGCCCGCCGCGCGTGCCTGTCTGAGCTCCGGGGGAAAGTTCACCTACCCCCGATCATACCAGCCAAAAAAGAGAAAGCGCAGCACGTGCAGGCCACCCGGCGAAACCGCCCAGCGTTCGTTGCATGCTACCGTAAAAAAGGGACCCCTCCCATCATGTTGCCTCCACGCACTCCACCGCCTTCCTCCCCCGAGCGCCGCCGGCGCAAAAAACTGGAGAAGCAAGAAACGAGGAACGCAAAACGAGGGACAAACAAGAAACCATCTAGAAATCTCCAGTTTTTCGACTAAGGTGAGCAAATTGCTCAAAAATAGTTGCTATGTTCATCAGAAAAAGCTCTTGTTTAGGCACACTTCTCTCTTCTCCCCAGAAAATTGCTTGGATAGAGAACCCCCAGTTTGTTTTCCAGATCCAGAAACACTCCCAATCAGCATCCCCAATGAAGAAGTTGCTTCATGTAACCACCAATTTTGGCTACATCTTTTGCTCCCCCCCCCCAAAACTTGTACCAGAGCTGATGGTTTCCTGCCTGCGATCAGGTAGCTGTTTGGCGCTTGTTGCCTGCTGCAGCTGGCTGCGAAAAGTAGTCAATGGATTATAATTAGAAAACTAGCCTGATGTATCAAATTAGCTCTGGATTCATGTTCAATGGTATGAAACATGCTGATAAAATAAGTTGCTTGAGCTTAGTTTTAGTTGCTGGCAGGGAGCAGGGATGAAAAAAATTGCGTGAAAATTGCCTATCTGGTGTAGATGCATAAAAAACAGTTTTCTGGTTGCATACACATGTTGAAGTTGCATATGCAAATAAAAAAGCAGGCAAAAACATGTAGTAAGACGGCCTACAAGTTCCCTCCATTAGACTGCAGTTAACTAAGTTGCATTTTTATGGTATTTGTTACATTAGTAAAGTTCATTGTATAAACTTGCCTGTTTCTAAGAGCAAAAAAAATTGTTTTCTGAAAATTCGAACTGAGTGGAAAAAATACAAATGTTGCCTAATGATGCCGAAGGGTTTTGCATGCAAAGATGAGGGGGCTGGACTTGAACTTGCTTGCTGATGATGCCGAAGGGAGTTACCCACTGTTTTACATGCAGATTCCGCCGGTAGAAGGGTACAACACGCTCGAAGGCGTTGGCGATTCTCTGTTGTTAGTTGCTGGTGCTAGCAGTCCTAGCAAAAAAGAGATTTAAATTGACTAACAACATTTTGGGGAAAAACAGCTAATACCATTCATGCATTCTTACAATTGCTTGTTGCAATAAAAAAAGTGAGCTATCCACGATAGAAAAATAACATGTAATTGCCCTATTTTAGTTAACAGTGAAAAATGTAGTTGCCTAATTTTAGTTAACAATGAAAAAAAATGCCTACATAACCAATAAACTTGCCTCACTGATTATTGTAATTGCCTAAAAATCCTTTTAAAAAGGCAAATCAGATTGCAAAAGCCAACAAAATGTTACATAAGCAATGATTAAAATTACCTGAAACACTCCAAATTTTCCCTGAAATCACTACTTAGTTGCATGAAACACTACAAAAATGCCTAAGCAATGTTTTAAGTTGCCTAAACACTCCAAATTTTGCCTAGAAAACACTACTTAGTTGCCTGAAAGCTGAAACACTACAAAATGCCTGAGCAAGGATTTAAAATTGCTCAAACATTACTTAATTGACTTAAACGATGATCAAAATTGCCTGAAACACTCCAAAGTTCGCCTAAAATCACTACTTAGTTGCATGAAACACTACAAAAATGCATAAGCAATTATTTAAGTTGCCTAAAACACTCCAATATTGCCTGAAAACACTACTTAGTTACCTGAAAGCTGAAACGCTACAAAATGTCTGAGCAAGGATTTAAAATTGCCTGAACACTCCACCGCCAAAAAAAAGTTGCCGAACACTACTTAATTGCCTTAAACAATGATTTTCCTAAAAGACTCCAAAGTTTGCCTGAAATCACTACTTAGTTGCATGAACAACTACAAAACATTTGCCTAAACAATGATTTAAGTTGTCTAAACACTCCAATTTTCCCATGAAAACACTACTTAGTTGACGGAAATACTACAAAAAATGCCTAAGCAAGAATTAAAATTGCCTAACCACTACTTAAATGCCTAAGCAAGGATAGTTGCCTAGATGCATAATCTACTAGATGCATAATTGCCTAAATATTACATGGGGGAAAAATTGCCAAGTTCATAGAAATAGTTACCTACATTGCAGTCCCTGCTCAATACATATTTGCCTGAGATGCCTATATGAATAATTGTCTAGTTGCGTACTGCATAAGAATAGTTGCCTGTTTTGCAAAATAAGAGAGTGTACCAACATAAAATAATCTGCTATGGAGCTCAAAAATAGTTGCCTAATTTGCCAACTCGCACTATTATGGAGCACATACAATTGCCTAGCTAATTGCCACACTAGCCTAGAACCACTGTTCAAGATATCTTCCGATATTCCGATTTATCGCTTATCGGTGTCTCACCGATAAGATAAATCGGTCGATAAATCTGCCGATATGCCGATAAATCGGCCGATATGCCGATAAACCGATCGATTTATCCCTTATCTTGAGTCGACCGATAAGTTCCATATAAGTGATATCCCCAACATTGCCTAGAACAAGGAAATTGTACGAGCATGACATCGAAGGACTACGGGGGATGCCTACACTAGTAGGAAACTGCCTTTCTGTGGATTCACTATCTGTGGCGCACCAAACTTCCCATGCACCACAAAAAAACTTCAGTGGCGCACCATGCCTAGTGCACCAAACTTCTGGGACGCTCCGCTCTCCTCGTCACAAGTCGGCCTTTATCAGTATATACGAATTTTGATCACCACAAAATAACACTCCACCTTGAGACAAATTTCATCTTGTAGCATGAACGAGAACTTCACCCTGAAACAACAAAGAAAACACCTTCGGCGCCAAATAGCCTCTTAGGCTAGACAGTGATACCAACTAAGCCCAAGCAAAGCTCGAACTTAGTAACAGGAACTGGCTTTGTCATCATATCAGCAGGATTATCATGAGTACTTATCTTGCATACCTTCAACTTACCTTGTGCAACAACATCACGCACATAATGGTATTTGACGTCAATGTGCTTTGTTCTCTCATGGAACATCTGATCCTTAGTAAGGTAAATAGCACTCTGACTGTCACAAAACAGGTTAATGCAAGTATCATCTCCACAAAGCTCAGCAAACAAACCTTTCAACCAAACCGATTCTTTACACTAGCCGTCAACCCGTGCATCCGCACGGGCTATTTTTAATACTCAATATTAACAAAACAGTGTAATAGAACTTATAATGCGAATCCCAATTTGAAGTTTTGCATTTTAAATTTAATTTATCTATATGAAAGTATATATACATACTTTGAGTTAATTCATGTATGTCTATGTTCGAAAAAGCTTAAATGTTGAATGCACATGTATACCTCTAATTTTATAAGCATTAAATCAGATACCCACGATTGTTTCACCAAAAGGTTATATTCACATTACACTAATCTGATGCAGTATGATTTCTTTGGGGGGGTAACTTGGAGGACTGTTAATATTAGATCTTCTTAGATTATTGATTAGTCATATTTGCAAATTTACAGCCAATGTTACAGCCAGCAAGGAAAAGAGAAAAACACAAAAAAGGCATAATACATGAGACTTACCCTTGAACTTGTCAGTACATTCCCGTAGTTGTTCCTGCTGGCTGTGTGATCGTGTTGCCAGTTGTGGACTGGTTGGAGATTCTATCAGTTCCTGCTCTTCAGATAATCAGCTAACAGATGGAAAAGTATTATTAATTTTTGAAGTGTGCCCCGGATGTTTACAACAACCATGTAGAAATTTCTAGTTTTTCAGAGCTAATTGTTCATGTTCCAGTATTTTAGACAGCGTCATCTAGATGCATTAGGTCTTATAGTACCAAAGAATTACTACATGTGAAATACTTCTAGGATTCTATATGTGAGTAATTTATACAATGTTAAATTGATAGATAAGAGAGAAACTACCGCATGGACAACAGAAAAATCTTAAACACATTACTTCGTTGAGAAAGAGTTAATCGACAAAGACCTGGAACCATGAAACATACCATTCTTACATAATTTTGAGCTGGACCAATATTTTCACATATAAATAAATAGAATGGATCTTAAATATTGGAGGACAATTACCGAATTGAAGGACAATGCTATCACATACCAACTTCATCAGGCCTTTCGCTGTACTGGATAATTTAGCTATAAGAAAGGATTCAAAGCCTGTACTTTGAAAGAAATGACAACATCCTGTATCCACCGAGTAACCACTAATTGTTAGCATTGAAAACATTCCATGGACTAAGAACATGGCTGTCATAATGAAGAATCTAGTATAATTTGGCTACTTACGCCAAAAATATCTATATTGTTCACGTATCATTGTGCTTGATAGTATAATTATCGAGTAGTACAGACTGTTATTGATACGCTAATTAAATTTACATCTTTGGCCTATCATTGCTCGAAGTAATTGGTGAAACACTATACCATCATCTTTGGCCTATCATTGCTCGAAGTAATTGGTGAAACACTATACCATCATCTTTGGCCTATCATTGTGGCGTTAATATCTGTATGGAAAATAATATTTAATATACATCCGCACTATATGATTAATTCTGTACAGAAGCTCTGTAAAATAAGTTAATTCGATTTACAACAGATTCGGGGATAATCTTAAATCATAAGCTCTTATTTTTACAGCTCGGAATATTTGATATGGGTGCATAAAATGAGAATCTAGTTGTAATGCATGCACCTTACATGAATTGGAACCCTGATTGAAAAAAGTTTGACGATCTAATTCCCCAACTGTACATAGCATAAAGTGAGGCAAAAAAATCAGTAATCTACACAAAAAGAAGGAAAACAAAGAAAAAAAATTGGTAACCACTTCCTGCAAGTTTAATGCTTGAAACTTAAATTTCCATGAATTCGTAATAATTAGCTTTTGTACCAGGAGGTCATTACCGAGGATCCCCTGCATAGAACAAATTGAGCGTTAGTAAGTCTGCAAAATAAAATAAAACATCAATATTACTTGCAACGATATAGTTCCCAGTTTTTTGCACAACTTGGGTAGCATTCCACATCCTTTTTCCCTTCAGACTGCACTAACATCTTGGCCAACTCCGGCCAGTACGTAGAGTTCAGCTAAACGCAAACAATTTAAAGAAGCCGTAGAACTGAATTAATTTATGTAAAGACAAATATTATACTAAACTACTCCCTAGAACTGAATTATTAATGTAATGACAAATACTATACTACTAAACTACTAAGGAGGAAAACCATATAACTAAGAGCTCGCCTGTTTACAGCAGGCAAAAACACTATATCAGGATGTAATTAAATGTTTACTACTACATGATTTTAATATTAGAATCCACCATAACATACGTATGCACCGTTGGCATCTACTCAATGTCAGGCGATGATGCCGTCAATTCGCCGTTGCTGGCCGCCCGGACATTCACTGATATTATGCTTGTTAGCCTTGACCTGATCCCCAAATATAAGTCTTTATCTTTACTCAATAAGCTGAAGATTCAATCGTCTTCATGCCTCGGCTGCACATCTTCACATGTAGTGAGCCTTGCCGGACGTCAACTTTCAACGAAGAGACCTATTCCTGAAGGTGGAGGAGGATGTGCAGTGTTGATTTTGTGAGATTGCGCTGATTGGAGGAGAGCCGAGGATGGCTTCATGACTCAGGACGGCGTGAGAAGTCCCTCATATAGATTCCCAACGTACGCCTACTTCAACTGCCATACTGGTACACCTTCTCCTCCTTTTGTAAACCATCTTGACAACTGATTGTTCTGAGGATCTGTGATAAGTGGATTGAATCTTGCCTTCTCTTCCGCCCAATTGCAGGTTCAGTGGAGTACGAAGTATAGCAGGGCCTATGATGAAGAAGAACGACATCATTAATCGGATCGACCATGCTCTATGGGGGAGCAGTTTCAGTTCGGCAGCTGACGGAGGATTAGGGCGTGCGTGAGGGAGAGAGAGGTAGAGGACGGCTGAAGGTTGCATCCCATGAAAGTTTTTTTTCGAGGGTAATTGGAAAAGGTTGAGGCGTACAGGTGGGATATAACGTGAGGATAATTCATCCGACGACTCTGGAGAAGTATCGGGAAATCGAATGGTTAACTTTTCTTAATTGCTGAGGATTAACGTGGAGCCTTCATTGGTGCCTCCAATTAGTAAATATAAGGATAAGGATGCTTCAGCAATAGCCATGTACTCTGCTTCAGTGGTAGACTGGGTAACAACGGATTGCAACGTTGCCCTCCAACTCACGCACAACCACCAAGCGTGAACACATAACCTGTGAGGGATCTCCTCTTATCCAAATCGGCAGCAAAATCTGAATCCACATAGCCTACGAGTCCCTCATCAGTCTTGCCGAACTTGAGGCAAGCATTTGATGTGCCACGAAGGTACCTGAAAATCCACTGAACAACCTTCCAATGTTCTTTACCAGGATTAGTCATATATCTACTAACCAAACTCATAGCATATGATAAATCTGGACGTGAGCAAACCATGACATACATTAAGGAACCAACAACACTAGAATAGGGAACTTTAGACATGTACTCAAAATCCTCATCCGTACTAGGACATTGTTCAGCTGACAATTTAAAGTGAGGAGCAATAGGAGTACTAACAGACTTTGCATCATGCATGTTAAAACGATGAAGAACTTTCTTAATATAATTTTGCTGACTAAGAAACAAGTGACCAGATTTTCTGTCATGGTAATCTCCATACCTAGAATCTTCTTAGCAGCACCAAAATCCTTCATCTCAAATTCGCTGCTCAACTGTGACTTAAGAGCAGCGATATCTTTCTTGCTCTTGGCAGCAATCAACATATCATCAACATATAATAACAGGTATATAGGCGATCCATTAACAAACTTAATGTTCACACAGCTATTAAATTCAGACCTCTTAAAGCCATGTGACAACATAAAAGAATCAAACCTTTTATACCACTGTCGAGGAGATTGTTTCAAACCGTACAAGGACCTTTTCAACTTACACACAAGATCCTCCTTACCCGGCACTATGAACCCTTCTGGCTGGTCCATGTATATCTCCTCCTCCAACTCTCCATGCAGAAACACAGTCTTTACATCTAACTGCTCAAGTTCAAGATCACGCATAGCAACAATACCGAAAAATGTACGAATTGAACTATGCTTAACAACCGGAGAGAAAACATCATTATAATCCACACCTGGAATTTGACTGAAGCCTTTTGCAACTAACCTTGCCTTAAACCTTGGAGGCTCGCTAGGAGATAAACCCTCCTTTCTCTTGAAGATCTACTTACAGCGGACATCCTTCTTTTTCTTGGGCAAGCGCACAACATCCCATGTGCCATTTTTTCTCGAGTGACTGCATCTCTTCTTGCATGGCAACAATCCAATTCTCGCGGTCACTCGAACCAATAGCTTCAGTATACGTGGACGGCTCATGTCCATGCTCCACCTATTTTGCACAACTCAGAGCATAATCAACAATGTTACACTCTTCAATTAAACGTGGTCGAGGACCACAATTCCTCCTGTTCCTACGAGCAGCAATAGACTGATTTTGTGGCTGCAAAACAGGGGTGAGTTCTGAACATTATTATTATCAGAATCAGAAGAATCAGAATCATCAGAACTAGCAGAATTAGGATCAGAATCATCTGAAGTAGCAGCACCATCATTGTCAACAGTGACATTTTCATTTTCAACAGAGTGCTCCACCTCGACACGAACCTGCTCCTCAGAATAATCTGGCAAAATATCTGAGGACAACTTATCAAAGTACATAACAGATTCATTGAAAACAACACTCGTGCTCATAAATGCCTTGCTAGTTTCGGGATTCCATAACTTGTATCCTTTTACACCCGAACCATAACCAATGAACACACACTTAATAGCTCTCGGCTCTAACTTTCCATTATCAACATGAGCATAAGCAGTGCAACCGAAAACTTTAAGCTGTGAATAATCAGCAGGAGAATCTGACCATACCTCAACGGGAGTTTTCTTGTCGAGGGGAATAGATGGTGACCTGTTTATCAAGTAACAGGCGGTGGCAGCCGCCTCAGCCCAGAAACGCTTACTCATGCGAGCGTTGGAGATTATGCAGCGAACCTTGGAGATGATGGTCCTGTTCATCCGCTCCGCTACACCATTCTGTTGAGGCATGTACAGATGGTGAGGTGCCTGACAATGCCTTCTTTCCTGCAATAATCATTAAAGGCATTCGAACAAAATTCGCCACCATTGTCAGTACGAAGCAATTTCACCTTTCTTTCTGTTTGCCATTCTATCATAGCTTTCCACTCTTTAAAAGCAGCAAATGTATCATCCTTATTTTTCATGAAATAAGGCCAAACTCTTCTAGAGTAATCATCAATAATGGTAAGCATATAACGAGCACCACCATAAGAGGGTTTACGAGATGGCCCCCAAACATCAGCATGTACATAATCAAGTGTACCTTTGGTGGTGTGGACGGAAGCATTAAACTTGACTCTTGTGTTCTTACCGAAAATGCAGTGTTCACAGAACTGCATCTTACCCAAGCTGCAGCCTTGCAGCAAGTCTCTCTTGATCAATTCTGCCATACCAAGTTCACTCATATGTCCAAGACGCTTATGCCAAAGGTTAGTTTTACTAGCGTCATCATGAGAAACAGCAGCAACAGTACCAGATAACGTGCTACCTCTAAGAACATATAACTTAGCAGAATTCATATCACCAACCATAACAATGAGAGAACCTTTTGATACCTTTAGGAGTTTATTTCTTCCTTTGTACTTGTACCCGTCACAGTCAAGGGTACTGAGCGAGATCAAATTTCTTGCCATGGTTGGTATGTGTTTCACTCCCGTCAACGTGCGTGTCATACCGTCATGTGTCTTGACCTGAACGGAACCGACGCCAGCAATAACACATTGTTGGTCGTTTCCCATGCGCACGAAATCTCCAGTCTGCACTAACTCATAAGAACTGAACCAATCTTTGTTACAGCAAATATGAAATGAACATGCAGTATCAAGAATCCATTCATCATGACGAGAAACACATGCAGCAAGAACAGCTAGGCATTCGCCATCAGAACTACCATCAACAACAGCAGCCTCACCGGTATCATTACCTTCATTATTTTTCTGTTGGTAAGTACCTTTCCTTTTCTCCTTGTTCTGCAATTTCCAACAATCATCAATGACATGATTAGCTTTCTTACAATACCTGCAGAACTTGTCACGGCCTTTAGACTTTGAGCGACCTCTGTCACCCTTGCTCTTGTCTCTGTTGTTGTTGTAGTGATTATCTCGCTGCTCAGGCCTCTCTCGGACCTGCAAAGCATCGCCCTTGGAGAACGACGTCTCCTCTTTCTGTACCATACCTTTCATCTTTTCCCTAGCAAGCAGGGGCTCATATACTTCCGCGGTGGTTAGTTCATCACGGCTTAACAGTATGGTATCACGAAAATTGGCAAAGGAATTTGGCAGCGAACATAGAAGTAAAAGTGCTAGATCTTCATCATCGTACTTACCTCCATCGACACTAGGTCAGAAACGATCTCCTTAAAGATCAATAAGTGATTCATTACCGAACCACCTTCTTGCAACTTGTGCGTGAACAACTTCATCTTCACATGCATCTTGCTGGTTAGATCTTTTGACATGCAGATCGACTCCAGCTTAGCCCACAGCTTCGCTGCGGTTTTCTCCTGCAGTACTTCTTGCAGAACATCATTAGACAGATAAGTTGAATAAGCGATAAAGCCTTACGGTCTTTCCGCTTCTCATCGGCGGTCCATGTCGCCGCATCCTTGTCGCCGAATTTCTCTAGCGCCTCGTCAAGATCATTGGACTGTGCGAGATCGCACACATCTTGACCTGCCACAACGAAAATCTCGTCTTGTAGTCCAGCGCCGGTAGATCAAACTTCATCGATGCCATCCAAAACCCTAATCTGAAAACAGATCTGAAACAGGGCTCTGATACCACTTGTTATAAACGATAGCAAATAAATGACGAAGTGCGGAACGATCAAACCAAAGGGGACACGAGATTTTAACGTGGAAAACCTCTCCAAACAAAGGAGAGGAAAAAACCACGGCGCCAGCCAGCAATACTTCACTCTCCGCTCTCCTCGTCACAAGTCGGCCTTTATCAGTATATACGAATTTGGATCACCACAAAATAACAGAACCGAGCAAGAAAATACAAGCCTACTTGCAAAAAAATTAAACGAGTTAACAACAAACCGAAATTACATGAAACTGCATGAATCAGACCTACACAAAAAACAGACACCTCAAAACGACTACAAAACTACATGATTCTTCAGGCCCAGAACACAAAACGTGGGCGGATACTGCTACTGCATAAACTCACATTCAACTTACTGTATGGGCATAAAAATCGTGACAAAACCGAGAATGCAGAATATCATCGTGAATATATGAAAATAAAACTCCATGCACAGTCAAACGCTACAAGACATCAACAACCGATAGGGCACACCTATGGCGGGGAATCAGATTTGAGGATCGGGAGTTTTCGTACACTGACATCGCAGGAATCCGTCGAATCCGGCTATCGCAGCACAGGCGCGTGATACGTCCATTTTGCATCACTATTTTATATCATAATTTGTCATTATCTATCCTTATATTTCATATTAATACATGATACTTATGTTATTTTGCCTTATTTTGCATGTTTGATGATTATTGGGAATTATCCTTCCGGAGTCAGGTTTCTGCTGGAAAAAGCGTCGTCAAGTCAGCATATCAGCGGAACTCCAAAAATCACGAAACCAATTCTGGGGGTCTTATAATGTCAGATGCCGGAGGCAGCCAAAAGGAGGCAGCCAGGTGGGCCCCACGCCACACCTGGGCGCGGCTGGCCTGTGGGCCGCGCCCAGCTATGGCGTGGCCACCTGGGTCCACCCCCCAGGTTGCCTCTTCGCGTATATCTGCCTCCCGAAAACCTAAGCACGGGGGGTACGTCCACGAAATATTCCGCCGCCTCCACGGGACGGAAACCACCGAGAGAGAAAGAGCTCTCTGGCAGGGAGATCCTGCCGGGGAAATTCCCTCCCGGAGAGGGGAAATCATCGCCATCGTCATCACGCTGGACTTCATCGGGATCATCATCACCACCATCCACTGCGCCATCACCATCATCTCCACCGACTCCACATCCATCTTGCTGTAACATCTAGGGCTGTACCTTGTCTAGTTCATTGGGGAGACTCTCCCGGTGTTGATTACTCCTTGTTATTGATGCTATTGAGTTTGTTTGGTGGATTAGTGTTCATGTCCAGATTGTTATTCATTGCCATATCATCTCTGATCATGATCCATATGATGTCTTGTGAGTAGTTTGTAGTTCTTGAGGACATGGGGAAGTCATGTTGTTAGTAGTGAAATAATGCTGCGTTAATATTTAATGGTTTGATATTTAAGTTGTGGTGTCATTCTTCTAGTGGTGTCATGTGAACGTCGACTACATGACACTTCACCTTTATGGGCCTAGGGGAATGCATCGTGTACCTAGCTTGCTAGTTGAGGGGTTGCCGGAGTGACAGAAACCTGAACCCCCGTTAGTAAGATAGTGCACGAGGGAGCGTAGGGTCTCAGAGTTTAAAGCTGTGGTTAGATTTATCTTAATTACTTTTCTGCATTCGCGGATGCTTGCAGGGGGTATAATCACAAGTGCGTATTAGTCCTAGGAAGGGCGGTGCGTTAGCATAGATTCACCCACACAACACTTATCAAAACAATGAAGATTAACCAGTTGCACGAAGCGAAAGCACTTGACGAAATTCCCATGTGTCCTCAGGAACATTTGTCTCTTATAAGTAACACACTCGGCTTGTCCTTTGCACTCAAAAGGATTGGGCCACTCGCTGCATTTGTTGCCGCGCTCGTTTATTTACTTGCACTGTTTTTACCTGCTGTTTCGAATACTACTGAAAACCTGTCTGCTAGCTTTTACAGTGAATTCTTGATCAAAACTACTTGCCAGCACCTTCTGCTCCTCGTTGGGTTCGACACTCTTATTTATCGAAAGTACTGCGATACACCCCCTATACTTGTGGGTCATCAAGACTATTTTCTGGCGCCGTTGCCGGGGAGTGAAGCGCTATTGGTAAGGAAATTGGTAAGGAAATTATTTACTGTAATGACTGTTATGGAGTCAAATCCATTTGGTTCGCTGTTTGGGAGGACTACTACCACTGCTACGGTAGTAGATGATCCTCCATCTGCTGAGATTGTTCCATTTAAAATACCTACGAAAATTGTTGGACGTATTATGGATAACCGCTATGATGGAACTGTTCATCCTGGTAATCATTTGCTTTATATACATGAACTATGCGGTTTGTTCAAGTGTGCAGGTATTTCGATGGACATTATTAAAAGGAAATTATTTACTCTGTCGCTGGATGGCAGAGCTGCTGAATGGTATAGTCTGCTGAAGAATGGTCCTTCATTGAGCTGGGCTGAAATTGTCCCTCTCTTTTATTACAAGTTTTATCCTCCAAGTGAGATTCATAAGGATCGGAATTCTATATTCACTTTTTGGCCTTATGAGGGAGAAAGTATTGCCCAAGCTTGGGGGAGATTGAAATTATTAATGCTCAAATGCCCTGTTCATGGGATTCCAAGTAATATTGTCATCAATAACTTTTATGCAAGACTTTCCTATCATGATAAAGATTTATTGGACACTTCTTGTTCTTGGTCATTCACTCGTATGAAGGATGAAGATAAATGGGATCTTCTTGATCGTATCCAGGAAAATACTGAAGGATGGGAGAACGACAAAGGTAGGGAGTCAGGTATAAATTATGATTTCGAATGCATTAAATCCTTTATGGAGACTGATAGTTTTCGTAATTTTAATGCTACTTATGGTCTTGATTCTCAAGTTGTTGTTAATTACTTTAAGGCCTTTGCCTCGTATCTCGATATTCCTAGACAAGGTTGGGAAAAGTATCATGAACCTTATGAAGATAATGCTAATTTGCTCTTGCTAAAAATGTTGAAGTTCAAACTGTTGATCGCATTATACCAGAACCCTATATTGAAAAAATACCTTTTCCTGTTAAAGTAAAAGAACACTCTATTTTGGCTAGTGTGGTTAGCAAAAGTGAACGTAAACCTAGGGAACCTGATGAGCAAATTAGTGTAGAACATGAAGTAGCTATGGTTAAGGAACTTGTAACTGAAAATGTAGAAGGAGGTCATATTGTGTTTTGTGAAGAAGCTTCTAACATGGTTACACATCCTAAAAGAGCTCGAAAGCCTAGTGTTCCTGTGCTTTCTGTTAAAATAGGTGAGCATTGTTATTATGGTCTCTGTGATATTGGTGCTAGTTCCAGCGCTATCCCTTATGCTCTCTACAAGGAAATCAGGAAGGAAATTGATCCTTGCGAATTGGAAGATATTGATGTGGTTATTCAGCTTGCTAATAGGGAAACTATCTGTCCAGTTGGCATTGTCAGAGATGTTGAAGTTTTATGTGGTAAGACTAAATACCCTGCTGATTTCTTAGTTCTCGGTTCTGCTGCTAGTGACTCTTGTCCTATTATTTTTGGTAGACCTTTCCTGAATACTTGTGGTGCTATTATTGACTGTCAAAAAGAGAAAATTTACTAGATTCGATGGAGAGTCTTATGAGTTTAATTTTTCAAAATTTGCTAAGAATCATTATGAACCTGAAATGCCTAATGAGAACTTTCAAGTTGAACAGCTTGCTTCTATTGCTGTTGGTCCTAACAATGCTTTGCAGCAATTTTTGGAAGACCACGAAAGTGAAGTTTTTGCAGAAGAAAGAAGGGAGATTGACGACATCTTTCTGCGTCAACCTCAAATGCTTAGGCATGATTTACCTGTGGAGGACCTGGGAATTGCGCCCCCTCCTAAAGAAGACCCTGTTTTTGATCTTAAGCCTTTACCTGATAATCTTAAGTATGTTCATATTGATGATAAGAAAATATATCCTGTTATTATTAGTTCTAAACTTTCAGGAGATGAAGAAGCAAAATTATTGCAAGTTCTGAAGAAACATAGAGGCGCAATGGGCTATACTCTTGATGATTTAAAAGGGATTTCTCCTGCTATATGTCAGCATGCTATTAATATTGAGCCTGATGCCAAGCCTGTTGTTGAGCATCAACGTCGTTTAATTCCTAAGATGAAGGAAGTGGTAAGAAATGAGGTATTAAAACTTCTTGAAGCAGGTATAATTTATCCTATTGCTGATAGTAGATGGGTTAGTCCTGTTCATTGTGTTCCTAAGAAAGGAGGAATAACTGTTGTGCCTAATGAAAATGATGAGCTTATTCCTCAGAGAGTTGTAGTTGGTTATAGAATGTGCATTGATTTTCGTAAGGTCAATAAGGTTACTAAGAAAGATCATTATCCTTTGCCTTTTATTGATCAGATGTTAGAAAGGTTGTCTAAGAAAACTCATTTTTGTTTCCTTGATGGTTATTCTGGTTTTTCCCAAATAGCTGTTAGAAAGGAAGATCAGGAGAAAACCACTTTTACCTGTCCTTATGGTACTTATGCTTATAGACGTATGCCTTTTGGTTTATGTAATGCTCCTGCTACTTTTCAGAGATGCATGTCTGCTATTTTTCACGGTTTTTGTGAAGAAATTGTGGAAGTCTTCATGGACGATTTCTCCGTCTATGGAACTTCTTTTGATAACTGTTTGCACAATCTTGACAAAGTTTTGCAGAGATGTGAAGAAACCAATCTTGTTCTTAATTGGGAGAAATGCCATTTTATGGTTAATGAAGGCATTGTTCTTGGGCATAAAATTTCTGAAAGAGGTATTGAAGTTGATAGAGCTAAAGTGGAAGCAATTGAGAAAATGCCATGCCCCCGAGATGTGAAAGGTATTCGTAGTGTTCTTGGTCATGCTGGTTTTTATAGAAGGTTTATTAAAGATTTCTCTAAAATTTCAAAGCCACTTACCAATCTTCTTCAAAAGGATGTTCCATTTGTTTTTGATGACGAGTGTAAAGAGGCATTCGAAATTTTGAAGAAGGCTTTAATAACTGCTCCTATTGTTCAACCACCAGACTGGACTTTACCATTTGAAATTATGTGTGATGCTAGTGATTTTGCTGTAGGTGCTGTTTTAGGACAGCGAGTAGATAAAAAGTTAAATGTTATTCATTATGCTAGTAAGACTCTTGATGCAGCTCAAAAGAATTATGCTACTACTGAGAAGGAATTTTTAGCAGTAGTGTTTGCTTGTGATAAGTTTAGACCTTATATTGTTGATTCTAAGGTAACTATTCATACTGATCATGCTGCTATTAAATACCTTATGGATAAGAAGGATGCTAAGCCTAGACTTATTAGATGGGTTCTCCTGTTACAAGAGTTCGATTTGCATATTGTTGATAGAAAAGGTGCTGAAAATCCTGTTGCTGATAATCTGTCTAGATTAGAAAATATAATGCATGATCCTATTCCTGTTGATGACAATTTTCGAAATGAGCAGTTGGCTTCTATAAAGGTAAATTCGAATGATTGTCCCTGGTATGCTGATTATGCTAACTTTATTGTTGCCAAGTATTTGCCTCCAACTTTTACTTATCAGCAAAGGAGGAAATTCTTCTGTGACTTGAGGCATTATTTTTGGGATGACCCACATTTATATAGAGAAGGAGTTGATGGTATTATGAGAAGATGTGTTCCAGAGCATGAGCAGAAGGAAATATTGGATAAATGCCATGGTAGTGCTTATGGAGGACATCACGCCGGAGATAGAACTGCACAAAAGGTTCTACAATCAGGTTTTTATTGGCCTACTCTTTTTAAAGATGCAAGAAAATTTGTTTTGACCTGTGATCAATGTCAGAGAGTTGGGAATATTAGTAGACGTAATGAGATGCCTATGAATTATTCTCTTGTTATTGAACCTTTTGATTGTTGGGGATTTGACTTTATGGGTCCTTTTCCCGCTTCAGATGGTTATACTCATATTCTAGTTGCTGTTGATTATGTTACTAAGTGGGTAGAGGCTATACCAACCTCTAGTGCTGATGGTAAGACTTCCTTAAAAATGCTTAAGGATGTTATTTTCTCGAGGTTTGGTGTGCCTAGATATCTCATGACTGATGGTGGTTCACACTTTATTCATGGTGGTTTTAGAAAAACTCTTGCTAAATATGGTGTCAATCACAGAATTGCTTCACCGTATCATCCTCAAACTAGTGGTCAAGTAGAGTTATCAAATAGAGAAATTAAGTTGATTTTGCAAAAGACTGTCAATAGGTCTAGAAAGAATTGGGCTAGAAAGCTTAATGATGCTTTGTGGGCTTATAGAACAGCATATAAAAATCCTATGGGCATGTCTCCTTATAAAATGGTTTATGGAAAAGCTTGTCATTTACCTCTAGAATTAGAACACAAGGCCTATTGGGCAATCAAAGAGCTTAATAGAGATTTCAAATTAGCTGGTGAGAAAAGGTTGCTAGAGTTAAGCTCTCTAGATGAATGGAGAAGTGAAGCATATGAAAATGCTAAACTTTTCAAAGAGAAAGTTAAGAGATGGCATGACAAGAGAATTTTAAAAAGAGAATTTTGCATAGGTGATAAAGTTTTATTGTATAGGTCTCGTCTCAGATTTTTTGCAGGAAAATTACTCTCAAAATGGGAAGGACCTTACATTGTGGAAGAAGTTTATCGTTCTGGTGCAATAAAAATTAATTCACTTGACGGTGACAAACCTCAAGTTGTTAATGGGCAGAGACTTAAACATTATATTTCTGGAGAATCTTATAATGAAAATGTTGATATTATTCAAATGGTATCTCCGGAGGAATTTATTAAAACTCAGAAACAGGAAACTGCAGAGTCTGATTTGAAGTAGGTATGAATTTCGGTAAGAAAAAGTCCGCGTTTTACTTCGAAACTTTTATATTAGTTATTTTATACAATTTTGGAAATATCAAGACGAATAAGTGCCGGAGGAGGTGCCCGAGGGCACCACGCCACAGCAGGCGCAGGCCCTACCTGGATCTCCCGAGGTCCGTATCTCGTGTTTTCGTCGCGTTTCTTTTCGAACTGTTTCTGGCAGGTTCCTTTGGTATTAGACATGTCGTCTCAAGGCTCTTGTGCGGAGGACTATGCAGCCAGGCACCGGCGTGAACTTGAGAGGGATGTGAACCAGTGGAACGCCGCTGGTTGGACAACCGATGAAGAAGTTGCAGCTAGGAGGGCCGACATGGATCGAAGTGTTAGAGAAGAGATCAGGACGGCTCAGCGCCGCAATCAAGGAGGACAAGCTACAAGAGGCGATGGGCCCAGCAATCCTACCTTTGTGGGATCTGTTAACCTTCAACGTGCTTTTTCTCATAATATGCAGGGAGCAGTTCCAGCAGTTCCGGACCTGAGCGCCTTCCCTGCGGCTACTGAAGCAATAAGGGTCACAGATCAATTTTGCGAACAATATCGAGTCCTTAGGGCGGAAGTGGAAATTCTTCAAGAAGAGAACAATCGGCTTCGCCAAATGCTCGCACGGTTCTTAACACCTATTACTGTCGTACCACCATCACCGCCAAGGGAGTAATTCACCATGGGTAACAACACACTCCCAGCTTGTTTCAAGCTTGGGGGGGGGTGTTTTCAGTATCACCATCTTTATCTTTATCTTTATATTTTTGCTTAGTACCATGAGTAGAGAAGTTATCATATGAGATAGTTTGCAATGTGGAGTATCACTCCTTAGTTGGTTATCGTTGTATCCGTTGGTGTGAGGTTTATTGTGATGGAATATTAATGAGAAGCTTTATCTTTACTTTCTGCACACTTTATTTTAGCCAGCAAGTCCTTTGTCATTTGCTGATCTTGTTACATTAGTATTGGCATCACTTTGGGTGCAGCAAGTAAATTTAGTTGGTTGTGGCAAACTTAGACTGGTCAGTAGTATCAATACTTTTTACACTTAAGTAGAAAAGAGGGAACTGGTTGCAATAACATTATCCCTATTGTTTTCCTCTTTGTTGGCCAATGAGTTTATTATTCTTGAATTAAAGTGTTTTGTGCCCACAAAGTAGATAGCATGGTTGTTCTATTAGATCTATAAGTGTTTGTCTCTCTCAATTCTTGTGCTTGCTACTAAACCTTGCTAGCCTAAAACCTTGTACTGAGAGGAGATACTTCTCGTGCATCCAAAACCCTGAACCAGAGCACTCCATTCGTGTCCACCATAACTACCTATCATGTAGTGTTCGCACTACTCCAAGTACATTTTCTCGTGTGCTACCTTTAACTATTCAAAACTATTATTATATCCCTTTTTGTGTCACTGTTCACCAAGCTCATAAGGACGTGGTAGCAGATGTGTCATCTTCCATGCTAACTGATTTACAAGGATTGGCAGCTTCATCTGCTTCTCCACCTTTTATTTTGCATTAAAAGAGCTGGTTAGTCCACCCTATAAATAAATAAATAAATAAATAAATAAATAGACACTCCTCCACGGTGATTGTTGGTCGGCAACCGAGGATTCGGTCAAGCCATGGTTTGTGGAAAGAAATGGTTGGGAGGAGTGTCATCAATAAGTGCTTGTTACAAGTGCAGTTCTATAAACTCTCGGAACCGCTCTAAAAGTTAATTAGTATGGAAGATGACAAGGATTCTACCACTGATTTGTTGACCAATAGCATACACCTCTCAAAGCAATATTTTTACACTCTCTATGCCTTCGGGAACTAAAAAGCTCTAGCACACGTTTTAATCCCTGCTTCCCTCTGCGAAGGGCCTATCATTTATTTATTGTTGAGTCAGTAAATCTATTCCCTCTATCCTGAGCCAGCACTCGAATTGTTATAGATACAATCATTTATAGTTCATAATATTTCCTATCATGTTTTGTCTACTTTGCTTGAGCACATGAAGTTTTATCTTTGAGAATATGACTTTGACATTTTTCTTTGGAATGTGAAAGGAACAGTGATGATTGAGCAACTCTATTTCTGCAATATAGCTCTAGTATAAAGACTCTTCTTGAAAGATAAGTTAGAATGTTGATTGTTCTCTGACCAAGAACACAGTTTGCCACATCCAATTGGTTTGCTTAATGTACCTTTATTTGTGGTTGTTCCATTACTTGTTCCAAGTTAAGTAGAATGTGTAGAGACTGCTGTTTAAAATGACTTGTTTAGCTGAGTAAATACTGATGCTTCTTGTCCGTATTCTTTATTATCGACACTTCACTCCATAAACATGTGGACTTGTTTACTGAGCTCAGTTTTCGCTTGGGGACAAGCGAGTCTAAGCTTGGGGGAGTTGATATGTCCATTTTGCATCACTATTTTATATCATAATTTTTCATTATCTATCCTTATATTTCATATTAATACATGATACTTATGTTATTCTGCCTTATTTTGCATGTTTGATGATTATTGGGAATTATCCTTCCGGAGTCAGGTTTCTGCTGGAAAAAGCGTCGTCAAGTCAGCATATCAGCGGAACTCCAAAAATCACGAAACCAATTCTGGGGGTCTTATAATGTCAGATGCCAGAGGCAGCCAAAAGGAGGCAGCCAGGTGGGCCAGGTGGGCCCCACGCCACACCTGGGCGTGGCTGGCCTGTGGGCCGCGCCCAGCTATGGCGTGGCCACCTGGGTCCACCCCCCAGGTTGCCTCTTCGCGTATATCTGCCTCCCGAAAACCTAAGCACGGGGGGTACGTCCACGAAATATTCCGCCGCCTCCACGGGACGGAAACCACCAAGAGAGAAAGAGCTCTCTGGCAGGGAGATCCTACCGGGGAAATTCCCTCCCGGAGAGGGGAAATCATCGCCATCGTCATCGTCATCACGCTAGACTTCATCGGGATCATCATCACCACCATCCACTACGCCATCACCATCATCTCCACCGACTCCACATCCATCTTGCTGTAACATCTAGGGCTGTACCTTGTCTAGTTCATTGGGGAGACTCTCCCGGTGTTGATTACTCCTTGTTATTGATGCTATTGAGTTTGTTTGGTGGATTAGTGTTCATGTCCAGATTGTTATTCATTGCCATATCATCTCTGATCATGATCCATACGATGTCTTGTGAGTAGTTTGTAGTTCTTGAGGACATGGGGAAGTCATGTTGTTAGTAGTGAAATAATGCTGGGTTAATATTTAATGGTTTGATATTTAAGTTGTGGTGTCATTCTTCTAGTGGTGTCATGTGAACGTCGACTGCATGACACTTCACCTTTATGGGCCTAGGGGAATGCATCGTGTACCTAGCTTGCTAGTTGAGGGGTTGCCGGAGTGACAGAAACCTGAACCCCCGTTAGTAAGATAGTGCACGAGGGAGCGTAGGGTCTCAGAGTTTAAAGCTGTGGTTAGATTTATCTTAATTACTTTTCTGCATTCACGGATGCTTGCAGGGGGTATAATCACAAGTGCGTATTAGTCCTAGGAAGGGCGGTGCGTTAGCATAGATTCACCCACACAACACTTATCAAAACAATGAAGATTAACCAGTTGCACGAAGCGAAAGCACTTGACGAAATTCCCATGTGTCCTCAGGAACATTTGTCTCTTATAAGTAACACACTCGGCTTGTCCTTTGCACTCAAAAGGATTGGGCCACTCGCTGCATTTGTTGCCGCGCTCGTTTATTTACTTGCACTGTTTTTACCTGCTGTTTCGAATACTACTGAAAACCTGTCTGCTAGCTTTTACAGTGAATTCTTGATCAAAACTACTTGCCAGCACCTTCTGCTCCTTGTTGGGTTCGACACTCTTATTTATCGAAAGTACTGCGATACACCCCCTATACTTGTGGGTCATCAGCGGGCCTAGGATTTTGACAATGGGTATTCAAAGTGAAACTGGAAAAAAAATCTGAATGTGAAAGTTCACAAATTGTTCATACATAACACAAAGATTTTTAAATTTCTCTGTACAAAGTCCTTATTTTGTGTATTGCTGCTTGGAGGACCTTGAGTTGGCTAAGATGGAGTCGGGACCTTTCAATTCAGCCATGGGCCGGTGTATGAGATTGCAGATGTGGGCCAAGTGGCCTCTGCTGGGTTTGGTTGGGCTGTTGAACGTGCAAGGGGCATGCACACGCTGAATAATGACTGAATACGCAAGTTACTTTGTACGTACGATATGTATATGATTTCTTTGTGTGAAAAATATTGGGTATTCACTTGAATACCCATGAATTGAGCTGGGCCCGCCCCTGTCGCAGCACCTCCTCGTCCTTATCAGCGGCTGCCGTCGCTGATCAGCCCCCGTCGGAAACAACCAAGCTCTCGCCGCCTCGCGCTAGCTCGGCCAAGAACCCAACTCCTCTCGGGAACCACCGCGAGGCCAAGTGCGCCATCCTAATCGAATGGCCAAGTCTGATAAGTCCAGCTCCCCTAAGGCCGGTAAAACTGGTGCTGACGGTGGGCACCGTAAGAATGCTGGGGCGCCGCCCCTGGGCACCGTGGTGTTGTATTTTTTGAGCTATAAAGTGGTCACATCCACCGCCCCGAATAGATAGAAAGAGTTGACCTAGTTTATAAGGAAAACCGGGTCTAAAAACCATACAATTTGTATAAAAGAATGACACAAACGAAGCGACCCGCCGTCCACACGACCCAAGTCGACAAACGCCACAACACACACCACCTGCTCCGGGGCCGCCGCTCCAGCGTAACAACCAGATCGACATTCGCATTGCCCGAAAGTGATCCAGTCATGGTCGACGAACCCTCTGCCCATGCAGTCTTCATCCAGGTTGCCACCAAAACCACCTGTTTCGGGGCCGCCGCCCCGGTGTAGCAACCAGATCGACCTTCGCATTGCCCGAAGATGATCCAGTCGGGTCAACGAACACTCTGCCCAAGCAGTCTTCATCCATGTCGCCACCCAAAACCACACTAAACAACGGTTCTGGCTCATAGAACCGTCGTAGTGTGGGAGACCGAGGCCGCCGCCTCGACGCACCACCACCTTCCGGAGCCGCCGCCCCGACATCCACCGCCCACGACCACACGCCATTCTGCACATCCGTCACGAAACCGTTGCACCGCGCTGGCCAATGGCTCCAAAGCGGCACCTCCAATAAGGTAGTGACGAGACCGTCACCGGCGCCCGCTCACGAAGGAGCAAAGGTTTTCACCTGGAGAACTTGGAACCAGCACGCGTTAGACGAGGTCAAAAATCTCCACGACGACGCAATCAAGAAAGGGAACGACGCCCGAGGGCGCCGCCGTCGTCGGCACTGACCGAAGTCCATGCGAGCTTTCGCCCGGAGTTCAACCCGACCGCAAAGCTTCGGGAGCAGCAGGATGGCATCCCGACCATGTCGTCAACCACCGAGCTCCACCGCATGCCGCAGCAGCCGCGACATCACCTTCCACGGCCACTGCCACGGCCATGCCCGCTTTAGCCGCTCCACCGGAGTAGCTGCCAGAGGTGTTGTCGAGCCTCGTGGTACAGGCTGCAAGGCCAGAGGTGCAGCCTACCAACACCGACCCGGTGCTATTCCAGTACGGGTCCTTCCTGGACTTGAGGGCGGCCGGGATGAAAGGGCTCTCTCATCCGCAGTTGGCGGAGTCATCTGTGCTGCTCTCGGGGGAACATCCCCAAGTGTATCCATCGCACACCAGGGCGCGTGCGACATCAGGGGATGGTGGGACAGTGGAGGGACTTCTGGGGTCGGTTCTGGTAGGCGAGGAGGTGGAGTCTGCTGAAAAGAGAAGGCAAAAGGAGTTGCGCAGCAAGAACAACGCTGATCGCCAGCTAGGAGGCTGGCGGTCTTGGACAAAGATGAACATGAGGACTTCACAGACGAATCAAACAAAGAGGTGGCCACGCCTTCTCTGCATAAGCTGCCGCTGGACGCGTCTACACGTGCCTTCTCTGCGCCGGTGGCCGTCATGAGGAAGAGCGATCGCGGCTCCGGCGAGACTGAAGGCCCGATCCTGGACAGAGCCATGCGCCGCACTAAGGAGAAGAATGAACCAGGTACTTTTTCGCTTTCCCAGTTTGTAATTTTACAAGATACTCCTGTAGAATCTCTCCTTGGGGTAGCTAGAGACTGTTGTGTGGTGTTTGACACGTCAGCGGGGTCGGCCGCGGAGGTAGTATCCATGATCCAAGCAAAGGAGAAGGTGCATGCTGAACTCGCCTTGGCTAACGCTAGGATTCAGAAGGCAAAAGAAGATAAAGAAAAGCAAGAGAAGGAAGAAAGAGAAGCGCAGGAGAAGCTACGAAAGGAAGAAAAGGGGTACAGGCTCAAGGGGAGCCTGAGGCCCAAGTGGTGGAGGATCAGGGTCAACTCCTACAGGGGCAACCAGACATATGGTTTTCTCTGCCTCAGGGGAGGCGGGGAAGAAGACTTTGAAAAGGACAAGGAAACATAAGGCTAAATCTGTGGCACCTGGGGGCAGGTGCCCAGTAACCCACCAAGCACGGGCTAGAGGGGCAGGTTTATAATGCGTATCCTCTTTTGGAACATTAGAGGGTTCGGGGTGCGGGGCCACCGAACCCTACTCAAAGACTATCTCCGCAAACATTGTATAGACATTGTGATTCTGCAAGAAACCATCAAGCAAGAGTTCACGGCTATAGAGCTGCATAGCTTAGAAGTAGGAGACAAGTTTTCCTCGAGTTGGTTATCAGCGATTGGACACTCCGGGGAATTCTGCTTGGGCTCAGAGACAGTTTGTTTGACGGTGGAGCGATTGACATGGGGCGATTTTTCATCAGTGCCATCGCCATTCATCGTCCATCTGGTCTAGCGTTCCATGTGATAGGGATCTATGGGCCGGCAGACCATGCTAGGTCAAGTGTGTTTCTGGAATAAATTTTTGCCAAGGTTGGCCGGTGTACCTATCCAATTGTCATGGGTGGCGACTTCAACCTCATCAGGTCTGCGGAAGACAAGAATAATGACCGAGTTAACTGGGATCGGGTCGATTTGTTCAATACTCACATTGGGGGATGGGCCCTCAAGAGTTACCTCGCACAGGTGCGAGGAATACTTGGACAAATAAGCAGTTAAATCCAGTTTGGTGCATTTTGGACAGGGTGTTCAACTCTCCGGATCTGGATGTTCGCTTCCCAGCCTGCTCCTTGTCAGCCGAAACCAGTCTTATTTCGGACCATACCCCGCTCATCTTTGACACGAGAGAGGGCTCCCTGGTCCGTAGTAATAGATTCTTCTTCCAAACCGAGTGGTTTGAATTGGAGAACTTTAAAGAGTTGCTTCGACATAGGTGGGGCATTCTGGCTGGAAAGGTTAGGGCAGAGACATTGTGGACTGGTGGTCCTTTATGAGTGGTAACATCAGACAATTCTTGCGGGGCTGGAGTTGGAACCTAGGCCAGAACTCGAGAAGGCAAAAAGACTTACTACTCTCCCAGATCAAAGATCTTGACTTCCAAAGCAGACGCATACGGTCTTGATGAAGAGGATTGGGCCTTTAGACTGCATCTGGAAGAACAACTCCTTAATATTTTGAAGGTGGAAGAGGAGTACTGGCGGCAACGTGGAAGGGTTCAATGGGCCTTGCGTGGGGATGCAAACACAGCTTATTTTCATGCCATTGCAAACGGGAGATGTAGGAAATACCTTATCTCGACCTTGTCGACTCCCAGCGGTCCGATCTCAGCCAAACAGGAGATTCAGGAGCACATTTACGACTTTTTTAGAGCTTTGATGGGTTCAGAGGCGCCCCGTTCATGTGGGCTAGCTACTAATACCTGGGGGGTACTAGGCGCGTATCGGACGATGAAAATGAGGGTCTGGCTTTAACTTACTCTTAGGAGGAGTTGGAAACCTTAGTAAGATCGTTGAAGTCGGATACGGCTCCAGGGCCGGATGGGTTTCCGGTCCTGTTCTTCAAACAATCTTGGCCTTTAGTAAAGCATGGGGTCCTTCACATTTTGAATGATTTCATTCTGGGTAGAATTGACGTTTCGAGACTGAATTTTGGGATGCTGTCTTTGATCCCGAAAGTTCAGGGGGCTGAGGCTATTGCGCAGTTCCGACCCATAGCACTGATAAACGTTATTTTCAAGATAGTCTCCAAGGCCTTCGCTATCAGACTGGACCCCATCGCTAATCAGATTATTAGTCTGAATCAGACGGTATTCATCAAAGGTCGGTTTATTCTTGATGGGGCTCTTGCCCTTCAAGAGATTGTCCACGAATTGAAAAACAAGAAGTTAGGGGGCATCTTGTTGAAGCTAGATTTTGAAAAGGCCTATGATAGGGTCAACTGGGACTTCCTTACCGAGGTCCTTAGGAGGAAGGGTTTTGATGCCGGTGTGATACACAGAATTGAGCAACTGGTCCGGGGGGCCAGACTGTGATCTCGATAAATGGGGAAATGGGACCCTACTTCAGAAATAAGCGTGGAGTGCGGCAGGGGATCGGCTCTCCCTATTTTGTTCAACTTTGTCGTCGAAGGGCTGTCCGCTATCCTATCTGCTGCTGCAGATTCGGGACACATCCAGGGGGTTGTGCCGCACCTAATCCCGGGGGGGGGGGGATTATCCACTTACAATACGCGGATGATAACTTGATTCTTATCCAAGATAATGATGCAGCGATTGCAAAGTTGAAATTTCTCTTGATGTGCTTTGAAGATATGTCCGGCCTTAAGATCAATTATCATAAAAGCGAGGTGATTGTTTTGGGAAAACCCAGAGCACACCGCCAAAGGGTGGCGGATATGCTAAACTGCAAATTGGGTTCCCTCCCATTCACCTACCTTGGCTTGCCAATCGCAGACAGAAAGCTGACGATAGATCAATGGAATTTCCTTGTGCTTAAGCTAGCTGCTAGGGTGGAACCGTGGGCGAAGGGGAGCGTCAGAGGTGGGCCAGGGTGGCCACACCATGCCACGGCGCGGCAAAGGGGGGGCCGCGTCGTGGGGTGGTGTGGGCCCCTCGTGGCCCATCTCAGCCTCCCCTTTTGGCTGGCTCTGGCATCTGACAAAATAGGAAAATCTGTATATTTTCCATGAATTGTTGATCTTCAGAAATAGGGTGTCTTGACGATGCTTTTTCGAGCTGAATCCTGACTCCAGCAGTTAATTCTCCAATAATCATCAAACATGCAAAACAAGATAAAATAACATAAGTACATCATCCAAATATGAAATACATCAATGAATAGCAGTAAATTATGATATAAAATAGTGATGCAAAATGGACGTATCAACTCCCCCCAAGCTTAGACCTCGCTTGTCCCCAAGCGAAAGCTGAACTCAGTAAACAAGACCACAGGTTTATGGAGTGAAGCGTCGATAATAAAGAATACGAACAAGAAGCATCAACATGTATTAACACACAAATCATTTTAGACAACAACTTCCCCTCATATAACTTATCTTGGAACGAGTAATAGAAATCACAATAAAGGTGCATAAAGAAAATCATAGTTTGGTGATGGCAAACTTCGTTCTTGGTCGGAGAACAATTAACAGATTGTACTTATCTTTCGAGTAGAGTCCTAATATCGGAGCTATATTGCAGAACTTACAAGCTCAATTATCACAATTTCTTTACAGTCATTGATAACTTTCAAAGTTATATTCCTTCAGATAAAAGACTTGTGCAAAACAAGGAAGGATAACAAACATGATTGATAATATTAATGTATAGATGGTTGAATCACAACGACTCCAACGCTTGCTTAAGAAAGAAGGGAAATAGGTTTACTAACTCAACATAAAAGTAAAAGAAAGGCCCTTCGCAGAGGAAAGCAGGGATTAAATCATGTGCTAGAGCTTTTTAAGTTTTTTAAATCATAAAGAGAGTAAAAATAAGTTTTGAGTGGTGTATGAGAATTGTCAACGAATCAGAAAATCGAAAGTACAATATGACCCCTGCCAACCAGACTTTTAAGAGCGGCTCCCATGAAGGACGTTATTTCTACCAGCAAGGCAGATCATCCCTCTTTCTCTTTTGTTTACACATGCAGATATTTCACTGTTTGTCATTGCTTGACTGATAATCAGGGGAAAAATGTGAAGAGAATTAAGCGGTTAAAGTTGTAATTAATTGGGACTGGGCACCCCATTTGCCAGCTCTATTTGCAAAATTAATGGATAAGCGAATGTATATGTCGCTAGTCCGGTGGTAAAATCTGTTTGATAGTTGACATAAAGACATCCACCCCGTCCTCATGAGCTTGGTAAACATTGACACAAATAAGGAGTAGTAGCTTTTGAATAGTTTAAAGGTAGCACATGAAGTATTTACTTGGAGTGGCAAGGAAATACCATATATAGGTAGTAATGTTGGACACAAATGGCATGGGTTTTGGCTCAAGGTTTGGATGCACAAGAAGCATTCCCTCTCAGTACAGGTTTTTGGCTTCTGGTGCATCCAAACCTTGAGCCAAAACCCATGCCATTTGTGTCCACCATAACTACCTATATATGGTATTTCCTTGCCACTCCAAGTAAATACTTCATGTGCTACCTTTAAACTATTCAAAAGCTACTACTCCTTATTTGTGTCAATGTTTACCAAGCTCATGAGGACGGGGTGGATGTCTTTATGTCAACTGTCAAACAGACTTTACCACCGGACTAGCGAAATATACATCCGCTTATCCATTAATTTTGCAAAAAGAGCTGGCAAATGGGGTGCCCAGTCCCAATTAATTACAACTTTAACCGCTTAATTCTCTTCACATTTTTGCCCTGATTTATCAGTCAAGCAATGACAAACAGTGAAATATCTGCATGTGTAAACAAAAGAGAAAGAGGGATGATCTGCCTTGCTGGTAGAAATAATGTCCTTCATGGGAGCCGCTCTTAAAAGTCTGGTTGGCAGGGGTCATATTGTACTTTCGATTTTCTGATTCGTTGACAATTCTCATACACCACTCAAAACTTATTTTTACTCTCTTTATGATTTAAAAAACTTAAAAAGCTCTAGCACATGATTTAATCCCTGCTTCCCTCTGCGAAGGGCCTTTCTTTTACTTTTATGTTGAGTTAGTAAACCTATTTCCCTTCTTTCTTAAGCAAGCGTTGGAGTCGTTATGATTCAACCATCTATACATTAATATTATCAATCATGTTTGTTATCCTTCCTTGTTTTGCACAAGTCTTTTATCTGAAGTAATATAACTTTGAAAGTTATCAATGACTGTAAATAAATTGTGATAATTGAGCATGTAAGTTCTGCAATATAGCTCCGATATAAGGACTCTACTCGAAAGATAAGTACAATCTGTTAATTGTTCTCCGACCAAGAACGAAGTTTGCCATCACCAAACTATGATTTTCTTTATGCACCTTTATTGTGATTTCTATTACTCGTTCCAAGATAAGTTATATGAGGGGAAGTTGTTGTCTAAAATGATTTGTGTGTTAATACATGTTGATGCTTCTTGTTCGTATTCTTTATTATCGACGCTTCACTCCATAAACCTGTGGTCTTGTTTACTGAGTTCAGCTTTCGCTTGGGGACAAGCGAGGTCTAAGCTTGGGGGAGTTGATACGTCCATTTTGCATCACTATTTTATATCATAATTTACTGCTATTCATTGATGTATTTCATATTTGGATGATGTACTTATGTTATTTCATCTTGTTTTGCATGTTTGATGATTATTGGAGAATTAACTGCCGGAGTCAGGATTCAGCTGGAAAAAGCATCGTCAAGACACCCTATTTCTGAAGATCAACAATTCACGGAAAATATACAGATGTTCCTATTTTGTCAGATGCCAGAGCCAGCCAAAAGGGGAGGCTGAGATGGGCCACGAGGGGCCCACACCACCCCATGGCGCGGCCCCCCCTTTGCCGCGCCGTGGCATGGTGTGGCCACCCTGGCCCACCTCTGACGCTCCCCCTTCGCGTATTTCATCCCCCAGAAACCCAACTCATGCCTGGCTAATCTTCCTATGTTTGCTATGGGCTTGTTTCTTCTGCAAGATGGGGTTCATGACAAGTTTGACTCACATAGAGCCCATTTCTACTGGGAAGGGTCGGGACCCAAGAGAAAATACCACATGGTAAATTGGCCATCAGTATGTAGACCGAAAGAGTTTGGCGGTCTGGGGATCGTCAACTCCAAGCTTATGAATAAAGCTCTGATGTTGAAATGGGTATGGAAAATCTATCAGGAGGACGACGCTATTTGGGCAAAGATAATCCGTGCAAATTATCTGCAGAATGATGACATCTTCTCCTGCTCGAGCCGGGGGGGGGGGGGGGGGGGGGGGGCTCACAGTTTTGGAGAAGTCTTAACAAAATCAAGCATCTTTTAAGGTGGGTGCTCGACACTCTATTAGGAATGGGCAGCGGACTCTATTCTGGTTTGATAACTGGCACGGGGCTGGTGTTCTAAAGGATAGATTCCCTCTGATTTTTTCGGTGTGCTCTGATCCCCTCATTTCGGTGGCGGCTGCTTTTCAACATTCGATTCAGCTCAGACGGACGCTTTCTCAAGCAGGTGCTGCGCAACGGGCAGAAGTGGAACAACTACTCCTGCAAACCAACTTGTCCCAGGGGCTGGACCGGTTTTCTTGGTCTTTGGAAGAGAATGGCTGCTACTCGGTTGCATCTATGTATGCGAAACTGTCTCAAGGGGTGACGGTGACGCATTTTGAGGATGATTGGAAAGCAAAACTTTCGCTTAAAATTAGGATCTTACGTGGCAGCTTGTGTTGGATAAGCTTCCCTCGGGTCAGCAGCTGGCTACCCGCAGGGGTCCGTCAGACGGAAAATGCGCGCTTTGCCTACAAGATGAGGATGCGTCGCATATGTTCTTCAGACTACTCTTTGTCTACCTTTGCTTGGAGCATGTTGCGCCAGCTACTGGACTGTAGGTGGTGCCCGACAAATTTTGCCCAATTTTATGCCATTCTTAGTTCTCTGTCGGGTCAAAGACGTAGACTTGTTTGGACGGTGTTCGTGGCACAGTCTTGGGCTCTTTGGACTGTGCGTAATAAACTTGCTATTGAGCACAAGCTCATTAAACATCCTGCTGATCTTGTGTACAAAACCCTTATCTTCCTGCAGCTCTGGTGCACCAACGCCAAGGACAAGGACAAGCCAAACCTCGAGGACATGGAGGCAAGGCTAAAGCTGTTGTATACAGCAAATCGCCCGGCGATTCCGAGTAGCGCGAGTACGAGGGTGTAGGCCGGGTTCCTCCTTGGCTGGTCCTTTCATGTCTTTTCCCTCCTTTTAGCCTTATGGTCTCTTATGGCTAAGATGTATGCCGCAACATGTTGTCTGTCGAGCTTTACTTTCTCTTATGGCTAAGCTGTATGCCGCAGCATGTAATCAACTTTGTGAACCCTGTGGCCTTATTAATTTAAGGTTGGGTTGTGTGCCTTTAGTTTAAAAAACCACCGCGAGGCCAAAATCCCACACCTCCGCCGCGCTCCCAACCTTCGCCGTCCTCAGCACACCCCCGCCGCGAAGCAGCGTCCCGTGGCCGGATTCACGTCGAAATCCCCAAACCCTCGCTCCCCCGTGGCCGATTCGTGGAGATATCCTGCACTTCCGCCGCGCGGCCCCGCTCCCCAGCCTCCACCGTACTCTCCACACTGTCTGCGCCCCCCGGAAACGCCGCCGCACAATAGCAAATCATGGTCGATTCGCGGCGGCGAGCACCGATGGCGCGCGGGGGGAATCGCCCGTGGGTGGGAGGGGAGAGGGGAGGAGAAAGGGGATGGGACAAATGGGTAAGACGACAAAAACTCCCTCGGTGCAGCGCGACTCCATTGTCGGAAAGACACCAATCTTGACGCACACACGGACGGCGCACATGCGGCCGTTCGCGTCAACCGACGAGCGCACGCACGAGATGAAGCATTTGGGAAACTGTTTTGTTTAGTTGCTCTTGCTCACCAGTCACCACTTAGGCCATGTGGTACGAAAACCATCGTATCCATTTAATTTTGCTTTAAGATCCACACAAAACATAGTTTCATAGGTTCAGTTACAAATTTTGTATCCGCAAAAAAAAAGTTACAAAGTTTGTAACTTAGTATATGCCTTGCGTATTACTCCGTATATGATTTTACGTATCACAAAATGACCGTATTTAAGTTTTAAATTTCAAACTATATAGCTGTGTGCATCCATTATTTACGTGCGTAACTTTTTTATCTTGAAACTTAAAAATACAATATTTTTACGCTAACTACTCCCTCCGTACACAAAATAATGTCTCAACCTAGACCAAATTTATACGTATCTAGACAAGATTTTGTCTAGATACGTATAAATTTGGTCTAGATTGAGACATCCTTTTATGAATGGAGAGAGTACAAAAGATACACTTCTTCCCCGTAGACCCAGCCTCCTCTCTTCCCACTGATCGTGTGAGTTGAGCTCAGACGTGCTCACATTCCGAAACTTTACTCTCGGGAGATAATTGATCGTACTTATAGGATAAGGCGAAAACTTATACATACGACGAGGCCTCTCATTTCTCACCTCTCTCTCCTCGAGCCAAGCTCTCTCCAGCCAGGGGCGGAGGCAGAAATAATGTGTCATGGGGCCAAAGCAAAAAATATTATTACAATGGGGTCAGAATGAAAAAAATGCATAGCCTTTAGCATAAATAAGCAGGGAGCTAAGCTGAAATATCAAATCTTGGGGGGGGGGGGGGGGGGGGGGGGGGGGGGGGGGGCCTGCTGGTCCCTCCCTGTCTTCGCCACTGTCTCCAGCGCCTCGGCCAAACCGATGCCATCTCCGGTGGCATCGCCGCCTGGGATGGCTAAGGGGAGATGTCAGTTTGCTTTGGTGCTCTGGTGGCAGGAGTTGTTGCGAGTGAACGAGTTGGGGTTGGGGATCTCCGATAATAAGGCAGGTATCTCAAGCTTTTATCCAGCGCATCCGACTGATGTTGGAGAGGCGTGAACTTCTTCCTCACCAAGCTCCATTGGTGGTACTTTGACCCGAGGAGGGGGTGGTTTGTCGGCTTACCCAATACTCTTGAAGAGCCCTCATCTCTATGGCTGCTAGTGTGGAACCTCGGATCCTGGCACCTGCTATCGATCTCGTCGTCGCGGTGGCAACAAGCGGCCTGAGGTGGTTTGATCCTCACCTCCAAGGGGAGTTCTATCAAGCTTTGATGGCGGATATCCCCAAGCGGCGGTGAGGTGTGTTGTCGCTATCCTAGGTCGAGGGGACCGCTTCGCCTCTTGGAGTCTACTGCGATGGATTCTCATCCTCTTGTCAGGAGGATCTTTGTCTTCAAGGTGGCATTCATCGTCGGCCTCGAACCAAGTGGTTCGTCCTTGTTGTTGGGGTTGGCGGTCGTGGCTTCACGCCGATGGAGAAAGACCAGATCACTTTTCAGAAATTCTGAGGAGGTCTTTCTTGCTAATTTTGAGGACTATGTGCAATTTCATTTTTCTATGGGTCCTCTCTGTAAAAGTTTACACCTCTATGAATGAAGCTTCTGGGTCCCTTCTCCCGTTGAAAAAAGAATACTTAGAGCATCTCCAACAGCCGCGCTAAATGAGCCGCGCGCGCCAAAAAAGGTAATTTCCCGTGTGCTGGGCAAGTTCTCGTGCTCCAGCAGACGCGGGAAAAGCATGCGCGCGGGAAAAACGTTCCCACGTGCTGGCCAAAGCGGTACGCGCGCTGAACAGGCACGCGCCACACAACCGCACTCTTCCTCTCCTGCGCGCATCTGGAAACTTCCCCACCGCTTCCGCGCCGCCGCCACCACCATGCCTCCGCGTCGCCGAAGCATTTCCGGCTACCGCAGCGTCCACGGGTGCCCCAACGGGACCTTCTCCGCCAAGATCCGCTCCGGCGATGACCGCGTCAACCTCGGGTCGTACCCGACGGCGCTCGAAGCCGTTCGCGCGCCTACGACGCGGCGGCGTGGAGGCTCGGTCGCCCGCGCGGCCAGATGAACTTCTCCGACGCGCGCAACGCGCAGCAGGCGCTGGACCTGGCGCTGATGCCGTGCCTCGTCACCAACGAGGACCGCCGCCTCCACCGCTGCCGAGCGGCCCTCTGCCTTGTTGCGGAGAGGGACGAGCGCGCCGTGGCGGACTTGTATGCGAGCCACCCGCGCGAAGCCGCCGAGGAGGAGGAGTACTGGTAGACCCGAGTGGGCGGAGCGGCGGGCCGAGCGCCGAGAGGAGCGGCGGGTGGCCAAGGCCACGGCGGAGGCGCAACTGAGCTTGTCCGACACCTGGGCCAACGACGATCCCAGGTGGGCGGCGCTGGAGGACGACATCTCTGACACCGAAGGCGACTCCGACTTCTCCTCCGACGAGTCGGACTAGTCGTTGTTTTAGTTTAAATTAGTCATCGTTTTAGTTTGTGTTCATCGTTTTAGTCCGACTAGTTTGTGTTCGTGTGTCGTGTATCCAATCAATATAATTTATATTTTCAGTCTATTTATTTTTGTTTTTTGATTTTGTTTTCATTTGAAACAATCCAAATACGTGTTTGCGGCGCGCTATTTAAGCGCACCTGGAAAACCTGGTACTTCCCGCGCGAAAATATAGCACGTCTGAAAAATTAGAACACCCGCCCAGCGTGCTAAAACGCTATTTTGGCGCTGTAAAATTTAGCACGCCTGTTGGAGATGCTCTTAAGCCACCGTAGAAGCCCAAAAAAAAAGCGTCCCTCCTAGCACCTAAATTTAGCAGGTGATGCATACGTCTAGCTCGAGACTTTGACTATCGGCAGTGGAGACGCTACCTTGGTTTGCATGGTCCATTTAACCAATCAATGTAAGTAGGAAAGATTAGAAACACTCCTCTCGACTTGTAGTTACAATCATAATGAGTCTAGAACACAATGAAGCACGTAACGTGCATGTGTTTGTGTGGAGCCTATTCCACGCTACACGATCCACACAAGCGTTGGTACGTGATGACGAGCACAGGCGCGCAACGGCCTCGATGTGTCGCCCTCATATTATCCATTGCTTGCACGCTGACGTCGCCATCCCTGGGATCTGTTGGCCGGTTTGTCACGGCAGGGCCACACCCCCGCCGCGACGGGCCACTCGACCACGTGCCGGCGCCGGCGAACGCACGTCGCCGTTCTGCGCTCTCTCCTCCAAAGAGGGCGGCGGATAAGCCGTCGCCAACCTACCGCTTGGCTCAGCTCAAAAAACAGGACATGAGGACGTCAAGCAAGCCATGCATTTGGTCGTTCATGCACTGAGTTAAATGCATGAGCGGTCCTAAATCTTTCGTCGAAGTGTTAAGTAGGTCCTAATTTTATTAGAATGTACATCTGAGTCCTATATCTATTTAAATTGTTCATCGGAGATCCTAAATTGGTCTGGCCAGCATTGACCATCCCGCATGGCGGTTTGACTAGTGCCATGTCGACAACAATTTACAAAAAATACCCCTTAAATTATATTGAGGGGAGAGGAGGAGCAGCAGACCACAAACGGCGAGGGGAGAGGAGCCACGAGATGAGGAGGGGGTTGGGAGGAAGAAGACGAAATGATCGGTGGGATTTTTGCAAGTATCCACGTCCAGTGGTTAAGCCTCATGGGTCCGAATGTCGATGTGGCAGTGGTCAAACCGCCACATAGATCGGTCAACGCGAGTCATACCAATTTAGGGCCTCACGTGAACCACTTGAATAAACCTTGGGACCTGGATGTGCATATTGATAGAATTAGGACATACTTGACACTACAGATTTAGAACCGCCCATTCATTTAACTCTTCTTGCACACACACCAAAAAAAGGTAAAATTAAGCATGCATTCCTGTCCATTCTCGTCTTTTGAAGTACTGAATGTTGTTCTCTGCACGTGTTGGGCGTGTTTGGTTGGTCGGACAGTGAATCGCGGGTCAGAACTCTATGTTTACCTAGAAAATATCAAGCATACGAAGATCACATTAAAAAGGATACAACATCACGCCATACTTGCATGATTACGGCCAGTCACAACAAAGTGTAGGCAACAGAGCATGGCTACCATTGGCTTGCCAGTAATGTAAGCCTCAGATAACAAATCATGTTGCAAAGAGCAGCAATATGACAGCAATGCCAATCTCAAGTCTCCCAAGAAGAACAAAGGATGGAAGTTCGTCCCTTCAGATGAAGAACAAGCTCTTGCGTAAATAACATAATATTTTGACTCGGGCACCAACTTTGACTGGGAATTGCCTTTTACTGGTCCTTTCGGGCTTTTTTCTTCCTTGTAGCAAAACTACTCGGGCCAACAGCTTCTACTGACAATCGCTTTGTCCTGCTACAAAGGAAATGAAATATTACGCCTACTGACGTGTCATCTGTTGTTTGATTGTTAGAAATGTTCGAGAATACCTTGAAGCCAGTTCCTCTGACACTTCATCATCTTTGTCAGCCATGTTATCATATTCCTCGTCATCTATCACATTCATTTTTCTAATCAGACATAGAGATTTCATGCTGGTATTTCTTTTGTGCATAACAACTATTTTATTTAATTAATTAAAAAGGTGCAGTAGGAATGCAGCTAAATGGTATTGAGCAGGTCACAATGTAACTACGAGATCTTACATACATAACTTAAAAGGAAGTGCTTATTTTTATGCCCAGTGTATATTAACAAAGGAGATTAAAAGAGGATCATGTGATGGTAACAGAGCATAAAATTCCAAAAGAATGAAATAAAAAAATTGACCAAAATAATGTTGGCGAACAAAACATTTAATCGCAATATTTAAGCTTCTTGCAGAGATGTATATTTGCCATCAAGAACAACTTCATGTTAGACAAGAAAAATGAGTGAAACAAAAAAAACTATCCACATGTACGAAGGCAAATCGGCTGATCCAACACATATTCCCTTAATTGTTGTTTTTCTAGACTCTGGATTGTCAGTTCATGTCTGACTTAACCAGTAGTTCAATTTGAGCATATTGCACTTGTATTAGGCTATTAGCAGTGAATCAAGATAACTAGGATGAGTCAATGGGTCAGCTCGACCCGCCCAACTTCCATCGTTACACTACACATACTCTGGCTCTTGCCTGTACTTAAACGTTACCTGCGTGCAATCATACTGCCATTCACTACAGAACTATTGTGGACAATTTATATTTCTCAGATCTTTTTTAGGCAAAATAAGTTACTCCTACAGATGAAGTATAAACCTCTAGTTTACCTAAACAGAAGATCTAAGACCAACAGTTTGACCCGAATACTACGTGATGTGATGGAGCAACAAGATCTACGAAATGTGCTGGTGAACTATCGTTATGAACATTCAGCTTTGCTCAATGAAAGCAGTTACACATGATACAAACATTAACACTTACCAGACGCACTTTCATCCTCTGCTACACAATCACCATCCTTCCCTGGAGAGGACTCCCATCTGTCTTTCCCATCATCATCATCCCAACGATTTCCAACAGGAGGCTCCCAAAATTCCGGATCATCTGAATCATCGATTTCTGGTTCAGGTTCTCGTGGCAAAGAAGGGTTGACAACAGCAGCTTTCTTATTGTCCTTCTTCTTGCTAGACTTGGATTTCTTCGTGACTTCATTTGATTGTTCACCTTGTACTTCAGCTGTCTCACTCTCACCTGCTGCCAACTTTTCTTCTAGTTTTTCTGTCACAACAGGGATAGGCGTTAAATGTAGGGCTTACAAGTAGTTAATTGCGTGGGAGATGAGAGTTTCAACAAGATTTGCTGAAAGATATTTTAGTAACAAAATATATTTCCAACCATTTCCTGAACAAAGAGAAGACAGATGAAACTCACTGCGATTCGGAAGCAAGGTTCATATCATGGCCTACTCAAATAAGAAATAACCATCCACGATTAATCCATACAAAATTGTTCCGAGAAAAGTACCAGCTAACACTTTTTTATAGTTACTTTTTGTGAAACTCCAAAATTATATGGGTATACACGAATGCACCATGAGAAACTGACAGCTATATGGTGTGTTCAGTAATGTTGCACACGAGCTTCCACGAGTTCACATGAGAATCACAGGAAATTTTCCCCACGAAAGACACAGTAGGGAAAATTCATCATAGTTCTTCAACGAGTAGTAAAAACAACAACAACAAAAATCAGCACAGTTCAATTTGGTAGCAACAGCATATGATGTTCCAGTTGCGGCACCAGGCACTACAGATAGTACTGCGCAAAATTTACCTAGTTTATTGAGAAACCTCTTCCCATTTACATGCTTCCAGATGTACTCCTCTGACTTGTTTATGGTGTCCCTAGTAATGTTGCATACGAACTTCGACCTACAACACAAAACCCCAACTCAAATTCGACAGAGACACACCGTAGAACCCAACATATAGAGCATTTCACAACTACAAGCAGGAAATGTCGTTGTTAGAATCCTAGAATGCCTCTTTAAACGAGCACTAACGGGTAGCCGATGAAACCGATCTAACCATAGTGAAGTAAAACAATCGGGACAATCTACGACTGGGCACGCATCAAGCACAGAGATAGGACAGGGCAGGACAGAAGAGGAGTACGACCTTGTGCTCGGGGTAGGGCTTGAAGGCGTTGAGCGGCGGCTTCTTGTGCGCGATGCTGTTGTCGATGAGCGCGAGGCGGCAGGCACGGGACCGCGTCCTTCTCCCGCTCCGGCAGCTCGTGCCCCGTCTCCGCGCACCGCCACCGCCCGCCTCCGGCGTCCTCCCAGGTCGGCTGCCCCAGCAGGAGGCTGCCCCTCCTTCTCCCTGCCGTCCTCGACGGAGCCCTGGGGGCTCGACGCCCCTGAGCCGGAAGCGACGGCGGCCTTGCTCTTTTTCGCCATTAGGTCGTGCCTGGAGGCCGGAGAGGAGAAGAGAGGTGGTCCGCGAAGCGAGGGTTTTGCGTGCGCTTTTGCGACGGTCCAGTTTTGGACTTCAGAAATGAATTTTAGCCATGTTGATTGGCCATCCATTTGAAACTTGAAAGCCATCTATGAATCCTGTAGCCGATGAATGTGCCAGTGTTTTAAATTCGTGGAGTACAAAAATGGCCTCACAGCTTTGCATAAGAAAATTTCCTCACCAGTTTAGCATGTGTTAGGGCCAGGCTATAGGGATAAACGCTATATAGCTCGAACTCGACTGAATTACCTATGACAATCTTTGGCTTTCAAGCGAACGTCTCCAATAAAAGTTGTATGGCCCATTTCTTTCAGTAAATTTCACACTATCACGGCAACCAAATTGCACAGAACCGATATATACCTGTGTACTTCAAGCTGGCGTTGGAAATTATAGATACAACAACTATTTTATCAAACAATACAAACGGGGTCAACGATATAAGATTTTGTGGGAAGCTATGCCTTTGTTCTTGGCATGCATTGCGTGTTATATAGGGCCATAAGGCTATTTGTTACAACCGAGAGAGAGATTACATGGAGGTTAACAAGGAAGGAGAAGATGGTGCGAGATATGAGTGATCAACCTTGATCTGCAAGCTATACGTTTTATATTGTTAGCATATCTGGATACATGATTTTATTCCTAACACTCCCCCTTAATTAAAACTTGTACAAGTTTAGATTACGCTTGAATGCTTTTAGCTCTCGTGTTGGTAGCGGCTTTGTGAACCCATCGGCAACTTGATCTTTGGAAGAGATGAATCTAATGTCAAGTAATTTTTTGTGCAACCCTCTCACGGACACAACGAGAATCAATCTCTATATGCTTTGTTTTTGTATGAAAAACAAGATTAGCTGAAAGATAGGTTGCTCCCTTGTTACCACACCACAAGCAGGGGGTTTCATTAAGCTCGACTCCAAGTTCCTTAAGAATAGTTTCAATCCATATTACCTATGCCGTTTTGCATTTGCCGAAGATTTGTATTCTGCTTCTGTACTTGAGTGAGAGACAGTAGATTGTTTTCTAGCACTCCATAAATAAGGTTAGGTCCAAAGAATACAGCAACCCCCCCCCCCCCCCCCCCCGTTGGACCGTCTGTCATCGATGTATCCAACCTAGTCAGCATCTGAGAAGGCACTAATCAGAGTAAACATGGATTTTCGAAAGGTAATACATGTGGTGATAGTGTCCTTGACAGCTACTTTTTTTTAATAATACATTTTTTAAATTAAATTCAAAAAATATTACGCAAAATAACGAAATGGCAAAAATAATACGGCCTCGGCCTAGCTTGGGCCGATAAGGGCCCGTCGGCCAGGCTTGGGCCGATATGGCCTGTCGGCCGCCCTGCTCGTGTCAGCGAAACCTGTCGGCCAGAGCTGGGCCGACTAGGCCCTATCGGCCTGTACTGGGCCGACAGGAAGTTGTTGGCCCAAGCTGGGCCGACTTACTCTTGTTTTTTTTTCACCTCTCCCTCCTCTTTTTTAGCCACAAATGCAGACAAATTACAGATGAAATCAAACTCCAAATTTGAATCACTGATGCACACATATAAAACATAGTCTACAAACACTGATCCACACATATTACAGATAAAAACATAGTCCAATTTTAAAACATTGATCCACATTATTACAAATAAAAGTACAGTCCAAATTTAAAACATCCTAGTTTCTTCCCCTTCCTCTTGGTCCTCGGCTGCCTCGTCCACGTGGAGCAGCTGCTCTAGTTGCCGGAGCAGGATTCGTAGGTGGGAATTTTGTACAAGCAGTGTCCCTGTGACCAAAATCATTGCACAAAAAACATTGCACTGTCGGGCCTCCGGCTTCAGATTCATCCATACCATTTCTGATACGCTTGCACGGTCGTCTACCTCTACCAGGACGCAGTAGCCTTGGGTCGGGGATGTACTGCCTTTCATTAGGGTCAACCGTGTTAAAATTACCCACAGCTCGAATCCTACCATTTCACCGGTCCAGGTATTAAGAACAGACTCGTTCAAATAATATGGTGAAACGAACGAGATGGCTGATAGTCCGAGTTGCCCACATGCAGCCAATACATGGGAGCAGGGCAGGTGAAGCAATTTTGGTTTATTGCATGTGCAGTCACATGTTGGTCGGCTCCATGCTCATTTACTACAACTTCGCCAGGACCGTAGAAAAACAAACATTTCACTAAATTACTCATCTCAACAACCTAAAAATGTGACACCAATTTACTGTTACAACCGGGAACAACTATATACTTAATATTATTAGCAAAATAAACGCATACCCTTGAAGCGTGCCGATTCAGTGGACCAGCAACGTCACGACCACCGCCAATGCAACACCGCTGCAACACCACCACGCTGCACCATCCACCACCCTACAGCAACCTCCACCTAAACTCCACCATTGCTCCAACCAAACAACACGAAATCACACAATAATCCAACACATCTGTAGATCTGAGCTGCCTTAACTCTCTACCACTTCTAGGAGGAAGATTTGCTGGCTGGATGGACAGATCGCCGCTGAAACGCAGTAAGGAGCTGCTGGTTTCGAGAGGAAGAAGAAAAGGAGAGAGAGGACGCGAGGAGGAAGATGTGGGCAGGGCTGGTCTTATCCATCGTCCTGTCGGCCCAGCCCTGGCCGACAGGTCGGTCGGCTGAGTTCTGGCCAATTAGTGCCGCGTCACGGCCTGTCGGGCGCAGGCCTGGCCCACCATGCGATCTGGTCGTCTTGAACAAAGCCGATATGGCCAAATCGGCCCAAGCCTGGCCGACGGGCCCTTATCGGCCCAAGCTGGGCCGAGGCCGTATTATTTTTGCCATTTCGTTATTTTGCGTAATATTTTTTGAATTTAATTAAAAAAATGTATTATTAAAAAAAAATTAGCGTCCTTGACATAGCGAAGAATTGTTTTGACAGCCGTCCAGTGAACAGTGGTAGGAGCATGCAAGAATTGACATACTTTATTAACTGATAAAGAGATATCCGGTCTTGTCAAGGTTAGATACTGAATGCCACCGACAATACTTCGGTATCTTGTGCTATCTTCTGGTCCTAATGGTTCACCTTCATTAAGAGAAAATGGTTCGGAGGTAGATAATTTTGTAGAAAATGCTTTACACTGTTCATACAACCTTTAGCTAATAACTCATCGGCATATTTTGATTGGGTAAGAACAACTCCATCCTGAATTATCTTTACTTCAATCCCCAAGAAAAAATGCAAGTCATCCAAATCCTTGATGGCAAAGTGTTTATTAAGATCTTCTACTAGTGTTCAAATAGCTTGAGTTGAGGAGCCCGTGACTATAATGTCATCCACATAGAGTAAAACATATATGATGCATGATACCTGACTGATTATAAATGAATAGAGATGTGTCCCCTTGAGAAGGAAGAAATCCCAACAACTGAAGTTTGGCGCTCAGCCGTGAGTAACACCCTAGGCGCATGTTTAAGACCATATAAACATGTGTCCACTTTGATAATTTGGAGCGCTTTTATCTTCATACCCAGGAGGTTGTTTCATGTATATTCCTCTTCTAGAACATCATGCAGAAACACGTTCTTGACAATGAGTTGTCGTAAACTCCAGCCTTGAGAAACTGAAACAGACAAAACAAAGTCGTGTCGTGGCAGCTTTTACAACAGGATTAAAGGTGTCCTCATATCTATACCAAATCTTTGTTTGAATCCTTTCGCTACAAGCCGTGCCTTGTATCGTTCAATGGTGCCAGCTGATTGTTTTTAATGCGATAGACCCATTTGCAATCAATCAAATTTTTGTTACCAATGTGAGGGGAAACAAGGTGCCAAGTCTTGTTCTTCATGAGAGCATTATACTCTTCATCCATGGCCTTGCACCAATCCTGATTTGCTAGAGCATCTTGCACGTTTGCTGGTTCTCATGTAGTACACACAGAAACAAGCCGCCCAGGGCCGCCCAGCAGCTGCCACGTGGTCATATATTCCGACGGTGCGCGCAGACGGCCGTGAAGCCCGCTGTCCATCAAATATCGTTGCTGACGGGCAAACAAAACCGTCGACAAAAGTAACGTATGTCGAATTCCTTGGTGCGTGTGCCGACGGCCATATGCCGACGGCGGCCGTCACGGTTTTCGAGCCTGTGCCGACGGCCACCATCGGCATATATGTCGTTTCCTGTAGTGATTGATCTGCACATTTCCCTTCAACAAAAATGCGGCATTTACAGTATAGTTTGGTCCACGAAGATTTATCAACTTTTAGTCATATGGTCTTTGCTGTCTTTATCCTGATTGATGGCTTATGCACAACCATGTTTTGTACTGCATTTTATCGTTGCCTTGTACAGTATTATAGTACCACTGTCCTTAAGATAAATGACAAATGAACACCGCTGAATCTTCTCTTGGCCTTACAGTTCTCGGACTTTTTTGTTTTGGTAATTTTCCCTCGGTCAAAATTAATCTTCTTGGTTTTGGATTTCCTTCTTTTTTGTTTTTTGTGTATGGGTGGCAGATGTTGAATTCAGTTACGCCAACGAAAAGATCCATGTTAAAGAAGGTGTATGGGAGGGGCTCTACATGTGTGACTGTTTACTCACACCGGCACTGCAATTCACTGGCCATAATTTAGTGCGATGCTTGGAGGACTGGGTTGTTTTTGTGTTTGGCTAAAATGCAGAGTTTTTCTGTCTACAGATAGTTAGCTAAAAGGATTCAGGATGTTGGCTGTCATGATCGATGCATGACATTGTTATTACCTATTTCTTCGATATAACATTAGGCGTGATTTCATTTTGTTACTACACAAGTATTGCAAGGTTGATTTACGTATAACAGTGGAAGAGGCTTACATTTCTTATTTTTTGGACTGATTTCATTTCTTTGATACAAATATTTAGTGCATTTACAAATCTAGATTTAGTCTGAGCTGCTTGATTCTTCCCTGCTAACGAAATACCTCACCTTCCACGCAAAAAAGAAAAACCAAATACATCACCTTTTGTTCTAGAAGAGCTTCCTTACTCTTCAGTCCGAGCTGCCCGTCTCCTTTGTGTGCAACATCAGCTTCATGTGCGTTAATTAATCCAGTCATCGTTCGAACCTTCTATGCAAAGTAAATTCGTATAACCAATATCAGTGGATTGTGTTTCCATCCAAGAGAAATTATATATATTGTCGACTAAGAAAAAACACATGTACGCTTATGGGATGAAGATGGCAGAGTTGATGACTCAAACCGACAAGACCTGAATAGAAAGAGGACGGTGCTACGCTTAAAACGGTGTGAGATTAGCACTAACCGTAGAACCTTCGGAGAAAGAAAGTTCCGACAGCCTGCCACCACGGAACACCAACATGGCACATGCACAAATTTAGTCTTAATCACGCCCGAAAAGAGGGACTCCCGTGTGCATGTAGCCCAAAATTTAGAAAAGGCCATCGCATGTGCATGTAGAGAGTAAAGCGATTAGTCAACTGCATTAAATGCAGAAATCATAAAACTCAAAATGTTCTGCAGGTTAAACCGTTTATCCGATTTCAATGCAAGTTATCCAAGCTATAGTATGTAAGTTACCCACCATATTAATAAATAGTTTTCAGTTTGAAACTAGATTTTTTGTATTGTTCTTCTCGAATTTTTCGAATTCTAAAGCATCGAGTTTCATGAGTGAGTAACCATTTTGAGTGGTAAATGTATCGTCTAGACTGTGTACTAAACACTAAAAGACTCGTGCAGCTCCATAAGTTATTTGGTGATAACTATGTTCTTATTATAAATCTGAGGCGTCTAATCGATCACACGAGGACAAGCAATCACAGAAACCGAGATTTGGTAACGCAGTTCAGCGATCAACACCTACATATGCGGGGATGCTTACGGGCGCTCCTCCCCGTCGTATTAATCAAAATACCGTCGACGACAAGCCCGCCATGGTGTACAGACACATCAGATCACACGTAACGCCGGTCCGGCCACCACTGCCACGGGCGCCGTCAATCCTCGAATAGATCTTATGTCTAACCTAACTTTCGTCTCACGTCTATTTGGGCTACTCCTGGTGCCTTTATATATTAGGCCAGGTTACACGTGTTCAACTCGAACAACTAAACCTTCTGCTAATTACAAGTCCAACTGTAGCACTACTCGTACACATATTCCGCACATACAAAAAATAACGCTCCACCTTGACGAATATGACCTTCGCCATCTTGAAGCCGTCATGCCATGTACCTGGACTTGAACCATTAGTCAATGAGCTTCGCTGCTATTCCATTGACTTTGTATGAGTCCACCTGCAAACATAGTTCCTTCCTTGTTTCATCACAGTAAACGCTCCCACGAAAATTAAGTTCTTCCATGCTCTTGATTTGTGCTCCCAATTCTCCGGAGTACCCATCCACCGCCATCACACTTCGATCATAAAGTCACCATATCCGACAACACCGATGTACCGTCATCTTGGTAGCTTCGTCCTTGATCTATGTGAACGTGAAAAACTCACATATTAGGTGTCACATATAAGAGGTACCTGAACTCATCATCCACGCTATTGTTGACTGCATTTCTGAAAACTTGAAGAAAATCCGCCGTTGTTTTAAGTCATCTCCAGTCAAATTCACAACTGCCTCATCCACTTTCGCAGATAATCCTTGATCAACATCGTCCATCTCCCGGTCTCTCGATAGACTGTTACCAACATGAACCTGTTACTCGCCAACACTGCTCACCTCCACACTTGGTTGACAACAAACTATCAGTGTCATGGTCCCGCTGTGTTCATCTACAATACCGCCGAGTCTCTTGGGTCTACAAACTCACATCACCTCGAGCCTCACTGTAGATACACCGGTCTTCCAGACCGATGCCGAGTTCACGTATCCTTCGAACCCCTACGCGTCAGTCCGAACAACGTCTCACTCGTTTTTTCCGCTGATTAGGTTTCAACTCTCTGCCAACTTACGCCGTAGCCCCTGCATCAGCCGAGTGGAATCTTCTATCAGAATCCATCTCCATCTTCAACAGGACTCCATATAGCCAGCCACGCTACCTCGCGCCCGTCGACTCCAAGCTCTCCGAGTACGTACACCGTCTTGAGTAAACCCAACGCCACATGTTGAAGCACGCAAACCCTCAGGTATGCGCCACGTGTTGTCACGTCACAGAATTCCAGACACACCATCAGCATCGTGCTCCTGCGTCGAAATGGAACCATTCCAAAAATGAACAATTTTTTAATTTCGAACCATTTTCAAAATGGAACCATTTTAAAAAATGAACAAATTTCAAATTTGGAATCATTTTTATATTTGGAACCATTTTTTATTCTGAACCATTTTTAAATATGGAACCATTTTTAAATGTGGAACCATTTTCAAAATGGAACCAATTTTCAAAGTTGGAACCATTTTCAATTCGGAACCATTTTCAAATTTGGAAGCATTTTCAAATATTGGAACTATTTTAAAAATGGAAACATTTTCAAAAATTGGAACCATTTTCAAAATGGAACCATTTTTAAATTTGAAACCATTTTAAATTCGGAACCATTTTTAAATTTGGAACTATTTTCAAAATAGAACCATTTTTTAATTTGGAACCATTGTCAAAATGGAACCATTTTTAATTTGGAACCATTTTAATTTGGAACCACTTTCGAAATGGAACCATTTTAAAAAATGAACCATTTTCAAATTTGGAACCATTTTTAATTTGGAACCATTTTAAATTCGGCACCATTTTAAAGTTGGAAACATTTTCAAATGAAACCTTTTTTTAATTGGAACCATTTTTAAAACGAAACCATTTTCAAAAATGAACAATTTTCAAATTTGGAACCATTTTAAATTCGGCACCATTTTAAAGTTAGAACCATTTTTTTAAATTGGAACCATTTTAAAAAATGAACAAATTTCAAATTTGGAACCATTTTAAATTCAACACCATTTTAAAGTTGGAACCATTTTAAAAAATGAACAATTTCCAAATTTGGAACCATTTTTAATTTTGAACCATTTTCGAAATGGAGCCATTTAAAACGAACAATTTTCAAATTTGGAACCATTTTAAATTTGGCACCATTTTAAATTTGGAACCATTTTTAAAATTGGAACTATTTTCAAAATGGAACCATTTTCAAAAAAGAACAATTTTCAAATTTAGAACCATTTTAAATTCTGCACCATTTTTAAGTTGGAACCATTTTCAAAATGGAACCATTTTTTAAATTGGAACCCTTTTCAAACAAGAACAAATTTCAAATTTGGAACCATTTTTAAATTTCAAACTATTTTTAAAATGGAACCATTTTTAAATTTGGAACCATTTTCAAAATGGAACCATTTTCAAAAAATAGACAATTGTCAAAAACCATAAGAAAAGAAAAAAATAAAAATAAAATAAATAGAATAAATAGAAACAGAAAAGAAAACGAAACAGAAACAGAAAAAAAAATAAAACAAAAAAAGAAAAACCAAAAAGAAATAGAGAAACAGAAAAGAAAACGAAAAAGGAAAAGAAAAAGGAAAGTGGGCCGGCCCAAAAAGGATGCCCTGCAGGCGGCGCGCGCCCTATGGCGCCGCATAGGGTTTGCCGCCTTTGAGGAGGGCGCCTTTGCGCCGCGCGTTAGCGCCCCTTACCGCTCGCGAGGCCTACATGATTTATTACGTGGGCCGGCCCACGTTTCCGTTCCGCGAGAGTAAAAAGAACTTCGTGCGTGAGAAAAATATTTTGTCTTGGCTGGGATTCGAACTGGCTACCACGTAGCTCATGCAGGAACGCTCACTACACTAGCCAACAGTACATGCGATGTTTGTGTCGTTTTGGTTCACTAAAGTATTACATACATTGATTCTTTGACAGACTATTAATATTTCTTTCCTGTTCTCGAACCGACAGTCCAACCGGGTGAACAAATTTGAAATATGGAACCATTTTTAAAAATAATAATTTTCAAATTTGGATCCATTTTTAAATTGGGAATCATTTTAAATTCGGAATCATTGAATGTACCTAGTTTATGCTTCAAAAATTGGAACTATTTTTTTGGTTCGGAACCATTTTAAAATATCGGAACCATTTTTTTGGTTCGGAACAATTTTCCAAAAGGAACCATTTTTTGGTCCGGAAATATTTTCAAAAAGGAACCATTTTTTCGGTTCAGAACCATTTTCAAAAAGGAACTATTTTTTTGGTTCGGAACCATTTTCGAAAAAATCGGAACCATTTTTTCGGTTCGTAACCATTTTCAAAAAAGAATCATTTTCGAAAAATCGGAACCATTTTTTCGGTTCGGAACCATTTTCAAAAAAGGAACCATTTTTTCAGTTCAAAACCATTTTCAAAAAGGAACAATTTTCAAAAATCGGAACCATTTTTTCGGTTCGGAACCATTTTCAAAAAGGAACTATTTTTTCGGTTCGGAACCATTTTCGAAAAAAATCGGAACCATTTTTTCGGTTCGGAACCATTTTCAAAAAGGAATCATTTTTTAAAAATCGGAACCATTTTTTTCGTTCGGAACCATTTTTTCGGTTCGGAACCATTTTCAAAAAAGGAACCATTTTTCCAGTTCAAAACCATTTTCAAAAAGGAACCATTTAAAAAATTGGAACCATTTTTTTGGTTCAGAACCATTTTCGAAAAGGAACTATTTTCTAAAAATCGGAATCATTTTCAAAAATTGGAACCATTTTTTCGGTTCGGAACCATTTTCATAAAGGAACCATTTTTCGGATCGGAACCATTTTTAAAAAGGAACCATTTTAAAAAAAATCGGAACCCTTTTTTCGGTTCGGAACCATATTCTAAAAAAAGGGGCCATTTTTCGGTTCGGAACCATTTTAAAAAAGAAACCATTTTCAAAAAATCAGAACCATTTTTTAAAAATAATTATTTTCTAAAATATGAACCATTTTCAAAAAAAATTGAAAATTAAAACATAAAAAGGAAAAAGTGAAACAGTAAAACGGAAAACAAAAAAACAAAACCAAAAAAGAAAACATAAAAACATAACGGGAAAAGAACAAAAAAAAGAAAAAGAAAATAAAAAATAAAAAGGAAACGGAAAAAAGGAAACATAAAAAAGAAAGAATAAAACGGAAAACCAAAGAGAAACAAATTTTTTTGGAAACTGGAAACTTATAAATAGAATTATAATGATATTTTAACGTAAAGATGAGCATAGCTCACCGGTTATGCTCACCGTACATGGAAGGGTACGTGCTGGCTTCGAATCATGCCGAGCGATTTATGTATTCTTTTTAGCGGTTGAAGAGTGTTAATGGGCCGGCCCAGTAGCGTCGCGAGCGAGCTCTCTTCGGAGTTGCACCTATGTCCTCAGATTTCATTTCACACGACGATCTCCGACGGCCGCCGGAAAATCCAACGAATTCGCGATCACCGTGTGTACCGTGATTATTCGTGATTGGTCTTCGTCGTTCCTCTCGATCAATCTTCAGCCTCCAAACCTGATGCTCTGATACTACTTGTTATAACTCTGAGGCGTCTAACCGATCATACGAGGACAAGCAATCACAGAAATCAACACCGAGTTTTGGTAACGCAGTTCAGCGATCAACGCCTACATCTGCGGGGCATGCTTACAGACGCTTCTCCACATCGTACTAATCAAAGTACCATCAACGGTGTGCAGACACATTAGATCACACGGCACGCCGGTCCGGCCGCCCCTTTCGCCACCTGTCCTCGAATAGATCTTTTGCCTATCCTATCTTTTGTCTCACGTCTATTTGAGCTACCCCTGATGCCTTTCAATATTAGGCCAGGTTACACGTGTTCGACTCAAACACTTAAACCTTCTGTTAATTTCAAGTCCAACTGTCACGCCTCGAGACCCAGTCCGGTAGAATGACAGCCGCCGCGCGACTATAGACCCGAAAGTCTATACACGCGCAAGGTGTTTAGAAGCAGGATAAACCAGCACAGTGGATTTTACAAGATTATTTACATTTATATTCTTACACGTTCCCACCCAACTGGTCCAACTTACTATTCGGATCTCCACGTATCAGCAGTTCATAAGCTCCCTAGCATGCAAAGCTCCACGGAGACCTTGACCCGCCAATCGTTGTCCAGGCGTCCAAGCTTCCTGTAGGACAAAGCCACGTTGACCCACATACAATCAGCTCGATCCAAAAGCATCAAAGTACTACTGCTCTAGCTAGCTTCATCGACACATGCACAAGCAAATCAGCCAATCAACTCCTCTAGTTATTTCTATTGCATGCACACATTAACATCTAACTTAAAACAAGAGCTTAATAAAAAAATCAACATCATTAGCAGTTAAACAATATTTAATCAAATTAATTAATAAGGCGAAAATTCGGGTTATCACATCCTCCCCACCTTATAAACATGCTAACAAACTTAAGCTAACTTGCAAGGTTTTATTTAATCAAAACAAAAGATCAAGTTATGCACGAAATCAACACAAAAACATACTAACAAATTTAAACTAACATGAAGTATTTTGGCACATCAAAACAAAGATTTTGTCATGCTAGCAAACAAGAAGTCTGAGAAGTATATCTGAATGCTACAACAAGAAAACAAGAATGTTAGTACGAAAGCATGCACCAATGTCAGGCACAAGCAATAAATATCAAACATCAAACAAAGTTAGTCGCAAAACTGGACTAACGATCTACCCATTTATCCGACCTAAACCTTGAGCTATGATACCACTTTAGCTGTCACGCCCCAAGACCCAGCCCAGTAGAATGACAGCCGCCGCGCGTCTATAGACCCAAAAATCTATACACGCGCAAAGCGTAGAGAAGCAGGATAAATCAGCACAGTGGACTCTACCTTTAGATTACCTGGCCATAGAAACACGTTCTGGCGAAGATGAACAAACATCCTCAGGTAAGTAAACTTAGAGCAAAGAGAAAGCGACAACGAGATCATACTTTTCTTGCTTTTGAAGTTCAACTCAAGGCCACTCTTCCTCCAGGCTTTCTTTCCGCACTATTATGGATAGTCAAATAATGGGAAAATTGGATTCAATTGTCAACCGGTCCTATCGAAAGTAGGATTGACTATGGATTCGAGCCATCGCACATGGTTTGGGAAATTGGATAACCGACGACACGAGTTTTCCGTTCAACGTTCCCCTCGAAATTAGATTTGTCATTGTACGGGTATTTTTGAGTATTTATTTAAGAACTCATTTAAATATTTTTGTAAGATTATTTACATTTACAAAAAAAAAACTATGTTCTCTGCACGTTTCCACCCAACTGGTCCAGCTTACTCTTCTGATCTCCACGTATGAGCAGTACGTATCAGCAGTTCATAGGCTCCCTAGCATGCAAAGCTCCACGCAGACCTTGACCCACCAATCGTTGTCCAGGCGTCCAAGCTTCCTATAGGACAAAGCCACGTTGACCCTCGCTGACATATTCACTCACGTTTGCATGGTAAGATCATCTATGCATGCACGTACAATCAGCTCGATCCAAAAGCATCAAAGTACTACTGGTCTAGCTAGCTTCATCGACGCATCACGCATGCACAAGCAAATCAGCCAATCAACTCCTCTAGTTATTTATATTGCATGCACACATTAACATCTAACTTAAAACAAGAGCTTAATCAAAAATCAACATCATTAGCAGTTAAACAATTTTTAATCAAAATAATTAATAAGACGAAAATTCGGGTTATCACACCAACTATAGCACTACTCGTACAAATATTCGACACATACAAAAAATAACAGATTTCATGGTGACAACTAGACCCTAAAACAGATGGTTAACTCTATAAGTACCGGGTTGATAACTATTATTTAGATGACGACGTAACTACATTGATTTGTTGGTGGATAATTATATCATGAGCACAAGTGTAACTCCATGAAAACATGATGGGTAACTACGAATGTTCTGGATGAATAACTGTTATTGAGAGGGTATATTAACTATATCGATCGTGATGGATAATTATATGGATTCTAGGCGAAAATGGGCACTGCCTACGCTTCCGCCAAACAGGACACTATCGATAGTGTTCGCAACTGGGGGAAACGTTAGGTTGAGTTACAAGTCGCAACACCCAAGCTTGAGTAAAAGCACAATGTGAAAACAGCTAGGTATGGACCGCTCCCGATTCGCTCACTTCGTGAAGCAATGGCAGCGAGCTACAGTAATTCGCTGCTCATTTTTGACCACCAGATCGCAAGTATGGACATAGCACAATCAGCAATGTATGCGTAGGAGGGCATGGCCTAGTGCTGCATGCATAGAAAATTAGCTGATGGCCGGCGAGGTGCGGCTGCATGGTGGCGAGTGGGGCAGAAGCTAGCTAGTGCAGAAGATTATTTTCAGACCATTCTTAGATAAACGTAGAAAGATTAAGCCGTGATTTAAGAAATGCCATAGAAAATTAGCTGATCTGTCAAGTGTCATCCTTTTTTTCAAGAACATGCATAGAATACATGCCATGACATTAAGAAATGTCAACTGTCATCCCGCCGGCAAGGGGAAGAAAATCAAATTATCAAATCAGAAAGGTATTCCTCTACTAGTCTATATATAGTTAACCGCCTTACACAAACAGAGCAAGTCAAAACTTAAACACTGTCTCAAGTCGCGTGCTCACAAGTCCACGAGAACACTTGTCCATCCATGGCGTTGCTCCAAGCTCCCGAGCTCTTCGCATGGCTACTCGTCATCCTCGCCAGCCTTCTCCTCCTCAAGAAGCTCGCTGCCCCCGCCAAGAAACGCGATGCTGTCTCGGCCTCACCTTCGCTCCCGCGCCCGAGGGGCCTGCCCCTCATCGGCAACCTGCACCAGCTCGGCGCCAACCCGCAGGACTCCCTCGCTGAGCTCGCCGCCAGGCACGCGGCGCCGCTCATGCTGCTCCGCCTCGGCTCCGTGCCGACGCTCGTCGTCTCCTCTCCGGATGCAGCGCGGGCAGTGTTCCAGCACAACGATCGCGCCATGTCCGGCAGGCCGGCGCCCTATGGTGTGTCTCGGATCTCCTACGGCCTGCAGAACATCTCCTTTGCGCCCTCGGATGGCGCGTTCTGGCGGGGCGCGCGCCGCGCATGCCTGTCGGAGCTCCTCGGTGCCCCACGGGTGCGCGGGTTCCGCCACGCCAGGGAGGGCGAGGCCGCCGCTCTCGTCGCCGCCGTGGCGGACGCGTCCGGAGCTGGCGCGCCGGTGAACCTGAGCGAACTACTCGTCACCTCGAGCAATAGGATCGTGCGGCGTGTCGCCTTCGGCGGCGACGGCCGCGGCGAAATCGCCATGGAGACGAGTGCTGTCCTCAAGGAGACGCAGAGCCTGCTTGGTGCCTTCTGGGTCGCCGACTACGTGCCGTGGCTCGGGTGGTTGGACGCGCTCCGTGGCCTGCGGGGACGCCTGGAGTGGAACTTCGGCCAGCTCGACGCGTTCTACGAGAGCGTTATCGACAGCCACCTCCACAAGCGCACGTCCGCCGACGACGACGAGGACCTGGTTGACGTGCTCCTCCGCCTGCACGGAGACCCGGCGCACGGGAGCACTTTCAGAATAAGTCGTGACCAGATCAAAGGCATCCTGACGGACATGTTCATTGCGGGCACGGACACGTCGGCGGCGACGGTGGAATGGACGATGACGGAGCTGGTCAACCATCCGGACGTCCTCGCCAAGGCGCAGCACGAGGTGCGCAGCGTCGTCGGCGACGGCACTGACATGGTCCGGGAACCCGACCTCCGGAGCCTCGGTTACCTGAAGCTGGTCATCAAGGAGTCCATGAGGCTTCACCCGCCGGTGCCGCTCCTGGTGCCCCGGGAGACCACCGAGCCGTGCACGGTGCAGGGCAGCGAGATACCAGCCGGGACGCGGGTGATCGTGAACGCGAAGGCCCTCGGCGCGCACACCGGCGCGTGGGGTCCTGACGCGGCGCGGTTCGTGCCCGAGCGGCACAGCGAGGTCGACGCCAGCAAGGACTTCAGGCCGTGGGTCGACGACAGCTTCGCGCTGGTGCCGTTCGGGATCGGGCGGAGGAGCTGCCCCGGCGTGCACTTCGCGACGGCCGTGGTGGAGCTGGTGCTTGCCAACTTGCTCTACTCCTTTGACTGGCGCGCGCCGCTCGGCGAGCCGCTGGACGTCGAGGAGGAGAGCGGGATAACGGTGCTCAGGAAGAACCCTCTTGTGCTGCTGGCGGAACGGAGACGCGTGCCGGCGAGCCAGTGAGACAACGAAAACTGCTTACCAGTTCGCCGATGATGAGTAGAGATTTGGAGCTCCCGATCTCCACTTATCCTGCTCCTTTAAAATAATTCAAAACAATATTTACGAGTTTTAAAAAGATTGAATAAAATCATGGACGTGGATAATAGTGTACCCCACAATCATGCAAAAACTCAACTTCAAATACTTTGTATTCCGAACTATACAAAAATAATAAAAGTGTGGATCTAAGTATGCACATTTTCGAATCTTCAAACTTATCAGATTTGTAATTTTTGTGTAGCTCAGAATATGAATTATTTGAAGTTGAGTTTTTTACATGGTTGTGGGATACACCATTTCCTACATCTAGGATTTTTTTTCAATATTTTTGAAACTTTTAAGTATTTGTTCTAATTTTTTTTCAAATTATCAGGAGCACTGGTGCTTGGGAGCCAAATAGACTTTTCGCCGATTGATTCACTGTTTAATTTTTTCCTCCGTAAACAAACGATCGCAAGTAGCGCAAAGTCTACGCACGATTCATAGGTCCGTAAATTTTTGCCGCCCGTTTCGGGCCGAAATACGGCGATCACTTCAAGATCCATACAAACTTCGTTTCATAAGTTAAGTTACAAATTTTGTAACTTAGTATACAGCTTGCGTATTTATGATTTTTACATATCACAACATAACCGTATTTAAGTTTAAAATTCACACTATATACCTGTATCCATTTTTTAAGTGTGTGGCTTTTTTTTTACGTTTTCAAACTTGAAAATACAATATTTTTACGCTCTTAGAACAAAAGATACACTATTTTCTCGTAGACCCAGCCTGCTCGCATTCCGAAACTTCCCTCTAGGGAGACAATTGACCTTACTTATTGGATATCTCTCCTCGAGCCAAGCTCTCTTTAGTACCCCGGGACGCATACGTCTAGTTCGATACTCTTCAGTGGAGACGCTACCTTGGTTTGCATTGCATGCATGGTCCATTTAACCAATCTTTGTAAGTAGGAAAGGTTAGAGACATTCCTCTCGACTTGTAGTTACAATCATAATCTACTAGTAGAACCCAATGATGCACTAACGTGCATGTGTTTGTGTGGATCCTATTCCACGCTACACGATCCACACAATTACGTACTGCAACGACGAACTGCCTCGTCGCCCTCAAATCCATTGGTTGCGCGTCGCCGTCCCTGGGAATCTGCTGGGTGGATTGTCACGGCATCAGCAGAATCTGCTCAAAACAGGCCGGCGGCCCGCGAATAAGCAGGTCCAATGCGGGACGCCGTCTCCAACCTACCGCTTTGTCTTGGCTCAACTCGAAAAAGTGGACATAGGGACGTCAACCAAGCCAAGCAATGCATTTGGTTCGTTCACACACACCCCAAAAATATATTTTTGACCTCAAAGTGGTCGTGGTCGTATCCACTGCCTGAATAGATAGAAGAGATGGCTCAGTTTATAAGGAACACCGGGTAAAAAACCAAAAATAATCAAGCATGCATTCCTAATTTCTTATACATTCTCGTATTTTGAAGTAATGAATGTTGTTCTCTGCACGTCTTGGGCGTGTTTGGTTGGTCGTAGCCGCTAGAAACACGCCAAGTGGATGAAAAAATAACCGTTTGTTTGCTCGCCCGAGGCGTTAGCCCTGAGAGCATCTCTAACCAGCTCCCCCAAACCTCCCTAAACGTCCGGGCGGACAGCTAGGACGGCGCCCGGGCTAAAAAACACACAACCAACCGGCCTTCCCAAACTCAGTCCAAACGTCTTAGCTATCCGGTAATTCCAAAGTCAGCCCATATGTGGGGAGGGTTTGGGGAGGTCCGAACGCGCCCGGACAGCCCGCCACGTCGGATCCGGCCCACTCTGACCCCACATATACCACTTCATCCCCACACCGGATCAAACCCTAGCTCAATCTCCTCTGACCCCCCTTTCCACTCCACTCTACTCCTTGTCTTCTCCACTCCCGTAGGTTCGTCCATGGCCGGCTCCGGCAGCGGATCTGGGTTGTCCGGGACTGAGATGCCTTTGCGGAGGAGGAGGAGGATATACATAGCGAGGCTGGGGAGGAGAATAAAGCCGCGCCACCGGCAGCGGCTCCAACGACCAAGGCTTTGTGCTCCGCCTGTTCGGGCAGTTCCGCAACTACCGGAGACGGACCAGTGGTGGCTCCTCCACAGGTATGTTACTCTGTTCGCCTTGACCATTGTAGAGTGTAGAAACTTGTAGTACAGATGCGTAATTTAGGAACTTGTTGAATCCGTAGATGGTCAGGACGGAAGCCATTCCGGCCATGCTTCATTTTGGAAGAGGATCCATCAAGTGTTTAATGCAAGCCCGGGAGTAGTCCGCACCGAGCAATCTCTCCGCCATAGATGGCCGTGCATCCAAGCCGACATTAACAAGTTTGCCGGATGCTACAACGAAGTGGGTTGTGTGAGTTTCTTGTGCTTCATTATGTTGCTCCACTCGATTAGCTTCATTGTGTTGACTGGCTATTTTATTTGGTAGACGAAGGATGCCATCCTAATGTTCAATGCACTTTCGGGAGGCCGAGCACATTGGAATGGCAGCTCGCCCATTGTTGGGCCATATTGAAGGATACACGCCGAACTCCGAGAATAGGGAGAGAGTGCGCCAAGCGGAGAACCGGTCTCGAAAGGCACGACGCGCTCGGCAAAGGGAACGCGAAACAATGGCGACGGCGGAGAACGGCCCAATTCCTTCCGCTATGAGAAGCTCCGGTCTAGCCGATTTGTCTCTCCGATGAATTTGTATCCGTGTGTGATGAACTATGTCTGATTATTGTGTGTGTTGAACTATGTTCATGCTTGATGAACCGTCGAACTATGTTTATCTGTATGATCTACATGAACTATATTTTAACTATCTATCTGTCGTGTCTCGATGCACGGACACCGGGAGTATAGGATACCCCCCTTTAGGTTCGGCACGGGGCGCGAAGGAGGCTGAGAATCGTCTTCTCGGGCGGAGTCTAGATCAAGCTCTCCTCTCCACGATCAAAGCATGCAACCAAAGGGACACAAGGAGCTACCCAGGTTCAGGCCGCCCGGAGGCTAAAAGCCCTACTCCTGCATGTCTGGATTGATGAGTTCTTCATAGTGTGGCTTACAATGGAGCCTCCGGATGGGGTACCCGGAAGGGTTTTGGCTGGAGGTAGAAGAAGGACAGATCCTGACCCGGAGGAGATCACCTTCCCCTCTACCTTCGCAGCCCTAGTCTAGTCTTGCTCTGGTTCGACCTTGCGTTCTTCCTCCTTCCTCCTCCGTGCCTTGGTCCTCCTTTTATAGGCTAAGGGGTTGCCACAGGGTCACGTGAGGGGCACGAGGGACCTTCGGGGTGAAGGACCCTCCTCATCTAGTTTAGGGGAGACGTGGCTTCTCCTCAGCCTAGCGTCTCCTTTGGGTTAGGTGGGAGCGTCCGCCTTGGGGTGGACAGGGCTGACACCACCACGGGCTGTGCTTCCCGCCCGCGCTGCCTTCGCCTTGCTTCCCAAGTCTTCTGAGGTCTTCTAGCGTGAGGTGGAGAGCTTATCCACAGTGACGTGGGGAAGTACCCGAGAGGGAGCCTGGCCTCCTGCCGGGAACTCGGGCTCTCGGGTCCTTCCTTGCCTTCTTGCTTGATTCGGGGACCCGGCAGGCCCCCAGGACCGGAGCCCTTTGTCGACGTAGGCCTTGCTTGTCCTGACGGTGAACCCGCCAGCTTGACTTGAGTCTTGGTCTTGTCCATCTTCATCTTGGGCCCACATGGGATGGACCCACTTTGGCAGCACTAGGGAAACCCCGTGTTCCACTGCTGCGACAGTAGCCCCCGGGCATGGTCCCGGCGGCTCTTGCTCCAGCTGCCGGGGCTATGGCCTAAAGATAGGTCAAAGTGGGTCCCCGGGCACCTGGTCTTCCTTGCTCTGCTTCATTAATGGTCTTGAAGGTCTTGGAGTTACTCCGCTTGGGGGAGTAACTGCGATGGCCCCCTCGATTCCCAGTAACAGAAGAACCGAGGAGACGCCTGACAGAGGTGTCGCCACGGCTATAAAAGCGAGGCGCGCCCCTGGCGCTTTTGTTCATCTTCTTCCTCAGTCCAACTCCAGGCCTCCCCACAAGCTGCCAGCGCCAATGGCGAGAGCGGGGAGAGGAGTTGGGCGCCCTCGTTCTTCTTCAGCTGCTGCGGAGAGTGGCCCCTCTACTCGTGGTCGAGCTGCTCCGCGAGGTCGTGGGATTCGCGGTCGCGGCGGCCGTGGAGGCCGCGGCACCGCTGCTCCCCCTCCTAGGAGCATGGTTCATACTAGCTTCGCGCCGTTCGAGTTCATCGTGGATCTGAACCACAGGCTTCGTAGCCGGCTTCTCCTGCCGGATTCCTTCGCGATGGCGACGGAGGACATCAGACCCTCCGGCTTCTGGCTGCAAGTGGAAGGCTGCCCCAATGGCCCCTCCTGGGCCATGGCGGAGCACACCACTGAAGGCGCCATGCTTCTGGGTCCGGGGTGGAAGTCATTCTCCCGTGCCCGCCGCCTGTCTCGGGGGCAATGCTTGGCGTTTCGGTACGACGGAGATGCGACGCTCTCCGTGAAGATCTTCGGTGTCGATGGCGGACGTCTGGAGTGCTGCATGGAGAGCAACAGCGGCAGTTCGAGCTCCTACGACGAGGATGAAGATGAGGAAAACTCATCTGACATCAAGGTCGAGGGAAGCTCGTCTTCCTGAAGGCGAGGAGCTTCGGACGGGCGCCATGGAGATCTCGTTGACCTCCTCCCCAGCGGCCTTGACGACGTACTTCTGGAAGTAGCGCCTTCCATTGTACGGTGGTGCTCCTTGCTCGATGAGAGCCAACCTTTTTGTTGTAAAAAAGATCGTCCCCTTGTAGTCCTTGTAAATGAAGAAGATCTTGGTTCCTCCTTGTCTCCGTGTCGCGCTTGTGTGAATGAGAACGAGTTTTTTGCAAAACGCGCTCCCATTACTGCAGCAGCCATAGCGCCAAGGGGTAGGTGGAGCGTGGGAGGCCTATAAAAGACCCTCCAGACTCCAACTCCCTTGCCTCTCCACGCCCCGCAGAACAATGTCTGGCGAAGCAGAAATGGCCTTGTCCGACGTGTCGACGGCGGAGTCCGTCTTCCGAGGCGCGGCGGAGGCACCCAACGAGGCTGGAACCCGAGTCACCGGAAAGGACGAGGTCGTTCCCCACCCTCGGGTCTCCTTGGTTTTCCCTGCGGTGGGGAACATCGCCGGTTCTGCTGCCATGGAAGCGTCGGTGGCGCTGGCGACCCGGAAGGACACCATCAAGATGGAGTTGTGGAAGGAGGCCGCAGGCAATCAGAGATTGACCCGTCTCCTCGGCGACCTTGACGATGTCTTCAAGGTAAGGTTGCCTTGGTTCTGGCAATACGACCCTTGGGAAGATCCTGCGCCTTAACTCGATCTCTTTCCTTCGTACAGGATGAGGAAGACATCATGGATAAGTTAGTGGACCACGTGCACCTCCTCTGCAGCCAGCATGTGCCGGGGTTTGCCTGGAAGTTCCCCGGCCCGTGGGACCCCTGAAGATCCTGCGTGAATGCCCTCCTTCATCCCAGGCATCCCCGGGAGTCCGGAGTTCACCCGGCAGGCAATAAAACAGAAGACAGATCTGCGCAGCCAGGAGCTCTGAGCTGGCCTTAGTAGCATAGGCTAGATATGTATCCAGGAAAGCTTCGACTGAATGTAACTCAGAATTGTAAATTCAGAATGTAAGTTTAGATGAATGCAACCCTATGGCTCAACTCCCGGGTTCATTTCCCAAACCTCCCCTTGCACTAACGCGCCATCAAGTTTTCAGAGGAGATCTCTTAGGTGACAAGTACTCTAACCGCCTGTACCGGTAGCAGTACCCCTAAGAGCACTATGCCTTCTGGGAGTCCACTCCACAGCCACGGGTACTAGGCCAGAAGGGAAATCTGACCGTTCGCCGGGGAGGACGCATTACCCCCGCAAAGGTTCTCATCAACTGTCAAGCATGCGCAGGTTGTGGTATATTGACTCCGAGCGAGATATTATGCCTAGAATGCAAGATGCACATGCAAAGACTTAGCTGGTTTTTGCCGTGCTCTTGATCTGCTCTGTCCTTCGCGGGTATCCAGCTCCTGAGCCGCTCTTCAGCATCCATTCATGTCCCGGGAGAGCCGCTACACATAACACACTTTCAGTAGGAAAAGAATGGACCCTCCCTTACATGTCGTGAAAGTGTTTCATCCGAAGCAACCCGCAAGCAAAGTTGAATGTGCATTTCTGTGTTTATGTTCTTTAAAACACAGCACTGCTCGTTCCACTTCTTACCGCGGCAGTACGGCACGATCAGGTGGCAGCGCCTACTGATAGGCTACTCGCGCTCGACCTGTCAGCCACCGGCACCATGTCAGCCCCCTGCTTGGGGGTTGTTACGGATAACAAAATTCACGACAACAAGAGAGGCTCACGGAATTGAAAAACTTATCTTTTATTCCTTGGCGACGATTCTTACACCCTTATACAGAACACTAGCCCCTTGGGCGTGCTTAGTTGACTCGAACTATCTGCGATTCATGTTCGTATTCAGGGGTAGAATTTCCGAAGATTCTCGATGTTCCAGGCGTTGCCCTCCGGCCTGCCTTTCTCGTCCTCCAGGTAAACAGCTCCGGGTCTCAGGGTATGCGTCACCCGATAAGGTCCTTCCCACTTGGACGACAACTTGTTCATGTTATCAAGTTTCTGCTTCTTGCGGAGAACCAGGTCTCCGGGTTCCAGTACCCGCGAACGGATCACTAGTAGGAAAAAGCTTATATGTGAAATGCTATCAGTGGCGCACTAGCTTGCCGTGCGCCACTGCTATTCTCTCTCCTCGTTTTGGGGATTTTGCCAGAACATACCAGTGGCGCACGAAATTTTGGTGCGCCACTGGTAAATTTTTATCAGTGGCGCACCGGAAATTTCGTGCGCCACTGGTAAGTTTCACCAAAACTTGAAAATTTTCTGGGGAGGAGAGAGAATATCAGTGGCGCACAGGTAAGCAGGTGCGCCACTGGTAAAAAATGAGGAGAGAGATTACCTGTGGCGCACCGTGTTGTGGTGCGCCACATGTAAAAACAGGAGAGAGAATAGTAGTGGTGCACCGTCTTGTGGTGCGCCACAGGTAATTGGCGGCAAATATATTTCGAAAACAGGTATAAACTTAGCTGTGGCGCTCTAACATGCGTGTGCGCTACTGATAACAAAAGGAAAAAAAAAACCACGTAACCTCGACCACATACACGCACGCACCCACGCCAGCCATACATCCAAATTCCCTTTCTCTCTCTTCTCTTCAAGCACGCACCACGCCGCCGCCGGCCTGCCCGCCAACCACGGCCGCCCTGCCGCGCGTGACCCGGCCCGCCTCCTCCTCCTCCTCCGTGCCGGCCACGCCCGCCTCTCCCGTGCAGCCGCTGGCCGAGGATGCCGTCCGTCAGACGCCACCGGCCGTCCGCGACCGCCACCGTCACCGGCCGTCCGCGACCGCCCCCGGCCGTGAAGACCAGGGATCGAAGCCGTAGCAGCAGATGCAACAGCGGTGAACGGCAGCAGCAGCACGCGCCATCCGCGGCCGTCGGCGCCACGGCCGCCGCCGCCCACAGAAGCTCCAGCGGCGTCATCCCCTCCATCCGCGGCCGTCAGCGCCGCCGCTGTCGAGCTCAGGGACGGCTCGGTGCGGGTGGAGGCTCGCCAGGAGCTCCCGATCGTCGCCGCCGCAGCACACGGTGAGACCGCTCATCCCCTTGACCCGACTCAATCTTGCAGGTCCATGCTTTTCAGTTGTCAAATACTCCGTATTGGAACCATTTTCGTCTTCACATCCCCATGGATGAGTTTATTATGAGCCAAAATCTGTCTTGGTTCGTAAAGATTGAAGAAACCCCCACCAGAATCTGTCTTGGTTCCTCTCGCTAGTTTGTGATATCAATATGCTATAGTGTAGGCTATTTAGGAGCTGCTATCATCATCTTAGCTAGTTCATTCCAGCAATGTGTACTTGCAGTGTAAATTTCACTCCCCGCATCATATCCATCTACCATCGCATGCAGTGTAATATGCCTAGTCCGTCCACTGGACATGTGTTGGTAACGCTAAAATGTTCAAAGATTAGCATGCTAGCACCGTATGCAATTAAACAATCACTGCTTAGGCTTTATTAGGCAACTAGCTTGTTTTTTTCAATTATTACCCAACTTAGTTTCTCTTGGCTGCATAAGATCGATGGAAGTTCGAGATTTTTCTGTGCTGATCCAGCATGTACGCAACCAACATATAACTCCAACATATAAGCATAGGAGAAAGGTAGCGTTGAAAACACTGGGAAATTATAGATAGTGGCTTGTTGCTATTAATTGGACTCCACAGTCAAGACATGTAAAGCAGATCTTGTAGCAATTGCATTTTCCAATCAGTAGTAGTAGTTTCTAGTTTATAATTGCAATTGCATTTTCTAACCCTGATCATAATATATGTAAATATGTGACTACTTGAGCTTGCCAAACTGCCAACATAATTTAGTTTAGCTTGAACCTAAAGTCGACAAGAAGTCCTGGTCCAATTCCCTTCTCCAATTTCTTGCTAGAGTTGTTGAGTTGTACACCATTGCATGTTGCCACTAAACATCAGCAGGACGATGCCATGCAGATTTTGTTGGATCACCATGCAGTTGTACTGTACATGCTGTTCTGCACTAAGCAGAGAGTCCTGGGCTCTTTTTGTCAATTATATGCACCTTGTGTACACATAGTTTCACCTTCTAAGGCTGAAAAGGATTATCATATAGCATATTCAGTAGATAGACCTCGACTACATTGTTATTTCCATTGAAGTTTCCAGTCTCTGCTATTATTATTTGTTAGTATGTCAAAATTCCAAGATAAAAAAACATGATGGATCCATTGAATTAGATACAAATAATTTCCATGTATCTATTTTCTGTTGCAGCCGCATATAGGAGGCTTATCCACATCTTAAATAATAAAATCCAAGTTGGCATTCTCTGTACTATCACTGTGGACATTACTTGGCATTAGCACAACAACCAAACAGACATTATTACTTGGAACCAAAAGCTTTACCCTTTATCTTTTCTTGCGTGCATCATTTTTGTGTAGAATTGTGTAGATCTGTAGTGTAATATTTGTGTAGGATGATCTACAGTTCATTCTTTCATTTATCTTTATTTTGCTGGGTTGTAATGAACCTATTTATGCATTCCGTGTGTTAGGATTTGTCACTGAAAGTCTGTTAGGAACTAAGGAGTAAGGACATGTCTAAATTCGTGCTCCTGTTATGTAATATTGGTACAATTTGGCTTGCTGGTTTGTATAGTTTGTTGTGTCTTGGTCTCCCATTGGTTTGTTTTTTTGCTGCTTTGTAGGTACAGACATGCAGTGCAAATAATTTTAATGCTATTTAAGTTATGTTACCTACTTAAATCCATTTTTTGTGTTGTGCAAATGATTTCTCTAGTAAATGTATAATTTGATGCAAGTGTGTGCATAATTTGATGCATACTTTCATACCAGGACTGCGGCGGCGACGACGACATGGACACGGGGCTGTGGCGGCGACGACGACATGGACACGGGGCTGTGACGGCGACGACGACGACATCTTGCAGCGATGCTGCCGCTACTTCTGTATATTTGTGTTTCTAAAACAATGTGGTGTGTTGTAATTAATAATGTAGGATACCACTCTTTAAAATGTTATTTGTGTTTCTGAACTTCGCAACAAATAATTGTATTGATTTTTTAATCCCGAAAATGATACTAGTGGCGCACAAAATAGAAAGGGCGCCACTAGTAGTATATTTTTTAATATTCCCAAATTATTAGCAGTGGCGCACGAAATAACATGTGCGCCACTGGTATTCACTTACCAGTGGCGCACACTTTGTCCTGCGCGCCACTGATAACTGAGATAAGTGCCCCACGGAGACTATCAGTGGCGCAGTAGAGTCGACTATCAGTAGCGCACGGGCTGGTGCGCCACTGATAAGTCATGTTACCTGTGGCGCACTAGCGGTGCGCCACAGGTAACACTTACCAGTGGCGCGAGTTTAGTGGCGCGTGCGCCACTGATAGTCGATTTTGGTGCGGCACTGATAGCTTTTTTTCTACTAGTGGATATGGCGATCATGATAGCGATGGAACCCTTGCTGGTATCGAGCAGATCGTAAAGAAGCTCGACACCGCACCTCTTCCAGGAAGTTGATGTCATCAATCCTCCTCTCAGCTTGTGCGTCTTCATCATAGGCAAGTACCCGGGGGGATCCATGCCTGAGCTCTGTTGGCAAGACGGCTTCGCTCCATAGACAAGGAAGAATGGTGTTTCTTGAGTGGCTCTGCTTGGTGTGGTTCTGAGGGACCACAAGACACTTGGTAGATGCTCAATCCAGTTCTTGCCCTTGTCTTCTAACTTGTCAAAGGCCTTGGTCTTCAAACCCTTTAGGACCTCCGCATTGGCTCGCTCCACTTGCCCATTGCACCTTGGGTAGGACACCGAGGCAAAACACACCTTGATGCCCAGCTCTTCACAGAAGTTGAGGAAGGATCGGCTTGTGAACTGAGAGCCATTGTCCGTTATGATTCTGTTGGGTACTCCAAAGCGGTACACGATCCTTCAATGAACTTGATGGCTGCTTGAGCTGTCTACCGTGGTACTGGCATCACTTCCACCCACTTTGTGAACTTGTCGATGGCCACGAAAAGGTATTCATGGCCCCCGACAGACTTCGGTATCTTCCCCACGATGTCCAGCCCCCAGACCGCGAACGGCCAGGAGATTGGAATTGGCTAGAGCTTGCGCCGGCTGATGTATGTTCTTCGCATAGTACTGGCAGGCTTCACAGGTCTTGACTAGCTGCTCGGCATCACTGAGGACTGTTGGCCAGTAGAACCCGTGACGAAAGACTTTACCCGCCAGTGATCTTGATGCCACATGACTTGAACATGTGCCCTCGTGGATGTCCCTTAGCAGTACTTGGCCTTGTTCTTGAGGAATGCAGCGGAGCTTGACTCCGTTGTCCCGTCGCCGGTAGAGCTCGCCGTCGATCATGACGTAGAGCTTGGCTTGACGAGCCACCCGCTCGGCGTCGTGGTCATCCTCCGGGAGGGCGTGCTCCATGATGTACTTGACGATGTCCCGGGCCCAGGGTGGGTGGGTTCCTTCCACCGGTAGCACCATCCGACGGAAAGAAAGCATAGCTTCCTCCGCCAGAGGGGCTGCCGGGTCTTGAGCTTCTGGGCTGGCTACCCGTGTTGTCGAGGTAGAAGGGTCGCCAGCCCCCGGCGCAGATCTTGCCGCGAGCCTCTCGGGTGAATCGAAGGTCGCCTGAGGACCTCGATGTAGATCCCGGGAGGCACTGGTTCTTGCTTGGACGCCACCTGCGATAGCTCATCCGCGGCCGTGTTTTCTCCCCGTGGGACGTACACAGCCCGGAAGTTGTCGAAGCGCCGCTGCAGCTTCCAGACCTCCTCGACGTATGGTGCCATCTGAGGGCACGCGTACTCCTTGTTCACTTGTTTGATGACTAACTGAGAGTCACCCTTGACGACGATCTTGTTGATGCCGAGGCCGATGGCAGCACGAAGTCCTGCGAGCAGGCCCTCGTACTCCGCCGTGTTGTTGGAGATGTTCCCTTGGTAGTGCATCTGGACGACGTACTTCAGCCGGTCCCCGGTTGGTGAGGTTAGGACAACCCCAGCACCTCCTTTCCCCTTGGTGTAGGAGCCGTCGAAGTGCATGGTCCAGGCGCTAGGATCTTCCTTCCCGGGGAGGCAGGTTTCCTCTTCCGGGTCGTCGAACGCCGTCTCGGTCCACTCGGCCGTGAAGTCCGCCAGCGCCTGACTCTTGATGTTGTCCGTGTGCTCGAACTTGAGGCCGAAACCTTGAAGCTCCATGGCCCACCATGATATGCGACCAGTGGCAAGTGGGTTCTCCAGGGGGCTTCTTAGGTTGTACTTGGATACCACCGTGATGGGATGGCTTTGGAAGTACGGCCTCATCTTGCGGGAGGCAATGAGGATTGCCAGCAGCAGCTTCTGCATCATGGGGTACCGCTCCCGGGCGTCGCGCAGCACTGCGCTGACGAAGTAGACCGGGTGCTGCACCTTGCGGGTCGCGAGTCCTGAAGGGCTCGGCTTCCTCCACGTCGACGTCTTGGGGTGGGGACGAGGTAGCCCCCGGCGAAGTCTCGTCGGAGGGAGATTCTCCATTCCGACGGGCTCCGCACCGTCTGGTAAGGTTGCAGTGACGTCAGGATCGCGAGACCCCTGGTCACCCGGCAGCCTTTTCTTGCATGGTTGTCCCGGGAGAGAGTTCCCGGGTCGCTTGCCCTTGATCTTGCTTGACTTCTTCGGAGGAGCGTCACGCTCTACCACAAGCACAGCGCTGATCACCTGGTTGGTGGCAGCAATGTACAGTAGTAGGGGCTCCTTTTCTTCTGGTGCCACGAGGATTGGTGGCGAGGCGAGGTAGCGCTTAAGGGACTGCAGGGCTTCCTCGGCCTCGGAGGTCCACTCCACGGGGCCTGACTTCTTGAGCAGCCTGAAGAACGGTAAGGCCCGCTCCCCAAGCCTTGAGATGAAGCGCCCGAGTGCAGTGATGCACCCGTTGAGGCGCTGTACGTCCTTGACCCGCCGGGGCGCCTCCATGCGCTCGATTGCCTTGATTTTGTCCGGATTCGCCTCGATCCCTCGGTGAGAGACCAGGAAACCCAGCAGCTTGCCGGAGGGGACCCCGAACACGCACTTGTCGGGGTTGAGCTTGAAGTTGACCCGGCGGAGGTTCTCGAAGGTCTCGTGCAGGTCTTGGATGAGGGAGTCCTTGTACCGGGTCTTGACCACGATGTCGTCGATGTACGCTTCAACGTTGCGGCCCAGCTTGCCCAAGGCATGCTTGCATTGCGCGCTGGAAGGTAGCGCCGGCGTTCCGGAGGCCAAAAGGCATCCGGGTGTAGCAGTAGCAGCCCTTGGGAGTGATGAAGGCCGTCTTCTCTTGGTCCTCGAGCGACATCATGATCTGGTGGTACCCGGAGAAGGCGTCCAAGAAACACAGCAGCTCGCACCCGGCCGTGGAGTCCACGATCATGTCGATCCGCGGCAGGGGGAAAGGGTCCTTGGGACAGGCCTTATTCAGGTCTGTGAAGTCGATGCAGAGTCTCCACTTGAAGGTCATGGGCTTCGGTACCACCACGGGGTTGGCCACCCAGGTTGGATGGGGAACCGACCGGATGACACCAGCTTCTATCAACTTGTCCACCTCGGCGATGATGAATTCCAGCTTTTCCTTGCTTTGGTTCCGGAGAACCTGCTTCACGGGGCGAGCCCCCGGATTGACCGCCAGTTTGTGCTCGATCACCTCCCTTGGAACACCGGGTAAACCTGACGCCTCCCACGCGAAGACATCAGAGTTTTCCCGAAGGAAGGCGACGAGCGCGCTTTCCTATTTGTCGGTGAGGCGGGCGCCGATGGTGATGGAGCGAACTCCGTCGCTGGTTAGCGCCACCTTCTTGGTCAGCTGCGGATCGCCATGGAATGGCGCCTTCTTGGGGGAGTAGATGTGGAGCCCCCAGGGTGCCCTTCGCCCCCGGGGAGAGCCCCATCATCATCCTCCTGTACACCTTGAGGGACATCCGCCATGATTGCCACCGTCTGGTTCAGCTGGTGAACGCAGTAGATAGCATCGTCGATGTCGGCCTTGACTTTGATCACCCCCACGGCGCCGGAATCTTCAGCATGTTGTAGGCGAAGTGGGAGACGGCCATGAACTTGGCCAGAGCAGGTCTGCCAAGTATGCCGTTGTACGGTAGCGGAGTGTCGGCGATGTCGAAGACGATTTCCTCGGTGCGGAAGTTCTTGGAGTCGCCGAAGGTGACCGGAAGGGTGATCTTCCCGAGGGGTCGAGTAACACTTCCGTTCACGCCTTGGAACACCCGGTGTCTTGCAGGCGAGACAGGGGAATTTGAAGGATAGCCAGGACCTTCGCCGTCAGCAAGTTGAGGCTGGAGCCTCCGTCGACCAGCATCTTGGTGACCTTGTAGTTGTGGATGACGGGCGACACGATCAGCGGCAGGGTCCCAACCCCGGCAGTGTTGGCAGGGTGGTCTTCTGGGTCGAAGGTGATGACTTGACTGGACCAGTCCAGGGGCTTGGACGGAGCAGAAGCAACCGCGTTCAGCTCCCGGACAAGTCTCTTGCAGGCGCCGTTGGAGGGAGGCAGAGAAGACCCTCCGTGGATGCACCCGACAACTCCAGTGACTTCTTGATACTTGCCGCCGTTGCCTCCTTGGGGAGCCGGAGCTTCCCCGTTGCCGCCGTGGGCGGCCTCTGGAGTGTTGTACCCGACCACCTTGACCGCCGCGTCCTCCTCCACGGCCCCCGCGGCCACCGCCTCGGTTCCATCCACGGCCGCCTTGGCGATGTGCCCGCAGTGCCGCAGTTGTAGCAACTGTCTTGACTGACCCCATCAGCTCGGCGTTGCTCCCGGATGGCGAGGTTCTTGAGCATGCGGCAGTCCTTGAGCAAGTGGTTGCCTTCTGGATGGATGTGGCACCAGGGATCACCTTCACCTTCTTCCTCGGAAGTCGCCGCGGGCTTGGCCTTCTTCGAAAGAGGCTCGGTGACGAAGATCCGCTTGTTGGGTCCAGGGTCTCGCTTCTTGTTCTTGACTGGAGTGACCTTGTCCTCGGGTTCATCCTCCCCGGGGAACTTGGTTCCTTCTTCAGCTCGAGCGCACCGATTTGCAAGCTCCCAGAGCTTACGAGCAGACTCGACGCGATGGATGCTCAGCTGCTTGAAGTCGTGGAGATCACTGGGAGCCCCCGGGCTGGATGAACTTGCGGAGAGTTTCACACCCGCAGCTGCTTGAAGTCGTGGAGATCACTGGGAGCCCCCGGGCGCTCGTACCCGCCTTGGAAAGCCCCCAGAAACTACTCCTTCAGTGCCCGCCAGGAATGGATGGAGCACTTGGGAAGGTTGAGAAGCCAAGTCTGGGCATCTCCCTTCAGGGCCAACGGGAACCAGTTGGCCATCATGACCTCGTCGCCCCGGCAACCATTGCAGCAAGAGAGTAGATCTGCAGAAAGTCCCGGGGTTCGTGGTGCCGTCGTAGCAGAGAATGTCGATCTTAAATTTCTTGGGCCAGTTGAAGTGGCGGAACTCAGGGGCGAGGGCGAGGCAGCCTTCGGCGAGGTCGATGCTCCGATCTTCCCGGCGGTGACGTTCTCGGCGACGCTCGATGCGGGTGCGCGTGTCCTCGTTCTGACGGCTGTTGAGCTCGTCACGAAGATCTGGGTTGCACGAGGTAGACGACCCGATGGAGATGGCCTCGCCGTGATCGTGGTTTTAGCCGATTAGCCATCGGTGGTGCGGTGCGTGGAGGCGTCGTCTTAGCTTGACGTTCACCATGAGGCTGGCCTCGCGGATCACGTGTCTTGTCTTGTGTGTTGCTCCGGGATCGTCGACGGTGGGAGCTTGAGTGGGTTCTACCCATGGACCACCATCGGCGAAGTCGAGGAGCCTCTCGACGCGAGTCCTCCATTCTTGGTAAACCTTGGGATCGCCGTTGCTTGGAGGAACTGTATCAAGGCCTTGGCAGCGACTAAGAGCATCATGGCGAGCTTGCGCGTCCGAAGGCGAGTGCGCGGAGGTCTTGCTCTTGGATGCTCGTGGATCTCCGCTGGGGCGAACGCCGTGGTTCCCTCCTCCAGCGGTGGGCTCCTTGCCAGCGCCATTGCAGACGCTCTTCTCCCCCGAGCGAGGAGGGGGCCTGGTGGTGCCCTTTGGAGCCGCCGCTCCGCCAGGGCCGTTGTCCTTGTCGCGACCGTCCACTTCGTCCGACGCCACCATCTCCATGGGAGGCGGGGACGGAGAGATGCTTCACGGCGCGCCAGCAGCACGACGTTCAGCTGAAGCTTGAGTGCGTGAGAGAGAAACCGGCTTGGACGCCGCAGGGTCTCCCCTTCTTCGGCGGCATGCTTGACGAAGAACTTGTCGATGAACTTGATGAAGATGAAACCAGCGCTTGCGCCCCCTACCTGCGTGCCAGATGTCGTGTCTCGATGCACGGACACCGGGAGTATAGGATACCCCCTTTTAGGTTCGGCACGGGGCGCGAAGGAGGCTGAGAATCGTCTTCTCGGGCGGAGTCTAGATCAAGCTGTCCTCTCCACGATCAAAGCATGCAACCAAAGGGACATAAGGAGCTACCCAGGTTCAGGCCGCCCGGAGGCTAGAAGCCCTACTCCTGCATGTCTGGATTGATGAGTTCTTCATAGTGTGGCTTACAATGGAACCTCCCGGATGGGGTACCCGGAAGGGTTTTGGCTGGAGTAGAAGAAGGACAGATCCTGACCCGGAGGAGATCACCTTCCCCTCTACCTTCGTAGCCCTAGTCTAGTCTTGCTCTGGTTCGACCTTGCGTTCTTCCTCCTTCCTCCTCCGTGCCTTGGTCCTCCTTTTATAGGCTAAGGGGTTGCCACAGGGTCACGTGAGGGGCACGAGGGACCTTCGGGGTGAAGGACCGTCCTCATCTAGTTTAGGGGGAGACGTGCTTCTCCTCAGCCTAGCATCTCCTTTGGGTTAGGTGGAGCGTCCGCCTTGGGGAGGACAGGGGCTGACACCACCACGGGCTGTGCTTCCCCCCCGCTGCCTTCGCCTTGCTTCCCAAGTCTTCTGAGGTCTTCTAGCGTGAGGTGGAGAGCTTATCCACAGTGACGTGGGGAAGTACCTGAGAGGGAGCCTGGCCTCCTGCCAGGAACTTGGGCTCTCGGGTCCTTCCTTGCCTTCTGCTTGATTCGAGGACCCGGCAGGCCCCCAGGACCGGAGCCCTTTGTCGACGTAGGCCTTGCTTGTCCTGACGGTGAACCCGCCAGCTTGACTTGAGTCTTGGTCTTGTCCATCTTCATCTTGGGCCCACATGGGATGGACCCACTTTGGCAGCACTAGGGGAACCCCGTGTTCCACAGCTGCGACACTATCCGTATGATCTACGTTGCATGTCAATATGGATTTGAGGATTACGGTTGGAGGAGACTGTTTTGAGGGGTTGTGCGATCGTTGTCCGATACACATTCGGGCGTGTCCGCGGACACTTTGGGGCTCATATTTGGGGTGGTCGGTTGGATGCTCTAACTCGTCCATGGGTTGCACTTGCAGACGATGATCCTGGGGCAGTCCCGGAAAACAGGCAAACATTCCTCCCCCGACTAGAAAACTTGGGAGTATGTTGGCGGTTCAATAGCCCTTGGAAACATAGCCACCAATATGATGGTAGAATAACGTCTGGTAGACATTTGTACTCGGCAATATTCTGTATCTGGAACTAATTGGTGGTACTTTCAGCCGAGGAGGGGGGTTTGTCGGCTTACCCAATACTCTTGAAGAACCCTCATCTCTATGGCTGCTAGTGTGGAACCTCGGATCCTGGCACCTGCTATCGATTTCGTCGTCGCAGTGGCGACAAGCGGCCTGAGGTGGTTTGATCCTCACCTCCAAGGGAGTTCTATCAAGCTTTGATTGCGGATATCCCCAAGCGGCGTCGAGGTGTGTTGTCGCTATCCTAGCCGAGGGGACCGCTTCGCCTCTTGGAGTCTACTACGATGGATTCTCATCCTCTTGTTAGGAGGATCTTTGGCTTCAAGGTGGCGTTCATCGTCGGCCTCGAACCTAGTGGTTCGTCCTTGTTGTTGAGGTTGGCGGTCGGGGCTTCACGCCGATGGAGAAAGACCAGATCACTTTTCAGAAATTCTGAGGAGGTCTTTCTTGCTAATTTTGAGGACTATGTGCAATTTCATTTTTCTATGGGTCCTCTTTGTAAAAGTTTCCACCTCTATGAACGAAGCTTCTGGGTTCCTTCTCCCGTTGAAAAAAAGAATACTTAGAGCATCTCCAACAGCCGAGCTAAATGAGCCGCGCGCGCCAAAACACGGTAATTTCTCGTGCGCTGGGCAAGTTCGCGTGCTCCGGCAGACGCGGGAAAAGCATGCGCGGGAAAAACGTTCCCACGTGCTGGCCAAAGCGGTACGCGCGCTGAACAGGCACGCGCCACACAACCGCACTCTTCCTCTCCCGCGCGCATCTGGAAACTTCCCCACCGCTTCCGCGCCGCCGCCACCATGCCTCCGCGTCGCCGAAGCATTTCCGGCTACCGCGGCGTCCACGCGCGCCCCAACGGGACCTACTCCGCCGAGATCCGCTCCGGCGATGACCGCGTCAACCTCGGGTTGTACCGACGGCGCTCGAAGCCGTCCGCGCGCCTACGACGCGGCGGCGTGGAGGCTCGGTCGCCCGCGCGGCCAGATGAACTTCTCCGACACGCGCAACGCGCAGCAGGCGCTGGATCTGGCGCTGATGCCACGCCTCATCACCAACGAGGACCGCCACCTCCACCGCCGCCGAGCGACCCTCCGCCTCGTTGCGGAGAGGGACGAGCGCATCGTGGCGGACTAGTATGCGAGCCACCCGCGCGAAGCCGCCGAGGAGGAGGAGTACTGGCAGACCCGAGTGGATGGAGCGGCGGGCCGAGCGCCGAGTGAGGAGCGGCGGGTGGCCAAGGCCGCGGCGGAGGCGCAACTAAGCTTGTCCGACACCTGGGCCAACGACGATCCCAGGTGGGCGGCGCTGGAGGACGACATCTCCGACACCGAAGACGACTCCAACTTCTCCTCCGACGAGTCGAACTAGTCTTCGTTTTAGTTTAAATTAGTCATCGTTTTAGTTTGTGTTCATCGTTTTAGTCCGACTAGTTTGTGTTCGTGTGTCGTGTGTCCAATCAATATAATTTATATTTTCAGTCTATTTATTTTTGTTATTTGATTTTGTTTTCATTTGAAACAATCCAAATACGTGTTTGCGGCGCGCCATTTTAGCGCACCTGGAAAACCTGGTACTTCCCGCGTGACAATATAGCGCGTCTGAAAAATCAGAACACCCGCCCAGCGTGCTAAAACGCTATTTTGGCGGTTGTAAAAAAAATTTAGCGCGCCTGTTGGAGATGCTCTTAAGCCACGGTAGAAGCCCAAAAAAAGCGTCCCTTATACACGCCTCCTGCACGTAAATTTAGCAGGTGATGCATACGTCTAGCTCGAGACTTTGACTATCGCCAGTGGAGACGCTACCTTGGTTTGCATGGTCCATTTAACCAATCAATGTAAGTAGGAAAGATTAGAAACACTCCTCTCGACATGTAGTTTCAATCATAATGAGTCTAGAACACAATGAAGCACGTAACGTGCATGTGTTTTGTGTGGATCCTATTCCACGCTACACGATTCACACAAGCGTTGGTACCTGATGACGAGCACAGGCGCGCAACGGCCTCGATGTGTCGCCCTCATATTATCCATTGCTTGCACGTTGACGTCGCCATCCCTGGGATCTGTTGGCCGGTTTGTCACGGCAGGGCCACACCCCCGCCGTTGAGAAAAAAATGACAACACTGAGAAAAAATAACTTAATGCAGGTCAACTAATACAAAATCGGCCATTGATTAGCCAACCTCAAGTCTCCCAGGATGAACAAAGAAACGATAGAAGTTCGTCCCTACAGAAGAAAAAAAAGGTGAAACGAGTTCTTGCGTAACTAGCATAATATTTTGACTCAGGAACCAACTTTTACTGGGGATTCCATTTTACTCGTCCTTTTGGGTTTTTTCTTCCTTGTAGCGAAACTACTTGGTCCAACAGCTCCTACTGACAATCGCTTTGTCCTGCAGACTAAGGCATGGCCTAGTGGTGGGGAGGGGTCACAATGTAACTACAAGATCTTACATACATAACTTAAAAGGAAGTGCTTATATGTATGCCTAGTGTACATTAACAAAGGAGATTAAAAGAGGATCATGTGATGGTAACAGAGCATAAAATTCCAAAAGCAGGAAATAAAAAAGATTTGGCCAAAATAATGTTGGCGAATATAACATTTAATCGTAGTATTTAATCTTCTTGCAGAGATGTATATTTGCCATCAAGAACAACTTCATGTTAGACAAGAAAAATGAGTGAAAAAAAAAAAACTATCCACATGTACGAATGCAAATCGGCTGATCCAACACATATTCTCTTAATTGTTGTTTTTCTAGACTCTGAATTGTCAGTTCATGTCCGACTTAATCAGTAGTTCAATTTGAGCATATTGCCCTTGTATTAGGCTATTAGCAGTGAATCAAGATAACTAGGATGAGTCAATGGTCAGATCGACCCGCCCTACTTCCATCCTTACACTACACACTACGGGAATCGCACGACACGCCGACGGCCGTATGATACGCCGACGGCCAAATGTCGGGGCCGTCGGCGTACAAGGCGAGCTAGGATAGCCGTGACCTCGGCCGTCGGCGTAACAATCCCCGTCGGTATATCCATACATGGGCCGACGGCTGCCGTCGGCATCAACAAGGCCGTCGGCGTAGAACGCCCGCCGTGACGGTGCCCGAACGGGGGGTTTTGCTGCGCAGCCGTCGGCGTCTATATGTGGACTTAGACGCCGACGGCCACCGTCGGCGTATAATTGTTAATTTTTTCAACTATTATAAATGAATTTAGATTTATTTATTTCTCTATATAATATTTAATGTAGGTATAATTTATATATAAATTGGATCTATAATTTCCCTCCCAATTTCGGTATCCCACCCGCATAAAATAACGGTTTGAGTCTTCCGGAACCCGACCCTACAACATATAAATGTAAAATAAATAAAAACAACATATGTAATATACACCTAGAACATAAATATTAAATATATGGCTCAATTTATATAGCGAGTTTTTGGGCATATATAGCTGGAAACTCCTACAACGGGCGAACGGGGGGAATCTTCGCAGAGTTGGGTATATGTGTGTTTTTCTTGTACCTAGGGACTACCCTAGCCCAACAAAGCAAAAAAATCCAGTGAGCTACCCCCTTTCGACGCCCGTACCGGCCGTAGATGGAAAAGGTAGGGTTTTCTCCAACGGGTTTAGGGTTTCGGCAGAGAGGTGCTCCGGAGCGTCGTGATCCCACTAAAAGCTAGGGGGTGTGACCGGCTAGGTTGTGTATTTTGGGTTGTAGATGTCCAAGATCCTGCCCCGTGGTGTGACCGGCTTCACGAGCATCACTGTTTCCTTAGCGAGTTTTTGGGCATATAGTTGGAAACTCCCACATCGAGCGAACGGGGGGAATCTTCGCAAGAGTTGGGGTATATGTGTGTTTTTATTTCAACTATGGACTAACCTAACACAACCAAGCAAAAAAATTCACTGGCCTACCCCCTCTCGGCTCCGGTCAAGGGGGTAGACGGGAACTTTGACTCTTTTTTTTCAGCGGATTCGGTGTTTCGCCGAAGCGGGTCCCCGGAGCGTCGGAACCCCCCAAACCTAGGTTGTGCCATACCATATATACAAGAGTGTTGTGTGTTGTAAATGTTCATTTTCCTAGTCCGAGGTGTGACCGGCTTCACCGACTTCACTTTCTCTCTAGTGAGTTTCTACACTTAGAGGTGAAAACTCCCCCTTCGGGCGAACCGGATGGAATATTGTGTTGATTTGGGGTAGACTTTGGTTTCCCACCTTCCTATGGCCTAACCTAACACAACCAAGCAAAAAAGTCCACTGGCCTACCCCCTTTCGACGCCGCTCAAGGGGTAGACAAAAACGTTAGGGTTTTTCCAGCGAATTCAGGGTTTCGCCGAAGTGGGGCCCCGGAGCGTCGGAACCCCACCAAAACCAAGGTTGTGCCATACCATATGTATACAAGTGTGTTTGTGTGTTGTAAATTTCCAATATCCTACTCCGGGGTGTGACCGGCTTCACCGACTTCACTTTCTCTCTAGTGAGTTTCTGCACTTAGAGTGAAAACTCCCGTTTCGGGCGAACAAGGGGCAACCTTGTGACAACTTGTGACAAAAGTTGGTTTTCCACCTTCCTATGGCCTAACCTAACACAACCAAGCAAAAAAGTCCACTGGCCTACCCCCTTTCGACGCGTTCAAGGGGGTAGACGAAAACGTTAGGGTTTTTCCAGCGAATTCAGGGTTTCGCCGAAGTGGGGCCCCGTTGCGTCGGAACCCACCAAAACCAAGGTTGTGCCATACCATATGTATACAAGTGTGTTGTGTGTTTAAATTTCCAATATCCTACTCCGGGGTGTGACCGGCTTCACGACTTCACTTTCTCTCTAGTGAGTTTCTGCACTTAGAGGTGAAAACTCCCGTTTCGGGCAAACAAGGGGCAACCTTGTGACAACTTGTGACAAAAGTTGGTTTCCCACCTTCCTATGGCCTAACCTAACACAACCAAGCAAAAAAGTCCACTGGCCTACCCCTTTCGACGCCGTTCAAGGGGTAGAAGAAAACGTTAGGGTTTTTCCAGCGAATTCAGGGTTTCGTCGAAGTGGGGCCCCGGAGCGTCGGAACCCTACCAAAACCAAGGTTGTGCCATACCATGTATACAAGTGTGTTGTAAATTTCCAATATCCTACTCCGGGGTGTGACCGGCTTCACCGACTTCACTTTCTCTCTAGTGAGTTTCTGCACTTAGAGGTGAAAACTCCCGTTTCGGGCGAACAAGGGGCAACCTTGTGACAACTTGTGACAAAAGTTGGTTTTCCCACCTTCCTATGGTCTAACCTAACACAACCAAGCAAAAAAGTCCACTGGCCTACCCCCTTTCGACGTCGTTCAAGGGGGTAGACGAAAACGTTAGGGTTTTTCTTGCGAATTCAGGGTTTCGCCGAAGTCGGGCCCCGGAGCGTCGGAACCCCACCAAAACCAAGGTTGTGCCATACCATATGTATACAAGTGTGTTGTGTGTTGTAAATTTCCAATATCCTACTCCGGGTGTGACCGGCTTCACCGACTTCACTTTCTCTCTAGTGAGTTTCTGCACTTAGAGGTGAAAACTTCCGTTTCGGGCGAACTAGGGGCAACCTTGTGACAACTTGTGACAAAAGTTGGTCTCCCACCTTCCTATGGCCAAACCTAACACAACCAAGCAAAAAAGTCCACTGGCCTACCCCGTTTTGACTCCGGTCAAAGGGGTAGACGAGAACTTTGACTTTTCTGAAGCGGATCTAGGGTTTCGCCGGAGAGAGAGGCTCTGAATCGTCGAAATCCCAGCGGGGGCTACGTATACAATTATAAAAAACTCTATATATTTGTAATGAAATAAATTATAATGGTCTAAAAATATTGACAACAATACTGAATAATAGAAAAATTGAAAAACAGAGTTGAAAAAAAAATGAGCTAGGTCGACGGCAAAGCCGTCGGCGTAGCTCCGTACCTGCCTCATCCCAGGCTCGAAGCCTTCCTAGCCACACAAACACACACTGCCGCCGCCGCCGCTAGCTCCATCCCCACACACGCACGCACTCCGCTGCCGCTCTGTCCGTCCCTCGCCGCCCGACGCTGGCCGCCGTCCCCAGCTCCGACCACACTGCACCCTCCCGCCCTCGCCGCCACCAGCCTGTACCTGCTCCGACCACACCGCACCCTCCCGCCCTCGCCGCCCGATGCTGGCCGCCGTCCACTGCTCCGACCACACTGCACCCTCCACCCTCGCCGCCACCAGCCCGGGCCCTCACCTCCCACCCTCGCTGCCACCATCCGCGCGCCTGCTCATCTCCGTGTCCCCGTCCTCTGCCGCCCAACCCCGCGCCTCTTCTCCCTCTGACTCCCATCCCGGCCGCCGTCTCCTGCTACTCGGCCACCTCAGAACTCGACGAGGAGCACGCCCAGCCACCGGAGCAGCAACTCCCCCTAGCAGGGACGCCCCATGGCTACTACCTGCAGCTCGGTAAGCCCCATTTTGTCTCTTTTTCTGTTTTGTTCTTTTAATTTACTATTTGTGCAGACTATAAACCATGTTAGTCAAGCAATATAGTTAGATTAGGCAAAAGAAATCATGTTTTGCATTATTTTTCGGTTGTTTAGCTACTAGGCACACTTGTGAATTTTTGTAAGAACTAATCGCTAAACTTTGTTCATTTTGTACACTAGGCCCCGTCGTGACAACCTCGCTGATCCGATTCCGTCGCTGCCCCGGAGGTTGCCGTTGCGGGGCTTCTTCTCCAGCCGTGGAGGGGCAGTCTCGGTGCCCCTGTTTCGTCCTCGACTTTCTCCGGCCACCGATCACGCATCGAGGGTATAAATCTTTCGCCTCTCTTGCTGCATAGGTTTATTTTTGTCTAGATCACCAAGTCAGTCGCGTAACCCGAGTCAGATCCCGTCCGGAAGGGTTACAAATTTATAAATATGCAGGATTGTCCATCTTTGCATATTTATAACCGTAACTCTTCCGGATTGTCCTGTTGGACAGCGCGAGTATGTGTAGATCGAGTCGTGTTCCATGTTCTACCCCTTCCTGAGACGGAATTTCGGCAGCACCTCCCCTTTGTTCTTCGGATGCACACCCTCTCGGCTTGACAAGCTCGAGACGTGTATTCTGAAGAACAGCGGGGAGGTGCTGCCGAAATTCCGTCTTAGGTCGGGGTAGAACATGGAACACGACTCGATCTACACATACTCGGGTGGGATAGGCCCTTCCTATTAGAAGTTTAGGTGAACCCTTGCATGCTGTAAAAGATAAAATTTGGCCGTAATAAATTGGTGACATTGAATAAATTTACGGTGACATTGCATGCATTTAATTTCATATTATTATTATTTGGCTCATAGAAAGCAGAGGATGGCTGATAATGGGTGGATGTACAGTGGCCGAACTAGTCAGGTTGACAGAACAGACGAGTGGGTATGGAAGACCAGTTTGTTAGTGAAGGAGTTTGCGCGTGGTTCAAAAAAGTCAGGCATGCGTCCAAACTGCCCTTGCGTTCGTTGCAAGATGCGTAAACGTCAGGGAAAGGATGAGATGACTAAACACCTCTGGTCTCGTGGGTATATGCCGAACTTCGTCACGACAGTCGACTTTGATGAGTACGAACGCGAGAATGGTAGGGTGATGTGGCAGCGGATCAATGGCAATGAAGATGATGGGATTAGAAACTGGCTAGATGATCTCCGTGATGGCGACGTGCCAGATTCGCCACCCTCACAGGAGGAACCGGCAGAACCGGAGGAACCGCGTGAACCAGAGGACCCGGAGCCAACCGCGAAGGCCTTCTTTGATATGATGGCCTCGTCTCAGAGGCCTCTGTTCGAGGGTGCAAAAATTTCTCAGCTCGATGCCATCTCGCAAGCACTAGCCATAAAGCTCGAGTACGGCAACACCCGTTCATGCTTTGAAGCGCATCTGCAAACATATGGTAACATGTTGCCCGAAGGGCATTGTCTGCCTAAAAGCATGTACGAAACGAAGAAAATCCTGCGAGATCTCAGCATGGATTAAAAGATAGATTGTTGTCCAAAAGGATGCCTTTTGTTTTGGAAACAGTTTGCGGATGACAAGTACTGTAGCCTGTGTGGGCCTCTAGGTATCATGAGGTAAACGAAGCCGATGGTCAGAAGACGCAGACAAAAGTCGCCATTAAGATTCTTCGTTACCTCCCATTCATAAACAGAATCAAGCGGCTTTACATGAACAAAGAGTCTGCCACACAGATGCAGTGGCACAAGACGGGGAAGAGATACAAGGATGAGCACGGACGGGTAAAGATGGGACATCCATCTGATGGTACGGCATGGAAGAACTTTGATATGAACCACCCCGATGAGGCAGCAGAGGCTCGAAACGTCAGAATCGCGATAGCAACCGATGGATTCAATCCATATGGTATGTCGACACCTCGTACAGCTGCTGGCCCGTGTTTGTTATTCCGCTCAATCTCCCTCCCGGAGCCCTAATGCAAAAGAAGACCATATTCCTGTCGCTGATCATTCCAGGTCCTGAATACCCGGGGAAGAATTTAAGTGTCTACATGCAGCCGATTGTGGATGATCTGAACCACTCTTGGCACCACGGGACGTTGACATATGATCGTGCATCGAAGACAAACTTCTTGATGAAAGTTTGGTTCCACAATTCCATGCACGACATGCCCGGGTACGCCCTATTCTGCGGATGGTGTACAGCTGGTAAGTGGCCATGCCCAGTGTGCAGGAACCGACTTGAGTTCATGTGGCTAACGCGGGTAAGAAGTATTCCGCGTTTGACACACATCGAAAGTTCCTCAAAAGAGGGCATCGGTTTAGAGAAGACAAAAAGAACTTCAAGAAGGGCAGAGTTGAGCGTGAAGAAAAAGAGATACCAACTTTCGATGGTGCAGCTGTTGATGCCGAGCTAAGTGCTCTCGTGCCTGCTGGGGAAAAGGCCCACGATATGTGGGATATGGTGTGACGCACAACTGGACTCACGTGGCAGGCTTGACGCAACTCGAATATTACAAGGACCTCGAACTTCCCCATAGCATCGATGTGATGCACACCGAAAAGAATGTTGGAGAGTCCCTCTTTCACACAGTCCTGAACATTCCTGAGAAGTCGAAGGATAATGTTAAGGCTAGAGTCGATGTTAAGAAGCTCTGTGATAGGAAGAGATTACACATGAAGCCTCCTGAAGGCCGTCAAAAGAACTGGTTCAAGCCGCATGCTGACTTCTGCCTTAATAGTATGCAAAAGTCTGAGGCATTCTTTTGGCTCAAATTCGTCGTGATGTTCCCTGATGGCTATTGTTCGAATATAAGTAAGGGAGTCAATATAAAATCAGGAAAAGTCACCGGGCTCAAGAGTCACGACTATCATATATGGATTGAGCGGCTGCTGCCGGTGATGGTTCGAGGGTATCTCCCCGACCGTGTCTGGCGAGTGCTCGCGGAGTTGAGCCATTTCTTCCGCACGCTCTGTGCTAAGCAGATATGTCCCCTGATTATTCAGAAGCTGCATGATCTAGTGCCGGAGTTGCTATGCAACTTAGAGACGATATTTCCGCCAGGCTTCTTTACTCCGATGGCACATCTTGTTGTGCATCTCGCGAACGAGGCACTCTTGGGTGGACCGGTGCAGTTTCGTTGGCAGTTTTGTATTGAGAGAGAGTTTAAGTATATTCGAACCAAATGTGGAAACAAAAATAAGATTGAAGCATGCATAGCTGAGGCAACTATCCTCCAGGAGATGACAGACGCCAGGCTAACGTACTATCCCGATGATGTTCCCACTATGCATAACCAGGCCTCTCGGTACAATGTCGACGAGCCCAAGCAAGACCCCAAGCTCGCCCTCTTCCAGTTTCCCGGTGGCAAGGCGGTGGCGTAAAAAGGTATACCTTGACCAATGAAGAGCTGGAGTGCATAATGCTCTATGTGCTTATGAACATGAAGGAAGTGGTCCGCGACGGGGATGATGAAGAGGGCAGTTTCCTTAGGTAAAATGGTGAACAAATTACTTTGCAACTACTAACTCGGTTTCGGTCTAATACGTATTTTCTCCTTTTAGCCAATTCAAGGATGAAATGTGGTCGGGAACATCAGAGGACCCGATGAAGCCGAGCTGGACTCTCTTTGAAAGGGTGCCCCCGGAAAGAAAAAATTCACGGCTTGGTTCAGGGAAAAGGTAATTTCTAACCTGTCCCTTCTACCTTGCAATCCGTGTCTTGTCCCTCCTACTAATGCACAAAACAATTTGTACTTGTAGGGAGCTGATCCCAACGTTGTGATGTCGGATGAGTTGAGATGTGTCTCCCAAGGTTGTAACCGTAGAGTCGAGATGTATGAGAAGTATGATGTGAATGGGTACCGCTTCCATACAGAGTTTCACCAGAACAGGGCCTAATGCAAAGACTATAAATACCGGGGTCTTCACCAAAGGAGCCGGTGAATTTGATTGCTACGGAAGGTTACAGAACGTATACGAGCTGACGTTCAATAACACGAACATAGAACTCAAGCTCGTTGTGTTCAAATGCCACTGGTTCGACCCTATGGCTGGACTTAAAAGTACCCCTTCCATTGGGTTAGTTGAAGTTAAGCCTTCAACCACCTACCATGGATCCGATGTCTTTATTGTGGCTCACCAAGCCAGGCAAGTTTATTATTTGCCCTACCCATGCAAGAAAGAGGGACTCATTGGCTGGGAAGTCGTGTTCCATGTATCGCCACATGGTAAGCTACCCATGCCCTCCGAAGACGATTACAACAACATTGACCCTAAAACATACGAGGGGGTTTTCTATCAAGAGGAACAAACCTTTGGGGACTTTGGCATACAAGGTCTTCAGGACCGCGAGGACAATGCACAAACAGGTGGTGACTTAGTGGTGGATGTAAAGGACATAGATATGCTCAATAAGTTACATGATGACGATGATGAGCCTCCACCGTGCGATGAGGTTCCACCTTACTACTCACGTGATAGTGATGTTGATAGTGATGGTGAGAACCCAAGACTTAATTATGAGACTGATGATTCGGGGTGAGGGTCTTTTATGTCCTTATGCGTAGTATTTACTTTTCAACATGCTTAGTCTTTCAACATGCTTCTTCTTAATTGCATTACATCTTTATGCTTATTTTCTACATTTTATTATGTCTTTATTATGCTTAGTATTTATTTTTCAACATGCTTATTAATTGCATTACGTCTTTATGGGATCATGTCTTTATGCTTAATTGTTTACCCTTTCTCAATGCAGGTGATTGACCAAGATGAGCCAAGGCAAGGAATCATCGGCCTCCTTGCTGAAGGTGGTGCGCCAGAAGAAAGCTACTAAAAGTGGAAGAGAGCCTATTCGAACTATGTTTGTGTCATTTGGAGTTTGTATGAATGCTTGAATGAATTTGAATCATGTGTGTATCATTTAGAGTTTGTATGATGGTTTGGATTATCTATATGATGTTCTGTGATGTTTTAAAATTTGTGCAATTTTAATTGTATTTAAAATGTGCTAGAAACCAGCAGCAGCAATTTGCAGAAACTAAAAAATATGGTCACCCATACGCCCACGGCATTGCCGTCGGCGTAGGATACCTGTCAGACGCATAGAATGCTGCCACGTCGACTGAAATGCCGCCCATACGCCGACGGCATTGCCGTCGGCGTCTAACGCCCCCAGCGACGAGCAGGATGTCGACACGTGGCACTGAGAGGCCGACGGCAATGCCGTCGGCGTATGGTGCGCTGACGGAAACGGCCGGATGCCGTCTTGTGGGGCCCACACTAGTACGCCGACGGGTTCGGATACGCCGACGGCCGAGCTGGTACGCCGACGGGGAGACGCCGACGGTAACCGTCGGCGTATCTATACGGCTTCCGGCCGTCGGCGTCTTGTGCGTTTCCTGTAGTGACACATACTCTGGCTCTTGCCTGTACTTAAACGTTACCTGCGTGCAATCATACTGCCCATTCACTACAGAACCATTGTGGATCTTTTATATGCAAAATAAGTTACTCCTACAGATGAGTGATAAACCTCTAGTTGACCTAAAGAGAAGATCTAAGAGCAACAGTTTGACCCGAATACTACGTCGTGTGATGGAGCAACAAGATCTACCAAATGTGCTGGTGAACTATAGTTATGAACATTCAGCTTTGCTCAATGAAAGCAGTTAAACGTGATACAAACATTAACACTTACCAGACGCACTTTGATCCTCTGCTACACCATCACCATCCTTCCCCGGAGAGGACTCCCATCTGTCTTTCCCATCATCATCATCCCAACGATTTCCAACAGGAGGCTCCCAGAATTCCGGATCATCTGAATCATCAATTTCTGGTTCAGGTTCTCGTGGCATGAAGGGTTGACAACATCATCTTTCTTCTTGTCCTTCTTCTTGCTAGACTTGGATTTCTTCGCGACTTCATTTGATGGTTCACCTTGTACTTCAGCTGTCTCACTCTCACCTGCTGCCAACTTTTCTTCTAGTTTTTCTGTCACAACAGGGATAGACGTTAGATGTAGGGCTTATAAGTAGTTAATTACGTGGGAGATGAGAGTTTCAACAAGATTTACTGAAAGAAATTTTAATAACAAAATATCTTTCCACCCATTTCCAGAACAAAGAGAAGACAGATGAAACACACAGCGATTCGGAAGCAAAATTCATAACATAGCCTACTCAAATAACCTTCCACGGTAAATCCATACAAAATTGTTTCGAGAAAAGTACCATCTAACACCTTTTTAGAATTGCTTTTGGTGATACTCCAAAATTATATTGGTATACACGAATGCACCATGAGAAACAGACAGATATATGATTTGTTCAGTAATGTTGCACACGAGCTTCCACGAGTTCACATGAGAATCACAGGAAATTTTCCCCACGAATGACACAGTAGGGAAATTTCAGCGTAGTTCTTCAACGAGTAGAGAAAAACACGTAAAACAGCACAGTTGAATTCAGTAGCAACAGCACATGATGTTCCAGTTGCGGCACCTGGCACTACGGATAGTACTGCGCAAAATTTACCTAGTTTATTGAGAAACCTCTTCCCATTTACATGCTTCCAGATGTGCTCCTCCGACTTGTTTATGGTGTCCCCAGTAATGTTGCATACGAGCTTCGACCTACAACACAAAACCCAACTCAAATTCGACAAACCCACACCGTACAACCCAACATATGAAGCATATCACAATTACAAGCAGCAAATGTCGTTGTTAGAATCCCAGAATGCCTCTTTTTTTTTTGACTTACAGAATGCCTCTTTAAACGAGCACTAACGGATAGCCGATCAAACTATCGAGGACATGGATGAGTAATCCCTACTGAAGTAAAAATTCGGGACAATCTACGGCTGGGCACGCATCAAACACCGAGACAGGACAGAAAAGCGGTACGCACTTGTGCTCGGTGTGGGGGCTTGAAGGCGTTCAGCGGCGGCTTCTTGTGCGCGACGCCGTGGTCGATGAGCGCGAGGCGGCAGGCGCGGGACCGCGCGTAGGAGTCCTTCTCCCGCTCCGGCAGCTCGTGCCCCGTCTCCGCGCACCGCCACCGCCGCCTCCGGCGTCCTCCCAGGTCGGCTGCCCCAGCAGGAAACTGCCCTCCTTCTCCCCGCCGCCCTCGACGGAGCTCTGGGGGCTCGACGCACCCTCGCCGGAAGCAGCGGTGGTGGCCTTGCTCTTTTTTCGCCATTAGGTCGTGCCTGGAGGCCGGAGAGGAGAAGAGAGGTGGTCCGCGAAGCGAGGGTTTTGCTTGCTGTCCTGCTTCCGCTCTTGGGACGGTCCAGTTTTGGGCTTGAGGAATGAATTTTAGCCATGTTGGTTGGCCCTCCATTTGAAACTTGGAAGCCATCTTTGAATTTTGTAGCCGATGAATGTTCCAGTGTTTTAAAGTCGTGGAGCACAAAATGGCCTCACAACTTTGCATAAGAAGATTTCCTCACCAGTTTAGCATGTGTCGGAGTCAAGCTAGGGATAAAAGCTATAGCTGGAACTCGATTGCATTACCTATGACCATCTTTGGCTTTCAATCAAACATCTCCAAGAAAAGTTGTATGGCCCATTTCTTCCAGTAAATTTCACACCATCACGGCAATCAAATTGCACTAACCGATATATATACCTGTGTACTACAAGCTGGCATTGGAAACTTACACATACAACAACTATTTTTTGCAACCAACAGAAAAAAACGAACCCAACCAGGGCTAGCCCTTGGTGGTATAATAATAGATAGAACCCCACCGTTGCGCGAATTCCAGAAATTTCGCTCCCGACGGGAGTTGAACTCTGGTCGCTAGGTTGCACAACTGCAACACTAACCACTAGGCTATTGCCCGTTCTCAACCAACCAAACAGTACAAACGGGTCGACGATATAAGATTTTGTGGGAAGTGATGCCTTTGTTCTCGGCATGCATTGTGTGTTATATAGGGCCATAAGGCTATTTGTTACAACAGAGAGAGAGATTACATGGAGGTTAACAAGGAAGGAGAAGATGGTGCGAGATATGCGTGATCAGACTTGATCCGCAAGCTATACCCAGATATGCTTTATATTGTTAGCACATCCGGTTACATGATTTTATTCCTAACACTCCCCCTTAATCAAAACTTGTACAAGTTTTGATTACGCTTGAATGCTTCTAGCTCTCGTGTTGGTAGTGGCTTTGTGAACCCGTCGGCAACTTGTTCTTTGGAAGAGATGAATCTAATGTCAAGCAATTTTTGTGAAACCCTCTCACGCGCAAAATGAAAATCAATCTATATATGCTTTGTTCTTGCATGAAAAACAATATTAGGTGAAAGATAGGTTGATCCCTTGTTATCACACCACAAGCAGGGGGTTTCATTAAGCTTGACTCCAAGTTCCTTAAGAATAGTTTCAATCCATATTACCTATGCCGTTGCATTTGCTAAAGATTTGTATTCTGCTTCTGTACTTGAGTGAGAGACAGTAACTTGTTTTCTAGCACTTCCCCCGTGGACCATCTGTCATCGATGCATCCAACCTAGTCGGCATCTGAGAAGGCACTAATCAGAGTAGACATGGATTTCCGAAAGGTAATACCTGTAGTGATAGTATCCTTGACATAGCCAAGAATTCTTTTGATAGCCGTCCAGTGAACAGTAGTAGGAGCATGCAAGAATTGACATACTTTATTGACTGATAAGAGATATCCGGTCTTGTCAAGGTTAGATATTGAAGGCCACCGACAATACTTTGGTATTTTGTGCTATCTTCTGGTCATAATAGTTCACCTTCATGAAGAGACAATGGTTCGGATGTAGATAATTGTGTAGAAAATGCTTTACAGTGATTCATACAACCTTTACCTAATAAATCATCGGCATAAATCAGCCGTGAGTAGCAGGCCCTAGCTAGGCGCCGTTTTAAGACCATATAAAGCTTTGTCGACTTTGCACACATAATTTGGAGCAGTTTTATCTTCATACACAGGAGGTTGTTTCATGTATACTTCCTCTTCTAGAACACCATGTGATACGTCCCAATCGTATCTATAATTTCTGATGTTCCATATTGATATTATACCAATTGTTACATGTTTTATATACACTTCATAGCATTTTTATGCATTTTCTGGGACTAACCTATTAACAAGATGCCACAGTGACAGTTCATGTTTTCTGCTGTTTTTGTATTCCAGAAAAGCTAGTCTGGAAATATTCTCGTAATTGGACGAAACTTGGCAGAACCTCCTATTTTTCCAACACGAAGACGGAGTCCAGAGGAGACACGGAGGGGAGCCACGTGGCACCCACACCATGGGGCCGCGTGGGCCCCCTGCCGCGCCGTGGGGTGGTGTGGGGCCCTCGTGGCTCCGCAGCCGCCGCCCTTTCGCCTATTTATTCCTCCCGACGCGAAAACCCTAAATACCCGAGCCATTATCCACGAAAAGTTCAGAGATGCCGCCGCCGTCAACCCTAGCTCAGGAGGGTTCAGAAGCTCTTCCCGGCACCCTGCCGGAGAGGGGAATCATCACCGGAGGGCTCTACATCACCATGCCTGCCTTCGGAGTGATGGTGAGTAGTTCATCCTTGGACTACGGGTCCATGGCAGTAGCTAGATGGTTGTCTCTCCACTTTATGCTATCATGTTTAGATCTTGTGAGCTGCCTATCATGATCAAGATCATCTTATTGTAATGCTACATGTTGTGTTGCTGGGATCCGATGAATATTGAATACTATGTCAAGTTGATTATCAATCTATCTTATATGTTATTTATGATCTTGCATGCTTTCCGTTACTAGTAGATGCTTTGGCCAAGTAGATGCTTATAACTCCAAAGTGAGTATTTATGCTAGATAGTGGGTTCATGCCTCCGGTAATCTGAGAGAGTGACAATAACTTCTAAGATTGTGGATGTGCTGTTGCCACTAGGGATAAAATAACCGATGCTTAGCTTAAGGGTACGCCGTTAGGTCTAATGCATTTGTTTACTTTACGCACATTACTTAATGCAATTATCATTGCTTGCAACTTAATACCAACGGGGAACTCGGTATGACAACCTGGCGGTGGATTATTAGTCATAGACGCTGTTGGATAACGGTCTATGTATTTTGTCGTAATGCCCACATGAATATCATAGTAATCATCATGTCATATATATGCATTGTTATGCGCTCAATATTTTGTCAATTGCCCAGCTGTAATTTGTTCACCCAGCATGTTAGTTATCTTTTAGGAGAGACACCACTAGTGAACTGTGGACCCCGGTCCATTCTTTTACACTGATAATACAACCAACTGCAAACACTGTTCCTTTTCATTCTCTGCAATTTACTACTGTTTTCCACACCATACGTTTAATCCTTTGTTTTCAGCAAGCCGGTGAGATTGACAACCTCACTGTTTCGTTGGGCAAAGTAGTTTGATTGTGTTGTGTGCAGATTCCACGTTGGTGATCGTAAATGGCGCACCAACAACCTTCAGAAGTGATTTCTTGCTCCTACTGGTTCGATTAAACCTTGGTTTCATACTGAGGGAAAACTGCTGCTACACTGCTTCATACCTTCCTCTTGGGGTCTCCCAGCGAACGTGTGATCCACGCAATCAAGCTCTTTTTCTGGCGCCGTTGCCGGGGGCAGAAGCACTTCGGTTCAGAAATCTCCTTGCTTCCCCTTCCACACGCCATCTTTTTCTGGCGCCGTTGCCGGGGAGCAAGAGGATTTCTGCAAGGGGAGTTTCACGCTTCCAATCTCTTTACTTTGTTATTGTCTTGCTTAGTTTATTTTTATTTAGTCTTGTTTGCTTTATTTATCAAAAACACAAAAAATTAGTTACTTTTATTTTCAAGTTGTTATCTTTCTGTTTTGTTTTAATTTTGCTAAAATGAGTACCCTGAAATTGAAGTTCGGTCCTTTAAGCAACAAGGTGGAGAAAGTTTAAAAGATGCTTGGTATAGGATCAGTGATGCTCACCGTAGATGTGCTAAAAAATATTCTACCATGATCCTTCTTAGAAATTTTTATGTTGGTATCACTAGTTGGTATCGGTATGTTCTAGATACTCTGACAGGAGGCAACTTTCTGGGGACTCCTGCTTTGGAAGCACGCAATATAATTGAAAGTTTGGTAGGAACACCACCTTAATGATCTTAAAATTGAGACTACTTTGGAAGATGTTATAAAAAAATTGGAGTCCATGGAAAAAACTTGCCGGATTTGCTTGGTAGTTCTAGCAAAGTTAATGAATCACTGGAGATATTAATAAAAGAATTGCTATTTTAGAAGCTAGCACTGGCCATGATAATCAAAACTTCAGGATAGGTGAATTAGAGGATACTCTAAGTTCAACTTTCTCCTCTATCAAGTTTAAAAAGCAGAAAGCTTTTGTGGGGAAAGAGCAAAAATTCATGTATGTTCGAAAAGTGCCTCAACCAAAACCCCCTAATGTGCTTAAAACTGATAAAATTGAGGGTGAATCACATAATGAATTATTTAAATTTGCTTCCCAAGAATTACCTGAACCAAAAATGCCTATTGTTACAAGCTGTGTTTTTAGAAAGTTTTTGATATTGATGCTTCATCACTTGGAAACACTTGATTTTACTTTCTGCGCCTAGCTGAAAGGCGTTAAAGAAAAGCGCTTATGGGAGACAACCCATTATTTTATTTCTGCAATTTTTCTTTTTTTTTGAGTCAAGGAGTTGTTTACTTCTGTAACAATTCCTTTGTATCTTTATTTTATCGCATTGTTGTGCCAAGTATTGCCTCTAATAGGAAGATGATGCTAGATTTGGATTTCTGCGCAGGAACAGATTTCTGCTGTTCACCGTTTTAATTCTGTAAAATCACAGAAAAATTATTTAAATCTGAAATTTTTGTGCGTGATCCTCAGATATGTACGCATCTTTCGTTAGTTTAAAGTTTTTCGATCTGAGCAACGTAAGTGCCTCGAAAAAATTCGTCTTTGCGGACTGTTCTGTTTAGACAGATTCTGTCTTTTATTTTTCGCATTCTCTCTTTTACTAGTGTTGAGTGGAATTCTTTTTTAGGGTGAAGAGCTTCACATAACATCAGTGGCAGTAGCTAATGTTAAAAGTAACGGTCATGTTTGTGTCCTTATAGAACATGTGAGTTTTTGATTGTGCACTAACCCTCTAATGAGAATTACTTTGAGTTTGGTGTGGCGGAAGTTTTCAAGGGTCAAGAGAGAAGGATGATATAATGTGATCAAGAAGAGTGAAGAGCTTAAGCTTGGGGATGCTCCCATGGATCACCCCAGCAATTTCAAGAAGACTCAAGCGTCTAAGCTTGGGGATGCCAAGGCATCCCCTTCTTCATCAGCAACTTATCAGGTCATCTCTAGTGAAACTATATTTTAATTCTTTCACATCATATGTGCTTTACTTGGAGCGTCTGTGTGCTTTTATTTTCAGTATTTTATTTTTCTTATGGTCAACTTGATTGGACCCCAGCATTCTTGATTGGGAGAGAGACACGCTCCGCTTTTTCATATGAATACTCCTATTCTTCACTTATACTTGTTGAGTATTCTTGTCTAGCTATTGCTATGCTTTTAGCTCCTGTTTTTCATGCATCTCTTATTCAGAGCTGTTAGTTCTTTTAAAGAAAGTACTCTCTTGCTTCACTTATAATTGTTTGGAGAGTTTATGTTGAAATAAATTGATTGGTGTTTGGTTGGAACAGAAAATGTTGCATGTGGTAGATGGTATAATGGAAAAAGCTTACATATTCTTGTAGATCATTGTATTGGATAATTTGATACTTGTCAATTGTTTTGAGTTATCAAGTAGTTCATGTTTAAGCTTTTGTATCATGTAGTTAAAACCTATTAATGAAGAACTACCGTAAAGCTCGTTGAAATTTGGTTTGCATGATTGGTATCTCTAAGGTCTAGATATTTTCTAGTAAAAGGGTTTGGTTAACAAGGAAGACAGTGTAGAGTCTTATAATGCTTGCAATATGTTTTCATATAAGCCTTGCTGTGTCGGTTGATATCCTGTGTTTGCTTCAAATAACCTTGCTAGCCTAAACTCTGTACTGAGAGGGAATGCTTCTCGTGCATCCAAAACCTTGAGCCAAAATCCATGCCATCTGTGTCCACCATAACTACCTATATGTGGTATTTTCTTGCCATTCCAAGTAAATTTTTCATGTGCTACCTTTAAACTATTCAAACTTTATTACTCCTATTTTGTGTCAATGTTTACCAAGCTCATGAGGACGGGGTGGATGTCTTTATGTCAACTGTCAAACAGACTTTACCACCGGACTAGCGGCATATACATCCGCTTATCCATTAATTTTGCAAAAAGAGCTGGCAAATGGGGTGCCCAGTCCCAATTAATTACAACTTTAACCGCTTAATTCTCTTCACATTTTTGCCCTGATTTATCAGTCAAGCAATGACAAACAGTGAAATATCTGCATGTGTAAACAAAAGAGAAAGAGGGATGATCTGCCTTGCTGGTAGAAATAACGTCCTTCATGGGAGCCGCTCTTAAAAGTCTGGTTGGCAGGGGTCATATTGTACTTTCCATTTTCTGATTCGTTGACAATTAACAAACACCTCTCAAAACTTATTTTTACTCTCTATATGATTTCAAAAACTTAAAAAGCTCTAGCACATGATTTAATCCCTGCTTCCCTCTGCGAAGGGCCTTTCTTTTACTTTTATGTTGAGTCAGTTTACCTACTTCTTTCTATCTTAGAAGCAAACACTAGTGTCAACTTTGGTGCAACAATTTTTATATGCTCGTATATTGCACTTATTATATGCTTTGTGTTGACAAATATCCATGAGATATATATGTTGAAAGCAATTGCTGAAACTTAAATCTTCCTTTGTGTTTTAAATACCTTTTACTTAGAATCTATTGCTTTATGAGTTAACTCTTATGCAAAACTCTTGATGCTTGTCTCGAAAGTACTATTCATGAAAAGTTTTTGCTTATATGATTCAGTTGTTTGCTCATTATCTACTTGCTAGCAAACTATAGACCATTGACCTGGATCACTTCATTCATAACATGTGCTTTACATATTATTTGATCAAGATTATGATTGTAGCATGTCACCTCAGAAATTATTTTGTTTTTATCGTTTTACCTACTCGAGGACGAGTAGAACTAAGCTTGGGGATGCTTGATACGTCTCAAACGTATCTATAATTTCTGATGTTCCATGTTGATATTATACCAATTGTTACATGTTTTATATACACTTCATAGCATTTTTATGCATTTTCTGGGACTAACCTATTAACAAGATGCCACAGTGCCAGTTCCTGTTTTCTGCTGTTTTTGTATTCCAGAAAAGCTAGTCTGGAAATATTCTCGGAATTGGACGAAACTTGGACAGAACCTCCTATTTTTCCAACACGAAGACGGAGTCCAGAGGAGACGGAGGGAGCCACGTGGCACCCACACCATGGGGCCGCGCCCCCCCTGCCGCGCGTGGGGTGGTGTGGGGCCCTCGTGGCTCCGCAGCCGCCGCCTTTCGCCTATTTATTCCTCCCGACGCGAAAACCCTAAATACCCGAGCCATTATCCACGAAAAGTTCCAGAGACGCCGCCGCCGTCAACCCTAGCTCGGGAGGGTTCAGAAGCTCTTCCCGGCACCCTGCCGGAGAGGGGAATCATCACCGGAGGGCTCTACATCACCATGCCTGCCTCCGGAGTGATGCGTGAGTAGTTCATCCTTGGACTACGGGTCCATGGCAGTAGCTAGATGGTTGTCTCTCCACTTTATGCTATCATGTTTAGATCTTGTGAGCTGCCTATCATGATCAAGATCATCTTATTGTAATGCTACATGTTGTGTTTGCTGGGATCCGATGAATATTGAATACTATGTCAAGTTGATTATCAATCTATCTTATATGTTATTTATGATCTTGCATGCTTTCCGTTACTAGTAGATGCTTTGGCCAAGTAGATGCTTGTAACTCCAAGAGTGAGTATTTATGCTAGATAGTGGGTTCATGCCTCCGGTAATCTGGGAGAGTGACAATAACTTCTAAGATTGTGGATGTGCTGTTGCCACTAGGGATAAAATAACCGATGCTTAGCTTAAGGGTACGCCGTTAGGTCTAATGCATTTGTTTACTTTACGCACATTACTTAATGCAATTATCCGTTGCTTGCAACTTAATACCAACGGGGAACTCGGTATGACAACCTGGCGGTGGATTATTAGTCATAGACGCTGTTGGATAACGGTCTATGTATTTTGTCGTAATGCCCACATGAATATCATAGTAATCATCATGTCATATATATGCATTGTCATGCGCTCAATATTTTGTCAATTGCCCAGCTGTAATTTGTTCACCCAGCATGTTAGTTATCTTTTATGGAGAGACACCACTAGTGAACTGTGGACCCCGGTCCATTCTTTTACACTGATAATACAACCAACTGCAAACACTGTTCCTTTTCATTCTCTGCAATTTACTACTGTTTTCCACACCATACGTTTAATCCTTTGTTTTCAGCAAGCCGGTGAGATTGACAACCTCACTGTTTCGTTGGGGCAAAGTAGTTTGATTGTGTTGTGTGCAGATTCCACGTTGGTGATCGAGGCGCCACCAACAACCTTCAGAAGTGATTTCTTGCTCCTACTGGTTCGATTAAACCTTGGTTTCATACTGAGGGAAACTGCTGCTACACTGCTTCATACCTTCCTCTTGGGGTCTCCCAGCGAACGTGTGATCCACGCTATCACCACGCAGCAACACGTTCTTGACATCGAGTTGTCGTAAACTCCAGCCTTGAGAAACTGAAACTGACAAAACAAGTCATATTGTGGCAGCTTTTACAACAGGACTAAAGGTGTCCTCATAATCTATACCAAATCTCTGTTTGAATCCTTTTTCTACAAGCCATGCCTTTTATCGTTCAATGGTGCATGATTTTTTTAATGCGACAGACTCATTTACAATCAATCAAAAATTTGTTACCAATGTGAGGGGAAACAACGTGCCAAGTCTTGTTCTTCATGAGAGCATCATACTCTTCATCCATGGCCTTGCACCAATCCAGATTTGCTAGAGCATCTTGCAGGTTTGCTGGTTCTCATGTAGTACATACAAAAACAAGCCGCCCAGGGCCGCCCAACAGCTGCCACGTGGTCATATATGCCGATGGTGTTACCGTCGGCATACTCGCAGATGGCCGTGAACCCCACCGTCCGTCAAATTAATATTGTTGCCGACGGGCAAAGAAAACCGTCAACAAAAGTACTGTATATGGTCTTCTGCTGCCTTTATCCTGATTTATGGCTTATGCACAATTATGTTATGTACTGCATTTCATCGTTGCCTTGTACAGTATTAAAGTACCACTGTCCTTAAGATAAATGACAAATGAACATCGCTGAATCTTCTTGGTTTTGGATTTCCTTCTTTTTTCTTTTTTGTGTATGGGTGGCAGATGTTGAATTCAGTTACGCCAACGAAAAGATCCATGTTAAAGAAGGTGTATGGGAGGGGCTCTACATGTGGGACTGTTTACTCACATTGGCACTGCAATTCACTCTTGGTCATAATTTAGTGCGATGCTTGGAGGACTGGGTTGTGTTTGTGTTTGGCTAAAATGCAGAGTTTTTCTGTTTACAGATAGTTAGCTAAAAGGATTCTGGATGTTGGCCGTCATGATCAATGCATGACATTGTTATTACCTATTTCTTCTATATAACATTAGGCGTGATTTCATTTTGTTACTACACAAGTATTGCAAGATTGATTTACGAATAACAGAGGAAGAGGCTTACATTTCTTATTTTTGGACTGATTTCATTTCTTTGATACAAATATTTAGTGCATTTAAAAATATAGATTTAGTCTGAGCTGCTTGATTCTTCCTTGCTAATGAAATACATCACCTTTTGTTCTAGCTTCCTTACTCTTCAGTCCGAGCTGCCCATCTCCTTTGTGTGCAACATCAGCTTCATGTGCGCTAATTAATCCAGTCATCGTTTGAACCATCTATGTAAAGTAAATTCGTATAGCCAGTATCAGCGGATTGTGTTTCCATCCAAGAGAAATTATAGATATTGTCAACTAAGAAAAGCCACATGTACGCTTATGGGATGAATATGGTGAGTTGACGACTCAAACCGACTATACCTAAATAGGAAGAGGACGGTGCTACCTTTAAAACGGTCTATGATTAGGGCTAACCGTAGAACCTTCGGACAAAGAAAGTTCCAAAAGCTTGCTAGCACGGAACATGCCACATGCATAAATCTAAAGATTACATTCTAGGGGGTGGTAGGAGGCTTCTCAGAGCTTAGACAATATTGACCGTAGATAAGGATCTCCATGCGATCATGGCCATCCATTCCCTAGCGATCCCCAGTCGGCAGGTCAATTTGTACACGCCTGGAGCTACTCCGTGTCGCTGCTGGTGGCCCCTATTTTTTGGGGACCCGCCTGTCATGGTTTGTGGTGGATAGTTTCGCGTGTGCGCTGCGAAACGGGCGTCGCGGTGCGGTGGCAGGGGCCGTGATTTCATCGAACTCTATGGGCAAAATAGTCATTTCGCGCATGTGGTATATAAGTTGCGCCCCGCGCGGTGAAACCCTAGCCGCCAATTGCTCGCGTCTCTCTCTCCCCCAATCCCCTCGCTACTCTCTTCTCTTCCAATCCCGTCGCCACGCTCCTGCCCATCCGCCTCCCCCTCTACGCCGCCGGCCGCACATCCCCGCACGTCCTCTCTCCCCCAATCCAGTTGCGTCTCTTCTCCCCAGTCCCCCCGCTCCGTCTCTCCCCGCGCGAGCTGCCGTGCATGGAGGAGGCAAAGGGACGGAGGAGGAAGTCGTCGTCGCCCCTCGGTTAGCAGGCCGCAGGCAGAGCCTTTCACGATGTCGCTGTCCCAGATTGGCCGCCACCAGCAGTCCTTGCCGTCCTCGATTGGCTGCCGCCGGCGCCGCCTCTTCTCCACACAACCAAGCTGTGTAGCTGCTACCCACATTTTCGCATTTCATTTTCCTCTCTGTCCTGTTGTTACCCTTGATTCTACTATCGATGTTTGTACTGTCCTGTGATTTAATTCGAGTTTTCTCTCTGTGTAGTTGCAGCTGAGATCTCCTTTTCGATTGGTTGACGCCGCGTGTGTGAGGAGGCGAGAAGAACACAGGGTCGGCCGGCAACGCATCTGCCTGGCTTCTCCGCCTCTTCATCGTCACCAAAGATGACGGCCAGCAGCGCGGTGGCCGGCCAGCCGCCTCTTTTTCATCCACGACCTGCAGGTTCCTCCCTCTCTCTCTCTCTATCAGATTTGGTACCATGTTCTCCTTCTTCCTCTCATCTCTGCATCCTTTTTTTGTTCGTGTCTCCGATGCGGTGTGCTGAGCCTGGGACGGAAGAGGAGGAGGTGTGTCTCGCACCGGAGGATGCACAGATGGCTCGGACCTGTGCCGACAAGCCCGCCATGAGCTAGAATCTGCCCTTAAGGTGCGTCCTCATCCGCATCTCTCTCTCAGGTTCCATTTGTTGAAGGTCTGCAACTAGCCACCAGCAGGGGAATTTGCAGAGTAGATGTTCTGAAGGTGCAAGCTTTGCCTGTAGTTTGAGCTATTTGGCAGCCTCCCCTCCCATTTGGTCGCTTTGAGTACAAGTGTCACATTTGGTCCCTGAATTTTATCAGCTGCTGCGTGGCAAAAACCGTTTTGTTTACATGTGTTCTGGACAAAACCAGGATTAAGCTATATATTCCATAATATCTCTGCATCGTTGCGTTTGATTTGTGCACTCGAAACTGAATTTAGGCAGGTGCAGGTGATGTATTATCTAGAACAGCAAGAATGAAGTTGTGATTTTCTCAACTGAATTTTATTCGAAGATGAAATCCTAATCAAGGCACGAGGCATTGCCTATGTGCTTGGCTTAAAGCCCATTGCATTTCGTTTCATGGTTGCATAGGTGGATAATTTCAAACTTAAACAGCCCATTGCATTTCTGTTCATGGTTACATTGGTGGCTAATTTCAAATGGAAACAGCCCATTCTTTTTCTGTTGGTGGTTGCATTTAGTGTTTAATTTCAAACAGATACAGCCCATTGCATTTCTTTTCATGGTTGCATTGGTGTCTTAGTTTTAAACAGAAACTAATTTATCAATGACCACCTAACAAACCCTAATTGTTTCGCTTAGAAAATCATTTTAATCTTACATGCTTATTTCAAGGTAGTAGTTGCATCAATGGTTAAGGGGCTTGTGTGCTTTATTTCCCATTATTAAAGAGTTGTTAATGTAAATGTGTGTTGATGTCATACATGGTAATACAACATTTGTGCTACTGTTGTTTCCTAACATATTCTCATTGTACGTGATACTGAATCTAGAAATGTGTCTACACATGTTATGATGATTAAAAGGTTTCCTCTTTTCATATGTTTGTGACACACATCAGTATGAGTTCAGTCTTTATTCATGAGTATCTTCTATACAACCATTCTAACAACTGTTTTCTTCTTAATAATAGCTTCTCCTGAGGGATCCCAAGAACGCCAGGGAAGCTGTCAGGCACTTTGGCAAAGCTGCAGGAGTACCACACAGCCACACCAAGCCTATTGGTGTGAAGTTTAAGATGGAGATTTTGGGAAACATCAAGAACTGGGCCATGCATATTGAGGCCTGAAACTTTTATCCAATGGTGTGAAGTTCTCTCCCTTGACATCGAGCTTCTAAACCTGATTCACCATTTTTCCGCAGCTCGGTTGAGGTTTGTCTCGGAGCATATGTATTCATCTGGCTTTCCTTTTGTTAGCTTTTTATTCTTTGTGTGGAAATTAAGATGACAAGATGCAGTATGTAAAGCATATAGATTTTACAGCATGTAAACTAAAATAAGTTTCCTCTAATCATTTTTTGTTTATATGGGTTGCTTCTAGGTTCAGATCTTTGGCTCACGTTAGTTGCTCCTTGCAGTTGTATTGTGGATTTCATCTTACTAGCATCCTCTTTCTCCTACTTTCACTGGCACTTTTGTCTTGAGCAGACACAATCCATATTATTGTAAGAACAACTTCCTCGCATTGATGTTGTTAATGTTTTTGCCCACCCGTCCACTGAAGTGCATGTTTATTTTGTGGAGTTTCCTTTGTTTAGTTCTATTTGTTGAATTGGTGAGCTCATTTGGGGCTTCTCTTCTTTGTATAATTACTTATGCTCTCTCTAGGCCGTGGGGAACCGTGGGCAAAACTGTACAACTAAGCCTATTTAGCTACATCATGAGAATGAAATTCTTTGTGCAAGCCATGTTTCAGTCTTCAAAATGAGACGAGGAACTGATGGGTTTAGACAATGATGATTGTTGTTTCATTTTTTTCTACGTGTTAGATTACTCATTGATCATCTATATGCTTATGATAAATGCACAATATAGGATCATGTATTGTTTTTTCATGTTGTGGACTTGAGTAGAGGTAATTGGGATGCTCCTAATTTAACTAACACCTATTCATTCGCCTTTTGGATTTTTTCGAATACATGTTATATTCTGTTTTATTGTCTACAGATTGAATGGATCTTTTATTTTACTGGAGGGAGTTTAACCAATTAGGTTTCTTGGTCTATAAGTCCTAGGTGCATTTATATTCTTTTGATTCCTTGATTAAGGTCAGCTTTCTTATTTGGTTAAGAAAAATATGAGTGAGCACCGAAACAACGCTAATGTTTTACATGTTATCGGCGAGAAGATAATATCCTTGAGAAAGTAATCTGATACAATGATGACCAGCAAATAAATTATTGTATTGTTATGATGTTTCGGTAGTGTTGTAAATATCTTGAGCAGCTAACATCAACTTAGCACAACTATCCATAATAGTCACATATCTTGCTTGAAAACAAATAATTTCATCACTTGAAATTTTTAACTCTTTCTCATGATGACTTTATGTATGAGTAATTATGGTACGCATGTTTGCCTTTTACAAGAGTGCTACTATAACATTTATATATATATGTTGTGTTCTGTGGTGTTTATATATGATGCATCGATTCTATTATATACGGGTGTGCCAATTCTGCAGCTTGCTCATTGTTTTGCCACTCTTATTCTGTTGTCCACACCCTGCTCTATTTTTTTTTTATTTTTCCCTACTACTTCATAATTTATTCGTGTTAAAATGAAAAATTATTTGTTCTCATTTGGATCAGGGTACAGCTCCAACCAGATTTACAGCTCTGTTTTGCTCTTCTATTTACAAAACGTTTGCGTGTTTGCAGCTGAAGACAGATGAGAAGGATGTCCGGGTCGCCGACTAGAGCATACAGACATGCCAAAAGTTTTGCCATGTTGTATGTTTAGATGAAATTTGTAGCTTTACTGACGTAGCACTATTCATTGGTTGTTGAACTTATTAATTACCACTGGGCAGTCAAAGTTCTTCTACAGGTCATACTCCAGATATGGTTGCTTCTTCTCTAAAGGTATATCATTATTGGCCTCAAGAGTCTTCTCTATTTGGTTCATGCGTTTATTTTTAGGTGGGCCAGTATCACTACTTGCTAGCATTCATATATCCCATATGCATATTATTTTGTATATAATAAAAATATTGGATTTAAGCAATCATTAGTCTGGTGGCTTATACTGAATGCATGATTTTGTATTCTCTGCAATAATATTCACAATTTGTGATAAGATGTTTCCTCTTTGGCAAGATAATTGAACCATTCAAATCTTCTCCCTTGTTGTAGGTATTTAAAAGTCAATCTATTTGCTCTCCAATTGACATGTTGTGCTAATAGGGCAATCAGCTACATCATCAATATCTCCGTCATCATATCACCAGGTATACAGTAGACCAAATCCATCTATTTGTCGCATGGATTTCTCGCCTCGCCCCCCAGCTGTATAATTTGTAGTCCATATTTCAATTGTCTTTTCACCCATCATCAGTTTCATTGCTTACATAGGTCTCTCCGACCAGGTCTTCAATGGTCAGTGGCCACTCGCCTAACTGCATGCCACTAGCTGCCATGAGGACTGTTCCTTTTTTTCTTATCTGTAGGTGAAAGGTCTAGTCGAAAGCAAACCGTGCGGAGAGCAATTGTGTGTCAATATAGGCATAGATCTTTTATAGTAAGTGGAACAGTCCCTCTGGGCATTTGTTATTACATATATTTTTCTCTTGCGTTTCTAAGAAATAGTGGTTGCTCAGCTGATCAAGTGTAGCCTAATTTGCTGATTTATGGTCTGACATATTATAACAGATGACAAATGCAATTCCAATAATATTAAAACAATTGTTGTCGTTTATAAGAGATGTAACAGGTGCCCCTCAGCTACCATGTTCCAAAGATGAGAATGTTTCGAATCCTTACATACATTTGTTTGTGTGTTTCTCAAGTGGGTAATAATCAAAAAAAAGGCAATGAGATCGGTGTGATAAGGTGTTACCAAATTTGTGTGATCTCATAGGATATTAGTGATGTGGGTTGTTGCTTCCGATCTCTGTTTAGAATTCAATCTTCTTCCCTAACAGATCAGCTCAGGTGATCAGACTTGAATCCGAGAATGTCGGGCATGACAGTTTTGTTTAGCAATGAAACCTTAGATGAATAAACCAAGGACATTATCCAGATGATGTCTGGCCATTATCCATTGCCGGATCATATCCATTAGGAAACACGCTGCTTAATCAACTCACTCTTTACTTCTCTGTAGTCGCATGTTTTACTATGAAGTGACAGAAAACATGCCACCTTTTCTGTTTTCTTTCCCTTTGAATATTTTTTTTGAACTGTGTACATATTAAACATGAATTGTTTCATTTATATGGATAGGTTTGACAGTAGTAACTTGAGAACGAATTGGTGCATGTACTGAACACTGTTTGTCAAATACACATATTCCACGTATTCAGTATTTCATTCCACTGTGATCAAATTCATATGGATATAAATATCCTTTAAGTGATCTGTATAAATGGTGGTAACCACGGACAAGAAATTAAAAGAAGCAACAAGCGCCGCGCGGCGAGGCGTGCCGTTCGAATCTAGTTAGTCTTAATCACGCCTGAAAAGAGGTACTCCCCGTGTGCATGTAGCCCAAAATTTAGAAAAGGCCAAGGCATGTGCATGCAGAGAGTAAAGTGATTAGTCAGCCGCATTAAATGCAGAAATCATAAAACTCAAAAAGTTCTGTAGGTTAAACCGTTTATCCGATTACAATTCCGTTTTCATCATTGGGCAGGCGCGACGAGATCTTAAAACTAAATCACATGTTGATATATTCTGATAACTTTTTTCGGACGAAAAAGTTACCCACCAATAACACGTGAGTTATCCAAGCTGTAGTGTAAGTTACCCACCATATTAATAAATAGTTTTCAGTTTGAAACTAGACCCCAATTTGTATTGTTTTTCTCGATTTTTTTGAGTTTTAAAGCATCAGTTTCATGAGTGAGTAAACATTTTGAGTGCTAAATGTATCGTGGAGACAGTGTAACTAAACTCTAAAAGACCCGTGCAACTCTATAAGTTATTGGATGATAACTACATTGATTTCATGGTGACAATGTGAAAATAGCTAGGTATGGACACACAAACAAAAAAAAGCAACGTATGCGTAGCAGGGCATGGCCTAGTGTTGCATGCATAGAAAATTAGCTGACGGCCGGCGAGGTGCTGCATCATGGTGGCGAGTGGGGCAGAAGCTAGCTAGTGCATGCCTCGCCAGACGGGCAGGAGCGCGTGAAAAATTCTGGGAAAAAGACAACGACTATACCGGCATGTGGGTAAGATTATTTTCAGACCGTTCTTAAACAAACAGAGGAAGTCAAATTGTAGAAATTCCGTAGAAAGAAGAGGAAAAAGAAGAGAAAAACAGAGAAAAAATATAACAAATGTACCGGCAGAAGATTATTTTCACACAGTTATTAGACAAACGTAGAAATTCAGTAGAAAGATTAGGCCGTGATTTAAAAATGCCATAGAAAATTAGCTGATCTGTCAAGTGTAATCCTTTTTTCAAGAACATGCATTGAAATGCCATAGAAAATTAGCTGATCTGTCAAGTGTAATCCTGTTTCAAGAACATGCATTATGCATAGAATGCATGTCATGACATTAAGAAATGTCAAGTGTCATCCCGCCGGCAAGGGAAAGAAAATCAAATTATCAAATCAGAAAGGTATTCCTCTACTAGTCTATATATAGTTAACCGCCTTACACAAACAGAGCAAGTCAAAACTTAAACACTGTCTCAAGTCGCGAGCTCACAAGTCCACGAGAACAGTTGTCCATCCATGGCGTTGCTCCAAGCTCCCGAGCTCTTCGCATGGCTCCTCGTCGTCCTCGCCACCATTCTCCTTCTCAAGAAGCTCCTCGCTGCCCCCGCCAAGAAACGCGATGCTGTCTCGGCCTCACCTTCGCTCCCGCGCCCGAGGGGCCTGCCCCTCATCGGCAACCTGCACCAGCTCGGCGCCAACCCGCAGGACTCCCTCGCTGAGCTCGCCACCAGGCACGCGGCGCCGCTCATGCTGCTCCGCCTCGGCTCCGTGCCGACGCTCGTCGTCTCCTCTCCGGATGCGGCGCGGGCAGTGTTCCAGCACAACGACCGCGCCATGTCCGGCAGGCCGGCGCCCTATGGCGCGTCTCGGATCTCCTACGGCCTGCAGAACATCTCCTTTGCGCCCTCGGAAGGCGCGTTCTGGCGGGGCGCGCGCCGCGCATGCCTGTCGGAGCTCCTCGGTGCCCCGCGGGTGCGCGGGTTCCGCCACGCCAGGGAGGGCGAGGCCGCAGCTCTCGTCGCCGCCGTGGCGGACGCGTCCGGAGCCGGCTCTCCGGTGAACCTGAGCGAACTACTCGTCACCTCGAGCAATAGGATCGTGCGGCGTGTCGCCTTCGGCGGCGACGGCCGCGGCGAAATCGCCATGGAGACGAGTGCTGTCCTCAAGGAGACGCAGAGCCTACTTGGTGCCTTCTGGGTCGCCGACTACGTGCCGTGGCTCGGGTGGTTGGACGCGATCCGTGGCCTGCGGGGACGCCTGGAGCGGAACTTCGGCCAGCTCGACGCGTTCTACGAGAGCGTCATCGACAGCCACCTCCACAAGCGCACGTCCGCCGACGACGACGAGGACCTGGTTGACGTGCTCCTCCGCCTGCACGGAGACCCGGCGCACGGGAGCACTTTCAGAATAAGTCGTGACCAGATCAAAGGCATCCTGACGGACATGTTCATTGCCGGCACGGACACGTCGGCGGCGACGGTGGAATGGACGATGACGGAGCTGGTCAACCATCCGGACGTCCTCGCCAAGGCGCAGCACGAGGTGCGCAGCGTCGTCGGCCACGGCACTGACATGGTCCGGGAACCCGACCTCCGGAGCCTCGGCTACCTGAAGCTGGTCATCAAGGAGTCCATGAGGCTTCACCCGCCGGTGCCGCTCCTGGTGCCCGGGAGACCACCGAGCCGTGCACGGTGCAGGGCAGCGAGATACCAGCCGGGACGCGGGTGATCGTGAACGCGAAGGCCATCGGCGCGCACCCCGGCGCGTGGGGTCCCGACGCGGCGCGGTTCGTGCCCGAGCGGCACAGCGAGGTCGACGCCAGCAAGGACTTCAGGCCGTGGGTCGACGACAGCTTTGCGCTAGTGCCGTTCGGGATCGGGCGGAGGAGCTGCCCCGGCGTGCACTTCGCGACGTCCGTGGTGGAGCTGGTGCTTGCCAACTTGCTCTTCTCCTTTGACTGGCGCGCGCCGCTCGGCGAGCCGCTGGACGTCGAGGAGGAGAGCGGGTTGACGGTGTTCAGGAAGAACCCTCTTGTGCTGCTGGCGAAACGGAGACGCGTGCCGGCGAGCCAGTGAGACAACGAAAACTGCTTTACCAGTTCACCGATGATGAGTAGAGATTTGGTGCTCCCGAGCTCCTTTACAATAATTGAAAACAATATTTACGAGTTTTAAAAAGATTGAATAAAATCATGGACGTGGATAATAGTGTACCCCACATTCATGCAAAAACTCAACTTCAAATACTTTGTATTCCGAGCTATACAAAAATGATAAAAGTGTGGATCTAAGTATGCACATTTTCGAATCTTCAAATTTATCAGATTTGTAAATTTTTTGTAGCTCAGAATATAAATTATTTGAAGTTGAGTTTTTTACATGGTTGTGGGATACACCATTTCCTACATCTAGGATTGTTTTCAATATGTTTGAAACTTTTAAGTATTTGTTCTAACTTTTTCAAATGATCAGGAGCACTGGTGCTCGGGAGCCAAATAGACTTTTCGCCGATTGATTCACTGTTTAATTTTTTCCTCCGTAAACAAACGACGCAAGTAGCGCAAAGTCTACGCACGATTCACAGGTCCGTAAAGTTTTGCCGCCCGTTTCGGGCCGAAATACGGCGATCGCTTCAAGATCCATACAAACTTCGTTTAATAAGTTAAGTTACAAATTTTGTAACTTAGTATACAGCTTGCGTATTTATGATTTTTACATATCACAACATAACCGTATTTAAGTTTAAAATTCACACTATATACCTGTATCCATTTTTTAAGTGTGTGAATTTTTTTACGTTTTCAAACTTGAAAATACAATATTTTTACGCTCTTAGAACAAAAGATACACTATTTTCTCGTAGACCCAGCCTGCTCGCATTCCGAAACTTCCCTCTAGGGAGACAATTGACCTTACTTATTGGATACCTCTCCTCGAGCCAAGCTCTCTTTACGCATACGTCTAGTTCGATACTCTTCAGTGGAGACGCTACCTTGGTTTGCATTGCATGCATGGTCCATTTAACCAATCATTGTAAGTAGGAAAGGTTAGAGACATTCCTCTCGACTTGTAGTTACAATCATAATCTACTAGTAGAACACAATGATGCACTAACGTGCATGTGTTTGTGTGGATCTGAAGCGGAAGGCCATGACTGGAGCTTGCCGTTCGTCGTCGGTGGCGGAGGACCTGATTGCTGTTTCCAAATTTTATGTAGGGTCTTCTTTGTAAAGTCCAAGGACTATGTTGTAATTTTCTTTCCTTTCAGGGTCCTTGTTGTAATTTGTATCCCCACCGCTGGAATTTAATGGCATCCAGGTCCTTCGGGACCTCTCCTTTGTTCAAAAAAAAAAATGCGGGACGCCGTCTCCAACCTACCGCTTTGTCTTGGCTCAACTCGAAAAAGTGGACATGGGACGTCAACCAAGCCATGCATTTGGTTCGTTCACACACACACCCCAAAAATATTTTTTTGAGCTCAAAGTGGTCGTATCCATCGCCCGAATAGATAGAAGAGATGACTCAGTTTATAAGGAAAACCGGGTCAAAAACCAAAAATAATCAAGCATGCATTCCTAATTTCCTATACATTCTCGTCTTTTGAAGTACTGAATGTTGTTCTCTGCACGTCTTGGGCGTGATTCGTTGGTCGTAGCCGCTAGAAACACGCCGAGTGGATGAAAAAATAACCGTTTGGTTGCTCGCCCGAGGCGTTATCCCTAAGGGCATCTTTAACCAGCTCCCCCAAACCTCCCTAAACGTCTGGGTGGACAGCTCGGACGGCGCCCGGGCTAAAAACACCCAACCAACCGGCCTTCCCAAACTCGGTCCAAACGTCTTAGCTATCCGGCAAATTCCAAAGTCAGCCCATATGTGGGGAGGGTTTGGGGCGGTCCGGACGCGCCCGGACAGCCCGCCACGTCGGATCCGGCCCACTCTGATCCCACATATACCACTTCATCCCCACACCGGATCAAACCCTAGCTCAATCTCCTCTGATCCCCTTTCCACTCCACTCTACTCCTTGTCTTCTCCACTCCCGTAGGTTCGGCCATGGCCGGCTCCGGCAGCGGATCTGGGTTGTCCGGGACTGAGATGTACTGAGATGCCTTTGCAGAGGAGGAGGAGGAGGAGGAGGAGGAGGAGGATATACATAGCGAGGCTGGGGAGGAGAATAAAGCCGCGCCGCCGACAGCGGCTCTGGCGACCAAGGCTTTGTGCTCCGCCTGTTCGGGCAGTTCCGCAGCCACCGGAGACGGACCAGTGGTGGCTCCTCCACAGGTATGTTACTTTGTTCGCCTTGACCATTGTAGAATGTAGAAACTTGTAGTACGGATGCGCAATTTAGGAACTTGTTGAATTCGTAGATCGGAGGAAGAGGGATTCGCTACTCGGTTAGTGAGGATAAATTGTTGTGCAAGGCGTGGTTGGTGTTGGTAGATGGTTAGGACGGAAGTCATTCCGGCCATGCTTCATTTTGGAAGAGGATCCATCAAGTGTTTAATGCAAGCCCGGGAGTAGTCCGCACCGAGCAATCTCTCCGCCATAGATGGTCGTGCATCCAAGCCGACATTAACAAGTTTGCCGGATGCTTCGGCGAAGTGGGTTGTGTGAGTTTCTTGTGCTTCATTATGTTGCTCCACTCGATTAGCTTCATTGTGTTGACTGGCTATTTTATTTGGTAGATGAAGGATGCCATCCTAATGTTCAATGCACTTTCGGGGATGCCGAGCACATTGGAATGGCAGCTCGCCCATTGTTGGGCCATATTGAAGGATACACGCCAGACTCCGACAATAGGGAGAGAGTGCGCCAAGCGGAGAACCGGTCTCGAAAGGCACTACGCGCTCGGCAAAGGGAACGCGAAGCAATGGCGACGGCGGAGAACGGCCCGATTCCTTCCTCTGTGAGAAGCTCCGATCTGGCCGATTTATCTCTCCGATGAATTTGTATCTGTGTGTGATGAACTCTGTCTGATTATTGTGTGTGTTGAACTATGTTCATGCTTGATGAACCGTCGAACTATGTTTATCCGTATGATCTACTTGAACTATATTTTAACTATCTATCTGTATGATCTACGTTGCATGTCAACATGGATTTGAGGTGGCTGATTTGAGGATTACGGTTGGAGGAGACTGTTTTGTGGGGTTGTCCGATCGTTGTCCGCAGACACATTCGGACGTGTCCGCGGACACTTTGGGGCTCATATTTGGGGTGGCCGGTTGGATGCTCTAACTCGTCCATGGGTTGCACTTGCAGACGATGATCCTGGGCAGTCCCGGAAAACAGGCAAACATTCCTCCCCCGACTAGAAAACTTGGGAGTATGTTGGCGGTTCAATAGCCCTTGGAAACCTGGCCACCAATATGATGGTAGAATAACGTCTCGTAGACATTTTTACTCAGCAATATTCTGTATCTGGAACTAATTGAGGCATTTCTACCTAAATTTCCAATTCAAGTTCGTGTTAGAGCATTCAATCGACTGCAGACGGTGATCCTCGGGCAGCCCCGGCACAGTCTCCGACCTCAAGGTACTCCATCACTGGCGGTGCTGTGAGAGGACGAGCTTCTAGGGATTCTCCACTTGCAACTGCATGTGTGGCTCCCGGAAGGGTTCGAGGAGATGAGGTCGTTCCAAGCATGGCAGGTGCAATGGAGCCTCGACGACAGCCGCAGGAGCACCTCGTCGACCAGACCGTCCGGCATCGAGCGTGACACTATCGATGTGGGTTGGCTAGTGTTATTGGAGGCCGCCGGCACGTTGGGGCTACCACGTTCCGCCCCGTAGAAACAAACACATCCACCGTGCGAGTACGTCGAATCGATCACGCCGGGAAGAGCTAATGTCGAGATGCCGCTCCATACCATGTGACGGTTCTGGTTTCCATTGGCCATGCGCCAACGAAGGCCATGCCCACGTATTCGGACAGTGAATTGCTGGGTCAGAACCGAGAACTCTATGTTTACCTAGAAAATATGAAGCATATGGAGCATGTTTGGTTTACTGCATGCCTTTTGGCCATTTTGGCTTCGTGGGTCCCCAAGGCCTGGCCCAGGAAAAACGAGGCCCCAGCCACGTTCTGCAGCCCGTTTGGTTGCACACACAAAGAGGCAGCCAGGCCCGTTTCCCTGGGAGCATTTTTTAAGCCCTGATGTTTGGTTGCCAATGTTGGCGTTTAAGGGTTAAAACCCAGTGTTTGGTTGCTCAATTTAGGGTAGTTGTGGTCACCTTGCATCCACTAGTGGCGAGCTTACCAGTTCAGGGTTCACATAGGATCATACATAAACTTAGGCGAAGGACAAATAGGCAATGACGACGAACTGGATGATGATGATCAAGTCTTTGAGGCTGCCTAACCCGATCTATGCTTCACCTTCGGCCACTCCATTTGTGGTCACAGTTGGTTTGCCTTCTCCAATAGTGGTGATCTCAGGAACGATGTCTGACAGCTTCATGGAGTAATCCTCGTCTGCCTGCTGTTTAGATGCAAATCTTTTGCGACACTGGTGGGGAAACTCGCAACTTGAGCAGAGCAAGCGTCCCAGGAATCGTAGAATCCTGCAACCCTGCCTCTGTAGACCACATACCACTATGGCACAGAAGAACAAGTTTAGAACATGCAAAATAAGAAAGCAATATAAGCAAAACAAGCATTTGCATTGATCATCATATGCCCTAAACCCTAAAGCAGCACTATTGTTTGTTGCATACTGGTGTCAACCTACCACCACATCAAAAGAGGGTGTAATATTACCACCGCAAATTCATCAAGTGAGGGGTTAGCATATGTACCAACTCAACTACCCAAAATATACATGCCATAAGAAGTTTTGTCGTCAGCCAGAGCTTCTGGTGGTCCTCGGCCATGCCAACATAGCCCAAACCTTGAGCCTTGTTGTCCGGAAGGTGACTAAGAGCCACCATCTTGGCCTCGGGACTAAACCCATCAATGTCCATGACAACTTTGTAGAGGCCAGGGTGCACGTCGATAGGCGTGCTGTCTTTGATGGCGGAAGCCACCTCCCTCACGGCCTCGATCATGTTGGTGAAGACTTGGACCTATTTGTCCACCAGTGCGCCTCTTCCTCTTCCTCTCTTTCTCCCTCTCAGGTTGCTTGCCGTCAGGCTCATCGCCCTTGTCTCCACCATCGATGTTGATGCTGTCGGACTCCCTGGCCAGTGGCGGACGCAACGCCCATATTACCCAGCGCTTGCTCGGGCTTCCGGCCGGTCGGCATAGTGTATTTATACTGTATTTACTATTTGCCCAGTCTAAAAAATACCATTCTAGACCCTTCAATTCACTGTTTGCCTGGGGTTCAAAATATCCTAGGTCCGCCACTGCTCCTGGCTACCAAGGTCAACAACTCAACATAGTCAGGAACAGGCGTGCCACGATGCTCACTGGATCCCATTTCGGATTTTCCAGTCGCCAGACCGAAGGAGAAGATGGTCTGCATCTGGTAGTAGTTCTAGATGGGCTTGTTCAGATACTCGACGTCTTTGGGGTGATCCTAGGGACGAGAAAACAATGTTAGATAGACAGCCTAAGACCAAATGGATGAGTGTGAAGTATGTTAGATAGGTGATCAACCTTGATATGGCCTTTGAGGTGCTCGGCCTCCAAGATAATGCCCTAGGTTTTCTCATTCCACTGTGGGCCACTAAGGTCTTTGAGCTTGCTAATCAGGACCCACATAACATTCCACTTCCTGAGGTGGTTGTACACCTGAGTGGAGGTCACCTCTTGGCCACAGAACTGGAAAATCAGCTTGGCAGCGTTCCTGAGATCCTTGAACCCTTTGTCAGTTCGCACTCCGGTCTGGATGATGTCGACCATCTTGTTCATCAAGAATGTGGACAAGAACAGAGCTGACTTCATGGTCGTCCCCGTCTTGTTCTTGTTGCTCCTGTCCATGGCACACTGGAGATTGAGGTGACCTCTGGCAGATCGACCATCTCGGAAGACAGACGAGTGCCATGAAAATCTTCCCGTTGGGAGGCTGGCACGTCGAACATCCTCAAATCTACTAGCTCACGGTACACCATGCCCATCTAGACCTAGTTATGTACCTATTGCTTACAGATCTAAGCTACAACAACTAGGGTTTGAAGAGACTTACAGGCATGATAGCAACAGATGTGGATCCTCGCAGCTCGGAGAAGAGGAAGAGGTGGAACCCGACGCCCACCGTGCAGCAACGCCGGCCGGAGAAGTAGCTTCTGCCGCTTACCTGCTCGTGGGGATCTTGCTACGCTACCGCAGGAGAGAGCTCGGGGGGGGGGGGGGGGGGGGGGGGTGGCGCGAAATCTGACAGTGAGTAGAGGGGATAATATAGAGGGGCGAAGATGGAGGGCGGTGAGACGAAATATCTCCCGCCGTATTTTCATGTTTGCGCGCGGCTTTACACGAGCTCAGACAAGGAGGGTGGCGGCGTTCCCCATTTTGCACGCGAAGAGGGTGGCTGTAGAAAAATGGCCGAATCAGCCGTTCCTCCAAAGCCTGACCCGATGGTGCTTTGAGATTCGTGCTATGCAGATACAAGGTGCCGGCCCAGCTCACCAAACACACGTTTTTTGCATACACAGGCCTGGCCCAACCCTTTGTGGGAAACCAAACACGGCCATGACGATCACACAAAAAAGGATACGACGTCACGTCATACTTGCATGATTACGACCAATCACAACAAAGTGTAGGCAACAGAGCATGGCTACCATTGGCTTGCCAATAATGTAAGCCTCGGATAACAAATCGTGTTGCAACGAGCAGCAATATGACAGCACTGCCCATCTCAAGTCTCCCAAGAAGAACAAAGAAATGATGGAAGTTCGTCCCTTCAGATGAAGAACATGTTCTTGCGTAAATAACTGACTCGTAATATGTTGACTCGTTTTCTTCCTTGTAGCGAAACTACTTGGTCCAACAGATTCTACTGACAATCGCTTTGTCCTGCTACAGGAGGGAAGGAAATATTATCCCTACCGACGTGTCATGCATTATTCGATTGAAAGAAATGTTTGAGAATACCTTGAAGCTAGTTCCTTCGACACTTCATCATCTTTGTCAGCCATATCATCATCTTCCTCGTCATCTGTCACATTCATTTTTTAAATCAGACACTGAACATTCCATACTAGATTTTTGTGTGCATGACTATTTTATTTAATTAATAAGAAAAGGTGCAGTAGGAATGCCACTAAATGGTATTGAGAAGATCGCAATGTAACTACGAGATCTTACATACATAACTTTAAGATCGCAATGTATTAAGAACGCTCACTTTCCCCTCCCCTCCCCTCTCGTCCTCTCCGCCTCTCTCCCCTTGAGAGTCGCCTCCTGTTCCCCGGCTCGCTCGGCTCGCCTCTCCGGCGGCTTTGCCGTCCGGCGTGGTGGAGAGAGTGGAGCGCAGGTTGTACAGAGTAGTCTAGGGAGTAGTCTAGGTTTTCTTGTGTCTGCAGGTTTGCGTCTCATGGCGTATGTCCCGTCTTTCTTCTCCTTGAGGTGTGCAGCCCCGGCGTTCGCGCACGGCGTCGAGCTCGTTGTGGATCTGGTCTCTGTCAAGCTTCCAAGGTGGAAGACGCGCGGAGGCGAGTCCGCGACAGCCCTCTTCAATAAGTGCTTCTGGATCCTAGAGTTGTGGTTCTCTCTTCTGTTCCTGGCCGGCCTTGGTGGCGAGGGGGAGGAGAGGGGTGCTTGGCTGTGGGAGCGCTGCGGCTATCCTGGCGACGAGGAGGACGCGTCGTCGGAGTGCGAGGTCCTGGGGTTGCCTGGAGCTCCATGGTGGAGGTCTGCGCCGTCAGGTACTAAGCGTCGCTTCTTGCCGTTCTCTGTTTGCTGGTGGTGGAGGTGGTTTGCTTTGGTGGCGTTACTCCGGCCGGCCGTGGAGGCGAGGGGAGTGCCTGCCTGGAGCTTGGGTGTGCGGCTGGTTGGCCTGGGCGGAGCTGCGTCGGCGGGAAGATGGTTGATACTGGAGAGATGGTGCTTTGGCCGTGACCGTTCATGGAGCATAGATTCCGTCGCTGCGCGGCGGATGGATTATGCGGTCATCTACTATGTGTGGTGGCGCCTCCTCTCCGGCGGCGAGCGGTACGGCGACGTGGGCGACGGCTAGGTTTTCGGGAGTGCGGTGGAGGATCTGATTGCGTTTCTGCCTGGATGCTCGGGGTGCTTCGTGCAATTTGCAGGACCCTTTTGTAATTTTCTTTCTTTTCTAGGTTGGCTTGTAAGTTGTACTGAGTATTCTGTTTATATGGATCGGATCCTTGTCAAAAAAAAAACATACATAACTTTAAGAAAGTGCTTCTTTGAATGCCGGATGTAAATTAAACAATGGAGCTTCAAAGAGGATCATGTGATGGTAACAGAGCACAAAATCCCAAAAGTGGGAATACAAATATTCGGTCAAAATACTGGCGAATATAGCATTTGATGGTAATATTTCTGCTTCTTGTGGAGATGTATATTTGACAAAAAAAAACATAAATGGGTGCAGAAACTGCCGTCAAGAACAACTTCCTGTTAGACAAGAAAATGTGAGTGAAACAAAATGAGCTATCCACATATAGGAATGCAAATCAGCTGATACAACAATATATTTCTCTTAATTATTATTTTTCTAGAACTCTGAATTGTCAGTTCATGTTCCAATTAATTGGTAGTTCAATTCGAGCATATTGCTCTTCTATTAAGTGGTGATCAAGATAACTAGGATCAGTCAATGGGCCATCGCAATCTGCCCAACTTCCATCTTTACACACAGTCTGCCTCTTGCCTGTCTTAAACACTACGTGCATGCAATCATCCAGTCCGTCTGCTACCGAGCTACAGGGTGGATAAATTATGTTTCGCAGATTTTTTGTCTGCAAAATAAGCTAAGTTAATCACTACAGATGAAGTGATAAACCTGTAGTTTACCTAAACTAGTGAACGTGCACGTGCAACGCACGTATCATAATCTATAACAAAAACATTTATTTGGAATTATATTTCTATTTTAATGTGATTGTTTACTGAGCCATTTAAATGCGTCTATCAATTACAATGACACAAGAGTAATTTATGAAACCACCTATGTGTCAAAACGGATTTCCAGTAGAATAATTATCATGGTACAAAGCAAAATATCTCCCATGAAATTTAATATCTAGAGACCACATGATGACCTACATGATTATAATATTTGGATGATATTTTTATGTATGTAAAATAAAGCATTTACCAAATAAATCTTTGTACAGTTTTAAGGACATTTAAAATCATCAAATAATCTTTATAGGACTCTTCCTGACCATACAATTTTTTTCGCTGTTTCTAACAAGATGATAAATATATCACGGATGTGCACAAAGTAAGTCGCGGATGTGCACAAAGTAAGTTCATATTCACCCGGCAGGTGCTAGACACGATGATAAAGTTCACGATCTTATTATACTACTATGAAGAAACCAGTGCATTGAAGTTCTTTTAGTCAGTTCCTATTTGGCACATTTAGTACCATGAAGTACGAAGTTGCATTATCTCAAGATCGGACTAAATCCTCCAGCAGGTAGAATTAGGTGCCGCATTGTTGTCATCTGATTAGAAAGCAAGAAAAGAAAAGCGAGTGACAAAGCAGAGGTATTCCAATGTCATTCATGTCAAGTTTAACCATGAAATCAAGTGCAATCGGAAGGGCAACTGAGACCAGAACGCATGCAGACAGCCACAACAAAACAGTTGGAATCGTAGTTAGATGTGAATACTAAATAAGATGACAACACAGCTAGCTGCAACATGCTGATTAATTAAGAACAAAGGGTAGAAGGGCAACGGCGGATCGGGCGGCAACATTGGAGCGATCTGGGTCGTTAATCAGATGTTGAACGGCACAAATTTAATGTATCCCGAACATGTTTGCTCTTTTAATAATAGTATAGAAGAAGAGATCTAAGAGCAACAGTTTGAACCTAATACTATTTGATGGGATGGAGCAACAAGATCTACCAAATGTGCTGGTGAACTATATAAAGAACATTTCAGCTTTGCTCAATGAAAGCAATTACACATGACAAAAAAAAAATTAACACTTACCAGACGCACTTTCGTCCTCTGCTTCACCATCCTTCCCTGGAGAGGACTCCCATCGGTCTTTCCCATCATCATCGTCCCAACGATTTCCAGCAGGAGGCTCCCAAAATTCCGGATCATCTGAATCATCGATTTCTTGTTCAGGTTCTCGTGGCAAAGACGGGTTGACAACAGCAGCTTTCTGCTTGTCCTTCTTGCTAGACTTGGATTTCTTTTTTACTTCATTTTGACTGTTCACCTTGCACTTCCGCTGTCTCACCTGATGCCAACTTTTCTTCAAGTTTTTCTGTCACAATAGGGATAGGCGTTAGATGTAGGGCTCAAAAATAGTTAGTGACATGAGAGATGAGAGTTTAAACAAGATTGATTGAAAGAGATTTAGATAACGAGATATCTTCCTAACCATTTCCAGACCAAAGAGAAGACAGATGAAACAAAGTGCACACTGTGATTCCAAAGCAAGGTACATAACATAATTCTACTCGGCGGAAAATGTTTTGAGAAAAAGTAACAGGTAACAGTTTTTTAACAATACTTTTGGTGATACCCCAAAATCATAAATCGCGTGGGTAAACAAGAATGCACCATAAGAAACAGACAGCTATATGGAAAGCGTAAGGGAAAATCATTCATGGTTCTTCAACCACTACAAGTAGAGGATAGAAGAAAAACAGCATACGAGTAGTTTATTCAGAAACCTCTTCCCATTTACATGCTTCCAGATGTGCTCCTCCGACTTGTTTATGGTGTCCCCCGTAATGTTGCATACGAGCTTCGACCTACAACACAAAACCCCAACTCAAATTCGACAGAGCCACACAGTGATGAAGCAAATCACAATTACAAGCAGCAAATGTTGCTGTTAGAACCCTAGAATGCCTCTTTAAACGAGCACTAACGGGTAGCCGATCAAACCGTCGACGACGTGGGTGAGTAATCCATACTAGAAGTAAAAAGTCCGGGACAATCTACGGCTGGGCACGCATCGAACACAGCGACAGGAGAGGACAGAAGAGCAGTACGCACTTGTGCTCGGGTGGGGCTTGAAGGCGTTGAGCGGCGGCTTCTTGTGCGTGACGCCGTGGTCGATGAGCGCGAGGCGGCAGGCACGGGACCGCGCGTAGGAGTCCTTCTCCCGCTCAGGCAGCTCGTGCCCTGTCTCCATGCACCGCCACTGCCCGCCTCCGGCGTCGTCCCAAGTCGGCTGCCCCAGCAGGAAGCTGCCCTCCTCCCCGAAGCTGCCCTCCTCCCCGCCACCCTCGACGGAGCCCTAGGGGCTCGACGGCCCGACCCGGAAGCGGCGGCGGCGGCCTTGCTCTTATTCTACGCTACACAAAAATAACGAATCTGACAAAATTTCAAGTTTTGAAAATGTGTACAGTTCACCGCTGCCAGATGTACACATCTGTTATTTTTGCTAGGCCTAGAATACAACGAATTTCGGATTGGTTTTCTGCACACTATTTTAGAGTTCAACATTGCTTACATATAGGAATTTTCCCCGGTTTTTTTGAAACTTACAAATTCCGTTTAAATTTTAAAAAAATGGGCTCCCTAGAGCTCAGGGTCCAAAACACCGCACCCCTGGGCCAGAACTCTTATGTTTACCTAGAAAGCATCAAGCATACGAATATCACATTAATAAGAATACATCGTGAATAATTCAGTTCCCTCTAACAGTTCCCTCTAACAGTAATGTAAACCTCGGATAGCACATCGTGTTGCAACGAGCAGCAATATGACAGCACTGAGAAAAACCAACTAAATGCAGGTCAACTAATACAAAATCGGCCATTGATTAGCCAACCTCAAGTCTCCCAGGAAGAACAAACAAACGATGGAAGTTCGTCCCTTCAGATGAAAAAAGGTGAAACAAGTTCTTGCGTAACTAGCATAATATTTTGACTCAGGAACCAACTTTTACTGGGATTCCATTTTAGTGGTCCTTTCGGGGTTTTTTCTTCCTTGTAGCGAAACTACTTGGTCCAATAGCTTCTACTGACAATCGCTTTGTCCTGCTACAAGAGGAAAGGAAATATTACCCCTGCTATTGTGTCATGCATTATTCAATTGGAAGAAATGTTCTCGAGAATACCTTGAAGCCAGTTCCTCCGACACGTCATCATCTTGCTCAGCCATATCAGCATCGTCCTCATAATCTATCACATTCATTATTCTAATCAGACACAGAAATTTCATACTGGTTTTTCATTTGTGCATAACAACTATTTTATTTAATTAATTAAACAAGTGCAGTGGTAATGCAGCTAAATGGTATTGAGCAGGTCACAATGTAACTACGAGGTCTTACATACATAACTTAAAAGGAAGTGCTTATTTGTATGCCCGATGTATATTAACAAAGGAGATTCAAAGAGGATCATGTGATGGTAACAGAGCATAAAATTCCAAAAGCAGGAAATAAAAAAAAATTGACCAAAATAATTTTCGCGAATATAACATTTGATCGTAATATTTAAGCTTCTTGCAGAGATGTATATTTGTCATCAAGAACAACTTCCTGTTAGACAAGAAAAATGAGTGTGAAACAAAATAAACTATCCACATGTACGAACGCAAATCGGCTGATCCAACAACTTATTCTCTGATGTCTGAATTGTTGTTTTTCTAGACTCTGAATTGTCAGTTCATGTCTGACTTAACCAGTAGTTCAATTTGAGCATATTGCCCTTGTATAGGCTATTAGCAGTGAATCAAGATAACTAGGATGAGTCAATGGGTCAGCCCGACCCACCCAACCCGCCCAACTTCCATCCTTACACTTTACATACTCTGGCTCTTGCCTGTAGTTAAACGTTACTTGCGTGCAATCATACTGCCATTCACTACAGAACCATTGTGGACAAATTATGTTTTTCAGATCTTTTTTATGCAAAATAAGTTACTCCTACAGATGAAGTGATAAACCTCTAGTTTACCTAAAGAGAAGATCTAAGAGCAACAGTTTGACCCGAATACTACCTGATGTGATGGAGCAACAAGATCTACGAAATATGCTGGTGAACTATAGTTATGAACATTCAGCTTTGCTCAATGAAAACAGTTACACGTGATACAAACATTAACACTTACCAGATGCACGTTCATCCTCTGCTACACCACCACCATCCTTTCCCGGAGAGGACTCCCATCTGTCTTTTCCATCATCATCATCCCAACGATTTCCAACAGGAGGCTCCCAAAATTCCGGATCATCTGAATCATCGATTTCTGGTTCAGGTTCTCGTGGCAAAGAAGGGTTGACAACAACAGCTTTCTTCTTGTCCTTCTTCTTGCTAGACTTGGATTTCTTCGTGACTTCATTTGATTGTTCACCTTGTACTTCAGCTGTCTCACTCTCACCTGCTGCCAACTTTTCTTCTAGTTTTTCTGTCACAACAGGGATAGGCGTTAGATGTAGGGCTTATAAGTAGTTAATTACGTGGGAGATGAGAGTTTCAACAAGATTTACTGAAAGAGATTTTAATAACAAAATATCTTTCCAACCATTTCCAGAACAAAGAGAAGACAGATGGAACACACTGCGATTCGGAAGCAAGGTTCGTAACATAGCCTACTAAAATAACCATCCACGATTAATCAATACAAAATTGTTTCGAGAAAAGTACCAGCTAACACTTTTTTATTATTACTTTTGGTGATACTCCAAAATTATATGGGTATACACGAATGCACCATGAGAAACAGACAGCTATATGGTGTGTTCAGTAATGTTGCACACGAGCTTCCACGAGTTCACATGAGAATCACAGGAAATTTCCCCCACGAATGACACAGTAGGGAAAATTCATCATAGTTCTTCAACGAGTAGAAAAACACACACAAAAATCAGCACAATTCAATTTAGCAGCAACAGCATATGATGTGCCGGTTGCGGCACCTGGCACTACAGATAGTACTTTGCAGAATTTACCTAGTTTATTCAGAAACCTCTTCCCATTTACATGCTTCCAGATGTGCTCCTCCGACTTGTTTATGGTGTCCCCCGTAATGTTGCATACGAGCTTCGACCTACAACACAAAACCCCGACTCAAATTGGACAGAGCCACACAGGAATGAAGCATATCACAATTACAAGCAGCAAATGTTGCTGTTAGAACCCTAGAATGTCTCTTTAAACGAGCACTAACGGAAAGCCGATCAAACCGTCGAGGACGTGGATGAGTAATCCATACTTAAAAATTCGGGACAACCTACGCTGGCACGCATCAAGCAGCAATACAGAGAGAGAGTAGAAGAGCAGTACGCACTTGTGCTCGGGGTGGGGCTTGAAGGCGTTGAGCGGCGGCTTCTTGTGCGCGACGCCGTGGTCGATGAGTGCGAGGCGGCAGGCGCGGGACCGCGCGTACGCGTCCTTTTCGCGCTCAGGCAGCTCGTGCCCCGTCTCCGCGCACCGCCACCGCTCGCCTCCGGCGTCCTCCCAGGTCGGCTGCCCCAGCAGGAAGCTGCCCTCCTTCTCCCCGCCGCCCTCGACGGAGCCCTGTGGGCTCGACGCCCCCGAGCCGGAAGCGGCGGCGGCGGCGGCCTTGCTCTTTTTCGCCATTAGGTCGTGCCTGGAGGCCGGAGAGGAGAAGAGAGGTGGTCCGCGAAACGAGGGTTTTTTTTTTTAAAGGTAAAGACTTGTATTCATATAGCAAGGATACATGACATGATAAAATACAAGAACACCCAGAATGGATACAGGTGGAAAACAACCCTAAGGCCTTCGTCAACCTCTCGCCGTCAAAGCCGGACACCACCCGCCTCAGCAGCGACCCTTGGAGCTGGAAGGACCCCTAGCCATGAGGCGTAGAAGGACCGCAGTATCCACCAGCCCCGAGGGACTGGATCTGGGACGCCGAGGAACACCGGCCGGCGACGCGCGTCGAGCTCGTCCCACTCCTGATCTGGCCGGAAAAGACCAGATCCCTCCATCTCCGACCGCAACACACCCTCCGTAGCAGCCCCACCCTCACCACCCTTTAACAACTCCTCCACCTCCCTTCTCCTTCCACCTCGGAAACAAGAAGAGAAACCGAGAAGCAGCAGAAATCCGAGCTTATTGCACAAAGAGGTCGCCAAGATGACGAAGCAGACCATCTCCTCCATCCTCTGGAGCTTGCCGGATTGCTTCATCTTCTCCGCCGTACGCCGGGAGCGACTCGGGAACTCCGGCGACAAGAACCCCGCGACACCAGCCCCATCACAGCACCTCACGAGCCCATCACCGCCACTGGGGAAGATGACGGTGTGGAGACGACCGGCTCGAAGGACGGGACCTCCACCACACGCAGTCGACGTCGTCGTCTTGTCAACCACCTGCACGGAGGAGCAGAACTCCACAACCTCCCCGGCAAGACCGTCGCCAAAACGGAGAAAGGAGGGGAAGCACTTATTCTTCACCACCGCCTCCATCTTCTCCGAACCGATGCCGCCAACGAAGAAACCAAAAAAACCTACTAAAACTAAACCTAAACTACTCGCACGGACGAGATCTAGCGCTTCCCCCCGTCTCACAACGCCACGACGGCGCCGGAGACGGAGGGAAGCGGCGGAATCGCCGGCGAAACCAGGAACGTCTTCTTTTCGCTTGTCTCTACTGTAGCAGGGAAGGGGATAAGGATGAGAACGTGAGTTGCGAAACGAGGGTTTTGCGTGTTGTCCACTTGTCCTGCTTCCGCTTTTGGGACGGTCCAGTTTTGGACTTCAGGAATGAATTTTAGCCATGTTGGCCATCCATTTGAAATTTGAACGGTTTAAAAGAAATCTCTGAATTTATATAGCCGATGAATGTGCCAGTGTTTTAAAGTCGTGGATTAAAAATATGGCGTCACAACAAACAACTTTGCATAAGAAATTTTCCTCGCCAGTTTAGCATGAGCTTACCTTGGTCAAACTCGACTGAATTACCTATGACAAACTTTGGCTTTCAATCAAACATCTCCAAGAAAAGTTGCTATGGGCCTATGGTCATTTCTTCCAGTAAATCTCACACTATCACGGCAATCAAATTGCACAACTCATGTGTACATGTGTACTTCAAGCTGGCATTGGAAACTTACAGATACAGCAACTATTTCTGCAACCAACTAAACAATACAAACGGGGTCGACAATACGGACACCCCGAAACTGACCAAACATCTGTGCATCCCAAAGAATGAAGTCAAGTAAACGTCAACAGTTACAGGAGACTGACTATCAGCAACTCTTGCTATTATCTAACCTAGAATGATGGTGGTACACCGAAGCTGCTGCCTTGTACAATTACACACGACGGTACAATGGGGTTGTGGCAGCCTCAAGCACAACACTTTTCCAGTGCTCAAATTAGCACCTTTACAGACACGCCACGCACTCCCGTGCATGCAGAATGCTGCTTTACCTACAGGAGCTATAATCAGAGGGCGGGGCGGGCCGGAGGAGGGATAATACTCCAGTCAGGTTGGCTATGCAGTAGAATTGCTCAGGAACAGCTTTGTGAGCAATTCATCCCTCTGGATCGGTGCTCCGACCTCAAATGCTCGCCTGAGGACCTCTAGCCATTCCTTGACGAGGGATTCCTTTATTTGTTGTATCGTGCTGTACTCCTGATCCATGATCAGCTCTAGCTCCTCAAAGTGTTTGATCTTGTACTGGATCTTCCTTAGCTGCCAAACATAAGATACACAGCAAACTGTCAATCAATGATTTAAGCAAATGCAATGGAGTTTTGTGGAACTGAAGTAATTCAGTCACAGTCTGTACCATGCAGCGCACATCTAACTTTCACCTAAAACTAGAAACCCAGAATAAACTCATGAATATTTAAGCAGCTAAAGAGGAAAACAACGATTCACCTGAGTTTCAATTATGGAAGCCATCAGAAGCTCCATCTCTCGCTCTTCCTGGTCCACAAGCATCTTAGCACGGGCAGCAGCTACACCAACAGCTGTTCCAACAGCTGCCCTCACTTGATATGCGGTAGAAATAAACTTCTTTTCCATTTTCTTATCTGGAAAGAATCAGGCCATTAGTTTGAGATGAGCAGCGCAGTCATGAACAAAACATGACATTAGTGCAGGCCACAAGGCTGGAAGCTCCATTCGTTTATGTTATGGAAATATATCAACCAGCAAATCCCAACCAGAACCTGCAGTTCACCAATCTGGTAAACTACTAGTGATGAACAAGCAAGCATGCAAACATTATTATTTAGTGTGCCTACAGCTTTTAGATAATTCACCAAACTAAGAAAACTAGGGGACAACCTCACCTAGTGAACCAAATCCAACCTAAAATGTTACATCAGTCAATACAGGTGGTACGGGAGCATACCAGGAGATGTAAAAAAGAGACCACTCAAAGGCGTGATAAAACAGGTGGCACGACTAAATTCATGATCACCAATGTCATTACATAAAAAAAAATGCCAGGGGTGTCAGTTGTGTCCTTTGGCATGTCACGCAAGCACCATCAAGTCAGTGAAACAGTGAAAGCACCCAACACTTTGATAGCCTTCACTGCATGTGACATTTTAATGTTTCATGTTTAGATTTGGCAATAACTCGAAATTAATAAGTTGTTAAACTTCAGGCAGTACGTGCTGATTACAATACTTAACTTGCCAGGGGTGGTCTATACAAATCTAATCCTAACATGCATCCGAAATAAATTCGACAAGATCAACATTTGTCAACAGATATAGAAATAACTTCCCTATGATTAGTATCCACTATCCAGGAATCAAATATTTACAGTAGCTCAAACATGTGAGAAGAAAATTGGCCTACCTGAAACAGTTTGTCCATGCATTTCCACTTCCTGATCGCCAACATTGCAATTACTGCAAAAATGCCATCTTAGAATAAACAAATTGAACCAACACTGAAAAGAATAACAAGTTGCAGGCTTGCAGCACATGTTTACCTCTCTTGGACATGGTTAGAAGAGAATGATTTGCCTTGGTATTCTTTCTCGCTGAGATGAAAAGCTTTCTTTGCTTGGGGGTTTTCATTACCCAATGCTTTAATTGACGCAGCAGCTGCTGCTGCAACAACATCTGGGCTCACCGCCGTGGTCAGCAGTGCTAACTGAGGTAGTATTAGCAAATATCAGTGATCTGCTAAAATTCTTCGTGCAACCTTAACAAATTAGTTATATATGTTCCATTTTCTTTATTACCTGCTCCATTAATGAACCGGTGACATCTACTGCAGAACATAAACGTCGACGCTTTGAAGGATTTTCTTCAACTAATATATCAGCACCATCTTCCTCTCCATCAATCTGCATGCCATCAACCATTTCGGTTGACTGACTTGAAGCCTCTTTAACAATGCAGTGGTTCGTTTTGCCATCAGTTGTTTGGTTCATCTGGAACCTACTATCAGATTTACCATTTATGCTGCCCAGCATATGTTCACCAAAAGGCAACTGAATAAGCCTAGCGATACATTCCGATTTATTCTTTGTGCGGACATGCTGGGCAATGAGATCCCAGTCATCTCCATGTTTTAGGACACCTTCTAAAAGGAGTAGCGTCTCTGCATCTGTCCATGCACTAGAAGCATGGTTATCAGAGATCTCCTTTTTAACATCAGAGAATTTATTTGCTTCCTCCTTACTAGCACTATTGGTTTTGCAACACTTTGAACATACTTTAAAACCGTCCTGAAAAGAAAATGCAGAAGTGTTAGATAGCACATAGTTTCCTTTCTTTTCGGCGTAGATTGATGCCATCTGCATAATAAAATACACAACTCGATCAAATTGTAGCTGAAAATTTAAGCGCGACCCTCCGTTAAGAAAAATAAATACAGCACTGCATTCCATAAATAACATTTGACAGCAAATATCCAGTGAAAAACACTATTATGCAGCGTTTGGTTCCGGTAGAGCTTAAATCGGCAGATTTTATGTGCAGGACACTGTGCTAGACAAAGTGCTGAACAGTGTAGTATTTGGGCTGTAATATATGTGTTAGTGTGTGGGTGGTTCTGCCCAGTGGCCCATGTAGGTACATCAATTTAGAGAAGAAATCAGAAAATTCCCCCACACAACGTTTCATGGTATCAGATCTACAATCATCTCCCAAACCCTAGGTGTTGCAGGCGGCGGCTTGGTGGCGATGTTAGTCTTGACAAAGCAGAAAGCAAGCTCCAGCCTATACAGGTGAGGCTTAGCGGTGGCAGCAGCATGAGGTGGACGTGCAGAGACTCAAGGGTCGAAAGCTTCAGTGGCAGCTGTGTGTGCCTGCTGCATTGAGAAGTGGGGGGAATCAAGGAATTGAGAAGGTGCTCGAGAAATTTGTCAACTTATCACTGCAAAGTCAAGCATCATCTTCAAACAATGCAATTGTTCCTCGCGTTGAGTGAATTCAGAAGATATAATTGATGTCAAATGGCATCGAATTAGAGAATGTCAAAATTACTAAAGTTGGTCGAGGAAGGCATGTAAAGGGCTCCGTCGAGGGGAGTAGGCTGAACCGATGTGCCTCATCTGTTGAGGTCGGTCTCCGTCGAGGTCAGTATATTACCGGTCGTACCAGTACCTCAGACCTCAGTGTCGGTTAAAACATTGGAGTTGCACCGGTCTGCGGGTGGGCTTAACAGGCCCTCTGTGTAGCATGCCCTCCAAATTGGAAGGACCGATGTGCTGTTGTCGGTTGCACCGGTCTTCAATTGCTAGTTTTCTGCCCGTTGGGTTGGGAGTGAACCGGTCAGTCAGCATCTTCGCTGATTCAGCCTTCCATCGGCTAGTTCGAGAGGGTGGAGTATAAATACTAACCTTGGAAGGTTGTTAATGCCCTTGGAGTAATTTATTGACCTTCCCCGCATAATCCGTTGAGTAGAAATCTGGAAGCATCTCATCAAATACCGATGCATTTGGCGGGAAGTCAGGGGAAGGGCCTATGGTTCACGAAAAATGACAACCTGGATGTTGATGGCAATTGTGATGCTGATTGGGCCAATTGCCTTGATGATAGGAGATCAATGGCAAGGGTGTTCTTGTGGGAGGGAACTTTTGTATCTTGGGAGGAGCAACAAGCAATCGATAGTGTCCCGGTCTACCAATCTTAGTGTGTTCAAGTGAGAAGTTTTGGTTACGAGAACTAAGCACTAGCTCAGTGGTAGGGTCGCTGTCTTGCGTTCCAGGCCGGCCGGGTTCAACCCCTCGTGGGCGAATATCAACCGAGTTTCTGGTCGTCTCCTATGACAAAAGGCTGAGTGATTCCATCCCCGCTGGTCTCATTCTAAGAGATGTTGTGGATGAGAAACCTTCTGTCGGAGCTGAAGCCACTAACTAAAGGACCGGTAAAGCTTTGGTGTGACAACAAGTCGGCAATCAATGTCGCGAACAATCGGGTTCAGCATGAACAAACTAAGCATGTGGAGCACTTAATTCACCAAAGGAAGGCTTGACGACAGAACACGGTATAATGCTACAAAATCTCAAATTTTGATAGTACCTTCAACGTTTCCACCTTCCCAACCTGGCACTCCTCGCCGCAGAAGCCACATATAGGCCCCTTCCCAGGCGTCCACTCCCCGAACACGTCGCTGTAGGAGGTCAGCTGAGGCAAGCGGAAGACGGTCTCCCCGCTCCCTCCTCCCTCCTCCGCGAAATAGGACGCCGGCGGTCGCGGCGTCACCTGCAAGCCCACGGGCGCCTCTAAGACGGCGTCCAACCCGGGCTGCTGCGCCGCGGGGCGGGAGGAGGTGGCGGAGAAGTTGATGAGGCCGGAGGAGTCTAGGAAGCCAAAGAGCTTCCGGAGGAGCGTGGTGTCGCCGACGAGCGCCTTGCGGACCTCGGTGAAGGTGAGGCGGCGCGCGGGGTCCTCCCGGTACTTGTTGATGATGTAGTCGCGGTACTCGCGGTAGATCCGGGGGTTCCGCGAGGCCGTCCCGAAGCCGCTGCCGCCGGCGCCGCCGAAGAAGTCCGGCAGAGCCTCCCGCTCCGTCTCGTGGATGTCGTCCCAGCGGAACCAACCTGCGGGGCAGAGGAGAGGATGCGCAATTGGTGAGGCGGCTAGGCTAAGCTCCCGGTCCCCGCGTAACCCTAGGAGGCGGGGAAAAGGAGTCGAAGAGAGAGCGCTTACTTGAGGAGGCCGGGATGGTGTAGAGCTCGCGCGTCGGGCGCGGCGGCGGGGCCTCGCCGGAGGAGGCGGCGCCGGCCGCCGCCGGCGACATGGGGAGAGGGCGGGAAGTGGGGGTTGGACGGGTAGATGCGGAGAGGAGGGGATCTGGGCCGTCGGATCTGGAATTAAGGGTTGGATTTTAAGCTAAGGTCGCGTGGCTTGGTTTTGGGCTCGGGCGGTGGGAGGAGGAAGGGGACGGCGGCGAGTTGTGTCATGTGTTGTCCGAGACGACGACGAGCGTCGCGGTATCTACTCGGCCAGATTTCGTTCTGCGTGGGGCCAAGTGGGTTTTGGTCGGGTCTCGTGATATGGGCCGTAGTATTGCGATTTGGCTCATGTTCGGCCCACTAAAACGTTACCGCGTTTATTGTACTGTACTCGTTCAAGTGTTTGCAGCATGTCAAAAAAAAAAAAGTGTTTGCAGTGGCATGCCGAGAGGGCCTGAATCGAAAGACTGCTGAAAAAAGCCGGAAAGTGTTATTTGCTCCGAGATCCAGTGCTCCCTCCATTTAAACAAATTAGAAAATTATATTTTTGAGTTTCAAAAAAATTCTGAAAAAAATCACGGGTGTAGCCAATGGTGTATCCCATAAACGTTCAAAATTTCAGTTTAAAATACTTAATATTATGGGCTATACAAAAATAAAAAAATCTGGTAAAACTTAGAGATTTGAAAAGAGGCATATCTAGATCCATAATTTGTCATTTTTGTACAGCTCAAAATACAAAGTTTTTGGAGTTGAAATTTTACAAGTTCGTGGAATATACTAGTGGCTACACCCGGAGAATTTTTTGAATCTCATAAATATGATTTTATAATTTTTTAAATTCGAGGGATCATTGATGCCCGGGAACAAAAAGTCTGTGCTCGAAAAAAGTCTACTACCTTCAATACATAGTAAGTGTCACGGTTTTGCACTCATCCCAGTTTAAAACTGCGACACTTTTTTTGAATCGGAGAGTGGCAAAAGATGTGCGCTCCTGAATAAGTTGTCTGCCATTCCAAAAAAACAAAATGTCTCGCTAGCGATTGATGTCGGTGATTAATGCGTTGAACGGACAGGACATCTCAAACCCTACAGCAGCATCACCAGGGAGCCGTGGGAGGGAGGGGCATATCCAGTGATACCATACCATACCCTCATGACACCATCATACCACTTCCTAAATTCAAATTTATATGTGTCAAAAGAATCCTGGGTGTTCACAAGAGGTGTGTTTACGTTTCTAAAAATTTCATAACCGAATTTGAAATACAAACACCGAAACAAAAGATCTGAACATCCACAAATTTATTTCATAATTGTTTAGAACTTGCAAATCTGATCTTTGGTGAGTAGTATCATGGTATCATGTGATGTGTTGTATTACTAGATATACTCTCGAAGAAGGGGTCCAAACGGATCTTAGTTGCCCCGCTAGCATTTTTTCCTCAGAACAAAATGAAAAATATCGATAAATACTCTTACCTATGGGGAGAATTATATTTGTAGCAAAACAATAGTTGTATTTAACCTTTTCAATCTTGCAAGAATCAATAAATTAAAAAATAAATAGATGATTTGGATTAAAATCCAAACATCCACAAGATGGTATAAATATAAACTGAATAGTTGCACCATCACTCTATGGTGGTAGAATTCAGAGGTAGACGCGCTCGCCAAATGAATAAGATAACTAAACAACTACGAGGCTAGCCTTGACTTTTGAGTAGAAAACCTGATAGTCCAGTTTGCAACATTCGGATAATCCTAATTAATTTTGAAAAAACATATATGTCTAGTTGCTATAACATAACGCCGCTTTGGATTCAAAAAATACTTATTGTCGATATCGTAGGCATCCGAGTATATCTACGAAGCACAAAGCCGACCCATTAAGCATAGGGTGGGCCAGCCCGACGACTCGGGGTCTGACACATGTAAGCCAACTAGGAATCATACTTGTAAGTAGATATGGATACCTTGCTACCCTACCCGCGGCCACTTATATAAAGGCGGGGTAGGGAGCACCCGGTAGGATTTTACTCCGTGTGTCTGAGAGAGACGCGGACATGTCTAAATATGTGTCTCATGTGCAACAATCATCATCTTTTATTCACAGTTGCCCCCTTTCTGTTATTGCCGGATCAAAACACCGGTAGTTGGTGCGCTAGTAAGTGGTTCTGCATGTAGATCCATCTGAACAGACTTCGATGAGTTCTTCCTCCAACAACGGCGACTTTGCTTCGGTGCGGATCATGAACTTCGGCTCGCTGGACTTCATCGACGGCCAGGCCTTCCAATTTGGATGCCTAGACATCCTCATCAATGTGGTCGGTAAGTCTCACCTTCGCGACTAGGTTCTTAGCCAGGTAGAGAAGGCTTCGTCGCCTTCTTCTTCACTCAGCCAAATTAACGAGTTCGATGTCCAACTGCAATGAAAAGATCACGCAGTTGAACACTGGTCCAACCCCGTCAAGCAGGAATCCCGACTAGTCACCGTTACTGAATGTCGCTCACCGATCCTTGGTACTGCTCGGATGACGAGGGAAGCTCGACAAGTCACACCCCCTATAAAAAATTGCCCTTTTTGCTCTAAAAAAATTTGCTGGAATTTATCGGACGAGTTAGTCCCAGCTGTTAGATTAATAAAGCTATTGTTTTACCTTTCATGGGTCAAAATTTTGGCATAATAGTCAGTTTCTTTTTTTTATGGGTCAACATTAGCCAAACCAGCATGAAATCGATCACTACATAAGTTCACCGTGACCGACTACAGCTCAGTAGAAAGGACATGGTGAACTGCTGAAAGCTTGTAACACTAGGACTCAGGTCATTCGCATTTATTATTACTCTCAACGAGAAGCTACATACATGCATCAAAGGCCTATACACAACCTAACGCTAGCAACAGAGGTTAGCACTGGTATAGGGGAGCTATAACAGCTGGAGCCATAAGAGCAAGTCCAGCAGCTCCCCGATAAAATCTCCCCTATATCTTCACGTAGGGGACTCCCCAATAAGATTTCTCCCCTATATTTTTTTCATCTCCAGCAATTCCCCAATAATCTTTCCCCTATATCACATTCATCTATATTTTAACAATATTTGACAGCTAACTTCATAACGGTTATTTCTATAAGTGCCATAATTCGAAACAAAAAGCAACAATTTATTGAACACAAATATACCGGTACCAGTACAGATAGCACTAGCAAAATTGCAGCAAAATAGTAACAGCAAGCGGCAAAATCAGTAAAAGGCAAGCAGTATCAAAATTGCAGCAAAATATAGGGGGGAGAAATTAGGAAGTAATTATCAGACTTATTACTGTTTTAGAGGAGGGGAGGGAAATTAGAGAGTAATTATCAGCCTAATTACGGTTTTAAACATATAGGGGAGTCCTCCTCTCTCCCCTATACACAGGGGAGAATGAGTTCTAGGTAGGGGACCCCGATTATAGGGGAGATGTTTAGGGGAATTGCTGGAGAGGGATTTTTCGGTTTTCTCCCCTATATTTGACATAGGGGAGACTATAGGGGAATTGTTGGACTTGCTCTAAGAGTGGCAAATACTAATACTGGCAAATATAACAATCATAGATATAACTTAACACATGCACTGAAGAAAATGTCTGATTATCCTGCTTAAGCAGACAGAGAACGGAACATAAGCATCCAATAACCAAGAGTAATAGTTAGCATAATTTTTGCCTGAGTCTTGTTTTGACATGGAAGATGGCAAAAGAAGGAAGCAAAAATAGCCTACAGCATAGAAGGTGGTAAACAATAGCTTCACTCGGAGTAACCTCCGTTGACAAAGGTTATCTCCAATCTTCTACCTCGGACAAAACGGGAGTCAAACGCAAGAAAAAATAAAACGACTTATTTGTTTTCGCATTCTTTGAAAACAAGAAAAGGACCGCGGCAGACCAGAAGTTCCCTTCACAGATGATGCTCAAAACCTGAACTTCACCATCCCTGCCTACTTGTTGACCTGAAAAAGAAGGGCCAAGTCACTAACAATGATGACATCAGATGTCTTGAATGCTTGGAAGAAGTAACTGTGATTTGCACCATATGCTTTCTGCTTATATACAGATTATAGTAAGCTGGGATCTGAAGCATATGATATGGAGGGTCCTACCCACTAAAAAGTAAGTCGTCTTAAACAAAGTAGGCATATGTGATTCATTCTCGCATAATCTAAAAGCAGTTGGAATCAAAGTTCAGTACGTCTTAAACATGATACATACGCTATCACACCTATAACAAGATCACTATACAGATGGTCCAGTATTCAGCTAAACACAATGAGAAGTAACATAACAGAACAGAAATGGAAACTAATAGATCATCTACATCCACTAAAGCATATGCAAGATTTAGTATAAAGAACTGAAAAGTCAGTCTGGAAAACCAGCGCAATAAAATTTAGAAAACAAGCTGCACAAACCTGTCCGAACTTCCCCCTCCACCAAAAGGACCTCTTTCTCTGCTACCATGAAATCCCCACCTTTCTTCAACTGGTTTCGGGTATGTTTCCATACCACCACGTGAACAGGGTCTGTCCATGTGTGCCACTGTAACATGTGGCTCCTCTGCTAAACTAGCTGGTGGAAACGATGTCACCCTGCCTGCTCCAGAACTAGGCCTTTGCCCAAATTTAGTTTTGTCATCCAACTCAACTGTAAGCAGCTCAAGCTGCTTTTCCAACTGAGATATCTTCTCAGACAAGTCTTTTGCATTCTCTGGGGTTGCTTGGTCAGAACCATCACTTGTCTTGGCCTCAATTAATTTCAGATCCACCTTGAGAAGGTTGATTTCTTCTTTCAAATTCTTCTCTTCCTCTGATTCTGGCCTGAAAGAAATAGGGTTAACGTAAACAGAACCTAGAAGCTAAAGGAATGGACTGTTAAGGAAACATGAACCAATACAAGCATATCCATTTAATGTGATGGAGTATCAGCACGAAAGCAGTTTATTCACTTCATCGGAGTTTCTTTAAAGCAATAATGTTCAGGTTAGATATAAAAAAGCCTACTAGAAATGTCTGCATGAGTGGTTTCATAAATATTTTGAAAACGATGACAGTCAACCACAAATGTGCCAAAAGTGGAATCAGATCAGGGTTTTTTGATCAAGAGGAATCAGATAAGGTTAATTCATTCGTACATTGGGCTTATAAATTACCAAAGTATACATGTATAAAGATGATTCAGTCATCATTTCTTTTAGGAGACAGCAGCCTATCACAGAAGGAGCAATCGAAATCATCACGGGTTAATACTAAATAATATAAAATCAAGCCAAGAATGCTAGTGCAGGTATTCATTTTAAATTCAGCTGCCTTTTCGCGTCTCCTAAGATCAAATAGACATTGCTTAGACTCTTGACGTGAATACAAATATCAAGCCTGGCTTAATAATGAATTTTCAGATTATCACTGCAAATGCTCCAAAGGAGACAAAAAAAACTTGAGCACACACAAAAAACAACATTGTTCCCATCCAAGCATATTAATAAAATTGACAAGCACTTTGCCAGTGCATAAATCTAGTTAAGTAAAGAGAAGAAAAGAAAGTCCACACAAAAAACATTGACAATGGAACACCTTCTCTGTTATTTAAATACTCCATAGAAAAAGTTAGTCTAAATAGAATGTGGCACGTATCATATTTAACAAAAAAAATACTGGAGTTGCATGGTGCTAGCAGATTAGCATGATGAGATTATTTAACCTTATTGTTTTTTCTCAAACCCCATTGCAGAATTGTTTATGCCTTCGTAAAAACCAAAAACAAGTATTCAACATATTTGTAGAATCCCAATAACCTGTCAGACTCTTAAATTCATGACTCTGTGTGTCATGGCTTCAGACAAACATAACACGAGCTATTACCATAATGGCATGCTATACTTTGCGGGGTATTAGCAGGATCAAATCAAACATATTCCCTCCAAACCCTTGCTTATTACTCCCTCCGTTTCTAAGATGTTTTGGCCTTTTCCCACATTCATGAGTATCCACATGTATATAGACATGTTTAAGTGTATATGTTCATTCATTTAAATCTGCATCTAGACAGCATGTGTAACACCTAAAACATCTTATATTTAGGAACGGATGGAGTAGTTTCGTACCCACAAGAAATTGCCAACGGTAAATATCTTAAATGCAGCGGACTATGCAAAATATAAAAGATTCAGGGCAAGCAACCAAAATATATTTTTAGCCATAACATTTTTGTAAAGGTCGATTTTAATGTACAGTAGTCTATATCAAAAAATCAGACAACTTCATAATTTTCAAGTTAATATGCCTAAAATCGCGTATGTGAACTTTACAGTTGCTTAATTTGGAATTTATTCTACAAATGTGTAAGAAACTAATCATCAGAAATTTCTGCCAAAACTTGTGGTTAGGACACACTAGAAAGTGGGAAGTTTCAGCGCATAACATAGCCAAAGGAAAGCCAGTGGTTTTTCTTAGCAAAATCAGTTCTTTCATCATTTCGTGCAAGTTCGTAACATTCTTAGCCAATGACACTACTTCAGTATTGCAATACCAAATGTAGAGAGGCGGGCCTATATGAAGTAACATACCTATGAACTGCACGATGCTCCAGCTCAAGGTCAATCTTCCTCCAGTCTTTCCCTTTCTCCTGCAGAATCACTTCCCGTGGCTTGGCATCGCCGAATGGGTTTACCTTTGGCCGCGCCCTTGGTGCTCCCTCACTCCCAACTGCCGAGACCTGTGATCCAGGGCTCCCAGGGCGGGAGGAATGTGCGCTGTTCGGCCTACTGGAGTGCGAGCTGGTAGGCCGGCTGGTCTTCTTCTCGAACTCAGTCTCCATCTTTCTCCAATCCAAACCCTTCTCAGCCAGCACCTCCTCACGAGGCTTTGCAGCCCAAATGGGCTCGGGCGGCTGCGTGCGATCTCAGCTGGTGGCGTAGCTGTAGCTGTGGCTGTAGCTGAGGGATCACGTTTCGGTGGTGGATTGAGGTTGAGACGAGGCCTCTCTCCCCCATTGTTCGTCATAGGGGGAGGGATGGCACCACGGGACCAGCGATCAGAGTCAGATGGTCCTGGTGAGTCACGGAAACCACCACCGGAAGATTCACGGAAGCCGCCGCCGGAAGATTCACGGAAACCGCCACCGGAAGATTCACGGAAACCACCGCCAGTACCGAGGCTCGGGTAGCGGGACGTGAGTGGCTTCTTGTCACGCGACCAGTTATCAATGTCATCAGAGCGACCGAGCGGAGATGGCCCGCTGAGCCTATCGCCGCGGCGGCCAGAGTCGCTAGGGGTGGGCGTGAAGCTCTTATTCCTCCCCCAGTTGTCGGACTCGTCGGCGCGGGATGGCATGTCGAGATCCGCATCCCTGCTGGTCCGGCGCTCTTCATCGAATCCGCCGCCGCGGTTCTCCCTCTCGCCGCCGTAGGAGCGGAACCCTCCACCGAGGCGGGACTCCTCCTCGGAGCGCTCCCTGGGGCCGGTGGGGAGCATCATCATCTCCTGCGGGGATAGGCCCCTGGGCTCGGCGGGGGCGGCGCGGCGCGCGGGCGGCCCCGCCGCGCCGTAGGTGGTGAACTCCGAGAGGGAGAGGGTGGTGCCCTTCTTCTTCTTCTGCTTGCCCCCGCCGGCGACGACGGCCTCCTTGAGGCTGGGGAAGCTGGCGGCGGGCGGCTCGGGTGCGGGGTTGGCCGCGGCGTGCTCGCGCTCCTCGTCCTCGCGCTCCGCGTCGAGCGCCCAGGCGCCGACGCCGCCCCAGGGCTTGGCCATGGCGCGCGCTGCTCCGGTGGGTGCCGGTGCGAGATCTAGGGTTGGGTCGGTGCTCGGGAAGGAAGAATCGAAGACGAGACGATTCGGGTGGTGGGTTGGGTGGGTCTGAGCTGTGCTTTTGATTCAGACGGGAGGCCACCGTCGTGACGGACAAGGACTTCGCCGTCGGATCACACACAACTCCTCGCGCAAAAACAAAAAAAATATATATACGTAGATTTTTTTAACGTAAAAAATCAGACACAACTTGGTTTGTATACGGAAAATCCAGCGTAAAGGTGTCCGTTGCTTATATAATCTGAAATGGACAATAGAAAAAGTGCTTCATATGAAACAAATCAACTTCATTATGAACAAAGTCGAGTACATATAAAACAAAATGAACAAAGTCGAGTAACTGAAATTGTCGTAAGTAGAGTTGTTTATCACGCAGTTGCAAGTGCTTGTTCTAAAATGGAAGAACAGATGTGTTTTCTTTGTTAGTTGAAAAGATGTTGTAGTAGTTGTCGGTGGCATCTTTGTTAGCACCCAAACGTAGCACTTAAGTGCTAAGTGGTGGGTCGTCATGGATGAGGGACAAGCTTTACTCGTTCTATGAAAAGTATTGCCAAAAGAATCATCAAGTTGCCTGCACGAATGGTCTTGTACTAAAGGCATTTCTATACATTTTCGTAGTCCTGATGCATAGGCGGGGTCATCCTCCTTTTCTAATAAAAGATATGTTTTCCTAGTCGTATATGAATTGATCATTGGATTGAACTTGGATGTTCATATGAAACGAGATTAATTGGGCAAAATCAAATTCAAGGTAGTATGTATTTCTTACGTCTCATAATATAAATGTTATTGGAACCAATATAGTAGCCAATGGCGGAGACAAGAGGATTAGCATGGACCAGGGCTCACCAGTCACCAATGCCTCCAAAATTTGTATATGCATGTGCATCAAATTGTAACAAAACTTGCGGTATTGCTACATTACCCCCCTTGAAAATGTTATTGCAAAATGTCGATGTGTAAGTATTTAACCAAGGAGGCGACCACTTCTTGATTCACAATGGGATATCTCATTTTGGAAGAATTTTTGCATCTTGTGAGAAAGGAAAGTTATTGATTCTCCAAAGGAGAGTACATTTGTACATTCCCTTAAGTAGTAAAATTACATTCCTCTTCCAAGGGAGATTAATTGGGTGATACTTCTCGAACGTATCTATAATTTCTGATGTTTCGTGGTTATATTATGTCAATTGCTACATGTTTTATATACACTTCATAGCATTTTTTTGGACTAACCTATTAACAAGATGTCACAGTGTCAGTTCATGTTTTCTGCTGTTTTTGTATTCTAGAAAAGCTAGTCTGGAAATATTCTCGGAATTGGACGAAACTTGGACAGGACCACCTATTTTTCCAACACGTACACGGAGTCCAAAGGAGAGACGGGGGGGGGCCGCGAGCCAGCCACACCATGGGGCGGGGCGGGCCCACCCTCTGCCGCGCCGTGGGGTGGTGTGGGCCCCACGAGCATCTTCAGCCGCCGCCCTTTCGCCTATATAATCTTCCCGACGCGTAAACCCTAAATACCCAAGCCGTTATCCACGAAAAGTTCCAGAGACGCCGCCGCCGTCAACCCTATCTCGGGAGGGTTCATAAGCTCTTCTCGGCACCCTGCCGGAGAGGGGAATCATCACCGAAGGGCTCTACATCGCCATGCCTGCCTCCGGAGTGATGCGTGAGTAGTCATTCTTGGACTACGGGTCCATAGCAGTAGCTAGATGGTTGTCTCTCCTCCTTGTGCTATCATGTTTAGATCTTGTGAGCTGCCTAACATGATCAAGATCATCTATTTGTAATGCTACTTGTTGTGTTTGCTGGGATCCGATGAATATTGAATACTATGGCAAGTTGATTATCAATCTATCTTATATGTTATTTATGATCTTGCATGCTTTCCGTTACTAGTAGATGCTTTTAACTCCAAGAGGGAGTATTTATGCTAGATAGTGGGTTCAGTCTCCAGTAATCTGGGAGAGTGACAGCAACTTCTAAGGTTGTGGATGTGCTGTTGCCACTAGGGGTAAAACAACAATGCTTTGTCTAAAGATAATTGTGTTGTTTACATTACGCACTTTACTTAATGCAATAATCTGTTGCTTGCAACTTAATACCAACGGGGACACGGATGTTAACCTGGCGGTGGATTATTAGTCATAGATGCAGTTGGATAACGGTCTATGTATTATGTCGTGATGCCCAATTGAATATCATAGTAGTCATCTTGTTATATATATGCATTGTTATGCGATCAATATTTTATCAATTGCGCAGCTGTAATTTGTTCACCCAGCATGTTAGTTATCTTTTATGGAGAGACACCACTAGTGAACTGTGGACCCCGGTCCATTCTTTTACACTGATAATACAACCAACTGCAATCATTGTTCCTTTTCATTCTCTGCAATTTACTACTGTTTTCCACACCATACGTTTAATCCTTTGTTTTCAGCAAGCCGGTGAGATTGACAACCTCACTGTTTCGTTGGGGCAAAGTAGTTTGATTGTGTTGTGTGCAGGTTCCACGTCAGCGCGCCACTGACAACCTTCAGAAGTGATTTCTTACTCCTACTGGTTCGATTAAACCTTGGTTTCATACTGAGGGAAACTGCTGCTACACTGCTTCATACCTTCCTCTTGGGGTCTCCCAACGAACGTGTGATCCACGTCATCAAGCAACTTTTTCTGGCGCCGTTGCCGGGGAGTAAGAGGATTTCTGCAAGGGGAGTCTCTCGCTTCCAATCTCTTTACTTTGTTATTGTCTTGCTTAGTTTATTTTTATCTTGTCTTGTTTGCTTTTTTATCAAAAACACAAAAAAAAATAGTTACTTGCATCTAGTTTATTTTCAGTCTTGTTATCATGTCTAGCCCTGTTCCTGTCATCATGTGCCAGAGGAAGAGATCTTCACTTTCAAGCAAGGGAGTGAGGAGAGTTTTAAAGATGCTTGGTCTAGAATTTTTGAGTCCTATGCTAAAACTGAACCTAAAATGACTTTAAGCCTGCTCCTTAGTAGCTTTTATTTTGGTCTTGTTCTTTGCTACAGATATGCTTTAGATGCTGTGGTAGGAGGAGATTTCCTTCGTTATGATGGGGATCAAGCTTTTAATGCTATAAAAAATGATTACAATTTCTAGCCCTCCAATCAGTAAAATTGATTCGGCTTTGACAAGCATAAGTGATAGACTTAATACTCTTGAAACAAACATATCTGGTCTAAAAGAAGGGTATAATCAGATTCGTGAACACTATGATAATGTGCCAGTAAATTTTGAACCATCGGGATGGGTTCCCTCTAAAAGTTGTTATCAATGGTGAAACTTTCCATGCTCGCTGTGATGTTATGTCTGAATTCTGTTTAATGCCCAAGGATATTTATGATTCCTTAAATCTTTGGGAGCTTTCCAAATGCGAAGATTGTATAATTTTGGGTGATAATACTATTAAATTACCAAGAGGAGTACCGAAGGAGTATTTACAAAACTCTGGGGATAACAATATCTATTGATTATCTTGTCATTGAATGTGCAGGAGTAGGACAAATTACGCTTGGAAGATCTCTGTTGAAACGCTTTGGAGCAATAATAGACGTGGGCCAAGGCACTATGAAATTCGCCTCTTCACCTTGTTGCGACCATGTATTTCCTAAAGATAAGAGTAAAGGTAAGAGAGGTAAGCGTAAGATTGTTGATGCTTCTCACTTGGAAACACTTGATTCTTACTTTCTGCGCCTAGCTGAAAGGCGTTAAAGAAAAGCGCTTATGGGAGACAACCCATTGTTTTATTTCTGCAATTTTTCTTTTTTTTGAGTCAAGGTGTTGTTTACTTCTGTAACAATTGCCTTTGTATCTTTATTTTCTTGCATTGTTGTGCCAAGTATTGCCTCTAATAGGAAGATGATGCTAGATTTGGATTTCTGCGCAGGAACAGATTTCTGCTGTTCACCGTTTTGCTTCTGTAAAATCACAGAAAAATTATTTAAATCTGAAATTGCGTGATCCTCAGATATGTACGCATCTTTCGTTAGTTTTGATTTTTCGATTTGAGCAACGTAAGTGCCTCAAAAAAATTCGTCTTTACGGACTGTTCTGTTTTAGACAGATTCTGTCTTTTATTTTGCATTCTCTCTTTTACTAGTGTTGAGTGGAATTCTTTTTGAGGTGAAGAGCTTCACATAACATCAGTGGCAGTAGCTAATGTTTAAAAGTAATTGTCATGTTTGTGTCCTTATAGAACATGTGAGTTTTTGATTGTGCACTAACCCTCTAATGAGAATTATTCTGAGTTTGGTGTGGCGGAAGTTTTCAAGGGTCAAGAGAGAAGGATGATATAATGTGATCAAGAAGAGTGAAGAGCTTAAGCTTGGGGATGCTCCCATGGATCACCCCAGCATATTTCAAGAAGACTCAAGCGTCTAAGCTTGGGGATGCCCAAGGCATCCCCTTCTTCATCAGCAACTTATCAGGTCATCTCTAGTGAAACTATATTTTAATTCTTTCACATCATATGTGCTTTGCTTGGAGCGTCTGTGTGCTTTTATTTTCGCTTTGTTATTTTATTTTCTGAATCAACTTGGTTGGATCCTAGCAATCTTGTTTGGGAGAGAGACACGCTCCGCTTTTTCATGTGAATACTCAAGCTACTGTTTTGCTTTTAGCTCCTGTTTTTCATGCATCTCTTGTTCAGAGCTGTTAGTTCTTTTAGATAGAGTACCCTCTTGTTTCATTTATAATTATTTGGAGAGTTTGTGTTGAAATAAATTGATTGGTGTTTGGTTGGAACAGAAAATGCTGCATGTGGTAGATGGTATAATGAAAAAGAAAAGCTTGCATATTCTTGTAGATCACTGTCTTGGATAATTTGATACTTGTCAATTGTTTTGAGTTATCAAGTAGTTCATGTTTAAGCTTTTGTATCATGTGGTTAAAACCTATTAGTGGAGAAATACCGTAAAGCTCGTTGAAATTTGGTTTGTATGATTGGTATCTCTAAGGTCTAGATATTTTCTAGTAAAAGAGTTTGGTTAACAAGGAAGACAGTATAGAGTCTTATAATGCTTGCAATATGTTTCCATATGAGTCTTGTTGTACCGGTTGATATCCTATGTTTGCTTCAAATAACCTTGCTAGCCTAAATCTGTACTGAGAGGGAATGCTTCTCGTGCATCCAAAACCTTGAGCCAAAATCCATGCCATTTGTGTCCACCATAACTACCTATATGTGGTATTTCCTTGCCACTCCAAGTAAATTTTTCATGTGCTACCTTTAAACTATTCAAAACTTTATTATTCCTTTTTGTGTCAATGTTTACCAAGCTCATGAGGACGGGGTGGATGTCCTTATGTAAACTGTCAAACAGACTTTACCACCGGACTAGTGGCATATACATCCGCTTAACCATTAATTTTGCAAAAAGAGCTGGCAAATGGGGTGCCCAGTCCCAATTAATTACAACTTTAACCACTTAATTCTCTTCACATTTTTGCCCTGATTTATCAGACAAGCAATGATACCAGTGAAATATTGCATGTGTAAACAAAAGAGAAAGAGGGATGATATGCCTTGCTGGTAGAAATAACGTCCTTCATGGGAGCCGCTCTTAAAAGTCTGGTTGGCAGGGGTCATATTGCACTATTCATTTTCTGATTCGTTGACAATTAACAAACATCTCTCAAAACTAAATTTTTACTCTCTATATGATTTCAAAAACTTAAAAAGCTCTAGCACATGATTTAATCTCTGCTTCCCTCTGCGAAGGGCCTTTCTTTTACTTTTATGTTGAGTCAGTCTTCCTACTTCTTTATATCTCAGAAGCAAACACTAGTGTCAACTTTGGTGCAATAATTTTTATATGCTAGTATATTGTACTTATTTTATTGCTTTGTGTTGACAAATATCCATGAGATATACATGTTGAATGTTGAAAGCAATTGATGAAGCTTAAATCTTCCTTTGTGTTGGTTAAACACCTTTTATTTAGAATCTATTGCTTTATGAGTTAACCCTTATGCAAAACTTTTTGATGCTTGTCTCGAAAGTATTATTCATGAAAAGTTTTTGCTTATATGATTCAGTTGTTTGCTCATTATCTATTTGTTAGCAAACTATAGACCATTGACCTGGATCACTTCATTCATAACATGTGCTTTACAATACTATTTGATTAAGATTATGATGGTAGCATGTCACCTCAGAAATATTTTGTTTTTATCGTTTTACCTACTCGAGGACGAGTAGAACTAAGCTTGGGGATGCTTGATACATCTCAAACGTATCTATAATTTCTGATGTTCCATGCTTATATTATGCCAATTGCTACATGTTTTATATACACTTCATAGCATTTTCTGGGACTAACCTATTAACAAGATGTCACAGTGCCAGTTCATGTTTTCTGCTGTTTTTGTATTCCAGAAAAGCTAGTCTGAAAATATTCTCGGAATTGGACGAAACTTGGACAGGACCTCCTATTTTTCCAACACGTAGACGGAGTCCAAAGGAGAGATGGAGGGGGGCCGCGAGCCAGCCACACCATGGGGCGGCGCGGGCCCACACTCTGCCGCGTCGTGGGGTGGTGTGGGCCTGATACGTCCAAAACGTATCTACTTTCCCGAACACTTTTCCTGTTGTTTTACCTCTAATTTGTGTGTTTCAATGCAACTAACACGGACTAACGTTGTTTTCAGCAGATTTGCCCTGGTGTCTTGTTTTTGTGCAGAAAGTCAAGTTTCGGGAAAATCACCGGAAAATATCCAGGAGCTCCTATTTTTTCAGAAGACACCGGGAGCCAGAAGATGAGACGGAGGCGGGCCACAGGGGCCCACACCACATGGCCGCGTGGCCAAGGGGGGGCGCGCCGTGGTGGGGTGTGGCCGCCTCGGTCACCCCCTCATGACCCCCTTTCGACTACTTAAAGCCGCCACCAGAAACCCTAATTCGGGGACCAGAAACTCCGTTCTGGCTCCCCGCCAGGACAGGGAATTGGAGGAGATCATCGCCATCATCATCACCGACGCCTCTCCATCAACCATCCATGATTCCCCCATCCATGTGTGAGTAATCCCCGCTGTAGGCTGAAGGGGATGGTAGGGATTGGATGAGATCATTCATGTAATAGATATCGGATTGATAGGGCATGGTGTCTAGTATCCGTTGTTAGTACTTTATGTCATTGTTGCAACTTGTTATGCTTAATGCTTGACACTTAGGGTCCGAGTGCCATGATTTCAGATCTGAACATGTTATTGTATCATGAGGATAATTATTGCTTTAGATCATATCTGCAAGTTGTTTACACATATAATTGTCCGGAACCCGAGGCCCCAAAGTGACAGCAATTGGGATAACCGGAGGGGATGGCTGTGATGTGAGGATCACATGTGTTCACGAAGTGTTAATGCTTTGCTCCGGTGCTTTATTAAAAGGAGCACCTTAATTACCAGTAGTTTCCCTTGAGGCCCCGCTGCAAACGGGTTGGTAGGACAGAAGATGTTGTGCAAGTTTCTCATTGCGAGCACGTACGACTAAATACGGAACACATGCCTATGATTGATTATTACCTAGATACTTTATTATTATCTACCTGCAATTGCCCATGTCTTGACTATTATATGAATTATCTCATCCATGCAACGCCCCGTTCATCCATCCCTATGCCTACACTATTTTAATCCTGATGTCTACTACAATTACTGATGCTATCTTTATTTTATTACTGCTATTATTTCACTACTGCTACTGCTATAAAACTGTTGCTACTTATAAACTATGTCGAGCAAGTCTATTTCCAGGTGTAGCTGAACTGACAATTCATCTGTTAAGGCTTATAAATATTCTTTGGCTCTCCTTGTGTCGAATCAATAAATTTGGGTTTTACTTCCCTCGAAGACTATTGCGATCCCCTATACTTGTGGGTCATCAAGACTATTTTCGGGCGCCGTTGCCTGGGAGCATAGCTCTATTTATAAGCTCACCTGAGAGTAATATTGTTCGATGTAAATTATTCATCATGGGTAAACCTCATGATGTGAAGGTCCATATACTGCCATCCACTACAAGGAGAGGCACAACTCTGAGTACTTCTTTTGCTCTTGATTCACCGTCTGTTATGAGTCAACTTATTACACCACCACATGCACATGCTTCACGTGCTGCTACTTCTGCTGAATCTGAAAATATTTCTGATAGTTTTGATGATGCTTCTACTGTGCTTGATGAGAGTGGTTCATTAGGTCCTTTTCTAGATGCTACAATTGCTAAATCTAGACAAACTGAAAATGCTGAAACACCTAATGAAAGTCCCATTACACCTGTTAGTTCACATGAATTAAGAGATCATACTAGTTATGATTTCAAGGAAACTTATGTTGAACTTGATGATGAATTTATTGAAGAATGCAATGCTTCTAAAGATGCTAGTGCTATTAAAAATCTTCTTGCAAGATGTGCTATTAATTACAAACTGTCTCCTGATGCTAAGTTTGCTACATCTCTCATTGATATAAAAGATAAAGATAAAGATTTCTCTATGGACTTGTGATAACCCCCAAGAGAAGGGGATCACTGTAGCACCTCTCAATGTGGAAGTAGGGTATCGATCCGCAGGAGCAAGAAGGAAAAGTTATCTATTCCCTACAACTAAAGTGTCACAAGTTTTAGTTAACTATGCACTAAACAAGTTTAAAGAACAAGATGGTTGATTTAATGGATGGAAGTTTAATGTAACAAAATAAGAATGTAAAAGTGTCCCAATCCTCTTCAATGCAAGAGGACAAGACAAAGGTTTTCTCTTATAGGAACAATGGACATGGGTTCATGGGTTCACTCAATCCTCTCTCCCATCTATGGTGATTATCATGTTATACCCAACATGTATGCATATATGTCTTATGGAGAGACACCACTAGTGAACTGTGGACCCCGGTCCTTTATTCCACACTGATACAAACACCGTTTTCATCACGCTCTACAATTGTTTTCTCGTTGTTCCTTTTTGTATTCTTCATCATGTTCCACACCATACGTTTAATCCTTTGTATTCAGCAAGCTGGGGAGATTGACAAGCTTCCTGTTTCGTTTGGGCAAAGTATTTTGATTATGTTGTGTGTAGGTCCACGTTAGTAATCGTAAATAGCGCCGCTGGCACCTTTCTTAAACTCTCCCAATTCCTACAGGTACGATAAACCTTGGTAGATTAAAGGGAAACTTGCTGCTGATTAAATCGTACCTTCCTCTTGGGGTCTCCCAACGAACGTGCATTTTCAGTCATCAAGCCTTGCAGGCTAGTGGGATGGGCGCGGGTAGGGTTGAAAATGATAAGGAAACTTTCCGGCTATTTCCGTAGAAAAAGGAAATGAAGAGCCAAAAATGGTAAAGGAAACGGCATTTTGCGGAAACAAAACGGAAACGGCATATTCAAAAGTGAAAATGACAAAGGAAACGATTTAGCAGTTTCCGGCGGAAACGGAAACGAAACAGAAAATTCCGGAAATATAAATACGGAATCTTTCCGCAAAAACAATACACTCTGGATTTGAGCCACTGTCGTGGTGGTATCATGGCAGATGCCATAGGATGGCTAAGTGTGGGGCCGATGGACGCTGGAGGATCCGGGAGAGGGCTAGCGCACTAAGAAGCGCACACAGAAAAGCACACAAGCACAAGAACACACCACGATCTACCCAGGTTCGGGGCCCTCGTGAGGAGGTAACACCCCTACTCCTGCCTATCTCTCTCTGTATATCCAAGGTATCACAAGTACCAAGTGCTCCTCGAGCTGTATGTCTCAACAATGGAGAAGAGCTCAAGGATGAAGATGATACTAAGGGGGGAAATGAGTCCCAATGCATCGTCCCTCACGCAGGAGGTGGTGAGGGCCTATTTATAGGCTAAACCGAGTTACGGAAGTACCCCTCCACTAGCAACGGTCACACCACCGTACCGACACTGCAGACGCGCACGCCTGCGCGTCATGATTGTCTCTGCACAGTGGACAGGACGTGGCTTGCCCATGCCCTGTCCCATATCTCTGCTTCTAGATACAGCTGAGGTCAGCGGTGTCCTTCTCCTGCTCCCATGCGCGTCCTTGGTCAGCAGAGGTAAGCCCAGTCACCTCAGACATGCGCCGTACCGCACACCGCGCTCCCGTGCCAGACGGGAAGTGACAGCAGCGCTGACCACCGTCCGACATAAGGTGCCTCATCTTGATAACCCGACATGGATATGCCGGATTCCCTTTCCAGAATAACCTTCCCTGCACATAAGACAATACACAAGATACCGACATACATATGTCGGTCATGATGTCTCGGATCCCTTATCTCGGATCCCATATCTCGGTCAACATAACTCGACTAGGCATGTCGACCACCGTCTGTCGACCACCATACCTCGGTAACCACATGTTGGTCTTTACCAACACCATAACCCGGTCCCTCCTGGGCCCGTGTATGTCGGTTTTTTGTACTTTGGTCCACTCTTGGACATTGCTTATACCACACCATGACCCTACCCGGGGGTAGCCCCCCGACATTAGTCCCCGAAGCTGGTGCGGTCCTGCAGCCTCGGATGAAGGGCCACACCAGGTTTACAAAAACCCAACCAACTTTGCCAAAGTGCCCGACATAACTATGTCGGATCAAGTCAAATCAACAAGCATCCAATCTCCAACTCCTTCCGACATCCGCTCCTATGTCGGTTTCTCCGACACAAGAACTCAGGTGAAGGACCACGTCAAGCTTTCACAAACAACTCAACTTACACCAAATATCCGACATAACCATATCTGTCCACCTCAAACATCAGGATAAAACCTCCAACTGCTTTCGATGTCTGCCCTTATGCCGGTTTCTCCGACACAAGAAGATTCCCTCGATCTCTTCCAAGATTTGGCCACAGCACGTGGCAGGGAAACACTGCGCGATGCCTTGGTTATTGCACGCAGACAGACATGCCACTGCACGCACGCCTCCCACGTCATGCGGACCCCATGGGCTGTCAAGTCCACATAGCACTCCAGTGCTTTGACCATGGTGTGCCTCCTCGATTCCCGCGCCAGTAACCGCACGCGATCGTGCCATGGGCCGTTACCTCTTGGCAACCCACGATGTGGCCCATCGTGCGGCCGCGATTACCGCACCCTCGCAGATCGTGCACGGTTAATCCGCGCGGCCGTTACGGGGAACGTGCGCGGTAAAAATGCTAACCGCACATACCCCGCACCCATAAATAGGGGAGCGGAGCAACCCACATTGTCTTCTTCGCCGTTCTCTTCTCCTCTCGCTCCTCTGCACCATCGCCGCCGCCGCGCAGTGCGCTCCGCCACCGCACGACGCCAGACTGGAGCACCTCGCGAGCCACCGCCCACCGGAGCACCTCGCGCCGCCACCGGACACGCTCAACTCCGGCACGCCCTGCGTTTCTTCGCCTTGCAACGCCGCCGCAACTCCGGTGAGATCCTTGCCCTTAACATTGCCGATGAACACGTTCATCTTCTCCGATGAACTTGTTCATCCTCTCCGTAGATGCTCTTACATCCACTTGCTTAGATCCCTCTAGATTTTCTTCATTGCGCTTCTTACTATCCTTGCAATAGCTCCTCCGTAGATTTTCTTAGGTTTCAACTCATAGATCTTGCATTTATCTTCTATTTATCCTTCTCCGTAGATATTCTGGTTAGCTTCTTGTTTGTAGATTCTTGTTTCTCTCCGTCGCGCAGATGCTAGAAAGCTCAACCTCGGTGAACTTATGTCCTTTTTTGCAGATTCAGCCGCCGACACGGGCACCCGATTCTCACTTCCTCGCCGCACTGCAGAGATGTCGGCTAGCAATACTCCGGAGCCTGCCGACATTCCCGCCGAAGAAAGCGAGCGCGCCGGATGGGAGGGCTCGGATGTCTCCCAAGCCGAAATAGATTGGCTGGTCCGGACCAAGCGAATCCCGGCACAAGTAATATGCCGGATTCCCGGTACAGAGGCCGAGCCGAGTTTGGAATCCGGCGAGCACGTGGACTTCGTCGCGCACTTTGAGCGCGGCTTTAGACTCCCGGTGAGCCAGTTCTTCCGATCTTTCTTGGATCAGTTCCGTCTTTGTGGCACCCCGATCCAGATGATCGAGCCACCCCATATACCAGTCCCAGAAACACTGGATATATGACAACTTGATAAACAAAGGCATAACCAAATATATTCATATGGCATCGAGTTCGGACAGATACAATATTACAACACGGGGTGAGGCTCCAGCTCTTGCGCAACAGGCGCACACAACAGTATGTACATTATTTTTCTAACATCAAGCCTCTAGCGGAAGTCGTAGCGGAAACGTAGATAGTAGCGTGGCGACAGCGGGCTTTATTCCACAGGGTTCTGCCTGGAATACGGTTCCTAGTTCTCGTACAACGGGTACTCGGCGACGGGTGTAGCAGGGTCTGGCCACATGAAAAGCCAGGTGAGTACATGGAATGTACTCGCAAGACATTAGCCCAAAAACAAACAAGGTCTGCCTATATGGCATGGCATAAGTTCAGAAGGTAGCATGACATCAGTTTGGGTTTAGAAGTGTGAGTCCAAGCTAAACGGTTGGACCTAACTTACCTACTTACCTTTGTAGGGAAGTTTCGTGGTTGCTGGAATGAGATCACGTTTCTCATCCAACAACATCTAGCCTTTCAAGCCTCTAGCCAACTATGGCTGTCATTCTAGCCAACTATGGCTTTTACTCTAGCCAACTCTGGCTGTCATTTCATCCAACTCTGGCTTTAGGGTTGGGTTTCACATTCATTATTTCTCCTTATTCGACAGGACTGACTCATAGCGTGAGTTGACCCAAACAACGTCCCATAACCCAGGGACAAGGCTAGACATCCAGATTTACACTCTCGAGAGGTTGCAACTTTTATCCACACGCTGAAGTCTAGGCTTGTACCGCCGGTACCGAAGTACTAGAATCGACCATGGCGGACAGCACAAACCCATACTTCCACAGTCGTTTACTCTACCAAGACACTCCCGGTATAGCCACCGACATAATTCTATGCCTTATGCAGAAGTGAATCCGGCACGTCCCCAACCCATGAGCGACGCCTAGCTCCGGAACCTTCGCAAGACTAGCCCCGACCAACTATGGTAACCGACTAGACTTGCCAAAAAGGTGGCATCAAAGGAGGCTGATAAAATACCCGGCCATGGTCCGCCCACACAGACGACGCATGGTTGTGCTGGTTGTGTTTGGTGAGTGGCACTATGTGACTCAATCTAGTCGAGGGAGGAGATTATCTTCTTAGTTATTTTGTTTGATTATAGACATCAACATTAACAAAGTAAGACAAGGTAACCACATGATAATATCAGCAGTAAACAAGCATATCCATCTGCAGGTACCAAAGTTCAAGTATAGCAAAATAAAACATCAACCGGAAGACTACGGCGGCGAACCCGCCGACCTACGCCTTCTCGTTCGACAAAAATAAAAGAAACGTCAACCGGATGACTGTGGCAGCGATTCCGCTGGCAAGCGCCATCTCGTTCGACAAAATAAAAGAAACGTCAACCGGACGACTGTGGCAGCGATTCCGCTGGCAAGCGCCATCTCGTTCGACAAAATAAAGAAACGTCAACCGGACGACTGTGGCAGCGATTCCGCTGGCAAGCGCCATCTCGTTCGACAAAATAAAAGAAACGTCAACCCGACGACTATGGCAGCGATTCCGCTGGCAAGCGCCATCTCATTGACAAAATAAAGAAACGTCAACCAGACGACTGTGGCAGCGATTCCGCTGGCAAGCGCCATCTCGTTTGACAAAATAAAAAAAGTGTTGCGATGATCCACAGATATATATATAAGTGCGGCAATATTAAAATGCAACATGGCATATGATATGCAACAACATTCAATTTTAAACAAGCAAGCAATTTTCTAAAGTTCGACCAAGCTTGAGATTAGGTTAATGGCTTGCCTTCAGCAGAGTGGTAGGGTTCGGGTTCGACTTCAACTTCGTTGGGGAAGTTTGAATCTATTTAGAGAATGAAATTGCATTAAAAACCCTTCCTACGGCATCGAATAAACGACCAAGCAAATGAACTCCAAATGAAATACTTTTGATGTCATTAGACAGACATTTTGAAAACAAAGCTATCAAAAAAAGATTCATATTTTTTTGATAATTTTTGAGTGAGATATGGGCTTTTAAAGTTCTGCCATTTATTAAAACAGAAAATAGAAAAACCCTAAAAGTTTAAAAACCTAACCGTGGGACCCCTAGCACTGTGCACGAAACGTTATTCTCCCTGGAAAAAGAAAAGACGTACTGTTCACCGGCTGCGAGCTCTCCGGCGATGGTTTCTGGCGGCTAGGGGGCACGGGAGGCGAGGGAGAGGGTGCTGGGCGGCTCGGGGAGGCTTGGCGAAGCTCGTCGGCGTACTTGTCGATGCTGGGGAGGTCGGGGCAGCGCAGAGCTTCGTCGACAGTGGCTCCGGCGACCTGTCGATGATGGTTGCGGCGATTCCGGCCACCAATCACTCCGGCGAGAGCGCCTCGAGGCTTGCCATGATCTAAGGGGGCTGTGGGTGGGAGGAATCGATCAGGGAGCCTCTACGGTGGAGAATTCGAACAGAGCCAGTGCGGCTCGGGCGAGGTCGATTCCGGCGATGGGATGCTCTACGGGATGCGAGGCTCGAGGGAGGGCAACTGGGAGTGAGAGGGAGGTGGTGCGGTGCTCTGGGTTGCCGGGGAGGTCCTTATATGGCGAGTGGAGGAGGTGGTGGCCGTCACGGGCATGAATGCGGTGTCCCGGAGATGTGGCGGGGCGGACTCGGCGTCGTCGGTGTAGCGTCGGTGCGGCGTCGTGCGGGTGGAGCACCTGCTGGACGACGAGGTTTGCGGAGAGGGGGGAGTGGCACGGGTGGTCGTGGAGAGGCTGGCAAGCGGGGCCATGGCGGCACTGCTCGCCGTGGCTGCTGGGCGGTGCGTCGCGGCGCTGGTGGCCTCTGCGTGCGTCCTCGCGCATTTACGAGCTCGCAGAAGGAAGGAGCAGGCACGGGAAGGCAGGGGAGGGGGGACGGCATGGCGGCGACAGTGGCGTGCGGCGCGTCGCCGCGTGCTTGGAAGGCTGCGGCGGGGACGTTGCCGGCGTCGGGGAGGAGGTGGAGTGGCCTGGGGAAGGTGGAGGTGGTCGGGGAGGGTCAGGGTAGCGGCTGGGGGGGCCGTGCGCTGGCGACGAACACCTGGCGGTGCACTGGCGTGGTGATGCCAGTGGTGATCACCGCCAGGGCATGCCGACAGCGGCATTGCTCCATATCTCGCGGCTCCCTGCTCCAAATCGAGTGTGGTTTTGATCTCTGTGCGCCAAATTGCAAATGCAGCAACTTTCCTGACTAGTGTTTCCCCAAATTCTAAAGTTGGTCTATAGGAATTTTTAGAAAAACACTTCTGGTCAAAAGAGGAAATGTTGTTTTGGTGAAGCAAATGAAATGTAAAAGGGTTCATAAAATTCCCTGAGGTGTGTGTGTCCATTGTGGTTGTATCTAGGGCCTAGCCTCACAAGAAAGAAATTCTTTGACTTGCTTTTGAAAATAAAGAAGAAAAAGAGCAGAAACTAAAGTGGGGAGTTACTCCAAAATTTTGTAAACAAGGTATCCAATGTTTTTGCATATTTGGGCTATATATTGCCCAGGGGTCATCCCCTAATTTTTGCAGAATGTTAGGAAAGATATTTAGGGTACTTCCTTTGTAAAGTCACAATAAAGGAATTTTGGTAATTAAAATAAAGGAAAATATAGAAATAATATTTTTGGGTGAAATGAGCCAGCAACAAGTTTGCCAAGTGGGAGAGAATTCAAAACATAAGATCCCAAACTTGGACAAGGTTTCGTAAATGGTCGAGAATTTTTAAAAGGGTTGCCAAACCGAGGGAATTTTAATTCCAAATCACAAGAATGAGTTTTTGAAAGAAATTTTTTGAAAGGCCAAGTTTCAGGATGTTACAGTCTTCAACCCCATCACCTTCCAGCCAACGCCATCACCATGCTCTCTGCGTGCGTTTCTTTCTCCGAGGGATACCTCAGACTCTGGCCCACCGTTGAGCTTTGGGCCAAGTACTTCCAACTCCGGAAGCAGAGTGTCCCGGATCCGAAAAACAAGAACTTCCCCAAGGAGATGACCCCGTGCGGAGCCGCTACAATTATACCTCGGAGAGGTTCCATCTTTCCTCGGATTCAAGGCCTGGAGTCATGCCGGAAGTGGCAGCGCACGTTCTTCTACGTGAAGAGCCCAGACAATGTCGACCTTCTGAACCTGCTGACATTCAGCATCGGCACCCACTCTGAGCAGTTTAACTGGTCACTCAACCCGAAGGAGACGAACCTCGAGATCAACCAGATTCACTACATCATCAACCAGCTTGTGGAGGGAGGTTTAACGAGCGATGATCTCCTGAGGACCTTTATCAGCCGCCGAGTTTCCCACCTCCAATCCCGGGTTCACAAGATTTGCCACATGAGTGGCCAGTACGATCCAACTCAGACCAGCACCCACGAGCTGACCAAACCCGAGGTCAGAAGGCGCGTCAAGGCAATTGCCCGAACGACGATGACCGAGGAATGGGAATGGGGTCTAAAACCTCATGATAGAACCCGGCTTCCGGAGCAAGTAAGTAACTTGCAATTTATACCGACATACTTTTTCCTGCCGAAATAACTCTTATGTCGGCTCCATACTTGGCTCCTAAAATAACTCGGCTTTACTGCTTCTGACTTGCAGAGGTTTACTCGGCAAAAGAATGAAGATGGAGAGAACCCCTCCGCCAAATGGGGCAAAGATATACCTGCCCGGCCATCATCGAGGTAGATGACCCGGACGATGAGGATCAACTGCCGATTCCGGCTGCGGGCGCCCCTACCTCGGGTAAGCCTCGAGCCCGAGCCTCAATCCGAGATTGGTCAGATGACGATGATTGCGAAATGTTAGAGGTACTTGATGCTCGTCCCATCGCCTATGCTCACCCATTAACCTCGGCCTCAGCTAACCCGGGCAGCCCTGCTCCGAGTGCATGCCCTGCTACTACGGGCAAACAAGTTGGATCTCGCAAGCGTGCAGAGACCGGTACCCCGAATCACGGGACCTCCACATCCTAAGATCCAGCAGCACCGAAAACGAAGCGGCAGAAGAAAGGAGCGGTTAAGCCGACACGGGCCAAGAAGACACCGCCAGTTTCTCAAGGGTAAGATACTTTTGCCGACACATGCTCGTTTCGCTTTCTTCCCTTTTCCTGGGATAATCTTTCCCCGAGATAACATCTTTTCTTGCTTCAATACAGTGTTGCCCTTGAGGTTAACCAGAGGGCCTCCTCCATGCGCTCACCCCTTCCGACTGCAGCGGAACCTCGGTCAACTGGTTCCGGGGTACACGCCACCCCATCCGTCATACTGCTGCTGGCTTCTGATGCCACGCTCGGAGGAGGCCAAAGCACTCCCGAGGTCGTGGTCCTCGACCAAGATGTTGGCTCCGGTGCCCCCACCGTGGACTCCGACATTCCGCGGGCCGACACTTCGGTAGCACCGGACCCTCAGCAACCACCACCACAACAACAACAGCCGCATCAATAGCAACAACAGCAATAGCAGCAACAGCAACAGCAACAGCAGCAACAGCAACAACAGCAAAAAAAGCAGCAGCCACCGCCGAAGCCCACCACAAAGTCCTCCGAGCTAGTAACTCGGAAAACTACTCCACCGCCGGCACAGAGTCAAGTGGCCACCGGGAAACAACTTGCCAACCCGGAGAAACAAGTGGTGGTGACTACAACTCAGTCCTCGAGCCACCAGCAACTAGTTGCCCGAGTCTCCAAAGCCGGCACATCTATCTCGGAGTTCCCCCCCTGCGCACTCAAAGCGGCAACAACTTGGGCTCGGTGGAGCACTACAACATGGATTGGAACGCCGCTGATACCAGCGAGGTTTCCTCCCCTAACCCGGTTGGCTCAAGCCACGTCGCGCAGTCCATTCATGCGCTGCAGATTGCCGTTCTCAATGCCAGCAAGATTACCGAGGTAAACCTTCCTCAACTCAGTCCTTTTCTTTTTCTCAATAGAACATAGATATATTATCCCCAGTCCCCGAGATTCGGGTCGAGTGATTGAAGCTCGACCGAGTAAAGACCACTCGGCGTGAATCTTCCCAAAAATTCAACATCCAGCCCACTTCGAAAAACTTCGATATCCAGTCCCCGAGATTCGTGTCGAGTTTACTCGGCATGAATCTTCACAAATTTCCGACATGCAGTCCCCGAGACTCATGTCAAGCTTATTCGGCGTGAAATCTCACACTTTTCCGACATATTCTCTCTTTTTAGGATTGCACCAACACCCGGACCGAGGTGTTCAAGAAGCTACTCTTGGAGCACAGGAAACTCCGGAACTCCCACAAGCAGCTGCAAGAGGTGATGAAGAAACACGACGACGCGCACAACGCTGCGCTTAAAAAGAGAAAGATGAAGTGTCTCAGCTCCAGAAGGATCTTGCTCGGGTCAGGGCGAGAAGACCGACATTGAGAAGGCCGTGATGCAGAGGGAGGAAGCTGCGCAGAAGCACAAGGAAATCCTCGAGGAGACCGAGGTTCACGCTACCTCGGCACAGGAAGAATTGGATGCCCTCAAGGCAAAATGCAATATTTGGCTGGGCGAGCTCACCCGGCTTAACAAGGAGATGGACAGTAAGTTTCCTTTATCATTTCTTTTTGCTTCCATTGCTTGTACCGACATTAAATATATGCCGGTATATAACTCAATTCGGTGATAGCTTTTCTATCTTCAGATCACTTCTCCCATTCCAAGGCCGCTGCAGTCAACACTGTCCGCAGGGCACGAGCAAAAAGAGCAGAAGCTGGCCCAATCCGGAGGAATGGGATATTGAAGATCACCTGACCGCTCTGAACGCTCGCATTTCTCCTCTGAAGGCCATTGTTATCGATCTTCTTGATGCTGGCATCCGAGCTTACCGAGCCTTATGGCCAGGATCTCAGCTCCAGTTAGCATTGAAGAATTGTCCAAGTGCCTGTCGGGGGCCGAGACCAGGGTCCGAGAGTGGAGATCTTCTGCAGCTCGCGCCGGAGCTGATCAAGCCCTGACATTTGTGCTCTCTTGGTACGAGTCCATCAACCTTGATGCCGTGCGGTCCCTGCGCCAAGGCTCCAAATGGACTTCAGATCCGACACTTATCGCAAGCCGCAAGGAGGCAGCCTCCTTCATGGCCAGCTATGCTCCCACCCGACACTTCTTCCTGGTCCAGCCTACTCGGAGGATGAAGAAGATGACGAGGATGATGAAGAGGGTGAAGACGAGGAAGATGACGTCGATGAGGAGATCGAGGTCGAAGCTCCCGACACTGCCACTGCCGGAGCAACCGAGACTGCTGCTGCCGGAGCAACCGACACTGCTGCTGCCGGAGCAACCGACATTGCAAAGCCGACCGCGACCGACATTCTGAGAAGCCGGCAACCGACACCTCGGTCGAGCCTACGACCGAGACTGCTCCTGAACCTCGCACCGCTCCAACTGCTCCGAGCTCCTCCGAGGCAGCTGCCTAAACTTATCACAAACTGAACCATTAAATCCCCGGAATGCCGGGTGCAGATGTAAATATACTTTTAAGTATTTCGCAGTGCTACTCTTATCAGTGCTACTTTTATCATATTAGTTTCAACAAGACAGGCTCAATGCCGGATCACTTTGCACCAAGTCCCCGAGTTTACTTTCTTGTTTACTATACTTAGTAATCTCTGCTCTTGTCTACCATTTAGGCGTTCGACAGTCGAGTCACAAGATCAACATTATAGCATACAATACTTGTAAATTTTGAGGTAAGGTTTAGAGTCATCCGACACAAGAAAAGGAAAGAAAAACCGGGTTAGTAAACGACATATGTCGGATCTTTTTAGGACCGAGTCCCCGAGTCCATTTTCATGTTTACCATATACCATAACCTCTGCTCTTGACTGCCATTTCGGCGTTCGTCAGTCGAGTCACAAGATCACAACAAAATAGCATACATTACTTGAACTTTGAAACGAGGTCTCAAAATCATCCGACATATGAACAACACAGATAAAACCGAGATAAAACACAAGCATATAGACAAAGGCAGTCCCCGAGTTTCTTTTCGGAGTGCCACATTTTATTCAAAGGAAAACCGAGATACATACATTGCGCCCTTATGAGTAAAAGGGTCGGAGTAGAGCTACATTCCAGGGTCTTTTGGTCTCCTCTCCGGATTTGTCCATCACATTTTTCCTCGGTGCCTGCGCATCTATAAGATAGTATGAATCATTGTGCAGAGCCTTGCTCACAATGAATGGTCCCTCCCATGGAGGTGACAACTTGTGTCGGCCTGCTTTGCGTTGCACTAGCCTCAGCACCAAATCTCCCTCTCGGAATACCCGAGGGCTGATCTTCCGGCTATGATAGCGTCGGAGATTTTGCTGATATATAGCTGACCGAGATAAGGTCAGTTCTCGTGCTTCTTCGAGCAAATCAACATCATTTTCCCGAGCTTCTTTTGCCTCGGTTTCAGTGTACAGCGCCACTCTCGGCGAGTCATACTCCATGTCGGTCGGCAGGACCGCTTCTGCTCCATAGACCAGAAAAAATGGCGTATAGCCAGTTGAACGATTCGGTGTGGTCCTTAGACCCCACAATACTGCTGGTATCTCCTCTATCCAGCATCCCGGAGTTCGCAACAGTGGTTCAATCAACCGGGCTTTGATACCGGCCAATACCAACGCATTTGCTCTTTCCACTTGCCCATTTGCCTCTGGTGTGCCACCGAGGCTATGTCCAACCGAATTCTTTTTTCCGCACAGAACCGAGCAAACTCTCCCACAGCAAAGTTTGTGCCATTATCCGAGATAATGCTATGGGGGTAACCATATCTCAAAATGATGTCCTTCAAAAAGGACACAGCTGTGTGACCATCACACTTCCTGATTGGCTTCACCTCGATCCATTTGGTGAACTTGTCCACCATCACCAGCATATGAGTCATGTTACCTCGGGCTGGCCTGAACTCTCCCACCATATCCAGACACCAAACTGCAAAGGGCCAAGTGATTGGAATTGTCTTGAGTGCCGAAGCTGGCAGGTGTCTTCTTAGCAAATCTCTGACATCCCTCACACTTTCGGACGATATCTTCTGCCTGATTCAAAGCACTGGGCCAATAAAACCATGCCGGAATACTTTAGCCACCAAGGCTCTTGATGAAGCATGATGACCACACTCTCCCTGATGAATCTCCAGGAGCATCTCTTGCCCTTCCTGCGGCTCGACACAGCGCTGCAGTACCTCGGTCACACTTCTCTTGTATAACTCCTGGTTGATGATGGTGTATGCCTTGGATCTTCTTTGCACTTGCCTGGCCTCAACTTCATTACTTGGCAAACTCCCGTCCATCATATACGCCATTATTGGTTGTGCCCACTCCGGCACAGGACGCACAGGAAAGACCGGATCATCCACCTCCATGAGATCAACCGACATTGCTTCTTCCGAGATTGAGTAACCAGTCCCCGAGTTCTGCCAAGCAGTCCCCGGGTTTTCCCAAATACACCGACATCGACGTCCATGGGAACAGCACCAGACTCCGGTTTCGCCGGGATAAAGATTGACTCGGACTCGGGCGATGGTTTGATTGATGGCTTCCTCAAATGCTCCAAGGCTATGCCGGGTGGATTGGATCCCGAGATGAACCTAGCTTGGACAGTACATCGGCGGCTTCATTTTCAGCCCGAGGTATATGCGTGAGCTCGCAACCTTCAAAGAACCCGAGATCTTCTGGACATGAAACCGATATAACGCCATGTTGGCGTCTAAAGCATCCCAATTTCCCGAGACTTGCTGCACCACCAGATCCGAGTCTCCGAAGCATTCTATCCGGCGAATACCAATTTCCTTGGCCACATTGAGCCCATGAACAAGTGCCTCATACTCGGCCACATTGTTAGATGCCGCAAAATGAATCTGCAACACATATCTCAGTTGATCCTGCTTAGGCGAGGTAAGGACTACCCCGGCACCTAAACCAATTTTCGTCCTGGAACCATCAAAGTGCATTCTCCAGTAATTGGAGTCAGGCAATGGTGGCTCATATTGCATTTCAGCCCAATCCACCAAGAAATCCGGCAGTGCCTGAGACTTAATGGCATCTCTTCTTTCATAGTGAGGAGTGTAAGGGGACACCTCGATGGCCCACTTGGCTACTCGGCCAGTTGCATCTTTACACCCAATGATCTCCGAGATAGGAGCCTCACATACCACGTGATTGAATGCTCTTGGAAGTAATGTTTCAACTTCTTAGCAGCCAGATAGACACCATATGTCATCTTCTGGTAGTGAGGATAGTTCTGCTTGGATAACGAGATCACCTCGCTCAGGTAATATACCGGCCTTTGCACAGTTTTGCCATCTTCTTCTCGCTCCACTACTAATACGACACTCACAACCCGGTTTGTGGCTGCAATGTAGAGCAACATCGGCTCTTTGGGTAATGGTGAGGCCAGTATCGGCGCAGTTGCCAGCATCTTTTTTAGCTCGGTGAACGCCGCATCTGCTTGCGGGGTCCACACGAAGTGGGTGGTTTTCTTCATGAGCTGATACAAAGGCAATGCCTTTTCTCCCAACCTGCTAACAAACCGACTTAAGGATGCCAAACATCCAGTGAATTTCTGCACGTCCTTGAGACATGTCGGTAACCTCATGCTTTCAATAGCACGGATTTTTTCGGGTTCACCTCGATACCTCGGCTCGACACGAGGAAACCGAGTAACTTGCCTGCCGGCACACCAAATGTACATTTGTCCGGTTAAGTTTTATCCGGAATTTCCTTAGATTCGCAAATGTTTCTCTGAATCATCAATCAGAGTGGATTTCTCCTTAGATTTGATGACGATGTCATCGACATACACCTGCACATTTTTTCCTATTTGATCATGCAAGCATTTTTGCATACATCTCTGGTAAGTAGCACCAGCATTTCTCAAACCAAATGTCATGACATGGTAGCAATAAGCCCCGTACGGAGTAATGAAAGCAGTTTTCATTTGATCAGCAGGGTTCCTCTCTCCCATCTATGGTGATTATCATGTTATACCCAACATGTATGCATATCTGTCTTATGGAGAGACACCACTAGTGAACTGTGGACACCGGTCCTTTATTCCACACTGATACAAACACCGTTTTCACCACGCTCTACAATTGTTTTCTCGCTGTTCCTTTTTGTATTCTTCATCATCTTCCACAACATACGTTTAATCCTTTGTATTCAGCAAGCTGGGGAGATTGACAAGCTTCATGTTTCGTTGGGGCAAAGTATTTTGATTATGTTGTGTGTAGGTCCACGTTAGTAATTGTAAATAGCGCCGCTGACACCTTTCTTAAACTCTCCCAATTCCTACTGGTACGATAAACCTTGGTAGATTAAAGGGAAAACTTGCTGCTGACTAAATCGTACCTTCCTCTTGGGGTCTCCCAACGAACGTGCGTTTTCAGTCATCAAGCCTTGCAGGCTAGTGGGATGGGCGCGGTAGGGTTGAAAATGATAAGGAAACTTTCCAGCTGTTTCCGTAGAAAAAGCAAATGAAGAGCCAAAAATGGTAAAGGAAACGGCATTTTGCGGAAACAAAACGGAAACGGCATATTCAAAAGTGAAAATGACAAAGGAAACGATTTAGCAGTTTCCGGCGGAAACGGAAACGAAACGGAAAATTCCGGAAATATAAATACGGAATCTTTCCGCAAAAACAATACACTCTGGATTTGAGCCACCCACAACCCAAGTGCAAACTGAGGACTGCCTATATCGCTAGTTAGGTCCATTAGTTAATACTGAACCCTAACTAATCTAGGTACATACATGCAGCGTGCGATCACAAGCCCAAAACACAGCCTCGACAATCGCTTGGAGGATAGCCGCCTCGACTCCTTGATCCCCCGACGACTCCTCCGTGCCCAGCGCACTGCTCCGTTTCACGCCTTCTCTTTCGAGCGGTGGACAATTCTTGTCATGTTAGCTACTTATATTTATATTTTGTGAGTATGCACCAACATATTATACTGCTATTGTATTCCGACAAATATCTGCTTTCGTATCGTATCCGTTCCATATCCTTTCCCTATTCATTTCCAGCAATTTCCGATTCCGTATTCATTTCGGGGTTTCCGATTTCGTTTCCGATTCCGGCAAGACGAAAGGAAACAAAAACGATAATTCATGTTTCCTTCCGTTTCCGTTCCGTTTTCAACCCTAGGCGCGGGGAGCAGCATCGGGTCGGGATCAAGTAGGTGGGAGCCGGCGAGGCTGCCCGAGCACGCGGTGGGGGAGGTGAGCGTCAAGAACTCTATCTTTCGTGTTTTTTAATTTATATATGGACCTGGCTACACGGTGCGCGGGCATGATTTCGCCTTACGCAGTGCCCCTCCTCAAAACGGAAAGAAGCCCGCAACCAGTCCCGCATTTTCCGAAAATAGAAAGGTCCTGCCAGGCTATCCCCCGCCGCCCCACGTTCACACTTCATAGTCCCTCTCTCTCCATCCAACGCTGAAAGGGCATGGCGCCCCATGTGTTGTTTTGGTAATTAATGACAGTCCCTATGGACTAATGGTTGCATTGAGTTATTCTTGTAGTGTTTGTCCATAGGCAAATGCTTGAACTCCATATGTTGGATTCAAGGTTGATGCCATAAGTATATTGATATAATGAAGTACTTGTCATCAAGATCATCGAGTTGAGCATATTGCAAGTATGTCTTGAAGAAAAGAATTATGTGATCATTCATGGTTATCTTCAAGACATCATCTATTGAAAAGAGAAGAAAAGATACAAGCGCAAGTTCAAGAGGAGCATCTCGAAGAAATCCTAGGCTTGAAGCTTGCCACCCATTTAGAGATAATGTTCATGTGAAGATATGCCTAAGAGAGGCTCTCCCATAGTGGAGCATGGGGAGCAATGTTTGGGTCTTCACCAAGCGAAGCGAAATCAAGAAAGGTGGTCCACTTGAAGAGATCAAGATCGACATCATCTAGCTCAAGTGGAATGCGCAAGGCAAAGGTATGATAGAGTTTCTATTTTACCAGTCTCATGGTACTAGTTGGGAGACCGGGTTATAGGATAGATACCGTACTATCAAGAGGGGCTCTCGATTGAGCTTTAGCGTATCAGTTGGAGAGAGCTCAAACCTTTGCATACTTGCCTTCATCATCTTTCTTGGTTCTTATTTGGATTTTCTCCTTGTTGGGTTTTAGTGCTTGTTGTGATCTTCATGACAAGCCCAAGTTCTCCGAAAACGGATTTCGTATGGAAAACTTGTTGCGTTTTCAGGTTGGAAATATTATCGGTCCACCTTCGAGATAGGGTCCACACCTTCCCATGTGTGGTATCCCCTCTATATTTGTGACCCTTAATATTTCCAACCTCGTTGGTTTCATCTCGTTTGGAGCTTCCTTGCAAAAGTTATTGCGGTTCTCTTTTTCTGGTTCTGCAGTTTCTTCTTAGGCCGGTAGTACCGACCCTCGTCCGGTACTACCGGGTGCCCCACTTGCGGAACTACCGCGGGCAGTACCGGGCCCTGTACCGCATCTCCGGATGGCTCTCTGCCTCTCGAAGTTTTAACCCGGTAGTTGCCCCGGTAGTGGCGCAGTACTACCAGGTGGGGAGCACTACCGGGCCAGGTGGTCCGGTACTACCGTTGCGCGCCGAGTCAGGGAGCGCTGACTGACCTTCGTTCTTCCTCGAGTCAACGCGGCTCGGTACTACCGGGATCGGCCCGGTACTACCGCTGCGGCCTTTTTCGTCTGCAACGGGCAGATTTTTGAGAGGACCTTTTTAAGGGGGTTTCTTCCCCAACGGTTCTCTCACCCCTTGAGCTAGCTTTTCCCCTCTCTCCTCCATTGTTGACCTTTGGAAAAGCTTGCCTTCCTCTCAATCCCTCCCATGATTCTTGCATATCTTTGAGAGAATTTGAGAGGAGATCAAGATCTACATATTCATCCAATCCATTCCTCCTCTAAGTGAGGGGAACCTAGTAGATCGTGATCTTGAAGTTCCATTTGTTGAGTTCTTCCTTGTTCTTCCTCTCTTCTCCCCTCACAAGCATTAGTTGCTTTTGGTGGGATTTGAGAGTGAAGGATTTGACCACTTCTAGTGGTCTTGCCTTCTTGCATCGGTTGCATCGGTTTGAGTTCTCCACGGTGATACGTGGAAATTGAAGTTGAGAAGCTTGTTACTCTTGGGTACTTGGGGTGCCCTAGAGCTTGTCCTCTTGGGTACCTGAGGTGCCCTAGACGGTCCTTGTTGATCTCGGAGTTTTGGTGGCTCGCGGGATAGTTGGGAGCCTCCAATTAAGTTGTGGAGTCGCGCCCCAACCTTGTGATTCTTGTGGCTTTGGGAGCCGCGGGAATTCGGTGAGAGTCTCCAATTAAGTTGTGGAGTGTGCCTCATTCTTGTACGGGTTCGGTGACCACCCTCAAGTGTCCCATAGTGGTTCGTGGCACTCCGCATTGGTGGAGGCACGAAGGAGATTACGGTGTGCCATTTGACGGCTATTCGGGGTTCACTTTGTGACTCCGCACCGCTCCAACGGAGACGTAGCTTCCATTGGAAAGTGGACTTCAGGTTAAATCATCGTCTCCAAGTGCCTCGGTATTTCTATACCCGAGCTTCTTACTTATGCTATTTACCTTGTGATAGCCATCGAACTTGAAGTAATATATCTTGCTATCACATATTTGCTCATCTTGTTTAGCTTAAGTTGTTGGTGCACATAGGTTAACCTAGCTTGTTTAGGTTTCGTGCTTGATAAATTAAACGTTAGTTTTATTCCGCATTTATTCAAGCCTAAACCGTAAAAAAATTTAATCACCTATTCACCCCCCTCTAGGCGACATCCGTGTCATTTCAAACGCGCAGGGAGTTGGCGTGCCGCACTACTTTGTCGTCACCTGAAGACACCACATGCGTACCCCACAAGGCCACAACCTAGTTTAATTCGTGCACCTTCTGCTTCCCCACTCCGCGCAAGTTTATGAACGAAAAAATAATGATTTTTAATCTTGCAAAAAAGACACCCGTAGTTGAACTCGGTAAACCTCAAGAAAAAAACACATGTAGATGCATTTACTTTCTACTATTTATTTTCCTATATAATACAGCTTGAAGCCTTCCATCATTCTTGAAGTAAAATTAGAAATAGAACTTACGTTCAATTAAAACGGTTACATCCAGTATAGCTACTCTAGATTTAAGGAGTTAAAGGACTTACATCCAGAAACATAATTAATTTAGAAGTTTCACAAAAAAAAAAATCTTACATCGAAAGTTATATATATAGTGAGCAGAATTGCTTTAGAAAGCTTCATAAAAAAATACATACAGGATCAAAATTATTTAGAAGTTTCATAAAAAAAGAGACAATGTTTCATAAAAGAATCTGGTTATGACAATATAGACTTGAACCAAAATTACATCCCTCCCCCGTAAAAAAATTACATCTATGACACATAGAAAACTTCATCAGGTTTGTATGAATCGAACCGTTCTACTTCAAAATATGAAAAAATACATCTTATAGCAAAAAGTTACATCCGGGCAGCACAACTGTCCTATAAGATTTGTGTGAACATCATTAATACAAAAACTACTAGTTGGATGTCAAAATGAGACCAAAGTTACATCCACTGTCAAAAAGTTACATCTCGGGTAGCATAACTGTTTAGAAAGTTTTGTGTGAACATCATTAGTTGAAAAACTACTACTAGTGTTACACCTTGGATGTAAAAGTGAGACAAAAATTACATCCAGGGAGCACAATTGTTCTAAAAGTTATGCGTGAACATCATTAATACAAAATCATCATGAAAAGGGGAGAAAAAATAGCAACTACTAGTACATTGCTAGACGCATGTACCTACTCTACTCACATTAAAAAAATCTACATCGCCACTTCGGTATGCAGTGGATCAATTGGTGATGCAGCAAATAATGATACATCATTAGCAAACCCCGATGCATCAGTAGAAAGAAAAAAGCAGCGCACTCCCACTTGCAGTACAAATTGTGTATACAGAAAATAGGACCAGGCTTATGAACGCTAGCTAAGTTGCATCAGAAGTATGAGCGAACCCCAAAAATCAAAACTCAGTATCCAGCACTTCATCAGGGGGTGAGATCGAGGCTGAGACATGCCTGCTGACCCGTATGGTGCGGTTGTTGCCCCAATCCACGAGATCGAGCTCATCCTCCTCTCCGCCGGAGCTCATCGCGAACGAGCGTCGCCGCTGTGGGTTCCTCTCCACCGCCAACTCCATGGCCGCGGCCCTTCGTCTCGGGAGCGCCGGCGACGTGCGATCCACACCATCATCCTCCGATTCTTCCTCTACCGGCGATCCCCTCCATGGGGTCAGTGCACTCGAGCGCGCGGGAGCGATGGCGCGGCGTGGAGGCGGGAGGCGCTCGAGTAGGAGAGGAGCGCGACGCGGCGACGTTCGAGGGAGTGGCGGCGGTGAGCTCGGCTCGGATGGCTCCCGCATGCGCGTGGGGAAAGGAGGTCGGCCTGGCGGCGGGCCGGCGAGATGGCCGGAGCGCGTGGCGTCTGGGGTGAGGAATGCGAGTTCGTCGGTGTGGGGATGGGGATGGGGACGGGGTGAACGAGAGGATAAGGAAAGCCTTTATCACGCGCGTGACGTTGGGGGTGAGGAAATCCTGAGCTGAGCCGCACGATCGCGATCCGACGCGTTGGAGACGTGAGCACTCTCTACCGACAGAATCGAGCTGAGCCGCACGATCGCGATCCGACGCGTTGGAGACGTGAGCACTCTCTACCGACAGAATCGAGCGCGCGCACGTAATAGATTTTGCGTTTATATATACGAAGTACAATAAGTGAAATTTTATGGGATCACTTCTCTTTTCTACTACTTTGTGCTAGCACCAGAGTACCGACGCCATAGTCCAGAGCAGCCCCGAACGGCCAAACCCCAAAGCCGCAAACCCCGAAATGGCCGCCACCGACGGCGCGAAGCTCTCCGTCTCCGGCCAGGCCTTCGCGGCGCTCCTCGATTGCTGCGGGACCTCCCTCGGCGACTGCGATGGGCTACTCTTCGGCCGCGCCGCCCGGCCCCCGGCCCCTCCCCCATCCTTCTCCGACGACGACGACCCCCCACCTCCTCCGCCCCAACCCTATCCATCTCCATCACCGGCCACGCTTCGCTAGCCCAGCCCTCCTCCCTCTCCGGCGCCCTCGGCCGGTTCCAGCCTTACACCCCCGCCCGTCTGGGCCGGGCCACCGTCGGCTTCTTCTCCTGCCGCCGCAGCGCGACGCTCCGCCCCTCCATGCGCGAGGCGGCCGTCGCCCGCTCCCTCGCCAAATCCCTTGCCCTCACTCACCCCATCGTGTTCCTCATCTTGGCCCCCTCCGCCTCCTCCAATCTCTCCGTCCACACGTTCGACTACCGCGCGTTCCTCCTCGTTGAACCCCGTCTCGTCCCCGCCTCCCTCCAGGTCGTCAACGTGGGTCCTGGCTTTTGGGGCCAGTACCACACCTTCGCCGCGGAGTCGCCAATGCCGTGGATGCCTCGGCCCCCGGCATCGCGTTACGGCCTCGGAGAGGAGAAGGCGATGGATGGGATGACGGTGGGATTCGGGCCGGAGAGGTTACAGACGATGCTGACCTCCGCCACTGGACACGCAACCGAGGTGGATGAGCTGTACACTGGGATGATAAGGAAGCTGCAGGGGCTTGCTCGGGAGGTGGAGGACACCAGTCGGCGCGCGCGCCATCAGGTGGTAGTTGGCTTACTTGTTGTGTTTCTGTTGAATTAATGTGTTTTTGCGTTCCTGGAGAAATGCATTGCTTGTGCGTCAGTCGTTGCTGTTGTGAAACGACTTGTTGCAAGGGTATTATGCACATATTTGGAAGATCCGGAATAGGATGAATTATTTGGCATTTTAGTGGCATTGAGGAGAGAACTTATGTTTCATTATCGAGATTGGACTTCACTTTGAAGGTCAACATAGATTTGTGGTATGAAATGGTTGCAAGATAGAGAGGTTAACTGGTTTCCATAGGACTAATAACAACCTCCTTCTGCATTGTCTACTTTCGCGTGTGTACTCTAATTCAGAACTTATTCAGTTAAGTGGCTATAAATTGTGTGAACAATCAACAATGTAGCATTTGTTTGTTTGTTAGAAGTACGCGGATATGTATGCTTGCATTGCATATGTTACATGGATATGCCATAGAATGTCGGTTCATCTTATGGCAGCATTTATAAATTTTGCTAGTCTTTTTAATCTGCAATGTCTTTGCTCTCTTCAACAAAAGTTGCAATTTGGCCAGCATTGGTCAGTATCTCATGAGGTGGCTAACTGAAAGTGTGTGGAGTTGGACCTCTTACCTGTGGCTAAGTGAGTTGGGAATAGTAGATAATATGACATTCTAAAGATATCATGTTCGTGTTAGGCCATCACCAACGCAGCGCTTGGAAGGGGCGCTAGGAGATAAAATCCCTGCCGTTATGCCTGTGTGCGCTCCTATCCTGTTCTCTGGGTTAGCGTCGCTGCTTCAAGTAGAGGCTGATGCCTGAGCGACGCCTATAGCTATTCGTGCGGTTGGTGGGTTGATGCTTGGTTGGCCCTTACCTTAATTTGATGATTCAAAAACTATGTCGACGTTTTGCTTCATAAATCTGACAATTGAAGCTAACAAAAGTCAAAATAGAGTCGTAGTTTACTTTTGCTGGATGATTATGGTGCTAGAAACGGAAAGTATCATGTAGCTGAGTTTAAGGTACTTGGTAACATTTTGAGTAGTTACATGTAGAAGCTATGCTATTTTTGGATCAAGGTGTTGACCTGTAGGAACTAGGAAGCATTGTGCAATTTACAGTTCAAAAGTAAACTGAGGTGTGATCTTGGACTTAAAGTAGTGCCATTTGTTGGTTGTTAATTGAAATAGATACACATTCTTGATGTTGTTGATCTTGGCTAGTGAATTGGTTCACATGCGTGCCTGTTTAGAACTTCAAAGTGTGAATGAGTTGTAAAAATCACTACCATGTAGTTTGTGTGTGAAAGGGAGCTTCAGGACATGAATTAGAATGAAGTAGCGAACTGCGGACGTTTTTTGTCGGATACTTCAGGGAATGCATGCGGCGTGACAGGCTGCATGGATTGTGTGGTGTGGAGGCGGTCGTGCCGTATGACTGCTCAATATCATTCCTGATACTTCAGTGATGCTGGACCAGATATAGTTGTATTTTACACGTACTGGAACAACTTTAATACTGGTATTATTCTTATGATCTTATCATTTCTCTGTTTGCTGTCTCAACTACTACCTCCGATCCGAATAAATTGTCGTGGAATCTACACTACGAACGTACAAATTCCTACAGACCTCACAACACTAATTATGGATCAGAGAGAGTAGTTCATTTCTTGATCACGAGTTTGCAAAAAATTATATTCAGATATGGTACTGCTATGAAAACTAACTATTTAGTTTACCATGTCTGTGCTGATGTTGTTTTGCAGGAAGTTAAGAATTTAGTGCCAAGGAAGAAGATTGCGGGGTTGAAATAAGGGCAGAAATCTTGTTCTCAGCAAGGTACAGCTGATTTGCCCATTACTTTTTGTTTGATATGTGTAATGTTTATTCTGAATCGTTCTGCTGTTTGGCTACTCGTATGTTTTGCCCTCTCACTTGTCGTGTTCACATTTCTTCACTGTTAGTTGAATTCGAATCATTTTACAGCGTGGTGGTGTATCCTTACTAAGATTTTATTTGGATACTGCACGCTCCCATTTCTTTAAGCTGGTTATGACTTTTTGTTCATCTTGTTTGGCAGCTGTGTACAGGCTTTGTAAGAGAGGTCGCAAGCTTTGAAGCCAGGATCCTGGAGCCATCTTGAGTTGATGAAGTGCCTGCCTATCTCTTCCTCCTTTTGACTGAATCCTTTCCGGACCTCCACCATCGTATGTTTGTTCTTGTGAACAGTAAGATTCAGGGGGTCAAAGATGCAGAAACCAAGATGGTATAAAAAACTGTGAGACCCGTTTTTTGGCATCCAAATATTAGACATGTCATCATTTTGCAACTGCCGTTCTAATGGCTGAATACACTGGTGTTCGATGTGATGCAGTTAAGCAAAGTTCAGTTTAGAATTGCGTAACTGATACTTTAGTGTGACAATGAAGTTGTAGCCATGTGCGCTGTGATTTCACGCTCGCCGAATCAACGCTCTTCGAGTTGCCATGGGCTTAAAGTAGCAAATGGTGTTCGTCTTTAATATCGATTGTTTTGGGTATTCGTGTGCTATTTTGCTTATCGAATCGTTTAAAATATGAGGATTTATCTCTACGCTCCATATCTCTATGAAAGAAACTTGGCTGATGTGACAGTTTCGTTTATAAAGATGATGGTTCACTTCCATGTGATTGCTTGGCTTAAAGTGGTAATTCAATAAAAAAGGAAATGAAGAAAAAACAAACACGATCGAACAGATTCTCTCGCTTGGAAAATGGAAACTTCCCTTCTTGATGGGCCCGCTTGCCAGAGACCCAACTTTTTTTTTGAGAAACACAGTTCAAACACAAACTCACATACACGCGCACACATTCACCCATATGAACGCACGCACAGCCTACTCATACGAGCACATCTGAAATACTGAGCCGGCAGATCGAGTCTTGAGATTGACGAAGTCACCACGGACGCCTCACTGTCGACGGGAACGTCGCCTCCCACATGTCAAACCTGGGGTTTGAACTCTGGTGGGCTGAGGATACAACCACCCTACTAACCATCCAACCACAGGTTGGTTAGACGCAACTTATAAGCCTTAGTATCTAGGGAATACCCCACATTTCCAAGGACTAAACTATAAACAAGCCCAAGTAATCTCCACCGTCCCTTTCTCCACCCAGTCTCCTCCCTCTTTCGGTCCTGGAAAGAATCCTTCCACGGTTCCCCACCGGTCGCCCGCCCCGCCGCGCAGCAGCACCCACCCCCATCCCCATGGCGCGGCGATCCGCCCCCCTCCTCCGCCGCCTCGTCTCCTCCTCCTCCACGCCCCCGATCCCCGGTCATGGCGCCGGCGCGCGCCGCACCGTGACCTACATGCCCCGCCCGGGCGACGGCACCCCGCGCCCCGTCACGCTCATCCCTGGCGACGGCATCGGTCCCCTCGTCACCGGCGCCGTGCAGCAGGTCATGGAGGCCATGCACGCGCCGCTCTACTTCGAGTCCTACGACGTCCACGGCAACATGCCCGCGGTCCCGCCCGCCGTCATCGACTCCATCCGCCGCAACAAGGTCTGCCTCAAGGGCGGGCTCGCCACCCCCGTCGGCGGCGGGGTCTCCTCCCTCAACATGCAGCTCCGCAAGGAGCTCGACCTCTACGCCTCGCTCGTCAACTGCGCCAACGTCCCGGGCCTCCCCACCAGGCACAAGAACGTCGACATCGTCGTCATCAGGGAGAACACCGAGGGCGAGTACTCGGGCCTCGAGCATGAGGTCGTCCCAGGGGTCGTCGAGAGCCTCAAGGTATGCCTAATCGCCCCCCTCTCTCCCTGTTGTTTAGAAGAGGATCGACTCCAGTCCTTCACCAGCGCACTGATTGACGTCTGATTTGATTTTTGAGAGGGCACTGTTGCTGGTACATTGTATACAAAATTGGTGGATTTTGCAGATCGTTGTTAGTCCATGGTTGAGAGGACAGTTTCTTACTGCAAAGTTGCCATTATTAGAGTAGTACATCACATGATTTATCCCTTACAGAGTGATGCCGGAAACTTGTTTACTGGATATATGTAAAATTGAGTTATCTGAATTTGTTAACATGATAAGATACACCTGACCACTATTCCGTGTTTGTGAGGAGAGTTTCCTACTGCAAAGTTGCCACTATTCCATGTTTGTGAGGAGAGTTTACTACTGCAAAGTTGCCACTATTTGAGTACAACACATGATTTGTCTCTGACAAAATGATGCTTAGGTTGATATATGTGAAATTGAGTTATCTGAATTTGTTAACATGATAAGATGCTTTATGAACTTTTTGCGATAGTATATATAATCATTGCCGACATTCGCAGTCCCATTATGGATGAGATGATGCCATTTCATGGAAAAAATGGGCAATGTTTCCCGTGTGCTTTGATTGCCAAATCTTGGGGTGTAGCTTAGCAGGTTTTTTAATATGTAGAAACCAGTTAAAGTCAATTCATGGTCGGTGTTTGCCAGATAAATACTGTAGTATTACTATGGATTTCAGTAAGTTCCTCGTTTATTGAGAACTTAGCATATTGTGTTAGTATGCGTGTTTTCCTGGTAAAAGCTTTGATACCACTAACTATGAATTTGAGTAAGTTAGAATATTATTCTGATATTATGAATTTGCGATTGACACGGCTCAGTTTTATTCATTCATGAATTGTACCATCAGTACCAAACACTATAGACCTTCTGTAGAATCTACTGTTGTTAATATTTAGCCAGACCGTGATACAACGTGCCATGACGCATGGCGATGCTATCATGGATTTATGGTGTGTTTATTCTAGCCAATACTGATAGCCAATAGGTTCTGCTGTCTCCAGATAAATCGATGGGTGAAATTATTATCTATTGACCTGTAGATTTGCTTGAGTATATCATTTGAACAATAGATGAAAATGTGTTGTCTATTTTCAGAATATTCAGTGTATGTGTGCTTATTTTCTTGCATTTTGTTTTCTTGTAAGTCTAAGCGGTCCTGTCTTATGTGTCTTGATGTACTATATGAGTTTATTCAAGAAACTATTAATGGAGAATTTACTAGCTGGTGCTTTGCTTTTCAGTTTCTCCTCTCGATTTTTTCCTTGTTACTGCTACTGATTGGGTTTTTTAGGTGATCACGAAGTTTTGCTCCGAGAGGATTGCCAAATATGCTTTCGAGTATGCTTATCTTAACAACCGAAAGAAAGTCACAGCAGTGCATAAAGCAAACATCATGAAGCTTGCTGATGGTTTGTTCTTGGAGTCTTGCCGTGAGATTGCCGCAAAATATCCTAGCATTGAGTACAATGAAATCATTGTTGACAATTGCTGTATGCAACTTGTTTCAAGGCCTGAACAATTTGATGTTATGGTATGCATTTAATCATCCTGTTATTCCCTAATGTTCCTTTTAAGTATGCCATTCCTTGGAGTTACCTGCAGATTTCCTAATTTGCATCTTTTGATTCTTCTGGTAGGTTACGCCTAATCTTTACGGCAATTTGGTTGCTAACACAGCTGCAGGTCTTGTTGGAGGAACAGGTGTCATGCCTGGAGGTAAGAATTTATTCTGTACTTTGTTTCTGTGGTCAATTCTTCATACAGATAATGAACATGCCAACACTTTCTTCCTGGAATTTACGAATATTTTGCTGGTCGCTGATTAACATACTTGGTGCTACTTAAGTGATGTTTTTAGCCAACAGAAGTTTGAGGTCTTTGATCTATGTATGTTGCATTACGATTGCAGGTAATGTGGGTCAGGACCATGCCATCTTCGAGCAAGGTGCTTCTGCAGGAAATGTGGGAAATGACAATCTTGTGGAGCAGCAGAGGGCAAACCCAGTCGCCCTGCTTCTGTCGTCTGCCATGATGCTGAGGCATTTGCAGTTCCCATCGTTTGCTGACCGGCTGGAAACTGCAGTGAAGCGTGTGGTTGAGGAAGGCAAATACAGAACAAAGGATCTGGGCGGCGACAGCACCACCCAGGAAGTTACCGATGCAGTGATTGCTAGTCTGTCTTAGATACCTGATGCAGGCCTGAAGAAATTCTTTTTGCGGGACTGGTTTACAAGTCCCGAAGTCAGAGCGTTATTTTTCCCGTACAGCATTAGATCGTCATTCTGTTTCACAAATAATTGATGAACCCACGAGGATTATTCTTGTCGCGGTACTTTGTAGCAGGGTAAACACCTCACATTGCGGGGGTGAATCAACATGCATCGAAAGTTTATTATCAGTTCTGGTTCATGGTTATTCACCACTTCGTGGAAACCTGAATCTGTTATTCTTTATTATCACCTGAGACTTTGCATTGTTATCTAACGTGGCGCTTTATTTTGCCATGTACTTCAACGCAGAGTTCGCGGTTCCCAGAACTTTCTTGCCTCTTAGAGCATGTCGAGTCTGAAACAAAAGGAAATTGTGCGCATTTAAGGCTGCATTTTTACACCAATAGCCTCTTTTCCCAATGATCTTACTTTTGTACAAATCATGACCACTTGAATAATGGAACTCGAATCCAAATTCTTTGTTTCATTCGACGGATGACGGAAAACCCAGAGCTAGTATTCACATCATGACTTGTTTCTCAACGATTTTTTTTTAACTGAACATGTAAATGAAAGAGAATAAATCAACAAATCAACAAACGTTGTATTAGCCCTGGAGTATTTTGAAACAAAGTAAGTCTCGATTTTTTTTTCAATAAAACCGGAGAATCTAACAGGAGTATTAGCAAGCTTAACGCTTTTACCCGAGACCGAGCATTAGCTCGAGTGGCTGGGGTAGCTGGTGAGCACCCAGCCTGCCAGAGTTCGATTCCTACGGGAAGCGAATTTCTGTGCGTCTCACGCCAGCAACACTGTTCATATGTGGCACTGTAGCAACACTGTTCATCAAACAGTGCAATAAATCGCAGGCGCCTCTCTTCGTCCACGTGTCACAGGCGAGGTCGACGTGCCCGTCGATCCCGGAGCGCTGGTCTTCGGATAGGTCTCTCAGGACGTAGTAGGGGTATAGGTTGTAGGTCTAGTTTAGACATATAGGTGGGGTGTGCGTGTGGTGTGTGTGCGTGTGGTGTGAGTGCCTGTATGTCCGATCAGATACTACAACTTGTATTCTCAGGTGAGGCTAAAAAAAAACGGTTTTACCCAAACACGGTAGAAGCTGCCCACGATTGATAAGACAAAAAAAATAAAATTGGCAACAATAGGCAGAAGTGGCCTGATGCAGACAAGCCCTCGCGGCTGCGTCAGATGGAAGCGAATCCGGTCTGGTGGGCTTAGAAATTCTGCATCACCTCCCCCTTCCCGGCTCCACTGTTGCCGTCTCCGAGTCCCGCGCCGCCGCCCGCCTAACCCTCTCTTCGCCAGCGCCGCCGGAGAGAAGGTGCCGGTGCGGGCCTCCTCCGCCGAAGCCGCGCCACATCCAAGGCGAGGAACTCTTCCCGTGGAGGTCCGACGCCGCACAATCGTCCTCTCCGCCTCGACGCCGCCCTCTCCGCTCAGCTCCGCCTCCGCCGCCGCTAGGTATGTGTTCACTCCCCCCACCTCCCCAACTTTTCTTGCTTTCATGTACGTTCCATTGCACGATTTCTGTTATAAACCCTAGGTTTGTTATGGAGGTTGATTAAGGATGCAGAGGGGACATGTAACCTTGTGAGATTCATTGTGAGATGTGACATTATATTGTGAAGTGTGATGGTCTTTGTGAGAGGTTGTAGATGAACCCATGTTAGAGAATGCGGTTTATCTATCCATCTTGGGGGTTGATTAATAATTCATGCTCGTGTCCATGTGCTATATTATAGTCAAGCTGTTGTTGGATTAGTTGATTCAGTTTCGTGTTAAGTGGACAGATATCTATATCCATATTTTGTGTTAAGTCTAGAGATCGGATGCACTTTTCTTTAAAAGCGAAGAAAAATAGAGAGGTCTCTGTCCCTGCCTATGAGTGGCCTGTGCAGGTCTCTGTCAATTGGCATGATGCTTTTAAGTGTTGTGCGGTGTAAAATTGTGGATACTTGCCTATGCATGGTGCAATATGTATGTTTAATTGTTACCTTTGTGTGTGCCCAATTCTGAAGAAGTTTAAGAACTAGGGTCCCTTTCTTTGACATTACTTCCTATTTTAGGATAATGGCTCATCGTGGACACCCAGATGGACGGAGCACCCAAGCTCCAGGCCTAATGCGCCATGGTGCCTTCTCTACAGACAGCCTCTCTGGTCGCCAATCTTTGGAGCCTTCTGCTGCCACCATTTTGGAGATTCTGGAGAACAAGCTTGCTGTGCTGACCGCAGAGGCAGAAAAGCTTATCAGAGAGAACCAGCGATTGGCATCAAGCCATGTGGTCTTGAGACAGGACATTGTTGAGACTGAGAATGAAATGCAAATGATTCGCACCCACCTAGGTGATGTACAGGTACAGACTGATATGCACATCAGAGAGCTGTTGGAGAGGATCAGATTAATGGAGGCAGGCATACAGGCTGGTGAGGCAGTGAAGAAAGAACTTCACCAGGTGCATATGGAGGCAAAGCGGCTTATTACTGAGAGGCAGATGCTTACTTCTGAGATAGAGATAGTGACTAAAGAGTTAAATAAGTTCTCTGGTGACAATAGTAACCTTCCTGAATTGGTTGCGGAGCTAGATGGGCTACGGAAAGAGCATCACAGTCTAAGGTTTGTGATATGTGTAATTTTGAACATTTTTCATGCCAGCCTGAGCTTTGGTATTCAATAGGGCTTTATTAACATGATTTTTTCTTCTCATGTCAAGATCTGCGTTTGAGTATGAAAAAAACACAAACATCAAGCAAGTTGAGCAGATGCGGACAATGGAAATGAACTTGATAACCATGACTAAAGAGGCTGACAAGTTACGAGCTGATGTGGCAAATGCTACGAACCGAGCACATGGTAATTGATTTCTCCTCATTCCCTTACACACGTATGGCATAGGTTGAACCAGGTTGGGCTGTTTCCAACTCATAAGGGACTGTGCTGTACTCTTGGTGCAGGGGAGGAAATGGGTGGGTGGGGGGGGATTTATGGCGAAGTAGTCGTCATTATGTACAATAGTAGATCCCACTAGTTTTTGTTGTTGCTCTTTTTACCATTTGAGCAGTTTGTACCTGCGCCTTTTCTCTGCTTGGACCAGAGACCGCAGATTGTATATTATCATGCCTATGTACATGTGTTTTGTGGTTCTTTCTTCTGTGTTATGTCAAAGTAGACGAGTCAGGAAACTTACCACCATAGAAACTGTTTGATGTAGTGCAAAAAACTGGTTAACTTGCTTCTAATTGTTCATGTGCTTAAGGTAGGTGCCTTGTTATAAGATCTGCCAAATATATTTTGCAGTTATCTTACCTGCAGATTTCATGACCCTAGATCAGGAAGCTTACAAGTAGTAAACAGATTTGAACTGTCCTCTAAACGGCTAAAGTCATGAGAAGTTACAGTGCATGAAATCACTAAACGCATGACATGCAAGGATTGCAGCATAATTCTAGTTAACATGCTTTATTTACTGGTGTTTGTGATTGACTTGTACATTTCTCTGCATCCGCATGTTGAGATGCATATGTATGTATACTTTGCTCCTTTCAAGTTGAATGACACTCTAATGCTTTAATTGCATCTGATTTTCCAAAAAAGCAGGAGCACATGTGACAGCCCCACAGCCTGGGACAGCACATGCTGCAGCGGCATTAGCAGCCACAAATCCGTATGCAAATGCATATGCCAGTCACCCCTCTGCATATCAGCAAGGAACTCCTCAAACGGCGGCATATCAGCAAGGAACCCCCCAAGCGGCGGCATATCAGCAAGGAACCCCCCAAGCTGCAGGATATCAGCAAGGAACCCCCCAAGCTGCAGGATATCAGCAAGGTAACCCGCAAGCTGCGGCGTACCAGCAAGGAACCCCACAAGCTGGAGCATACCAGCAAGGAAACCCGCGAGCTGGAGCATATGCTTACCCAACGGCTTATGATGCTGCTAATGCTTACCAGATGCATGCTAACGCGTACGCTGCCTACTCTGGCTATCCAGTTGCAGGTTATGCACAACCTGGTTATCCTGGTGCATACGCTGCACCTCAGCACCCAACTGCTGGTGGCGCAGCTACTGATGGCACAAACGCGTATGGTGCGGTTGCTAGCACGGGATATCCTGCTGGGCCAGTTCAGGCAAGCAGTGGAGCTGCTAGCACGGCTCAGGCACCACCAGCTCCCTATACTGCAACGTATGACCCTACTGGAGGAGCCCAGAGGTGAAATCCGGGTTGTAACATGATTGACGGTCTGTGTGTCATGCACATTTTATCAGATAATGGCATGGTTCTTGTTTCCCTTCTGTACATTAACTACCGTAGCTTTATGAAAACTGTTCAAGAGACTTTAAGAAGTTGCACGGTGAACTGCAGTTTAGTCTAAGGCTTGAAATGATGGGCGCAATCGTTGGTTAATGACTCGGCAATGTTGTGTTACATTCTTGTAGTTCCGGTGGATGGGAATATGGTTACGTACATCGTGCAGGTAAACAAGCCAATTTTTTTTTTTTTTTGGGTTTGTGATGGAATTTGGAAATGTTGGCTGCGCATTTCTCAAAGAACATGGAAGATTTAGCAAAATAATTGCCCACAGCGTTTATGGTATTGTTTATGGTTTATGGTGGATAGTTCGAGGTTGAAGCCATGTTCTGGTGTTTTTTTTTTGCTTGTTAGAGCATCCTGCTTTCCTGGCATCTTCAAATTAGAAATTAAGTTCATCACTACTCGTCTACTCCATTGTTTCACAATATAAGCCTTCTTAGCAAGCTAAAACAGGTTGCTAAAAAGACATATATTGTGAAACGGAGGGAAGAGCAAATAACATTGGCTGCTACTTCCTCCGTTACTAAATACTCGTATAAGATGTTTTACATGTTGACTAGATGCAAACTAAAATGAGTGAACCTACACATTAAAAGGTGTTTGCATACATTTAGATACATATGAATCTAGAAAAAAAAAGCTAAAACATCTTATAGTATTTAGAAACGGAGGGAGTATCTATTAAGCTTTTTTTAACTGAAAAAAAACTGCCAAGTATTTGCTAAAGCTTCGTAGTGATGACAAGATTTTAGCCCTTGGCTTACTTAGCATAAGACTACTGTATAACTAGTCAAAAGCGGCCTGGTAATGTATACAAAAGTTTTTCATTTCTTGTTTCAACAAATCTGGCCAAGTCATCAGAGTATGGCATTGACTGCATCTACATAGGAAAGGGGCATCCCTCAAGGAGTCAAGGTGTGATACATCATGCTGCAACAATTTACAGAAGACTGAAAGTAGGGGAACATTAACCGCACCTATCCTGGCCTCCCTACTGTTCTAAAACAACATATTGAATGGACTTTCTTGTATTTCAAAACAACAGGCTTCAAATTAGCTCAAACTATGCATCAGGTCAGGGACACGGCACTTGAATCGAACTGTTAGCCATTTGCTCATCCAAGCAATCAGCATTGAATCAACCACGTGATTCCAGGAGCTCTCTCCTTGCAGTCTGTATTAACGTGTGCATGAACGAGGTGGCGTCGCAGCACGAAGGGTTGGGAACAGATGCATGTGCCAGGAAAGGAAGCTTTCTCAATGATCTTCCGCTTAGTCCCTGTGGAAGAATGGAAAAGGTATCACCATTATAAGCCTGTTGGTATGAGTCACAGCTGATAGCTTAATGAACTGTATACCCCACTAGTTACCTCGCACTGTTCTGCACCTTGATGCAGTAATTCGGAAAGATGAAGTGTATGCGGTTCTGCAGCCTCAGGACAGTGCAACTTCTCCTTCAGCGTTGAATAACTCAGAATTAAAGGCAAGTCGCCACCCTACATTTGCAGATGAAATATCCTTTTTAAGATTCAGAGTTTGCAAGAAGGTTGAAACTGAAGTGTTAGTTTAAGCCCACACATTGTTTGAGGTTCAAGCTAGGTTTGCTTTGAACAAGTACCTCTGTAACGATGTACAATAACAAAAAGAGACGGCATCACAGGAACCAAGTTGGCAAAAAGAACAAATACCTGAGGAGAGATAAGAATTCCTACTCGGAAGAGTTCCTGTATGCATGACCTCAAAATCTCATAGCATGCATGAAGAGTAGGGGGTCCAACATATGCCTTGATGTCTGCCCTGTCAACAAATGCAATATCTGCAAACAAGACGACAGTTAGCATTTGTTGATTTTAAGAATCAATACATGTTACAAAGTATATCAAAAACAAAAGAAGAGACTGAATGTCAACAATTATGCATTTCTGTTGGTCAAACAGATCAGAAGTGACAACTGAGCACAGTTGATTTCTCTTTGTTGCTGGCAACAAGATTGTCTTAAAAGTTATATATTATTGTGTAAATTTAGTTGATACCAAAAGGTAGGAAATGTTAACAATTTCCACAAACATAAACATGATTATTGTGCAACTGCTTTCCCTCCTCACTACCATAATTCACTTAACAAACTAAACGCACACAAAAACATCGAAGTTTCTCCAGACGTTGATCATTTGCAGCGCCACTGTTCCTAAAACAGAGGTAATCATGCAGAAAATGTAGCAACTTTGCATATACATATAGAAATGACACAATAGGCCATCAGGTAAATTAAATCAAATCATTAACTAACTTCATAAAAAAGCCAAAGGAAACACTCAAAAGGCAGAATCAGTACCAATAGCTGTCGTGATATTTGATGTTGTCAAAATGATGACATTTGGCCAAGCCTTCAGTTTGTCCATTTGTGTTAGCAACGCATTTACCACCTGAAGGTTACGCAATGAAAGAAATCAGCGTAAACATTACCTGATAAATGGTTATGGCAATGACAATTTGATGAAAACTTTACCCTAATGGAGTCTGAAGGTTCAGAGCCAGATATGGCAGCTTGTCTGGCAGCAGCAAGGCTTTCAACTTCATCTGCAATATTACATATTAAAATGCATAAATGTCATAGGTGAGATTGAAGTTCAAATATACAGCATGCTGCCAATCGCAAGGTTCAGTCAGCAATTTATGTGAGCACTACAATGTGTTTTGCTGGCCTGCAGCCGGGAAGCAATGCCATGAAAGTCAATCTGGGAAGATCTTCATTAAAGAACAGTTTATGATCTCTATTCTCTCTATTCACAAAACGAGGAAATAACATGCTATATTATTTATACACCGATGTCATGTAGCACAACAGGCTCATTATTTCATCAGTAATGAGGCCTTCATTGCAGTAAAATCATATTGAAATGAAAACGTACTCTTTAATTATGCATAGATAAGATGAACACGGAGTGGATTGAGCTAGTCAGATCATACAGAGATGTATAATCTTGCCATTTCACCAGTTTTGTCCTGAACATACCAATTAATACAAATACCAGGTTGCTTTCTTCCTCCACCATCTCCTGGATCTTCTGGAAAAGCTTAGCTACCTAAAAGGGACAAGACAAATCAGGTACTTTGTAAGATAGAAATGAAGATGTATCTCCAGTGGATGATTTTAGTGGGCCAAACTCACTAAGCCCTTCATTGCAAAATGGCATGACTATTTTTATTGGTTAAGACAAAAAAAATGACCAACAATTACTCAGTTCATATGTAAGTTACAAAACTAGAACAGGTAATATAGGCTGGTTAAATTTCCTGATCACGCAAAATGGTGCACAAACAAAACACAATTGGCATAAGATAGTGATACGATTTCAGCATGTCAACGTATACATGATAACATTATCGATATGAGCACAAAAAAGGCATACCAATTTTCCACTTTCAGAAAACCACTTGCTGAACAACGAATGGGCATTGACTTCAACTAATTGACACATTGAATACCTAGTGAAAAGTGTCAGTAATTAATACCACGATAGTAATTTTCAAAAATTAGTAACGAATAGCATTCAGCACGAACCTTGACTTGAAGCGAATAGAAAGTTTCTGAGCTAATGCTTTACACAATGAAGTCTTTCCTGTTCCAGGTGGACCATGCAAAAGTACGATCCTGTAATTTGATGTCACAAACATATAACAAATAATTTATTCATTTAGATAATAAATTATCGAATTGGAAGTGTACACCTGAAGGACATTAAGATAACTAGTTTCTCACAAAAGGTCAGGCTTTCATACAAAATTCTTTATATAATTGGAACTTTGGAAGTGAACATATCTTGACGATTAAGCTTTGGTCCTTTTGGAATATTTAGCGAGCTTGCCTTGATTAACTACTCCACCAGACAACACCCACCAATAGGGTCAAACAGGAACATGAAGGAGACGATGGTCTATTGTCTAGTTACAGTTTCATTAAGCATGTGTGCATGTCATTTATACGTTTGAGAAGTCAAATGCAATCCCAACAACACAAAAATAAAGGACCCTAGGGGGGTTCTATCTTCGATGCCAGTATGATCTTTACTGTGCAAAATTGTAACCGAAAAATAGTACTTCTCATGATATATCAAGCCTTAACGATGTGAAAGGTGCTTACCTGTTCCATGAAACAAGGCATGGGTCTACGCCTCTTTCAGTAAATAGCAAAGCACTAGCGGCATATCTCAGCAACCTCTGCTTCAGACCAACTTCATATAGTAAGCTGCAAGAACTTACGAGATCAGAAACAGAATAAAAACATACAGATTGTACTGACAGTGATATCAAACCAAACCTTTCCCACAATCCATCAAATTCTTTGGCAGGTAGAGCCCACTCATTGAAGCTCGAGAGTGTATCATCTTCACTTGGTTCTTCCCCTGGACCATCTTCACTTAACTGCAACATAACCAAATTAGCTTGAGCAATGAGGTGTACAATAAACTTGAACCAAAACAATGCACCTTTATAACATGAAGCAATCTATCTGTTAGGAATAGGTCAATGGTCTTTTCAAGAGAAACCAAGTGTGAAATTTTATGTGAAAACAACAAAACACCAGTACATCAGCAGCAGTAGAAAGAAATCTTATGATGTGAAGAACCGAGGATGAAACAACTCCAGCACGCAATTGATCAAAAAATCAAGATAGCAAACAATAGCATGGAAACATACTAAAAGACAATCTTGGTTTTAAAAGAACTGGAAGTGATTTATACAGCAAAGTTTGAAGTGGCTTTAGGCAGTAAACAATTAGATACATACCTGGAACACATGAACGACAGGCTTAACTTGCCAAAACAGCAGAACATTGTGATTCTCAGTCCACTCCTCTACATGAAAGACAGGCATTCAGGAAGACATGAGTAAGTAATACAGGTCAACATAGCACATTCCCAAGCCTAAGTGAACCATCATACCAGTGTCACATATTTGGATCCTTTTAACATTTTGGAGAAGGAAAGGATTGTCAGCAGGTATCGAGACAGGACCATCAACATAGCTTAAGCTTCGAGTTTCTAACATCCTGATAAGAAAGCAGCTACTAAATATTAAGTCTGGGCAATAACAAGCAATAATGGCTCATAAGAGAGTATAATCGTGCACATTAATGTCTATCCTATGAGCTTAAACCCAAAGATCTTTACAGGAAACTCTGCAAATTCCATGGCCTCGTATCTAGCAATAATTTTGGATAACACTAAAAGGTGAAGATGGTAGGTTTTTTAAACTCCTTTACAGCTTTCTCCAGACTTTCAATAAGCCAATGATGAACATAATGATTTTCTGAATGAACATTTATATCCATGTTACAGACCAGAAATCCCAGCTGATTTCTTCATTTGTCACGGGACTTTGAGTTTTACTAGTATTTTTCTCTTCAAAAAATGAAATCTAATCATACGATGTGATGCCTGTTAGAAACTACCGATTACTCCTAATTTGATGTTTGCTAAATTGGACCCACACGCTAAATCGCTCCAGTTTGCTGCTCATGAAGTTAACCAACATTTCTGTTATTTCCATCTAAAGCACATCCTGCTGACTCAACTGCAAAATCAGTGTATGACCGCGTTCCTTCAAATAATCCTTGCGCAATCCCCATTCCTAATGCCCAGCTATATCTAAACCCACCCGCCTTAACAGGCCCCGCTGTCAAACAACAGCAAAATAAGCTCGGAACAGAGCGAAACAGGAGCAAGCACAGACCTCTCAACCGCTGCTTGGACGTCCTCCGCGCGGGCCGTACTCGCAGCGTGCAGCAGCACCTCAACTGCGAGCAAAATAAAAAATAAAATCAACCCCAGCGAAACCAAATCGGCATTTGAAAGCACGGTTTAATCATGGAGCGCTAGGGCGAAATCCGAAATGCGTGCGTTCGCGGCACCCACCTGATACGAGGACCTTGTCGTCGGGAGGGGTGGACGCGGCCACAACCACCGCCGTCTGCTGTGGCGAGGAGGAGACGGCGGCGGTGGCAGCAGCGGCGGTGTCGCCTGCAGGCTCCGGCGGCGGGCTGGAAGAGAAGGCCGGCACGGCGGGAACGGGAGCGGGAGGAGGAGGGGGGGGTCGAAGGAGATCTCCATGGGAGCGCTCATGGTGGCCAAGCTCTGGGGGGAGCCGAAGAAAAAATGTGTTCTAGGGTTTTGGGTTTGGGGAATGGGGATTCGGGGGAGGAGGATTGGTCTGGTCTGAGGAAGATTTGGGGTTCCCGCGCTTGACTGCTTGAGGTGCCTTTGCGTGAGGACATGGGCTTTTATTTACTGCAGGTTATTGGTGGGATGGGCTCAACTCAATTGAGGCCCATTGCATACTCAAATCGTTATAAGCAAATCTTTTGTAAATTCGAGAAATTCATTGGTATTTTTTTTAACTCATTGACTGCTTGGTGAGCTTAAATCCCGAAAACAAGCTTTCTATTTATTAGAAAGTAACTTTTGAACGAATTTTATGCATATCATTCAAACAATATTTTCAAAAAAATCATAAGACTTTATATGTGTGCAGCATCGCCTTTTATTTTCGGCCATAGCATGTATGTCATGAGCTATGTAGGGACATGTGCATTAAAAATAGAGTTTGTGTGTTCCCCGCTACCCACTTTTCTGAGTTTTCTCGTTGTATGCAAATCAAATAATAGATCGAAATTAGCATGGATCCCAACTGCATAGAAAGGATGTGGAGGCGGCAAATGTGTGTGGAAACATACAACAATGTAGGCGGAGGTGGAGCTCACCGACATGGTGAATGAGTAAAAGATGTCGCGTTGGAGGGTGTACGACACAATAGCAAGGAGAAGGGGTTAGTTATGAGTGTGAATGATGCTTATCTTATCCATTTGTACATAATTCAAGTGAAAAATAACGTCAACAAATTAACATGTAGCTGATGTATCGACATACCCTTTTCTAAAACATGCTTGAGCTGGAGAATGCATTGCATGTTCTATCCACAAAAGTTATCCTCTAAAACATACAACATTTTTTTTAGTCGGGCCAATCTTTTTGTACAAATTAACTAATAAAACAACGTATTAACCTTTTTTCCTTGGTTTCACCGGATGAAAAAACAAACAAAAGGAAGAAAACAAAAAAAAGATATTTCCTCACAAGTTGAAGCTTTTTGTGGTCCCAAAATTCGATGTATTTACCTCTTGGTTCAAGCCATTACACTGTTATGTGAAGTTATTTCACTTTTGCGTTCGCTCAGCAGTTTTAATTAAGAAGTTAGCTAAAATCATACAGATTCACTTTCATGTTGATCCTAAGAATTTAGACATACATTCCAATTCTCGATGGATCGGTTTCAAATAGGCAATCTTCTATGGCGCATCTACTGAAGAAAGTGAACCAAAATGACACCTGAAATATCTGGATATACGACTAGAGGGGGTGAACAGAAGTTTGTGAATATTTTCTTCAAATAAATACCTTATACGATGATTCGTGAACGATATATGATGAGGCATTAATTGACAAGGAGGATGCGGCGTATCAAACGTATACTTAACAACAAGATGAACAAAAAGAGTGATATTTAAATCATTATAGTCTTTTGACATCACCTTATTATGCTTCCTCTCATTGGAAACCCGCTGCACGGAATACTAAGTCGAGCACATGTCAGTTAGATTAACCGTTAATAACTTTGGTTGACTGATATGTCAGTCAGGATGTGGACATATTTTTTTGCGTTTTCTATGACAAGTAGTTATTTGTAGAACTATATATTTATAGGGTTGAATTATTGGTGCCAATATTATGATAAGAATATATCTGATCATATTAGCTAGATGGGATAATGCAGAGTGAACATCCATTACACGTCAGGGTCTTTAGCGCTCAATCAATCGTGGGTGAAGGAGTGGAGATTTGATACATTGTTAAACCAGTCGTGTCCCATCTACTCTTTTTTTGCGAAACACAGTACAACGCAAGCGCTCATATACACGCGCACACACTCACCCCTATGAACGCACGCACGCACACCCTACCCCTATGAGCACCTCCGAGAGACTGAGTCGGCGGGTCGAGTCTTGAGATTGACGAAGTCACCACGGGCGCCTCGCTGTCGACGGGAACGTCGCCTCCCACTGAAGAATATTCCGCCTTAAATGAGAAACACCAGCGTCAAACCTGGGGTTTGAACTCTGGTGGGCTAGGGGTACAACCACCCAACTAACCATCTTGCCACAGGCAAGTTCTCCGTGTCCCATCTACTCATGCACTCCTATGTAGAAACTCAGTTTGATTCTTATTGATTTGCATATTATGTTTAATCGAAGTCGAAGTTTATAATTTTTTACCAAATACGTAGGATAAATATCTACACATATAATACTAATTGTATATAATATAGTATATTTTGTCATGATTCTAACCAAGATTACTTGATATTGTAGACGTGGACACTTTTCTCTATGTAATTGGTCCCAACTTAAAAGTTTTGTCATTAGCCAAATCAAATATGACCACCAAATTGTAAAAGGGGGAAATGGAAGACCACAAAGTCAACGCACTGTCAAATTGTCAGTCGATAAGTAAGAACTATAAAATGCGATAGGAATGAAAAGAGCATACTTGTGATGCTAAACTCACTTAACATCTAGTGAATTTGCACGAAAACTTATTTGATCAATTGGACCGCACGAAAAACACAATAGTCTGCAAACCCTTCACATGCCAGATATCGTGAAATATTGTGCAATGCATTATGCAAATCAAACGGCGCATTTAAACAACAATCCCAAGGATTAGAATCTTCAACAAAAAAAGGAATGTGATTATGTTTTAATAGAAGAGTCCCTCACATACAAAACTTCGGCATCAGTTGCAATTCGCAGCACTCCATTAAATTAACACTCACATGGCATGATTGGAGCTACCTAGCTAGCTAATCAGAAACATTAGCAAGGCAAGCCGATAAATAAATGGCACACTTGACTAAAAATAATGAAATCCAAAGTACACCGCCACTTGGAGAGAAGGGCCTGCGCGGGTTGTGTGCCTCGTCCTATCCTGGACAGGGAGGAGATCAATATTTTCTTCCCAGGAAAACCTGGAAGAGACGAAGAACCACCACACCTTGTAAATGAAAATAACTGATGATCGTGCAAGGATCAGGAGGAATCTACTAAATGATATATATCCTACACAAGACCCACCTTCTTGTTTAGGAAGGGGAAAACGACAACACTGACGTAGCGTCGTGTGTTGACTCCACCCGATCAAGCACTCGAGCTGTCGAGTACGAGCAGATTTGAATTAGCCAAACCTTGCGTTGGTCTGTAGATTGGGTAGGATCTGTGCGTTGCTTCCTCGACGAATTCGTCCTCCCCGTTTGTTCTTTTCCCCGGTTTGCTGCAACAAAAACATTTGGAGAGAATTTGCAGAATCCATGGTTCAAAGCGACCGACCAGATTGAAGGTGCATGCCGTGGCTCGCAGCGCCTGGCTGATGCTGATGCGGCACGAAATAGGGCAAGTTATCCAAGGTGAAAGCTGAATCGACAAGATAGTTTTCGGAGAGTTTGATGCGCGGGTCGGCCGGACAGCACATCGCTGAACATTCTTGGCGTTGCTTCTTCCGCGACGCAAGAAAATGCCGCCCTTGTCACCGCTGCAATGGACGGACGCCATACTCTGTAATCTTGGCGGGATCCCTTGACATTATGGCATACTTAGGGCTATTTTAACATGCCGACGGATAGCAAATCTGTACACGTTTTATTCGTGTGGGTCGCCAAACGTACACGCGTCCGGCCTATGTTCGTCATTTCCAGCACTGAGCCCAATGGGGCGACACATTCTATCCGCCTAAAAAAAAAACAACTTTTTTTCCAAATATTTCATTAATGAAAGGAATTCGAGAATTACATTGGAAATTGAAAATAGACAACATAAAAAAATCTAATTTAGGGCTTCTCGCCGTCGTCCTCCACCGGTGGTGGTGGAGTAGCCAGCTCATCGACGACCGATGGGGGCGGTGGAGATCTCGGCACGTTCACTGGCGCCTCGGCTGGAGCTAGCTTCACGACCGGAGCCCGCGGTGGCGCCAACCACCTTGGATCTGCACCGGACCGCGAATCCTATAGACACCAAGACTCCCAAGGGGTCCACGCCAGGGCCGGTTCCTCCGACACGTCTAGGGCCTCCTCCGGCGTGGCTAGCGCCGCCTCCTGCATGGTCAGGGCCTCCTCATCTCGATTTGCCATCGCTACGATGAGTGGCGGACCGCGGCGAGGGAATTTATGGGCGCCGCATGCGGTTTTAGAGTGGCGAGACCGTCGGCCTCATGTGAACGCCGACAATCAACATCCCGACATTAAATCCTAGTGCTACCACTAATTAAAGACAACTAAACTAAAAATGCTAAGTAATTAACAACCGGCCATCGGAGTTTGGTTGCTCATGGCCAGTAAGGGGGAAGACCAAGAAGGTGTTGCAACCTTGAGGGCCGTCAAGTCGCCAGTCCGTTCGGCCACGGACTTTCTGGCTCTTCTTTCGCCATGGCCCGAGCCAGCAATGAACTAGCTAGATCCTCCTCATTGCATCATTCGGTTCTACGAAATACGTAGTGGCACTGAGTTTCTTACAAAATTGGCCGCACATAGGAATCAGTTGGAGCTCCCTTCTCTGACGGCCGCCTCAGCAGCCTCGGTGTCGCGCTGCCGTTTGCACCGGAGAGCTCGTGCCGCGGTCGCATCTGCGTGATGCGCTTGCTCTGTCTCGGCCTCCTGTGCTGCTTCCGCAACTGGGCGCACAACAGACATGAACCAGACCACTCTCTGCACGTTCAGTTGCATGTGGTACGCCTGCATCGCAGCCTCCTCAGAGCCTTGAATGTCGTTGTCTAACCCGCCGCTGGTAAACCCTGCGACCTCGTTGGCGTAGGCTTCCTCCTAGGGGTTGTAGGCGTCAGTGTAGGCGGCCTCTACCGTCCTCCTCGCCTGATACGGCAGTTGCGGCCGAGGCGGCTACGGAATCATGCCGACCCACGTCGGACTCGTCACCATCCGGCGAGAGAAACTGTCGCGGTGGCGCCTGACCAAGTTCTGACGCGCGCGCTCGACCTGGTCGACGAGATGCTGCGGCGGCGGCAGATCCATGCCGACACTTTGATCTACGGTGGAGGTGGTGGCCGCCGTGGCTGGAAGAGAGAGGCCAGAGCTAGGTTTTGAGCTGTAAGGTTTGGCCGGCCGGCGCACATTTAAAGAGCTCCACCGCTCATATGTGGCCGTTGTAGTCGCTGACACACGGGGTCAAGGGCGGATACCTGTCCAAGCGTGTGCGCGGTCAACGCAAATCTGACGCAAATTTAGGCCGAGAATAGGTGGCCGCGGAGAGACAAAACGGACAATGATCCATTATGTTTACGTCGTCGCGTTAGAGCTTGGCTTTCGGGTCGCGCGAGCAGAAACAGACACCGAGTAGGGAGTTATCCTTAGCTACGTTCGTGTTCTCTCCGTCCGGCTCTGATCTAGACGTCTCTTCTCAGCTAATGCCGTAACTCTGGCAGAAAATCCTCGTCGCATACCTTGCATATTGCTGATGATCGATGATTACTGAATGAACTGGTGGCTCGTCGAGGATCGGACATGGCCGGCTACGCAACACCGGTGATTCTCGTGCACACGATTTGCCTACGATCGTGCTAGTGCTGAACCCATTGACGCTGCTAGGTGCATGTCGATTTCCCCCATGGATCAATGGATCATGGACCACTAGAAATGTCAGCCGTCTACTTTTGGCGAAAATGACCGGATCGGCATATGGATCTCTCTGTCCATGATTATTTTCTCTCTCGTCTTACCTTGCGTGGTAAAAGGATGTTGACTAGTATTGTATTACTTCATCCGTTTCATAATATAAGGAATTTTACATATGTTTCAAGATGACTAGGAGAAATACCAAATTGCTAGTCTCACTCACACGATCGAACCCTCGCGGCGAGCTGCCGCAACGCAACCACATGTTCCTCGGATGACATAGGGTGCAAGGGGTAGCCACAGGCACACCAACGACGAGATATCATGACGGCTGGCGACGATGCTTGGCACAGACACGCCACAAAGGCCGAGAGAGAGAGAGATATATACGGGGATGTGGTACTTCTAGGTTGCATTTCGGGGAAGACATATTTGGGAGCTCGCGGGGAGCGTAGCAGAGGGAGGGAGATGGCGAGGTCGTACTTCTAGGAGGTAGAGGGGAACTTTATCCATACGAAGAGACTACTACTGCGATGGGAATCACGACACCACATAGTTCCAATTCGTCCAGTTCTTTGCACAAATCTTCTCGTAGATGGTCATGTTCGGAGCGACAGGAATACACGTGATGGTGGCCGCCAATTAGACTCAGACGAGGGCCCACATATCAGTGAGCGTAGCCTATAAACCTGGCCGTGATTGTACCTGGTCGCCAAACAAGTCTAGGATTCGAAATATACCGAGATTGACAAGTTCATCTAAAGACTACAAATTATATGTTTGTTTTGAGTACTTTTTTTTCTTCCAAAAACCAAACAAACGATGGAAGCCCGAAACATCACAACTACACATATAACTGCTCATAAAGAACCACAAAATGTAGGCAGAAAACTGTCACACCCGTATTTTTTCGCGATCGGTAACGGCAAAAACTATGGTCCGAGCGGAATATTCTTGGACAGAACAGCGAAACGCCTTTTGCAATTTGGACGGATGCCGATCGACCCTATCCCCAACCCCAAAACCGTTCGGCGTGCGGACAAATCCCCCAGCTCGATCGGGCGACGGCGACGATGGACACGAGGCCGGCCGAGCCACCACCCCAAACGGCTATAATTGGGCCGTGCCGGCAGCGCAAGCGCTCCACGTTGTGCTCCTTCTTCTCCTTTCTTCGCGCACGCGACCCCGCCGAACGCCCGTAATTACCATCTCCACCCTCCAGCGCAGCACGACTCGGCGCCTCCGCACCGGGAAACGGCGGAAACCTAGAGACCACGAGGGCCAGGAGCCAAAAGGCGCCAGCCAACCAACCATCCAACCAGCCGGAGCCGGAGCGAGCCGCGGCGGCGGCGGAAGGCAGGCAGCTCCCCCGCGCCGATCACCGGCGGCGCGCGCCATTGGAGGGGCTCCCTTCCCGCCCCGCGCGCTCAAGCGGCTGGTTCTGGTGGCGGGGATTCGTTCCTGCCCCGCCTCGCTGCTGCCGGATTCGCCGTCTGCTCTGGCGCTGGCGGGTTGAGCCCTCCTCGTGGGCGCCGCGATGCCGGAGGCCGGCTACTACGGCCACAAGAAGAACGACGGCATCTGCAACGGCGTGTGCGGCGAGGTGAGCCATTCCCCTCCCCTGCCCCGCCTCGCCCCTTCCAGATCTGCCCTGTTTGCTGCCGTGCGTCCGATTCCTAGGCCCCCGAGACGCGTGCAGGGACGCGGAGAGCATCGGTTCCGTGCTTCTTCTGCCTCGATCTAGTCCTCGTGCCGCCTGTCCGGAACGCGTGGAATGCTCTGCGTGCTTGTTTATTTTTTTAGCCAAGCTCCGATTTTCGGTTGGGATGCTGGTCGGAATTTGAGAGCGGACGACCTGGCTCCTCCATGCTTTCCGCGTAGGCCTTGATCTGCCCTGGTTCGGATGATGGGGGAATTTGGTAGGTAGGTGGAGCTACGGAGTTCGATCCTTCACGCCTTTTTGCTGCTAGAATCTGGACGTGTCGAAATTGCGCCATTCCCAACTGTCGAATATTTCTTTCGATGAGTATGGGGCTATCTTGCTTCGATCAAGCACTTGCGATGTGAAAGCTTTGTTCCTTTGCAAGAATTGCAGATCTGCGGCCTAGTGTTCCATCCCTGTTTGGTTAGGAAAAGATGCAGCTTTTGTTAGTTATCATTGCCGGTATCTTTAGGGACGGGTCTCGTGTGATCATAGCTTGCCCATTTTGATTTCCTAGGAGCTGTAGGTTCTGCCTTTGCCATCTTGCATAATTTGATAACCTTGCGCTTCAGAATTCCTGAGTGATCTTGTCTTTAGCCTTTAGGGTTCATGCTTGTAGCTGTGGCATTAGCTCTTCATTGGTTTGTTACTAGTTTTAGGCGATGGTGGGCAGTTTCTGATGAACTTTTTCATGCGACCTTTTTGACAGTAGACAACTAGACATTAGCTCTTCGTTGGCTTGTTACTAGTTTTGGGCGATGGTAGGCAGTTCCTGATGAACTTTTTCATGCGACCTTTTTGACATTAGACAGAACTTGTTGCAAAAAAGATGTTCAGGAGTGCTTTGGGGGGTTATATCTTTTTGGCAAGCAGGCTTTGGTTATTGGCTTGTTTATTCCTGCCTTAGGGATTGACTTTACAGGGTATACATGGCATATGCCTGGATTTTAAATAATTGCGTGGCGTGGTTGGCATGTCGATACCTTGTGCTCTTGTTTCTTTATGAAGTATAGTTTTTTCTATTGTTGCTTCTTGATTTCTTATGTAATTTATGAACACACTTGCAGCCCGCATCAAAGGCAGTTATGGCCATGTCAAGGCTCAAGTGTGCGCTCCGGGGATTTGATTTCAGGGTACTTCTGGCCCTCTTGATAGGCGTGCCAACAGTTATTTTGATGATATATGCGCATGGTCAGAAGGTGACATACTTCCTCCGGCCAATCTGGGAATCTCCTCCGGAGCCCTTCAAGATAATCCCTCATTACTACAATGAGAATGTCACCATGGAGAACCTGTGCAAGTTACATGGGTGGAAAGTCCGGGAGACCCCACGTCGTGTTTTTGATGCTGTACTCTTCAGCAATGAGCTTGATATCCTTGAACTCCGTTGGAATGAACTCAGCCCCTATGTGTCAGAGTTCGTGCTGCTTGAGTCCAACTCAACTTTCACTGGCATGACAAAGCCCCTCCACTTCAAGGAGAATCGCCATCGATTTCGGTTTGCTGAATCACGGCTGACATATGGTCTCATTGGGGGAAGGTTTGTCAAGGGCGAAAATCCTTTTGTTGAGGAGTCGTATCAGAGGGTTGCCCTGGACCAGCTAATAAAGATTGCAAAAATTGAAGATGATGACATATTGATCATGTCAGATGCTGATGAAATCCCAAGTGGCCACACCATTGATCTCTTGAGATGGTGTGACGACACCCCTGAGATACTCCATCTTCAGCTCCGGAATTACCTGTACTCATTTGAGTTTTTCTCGGATGACAAGAGTTGGAGGGCGTCAATACACAGGTACAGATCTGGGAAGACGAGGTATGCACATTACCGTCAGACAGATGTGCTTCTTGCTGATTCAGGGTGGCACTGCAGTTTTTGCTTCCGCTACATCAGCGACTTTGCCTTCAAGATGCAAGCTTATAGCCATGTGGATCGAATAAAATTCAAGTACTTCCTGAACCCTGAAAGGATTCAGGATGTGATATGCAGAGGGGCAGATCTTTTTGACATGCTTCCTGAAGAGTATACATTCCAGGAGATCATTGCCAAGTTGGGGCCCATTCCTAGTACATATTCTGCAGTTCATCTTCCTAGTTTCCTCCTTCAGAACATTGACCGGTACCGGTATCTTCTCCCTGGGAACTGCAGGAGAGAAAGTGGCTAGGTTTTGTGATTTGCATCACAAGGTTCTGTTCATGGGTGCCACTGCCAGGCTGCCGGCGGCAGTTGCATCTGGTATGATTGGCTGACTTAGTTGGATGGTTGCTTGGGGAGAGTGGTTATGCATGGGTTCATGATTTTAACATGTAATGGAAACATCGGAGACCTGAGACTGACAGCATAGCGCATGCTTGATCGTGTCGTGGTTACCTTCCCAGTAGAGCTCGACGGTGTATTCTCACCACCGGAAGTCGTTGCTATTCATATTCCCTCCCCTATTGATACATAAAACTCAGCTTCTGTACAATGAACATGAAGTGACATTTGAGATTTACATGCTGTACAAGTGGCCTCACCCTGCACATAGTTTACATGTGTTTGTGTTCATATTTTCACCTTCGGTGTTCTGTTTCTTGTGTTGGTGGCACCGTTGAGCTTCTGATATCTTGACACAGTCGAGTTTCTGATCAAAACTCTGGCCTCTGGTTTCTGAACTGTCTTGAAACTGGGGTGACCAGGTAAGTGCCGCTCCATATGATGCAGTCTTGAAAAGCAAAGCGGTTACCGGCTTACAGCAATTTTGTTGACGCTTAGACTGGCATTTTGACATGGGGTTCTCTGCTTCGTGCTTGTAATGGCTGTATCGCGATTGGTTTAGTTTTGCTTCTGCATTCCGTTTCCCCTGTTTCTTTCCAAGTGGCCTCTTGTGCATCCTGTGGTCGCTGCTTCTTGTATATGGAAATCCTCTGTAGACTTCTCCATCAGATGGACTTCCCGACAATTAGCATCTACCTCTCGTTCTGCCTATTGCTGATGATGGTGACAGAAAAAGTTAGTCGCATATTTGGCGATGTACTACAGTCTACCTATTCGTTTTTTCCTGTCCCCACGTCCAAACGAGATACAGTAGTACTGAGCATGTTGACCTTAATTGTGACAGAAACCATGGATGGGCTCACGATTCCAAGGCACGATCTTGCTGTTCGTTCGTTGGCCTTGAGCTTTCGGGGTAGCCTGGATGAAACTCTGGAGGTCCCTCGCATGCGCCGCCCTGCTAGACTAGCACCCTAGCTTCTGTTCCCTTGTGAGATAACCCTAGCTGTTGAACGATTGAAATAAAGTCAGGTCATGGCAGGATCAAGTGATCAACACAACACTGCCCGTAGCGTCTGACCACTAGGACCGAGATTGAACATCGCGAGCCGCGGCGCCGGCCGGAGATATGGGATCGTCCGCTAGAGATCTGCTAGCTATTCCGTTCCCCGGTCGGAGATTTCAGAGCCATGGAGAGGTGAGGAAACGTGTCCGTATTTTCCTTGAGAGACTTGACTCACTGTGGTCGCGTCAAGTCAAGCTGCTTGGACCTGGGGATCCGAGACAGCCATTCTGCTCCTGGCGTTGCATGCCCTGTATGTCGCCGTGGTCGGGAACTGGGAGCCGTGCAGCAGGTCCAACAGGGCCTGTGCCTGGTGGTCCTGAGGAGGCAATGAACTGACGTTTCTTCCGAATCATTTGGTCTCCTCCCCGTAGAGCGCGAGGAAAACGCAGGTGAAATTTGACAAAATTAATCCTTTTTTGAAACTTTAACAAAAAATAACCCTTTTTCGAAAAAATTCTGAAACTAACCATTTTGTGTGGCTCCCGCACCGGGGGCGCCACACATACATGTGCAACTCCCCAGCCTGGGGCGCCACACATACATGTGCAACTCCCCAGCCTGGGGCGCCACACCTGTTCACGTGTGGCGCCCCAGCTTGGGGCGTTGCACGTAAGGGTGTGGCGCCCCAGGCTAGGGCGTTGCACATGTATGTGTGGCGCCCCCGGTGCGGGAGCCACACAAAATGGTTAGTTTCAGAATTTTTTCGAAAAAAGGGGTTATTTTTTGTTGAAGTTTCAAAAATGGGTTATTTTTGTCAAAATTCACAAAACGCAGCGAGCAGCATCGTAGCCAGGGGCGAGTAACAGTGCCTAGCCTACGAATATTTTGGTACTACTTCTGCCTGAGCTTTGGTCTGGTCAAAGTCAAAGTTTACAAACACTAGTTGAATGCCCGTGCGTTGCTACGGAGTCACTTTATATATGATGTACATGTAAATATAACGCACATGAAAATATACATATAGAGAAAAAGATAGCCACATAGTTTCCAGAAAAACAACAAGACTATATTTTGATCAAACTGTCAATAAAAGACCTATAATTCTAGGTTGTATGCATAAAAAGCAAGAACCAAACAATAGCTTTTATATACATAGCCACAGCAATGTTTGTGTGACGTTGTTAGGGACATTATGCTTCGCCTCAGTCATGACACTTACTCGTGTCGTCGAGCCATCTCCCTCTGATTGTCTCTTTTCTGTAAAGAAAACTTGTCATAGCCTTCACCTCAATGTGGGAAGTACCAAAAATAAATAGAAAGATGCAATCAAAAGATCAATTAGTTTTATAAATTCCCCAAATATGCCATGTTTTTGCAATCATCACGATTGACTTCGTTTCCAGAAACTATTTTGATTGCGGTGTTATGTTACAGAATTCAGAAAACACAACTCATCTTACTCCCCAAATATGCCATGTTTTTGCAATCATCACTCCCCTTTCCTCCCCTCATATGTAGACGTTTTTCGTCTCCCTACTCCTTGCAGGTCGCCTTCCAATTTCCACTTGCACCTCACAAGAAGAACAATATGTTTCTTTCTCCACCCTACTAATAATATGGAAGGCTTCGATTTTCACCATGGTTGTAGAGGCCCTAAAAAATAATATACTAACGATAGTCTGCACAAAATGAGCATGATTAAAACATAACATCTTTCTAGCGACTTAGTGTAACATAACCATTGCACGGATGCCATTATTTCGGATAAAGGCATAAATATCTAGTGTTTCATGAGGCGAGGAACATCAGAACCAGATTTTCACTGAACATAGGGTATAATGCAAACTAACACAGGGTATGATGCAAACTAAAGTGACAGAGAAGGAAAAAGTCGGTCATTTGCAATCGATCATATTTTCCAATATCCGATAAAACAAGACACCAAAGAGAGTAACTTACTACATCTGCTAAGCCATGCACTTCATCATAGTATACATCGACTCACCACTCTACATGAACGAAGTAAAACTGAAGAATAAGTATTCACGAACTAAGCAAGTTCTTGCATCATTTACGTATAGAGTATAAGACACCTCCCTAATTGTTTCCGTGCTGAATGGATTCTTGCCACAAGCAATTCAGTGGCTGCGATCTGAACGTGAAGATGTGCGTGTACATCCTTTCCCCGTGGTGATAGATCATGAAGAACTCCTTCCCTAACAAACATCTTGAAAAGCTATTATGGATAAAGAAGGCAGAGAAAAGCTACAAAAGATGAATAAGAAGAAGCAAGAATTGCAAGTTTTGGCACCTAAATATGTTTGTTGTGCGCAGGAGAAGTTTGATCGTTTCAGCTGACCGGCAATACATTAATTTTGCAATGAATGATAACCATAAATGACCTATTGGTCCCTTATGCTAGAGCCATACACCTAGTAAGGGTATACAATCATGCTCCAAATAGCAGGATTTCAGAATTGCCATGGTAAAAAACCATAATGAATCGATACATCAGGGAACCAAAGGACCGACCTGTGTCATGGTAGATAATATGTCCATGCCAATTTGTTGCAGAAGTTCAGGTTGATCACACAATAACTTCTCGATATCTGACACTTCAATATCTACTGAACCTGGCTCGGTTTCTTGCTAGAAGCAGGTATCTTTGTAGAAGATCCTTTCATAAAATCACGGGACTGTGCGAGTAAAGAAATGGTTCCAACACATAGAGGAGGAGCAAATTTATCAGCAAGGTTCACAATATCATACATATGTGACACAACAAAACATATTAGCTTGCATATGGAACAGACATGCATATTACAATATAGCAAGTATGAGTATATTTTGACATCTTTTCAAGTAATTAACAGTGCTAATGCAGCTGATTTACAAACTAATTATTAACCATAAAGATAAAAAGACACTATTTGCTAATTAGAGCATATATTCCAGGTTTCTAATGACCTGGTCACTATATTTTTGATTATAAGCTGATAAATCTAGAATCTAGATAGGCGTTGTACATAAAAACGAAAAGAAAAATGGAATTATATATATAATACGAACATTGAGGTTAGCAAACTGTGTCCACAGCTGGAATAGGTTCTCTGCCGCTACCAACTTGATCGTCATGTCTAGCACTTTTCTAACCCTTGGTGAAGAGCAAATAATCATTGTGAATTCCAAGAGTTCAAGACAAGCCCCTAACTTAGTTTACCACATTGTATGCTGATTGCGGTAGGAACACATAAATAATTGGGACCATTCTTACCTATTATGTCAACAATCTTGAATTGCATCCACAATCTAATTCTGAACTTTGTGCAGATCTCAATTTTATAAGAACTACGGCCTAAGACTATCCATAATGGAACTTTCTTCCAAGTTTTGAATATTCCTATGAATTTTATAACGTCCCTGTTCAGTTGTACGATAGAATAATAATTTCTCTTTATGATACAAACCTGAATTGTATTCATAGTTTCATACTCTAGAACGAGTTACAAACCTGAAATTTATGACGTCCCTGTTCAGTTGTGCGATAGAAAAAACATCACTCGAAAACTTAGTTAGTAAAAACAAACAATGGAACGAGTTATCAATCTACATATATATTTGAAATAAAATGGTAAGTAGCTTTTTATCTAGCTTCATATAATTTTCAAAGAGCAATATTCACCTGATCAGAAGGCCTTGTTAGAGTGTGGGATACAGTTGTATCGGCAACCAACCCAGAACCTGAATGGATTTCTTGAAGTGTGCATCTAATTCTATAGAGGAGTGTTTCAACTGCCAATGGAGATCCACGTGCGCGTACTCATACAAGACTAATTACTCCCCTCAAGAAAATATGATTCGAAGTTAGGAAACTGATCATAAATCATAACAACTATAGTTTAGCAATAAGACAGAATAAATCTAATGCATGAAGTGCCGCAGTGATATTGTTGAAATCGAGAAAAATATAAATACAATACTGCAGCACTGCGTATAAAGAATATAGTCAGTTGATAATATCATAGGGACATTTCCTCAAACATGTTGTGAGCCGCTTACATCAATGGCAGATATCCAACCTCAATCATCAGAGCTAGAAACTATACGGTGAATGGGTATTTACAGTGAATGGGTTTGTGAAGAGGAATCGCTTTGTTACCTTTTCGGAGCATTTCTGATTGAATTGTCTCGATCCATTGCATAATCGGTGGCCGCCTCGACCAGATCCCATATGGGCAGCTCCAAGACATTTGCCTTCACCTCCTAGTCCTTCCCATTCCTGTGCCCCAATTAAGCAAATCGGCTGGAGAGAAGAAGATGAAGAGGCACACCCTTTGCAATGACACTTCATGACGTTTCTCAACAATTTCTATGGGGAAGACGTCGTGGTCCTGACGGGAGGAGCGGTCTTGAAAGGGAAGACGGTGTCATAGAAGGGAGATGTCGTGGTTCTGGAGGGCAGACGACACGATTCTGCAAGGCCACCCAACTGACAACGGAGGCGGCCATGAATCTGGCGACCGTGTGGCGGCGGCGGCGCCTTGCAGATGGACGACGAAGTACGCCGGGGAGGGACGAAGTACGCAGGCCGCCGGCCGCCGGTCAGCCGCCTGGTCCGGTGAAGCTAGGCAATATGTGGATGTGGCGCTAGGGAGAGAAGAAATCGGGGGAGGCGGCGCTGTAATAGGGAGGGAGAGAAGGAACCGGGGAGGCAGGAGAGGCGGAATCAGGGGACGGGACACAGGAGAGAACGGTGGTCGGCGCATCCGTTCGAGGCAGACGATGGGAGGACGTACGGCCGTTCGATGCGCATCCGTCGGAGGCAGACTATGGTTCGGCAGAATCGGGAGGCAGAATTTTCTGCCGGGTTACATCATCACCAACTTCCATTTTTTAGATAAAGGGCTTTATTACTCAAATGGTTTAAGTATTACACCCGGCCTCTGCATCGAAAAATGCACACAGCCGCAATCCAACAGATAAAGTAAAAGGTTGTGCAACAATAGACGCATTACAACCCACAAGATAATGTAAAACGCCTATGTCATGGCTAGTCTCGACGGCCTATGGAGGTCCAATCCGGCGATCAAGCGGCCACCCATGTTGTGAGAAAATGTCCCTTGCCACCTCCTCCAGTCGTGCACACGCCTCCGTAAAGAGGTCTCGATGTCCCACACGTTGTAAGGTAGACCACATACGGAGAATACTTGTGCAACGGTAGAGTACCTGCATATGAGAAACATTCTTATCATTGAAAACCTTGTCATTTCTACTAAGCCAAAGCGACCATATAACGGCAATCGCTCCCACCCTAATAATCGTTCTAAACCTTTTATCTATCCCATGTAGCCAGTTATCAAAAACATTGGCCACAGACTTGGGTGGATATAAGTTAGACGCTATTTGGATGGATGACCATATAGAACGTGCGAAACTACACTCGAAGAATAAGTGTTTTATTGTCTCATCATTTGGACAAAACATACACTTCGTACTTCCATGCCAATTCCGTTTAACAAGGTTATCCTTTGTTAGTATGACACCCATACGAAGATACCACATGAATACTTTAATCTTAAGTAGTATCTTCATTTGGCATATTTTTTTATTATCATCAACTGGCACATCGGAATGTACTAACGCTCTATACATGGAATCCACAGAGAATTTACCATTCTCACATAAATTCCAACGAAATTCATCGGGACCCTGTGTGAGTTGAACTGATCTCAACCGTGCCACCAGGGAGTTCCAAGACGCTAATCTTGGTCCGAGTAAATCTCGCCTGAACGTCATATTCGGAGGAGAGCATTGCAAGACAGTGGCAATGGTATCTCCCTTATGACGAACAATATTGTACAGGGCTGGATATCGATCCCGGAGGGTGGTGTTGCCTAACCATTTGTCCTCCCAGAATCTAATCTCTGAGCCATCCTTAATATTAAATACCCCGAAGCGAAAGAAATGTTTCTTTGTCGTCATCAGTCCAGCCCAAAAATGGGAATCACCAGGTTTCCAATATACCTGTGATAACGCATTTGTGCTAATGTATTTTCTCTTAAGAAGTGTTTGCCATATCCCCTCTTCAGTAAGCAGCTTAAACAGCCATTTACCTAGGAGGGCTGAGTTCTTGACATCAAGGTCATGAATACCAAACCCTCCCTGATCTTTAGGGCGACAAACAACATTCCATTTAACCAGTCTGTACTTCTTCTTCTCACCATCTCCTTGCCAAAAGAATCTTGATCGGAAATAATCTAATTTATGCAAGATCCCTTTTGGAATTTGGAAGAAGGAAATCATATATAGTACCATGTTTGTTAGTACCGAATTAATGAGAACCAATCTTCCCCAAGAGACAGCAATTTTCCTTTCCAACTAGATAGCCTAGCCTGTAGACGTTCTTCGACGTGTCTCCATTCCGCATTATTCAGTTTCCGATAATGTATTGGTATTTCAAGGTACATTATTGGAAATTGACCCTGCTCACAGCCAAAAATATCAGCATATTGAGCAGCTGCTTCTTGAGCCTCGCCGAAGCAAAACAATTCACTCTTATGGAAATTAATTTTCAATCCCGATAATTGCTCGAATGCTGATAGTATCAGTTTCAGATTCGCAGCTTTATCTAGATCATGTTCCATAAAGAGGATCGTATCGTCTGCATATTGAAGAATAGATAATCCTCCATCAACAAGATGTGGAACTACTCCTTCAATTTGGCCATCTGCCTTAGCTCGTTCAATCATGATCGTCAACATATCTGCCACTATGTTAAATAGTATTGGCGATAGAGGATCACCTTGCCTTAATCCTTTTTTTGTTTGGAAGTATCGGCCAACGTCATCATTGACTTTTATTGCCACGCTACCTCCGGTAACAAAATTGTGGATCCAAGCACACCACTCCTCCGAGAAGCCTTTCATTCTCAGAGTCTGTAGCAAGAACGGCCATTTGACTTTATCATACACTTTTTTAAAATCAATTTTAAATATCACCCCATCAAGTTTTTTCGTGTGCATCTCATGTACGGTCTCATGTAAAACCACAACACCGTCAAGGATATTCCTCCCTTGCATAAACGCAGTTTGGGTAGGTTTTACCACATGATCTGCCACCGAATTTAACCTGATGGTCGCTACTTTTGTAAAGATTTTGAAGCTAACATTCAGAAGGCATATTGGCCGATACTGTTGTATCCTTTCGGCATTCTGAATCTTAGGCAACAAAACGATCTCCCCAAAATTAAGGCGAAATAACTCAAGTTGTCCGGCATGTAAGCAGCCAAATAACTCAAGCAAATCAGACTTGATGGTTTCCCAGAAATGCTGGTAGAACTCAGCCGGAAAACCATCTGGTCCTGGCGCCTTATTATGCTCCATTTGAAAAACCGCCTTGCTTACCATCTTCCATTTAATAGTAAAGATACGCGAGATGACATGAAGTGCCGGTTTTATTTCTAGATAGAGGGGTAGAAGTGCTGGCAGTATATATGCATCCCATCGGAATATCCTATATCGTCCCCATTTTGATTTAGGTCCTGCAGCTTTCACCAGGCAGCCATGGTGCACTCTGATAGAACTTTCGTTTTGGGGAGCGACACGGATGAAACAAGATGTACACAGACAGAGCCGGTAATGTAATGGAAATCTCTTATTAGCATGGTTCCTCGCCAAATAAAAATGGGCTGGGCCTTAATGCACAACAATTCTCGGGGCCTAAGAGCAAGCACAGCGTTTATTCATGTTTGGGGTGGCTAGTCTGACACACATGCCCCATCTTCTCTTAGTAAAAATTCTTGCAATGTGGTAGTTCTTCAAGTCGAGTCTAGTGGATTAAGTAATAGTTTCCCTCTCCTGCCAAATGCAGCCGGCTGTGTTCCTATTGGTCTATTTTTCCTCTTCTATATTTCTCTCTCCTCTAAGGGCATCTCCAGCCATGCCCCAGGAGACATTTTTAGCGCCGGCGGTAGCAAAAAGTGCAAAAAACCACCCAGTCGTGCCCCCAGGAGCTTAAATAGCGCCGTTTTGCGCCGAATTAGCGCCGGCGCCCCCAGACCAAACCCAAGCCGCTGGGTTCGGCCGGGGGGGGGGGGGGGGGGGCGATTGCATGCAGCTGGCCCACATGACAGCCTCTCAACTCTCTCTATCTCCTCTCTTTTTATTTAGGCCCACCATGTGCACCAGCTCCCTTTTTCTTTTTTTCTGTCTCCCCACTTTTCCCCACCTACCACCGGCAGTTCTCTCCACCGGCGCGAGCAGCAGGTCGCCGCCCTCTCCTCGAGCTCGCCGGAGAGATGGAGGTCGGCCTCCATGCGCGCCGCCCGGCTCGCGCCGCCGCCGGGCCCAGCTCGCGCCTCTCCTCGAGCTTGCCGCTGTCGGCAGCGATGGAGGCTGCCGGCCGTCCCCGCCTCCAGGCCACGCCGCCACCGCCTCCAGGCCACGCCGTCCCCACCTTCTGGCCTCCGGCGCTTGGCGGCCCAGGACTGGATCGCGCGCTTGGCGGCGTCCTCCGGCAGCCCGACGCACGACGAGCAGCGCCGGGATGGTGGCCAGAAGAGGACCGCCCTGGCCGGCGCCGCGGGGAGCTCCCAGATGGCGCGCGCGCCGCCTATGGACTCCACCTTCGGGGAGGAGAGCGCTGGTGAGGAGGTGCCGGAGCTCGACGTCGTGTTCCTGCGCCTTCTTCATCTGTTTTTTTTTTGACTTCATCATCTTGGGGTCCTGGGGTGGGGTGTGAATGGGAAAATCACAACCCCAACATCCTCTTTTGCGCCGGCGCTCCCCCGTCCCGTTCAAAAAGGCGTATTTTTTTCATCCTGGGTTTGTCCAACGGCTGGAGATGCCCTAATACTTGTGTCTAGCTGATGCCCCGGTTCCTCAAAGATTCTCTTAGACACACTAGTCCACAGTGTTTGGCCACGGACCCTGTCAGATAGATTCTCTTAGACACGCTCTTATTCACAACGCTGTGCATGCTCTAATACTACAAGGAATGGAGGGGGCCTCCTCTAAAAAAAGAAGGGAGGACTCTACTTCAGTCTTAAAAAAATGTAACACAATTTTTTTTTTCAGCACGAAGGACACGGCAGCATGGAGCATGGCGAGTCAGCTACATGCGTATGACGCGTGGCACCATGTGCCGCGACACGTTGGCCCCTGGAGGAGGAACCAGCTGGCGTGCTCTCACCTTGTTACCTTGGGGAGGAAGAAACCGGGAGGGCCATGGGTAAGGCTTGGAGGCTGTGGGCTCCTGATGTGATGGCGAGAGAGACAAGCGCAACAGACAAAGACCAGGGACCGTGGGTCCCGCCCGAGCCTCACTTGAATGGCCCTCCACCGGTGCATGCGGAGCCTAGTCCCTTTGGGAGGGTACAAAATCCATTTTGGGAAGATTGCATAATCTACAAAAACTGATTGCATAATCCATTTTGGCAAATACAGAAGATATCGTGGGCAACAGAGTGGACTCAGTGGAGTAGCAGTAATCACAAGAAGGAAAGGAATCTCAAGAACATTTCCTCTGGTAGGAAAGAATCTAGCAGCAAGCTGCCAGCCATGGCAGGCAAGCACAAGCGCGGAGTCGACGCCGAGTCGCCGAGGCTGCACCCGAGCCCAGCGACAGGACCCAAAGCTCCTACTACTAGTCTAGTATGGGTCCCGCTGGTCATGGTCTCAGCCCGCGCCTACTTAAGGGCGCTCAGCTCGGCACTCCCACTCCCACTCCCACAACCTTCACTTGCCAAGAAGTTCCCCACTCGCTCTCTCGGATGCTCTCTCGCTCGCTCCCGGCTCCGCTCGCAGGCTCCCCACCACTCTCCGCTCCCGCGCCTCCCGTCGCAGCGCAACCGGGCGAGATGGACACGTAAGACGGGTTTCGCTCTGGGTTCTGTTTCTTTTTTTTTGCGGGTTCGGCTCTGGTTATGTTTCTAGTATCGAATCGATTTGTGTCCGTCTCTCGGTTTTTCTCTGCTCGTTTTTTTTTTCGCGCGATTCGGGGTCGTCAGAGGGGATTGGGGATTGGATGAGGGGGTTCAGGGTTGTTCCAGCGATTGATCGGCGTGGGGTGGATTCCAGTGCGTGCGTGCGTGGTTTCGGAGGGGTCCCGATGTTGGTAAGAGCTTCCCGAGTTTGAGCGCGCGGCAGAGGTCAGAGGAGATGTCGGTCTGACTGACGGAGCAAATGCGTGCGAGATCGTCAGGGAGATGCCCGGTGACACGCCGGCGACGTGATTCCGGCCGGGTTCCGCTCGTCCGCTGCAGTGGAAGCGCGTGGGTTTTGGGACTGCTGTGCTGTGGTCGAGGAGGAACCTTCGAAGGAAGCAGAGGTCTCAAGAAAAAAAAAATCGGGAGCAGCAGAGAAAGGTAAGGCCTCCGCGCCGCCGATGTGAATCCGGCCCGTAACTACTCGTTGTCTCAGTGGAAGTGCTGGGGTTCCGCGATCAAATGAGGTGGAGGTGGAGCCGTGGAGGGGGAAGAGCCTTCCTCTCGAAGGAAGCAGAGAAGGGTCATGTTCGCTCTGTTCTGAAGACTGATATCTTAGTCTCTCGTAGCCGTCCGTCCCCGTTTTGTTTGATTCGACTATCGCAGTGGTCAGAAAGCAGAGTAGAGCTCGCAGATTCGTGTCGTTGATCTTCGATTTGCTGGCAGTGCTAGTATGTGATGCTGCAGCTTCGCCGATTGTTCAGTATTTGCCGGATCGATCCCATCTCGTGGTGCTCTCTGATCGCAGCTTGTTCGTCCCTGTCAGTTTGTTTTGAGGTGGTCACGAAGCAGGAGCAGAGACAGATTTGTGCCGTTTGATTGGATCCTCGATTGCTGTTAGCACGTGCTGGTAGTGCTAGTATGTGATGCCAGTGATGGTGCCGTCTCACCGATTGTTCAGTTTTTGCTGGATCGATCCCCTCTCGTGGTGCTCTATGATCACAGCTTGTCCGTCCCTGTGAGTTTGTTTTGAGGTGGTCACGAACCTGAAGCAGAGACAGATTTGTGCCGTTTGATTCGATCGTCGATTGCTGTTAGCGCAAGATGGTGCAGGTTCCTGTTCAATATTGATTGATTGTACTGATGGATCACAGAAAAACGTTCCCTGATATCTCGAAAACATGGTCTGTGTTGGTCTCTCTTACCTGCAAATGAAATGCTCATTCAGAGGTTCTTCTGATTAGCCTCCAGGTTTCTGTTTGCTTGTTGGCAATGTGGCACACAATTGATAGCTGCTGGTTTAAGAAGAGCTGTACCTGGTCATAATTGGAGATGTTGTCACTGAGTTCCCGTTGTTCAGATCATTATCTGTTTAGATCAGTGGGCATGGATTGGTCGCCTCTTTCTTCTGAAACAGAGGACGAAACAGTGCTCCATGGTCAAAATTTGTCTCTATATATTTTAGCTGGATTTCGAAAAGTACCAATGCAAGGCTAAAGATCTGCAAACAAAAATGGTGCCGTTAGGCTTTAGTTAGCTACCAACAAATATTGATGATCTATCAAACAATGTAGTTATATCAGAACTATTACATTGTAGTGCTAATTTATTATGTTCACCCCTAGCTTTTTTGCTCTATTGTGTATCTCTAAAAAGTCTGTTGATTAAGCTGACATCACTTTTTGTTGGTCCGTTGGGATTTGTTTTATGAATCATTAGTTCAAATTTTTATCTGTTAATATCAGCAGATGCTTCCTAAGATTGACTGATCCTACATATTCTGCTGCAGGTCATTTATTATTACTGGGAAGATAATTGCTGCCATAATTAGAAACACAACTAGTACAATTGAGGAATTGATTGCAGCAGCATCGAAGGAGTGCCCAAATTGCAAATATGACATTTTTAATAATGATGTAAGTATTGTTAACAATTTAATATGATAGTTAGATTTAACTTTATGCTCAGTTGTGTAGTGATTTTCCCCAATACAATCTGGTGCATAAAGTTCAACAGCGATAAAAAGAGCACTAGTTCCAAAGAAAGTATCAGATGCAGCACTAGTACTACATTGATTAGTTGCTTGAGTACTTAGTTTATGCACAAATTGTTAATCGATGTGTTAGTGTTTTATAATGCATTGTAATGACATGCAGAGGCCGGGTATAAGTGGTATCAGTTTGATATTAATATATAATGAAAAAAGTAAGTAACAATTTCATTGTATCGTTTTCGTACTTGGTATGCTTGTTGAATCATTATGTTTTGAACCACATAGATGTTTAATTTCTACCTTCGTATTGATGAGTAGACAAGTAGAGAAACCCCTTTTGAAGAGTATATAGAGCTACCTCACTGCAGAACCACTATTCTGTTTTTTATTTTAAATCGGGATTGTTTTACTCTTTTCTCGAACACACATCAATTGTGAGTGTTGTTTCCTATTACAAGAAGAACGTCTAGAATATGCGGAAGTTTACAGTAACAAATCAAAATCTATGAAAGCTATCAGAACTGAAATAAGAAGGCAAAAGCATGGCAGAACTTCTACAACTTCCCGCTGTTCCTGAATACATCTCATTCTAGCTTTCAAACTATGTTCCTAAATACATGCCATTCTACAATCCTAGATAACTCTGCACCGCCTCTTTTGTTGTTGTTGTCGTATACCCCTCCTTTCTTACTTTCAGTGTCATTTAATACTAGAACTAACACGCACCATCCCAACGATGTGACCTAATGAACAGTGGTATCATTGTCTTTTTACAGTGGTACAATCCTAGATAACACTGCGAAAATGGCATGCATTCACATACAGAGGGTGCACAATGTCATGATTTCCGGTTGCACTTCATGTCTTGTATTGCAGGCTTCATCACAGTGGCTAGGACTCCCTTGTGGTGTTAAATTTGATCCAACTGATCATGAACTACTTGCACATCTAGAAGGGAAGGTTGGCAGGGCAGCACCGCATGTACTAGTAGATGAATTTATTCCAAACATCGAGGAGGTGGAAGGAATCTGCTATACGCACCCTGAAAATCTCCCTGGTACATGATTCTTATTTTGCACTTGTTATCAGGACCTTCTGAATGAGCTAGTTATAGCTAATAGTACTTTCCAAAATCTTGGTTTCTTAATTTTCATATGCCCTATAGGTATCAAGAGGGATGGAAGCAGCGTTCATTTTTTCCACAAATATCAAATGCATATGATGTTGGCGGGCGCAAGCGTCGCAAGATCAGTAACAAAAATAGCATTGATTCTTATGAACATATGGCATGGCACAAAACTGGAAGATCCTCACCCATCTACGATAATAATGGTCATAAAAGGCTGGAAGAAAATTCTGGTCCTTAACAAATCTGAGAAGGGAAAGAGAAAGAGTACTAACTGGACGATCCATCAATGCCACCTTGGGGTAGAGGAAAATGAAAAGCACGGCGACCTTGTTGTTTCCAAAGTCTTTTGGCAGGTGGGGTCAAATAATATTGGGAAAAGTCCAATGTGTGTTGCTGATGTCGAATCCGATGCATTTGCTGTAAAAATTGACCCTACAACCCCAAATACATTCCCTCTGCAGCCTCGTCGCGTAAGCGGTAGCCCATTCGAAACAGAGCAGAACCAGGTAACCATCATCATTGACTTTCATGTTACTGCACTGCTATCAACTGTCATTCATGTTACTTACTGCATTTGCCGAAACTGTGACAGGATGAGGAAGAACCGGGCGCATCTGATGTTCAGCTAAACGCTGAACCTCTCGACTTTGCGGTGCTGCCGGACCTGGACGAATACCCGCTGCGCAACTACGATATCAATGAGAGTCCGGTGCCTCTCCAGAATCTCGACTACCCCAGATTATCTGACCTGGATTACAGTATGTCGACTCTGACTGTAAGTGACTAAGTGTGCCGTGTGTCCCATTCTTGCTCGTGTGCCGGTGTAGGCGGATCTCTTCATCGTGTGTTTGTTGTGTTGGTTTGCAGGATATCCTCAATGACTGCCTGAACGGAAATGTAGCACAGCACGGAGACGGGTTCTGACGTGGCCGCGCAATGCAGAGAAACTGTTTTTTCTCGTGATTTATGAGTAATCATCTCCCGAGGGAGTTTTGTATATGATGGTTCGGTCTGCGAATTGGCGTGCCCCAGCTTACAGTGTAGTAGTGTGCCCCAGCTTACAGTGTAGTAGTATTAGCAGATTAGCCGGGCATTTTCGACTCGGAAATCTGTGTTGTTAAGTTGTTAATGTGTTGTCATTTAAAAAATGTTGTTAATGTGTTGTAATTTCAAAAGAAATTTGTTAACGTGTTGTAATTTCAAAAAAAATTGTTAATGTGTTGTATTTGTGATGTCTGAGCCATGTAATGGAACATTGGGTGCTTTGAATTCATCCCCTTCTGTGGTAATTCAGCTTTGTCCTAGTTGTTTTCTGCTGCTCTCTGGTTGGTGATGTCGAGGTGACTGTTGCTCAAGCAGCAGTGCTTGGTTCTGGTTCCTTATTTCGAAGAGGTGCGAATTCGACACAACAGATGATAGTGTGATAACAATTCCCAAAGTCAACTTCGCTGTGAAATCCTGGATAAGAAGTGGTAATCAGAACATAGTTAAGTTGAACCATCCTAGGAACTTATGAAGGCTACAAGCCTACAGATTGAGATCTTTATACGACTGGCCCTGACTTGCACACACGCATACATCCGGAAGTACGCAATTTCAACTAGAGTGATGCACGTTGCCACAAAAATGGAGAAGCTATATTTTTTTTGAAACGAGGCAAAAATTTGCCATTTTCAATGATTTAGAGAGGAGTTTTAAGAGTGTTACAAGCCCACCTTGACCAAGCATGGTCAAGGCCAAATAAACTAGGTTTTACTCTAGCGGCAAATATTATATAGCGTTTTAGCCCCCACACGACACCACAAACCGTCTCCGTCTTGATCTTGTCAATGAGCATAGTGGTTGTTGTCGAGTTGTTTGGGAAGACGCGAGCATTCCGCTCAAGCCAAATTTCCCAAGCGATGAGCATTGCTAAGGAGGCCAAAGCCTTCATCGAGTCCCCTCTTTTATGGATTACCTCTGTCCACCAATCTTTTACGCTAGCGATCCCATGCCATCCGTCGGGATTGAGGTCGTGAAGCCCAAGCCAAGTCTTCATGGAGGTCCAAGTTCTCCTTGTGAACCGGCATTGGAATAGGAGGTGGCCGACCGATTCTTGCACTTGGTTGCATAGTTTGCAAAGACCACAATTGTGCTACCCCCTTCGCTCTAGTCCATCCGCCGTAATACCGTGTCCCGGCTTAGGTACGTACTTCACCAATTAATGTGCACGATAAATACTTTTTATTTTGACATGATTTGTTTACTCAATGAAACAGTTAAGCGGAAAGGAAAACCATGGCTTGATCAGTCCACGATTCTACATGCATGGTAAGTAGCGCTGGATACCAAACCGTGAAGTGGCAGTTGCCAGATTGCACTTACGAGCAACAAATCAAATCATACTATCTACTCCTTCCGTTCCAAATTACTTGACTTGTGTTTGTACAAAAATGGATATATCTATACTTATTTAGTGTCTAGATACATCCGTATTTGGACAAACCCAAGTCAAGTAATTTGGAACGGAGGGAGTACTATCAAGATTTCTTACTCAGTGAACATCCAAAATACCCTTACAATCAACGGTGGATACAACTCCATATTATTAGTCCATATGATAACTATTTACCTCCAAAGCCGTACTAGCCCTTGAGGGTGCTAACTACTGCATACCGCTCGCTAACTAGCTCTCGCTCCGTACGCTACCACCCTCGCGCCGCCGGTGGCCTCCTCGGCCACGGCGCGGCGCCGCTGACTCACGCGCCGCCACCACATGCTTCTGCACCACCATGGGTTCTCCTCTCGAGCCCCTCTTGTCTTCGGAGCGCATCTGTCTCTCCGCTCGCAGCTCGGACCTTGAAGGTTCCTGCTCCCCGGCTTGCCCGCCTGCATGCCCATCCTTTGCTGCAGTACTCTCCTTCGCCTCCCCGTCCCGACCGGCGGTCTCTCCGCCACAGCCGCAGCCCATGCTGGTTAGGTCAAGGCTGCAATCAATGGTGGTGGCTGAAAGTTAACAATAAACTCTTAATTGATTGATTGAACCGGCCGGACTACAAAGATTGATTTATATAGTACATGGACTAACCGACATAGGCTAGGAATCTAACTTGGACTACAAGTCTACTAGGATTACAATTTGTATTTGAGTCGAACTCCTATAGTCTAACATCACACTGGATAAAACGAATGGGGAGGAAGAAGTGGACGGAGACATAGCGTTGAAAATTGAGAAAAAGGTTGGGAACATCAGATTTGTTACGTAGAGGGAAGGTCCATACATAGTGAGTGAAATCATCTAGGATAACAAGATAGTATTTAAAGCCGGAAACACTTGCAACGGGTCACGTCCATAAATCACAATGTATTAATTCAAAGGGATAAGTGCTGGAGGAGGTAGAGGAACTAAAGGAAGACGCACATGTTTACCTAATTGACATGACTCACAAAAAGAAAAATTATGGGTATCTCTATTACATGGGATGGAGAGTTCACTACGCATAGACCATAAAACAGCATAGTTGGGATGTCCTAAGCGACGGTGCCAAATGTCGACGGAGGCCACCATGGATGTAGGAGAGGCGGCTGTAGGGACACCGTGGAGAGAGTAGAGGTCACCGGAGCTATTGAAGCGTGCGATCTCGGCCTTGGTCTGGTAATCCTTCACAGACAAACCAAAGGGGTCAAACTCAACAGAAACATGATTATCTCGAGTAAATTGGCGTACAAAGATTAGATTTTTAATAAGAGCGGGAGCAACAAGAACATCACGAAGGAGAAGAGGTTTAGCAGGGGAGGGGATTTGAGCTTGACCGACACAATATATGGGAGTAAATGAACCATCACCAAGGGTAATGGAGGGAAACGGTGAGGGAGTGCAAGAAGAGAGCAAATTACTTGATGCAGACATATGACTAGAAGCACCAGAATCAAAAATCCAATCCGTACCTGAGTTTCCTTGAGAAGCAAAATTATTCATGGCCTGGAGAAAGGCAGCTTGATCCCAGCTCGGCGTTGGAGTAGAGGTCGGTGTAGGCAGCAGGGCCGGCGGATACGGTGGTGAAGGCAGCAGAACCGGCGATGGCGTGTGGTAGGGCCCCCCGTCGGCGTAGGAGGGAGGTGGAGTGCCATAGGAAGCATATGTTGGAGCAGCATGATAGGCGTGCGTCGGCTGTCGGGTGAGAAACCCGGGGCACCAGTATGTGGACGAACACCGGGCTGCCAAGCGCCGGTATATGCAGGCGGAGCGCCGAGAGGAGACGGCGCAGACCAAGGCATGGGCCACGCCTGAACGAGCCCTGTCCAGGGATCGTGTGGAGGCCGCCAGGTTGGAGCTACAGGAGGAGCACTTGGAGCCGGCGCTGAACTTGGAGGCGGTGGCGGCGACGTCGAGCGGGACGCGGGTGGCCGGTACATGGGGTTCTTGCCACGGTAATTGGGGCTGGGACGCCAGCCCGCTGGTGGAGGGGGCGCTGCTGGTGAAGGGGCCGCCGGCGAGGGCATGGGCGGCTGTGGTGGCGGAGCACGAGGAACGGCGGCGAAGAGCCGAGGGCGAGCAACTTTGTTGGATTGAGCACAATCGGCCCACTGGAGCATGGAGCGAACCTCTGCAAAAGATGGAGGCGGGCGCATCATGGGGATGAAGGCGGCCTGCTTGTCATATTGTTCGCTGAGCCCGGCGAGGAGTATGTTGAGGAGCTGACGGTCGTCGACGGGATCGCCGAGTTCACGAAGTTCATCGGAGATGGCCTTGAGGCGTTGGCAGTAGACACTGAGGGTTGTATCGCCTTGCACCGTGTTCCTGAGCTCGGTGTGAAGGCTGGTGGTGCGAGTATCAACGTTGTCCTGAAATAGCTGTCGGACGACCACCCAGAGATCGGTGGCAGTGGTAGCGTCACGGAAGATGAGATTGAAAATCTCTGTGGAGACTCGCATGTAGATCCACTGTATGATGGCGAGATCATCCTTGACCCATTGGGGATCATGTGGGCGAGGAACAGAGTTGGCGGCGACGTGGTGACGGAGATGGCAGCGCCCAAGGTGGACGTCAAAGAGGTGACGCCAATGATAGTAGTTGTGGGAATTTAGGTATAGGGTTACATGAATATAGGGGCTAACATCGGATATTGTATCGGTAAAGGATATGGTGGTAGGTTTTGGTGGTGCGAGAGCAATGGTAGAAGAAGAAGAAGAGGCCGCGGCGGCGGCTTTGGCGGTAAGAGCGGCCCTGCGCTCGAAGTAGCCGGGCGGCGGCAGCGGAGGAGGGGTGGGCGGCAGAGCCATACCCTAGGATCGTATATCTGATACCATGAAAGTTAACAATAAACTCTTAATTGATTGATTGAACCGGCCGGGCTACAAGGATTTATATAGTACATGGACTAACCGACATAGACTAGGAATCTAACTTGGACTACAAGTCTACTAGGATTACAATTTGTATTTGAGTCGAACTCCTATAGTCTAACAGTGGCACCTCTTGGACCAGTGGTCCGTCAGCCACCCCTGCGCCCTCCTCCTCCACCACAGCTTTCATCCGAATGGCAAGTTGTCAGGCGCAAGGGAAGAAGACACGCTCCTGAGCTTCCGCTTGGAGATGCATCCTTTACTGCTCCCCAACGCCCACCCACCGGCCTTATTGGCGCCTCGGCCTTTAAGAACTCCATGGCCGGCAGATGTTTCCGTTGTCTTGAGCTCAACCACCGAGTCGCCTACTGCCCAAACCCAACTCGCTGCTTGCACTGCCACCGCCACCACCACAGTGCCCGCTCTTGCCCAGACCGCCGCTTTCCACGCATCCCGCTATCTGCGCTTGACGCCGCCCTCGCCAGAAACAAGCAGCCCGCCCACTCCCGCCTCGTGTTTCCTCCTGACCACCCTTCCATCACCGGTACTTCGATCCACTCGAGGCTTGTATTCCCACCACTGCCACCCTAGGTCGACGGGCAGGCTGCCCCGACCCCTCCCCCTCCTCCACCCCACGCGTCGTCCACGTCCGCGCCCCTGCGAGAGATGGCGTACAACACGGAGAGCGATCACGCTGCTCGCCGTGCCAGCATCGGCCTGAGGCGTGGGCGCACCACCCGCTGCATGGTGGACCTGACGCCCGCGCTCCTGGAGGAAGAAGCTAGGCTGAGGGAGTCCGCTCTCATCCTCACCGTCTCGGGTACATGCCCGCCGCTCATCCCGGCCAACATCGCCGACGCGCTCATGGAGCACTTCCCGGACCTCCCGTATGGGGGCTTCCAGGTTTCGCTCGTGCCGCCCACAGGTTCTTTCTTCGTCCGCTTCGCCGAGCAGCGCTGGTTTGACATGGTTAAGGCCGCGCCGTTCGTCCATTTCCACGGCACGCCAATCCTGGTTCGCCGCTGGAACCGCCTTTCGTTCGCCACTTCCCACTCCTACAGGTGGAGCGCGCGGCTGTTCCTTGAGGGCATCCTGCCCTTTGACTGGTCGCTGGAGGCGGTGCAGCGCGCGCTGACGGAGTGCAACATCTACGAGGTGGCGGCCGAGACCGCTGACAAGGTGGACATGTCCTACTTCATCGTCAAGGCGTGGGTGGAAGACCCGGATGAGATCCCGACCACGACCATCATGACCATGCGAGAGCTGCCTCCGCCCTGCATCGACTCTCTCAGGCATGCCGCTGTTCCGCCCGGCTTCAAGCTCGACACCGGCGCGGCCGCGCCCTGCAGCTGTGTCCAGGCATCCCCGCCTCGTCTTCTTCACCAACGCGTGCCGGTCCACGTCGACGCGCTGACCTACCACCCTCCCGGCCCTCGACCAACCGGCCGCTGGCCGACCGCGGGAGCTACGATGATGCTGATGGTCATGAAGACAGTGAGGAACACCCGCTGCCCTGGGCTCGGGGCTACCCCGATGATGTGTGGCTACGTCGCTACAGCAGCGACAATGCAACAGACTAGTCTGCGCGGCGGCGCCCGCTGCTACTCCGGCCACTTCCTTCATGTGGACCCGCTCGGCAACGTGCTGCGGCCTACGCGTGTGGCTCGCCCAAACCCTACCGACGTCATAACGGCGCCGACCATCACGCCACGGCCTGCTGTTCTGGAGGAGGAGACGACCAAGGAAGCTGACGCCGTCTTCACGGCGCCTGTGGTCCATGAGCTGGAGCCGCTTGGGCTCACGAGCTGGGAGGGTGTGCTGCAGAGCTCTGTCACCTTCCCGACAGGCTCAGCGGCTGTGCCGCCCTCTGATGCTGGCATGTCCGCGGCTTTCACTAGTTTGGGCACTGCCGGAACTGTCCTGGTGGATCCGGTACTGCCGGTTTGCCGCTCTGATGGGTGCCTTTCTGGTGCGCAGGGGTCAACCATGTAGCAAGCCTGTCAGGACATGGCGATAATACAAGGTGCGGAGCCAACTCTGGCCTCCTTCGTTGATGCTGCAACGCTCACGGACCAGACGCGCATCCCAGGGGGCAGGTGGGCCTCCAAGATGGCCCGTAGAGCCCAGCAGCCCAACAACAAACCCATGCGTCACTGAATGTGGAGTTGGGTCTGGGCGAGCTTGTTGGGCCACAACTCAATCTGGGCGAGGCGAACGCCTTCGTAAACGACCTGCAGCCCATCGCCGAGTTCATCTGCAACATCGCTGAACCAGTTACTCCGCCCATCCTTCCTGCTCCAACACGCACGCCAAGAGCCCCCAAATCCGCAAGGACGGCTGCCAGTGCGGTGCGCCGGAGCCGCCGCATCCAAGGAAGGAGGGCGGCCTCTAGCTGCGCCCGTGCAAATCTCACCCTCCGCCTCGCGCGCCGCCTCATCATGAGCAAGCGCGGTCTGGCGATTGCGGAGCCGGGAGATTCCGATGAGAAGATGAGCACGCGGTGGGCAAGCTCCAGAATGCGCTCAAGCACCCCATGAGCGAGGTGCAGTCCAAGGCCCTCACTGTGCTTGCAAGGGAGGCCGGGAGCAATGGGAGACGCAAGGCCAGGCGCTAGTAGGTGATCTGCTTTGTTTCCGTCTGTCAGTAGCTTGTCGCTCTAGTTTCCTATGTTAGTGTTAAATCTGCTCATCTGGAATGTCCGGGGTTTGAACAACCCAGCTCACCGTCTCCGTATTAGATCTGTTGTAGCTGCCAATTCGGCCTCGTTTGTCTGTTTTCAAGAATCGAAGTTGTCCGCCGTGTCTCTGTCTCTGGTTTAAGAAGCTTGCGGTCTGAATTTCACAGATTTTTTTACTCTCCTGCGGATGGCACCAGAGGTGGCCTGCTGATTGCGTGGAATGGACATTTATTCCATGCCTCCAACCCTTACATCTGCCCCAACTGGGTCTCAGTTGACTATGTGGTGCGCAGCTCGGTGTATGGGCCATAGTTGGAAGCAAAAAAATTTAGGTTCCTCACTGAGTTACAACAGTTGGTTCCCTCTGATTATCCTTGCATAATCTGCACAGATTTCAATCTTATTGTTGCTGCTGATGAGAAGAGCTCGGCTAATGTGAACAGGAGAACCATGGCGGTATTCCGCAGATTCATCAATGAGCTACAACTGCTAGACCTATACCTGCATGGTCGAAGATACACTTGGTCAAACGAGCAGGCAGCTGCGGTGATGGTAAAATTGGACAGGGTTCTCTACAGTGCTGAGTGGAATGATTTGTTCCCAGGATGTTTGCTACAAGCCCTTTCTTCTGACATCTCTGACCACTGTCCTATGTTGCTCTCCTTGGACACGAACTTTGTGCACTGCCGTCAATTCAGATTTGAAAATCGCTTGGTTTAGCTCGAGGGGTTTATGGAATCGGTGGCTGAGAGTTGGGCAGCACCGGTGAACCACTCAGATGCTTTTGTCAGGTTTCGCTGTAAACTTTCAAGGTTGGGCAAACACTTGAAGTCTTGGAGTGCTAGGCTGATTGGTGATCTTCAGCTGCGGGCCACTATCTCCAGCGTGCTCATTCTTCGACTGGACGAAGCCATGGATCACCGAACCCTCAATGATCACGAGCGCTGTCTACGCTCGGCCCTGAAGGTAAATCTGCTGGGTATCGCAGCTCTGCAAAGATCTTTGTGGCGTCAAAAATCAAGAGTGAAGTGGGTTAAGGAGGGAGACGCCAATACTCGTTTCTTCCACCTGAAAGCTTCGGCCAGAAGGCGCAAGAACCACATCCCGCAGCTTATCCATGACGGTATCCCGGTGGATGATCAAGACTCAAAAATGGAAGTTATTTGGGAGTTCTTTGACAACCTGATGGGGAATTCTCCCCCTCGACAAGCCAAGTTAAAGTTCCAGGAGCTTGGCATCACAAGGTTGGATCTGCATGAGCTGGACGCCCCAATACTCGAATCAGAAGTTCTAGATGCGATCAATGATCTATCACCGGAAAAAGCTCCAGGCTCCGATGGATATTCTGGCCTATTCTGCCGTAGCATATTATCAAGCATGACCTAATGGCAGCGGTGAACCAATTTGACTCCTTGGCATGTGACAAGCTGCAACTTCTGAATGACGCAACCATGGTTTTAATCCCAAAGAAGCCTGATGCTTCAACGCCGAAGGATTTTGGACCGATATGCCTCATCAGCAGCTTTGCAAAGCTAGTCCTTAAGGTCCTTGCTAAGCGGCTTCAGCCTCATATGACAGAGCTCATTAGTCCCTGCCAGAGCGCTTTCGTCAAGGGCTGAACCATTCATGACAATTTTGCATATGTCCAAGGCCTGATTAAATCTCTGCAGCAGAAGAAATGTCCCTCTCTATTCCTGAAAATTGACGTGGAAAAAGCTTTTGATTCAGTCTCGTGGGAGTTCTTGTTGGAGGTGTTGGAGGCAAGGGGTTTTGGCAGAAAATTCAGAAATTTAATCAGCTATTTGCTTTCTTCCGCATCGACAAAGATACTTGTTAATGGCACCCTGTCAGACCCAATTCAGCACCGCCGTGGTCTGCGTCAAGGAGACCCCATGTCTCCCCTGCTCTTTGCCAATGTCATGGAATGCCTTGCTGCTTGCCTTGCTGCTGCAGAAACAAGTGGTCTGCTAAAACCTATTGGCAGGCAATCGGTTGTCTATCGTGCTTCTCTTTATGCTGACGATGTTGCTCTATTCATCAATCCTGCAACATCTGAGATCAAAGCTGTGCAGCACATCTTTCGCATTTCTAGGCTTGCAACCGGTCTCCACTCCAATCTTGCCAAAAGCTCGTGCTTGCCTATCTGATGTGATGACCTGAACCTGACTGCCTTGCTGCACCAATTTGACTGCCCTATTGGATCCTTTCCAACGGTGTACTTGGGGATGCCTCTTGTCACTGGTAGGGTGCGCCGGAGCGACATGCAACCGCCTCTAGACAAACTCATCAGGAAGGTGTCGACCTGGAAGCTGCCAACTTCTGCTGGTGGTAGACTAACGCTTGTTACTTCAGTGTTATGTGCTATGCCAACTTTTCAGCTCATCGCAATTCAAGCCCCTAAATGGTTCTTCCGCAAAGCCAATAAGATAACAGGGCCTTCCTTTGGGCCATTAAGGACCATACCTCAGGAGGCAAATGCCTGGTCAACTGGGACTTAGTGTGTTCTCCTACTGAATATGGGGGCCTCGGAGTGCTAAACTTACAACTTCATAGTAACGCCCTCAAAATAAGATGGTTGTGGCAGAGCTAGATGAGCACAGAAAAGCCATGGCTAGGTCTGCATCTACCTGTTGATTCTGTGGTTCAACAGTTGTTCTTCGCTTCGGTTGAGTTCCACATTGGAAGTGATGAGCTCACACCTTTCTGGCATACGCCTTGGCTGCTCCCAAAACCTTTCAAAGATATTTGGCCTGAGCTCTTCAAGCACTGCACCAAGCGAAGCCTACCTATCAAGGACGCTTTAGCTGATAATAAATGGATCCGCCACCCAAAGCGGCAGATGTCTCCTCTTGCCGTCATTCAATTCACAGAACCGTGGGAAGCCATACAACCTGTTGTCTTGCATGAACAAGTCCTTGACACTATAAGGTGGCGTTGGACGCCCAATGGTGAGTTCTCTGTGCAGTCGGCCTATCTGATTCAGTTTGAAGGCCGCACGCGAACCTGGTTGCCCTCAACGGTGTGGAACTCCGCTGCTCCTCTAAAGTGCAAGTTATTCAGTTGGTTAGCGTCTTTGAACCGATGTCTCACAGCTGACAATATGGCTAAGCGAGGCTGGATGTGTGACCCAATCTGCAGACTTTGCCATTTGTCCAATGAGTCGGGCCTGCACCTCTTCCTGCTTTGCCCATTCTCCCGACAAGTTTGGGACCTGGTGCAAGCCAAGCTTCAGATAACCCTGAACCCCAAGACCGATGACGCCACAGAGTTAAGTCGTTGGTCGTTCGGTCAGGTCGCCGGGAAGCCGAAGAACACTGCTCGCTCGCTTAACGCAGTGCTGAACCTGGTTTGCTAGTCCATTTGGAAGGAGCGGAGCAGCCGAACTTTCAGTAATCTGTCTGCAACGCCGCTTGAAGTTTTCAGTAAGCTGGTAGATGAGGCTGCTGTTTGGCATCATGCCGGTCGATCTGGGCTTGGTGTTCTGGCGCATAGACCCCGTGAACCTGATTAGTTGTTCACTTCTCTTTCACTAGCTTTGCTACCTGTAAATAAGTCCTTGTAAACCTTTATACTTTGTTCGCCTTCTTCTAATAAAAAAGAATGCAGCGTTGTCTGCTTTCGTCAAAAAAAAAAGTTCATATGATAAGTAAATTGCACCGTAAAAGACCTCCTGATGTTGAGCTCAACAAAAGATCTAGGAATTGGGCAGAATATAGCTCCCGAGCTGCAGTGAACCTGCTATTTGAATTTTTTGAAAATTTCAAATTTATGTTTCAAAAAAATCCAATAAAAATTCCTAAGATACATATGCATGTTTCTTACGTGTGTGCCAATTTATGGTGCAAAAAACGTCGTATTTCAAGCTGTATAAAAATAACAAAATTCTAGTCGGTAAAAAGTGTATAAAGTGTGTTGAATCTGTCAGAAATTTTACTTTTTTACCTAGCCCAAAATATAATGAATTTTTTCTGAAATTTCTGGCGTACCTGCGCGGGATATGTATGTGTGTTGGTGTAAATTTTTTCAGAATTTTTGGAATAAAAAAGTGCGATTTTTAAAAGATTCAAATAAAGGGAGCACTGGTGCTCGGGTGCTGCTGCGGATTTCCGCAGAATATACTGCTATGTTTGGGTGCAGAGCCCGGTCTAAATTTCGTCCCAGTTTGGTCTGGTCGCCTAGCTAGCTTGCCCGCCGCCGCCGCCCGCGCCGCTCCCACGCCTGCCGCGTCTGTACGTTCTTCGCGAGACTTGACCAGCGTCTTGTCAACTCAACATGCATGGACCTGGGTCCGGGACAGCCACCCTGCTGTTGACGTCGCGTGCCCGTGTGTGTCTGGTCGTGGTCGGAAAATGGGAACCGTGCAGCAGGCCGAACAGGCAGGGGATTTGCCACGATCTTGCGTCGTGGTCGTCCTGAGGAGGCAATGAACTGACGTTTCTTCCGAATCATTTTGTCTCCGTAAAATTCGAAAACCCAGTGGACAATACCATAGACAGGAGCGAGTAACAGTGCCTACGAATATTTTGTTTGGTCAAAGTCAGACTTCATAAAAACTCACAGTGGCAGAGGCTGCGAGTGCGCGCTTAGCCGGTCCAGGTTCGAGTCTCAGCTGCGTCTAAATGGCTACGTCAAGGCATACTTAAATAAATTGGACATCTCACCTACCTAACAACGTAAAGTCAAGAGAGAGATCATTCCCCCTGTTGACCACGTTTTTTTAAAAACTCACAGAGGACATGCTATGTAGCGTTGGTTTACTTCTGGAGGAGTAGAAGCGCAATGTAACCATTAGTGTACGCGTCACAGCAAGCATCCCATCGACAGTATCTTATCTTCTCCAATTGGATTTATTCTTGCAGCTTTTTCCTAAGTAGGGATGTGTAATCCCATATATATAATTCAGTGTTTTGTTAGTTAAAAATCACCTAAATTTAAATTAGAAATTCCAAACAAACTATAAGTGGGATAAGTGACATCCCACTTACACATAGTTCCCAGATCTTGTACACTCAGATACAGTCATAACAAGATCAAACTTTTGTCTTGGGAAGCGACATGGATGAAACAAAATGTACACGGACCGAGCCCATCGTAATCTAAATCTCTTGCATGGTTATGAGTGGAGATTTCTGGCCCCGAGTTCCAGTCTCATGATATTTTATAAAATTCGAAAGTCATATTTGTGAGTTTTAAAGAAATCGAAAAAAACTAGACGTAGACAATGTAGTATCTCACACATGTGCAAAAAAAATCAATTTCAAATACTTTATATTCCGAGTTACACAAAAAGACAAAAGTGCGGATTTGATTATGCATGTTTTTAATTTCTATTTTTATCAGATTTTGCTATTTTTGTGTAGCCCATGATTAAATACTTCCGCATTGCGATTTTCCTGGCTTGTAGCATATATCATTGGGTATGTCCATAATTATCTCCCATAAATTTTTTAAACCTGAATACCTGATAATACAAATTTTAAATATTTTTAAATAGAGGGAGGCAAACACGCTTTCCGCATGATTCCTTGCTAAATAAAACCGAGATGGGACTTAATGCACATGAATTTTCGGAGCCTACTATATGAAATGGAGGACCTCCTCAAAAAAACGAAGGCAGGACCGTCTAGCACAGAGAACTAATTCGGTCACACTAAAGAAACCTTTTTTAATTCAACACAACGGACTCTGCAGCATTTGAGCGAGTACGCGTGGTTCCTTGCTCGGGGGACACGTTGTGGCCGGGAGGAGGAACCAGTTCGTTCGTTAGCTTGGAGACCAAGAAATTAGGGGGACATGGTTTTGGACGCTATTGTGATGTGGTGGCAGTGCAACCAACAAGGTGTGGTTCCAACCGGTCCTCACCGGGCCTACCGGCTATGTATGTCGCGTCTAGTATTTTTTGCTAAAAATGGCCTTTTGGCCGAACTAATAACATGATTGGCCTCTTTCAAGAACTATTTTCAAAAATGGCCGCTGGGCTCGGCGCCAATGCAAATGGCGCCGACCTTGTGCAGGTCGGCGCCAGCCCGTTCCATCGCCGAACCATGGTCGGCGCCAAGGAGCATGGCACCGACGTCTTCGGCTGCTCTGGTGCCCAAAAATATTGGCGCCGACCTGCACGATGTCGGCGCCATCGAGGATGGCGCCGACCCGAGGGGCCAGATTTGCAATTAGTTCTCAGGAAGGGCCAGATCCGTTGTTAGTCCGTGAAAACGGCCAGATTTGGCAAAAAATACTCGCGTCTATGCGCTTGTCCCATGGGGTGGCCCGCTGTCTGTGCATGTCCCATAGGCCATCCGTGCCCGTGGCACAAAATCTTTTTGGGCGTTAATTTACCCGATCGATCTACGGAAAGAGATCTTGTATAAGTCTGAGACAGGATATTGTTGCTTGTGCTGTTGGAACAGCCGAACAGGAACGTGGAGAATGATCGGAACCGTAAAGCTTAGGCACCCGTGCAGTGCACGTACATGGGCATGCATATTCACGACAATTTCTCCACAAGATTCTTCACGAACATTTGTGATTTACTGAATTTCTTCAATTTTTTCTGAACATTTTTTATTTTGAGTTACAAATTTGAATAAATCTTATCCATTGGATCTAAAATGAAGGACTAAGATGAGCACAAGTCACCGAAGCTCAGTCCCACCAAGATCTCCCGAACCTACAATTACATGCGCACGCGTGGTTCCATGTCCGGGGACACGTTGGCAGTTTTGTTTTTTAGGCGTTACCTTGTAGAGGAAGAAACTAGGGGAGGGGAAGGGGAACTGTATGGTCCAGTCCATCGGCTGAGCTTGCCGGGTGCTAGAAACTGGCCTATGGCCCCCTTCTTTTCGGCTTATTTTCCAGATTCTCCCAAAAGCTACCCTCCACCAGTTTCTCCCAGAATCTCGTTTTTTAAATTTGTTTAAACTTCTAAATTTGTCTTCCCAATACTTATTTAGAAGTTTAAACAAATTTAAAAAACGAAATTCTAGGAGAAGCTGATGGAGGGTAGCTTCTGAGAGAATTTGGAAAATAAGCTGAAAAGAAGGGGGCCTATTCCACTGTGTGCGTGTCCCCCAAAGGCCGTATGCTCATATCCATGCGCGTGGGCGCGTGGCTACAAATCTTTTTGGGATGTTAATCCTCTACGGAAAGAGATGTTGTGCAGTTTGACCAAGAGAAGATATCGTTGCTTGTCCTGTGGGGAACAGGGAATGGGTGAGTGATGCGTAGGCACCCGTGCGCGTACATGAGCATGGTCATGAAAATGCAGATTATCCGGAACCGGAAGATTGATTCTTCCCGAGTTCCCAGCAAAGTCTTTGTTGACATTCACGCGCAGTTGAGGGGAAGTAGTAAAATCCCGAGTTGATTGATGAACATAGCTCACGGTGTAGCTGATTTCAGTTGTTGTTTAGAAGAATAATTTCAATGGATCCTCTCACTTGTCATGAATGCATTCCGTTGTGGGCAGTGTTAATAACGACCTAGCCGCCCCTAGCGATCAGGAGGCGATCTTCTTCCACCGATCTCCACCGGCGAACCTGCTGGTCCCCTCTCCCTCTGTCTGCTGCTCCGGCGGCGGGAGGGAGGGGGATCCGGGTTTCTCCGTTCTGTAGTTAGGGTTTGGCTTTGTAGGTCGTGGTGCGTCGTTAGGGTGGTGGGAGCGACGCCCGGGCAAATAAATCTGCCTCAACTCTATTCCCACACCGGCGTTGTCCTTCATGGCGGCGTCTCAGAGTTGGTGGCATCGTGTGCTTGCCGATCTTTCAGGTCGGTGGCTTTAGGGTTCATGGATGGTGTTGGCGAGGCGGCGGCGACTCCATCAGATGGGTTTTTCCTCCTGTTCTGTCCCCGTTGCTGCGGCGTTGTCTCCGGCGCCATGGTGGATCAGAGAAGATTCGTCCAGGAGTACGTGCAGACGGTGGTCTGCACTGGTGACAGCTGGAAGATGGTGCACCTTGTGCTGGGTGCGTGGTTGGAGGCTGATGGTTCTGGTTCCCTAATATGACGTCGTCATGCGGGGGTGATGGGGGAATTATAACCCGCTAGGCCCATGAAGAGCGAAGCGTAACCCGTCAGGCAGGAGGCCTGGCTAGATTATCTCACACCCCACATGGGCTGGGTTAGACTTGGGCCAACAGGCTCATTCAGACCCAGCCAAGGAGATGACCCGGCTAGGAGATGACCTGGCGAGGAGGCAGACCCGGTTTCAGGAGTCAGACCCGGTTTCAGGACAACCTGGCACCAGGAGGGGTCTCGAAAGATGCTATAGAAGGAAGATTCTGGAAGACCCGGAATCCTTGTACAAGTTGGAGACTCAAGACTTGGAGATCACGAAGGACCTAGATTAGGACTCTTATTTCGGGTATAACCCAGTTTTTACCTTGTATGACTAGGAGGCTTGGCCATCTATATAAGCAGGCTCCTAGGTCATAGAGAGAGAGGCCGAATAAGATAGACAAAATAGAGAGAGCTCAAGAGATAGAGCTCCCACGCCGGAGTCATTCAAACCCGGCAATCGCCATTGGCGCACCATGAAGTCTGTTATCATATAGTGAGTTATAGCAGAACGTAGGGATTCTCCATCGAGGGGACCTGAACCTGGATAAAAAATACTCTCCCTCGTAGAGCTAGACCAACTACTAGACACCAGTTTCGTCTTGCCCTACAACTCAAGTTACCCTATGGTAACATCTGCCGTGACAACCCCACGACAGGGGGTGCCAGTGCTGAAGTTCGACGGCGTGTCCGGGGTCGTGCTGCCCCGGTCTGATTCTTTCAACGGCAATGGTTTGTCATATGGAAAACTACTTTGGAGTGCAATTGTGCAATCTCGGGCTGCTTGATGCAAACCACGAGATCAACCCTCCTTTATATATACATGGTTACAAGGGTTTGACTTGGTGTCCAAGGCGGTTTACAAGATTGCTATACAAGTAATCTACATACGTAACTAGGTAGGTAATATGTCTTGTGTTCGAGTCGGTCTCCGTAACACGCCCCCGCAGTCTGAACTCGGTGCTGCGCCGACGTGAAGACTGGATGTGAATTCCTTAAACAGACCTGACGACAAACCTTTTGTGAAAATGTCGGTGAACTGAGAGCTTGAGGGAACATGGAGCACGTGTAGATCACCTAGAGCAACTTTTTCCCGCACAAAATGTATGTCCAACTCGATGTGCATTGTACGACGATGCTGAACTGGGTTTGCCGATAAGTAGACTGCACTGACATTGTCACAATAGACGATGGTGGCACTGCTGATGGGTCTCTGTAGTTCCTGAAGAATGCTCTGAATCCAGCATGTCTCGGCAACAGCTGTGGCTACTGCTCGATACTCGGCTTCCGCACTGGATCGAGATACTGTAGGTTGCCATCTCGAAGACCAAGAAATGAGATTATCTCCCAAAAACACACAGTACCCTGACGTAGACCGGCGAGTGTCAGAACATCCTGCCCAATCGGCATCCGAATAGGCAACCAAGGAGTGAGAGGAAGTGGAGGTGAGTGTGAGACCATGATCTAGTGTGCCTTTGAGATATCGAAGTATGTGTTTGATGAGAGATAGATGAGGTTCACGGGGATCATGCATATGAAGGCACACTTGTTGAACAACATAGGATAGATCGGGTCGTGTGAGAGTGATGTATTGCAGCGCGCCGGCTAGACTGCGATATAGGTGGGGGTCGGCGACAGGAGAGCCAGCGGATGATGGTAATTTGGCCTTAGTGTCGATGGGCGTGGGTGATGGATTGCACTGACTCATACCTGCCCGAGAAAGAACCTCAAGGATGTACTGTCTTTGGGAGAGATAGAGACAATGAGGTGATCGTGTGACGGAAATGCCGAGAAAATGGTGTATGGGGCCTAGATCCTTCATAGCGAATTCTTTGCTGAAGGTGGTAATTATAGAACGAAGTAAAGCGGAGGAGGATGCAGTGAGAATTATGTCGTCCACATAGAGAAGAAGGTACGCTGTGTCGGAGCCTCAATGAAGAGTGAACAGAGAGGCATCAGATTTAGATTCGAGAAACCCGGTAGATCGAGCAAAGGCGGCAAAGCGATGAAACCAAGCACGGGGCGCCTGTTTGAGACCATATAGAGATTTGAGAAGACGGCAAACGTGGTGAGGACGAGATGGATCGACGAAACCAGAGGGTTGTTGGCTGTAAACTTCTTCGAGAAGATGACCGTGAAGGAAAGCATTTTTGACATCCAATTGATGTATGGGCCAATTGTTAGAAAGAGCAAGAGAGAGTACGATGCGTATGGTGGCTGGTTTTACAATGGGACTAAAAGTTTCATCGAAATCAATGCCAGGTTGTTGAGTGAACCCACGCATGACCCAACGGGCTTTGTGACGTGCAAGAGAGCCGTCAGGATTGTATTTGTGTCGAAAAATCCATTTGCCACTAACTATGTTTGCACCGGGCGGAGGAGGGACTAGATTCCATGTGTTGTTAGTCATGAGAGCATCGTATTCTTCCTGCATGGCAAGACGCCAAGAGGGATCACGGAGAGCGGTGAGATAATTGTGTGGGAGAGGAGAGGAAACCGTGGCCGAGAGATTTAGACGATCTATGGGTGGTGGAAGACGGCCGGTTGTGCTTCTGGTTCGGTGAGTGATGGGTTGTGGCACTGGTGGTGGGGAGGGTGAAGGTTTCGGCATAGGAGAAGGGGAAGATAAAGGTGACATGGGTGATACGGGATTAGAAGGTGGTGAAATAGGTGAGCTAAGTGGTGAATTGTTGTCGGTTGTGGTAGGGTTTTGAGTGGAGGGAGCTGGTGAGGCAGGGGTGTGGTTGCCTTGGTGGAGAGTTGGCTGGTCGTGTCGATCAGTGTGGTAACGACAGAGGGAATAGTGGAGATGTGTTCTTCGTCATATATAGGTGGATCAAAGATGGCAATGGGGGGTGATGGTTTAGGATTTTGTGGTGGTTCATAAGGGAAAGTGGATTCATCAAATGTGACATGACGAGAAATGAGTATACGTCGAGTGGAGAGATCAAGGCAACGATATCCTTTGTGGCGAGGTGGGTAGCCAAGGAACACACATTTGGTGGCTCTTGGTTCAAGTTTGTGGGCAGCAGTGGATGCCGTGTTGGCATAGCAAAGACAGCCAAAGACACGGAGGTGGTCATAGGTTGGATATGTGCCGAACAAGGCATAGTGAGGTGTCGATTTTTGAAGTGCAGCTATGGGTCGAATATTTTGAAGATAAGTTGCAGTGTGTAGTGCTTCGGCCATAAATTTGGAGGCATAGATGCTTGGAAAAGGAGGGAACGTATGACATTGTTAATGGTACGGATTGCTCGTTCGGCTTTGCTGTTCTGTTGAGATGTGTACGCACAAGAGAAACGAAAAATTGTTCCGTGTTGTGTGAAGAAATTGTTAAGTTTGATATTTTCAAATTCTTTTCCATTGTCGCATTGAATATGAAGAATAGGTAGGTTAAAGTGAGTTGTAACAAAAGCATGATAGGCAACAAAGGTTGTGAACACATCAGATTTCTTTTTAATTGGAAAGGTCCAGAAATAGTGAGAGAAATCATCAATTATAACTAGATAGTAAACATAGCCAGAAGTGCTTGGAATAGGTAAGGTCCATAAATCACAATGTAGGAGTTCAAAAGGACGAGTTGTAAACAAGTGCGACAATTGAAAAGGTAATCTAACATGTTTTCCTAACTGACAAGCATGACACAAGGAGGACCCCGATTTGTTGGTGGATATGTTGTGTTGGCTTGGATGGCCGAGACGTCGATGCCAAAGGTCGGAGGAGGTGGTGGTGATGTGTGCTTCGGCGATGGTGGAGCTCGGGAGGTTGTAGAGAGGACCGGGGCTGTTACATCTGAGAATCACGGTCCCGCTGGGAAGAGCCTTCACAGAAAAACCAATTGGATCAAACTCAATGGTACAATTATTATCAAGAGTGAATTGACGAACAGATATTATGTTTTTGATAATGTTTGGAACTAAGAGAATGTTGCGAAGATGTAGGGTTTTGGATGGGGTGGAGAGAGAGGTGAAACCAGTGTGTGTGACAGGGAGGGTGGCGCCATTACCGACAGTGACAAATTGAGGTGGGGAAGGGTGAAGGGAGCGAAGGTTACCATGATCGGATGCCATGTGAGAGGATGCGCCTGTGTCCATGCACCAGTCGTTTCCGGGAATTTGCAGGTTGTTGAGGGCGGCTATCAGGGCGGGGTCGATCTGCTGCTGCTGCTGCTGGTAGGAGCCGGCGTGGGGTTGGCCGAAAGCGGGATAGGCCTGAGGCATGCCAGGACGAGGTCCAAGTAGACCGAGAGCAGGGGCACGCCAGGGAGCTGGCACCGGAGATCGCGGCTGCCAGGAGGTCTGCTGGTGCTGCCATGGAGCCTGTTGTTGCCGAAGATGAGCACTTGTAGGAGCGCCGGTCCACGGGTTGAACTGCCAGGGGTTGTCGCGACCCGGCCACGTCCGCCACGGCCGCGCCCGCGTCCGCCACCGCGGAAGTTGGAGAAGTTGGATCCACGACCGCCAGCGCGGTCGCCCCCGGCGTGGTCGCCTCCGGAGCGATCTCCTGGGTTGGTGGTTGGAACGCCCCCGGCGTTGGGCAGAACGCTGTTGCCGCACGCCCAGAGTGCCGTGGATGCGGCGTTCTTGGCGTCGGTTTTCTTTTGTGTCTCCTCGAGGATGAGCGCCGACCGCGTCTGGAGGAAGGATGGGAATGGCACCTGAAACGGAAGAAACGAGCGCAAGTGCGCGTAAGTGTCATTGAGTCCGCGGAGGAGCGTGAGGATAAGCGTCTCGTCGCTGATGGGCTGGCCGACGTCAGTGAGGGAGTCGGCGAGAGTTTTGAGCTTGGCGTAGTGGTCGCTGATGGAGAGGTCGCCTTGCGGAGTGTTGCGGAACTCCGCCTCGAGTTGGATGGCGCGGTGCTTTTTATTGTCGCGGAACAGCTGCTCGATGGCGTCCCAGATGGTGCGAGCGGTGGCGCCGGGCCGCATGACGATGCCGAGCAGGTCGAGGGAGATGGCGCCATATATCCAGGAGAGCACCGTGAAGTCATCGCGCCCCCAGGATGAAGAAGGCGAGGTATCGGAGGGAGTGGCGTCGGAGGTGCCGACGACGTGAGCTGTCAGGCCATAGCGGTCAAGGGTGACGAGAAAGAGCTCGCGCCAGTTGGTGTAGTTGTCGTCATTGATGTCTAGGGTGATCGGTATGAGTTTGGTGGAGGTTGTATAGGATGCTTGGATAGGAGGAGAGGGTGTGGTGGCCGGGAGGGGAAGCTTGCCGAGGTCGGTGGCCGTGGCGGCGAGTTGATCAAGGGAGGAGGCACGCGCGCGGATTTCATCGGCGAGGGTTTGGAGCTTCTTTTCTTTCTCTTCTAGTTCGAGAAGCTTGGCAGCGATCTCATCTGAACTCATGGTGGCGGCGGAGGAGGAAGGGAAGGAGGGAGGCTAGGGTAGGGTTTTAGGGTTAGGAACCGAGCTGCTCTGATACTATGCAATTGTGCAATCTCGGGCTGCTTGATGCAAACCACGAGATCAACCCTCCTTTATATATACATGGTTACAAGGGTTTGACTTGGTGTCCAAGGCGGTTTACAAGATTGCTATACAAGTAATCTACATACGTAACTAGGTAGGTAATATGTCATGTGTTCGAGTCGGTCTCCGTAACATGGAGGTCCGAAAAGCTGATGATCAGCGATTGAGCCGCGTCGAACTCAGGTGAAGAGGTGATCTGTCTCTTTTTTCTTTGGTGGCTGCTACGGTGGTGCCGAAGAATAGGGATAGGCATTGGTTTGTCACATAGGTTTATGCTATCTCTCCAGATCTGTAAAATCGGTGTATACGTATTTTGTATCTCGTCTTTTAATTATTAATGAGAATCGTATTACCTTGAAAAAAAAACTTCTCAGAAAACTTTCCTCTCATGGATATAATCTACTGTAGTACACAGCAAGATGCCAACCTTGGCAACCGGAGTCCACGCCGAGCCCAGCTTCCCGCGGAGCGACAGAACATTGCCCGGAGAGAGACACAGCCGGGGTTGGTTGTTGCGGTGTGCAAAACATTTTGGACAGAGACCCGGTGGTCACGCTCCGGTCTTCTCAGCCCTCGCCTATTTAAGGTCGCGCTGCCCGGCCACTCCCACCTCACTTGCCCGGAACTTCCCCTCCCCTCGGATGATCTCTCCTTTCGCTCCCCACTCTCCTCTCCGCTCTCAAGCAGCCTCCCTTCACAAGCGCAGCGCTGCCGGGCGACCATGGCAGGGTAAGCCGCTTTCGGCTCTGCGTTCCGTCTCTTCTCTTTGCTCTGACTTTTCGCTCGTTTTTTCCCCGTTTCTGCTCGTTTTGGGTTTATTATTTGCTTGAGTATTTCATGAGGGGATTGGGGATTCCGTGGGGGGTTTACGGTTGATCCAGATGAGCGTCGCGATCGATCAGCGTGGGGTGGATGGATTCTGGTGCGTGCGTGGTTTTGGGGGATGATGACATGTTGATAACGTTCCTCCTCAGCTCGAGCGCGTGACGGAGCAGGTGTCGGTCTGACGGAACAAATGCGTGCGAGATCGTCGGAGGGCAGCGCGGCGTAACGCCGCCGACGTGGTTCCGGCCGGGTTCCTCTCGTCGCTACAGTGGCAGTGCTTGTTTTTTTTTTTTGAAAAGAGGAGGAGTCTTCCTGTCGAAGGAAGCAGATAAGTTGGCAAAAAAAAAAAATGGAAAGAGAGATGTGTAACGCCTCCGCGCCGCCGGCGCCCCGGCGTGAATCCGGCCTGGTTCTACTCGTCGTCGCAGTGTCCGTTCTGGCGTTTGGCATGCAGCAGAGGTGGTGACGGAGGAGGAGTTTTCCTCTCGAAAGAAGCAGAGAAGTGTCCTGTTTCGTTCTGTTCTGAACTTCTGATTGGTGTAGACTGATCTCTTTCGCAACTGTTCGTCCCTGCTTGTTTCGACTATCGCGGTGATCAGAAATCAGAGTAGAGGTCGCAGATTTGTGTTGTTGGATCGTCCGATTGCTGGCCAGTATGCGATGGTGCAGGTTCGGCGTTCAGTACTGATGGATCACACCTTGTTCGAAGAAAATAGTATTGATGGATCTGAACGTTTATCTGTCAGTCTGTGCAATGTCGAACATCGTGGCTGTCGGAGCCTCTATTTGCGGCCGAACGCTTATTCAGCACTTTTCTTAGCCTCCAGGTTTCCGTTTGCTTGTGATGGTAATACACGAATGATAGCTGCAGGAGCGTGGTAAAGGAATCTTAGTGTCTCTCGCTGGATACTGTTGGTGGCAATCTATCGTACCTGGTCAGAATAGGGCATACTGTCACTAAGCGTCCGTTGGTTTAACCATTGGGTGTTCGGATCGATGGACAAGCTCCAGCCTTTTCCCCTTGTTCTTCTGAAACAGAGCGCGGAACAGGGATCCATCATGAAAATTTGTCTCTGAATGGAGTATAGTTCAGGTGGACTTCGAAAGAAAATAGCGATGCGAGGCAAAAGATCTGTAAACCAAAATTGATGGCAATATGGACCAATGTTGATCTATCAAAACAATATTGTGTTTGTCGGAACTAGTACATGGTCGTAACTGGTTATCTTCATTACTAGGATTTCTCTTCGAGTTGATGTGCAGGCCAGTAAATCGATGTTCTAAGAAACACTGACTTATTCCACAGTTATTTACCTACCATTGTACCAATATATGTGTATTAGCTTAGGTGCTACGTGCATCTAAAAAATGGTCTGTTATTAACCCGAAAAAGGTTTTTTTGGGACAGGTAGGATCTCTGTTATGCATGATTTAGTTGAACTTGTTATTTGTTAGGCTCAAAGTATGCTTCCTAAGATAGATTATCTCACATATTCTGCTGCAGGTCGTTTATTATTACTGGGAAGACAATTGCTACGATAATAAGAAATGCCACTGATCTCTCGCCTTACCAAATTGAGGAATTGATTGCAGCAGCATGGAGGGAGTGCCCAAATTGCAAATATCACATTGATAATAGCGATGTAAGTGTTGTTAACTCTTTAATATGATAGTTGATTTAATTTTATGCTCAGTTGTTAGTAATTTTCCCCATTACAATCTGGTGCATAAATTTCAACACCGATAAAAAAAGCACTAGTTCCTAAAGAAAGTATCAGATGCGATATTAGTACTCCATGAATTAGTTGCTTCAGTACTTCGTTTATGCATTTTTTTTTTAATCAATGCTTGTTTTCGCACTTGATATGCTTGTTGGACCATTATGTTATGAACCACATACATGCTTAATTTGTACCTTATTCTTTATGAACAAACATGTAGAGAAGCCCTTTTGTAAGGGTAAGTAGAGATACCTCAGTCAGAACCACTATTCTAGTTTTTTTACATCAAATCTGGATTTGTTTTGACTCTTTTCTCGAACACACATCAATATGTGTGTTGTTTTGTATCGTAAAAACGCCGAAAAGGCGCAAAAGCTTACAACGCGAAAGAAAACAAAACAAAAGCCTATGCTAACAAAACCTCTATAACTTAGAAGGATATTGCATTGTACTCCCACCTTCTACATGGCAAAACTTCTATAACTTCTGGATATTGCATTGTACTCCCACCTTTTTCCATTGTTCTAATGTCACTCTATTGTCACTTAATACTAAGAACCAGACTGAGACATAGCATCCGAACAACAATACGAGGCGAAATGAATACTGGCATCGTAGTCTTTGCATTTGGTTGAAATGTAAAATGCTAAAAATGTCATGCATTCATAGACACAAGGTGTGCAACGTCATAATTTTCTTACATCTTTCGGTTGCACTTCATGCCTTGTATTGCAGGTTTCACCACAGTGGCTGGGAGTCCCTGTTGGTGTCAAGTTTGCGCCAACTGATCTGGAGCTGCTTTCACATTTAGAAGGAAAAGTTGGCAGGGCAGCGCCCCATGTACAAATAGATGATTATATTCCAACCATAGAGGAGGCGGAAGGAATATGCTATACACATCCACAAAACCTCCCTGGTACAGGATTCTTATTCTGCACTTGTTATCAGGACCTTCTGAATTAACGAGTTTTCAGTGTAAAGTCTTAGTTAGTTAATTTTTATATGTCCCTGTAGGTATCAAGAATGATGGCAGCAGCGGTCATTTTTTCCACAGAATATCAAACGCATATGATGTGGGCGCGCGCAAGCGTCGCAAGATCAGTAACAAAAACCACACTGATAATGATGAACATGTGGGATGGCACAAGACTGGAAAATCAACATCCATCCGCGATAATAATGATTTAATAAGAGGATGGAAGAAAATACTTGTTCTTTCCAAAAGTGACAAGGGAAAGAAATATAGCACTAACTGGACAATGCATCAGTATCATCTTGGGGTAGAGAAAGATGAAAAGCACGGGGAGTATGTTGTTTCCATAGTCTTTTGTCAGGTGGGGCCAAACAAACCTGGGAAATCTCCAATGTATGCTGTGGAAATTGATCCTACAACCCCAAATGCATACGCTCCGCAGCCTCGTCGCCTAAGCGGTAGTCCATTGAAACAGAGCAGAATCAGGTAGCCATAATCATTGACTTTCATGTCACTGCACTGCTATCTATCAACTGCCGTTCATGTTACTTACTGCATTTTCTGAAACTGTGACAGGATGAGGAACAGCCCGGCTCATCTGGTGTTCAGCCTGAAGACCGCCTCGCATGGGTCGCTGGAACCTCACAGCAGGCGGAGGTCGACTATGCGGGACCGGCGCTGCCCTCGCTGCGCAACGACGACATCCATGAGACGCCGGCACCTCTTGACTACACCGGCATGGACGCACTCCACACATTCCTCGGGACGCCTCCGGATTTGTTCACTCTGACCGTAAGTGTACCGTGTGTTGCGTTCTTGCTTATTTCCCGGTGTGTTTGTGAATATCCTCATTTTGTGCTTCTTTCTTGTGTTGGTTCGCAGGATAGCCTCGACGACTGGCTGGATAGGAATTCAGCATAGCACAGAGAGGAGTAGCAATGGTCGGAAGAAGGGGTTGTGAAGTAGACGCGCGACGCAGGGAAACTGCCTTTTCTCGTGATGTATGTTATACCATTTGTGCATGAGTGATCATCTCCCGAGGAAAATTTTGTATATGATGTTTTCGTCTGCGAACTAGCGTGCCTCGGCTATGCTTCCGGTAGAGTGTATTAGTAGATGAGTCAGACATTCTCGAGGAACATGTCGACTCGGAGGTCTGTTGTTAAAAGTTGTTTATGGGTTGTACTTGTAATGTCTGAGCCATTTCATGGACAATTGGATGCTTTAAGTTGATTTTTTCCCCATTGAAATGGATTCTAGTTTGTTTAAATGCAAATTCGGCTGCACTCCTTGTTGGTATGACATAACTTGTTTCTGGCAAGATTCCTTCTGTATATCCTAGTTGTTCCCTGCTTTATGTGCTTATTCTGGTTGGTAGCAGCGTCAGTTTCTAGTTTCTTGCTATTTCGAAGTGGTGCAAATTCGACGCATCAGTTGATATTAGTGTGAAGTAGGAGTGTGATGACAATTCCCAAAGTCAACTTCACTGGTGAAATCTGGGATAAGATGCGTAGTAATCAGACTGCAGAAACCTCTCACCCGGTCTGAAACTCGTAATGTCGTCTGGTATGGTCTTCAGGTCTTCTGAATGCCTTCGCGTTCTGAACCTCCGTACTCCACAAAAAACCTCGCGAACCCCCCGTGATTAGCAACGACCTCCGCCTCCATGGCGCCGCCCACCGCCCCCGCCGCCGTCGCCATGGCCGCCCGTGCCGCTCCCACGCCTGCCGCGGCGCTTGCGCTCTTCAAGTCGGCGCTGTCCGCCGACCTGACGCTCTCCCCGCTCGCCGTGCTCCCGCACCTGACCGCCGCCACCCCCTCGCTGCCCCACCTGCTCCTCACCGCCACCATCGCCGGGCGCCCACACACACCTCGCTCAGCCTCTACTCGCGCTCAAGACCCTCTCCTTCCCCATCCCCATCGCCACGCTCCACCCGCTCCTCTCCTCCCTCCCCTCCAAATCCGCCTTCGCCCTCTTCGCCGACATCTTCCGCCTCCGCCTCCCGCTCTGCACCACCACCTTCAACATCATGCTGCGCCACCTCTGCTCCGATGCCAAGCCCGTCCAGGCGCTTCAGCTCCTCCGGCAGATGCCCCGCCCCAACGCCGTCACCTACAACACCGTCATCGCCGGCTTCTGCGCCCGCGGCCGCGTCCAGGCGGGGCTGGAGGTCATGCGGGAGATGCGGGAACGCGGCGGCATCGCCCCTGACAAGTACACCTATGCCACGGTGATCTCTGGGTGGTGCAAGCTCGGCAAGCTCGAGGAAGCAGCCAAGGTGTTCGACGAAATGCTGGTAGCAGGAGAAGTCGAGCCAACTGCCGTGATGTACAACACATTGATTGGAGGGTACTGTGAACGAGGAAATCTGGAGGCCGCTCTGCGGTGCCGAGATGAAATGGTAGAGAGGGGGGTTTCCATGACAGTCCCGACGTACAACCTGTTCGTGCACGCGTTGTTCATGGAAGGGCGTGCTATGGATGCGTATGCATTGGTTGAGGAGATGCGCGGAACGGGGCTTGCACCCGATGTGTTCACCTACAATATATTGATCAACGGGTACTGCAAAGAGGGAAAGGAGAAGAAAGCGCTCAAGATGTTTGAAGATATGGTTGCGAAAGGGATCCGTGCAACGGTGGTGACCTATACGTCATTGATATATGCCTTGTCCAGGAAGGGGATGGTTCAGGAGACAGACAAGCTGTTTGATGAGGCTGTGAGAAAAGGCATCAGGCCTGATCTCGTCATGTACAATGCCCTGATCAATAGCCACTGCACTGGTGGAGATATGGATCGGGCATTTGAGATCTTGGGAGAAATGGAGAAGAGGAGGATCACACCGGATGATGTGACATACAATACTCTTATGAGGGGGTTGTGCTTGCTTGGGCGTCTTGATGAAGCACGTGGCCTCATTGAGAAGATGACAAAGAGCGGTATCAAGCCAGACCTTGTCAGTTACAACACGCTGATCAGCGGCTACAGCATGAAGGGTGACATCAAGGATGCTGTGAAGGTTCGGGATGAGATGATAAATAAGGGGTTCAACCCAACCATTTTGACATATAATGCAATGATACAGGGGCTCTGCAAGAATGGCCAGGGAGACGAGGCCGAGGAGCTGGTTAAAGAAATGGTGGGCAATGGCATCACCCCTGATGACAGCACGTATATTTCACTGATTGAGGGACTTACCACTGAGGACGAGCGACTGGCTGCAGGAGATGCCGTGAAAGCATGAGCTTTTCTGGAAGCAGAAATGCATGTACTGTGCAGACCAGACCATTTCGAAAATGCGCAAAACAGTTGCTTTTTCAGCCCGCACTGGCGTGCAATACTTCTAGGAGTTCGAAATGATATTTTGAAGCTGACTGGCGTGGGCTGTTGGCAATGTGGATCAGCTAACTCCTTGGTCAAGTTATAGCCTTGCTAACGGTCATATGTTTTTCTCAACTATAAACTCAGGGGTGATGCAATATGTGAAGACATGATTTATGTTCAAAGTTGGAAAGTACTGTGGTCGAGTTTTTTTCCTGGAAAATAGCCAAGTTGTTAAAATAAGGGGAGACTCGGTGTGGCAACCTGGTTATATGAGGACTGCCCTTTCTGCTTTGTTTGGAGGCTACGCTACGTCGCTACTCTTGTGCTTGATAGAACTTGGGATGTTATGTGTAAGGATAAGTGAATTCTCTAATACTGTAATATGTCATGCTACCAAAAAGCAGGTTGAACATCGAATGGTGTCTTCTCACTTTTATTGATTTCCCCCATTTTGTTACCATTTCATTCATACTTAGTATTGCGATGTCATTTTTTGTGAACTTAAACATCTTCAAGTAGTAGCTCTCAGCCATCATTTTCTAATTGAATGCACATGTCCTCACATCAGTAACTAAGGACATCGAATGAACTAATACAATTAGAATTTTAAATCAATAAAATATACAAATAAAAAATAGATAATTTTTCGCATACCTAGCATTCGTTTTGACCACCCCATAAGCTGGTCAAAATATTCAGAAATAGTTTGTTTCGGACTAGGCAAGAGCTAGTCCCTGTCTTCAGCTTCGAAATTGGCTTTGCGCAGCGTCTTACTTTCATAGAGTCTGTGAAAAGTTTTTCAACCATAATCACTCAAATTATATAAAAGAAATGTGCATATGAATTTTTTAGCCAAAAATCTGGTAGGGCGGCCGCCGGCGCCTTACCTTAACCACTGGACACTCCGCCCTGTTTGTACCTGTTCTTGTTCTGTCGGGGTGGAGTATACCTTATCATGACTTTCATCGGTCCTGCAGACATTCAACATCATAGGTATACTCGCCGCGACAGAGACATGCACTCGGCCGGCACTCGCAGAGCTGCACGCCACTATAAATTGCTTTCATTTGTTGCGAAATTTATCAATACAGCTCGCACGACAGAGTTTCATATGGACACCAAGACGAAGCTAGATGAAGCCGCAGCGGGTCCAGACCTGGAGCAGCAACCGCTGCTGCCGACGCCGCCGCTACCTGACACCACGGCAGACCACAAGCTAACCGTCGGCTCACCTGAGTGCGAAATGGCACGCGAACGCGCTGTTGTCGCTTCTCCTGGCACCTCCCCCGCCACCGTCCGGACTCTGGCGCTGGTCACGGCGACGGCGGGGCTGGGCTTCGCCGTCGACCTGGCCGCGCGCCGGGAGTACGCCACCCTCGTGGCCTTCGCCGCGTCGTTCATGATATTCTGCGCCTCCTCGTCGCTCTTCGCTTGGTGTCAAGGCCGCGGCCAGCCGGAACCGCCGCCCCGCGCGTGGCCGGGGACGGCGGCTACGCGGGTCATGTTCTGGTCGTTCGTCATGGCCTTCGTCGTCAGCATGACCTGCTGGGTGGCCGACAGGCCGAGGGTGCCTAGAGCCGCCGGGGCCGCCCTGTCCGTGCTGGGGGTCGTCGTCTGCTGGCTCTGCATGGCGGAGATTGCGCCGTTTTTCGCTCGAGCCTGGGGGAGCTGTGTTCGGGAAAAGAGAAGTGAACAAGTAGCAACGACGCGAACTCAGAGCCCCAGAAACGAACTCGTGCAAAGTGCTAACTTATGTCAAATAAACGTTACTAAGTAAGTACTCCCTCCGTGTCAAAAAGTAAGACGTTTTAGCTACTTACCACACACATGTATCTAGACATGTTTTAGTGCAAGATTCACATCTTACACTAAAACATGTCTAGATACATGTGTGTGGTAAGTAGCTAGAGAGTCTTACTTTTTGACACGGAGGGAGTACTTACTAGGACACTCGCCGCGTCTCTTGATCAGACGGGAAATAAAGGGTCTGCTTGGTTGATGCCCCAATTTGGCTTGCGAATGTTTGAGTACATTGGATCTACGTCCTATACCGTACTTGTAAATCATATTGTACTCTCTCCGTTTGGAAAATGATGTCACAAAAATAGTCTATCTATGGTTCATTTCTGTGACATCCTTTTCCGAACGGAGGGAGTATGTATTTGGTGGTGTTGATCTTTTTTCTACTACTTAGTCAGACTTATAAAGTTTGATTTGACCAAAATTTATATTCCACGTATCCGTCGCACAGATTCACTGTTTTCTTCGCCTCTTTATCTCGCTAACCCAACCCATTCTTTGTGCTCTGCCTCATTTGCAATGAGAGACCTGTGTGAAACAGACAACCTTGTTGCATAAGTTGAGTCGCGCAACAAGTTTCTTGGCTAATTGAATATCTTTTTCTTAAAGAAAATATATTAATATCAAGAAGATACCAGTTACATCCAGGCTCTATAACAACATAATGTCAAGAAAAATCGAGACATCAACAATGCAGACAACCAAAAAGAAATAAAAAGAAAATAGAAAAACATGCCAACTGCCAAAGCAACAAATAACTCAAAATAGTTGGAAACAAACACCACCATTAGCAACATTCAGACTACAAAAGAATCTCTCTAACAGCAACGCCTTAAAAAGGAGAGAGGGCGTATGCACCGTCGTCGCCTGATCTGTACACCAATGTCACATAATGGGTTTTCATCTAGTAGAAAGTCCAACATAACTCCATAAAATGTTTTCAACAAAAATGGGAACCATTGTTAGGTACAACCAATGATAGGCGGAGTTTATTACCCTATTTTCATATTTCAATGCTTACTCAGATATGAATATGTAGCATTCGATAAACCCTTCCAACCAAATTTTGGGAATTGCCTATAGCACCTAACCAGTGAAACTTGAGTCCTACAGGGACACAACTCCACGTGGCATATTTCATCGTTTACTTTTGGTTTGAAGCTATTATTTTTTATTCTTATTAGAATAGTACATGTGTGTTAACACGGGAAAACTCACGTGTAAGGATTTCGAGGTGCACGAACCGAGGAGAGGCGGGGATTCGGGTGCGTGCTCATTTGACGGAACTCGACTTGAGGGGCTAGTCAACATGGTGTGACGTACGGTTTCGACGTATCATCACAACCGATCTGTAATTTATAGTAAACTCGCACAGTACCCGTGTGACGTCACCGAATTACAATGAATACGGTGGAAGCTACATAGCTAGTATAGAATATCATTATATTTCATCTAAAACTAAAATATTTTGAAATAGCAAAAAATATAGAGTAAAACATACACTAGCACATAATTTCGTCGTTGGTGAATAAACAAAGAACAAAAACCTTTAGCTAAAACTATTGAATCGGAAATTCCCAATGTATGCTAGTGTCTAAACTTATTTCAACCCAAATGAAGCATTGCTTCCGGAAACGTATACTCAAACAATATGTTTATGTAATTACCAACTACAAGTCTGACAGATTTTAGAAGGCTCTACTAACAAACCATTGCAATCAAGTTTCGGTAACATCAGAGATATTTGTTGTTCTGTTCAACAAAACTAGGAAACAATAAATTGAAAATTGTAATTCTGAAAATTCATAAGTAAATATGCAGTAAAGCGCCGCCCCCATATCGACCCATTCATCCCCACCCCGTGCTCTGCACCAAGTTTAACATGTTCGAGACCCTGCCTGAGCCAACACACTATATATTAACTATAGCAATTACACCCATACATTGTTCCTACATCTAGGGTGTGGTGGAGCCCTAACATAATAACAAATATTGCACTCATTTTCTCCATCGGTTCAGACTTTCAGGTGAACTGTCTGGCGCATGGCAAGATGGACTTGTTCAAGCAAAGAAAAAAAGTGGCAAGATGGGCTGGTTAGGGTTACGACTTACGAGCCGGTTTAGAGCTTAGAGGGAGGGGTCGATCTATGGCGTCAGCCGAGACGAGGTTGAATTGAGGCGGCCGCAACAGCCTGGGAAACATGGGAAAAAAAGGGAAGTGGTTCCAGGCCCAGGCCCACTGTGGTGTTGTGGCGGCACAGGGCCCACAGATTTGGGGGCCCAGATTTTAATGTATGTATATGTATACATCTGGAAAAAAACGGGTTTTTATCCTTTATATCCTGCCGTATTGGGCCTTCATCCTTTGCTGCTGGGCCTGCTCGCGTGACGCGTCACTCGCGTGGGCTCCTGTGCGGCCGTTTGAGGCGAATATGTAACGGTCTCAAAACGCCCACGATCGATTCCCAGGCCTGCCGACGTAGAAACGGAAAGCGACAAAGACGAACACGCACACCGGCAGTCCGACACACGTCGGTTGATTCGATCGATCGCAATCCCATCCACAGCGGTACATCGCCGCTGCGCTAGCGACGGGCGACTGGCCGACACCGCGGTGGTCAGTTGGCGACAGTTCCTCTTCAATCTTCCTCGCCTCATCGGTTAATATAGAGTTTTGTTGACCATTCCCGTGACGGTTGCATCGGCGGAACGAAGCTTTTATGAGTTAAACCTATTGAAGACCTATAAGCGTACTATAATGACACAAGAAAGACTCAATGAATAGCACTTGAGGGCGAAGCGTTGGAGAAGATTGCTTATGAAGATATGACTGAAGATTTCATTTCAAAGAACACAAAATGAATGATGATGTTCAAATAAATGTTATGCAACTTCGAGTTATATAGGTACGATTCTCAATATATTCAATTGTTACGTAATTTTTTTGTCATATACATTAAAATTATTTATTAGTACAATTTTTTGTGTGGGATAGGATTCTATTTTAGATTTTCGCACATGGCCCTGGATTTTGCCGGCCTGGCCTAGAGTGGTTCAAATCAGACGGCAGAAAAATGACTTTGTTCTGGAGAGGTAAAAACATGCTAATTGCTCTCATTGTCGTCCCTTTGTATAGCTACCTAACATACTCAGACATTAAGCACATTCTTGCGGTCTTGTAAAGCCCGCTCAGCATTCAAGCTTGATCCAGCTTACTTTTATAAGCCTTTCTTGGTTTTGCCGCGCCCCGAGCATATCAGCTTGTACAAATTTATTTACTTTGATGTGATCAAACAGATAGGTCTCGTCTTTATATACTCCATCCACTTCAGCAGTTTTGCCTGCACGGATTTGTGGCACGTACCATTGACGTGATGGGAGCCAGATCAGAGTCCGACGAGTCGGATCCCGACATGGAGAAGCAGCAGCCGCTGCTCCTGCTGCTGCCCGCGGCGGCGGATCACGAGACGCCGTCGGTCTTCTGCAAGGCCAAGGGGTGCTCCTGCGCGTCGCCCACGGCGGCGCGGACGCTCGCGCTGGTCGTCCTCGCCACCGGCGTCCTGTTCGCCGCGCAGCTGGTGGCGCGGGAGGAGTACCTCCTCCTGTCCGTGTCCGCGTCGCAGCTGCTCAGCTTCTGCGTGCTCACGTCGCTGCTGGCGCTGTGCGCGCTCCCTGACGAGGAGGACGGACGGCTGCTCGCGTGGGCGCGCGCGGCCGGCGGGCAGGTGCTGCTGTGGTCGTTCGCCATGGCGCTGCTGGTGAGCATGGCGCTGTGGGTGGCGGGGACCACGCCGGTGGCCGTCGGGGCGGCGCTGTTCGGGCTGGCGCTGGTCGTTATCTTCGCGTGCTACGCCGAGCTCGTGCAGTCCCTGTGGCCGGACGAGTGACGTCAACTTTTTTTTTGAGAAACACGAGTGACGTCAACTGAAGACCCGTTTGCGTTTCTTGCTTGCTAGCTGGGCCTCTCTGATGAATACGAGCCCGGCGTCTCCTTCAGCCTTGGGTTGGGCCAGTATGAGTAGGACTTGAGACCTTGATTTGGGCAGGTGTGCTAGTTAGAGTTGCAAAGCGGCGTCCCGCTAAGACCCGCGATTTTTTTGTTGTAAAAAAGTAAATTTTTTGAACAAATTAGTAACCTTTATTAATCACTCAATAAGGGTTACATCTTCCACAAGTTGTGGATAGAGAAACAAAGGCGGGTCATCAAACTATCTCGTTGTATTTGGGTAGAACTGATTTTTCTACCGTTAAATATGAAGCGGGCCGGATTTAGACGACGCTTTGCAACCCTAGTGCTAGTCAGTAAACCTTGAGACCCGTAGATTCATTTAAAAAAAAAGGTTGAGGCATATGCCAACAATGTCATCTCTCATATTGTGCCCAAAAAGGTTGAGACCTGTTTTTTTTCGGGGTGGGGGTATATGATTAATTTCCCTATTCTTACGACAACTTCCTCCACGTTTTTTACACTGCGGCACAGCCACATACAGGGGCGGATCTAAGGCTTGGCAAGGGTGCACATGACACCAGATGGAATTCTTTTCCTTTGTAAAATAGTATTTTTCACTACATATGCACCCCAAAAAATGTTTCTTATCTACTATGCCCCCCTGGTTTGAAATGTTGTAGCTCCGCCATTGGCCGCAGAGAAGAGGTTTGAAATGTTGTAGCTCCGCCATTGGCTGCAGAGAAGAGGCTGGGAAGGGCAAGTGCGAGATGCGCTGGTGTAGAGTGGTGCGAGCACTCACGAGGTGACGTTGGTGTAGTGTGGTGCGAGCACACATTAAATAGACTCGCGCTAGATTGAACTGAAGAGATTCACTTAATTGTTTCAAAAAAAATTAAAGCAGAATATAGCCTGATTCTTTCCATAGCCGTGTCAGCAGTTCAGGTGGCAAACCATGCGAACCGCATGCCCTCCAAGCCTAGCACGGCCTTTGTCGTCACTTTGAGCCATTGACTTGTAGACCCTACAATGGATGGCCCCACGTGTTAGTGACTCTTTCACTTGACTTTGAGCCAACTAGTAAATCAGGATATACGTGCTCCACTCCCAAGGGAGCGAATTTCCCGGGTCTCTCTCCCCGCGGTACTGTTCACTAGGAACGGTGCGCGTGGCACTGTTCATTAGGAACAGTGATCCAAGCGCTTCCGACGCATGTTCGTGCCACAACTGTCAGAACTCAAAACACGCATGCTCCGTGTGTGTAGTTGTAGGTCTAGCTTATGTATTAGGGGTGTGCGTGCGTGTGGTGCGAGTGTGGTGTGAGTTGGTACATGAGTTCAGATACTACAACTGTACCCAGATTGAGAGGCATAAAAAAAAGATATACGTGCTCCGCGCAACGGCTCTCTGCTTTGCCAGGCCCCGGATCCCTCTGCCAGTCCGCCTCCGCTGCCTTGTCGCGTTCTTCTGCGACGATGTCCATCGGTTCGAAAATAAAAAACACGTACCCAAGTTTCAACTTGTACGACACGAAGGGATGTACGTGTATCTCATCTCGGAGTACAAGATACGGTACAAGATTCGCAAAAAAAATATGCCTAGGTTTTTAATACTCCCTCCGGTCGGAATTAATTGTCGCGGCCCATTCATATGTCAGTTTTACAAACTAAAAACCTATGAGTTCTGTTTCTTCTCTCTCCTCGCCCTCAAAATCAAATTCGCGAGCTCCAGCCTCACGCTGCTCCGTCCTCCCCCGCCGTCCGCCGCAGCTCCGACGCCTCCCGCCTCCGCTGCCGGTTCCATTCCATGTCGAAGGGGCACCCGCGGTCACCCCCTAGGTCGCCACCCAGATCGAGCTGAGCTCGAGCTCACCGGACGGAGCTTGATCTGCTGCGGCCTTCCACCTCGCCACCTCAATTTGATGCTGCTGAACCGCCGGAGTTGTCGCGGGGCCGTTGAATCGCTGAGAAGATAATTGATTTTTAGGTCCGGGGATGAAGGCGTGAGGAAGTAGACTGGGAGGAGGAAGGGAACCGAGAGGAGGCGCGAGGGAGCTGCGCGGCGCGGTGGAGGGCGTGGTGGCCGGCGAGGCGGCGACGACCATGAGGGGAATGGAGAAGATAGACTGTGGAACCACGGGTTGTGTCAAAAATAAATGGAGAGGGTATCTGCAAAATTACCATCGCGACAATCTTTTCCGATAGGAGGGAGTAATGTTTAGAGTAGCAGAGAAGAATGAGCCCCAACACATCAGGGGCCGATTATCCCTCCCAGGAAGCGAAAGCGAGGTCGTATGTACATCTTCTTCTTTGCTCCCAAGTAACGGACACGACAACGCCAAGAAGTATTATTATATCACTACCGACTACCTAAAGAAACGGTAATACTCCATCCGTTTCAATTTAATTGACTTGCTATGCATCATAAGTGGATGTATCTAGACTTGTAACATGTCTAGATACATCCACATGTGATGCATAGCAAGTCAATTAAATTGGAACGGAGGGAGTATATTCCAGTCCATATCCGGTTCTGCCCAACTGACCAACGGGCCCCACTAAACGATATTTACAACGGAAAAACCGCACTCTTCCCCCTGAACACAGTCAGAATCACACAAGTCAGACCCCACCCAAGAAAAAGGTGACCTGTCACACATGCAACAATGCAACGCAGTTGCCCCTCTTCCACTGACTTGTGGGCCCGACATACCACGAGGACTTCCGTGCAATAACCCGGGAGTTACCGTGAAAATATGAGAAAATTCCGTCCCCATCCTTCTCCTCGAAGCCTCGTAGGTAACGGAAGAAGGGACCGATAAATTCGGGCTTAAGCGGCGAGGCCTTCTCTTCCCTGTCACACCACCTCCGCACCCCAAACAAACCCCACTGCCACCGCCGACGCACTGCACCGTCCTCCTCCAACTCCGCTCGCCTAGGGTCTCCGCTCTCTTCGCCCCTGGGTTCCGGCACCGGACTCGCGTCGCGATGTCTGGACCGTACTATCCGCCGCCGTTCCACGGCGTCGGGCTGCCGCTCAACGACGCCCGGGATCTCGTCATCAAGGTAGTTATCCCGTGCCCTCGCACTCTGCTGTTTATGTTCCGATGTTTGATCGGGAGGATTAGGAGGAGGGGAGTGCTGCGGTTTTATCCCCTTGTCATCGCTCGCGTAGGTTTGGGGTTTCTTCGTCGTGCGAGTCCGAGAGGGTTTTGTGGATTGCGAGATTTAGGAGCGATCTGGGCGGTGCTTGTGGAGCATTGATTATTTTGTTAAATTAAGTTTTTGTTTTGTTCTGGATACTGGCATCGGGAACCTTTCCCCCCCTCGTTTGAGATGGGGGCGTAGCAGCTGGTCAGTGATCAGTCCATCTGCCTGTCGAAAGTATGGATTCTGCTTATCGATTGGTGTATCCGAGATCAGACTGCCTTGATCTTTCTCATTGTAAAAGCATGGGCACAATTTCTGTGGGGTTTGCGATGATTGTTCCAAATTAAGATTTTATTACTGTACTCCTATTTCTGCCAAAAGGTCTAGATCCCACCATACATTCCAACAATAGTAAGATACCTCGTTTAGTAATTTATAGTAGAGTTCCTTGATTTGTGTTTCCTAGGTACTGTAGAATCCAGATGGGTCGCTGTGTAGGGAATTTGGTAGCATGGAAGGGAAATCTTTCTGTCTGTGTGCCATCGACCTGCATGCTTATTTATCTTAAACTAATATATGCTCTCTGTGGTAGTGTGACAAGGCACGTGTATCATCTTCCAGTCTTAACAAAATATAGGAACAACATACACCCTCTTTTTTAGGAAGAAAATTCTCTATCTGCCACTTATTGTAAATTTTCTGCTGCTTTAGTCTGTATTTTAGTCCTGCATTTTTCTTGTGATTTCCCTGCTCACGTTTGGTTGATGTTTCAGGTCAAGTATGGTGGCACTCTCAAGCGATTCAACGCTTGTGTGAAGGGTTCACACTTTGATCATAATCTTGCTGCCCTTCGGTCAAAGATCTCAAATGCTTTCAAGTTCAGTCCCAATGATGTATTTGTTCTCACATATACTGATGAGGATGGGGATGTCGTCATGCTGGATGATGATGATGATTTACGTGACGCTGCTATTAGTCAGAAGCTGAACCCTCTTAGGATTGATGTTCAGTTGAACAGCAGCAGTAGAGGGGCCAAGCAGCAGGCCTCGGATTCCAGATCTCCAATGTCCACAGCTATGGAAGAGCAACTAGCTCAGGTGAAATCAGCTATTGATGAAGCGTTGAAGTTTGTACCAGAGCAACTTCCTGTTGTCCTTGCAAAACTATCCCACGAGCTGCGTTCTAAAGCTGCATCATCGGCACCACCATTGGCTGATTTGCTGGATCGAATTGCTAAACTGATAACACCCAGGAGCAGCGTACAACCTACCAGTGTCCAGCCTATCAGTGGTGCAACTGCTTCAGGTTCACATTCCTCTGACATGCAATCCTCTAAAGCACTTGGTCTTAAGAGCGTGCTAGTTGAGAAAACCACACCTCAAGTTGGGCAGGCACCAGGATATACTTCAATTGAGGATCGTGTTTTAGGTAGTCATGGTGGAAAATTGATCTACCCTCGCAAAAAAAGAACTGATGCCCAAAGTAGGGAGAAATCTCATGCCCAAATTAGGGGGAAATCTGTCATATCTTCTTCGGTGCCACCTGTTCCTTACATGGCTCATGGTGTTCCTACTCTTGGTTCTGCTACTGAATATGAACGGAACATGTATATGCCCTTTGGTTCTTATGGAAGGACCAATGGCAATTTGCGTTCAGCAGCCCCTCCACCGGAGGCCCTCAGTACTCCCCGAATCCGACTCTTGAATCTAACGGGAAGATCAATGAGGACTTGCATTCAGTGTACCGTCCAGTTCCGACCGTTGAACCTAATGGAAAGATCAGTGGCGAGCATTCAGTATTCCCTCCGCCTAGAGGCCCCATATACGGTCCAGGTACAACCCCTGGATTTAATGGAATGTTCAATGGTGGTTTGCAGAGAACATCAAGTACAACTCCTGAATGGAATGGAAAGATCAATGGTGGTTTGCAGACAACATTCCCTCCTCCACCTGCCTATGACCACAATCCATTGAAGTTCGGTATGCATCCATATGGGTTTTATCAAGATGCCAACCCACTTGGTTCATACGGTTTTGCCAGCAGTGCTTATGGCAGCATCCCACAGCCCACAGTTCATAAATGGGTACAATGTGATGGCTGCGGGGTGACACCTATTGTCGGGCCTCGCTACAAGTCCATTGTGTAAGTATTTTGGTTTCAATTGAACTTCTAATTGTGTTACGTAAAAAGATGTTCTCCTAACATGCTTTTTTTCTTTGCTGTCAGTAAGGACGACTATGATTTATGTAGTGCTTGTTTCTCTCTCGCGGGCAAGGAGGCTGAATATACCAGAATAGACAAGCCAATGCCACTAAGCGAAAGAATGAGAAACATTGATAAGGTGACCATATCAGTTTATTCACTCATGATTAGATAGGTAAGTGAGGCAGTAACATAATTTCAACTTGCTTTTGTTTACCCTTCACAGCATTTGAAGCTCCAACTTGACTGCCGCTTCATCAAGGATCTCACTGTACCTGATGGAACAGTAATGGCGCCATCAACTCCATTTCGTAAGATTTGGTGCATGCGCAACAGTGGATCTACCGCGTGGCCTTTCGGCACCCAGCTTACCTGGACTGGCGGGGATCAGTTTGCTCGCCAGAGCTCAGTGAAATTAGGGGTATGCACTAACAAACTTTGTACATATAATTTATTTTCTAATTTGTCATGAATGTGAGATGACATGGATGCATCTCAGACCATAAGAAAGATTTAACTTGTGTCTTAACTTCTCAGATTTCGGAGTTCGGGTTTCCTGTTGGTGGAGAAATCGACGTTTGTGTAGATTTTGTTGCGCCTGCGAAACCTGGCAGGTACATATCGTACTGGAGATTGACATCGCCGGATCTACTGAACTTTGGTCAGCGAGTTTGGGTTCTTATTCAGGTTTTTACTCGGCCCTTACTTGTTCCTGCCCTTTTTCTCTGACTTTGTACTTCTTTTCTTAGGATTGTTTGCATTGTGAAATCATGTGCAGGTGGAACAGCCTGTTCAAACCAGTGGCAAGAATGATACTGCTGAAATAAACTTGAACTTGCCTGCGGACGGCAACCCTACAACATCGAAGCCTTGCATGGTATATAGCCTAATTAGACCATATTTTTCTCTTATGTCGCTTGTTTTCTTATATCTGATTGTTTGCATGCTATACTCATGTGCAGGTGGAACATCCTGTCCAGAAAAGTGGCAATAAGCAAACTGCTGCCATAAACTTGAACTTGCCTGCAGAAGGCAGCACCACAACATGGACAGATTCTTCATCAAACTCTGACAATGATGACGAAGACAAAATTGATCAGGGTGATGCTTTCCTCGCAGTACTTTTAGCCAAGAAACACGAGGGATCCAAAGCTGTTGGAAGTGTTGTGCCCTGTGCACCTACAGTTGAACCGGTTCAAGTGCCCATCACTGATCCTCACGCTTCATCTGCTGGAGCTGTAGCCATGCCTGCTGGTGTGCCTCCATCTGAAGCCGCACAACTGCCAAAACCGATCGGTGTGCTGGCGCCTCTACCTGCAGCTACTCCCGTTAGCTCACGTGATGTTCTGCCTGCTGCACCTTCACCTGATGAAGTCTTCAGCGACATGGAGGAAAAGCTTTTGAGAGAGCTGGCAGCGATGGGCTTCAGGCAGGTCGACCTGAACAAAGAGGTGCTTAGGCAGAACGAGTATGACCTCCAGAAGTCCGTCGATGATCTGTGTGGCTACCATGAGTGGGATCTCGTCGCGGATCTGAAGGAAATGGTACGTACTAATCCTCATCCTATGCACGCCATTCTAGCAAAGATCTATTTTACTTGGGGTCTTTCTTAACTCTTATCCCTAGGGTTTTGATGATGACACAGATATGAAGGAGGCGCTCGCAAGGACGAAGGAGTAAGCATCATGAAGCGTGTGGCGATGAATCTTCTGTCCAGAGAGAAGGACCAGTGATGGCCCTCCTGTGTAATCTGCTGGAGCGTGCTGCCTAGTAGTAACCTAGATATAGATAAGTAGTATAATGCGTGAATAAACTAGACGAACTGAAGTGTGATTGCTGCATAATGCAGTGGTACTGTTCTGGTGACTTGTGTTGCCGTGGGTGTTCCGTTTGTGTAAGCATACCTTATCAGGTGAACCGGTTATGCGGCTAGTATGGTTTCTAAGTTTATATGCGTGTCTTCGGTTTCTAAGTTTATATGCGTGTCTTCGGTTTCTAAGTTTATATGCGTGTTTATGTTCGAAGTTGTCGTTGTTACGTTCCTTGATGAAATGGTTGATTTAGCGGGTATGGAATCAGCCAATCTTACATTGGCGAACTGCGCATGGAGTTACTGTCATATATCTGTACTCGCGAATGTGATGTCTATGGTTTTGTTTTTGTATGGCGGTTTGTCCCCGTGCCGGATAATCTCGTTGTGACTGCCGTCTTCAATCTTGTATGAACAAGAACAAACGACTACTTCCCCCGTTTTTAAATATTCTAAATATGAGATGTTTTAGGTGTTACACATGTTGTCTATATACACACTAATATGAGTGAACATACACATGAAATGTGTCTAGATACACTTGTGTATGTTCATGTGAATGTGGACAAAGCTAAAACATCTTATATTTAGGAAGTTTCATGTGTCTAGATACACTTGTGTATGTTCATGTGAATGTGGACAAAAGGTAAAACATCTTATATTTGGGAAGTATGAAACAGTATCATGTACTGCGTCTTCAATCTGTTGTGCCGGATAATCTCGTTGTGACTGATGTGATGTCTATGGTTTGTTTTTCCCTCTCTCGGTCCCGTCCACAACCACCCGCAGGCGGCAAGCCCCACTCCCAGCTGACACTGTTCGCTGCCGGAAAGCCCGCCACCGCCTGCCCGACGAGGCGTTGGGCAACATCAACGCGTTCATGTCATTAGAGCCAGACCTCTGCGTCTACCCACGCGAGTGCCACCTCCTCGGAGCGCATGCGCGCACATGCTGGACGCCGTCACCAGCGGCTAGGCCCAGATGAACCGGCCGCGGTCCGGCACGAGGCGCCCGCTCAAGGTAGATGTTATGGCCTCCTTGTTTTCACTTCATCACGGCATCGTCAAGGAGCGCCTCTCTCTCTCTCCAAAGAATGAGCTTCTCTAGTTCCCTGCCCAAAGAGAACGTGATCGGCATCCAGAGCACGCCGCCGCCGACGTCCTGCCCCTCGCGTTAGACCACGCCAGGACACAACACCTTGTCTTTTAGCTCCACCTCGGAAGATCATACCTCCCCCACCGAAATAATAGACACCAAAGATCCTTAATCCGCCGTCACCAGGCTCGTCTTCTACACCTCCGATGACTAGCCACCGCGCCGTCGATCCCTGTGTACACTTCGCCCCGGAGGTACGTATCGATTCTGGGGATGATATTGACGCCAATGTGCACGTGCTCGTACTGGGTGACGCAGACCATGGCCTCCATCCGGTAGCACGCGTCCCGGAGGTACGACTTGAAGGTGAAGTAGTTGATGGCCTCTCCCAGCTTGTTGGAGAGGTTGACCACGCCATGCATCTTGCAGGAGTCGAGCTTGCGCACCTTGTGGGCGCCCAGCTTGGTGTAACACCCTTTGCCGCCGACGATCACCGGGACGTGAGGAGAGGGATACCGCCGCTTGTGGAGAGCAGCCACCGTAGGATATTGCCGCTTATGGAGAGCGGTCACCGGAGAGGTAGGGGACGGGAGAGAGGAACGGGAGCAACCCGATTTCTGTTATATTCTTCGATGCCTTCCAAGTCTGTGCTGCTCTATTCTTGTAGTCTCTGCGTAACCGCACACGCCCAGTCTGGTTGGCCCACGGCCCAGGTCCATCATGTCAATAGATACGGGTGTGACATTAACCGCCCCCAAAAAACATTGCTTGCCCTCAAGCAATGGCTCGCACAGGTCGCAACATACTGCATCTCCAATTTCTGCATAGGTATCTTCTTCTCGATCATAAGTCCAGCGGCACACTTGCCTTGTCTCTAGTATGCACCCATTTTTAAGTTCTGAAACCAATATGTCGAAGATACCTGGATCCCATTGCTTGAACTGAGGCTTGCATGCGACTTGTATCCACGAAAAGAACCCACAACACATGTACGGCTCTTGTTGCCCTTGTGAAAGCCAGACCACAGACACCATTGTGTGTACATCAAAGAGGATAATTGGCATGTTTTCCTCTACAGGGATGTACCCTTCCATCTCTATATCGCTAACTAGTATTACAGAAGTCAGTTCACTTGGAGAAAGGACTAGAAGAACTAACGATTCTGAAACTTCATGACACAAGACCACCAAAGGGAAAGTAGGAACATATTTGTGCACTGGACAGTTCCTACTCAGGCCATCTTCCACTGAAACACCATATGCGATGTATGAGAAACAGGGAATCAAATGTCGTAGTGTTGTGTGACAAATAAGTCTCAGGACGCCCGGATCCCAATGTTTTGCAGTAGCATCTTTTGTACAGGAAATATTGTAAACCCCAAACTTCTTTGTATCTACCTTGACACCCATCACTGAACCATGTCGACGAAAATCATGCTGGCCTGACTCTATACAGAGATTCGTCACATCCAGCAAATAATCATTATTTGCACAAAATTCTGGACCTAAAATAGACTGCAAGTAGTTCTGGAAGTACTGGGACAACATCCACCAACATCCAGCATGTTTCCTTGGATCCCACTGTGCAAATAGCTGTGCATGAAATATCCTTGTTGGCAAATTCAAATCATGGAAAGGGATATCATCGTAATGGAATACATCCACCACTTGTTGTTGCTGATTATTTCCAGGACTGAAAGCATTTCTATCCCATGGTGGTATCTGGTTGAGCCCCTTCTGAACATTTCCAATCAGCACTAACATGTACTGTACATTTCTTGCGACTGTTTGCAGTAAACAGCAAGCACCAGGATTCCATGGTAAGGTTGGCACTGTATCTTCTCTAGCATGGGGTAGCTGCAAGTATAAATCGTGTACCACAAGCTCTTGTTTTCCTCGATCCCATGGTAGGAGAAGTGTAGGATTATTCATACCATGTTGTTTCCTCTTCCTTGACCATGGCTGCTGCTGCTTGACCTCTACGCGAGAGATCAATCCAATAAAACATCCTGCACGATCCAAATGTGTGTGAACCTTTCCTTCAAGCTCTTGCTTAGCTCCCAGAGAATGTTGTAGGAACAAAGACGAGCCGCCGAGGTGAGTGACCATGCAGCCAGCAATCTCCTCGTCCCACACCATGTCCATGAGAGGGCTGTCGTCGAACACTTCATATGCAGAGTCCAGTTCAAGCTCCGTAAACAAGGATAAGCCTCCAATATCAGTGAACACCTCATTAGCTAGCTCTTTCAAAGTTGTTTCCGAGAATACCATCTCTGCAAGTTCCACCCAAAGCTCAAGGAACAGAGATACACCATTTACATGCGTCAAAACTTCGTCTGCAGAATCTGCAATTAGCTCTGCCATCTGAGTTACATTACCCAAGTTTGGCGTCTTCCTTTCCTTGTACTCACTGTCCAGTGCCAACTTCAGTTGCGCAAACTGAAATTGGATGCTCTCTGCAAGTTGAACAAGTGTCGGCTCGGCAACTGTGACCATCACCTCCTTGAGACTTGCAGGCAAACAGGTATCGGTTGTGTCGGGTGAGATGTCCGCACTAACATGATCAACACCGCTTGGATGAGCAGCCCCCAGCATTGTTGTCGATGGTGGAAGATCCCTAACACCAAAGTGGGCTTCAACATCATTGATGAACTCAGGCCAAGCACCAACCACCTGAGCTAGCCTGTATGCCTCGTACCACACTTTGGCCTTGCCTTCCATGTGTAAAGATGCAGCGACAATCCACATGCACTTATGTATATTGAAGTGAGTGAAGTACTCAAGACACTGAGTTCGCCAGAGGCGTGGATTGGTACCATCAAAGCGAGGGAATGAGGTGGAGCGCGGTGGATCGGTGTTGACCGCGCTAGCCCCTGCCACACAACCTTCCCTCGAACCGTTGAGGACATAGGTCGAACAGCTTGCAGGCGTGTTCACGCCAAGCCCATGCACACCTTTGCAGCGTGTCGTTCCTAGCACCGGTCGAGGTCATAGGAGGGAGATGCGTCATGCCACTGGTCAGAAACGCGACCACGGCATGGCTGTTGCCGATGTTGACAGCCGAGCCCAGCATCAAGCACCTTGTGGGCGTGGCGGGAGCAAGGGCGGCGCCTGCGTGTAGAGCACGGGCAGTCACATCCCGATGCGTGGAGATGAGTGAGGACGATGCCTCGATGGTGGGGAAGGAGATGAGGTCGCCGCTGCGTCAGGTCGCCGACGACTGGGCGTAGATCGAGGCGGCCTCAGTGGGAAAAAAACTGGGGAAATTTTTGGATGGGATAACGTGGCTCTGATACCACTGTAACACCCCGTTGCCGCCGGCGATCACCGGGACGTGAGTAGAGGGATACCGCCGCTTGTGGAGAGCGGCCACCGTAGGATATTGCCGCTTATGGAGAGCGGCCACCGGAGAGGTAGGGGACGCGAGAGAGGAACGGGAGCAACCCGATTTCTGTTCTGTTCGTCGTTGCCTTCCAAGTCTGTGCTGCTCCATTCTTGTAGTCTCTGCGTAACCGCACACGCCCAGTCTGGTTGGCCCACGGCCCAGGTCCATCAAGCACGGTTGTCAATAGATACGGGTGTGACACTTGGCTTCAGTGGGTTGTTCTCCTGCGCGGGCGAAGATCTCAGTGAGCGGGAGGTTCAACTTACCGTCAGCGCCGCCGGCTCTGATGCAGTACGGTAAAGCGGGCTCGACTCGGACAAGATCGGCAACAAGTGTTTTTTTTTGAGAGTCTCTCCTGAGAATACAAGTTGTAATATCTGATCGGATACACAGGCACGCATACCACACCTATATGTCTAAACAAGACCTACAACCTATATCCCTAAAACGTACTGAGAGACTTATCCGAAGACCAGCGCTCCGAGACCGACGGGCACGTCGACCTCACCTGTGGCACGTGGACGAAGAGAGGCACCTACGATTTACTGCACTGTTCAGAGAACAGTGTTGCTACAGTGCACAGGTGAACAGTGTAGCGTGAGACGCCTAAAAATTCGCTCCGTAGGAGTTGAACTCTGACGGGGCTAGGTGCTCACCAGCGACGTCAGCCACTCAGAGTTATCGCTCGGTCTCACAACAAGTGCTTCTTCCATAGCATGTGCAACGAGGGGTACTTGTGCTGCCAGGCCGCCACCGCAGGAGATAGCTGGGTTTCAGCGGTGCATGGTGCCATGGTGGTCAACGGGGTGAGTGGGAGAGGGGAAGGAAAGATGGGAGACTGACATGTGGGATCCACGTCCACCTCACCATATAATCCATATATGCTTCTAAACCACTGTTGACGTGGGACACTCATGTCATAAACCGTGTCAATTCGCTCCCAGAAGTATTTTACTAGTATTTTTGGCAAACAAGGAACACAAAATTGGTTGGGTTTTAACTCACCGAAAAAGAAGACACGAGGAAAGAGAGCATACAAGTGAAGATTGGTTTGTTTAGGCTTTGTCTAAGTGCAACTCCAACGGTTCGTTGTAAACGGATATGGCGTGTCCATAGCTATTTTTTTAATAATACATTTTTTTCGAATTTCCAGAAATAATATGGGTTTTCAGCAAATTTCACAAATAATACACCGTTTGCTGCACCGTAGCCGATAGGACCCCGTCAGCCGCGTCGTAGCCGACGAGCTGGTTGGCCGTAGGCAGAGCACCTGCTCGGCCACAGCTGAGCCGGCCACACTGCTCGGCCGCGGCGTGGCCGATAGGGCCAGCTCGACACCACCAGAGCCGACTGATGCATGCCCTTGCAGCTCGATCGACGTCCATGGCCGCACGTCCATGGCGGAGAGTTGGTGGCGGCAGGGCCACCGCCACGGACCACGGGAAGCCTTGCCTTGCCGCCATGTCTGCAAGCTAGCCCTATCTCCACTCCTTCAATTCCCTACCTCGGCGCCACCTCTTCCCTCCTCTGCTTCACGGGAACAAGCTCGCCCCGAGCTGCTCTCCGTCCGGTCACGACGACGCCACCATGGCCTCAAGCCTCGCTGAGCTCCAAGATCATGTCCTGGAGATACGCCTCGACCTCTTCTACGGGAGACATGAAGAAAGGAAGCCGGATCAAGAAGCTGCCAGGAGGTCGCCAATCCTGCCGTCAACTACGCCCGCCCGAGAGCACGTCGTCGCCAAGATCGTCACGGCGAGCTACACGCACGTCCGTCCGGCTAGCACGCACGGCCGGCCGCGGTGCTGTTCCCGTGCTGCTTGGCGACCGCGGCGTCGTTCCTGTGCGCCTGGACGAGTGCGGCTTCGTTTCCGGGCAGCTGGGCGAGGGCGGCGCCGTTCCCGTGCTGCTGAGCGACCGCGGCGTCATTCCCGTGCGGCGTAGCAATAGAGAAGAAGCCTGTAGCGATCCAATCGATTTTCCGTGTTTCCGTCCGTCGCTGAGTCTCGCCGAGAGGATCGATCGATCCAAGTAGAGCTAGCTGCTCAGTGCTCACGTTCACTTGTTCAGAATCGATCCAGCTGCTGCGTAGCTAGCTGAATAAGAGTTTGGCTGGAGGGCCCTTATCGGCTGCGTCGTCGCCGATTAGCGGGGCCGTCTTCAGAAATTCGGGGCCTCGTGCGGAATGCGAAATGGGGTCCTAATTTTTTAAAATTCAAGATATAACTAAAACATACTTATATTTGTATAATGCAATATGTGTCATTTCAAAAAATATTTAAAAATATATGAAGTATCAATGCTAAAATAGTAGAGATAGCACTGAAACAGTAAACTAGCCTCGTGCTCTGCTTTCGTACTTCTTGTATGAATCTGCGTTTGTTCTTTCTGTTTGTATCTTTGATTGTACGCAGGTTTGTACTCCTCTCGTTTAAAAAAAAAACATTATCCACCAGGTATTTATTGGACTGAAATATCCAATTATGTATTCATTATTAATCTTCCACAAGACAACAATTTTAACAAGTATTGTGGCCAATCCTAATTGATTTAGTAATTCAGCATTTTAAGTTAGTTTAACTACTAATTAGCTGCAAGAATAACAACTATACAGTACTATTGGATTGGGTGACCGATAGCAAACAAAATTATGGTTGAATGGTTAGCAGAATGGTTGTAGCTCTTAGCCCATTAGAGTTTAAACTTCAGGTTTAACATCTGTTTATTGCATTTAAGCAGAATATTGTTTAGTTGGAGGCGACGTTTTCATAGACAGCGAGGCGCCTGTGGTTACTTCGCCCATCTCAAAACTCGATCCGCCGACTCCGTATTTCAGAGTTGCTCATAGGGGTAGGGTGTGCGTGCGTTCGTTCATAGCTGTGAGCGTATGCACATATATGTGAGCGTATGCGTTTTCACAATAAAAAGGGTGACCAATACACAACACAAGTATAGTTGGTTTTCCCAAAATCACGGGCGGGAACGACCTAGGTCGGCTCGTAAGCAGCTCCGCCCCTGCTCAATGGTAACCTCGATGGCGAGCGGGGTGACCAATAGGATATCGATTGGGATGACTAGGGCAGGCGACATTGGAGGCAGATTGTCGCACAACAGAGATGGTTTAGGTCGATGAGCGTAGCTTATATGACACTACCGGTGGGTCGACCCGACTGACCTAACGAGTCACTCGGTATCGGATGTACTCACCCAGATCACATTCAACGCTAACCCACTTTCCTTATGGGCCTCAATTTTTTTGGGATGGATCAGTGACCCACCAGGCCACCCCCAATCTTTCCCATCCCGAGCCGCACACAATAGTCGAGCCAGCCATACCATTATCCAGCAAACCGTCGGCTACCACCACTCCATAGTACTCACTCCGTTTTCAAATATAAGATGTTTTAGTCTTTATCCACATTCACATGTATACAAATGTATCTAGACACGTTTTAATGTGCATGTTCCCTCAATTTTTGTATGCATGTACACAACATGTCAAACACCTAAAACATCTTACATTTTTAACAAATGGAGGGAGTACTATTAAGTTTTGATATGTCCACTTTTGACTATTAGAAAGTCAACATTAGTTCAACTTCTCTTTTTTGCCAACTTTCTATATTTCAGAAACTTTTAAGAAAATACAATCCAAGTTTTCATAATTTCAAACTTTTTAGCTTTTCAAAACTTTCAGAATTGGAACCTTCGAAAAGTCATTTGTATCGATACTTTTGCTTCCACTTTGGTTCGTTAATAGAAAAGAGCATGCAAGTTGCCAAGTTGTTACACCTCGTCTGATACCCACAATAATTGAATGAATGGGGGTTCTTGTAGGATAAATACCATAACCACTGACCCGAGTCTTGTTCACCCTCGTCATCACAAGCTTCAACAACTAGCCTCTTCTACCATACATCGGACAACCCATGTCAAAAAAAAAAAAGCTTCATAACTAACAACCTTTTATTCTCCATGTAGGTGGAGAGGCGTCAAGTGAAATACCTGCATCCTCCATGCCATCAAGCTTCACCTTCGTAATTCAAACCCATAATTATAAATTGCATCCAGTCTAGGAGCTTCATCAACATCACAGAAGGGGCAAAAAGCTCTTAAATGGAGTATATTATTTTGTGAGTTGGGGATTGGCAGAGCGGGGGGGGGGGGGGGGGGGGGGGGGGGGGGGTGGGGGCAATGGCCTCCTAGGCCTAAACTTCTCTGCTACTTCCATGTCATGATGCCAACGGTTTATTCGGCAAGATAGTTCCCTCTTTGCTTTACTTGAAACATCTAGAACACATGGACCTCTAGCAGTATAATTGTTTGCTAGGACCAAGCAGCCAAATTCCTGATTTATTGGGCTCCATGGGGAACTTAATATATCTGAACCTCTCTAGCATACCATTCATTGGTAGAGTTCCTCCTCAGCTTGATAATCTATCTAAGTTACAATGTTTTGACATTACTAGTTTGATTCTCTTGATTCCGATATGTGTTCAACATACATTACCTGTCAACAACATATCTATCATGAACAGCTGACTGGCCTCATATACTGAACATGATTCCATCTTCGAGGGTCATCGTCTTGCTTAATGTTGACTTGGTACTACAAAACTAGTACCTCACCTGCCTTAATTAGTAATCTCACGAAACTTGAGAAACTCGACCTTTACAACAACAAGCTGGATGGCTGGACGACACAATTATTCTTTTTGCTTTGGAAAGATATGAGCATTATGTATCTCAATATTGGGTCTAATATATTAATTGTTCAGTCAGTTCTCTCATGCTCTAGAAAACATGATGTCTCTCCCATTGTACATTTTGTCAATCAGCTTGATAATCTATCTAAGTTACAATGTTTTGACATTACTAGTTTGATTCTCTTGATTCCGATATGTGTTCAACATACATTACCTGTCAACAACATATCTATCATGAACAGCTGACTGGCCTCATATACTGAACATGATTCCATCTTCGAGGGTCATCCGTCTTGCTTAATGTTGACTTGGTACTACAAAAACTAGTACCTCACCTGCCTTAATTAGTAATCTCACGAAACTTGAGAAACTCGACCTTTACAACAACAAGCTGGATGGCTGGACGACACAATTATTCTTTTTGCTTTGGAAAGATATGAGCATTATGTATCTCAATATTGGGTCTAATATATTAATTGTTCAGTCAGTTCTCTCATGCACTAGAAAACATGATGTCTCTCCCATTGTACATTTTGTCAATCATGGAATTTAAACAGGATATGGCGATCACATAACATGGATTGGGGGAGGAGGGGGCAATGGCCCCCTGGGCCTAAACTTCTCTGCTACTTCCACGTCATGATGCCAATGGTTTATTTGGCAAGATAGGTCCCTCTGTGCTTTACTTGAAACATCTGGAAAGAACATGGATCTTAGCAGTATAACTGTTTGCTAGAACCAAGCAGCCAAATTCCTAATTTATTGGGCTCCATGGGGAACTCAATATATCTGAACCTCTCTAGCATACCATACATTGGTAGAGTGCCTCCTCGGCTTGATAATCTATCTAAGTCACAATGTATTTACATTATTAGTTTGATTCTCTTGATTCTGATATGTATTCCACATACATTACTTCTCAACAATATATCTATCAGGAACAACTGACTAGCCTCATATACTTAATATGCTTCCATTTTCAAGGCTCATCCGTCTTGCTTAATGTTGACTTGGTACTACAAAAACTAGTACCTCACCTGCTTAGTAATCTCACGAAACTTGAGAAGCTCGACATTTACAACAACAAGCTAGATAATTAGACCACACAATTGGTTTGTGTTGGTTTGAAAAGAGATGAACATTAAGTATCTCAATATTGGGTCTAATATATTAATTGTCCAGTCAGTTCCCTCATGCACTAGAAAACGTGATGTCTCTCTAATTGTCCATTTCGTCAATCATGGAATTTGAACAAGGACATGGCGATCACATAAACATGGATAAATTTTACAGTTTGGAGTTCATTGACTTTAGTGTGAATCATATGAATGGCGATGTGTAGGAGCCTTGATGGAAGTGTTGCCGCAGTGCACATGGAAACAATTGCATAAGCTACGTTTGAGCGGAAATGGTTTCACCGGAACCGTGCCAAGTTTGATAGACAATTCACCAACTTGAACATACTTGATCTCTCTAGTAACAACCTAATGGAAGTATCCTGTGCGGAATTGGTACCCTTACTAATATAGTTTCTTTTGACCTAAGACAATAAATTTTGCAGTAGTGTACCTCCTAAAATTAGTGCCCTTACTAATCTAGCTTCTTTGGAACTAAGATACACCTCTAGAAATTGAGTTGCCATGACTAATCTAAGTTCTTTGGAACTATGACACAACACCTTTAGTAGTAGAATACCTTCTGAACTGGTGCCCTCGCTAATCTGAGATCTTCAAATTGGCAAATTTGTGGTACCTTGTTTAAAAAATAATAATTGGAGGAAAGATTCCTCAGTGCATTGGTCGAATCATTCCTTGGTTAAGAAACAATATTTATCAGGTACAATTCTAGGACTTTTGAAAAACTGCTGATGCTTTCCACAGAAAGTGTTAGGTGCCCCAAGTGAAAGGGATAATGTAGCCCAGCAGCAAGTATTTCCTTCAACTGAGAACTAGTCTTTATCGAACCAGTAGGAAACACCACATACGTCCACACGTCAATGGTATCTGCACATAAACACAAAACTAACTTGTCCCCAACGTCCAATAAAGTTGTCAAGCTTCCCGTCCTGCTAATTACAAGGATGAAGCATATAATGTTGATGGAAGCAATAAATAAATAAATAAATAAATAAATGACCAGCGAGGAAGCAATAGTAAAACAAGTAAAAAATAGGTTGTAAAACTATACTCCCTCCGTTCCTGAATGTAGGGTGTATAGTTTTCTGCACAAATATTAAGACAGCGTATTTTGCATAGAGTGGACTAAAACTTTTTCTGGAAAAAATAGCGAGAGATGAGGTCTTAACAGGCACAATATGAATACAATCCGTTAAATCCCTCTTTTCAGACTAGGTCTCATTTTTTGATGGGTCAAATTGTCCATTTTAACAAATACACCTTATATTATAGAATTTTCTTCAAAAAACTATACACCTTACATCAAGAAACGGAGGGAGTAGTAAATATGGGCTGGGAGCCATAGTTTCACTAGAGGCATCTCTCCAAATAAATATAACATTGGTGGGTGAACAAATGGCACTTGGACATCAATTAAATTGTACTTATCTTGACTAATTATGATGGTGATCGTTTATCGTATGATTTAGACATTATATCCAAAATATATGGACCATTACTGAACCGCATTTATATCTAAACTTTACTTCGAGACCGCTTCTACGCTTGCATCTCTAAGTGTTAAGTTCAAACAAAACAGAGTATTATCTTAAGTAAGGTGAAATAATGTAAACAGTAGAAATATCATCCAAATGTGAAATAGCACCATTGTTTAACCCTTAGTAGCGCCAACACAATATAAAGTCTTGACCTTTCTGTGTCACTGGGCTATCTTTCACGCTGGGCGTTCGGGATTTCCCGAAATATCGGGACAGGAAATTCAGGAAAAATAAAATTCGGGAAACAGAAAATGAATCCCGATTTTCCATGAGGAATTTTGATTCCCGACAATTCGGGATCAGGATCGGGAATTCCCGGATTGCCCGAATTTCAACAAATCGAGGAAGGTGGCCGGCGCGGCGCAGCGCGGCGCTCCACCACGATGGGAGGCAGAACAGGAGCAGAAGAGGGAGGCGGCCGGCACAACGTCAAGGGGGGGAGGGGGGGGTCGAGCACGTCCAGCGCGCCGTCGAGCGCGGCGGCCAGCGCGCCGTCGAGGGAGGCGGCCACCACGCCGTCCGACCGGCGTGGGTGGCGTCGCCGCGTCGAGGGAGGCATGCGAGGGAGGCGTCGAGGGCAGCGTCCGACCGGCGTGGCAGACTGAGAGCCGTCGAGGGCGGCGTCCTACCGACGACCGTGTCGCAGGCGGCGGCCAGGTCGGGGACTAGGGGTCTGGGCTGCAGGGGTTAGGGTTAGTTCAGGTTAGAGATAGGCTGATTGGCTTTCTTGGGCTGCTGGGATGTGCGGAAATGTGTGATGGGCCAACATTTCCTGGCTAATTCGGGATTTTCGGATTGTTCGGGTTCTAGGAGTAGAATCCCGAATTTCCCGTATAAATTTCGAGAATCTGTATCTGACTCCTGGAAAGGTGCTCGGGATTTTCGGGATCGGGCTATTCGGGATCGGGATCGGGATTTTCGTGATTCGGGTTTCGGGATCGGGAAATATGCCCACCGTGAGCTAGCTTCATAAGTGCAAGGCATTTCATGCCTTCCTGAGTAAGTTATGGATGATTGATGGACAACATCATTAAAAGGACGCTCTTTATCTAGCACTCATAGGCACTTAATCGAAGGTGATTTTTCAAGAAGAAGATTTACACTGGGGTTGCAGGAATCGCCATCGCATCATCAAGGACGTCAGGATTCCTCCTCAACCCATCAAATGACAAGTGGCCATCCACCACATGCCTAATGGCAAGACACTCTAAGGTATCTCACAAATCTTCAATCTATGGATCAGAGGATTTCTCAAGGGATGGTGAGGACTCCAGACCATCCTACAAACTTCTTGCTGAAACTGCTAAAAACAAGAAAAACTTCTGAATAAACAGGAAGTCCTCCTCGTCAGTGAAATGAAGAAAAGGCATTAACTCTCGAGATTGATGAGCTAAAAGAGTTAAATCAAGAAGTTTCTGAGCCCCGCAAGGCAATCCTCAAGGATCATGAAAAGCTAGAACCTGAAATACTCAAGCAAGAGCAAGATCTTGTGGCTCTGAGATTATCGAGCAAAGAGCTTCAGACTAAAAAAGATTCTCACACTGTCAAGGACAAAGAAACTGAACATGAAAATGCATATTCTCCATTTAACACATGTACTTCAGACTAAAAAGATTCTCACACTGTCAAGGACAAAGAAACTGAACATGAAAATGCATATTCTCCATTTAACGCATGTACTTCAACTGCATCCTCTTCCTTGGTTAGTACTCAGAACTCCACCATCTCATCCTTGAGCAATCCAGCAATTTCACTTGTCTTAACTTCTGGGTGCAACATCTCTAACTTCTCATCAGAAGAAACCAATGCTATCTTAAGTGAAAATGCCAGGTTAAAGTGTATTATTGAGACCGGTATTCTTTGGTGTTTTTCCTAGCTGAAATACGATAGAGCGCAGGAGCTATTTCAGCCGGGTTTCGCCATTGAGCCATCGATCAGTCCAAAATAACGTCCTCTCCCAGTTGCCAAACGAGATACAGGTAACCGTGGCAAACAGCGATCTATCCGTGTTGTTACAGGGGCAACGAGAGATTTGCTCAAGGCTGCATAGCCACCCGACTACCTGAGGCGCAAGGCTCTACTGAACTTGTCAATGTAGAGAACGCCCAATCTACAAAGAGCCTTTTTTTTTTGGTCGGCACACTTTCCAACTTACACGGCAGCTGCCACAAGAACATCACAACGCTTGTCGAGAATTCTCTATTCACCCATGGCAGCATCTCCTGAATCGACGATCGCCATTGAAGTCAGGACAGAGTTCAAAAGCTCCCACCTGCCTGCCTGCCTTACTCATCAATTTAGCCTTCCAACAGGTTAGGGAATTTTCCACTTTGTCCAAGAGGCCTTGCCATTGTTGCTGTCTATGAAATCACAGGCAGCCATATGATTGAACCATACAGCAACAACTTACAAATCAATGCTATTATATGCACAACAGGTGAGAGATCACACATTATCTATAGCAAACACGTCTAAATGTCATTGTGTGCAGCAAAAAAACACTTGTTAAACACTTTTGTCACAAAAGAAACCTCCGCGCTTTTAAAATTTGTTGCATCTTGGCTAAATAGATATGTTTGCAGAAAAATTTGCTTCAGCAAGCAAAGCGCACATCATGCGTTGCAAATAACAAAATAATAGTATGCCTCACACAAGTTTCAGCTATTATTTGACAATATCACAACTGGGACCTTCCGGGAAATTACCCTCAGGTGGAGTTAAAATGGAAAATAAACACCAGAGCCTGCCTCGGAAGACAGGGCTTGTAAGGGTGTGTGCAATTATGCATCTCTCTGAGTCACCAGGAACACAAAATGATTTCCAGGTCAAGAGTTTTGTAGTATGTACAGATGATGCTCAATAACCATGCGAATTGAGCTTTCAGAACTGCTGGTCCAGGATTGCGTCTTTCTCCGACTTGTTCTGACCACTGACATAGCCCACGAGGCTTCCGGAGACGTCGGAGACCCAGGAGACACTGCGCGCAAGCCAAGCCTTGGGAGTCGATGCTTGCGGGCTCTCTGCTGCTGCTGCTGCTGCTGCTGCAGCCAAGCTCTTCTGTTCTTCCTCGAGCAACGCATCAAGCCACTTCTTTGACATGTATTCTTTCACTGTTTCTACACCTTGGTTCACAATCTCCGCTGGTGGCACGGCCAGAGGGTTCTGCTCCAGGTTAAGCTTCTCTAGCTTATCGAGCCGGCCAAAACTATCAGGCAGTGCATGGATCTGGTTGTTGCTGATGTCAAGCTCACGCAGGTTCAGCAGGTCGCCCAATGAGAAAGGGAGCTCCTTCATGTCACTAAAGTTGCTGCTTATGTTGAGAATCTCAAGACTGGAAAGTTTCCCTATGGCAGATGGCAAACCGCCGAGTTCATTGAAATGAGCATCCAGTAGGTATAGTGATTGCATCTCACAGATAGATGATGGAAAAGATCGCAGCTTGTTCATGTGGACCCAGAGCCTTTGCAGATTAACCAGTTCATAGCCAATATTTGTTGGCAGATAGGTGAGTCCATTGTAGCTTGCATTGAGCTCAACGAGCGACCTGGAGTGTGAATATCAGTCTCTTGAATGGCGTTAATTAACAAATCCAATGAAATGAAGGAGTTGTATCTACCTGCATTTTGAGATGCTGTCTGGCAGTGTTCTCAGCTTGTTAGTCGACACATCTAGAATCTTCAGATTGGATAGTAGTCCAACAGTATCAGGGAGAGAAACCAAGGCATTAGAAGCTAAACGGAGCTCTTCAAGATGTTCAAGCGCTCCTATAGCATCTGGAATAACCTATAAGCACAGTAAATCCACTAAATTAGGAACAACAGTATAATACCATAGATACCAAGCGATACAGCAACCTTGTGGTTGTCCAGTAATTAACCGGACAAATGAACTGAGTTTTTAAGGGTTAAGACCTGGGTTGCGCACTCAGCATTTATAACTAGCATGTGTTGTGTCTGCTGTTAAATGATTGTTTAACCATATAAATCAGATATAAACATTTATTATAAGTAAGGGCAAGCAATATGTAAGTTAAAAAATTCTTGACAAAAGTAGCTTTCACTGCATTAACCTATGGTTCTCCAATTTCCAACTCAAACAAGTCCTCCAGAAAATCAAGCTAGCATACTCTTACCTCCTAACTCCTACCAATTTGATGATCTGTTTTACAAAAACTTGCAAATAACCGTGAAATACTACTTGTGAGTTGTGACCTCAGATGACTCAACAATAGTGCATGCATAGCCTAAATGAAATAAGTGATAAAATCAAAGCTAATGCCAAACCCCACTTCCTTCCAGACTTGATTGTTGCGACCAACACTTAACAACTCCTACCAATTTGATATTCTGTTCTGCAAAAACTTCAAATAACCGTAACATACTACTTGTGACCTCAGCTGACTCCTAGTGGGTGTACAGCCTAAATCAAATCAAAGCTAATGCCAAACCCAATTTCCTTCCAGATTTGATTGTTGCGACCAACACTTAACATAAATAGTACTCCCTCCGTTCCCAAATATAAGATGTTTTAGACTTTTGTCCACATACACATGTACACAAATGCATCTAGACATATTTCATGTGTATATTCACTCATTTGTGTATGTATCTAGACAACATGTGTAACATCTAAAACATCTTACATTTAGGAACGAGAGAGAGTACTTCAATGCATCCTTGCATAACTTGTACTAGCATTTTCTACATCCATCTTAAGGATTGCCACTTAACACACAGAGAATGGGATAACTCGTACCAAGTCTGCCAGAACAATAACATACAGACATACCTGATCCTAAGTGATAAGTGACAAGTGACAGATCAGTCTCGCCTTCTTGTAATGCAATATCAGAATCCACAAAACTACCTGTCCTTACCGACAAATCTGTACTCAAATTACTTGGCACATAATTCTAAGCATTAGACAGCTGATACTGCACAAGTTGGCTCACCAATGCACAAAATACTCAACAAACCCAGTAGAGCTAACGTTTTATGCACAATAGTGTTAACTGGCTTCAAAAAATAAAAAGATCTATTACATATGAGATGACGAGTTTCTCACCTCGAGCTGGTTGTGCGAGACGTCGAGCACGCGGATCCCCTGGATCTTTCCGAACGCCTCGGGCAGGTAGCGCAGCTTCCGATCGACGAGGCGCACGCTCTCCACCGCCCTGCCCTCCTCGGCCTGCTTCAGCACGGCGACGACCTCCTCCTGCGCCGCCGCATCCCCGCCTCAGCACCGGCGACCGATTCATCCTTCCGTCGGCCTCCTCCAGGTCCTTGCCCTCCATCGCCGAACGGTACACCTTCTCGAGCCTCCCCTCGGCCTCGTGCAGCAGCGCCTCGTACGCGTCGTGGGTCTCCTCGAGCTTGACCACCGTGCGGCAGGCCTCGAGGTCCGCCTCGATGATCCGCTGCGCGCCGTCGCCGGCGGAGGCGGCGGCGGCGACGAGGGCGCGGGAGGAGTCGACGAGCTCGTGGTCGGGGCGCGGGCCGAGGTCCTGGAGCGCGGCGCGGGCGGCGGAGACGTCGGCGACGGCGCGGGACATGGCGTGGAGCACGGAGGGGTGGCGGAGGCCAGGCATCCGCTCGACGAGCTCGAACTCGCCAAAGGAGGGCGACCGCGGGGACGGGGCGTGCGGCTGCTCGATGTCGACGTCGCCGGGGGGCCGGCTTGGTCTTGGAGAGCGTGGGGATGCGGGAGAGCACGTAGGACAGGATGGGGTGGGCCTGCGGCGCCGGATCCATGGCGGAAGCGATTCGGGAGGCGGGGGATCGGAGGAGATGACGAGAGGGGGGAGGGTGGAACTGGACTGGAACTGGATGCTGTTTTATGGTGGGTTTGGAAAGCGGAGGAGCAGTCAGCCGGCAGATCCGTGGGCTCAGCCTGGGAATGGGGCTAGGGGCCACTTCTTTTAGTTTCTGTTTATGCATAAGCTAGCTTATGATTTGTGGTGGAGAGAAACCGTTGTGGGGAGAAACTAATAGAAATTGTTTGATAGACTTCTTTTGGGTTTGTGCAATTTTAGCTTATTCACTATATTGAGTTGTGAGATGTCTGTAATGCCCTTGTATTTGATTTTGCACATACTAGTATGATAAAAGCGATGATATCTTACACATGTCAAAATATAAGAAACAATATCATTCACGGTCACAAATATCCAGAAAAAATCCTAATCAGTACATGTGAATAAATATTTTTCTAGCTGCTCATCATGTCCTCTTTTTTGGTGTGTGTTCGAATATAAAAGAGAGCTTTGTGTGTGCGTGTGTGTTTCTGAATCAGAAAGAGAGCTAGTGAGAATCCTATTCCTAAAGATCAATTGATTTTGACACAAAGTTGCTCTCGTGTTGTGCAGAGTACTAGCTAGTGGTTTGTGCAAGAATACAGAGCAGCAGGATGGTGTTGGAGGGACCCCGTACGTGGATCGGAGCAGCAGGACGCCGATGGATCGGAGCAGCAGGACGCCGGTGGATCGGAGGCGGACGGAGGAGGTGGGGCGGCAGACGGAGAAGGCGGGAGCAGCTATCTCGGGCGACGGACGGAGGAGCTGACAGCAGCTAGCTCGGGGGCGGACGGATCGAAGGTGCTCGGGGGCGGTTGGAGAAGGCTGCGCCGGCTCGGGAGCAGGGCAGGGAAGCTCGGCGGCCGTAGTGCACCGGCGGCGGACGGGATGGACAGGCGGCGGTAGGGGCGCTGGCGGCGGCTGACGCGAAGGTAGAGGAACCCTAAAGCTGGTCACGACTCACGAGTCGGGCTGGGAACGCGAGGAGAGAGATGCGCTGCTCTTTTTTTTTCTTTCATAATTCTTCCAAACGTTTTCCTTGGCGGTGGCAGCTCGGTTGTAATTAGAAGCAACGGCAGGGGCAGTCTATAGTACCGTTTCGTCTCATTTGCGGGAAACTGTCCAGAAACTGCTCGACCCCAGCTTCTCAAATTGCACTATGAAACAGTTTTGCGGTGGGGAACCGCTGGTTAGAAACGGGAGACTTCTTTTCAGCTTCAGGTGCTAGGGACCCCGAAGCTGGCTAGAAACCGCAAAAGAAGTCGCCCTAAATCCGCACCGTATCCAACCCAGTCCATCAAGGAAATGATCTGAGGCCTACACCAACCCACCCCATTAATTACTTTCTAGAACCCAACCCGCACCAGTCGACACATTTGCCTCCAAACCGGGAGAGGATTCGCTGACTTTGGAAACCATGACGTTGAGGTCATTGACATGTGGGTCCCACCTAGCACGGACCCACATGTCGGTGACCCAAAGTCAGACTCATAAAGTCAGCGAATCCGCACCCCTCCAAACCGCACCACCCCGTTCGATTGTTGCGGGTTGAAACCAAATCACAGCCCCAAATCCAACCCCACAGCGAGCTGCTTACAACTGAAGGAGTAATGGACCAACACGACAACACGTCGCCGTACGTGCTTTGCTTCTTAAAAAATTCCAACACTGTACGCGGCTACATCTTCGTTGGCGGCGGCGTCGTGCTACTCCGCGACTTGGCACCAAACAGGCCATGCGCCGCATGATCCTGGTGCGTCACCAACCGCGCCGAGCAGGTGCCCACGCCCAAGGTGCCGGTGGCCAACGCCGACGCGGTCGAGGTGCTCGTGGCTATCTCCGCCGCCATAGCCTTGCGGCGGCCGGCGCGGCGTTGAAGCAGTCGTCGGCGTTCCGGGACTATCAGGGGGGGCCGTCATCGAGGACGCTTCCGGCACGATGGGACGGTCCTGGCCGCGACTTCATCACTCCGGCGCCGCTGCACTACTTGCGTAACCACAGCGCCGTGCCGCGCGGCGACTGGTCCACGTCGACCATGGAAGTGACCGGCCTCGTGAAACGGCGGTGCGGCATAATGGGCGCGAAGAAGGCAGCAGTGCCTCAAGCCCACCGTGCTCTGGAGCTGGCCGGTGTCGCGCCCGACGACGACGGCAGTGTTAGATTTAATTCCTCATTAGGGAGGACAGGAACGTATACTGATTGCAATTAGATCACCTAATAACATCTCAACAAGGGGATTAGGGGATGCTTACAGGTTGATGATGAAGACGTGTTTGCCTGCTTGGTGCAGGCAGGACTTGGGGTCGAAGTAGATGAAGCAGTTGATGTAGGTGTAGCAGATGCGCCGTTGCCGAGGGAGAGGCCCATGGACGTCGGCAGCACGACCCTCCTGGTGGCTGCCGGTGGAGATCGGTCTTCGGCTCCCTTAGGCGCTACTTTAGGATCGGTAGTTTCTTTGGGGTGAAGACCTGAACGTGTCTATCGTTAGATAACACACGAGGGGTCCTTTTCTTATATAGGTTAAGCGTCTGGGAGCCGGGACCGAGTCCAATAGTTGGTTAGCACCCCCGATCACAGTGCGTGTTGTGGGAGTCAAAACTCCCCTACTTTCTCTCTCGGTTTGTTTAAACCGGAGATCAACTCCAACATTCTCCCCATTGATCGTAAGGGAAACAAACATCATAAGCCCACTCGCAATAGAAATAACATACCAAAGTAAGGTGTTTACAGTGATCAATGAAATGTCACTGGACCTCAATACTTATAGTGTATCATTCTATCTAGAAATGGAAAACATATTACTTTATGGGAGTTGGATTATTTGACGGTCCTTATTCCAGAATCAAAAGGCTTTCCAGCAACCCATGCTAGCAACTTAATATTAAAATTGGGTGGTAAGCCTTCAGTAACGGATCCGTAAAAACACATGAATCTTATTTATATGCTTAACATCAATAGTTTGATTCTGGATTCTATCTTTCACAACACTAAACATATTGTCAATGGTTTTGGCAACACCATTTGACTTGTTGTTACTCGCAAAGAAAACTGCTTGTTCATATTGCAGTAGGTGGTTTAGAAAAGGCTGTTTACCACCATAATTTTGGGATAAAACTTCTTGACATACAACCTGCCCTTTAGCCTCTTAACATGCATCATGATTAATTGCATCATAATTGGTGTCATCAAAATCATTCTGGAGCTTTTCCACAATATAGCTCCATATGCGAGGGTGAGGATGTAACTTAACGTGGAAACTTTAATATCCACACATCTCGCAGAAACAATGTCTGAATAACACACGATATCGAGGTTACCAAACTTCTTATTAGTGAGCATGTAAACTTTTTTTTCTTGCATGTATGCAAGACTTTTGGTGGCTTTTCCAGTGGTCTATGTGTGGACTTATTTGTATCTTTGCCAATTATCCCGATAAAAATAGGGCGAGTTCATACTTGAATACTTCTATTGCTCCTGACAGCTGAAGCATAAGGAACCGACATTATCTGATCAGCTCATAATGGTTCCTTGGACACTAAAATGTCCACCTTTATTGCCCTTAACTTTATTAGCAGGTACGACAGAGTACTAATGCATAATATTTTCTTTCGTACTCTATCGACGTATGTCGTCATAATAGAACGTATACTCCTTTATCTTGGTGAAACTCAGTACAAAGAAAGTATGAGACATCACCAAGATCCTTTGTCTTAAAGAGGATAGAAATTTCTTGGCTAAGCAAAAATATTCCATCTTCATAGGGTAGTAAACTTACTCCCCCTCGTCTTACGACATGAGTGTCATAACGCTCGTCTTATTTCATAATTGAAATTATTTAGTCAACATACGTGTTAACTTCAACTGTATGACAAAACTTTACGGTTGAGTCATACATACATCTTAACTTAGTGGTCAACACAACATCACGTTATATAATAACACAAGCGTCATCACAACTCACTAAGAAAACTCTATTGAGTCCTATACATCATTAGAGCTAGAAGCCTCTAAGATGATCAATAACACACATTATCAATCGCAAGGAAATTGTTGATTATCAACACCAAGTGTTGCATTCGGTATTTCTTCTCAACTTACCTCATGCATATGAACAAAGATCTAATGGAGTTATTCTTAAGATTCATGTTCATACGTTTCAGGTTCCCTTATGATCACTTTATTTAGAAGATGAAAAATACATCCAAAATCTTGATAACAATCACTTCAGTTCAAAACCACAACATCGTTGGGCAGAAGATGGAAAAGAACTTAAATGAACTGCGACACATGATCATAAAACGACGTTGGTCAGAAATATAACCATGGGCCACATGATGCTGACAAACTTGCCACTTCACTAAAATGTCTGACAAATGATTATGAACGACGTTGGTCAGCAATATAACCATGAGTCACATCAACATTAGATTAGCAAGCTTGTCACTGAAACATTCATGTGTGTTTCATACTACTCATAAGGGAATAAATCCACATTAACTCGATAAAAGGAGTTTCATTCACTATAATCATTCATTCTCCCAAAAATAAGACTTCTCGTTGGTTCCATCCTACTTGGAGAATTATTACATTCAAGTTTTCTCATATTTAATGAGACATTCCATTGTCATTTATTCTCCAAAATAAGACTTCTCGTTGGTTCCATCCTACTTGGAGAATTAATACATTGTCATTTATTCTCCAAAATAAGACTTCTCGTTGGTTCCATCCTACTTGGAGAATTAATACATTCAACTTTTCTCATATTTAATGAGACATTCCATTCTCCCCCTCGAAATGTGGTAAACATGACCACAATTTCGACGAGGTCTCATTATTCACTATCATCTTAAGAGTGCCATGGCACATATTGATTCATCGAGGACATAAATTTTCTCACCACATGGCTGGATCAATATTATCCGACTGCATTACAAAAGACAAAATGTTCATATGAATAAACAAAATGTCTCATAATGCTTTATTCTGTATCGTCCTCATAGCAAAAACCCCTTAAAGCCCATTTTAAACGGGCAATTATCCTTAAAATATTCCTCAATAGAGGCCAAATAATCTTTGGCGTATACTGAGTCGGGAATTGCATTCTTTATCTCAGAGGAGATGATATGCGTCATTATAAGGAGTGAAATATGGTTCGATTTCTCCCACTCAACTTCTTTTTGGTCATACTTTTCATTCTCCTCATCATGATTCAAATAAATGAACCCTATGTCTTGGTCCATTGCTAAAACAAGGACAACATCTTTATGAGCATCAATACTAAACATCAAACTTGAATTGATCTAAAACATGACAATCTAATCATATTCTAATCCGTATCACCGTTGGGCTGAAAACGGAAAAGAGTACTTTTCATACAAAAATGGGACATGACAAAAATCAACGTTGGTCAAAATATTGTCATATACCACAAAACTTATGCTCACAAATGGAAACTCAAATCAAAATTTCTCTATTTGACCAGAGACTTAAAACACATAATGATCAGCAAACTCTTTTGCTAATTTAATAGCCAACACTAAAACACCAATACATGATGCATTCCAAATGTGTTATAACACATGAAATCGTAATTTATCACTGATCATCGTGCATTAAAGTTTGACATCATAATTTCAATAACATCATTAAAACATGTCAAATCTTATCATTAAAACTTTTAATGACATGATAACAAAAAATATCATTCATTTTGAACTTCTCATCATGACATCTCACCGAGTAAACAATAGATTGACATCCTCAGTGAAAATGACATTATAAATATTCTCCAAATAAATTTGGATATTACATCATGGTCTCGCTAAAAATTAAACTTTTAATAGTCAATAAATGACAACTTATGACCATGATATTACATTAAAATTCTCTAAACGTCCTTGTTCAGAGAATCATCATGCCGAGCCTCTATCACCTTCTATCAGTGCATGTCAAAAGACATTAATGCATCTGACATAATACTTTAGCATTATGGCTTATCATTATTAGGCTGCATAGTGCGTTGCGGAAAAACGAACCACACAGCCATTAAATCTTTCCTTAAGGTGGCCTCAGCCCATTAGAGATGATCACATCCTTAATAAACGTCATAAACATGCCATCAACTTAAACTTAATCTCAATGAAATATTCGAACAAAATATCGAGAAACTTTAGAGAGATACTCATAATTGTGCTCAAAATAACATCATCTCATAAACATTAATCAACATCAAAATCCTATAAAAGAAATGGCTTACATTAATCTTATAGCACTATATTCCCTTAAATTCAGGCATTTACCGATGAAATGCATAAGCTTGATTTGAAAATTTTAAACTCAATAAATGCACTGAATACTTCATCATACAAATGGTCCAATATCATTATCAGATTAAATATCAATTATATACCTTTATAATTCTCAACATTCATTGATATTTAAAATGATACTCAATACAAAACACATTAAATGTTCTAAATGAAAAAAACTCGTTGGTTCATTTTCATCTAGAATACAAAAGTGTTTTCTGACCATATTTTAGGCAATTATTTTCTGTATTTAAAACAGTGCATAAAACTTTAGACATATAACTTTAATAAGCACTGAAATAAAAAACAGAAACTAAAACAGAGGAAATTCGTACAGAAAATCCCAGTACAGCCCAACAGCTAACTTAACTAGGGCATAGCCCAGCTTCACAATCAGCCCAAGAAGCCAAACGAGGCCCAAAACCTGTGGGCAGCGCTCTGGACCGTTAGATCCAATCGGACGGCTGTGGCGTTCCCAGTCGGATCAAAACAGAGCCGGGTCAAAATCCCAAACCCTAATCCCCATTCTTTCCTCTTCCCTGCCCCGATTCACCCGCTCCTGTAAGAAAGACGACGGCAGCGGCGGCGGCTCGTCGCCCTCCCGTTTCTTCATGCCGACGCGGCGGCGGTGCTCGCCGAAGGAGCGCACGTACCTAGTCCATCGCGCTCGTCCGTCGAGCATGGCTTTCGCGTCGTGTTCGTGCGGGGTGGCGGCAAGGAGGTGGTGCTCGCTGGCGAGCCAGCGGCCATTTCGGGCGACGGCGGCGAGCTCGAAAACGGGGCGTCGTCTTCTTCCGCGCAAGCGCGTGTTCTTCCGCACGTCCTCTCCGACGGGAGCGGAACGGCGTCGCGGCGCCATCGCCCTCGTGCAGCCTCGGGCGCTGCACGGGCCCGGAGGGAAAAGGCGACGACGTGGCGTCCTTCAGGTGAGACTTCAATCTCGAATTTGTGCAATTTTCATGCGAAATGGGGAATTTTTTTGGGCTTCTGTTTGGGCAGGAGGGGATTTTCCTTTCCTTTTTTTTTGTTGCCAATTTCTTACTCCCCTCCTTCTTACTCCCCTCCTTCTAATTGCTTAAAAGATGACTAATAAAAGATCAAGTTAATTAACCAAAACTGAATTTTCTCAAATAGAACATAATGGATTAATTAAACTTGATCATAATCATTAACAGGCATGCTTAGGGAGCAATTAGACTAATCCGAGACATAAAACTTGATCTTTAGGAATTAACCGAAGTCAATTTTCCATTAACATGTCCATTAAGTGCTAATAGTACAACATCAGATCGTAAAACTTCCAATTAGCACTTAATTTCATAAAAAACTTGCACATCCAGGATTAGGCTGAGGCTAAACAAAATCCCCTAATCATACTTAGGGTTCTAAAGCAATCAGATTAGGCTCTGATACCAATGTTAGATTTAATTCCTCATTAGGGAGGACAGGAACGTATACTGATTGCAATTAGATCACCTAATAACATCTCAACAAGGGGATTAGGGGATGCTTACAGGTTGATGATGAAGACGTGTTTGCCTGCTTGGTGCAGGCAGGACTTGGGGTCGAAGTAGATGAAGCAGTTGATGTAGGTGTAGCAGATGCGCCGTTGTCGAGGGAGAGGCACATGGACGCCGGCAGCACGACCCTCCTGGTGGCTGCCGGTGGAGATCGGTCTTCGGCTCCCTTAGGCGCTACTTTAGGATCGGTAGTTTCTTTGGGGTGAAGACCTGAACGTGTCTATCGTTAGATAACACACGAGGGGTCCTTTTCTTATATAGGTTAAGCGTCTGGGAGCCGGGACCGAGTCCAATAGTTGGTTAGCACCCCGATCACAGTGCGTGTTGTGGGAGTCAAAACTCCCCTACTTTCTCTCTCGGTTTGTTTAAACCGGAGATCAACTCCAACAAGCAGCTGTGGCTGTGCGAAGATGGGCGCGAAGAAGCAAGCGACGGCAGCTGTGGCTAAGGAGATGGAGAGGCCCTTTCTTCGCCGCGCCGGATGAGAGCAGCAACAGCGCTGTCAGTCACGCGGTTCTCCGTCGGGCGGGTCGCGGAGGTCTTGACGAAATGCAGGACGGCGTCGCCAGCAACGAACTCGTCCCCCACTTTGACGGTAAGGTGGCCCGTGAACGGCATCCATGGGTGCGACACCCTTCGTGTGTCCTGGCGGGTCACCAGCGGCGGCGGCGCAAGACGCGAGTACAGCGCGGCGGCGGCGTCGGCGGAACCCTACAATGGCGCTGCCCGTGATCCGTTGGGGGTCGCCGGAGCCGCAGCTTTCATCGGAGGAGTAGTTAATGTCGTCCAACTCCGGGTCCGGCCTTGGGTTCTCGTCCGGCGACGTGGGAGACGAGAACGAGCTGCTGTCGCAGGACAATGTGCACACTAGTCCGCGGCGGCGGCCACGCCGTTCGGGTAGGACATGCCGTCGTGGAGCATGTCGAGCTGGGCAGGTGAACTGCTTCGGCGAGTTACTGCTAGTTGTAAGACTTTGACGACGACGGCGAGATGCTCGGGTAGGATCCCTGCGGCAGATGGCGCCGACGCAAGATTTAGTTGTCAGGGACTGAGCATGTGTACGCCGTAGGCGTGGTGTTGTAGTCTGTATTTTTTGTACAGGCAAGATACTGTAGCATGTACGTGTAGTTATGGACCGTAACCACGGGTCGGCCCCCATGGGTTCAACCCATACGATTTCACTCCAAACCACACCACTCCAGTCCTCTTTTGCACTGAATCCGCACCGCACCATTCTTTTCATCAAACCATTTAAGCCCAATCCACATGAAACCAGAGAAAGACCCGCACCGAAAAACTCATTTAGGACCGCACCATTCCCAGGCTGATCCGTGGGGATTATTTTGGTCAGAGTTGATCTCCAAAACCAATCCAGGGTTTACTGCTGCACGGTTTCCACTAATTCTCGTTCAAGAAACGGTCAATAGGAACGTCCGCGCCGGTTATTATTCCTTTTTCTGCAAGTCAAAACTCACCGATTGGCTACATTTGCAATTTTCTTCACGAAAAAAAATTGCATCACCTTATCTTTCGCCCAAACGTTGGCTTTGTTTTCTGATAACTCCGGTTTATCTCTTCTCTTTTCTACCCACTATTTCTTCGTTCATTAGAACGTGAAATTGTCGACGGGCAGTTGTCTACCTTCTCCAATCCAATAGCTATATTAGGGCACCTCCAACGGAGGCCTGCATACGGACAGGCAAAACGGACCGAATGTGTCCGTTTGGGGCGGACCGCGGACAATTTCTGGGCCTTTATCCGTTTGGGGTTGGGGTGCCCCCAACGGCCCGGCGCAAAACTGGTCCGCTTTGGTAAAAAAAACTGAATACCAAATTTGCCTCTTTGCCAAATTTGAAACAAATAAACCATAGAATGACATTCAAAGATAAAATATAAATATTTGTCAAACAAGCATGACATAGACATGTTCCAAATGATACCAAATGATACATAGTTCGAAATACAAGCGTCACGGGCGGCCTCTCTTCGAAATCGAGCACGCGAGGATCGGGTACGGTGCCCGCCGCGAACATCGACCGGGTATTCGTCTTGCCGCGCTCGCGGGCGGCCGGCGTGACGTTGAGAAAGATGGGGGCACCGAATGGCCCGTCGGGACTGACGAAATCTCTGGCGACGCCTCGCGGGACCCGAGCCGCAACATCGCGCCCGCGGGGTGGATGACGGCCGGCGAGGCCGTCGAAAGACCAGGGGACGCTGACCGTGGCGGCCTCCCTTTGGCGGAAGAGGCTGAACTCGCCGCCGAGGCCACGACAGCGGGGGCGATGCCGGCGGCGAACACGCCGTCGAGTACCTCTCCCATGAGAAGAAGCACGGTTCGGGCCACGGCCTGGGTGGCTATGAGGTCGGCCTGGGCTCGGGCCACGGCCTGGGTGGCTATGAGGTCGGTCTGGGCGCGGACGTGGATGGCGGCGATCCGCTCGTTCTCCTCGGCCGCCACCTTGGCAGCCTTGGTCTGGGCGTCCTTGAGCCGCTTCTTCTCCCTCCGAGCTGCCCTCTTGTCCGACTCCGGCAACCGCTCCTTCTTCACCTTCAACAGGGCGGCGCCGGTTGCGACCGTGGCGTTGGAGAGTCCGTCTTCCATCGAGGGCGGCGGCGGTCGCGGGAGGGTTGGGGAAGGAGAGGGTTTAGGGAAAGAGGTGAATGTGTGGCTGGCGCCTGGGCCCGGCGCGGACAAGGGAGGAGTTTGGTCCAGGTTTGGGGCGAAAAACATGTCCGCGCGGACGCTTGTCCCTTTGCGCCGGCCCGTTGGAGCGGCTCCTCTGTCCGTCCGGACAGATTCGGACTGGGCCTGTCCGTATGCGGGCCTCCGTTGGAGGTGCCCTTACATTTGTGGCCGGTGGGCATAATTACAACAAGGTCCAGAGCAGAAATCAAAAATACAACCAGGACATGAACTTTTACAATAAGAACCTAAATAAAACTGAGAAAAGCCGAATTCACGATATTGTAAAACTTGTATTTGCCACCATCTTATGTTTAAAAGTTGTATATGCCTTCATCGTTAACGCACAATGGCACCCAATGCATGTTGTAGACAGCTTTCCTTGTCACGAGCATATATTTTCATCTTCAACATAGTTGTATTTGCCTTCATCTTATGTGCGTTAACGATATCAGCTGAATTCAGCTTATGTGCATTAACAATATCAGGCAAATGTAGCTCTAGCTCCAGCTACATATTTTCTTTTTCAATCATATTCGTCTAACCCAGCCCCTTTGTTCTTCATTTCTATCTTCGTCTTATTTGCCTTGTGTGCGAGATCTAACTTCTCTTCTGCCCTTAGGGCAAAGATTGTACTTTCAACTTGTCATGTCGATTTTTCTGGGTTAACCTTACTCAAAAATGGTCGAACCTTTTTAAAATCCCTATTAAGGTACTCTTTGGGTTCAAAGCATTTGTATATTACAGGGAAATAGTGGGATGTCGGCAGCCCACTATTTCCCTTATATATTATTGGCATATTCCTGCATTCATGTTTCCTTTAGCCTCCCATTTGTCCCATGAGGAAAAGCGTGTGTGATTAAGGTTATCTAAAGACTAGGGACCCTAATTAGTGTTATGATTTGTTGCTTATTCAGATCTCTATATTAGTTCCCTTCGATTCAAGGTTGTGAAGACAGTTTCAATCAGTTCGATGGAGCCTTGGTTGTTTTGTAATAGAAAATTATGGATGTATGGCAAGGTCGTACGTCCTCTCTGTTAAATGAAGGCATGTGTGGGAATGAAATATCATCTGAGCTCTGAAACTGGCTCTAGTAAGATTCCAGTCTATAGAAAAAAAAATTACATGAAGTCCATTTGGTTGAATTTTTTTTATGTGGTGCAACCATTCGATGAAGACCCAATAGTTTATGTGGCGAATTGCGCACAACAGTCTCCTAGTTCGATGCAACCTTCCTCGTCGGGGTATGGACATCGATAAAATTTGCCCAATATGTATTAGGCATCTCTTACTGTGAAGCAAGCCTGTCAGAAAGCTTTTGCAAGATCTACGGCTTGAAGACCTACGGTTGAAAGGAGAGAGAGTATACTGGTCCGAGGGATTTCAGTGAAGGTATCTTGCATTGTGAACCATACAGGAAAGTACTATGTATGCCTCTCTTGTGGCCCTGGTGGCTGACTCGAAACAAGGTAAAGGTCGAGCTAAAAGCTTTCAACATAGGTGGTTGCGCTTGTTCACATATCAGCTCTTGACTTCAAGGATTTTTCTACAAAGGAGCATGCTAGCAGGGAGATGACACAACAATGTTGGGAACCCTCGAACCAGGATATCCAAAAAAATCAACTTTGATGGAAATTTTTATGCTGATACTAGATGTGGAGGGTGGGGTTTCATCATACGCGACTCTGATAGCGATGTTGTTTGCTCTGGTGCGGGACATATAAAAAATCTCAAGACCCTCTTCAAGTTGAGGCCGAAGCCTGCATTCAAGCAATGCGAGTGACCCAACAAAGTGGAATGACCAAATTGTCGATGAAAATGATTGCTGGTTCTTGATGTCCGTTAATGGAGTTTGATCTTGCACCGAATGGCGTGCTCCACGACTAGTTAGTGCTCCATGACTTGAGAGTGGCTGTGTGGGCTAGTTCGCGCATTGTGGATATATAAGCGATTGTCTCAGATTGATAGCTATGGTTAACATCCTCTTCGCCCGGTCATAATCTCTTTATTTTTTATCCTTTAGCTTCTTGCAGCTAGTTATCTCCCTTGTATCCTTCATCCTACATCACTAAGATCCGGCAAATCTTTCAAGAACCACTTCCCCAAGTCAGCCCGTATCAGACAGTGAGAACCTCCTCGCCTTCTTGTACGAGATCGCTACCATTGGAGAGGAACCAATGCAGTACTCAGACTGGCCATGTCGTCGCTTCACCTTCGCAATCCAAACCCACAAATATATCTTGCGTGCGCTAAACTAGCTTGAAATGGGCAGACTAAAGCTTTTGTGAAATTATGGTAAAAAGAGTGTGTATTGTAGTATTAGCTTGGGTGGGGGTGGGGGGGGGGGGGGGGGGGCATATGCCCCCACCCTTTGTCCCAGCTAAACTCCACCACCACTTCAATGTCAAAGCTTTATTTGGAGAGATAAGCCTCTATCCTCCCCCTCCCCCCAGTCCCAACTAAACTCCACCACTACTTCCATGTCATGATGCCAATGGTTTATTTGGAGAGGCATGTCTCCCTCTGCTTTCCTTGAAACATCTAGAGCACATGTACCTTAGCATGAGCTGTTTGCTAGGGCTAAACAGCTAAATTCGTCATTTATTGGGTGTTGAATAAGCCTAGTTGTTAGCGTGTGAGTCAGTCTAACAGTTTTAGATTCAATCGATTCTATTAGTTGGTTCAGTTAGCAGATAACGGTGTGATGCGGTCTGTGCGCCACACCAGATTCGTAGGATCGCCAAGAGCGACTCGTTTGACCGTGGGATGGCATGATCCGGTAGGAACGGGTTCAAGCCGAGGCACGTTGTTTTCCTTCTGATATATACGACAAACAAAAAAAACAGTACAGAGCATGCTGCACCAAAATCTTTCACACACCTCGTGTTCCGAGTTCAGAGAAATGAGTGCTTCATGCTAACGAGTGCTTCATGCTAACAATTGGGCAACACACATCCATGTCGAAGGCGGCGGCGCAAGATCGCTAGAAGGGTGGAGGCAGCGGGCTGTGCAAGACGCCGCTGCCGGCCGCAAGGTGATACCTTTGTTCCGGATTTGGATGCAATATGTAACTTTTTCCCTAAGAGACACTAAGTTTATCGAATCCGAAAAGTAGGGTTGTGCTGCCGGTACAAGACGACGCCGCCCGCAAGGTGATACCTTCATTTCGTATTTCGGATGTAATATGTAACTTTTTCCCTAAGAGACACTAAGTTTATCGAATCCAAAACGTAGGTGCTTAGCAAGCAGAAATTCACATTGGCTCCCAAGCTCACATGCTCCTGTTATATTAAACAAAATAGTACTCCCTCCGTATCAAAATATAAGACTCTCTACCAACTTACCACATACATGTATCTAGACATGTTTTAGTGCAAGATTCACATGAATCTTGCACTAAAACATACATGTGTGTGGTAAGTTGATAGAGAGTCTTATATTTTGATACGGAGGGAGTAAAACATATCGAATTTTTTTAGCAAGGGTTTCAACATACGTGCAAAGTTTGACATTATTTTTGCTCTGTGCGAAAAACAAAATATGTGCTTTTAAAAATGTATTTTTAGATCTCATTTTGGTTACTGATTTTCTTTGTTTTGCAAAGACATAAAATATCATTTCATTCCGAAACTTTGCATGTCTCCAATTTTTTTCAGAATCTGTTAATATGTTTTACTATTTATATATATTTTTCTAACATAACAGAAGCATGTGAGGTCGGTAGCCAAAACGCCTCTCTCCCGAGGTATTACTAACAAGCTAAGTCCATCGAATGTATCCGTTGTGTAGTACTGCCCGGGCACAGGCAAAGGCACACGCAAGACCGAGCTGCACGAGTAGAGATCCGGTGCTTCCTCCCCGCATCCCACATTCCCGCCACGAGGGTACGACACTTTGGCGCGACCGAAAGACGGGCAGGCGCAAATGCTGCCCACGTTCCGCACGGCGGCGCCGGTGTGTGCCCAAACCAGCGCGGCCAAGCCACGAGACGAGATGCCGCCGCACGACGCCGCCCAGTGCCACCGCAACGGACAACGTGCCGCACTAGAAGCAGAACAACGGATCGAGCCCCGGCCGGCGCCTTGCCTCGATCTATCGACTACGCAAGGATCGGCAAGAGCTGATTTCGCCTCTTGGACGATATCATATACTGTAGTACTACAATTGCAAACAAGGGGCACAAAACACATCCATCTTGAATATACTTTTTCCCACGGAAGATTTCCTCCACTCTTTTTATTTACCTGTATAAGTTTGTATATATATATTCAAAGAAGATATTGGTATTGGGTGATTGCGCGTTTCGCGTGTGTTAGGTCCCTGTCAGCTACCAAACCAAAGGCTAACGACGACTAACTAGCTAGGCGTCACGCTTTGCCTGACGGAAGATGGAGATCAAGAACCCCAGATCCTCCAGCTTAGTAGTCAGCTAGCCCGACAAGGCGGACGTGATCTCCTTGCCGGCCACCTCGAGGACCTCCTTCGCCCTATGCGCCAGCTTGTCGCAGATGTTCCTAGCGATCCTCTTCTGGAACTTGCTGCTCTTGAGCCACTCGATCCCCACCAGCACCTCGCACCGGCAGCTCGGACTCGCCGGCTCCGACGCCACGCTCCGTATGTCGTACCTCAGATGGACCTGCGTTACAATTACATAACTGTTACTACCTTTGCTTAATTATCCACCCAACCACTCCCATCCAGGGCGTAAAACAAAGACACATGACACGACACGACCGTGTGACTTCAGCTTACCCGGAAGTAGTCGCCGAAGGGGACGTTGTGCAGCGTCATGACGTCATATACCGTCCACCCGTCGCCGTCCTCCGACGGCGACTTCAGCTGGGTGCTGGCCACCTCGCCGCCGAAGATGGACATGTACCGGTTGAACTTGTAGCTGGCCTGCCGCTCCAGGACGCCCGGCTCCGTCTCCTCCCATAGCGTGGCGGTGTAGTCGAGGCACCCCACCTTGCTCATTGTTCGCGTCTCCAGGGGACCGCCGTCGAACACCCCCATCAGCAAATTTGCCTGTCAGTACATGTGCAGACAATGATATTACATGGGATCTCCGTGTACAAAAGCAAAATGACAAACCAGAGCTGGATAATAGTGGTATTTTTCAGTAGACTTAATCGGAAAAAAAAAACTTAAGTCTCGAACTACTTGAATCTTCTGAATAGACTTCCTTTTCAATTGATGGATATACTCATGCTACTACTGAATCAAGATATACTTTATAGACTTGCAGCCTCTTTATAAGGTCTAAGAGCTTATCTCATCAAAAGACAAGGGTAAAGACAAGGGTAAGGAATAAGAGCAACTTATCCAACCCTATCTATCAGAACGAAACAAGTGAGAGAAAAAGGAGAGGAGAAACATAGAGAACTCACATCAATAGGATGTTCCACTGTATACTCCTTCGAGAGATTCACATCTCCAATGCTCAACACAGACTGAATGTCATCAAGATCATCGAAGCTCTCATCTTCTTGATCTTCTTCTAGCTTGGCCCTATGTTCAACAGCCGAGGATTTTGTTTTCCACAGACCAATTACTGTCCTACAAGGAAAACGTGTTTTTTTTCATGAGTGGGAGCATCTTTATTTTTGACACGGATGGAAGTATTGGAAGATACAAACCTACTAGCCTTGCTAAACGATCCAAATGAATGGAACTGGAATTTCAATCTCCCCTCCTTATCTTGCGATTTGGCACCACTCTTGGCGTCAAGCCCGCGTCCACTCTTCAACATAAACACCAATGATGGTGTGCCTACTGTTGTGAAAGATGGAGGTAACACTTCGACTTCCTCGACGTCGTCCCACAGAAAGAAGAATTTCGTTTTATGCCCAAACAAATTAGCATAGAAACCAACTATTCTTGCTGACAGAAATAGCCTTCCCTGTATCAACAGCGACTACAAGTGAATATTCATAACCAATATAACAACGACGTTATCCAAGAAATGTGTTGCGGTTTTCATATAAAATATGATATTTGATTTCATATAAAAGCTTCCAACTAAACTACTAACATATATAAAGATCTTCCACAGCTAATCTAACCTCCCTTTTCACCCAACCTCAGAAAACCACAAAATAAAGTAAACTCAGGGAGCAAAAAGAAATAGAACAATTTTACCTGCAATGGCAATTTCCTTTTTAACGAGCATGCATAATCTGCTATAAGGAACTCCTCGTGAGGCAAACTAAAAAGCTTCTGGAATGTTGAATTTCTGTGCGGTGACCGAACATGTAACTGCAATATATTCATGTGAATGCTCGGACTTTCAAAATGGTTACTACTGATGGAAATCATGTGCAAGTTAACCGAAGAATACCTTCTTTCCAACTTCCTTCTCCATCTTGTTAAGATAATCTCTCATTGATGTCTCGGGTCCTTTAGTATTTTCAAGAAATATTCTCAAATGTAGCTTACTCTGGCATGTCTGGGCTAGTTTTCCCTCCAGTGGTACCCATATATCTACTAGTTCTGCTGATGTGTGCTTAAGAAAGTTAATTTCTGCATGTCCCAGTGAGATTGCCAAGTCGAATGGGCCATCAAAATTGAAAACCTCAACATCCAATGTAGCAGGTGGCTCTTCCATGGCATCAAACTCCATTATTTCTGCAGCAATCTCCCAGATTGTCATAAGTCAATTAATCATGCATCACACAAAGCTACAAGGTTTTCCACAAGTGTTCAGTCTGCTAATATGTTCTATATTTGGATAATATGTGCTAACAAGTGAAATATACTAACCGTTCCACTGGGGTTCCTGGGTCTGAAGTTGAACAGAGCTTGTTTTCATTATACCATTACAACTAAACACGACGTAAGGATCCACTGATCCGCAAGAAACAGGCGGCAAGCTTGTAGCCTCTAACAGAGCAACAGTTAATAGCCAACCGTCACCATTTGCTTTAACTCCGTGATCACCTCCTGTGACAGAAGTTGTGTTAGAAATAACACAGTAATGATATTGACGAACACGGTTGCACGTGCGATGCATGAGAGATACAATAGCTGGCAAGTCAAAACAGGGCATACCTCTTTTTATCCTTGCTTGTACAAAATGAGATACCATATTCAGTAAACGCTCCATCTGAAGAACTAGTATGCCAGATGTGATCAGCTCTCCAAATGTATCAGGTAAATCTAGACCACTGAACTCAAGACCCATAAGGGGGCCTGGTCTTGACAGAATTATGTGCACAAGAACATACAGTGCCATGACAACCGTAGAGATCACGGTAAAATTGCAAAAATACTTGTAAGCAAGTCTGATATGTGACTGGTGATCTGTCTGCAGTGGTGCCAACAACTGCTCTTTATCCATCCCTGCAGAATCAGCCAATTTCACATGCCGAGACAAAATTTCTGCAAAATTTTCGAAATTTTCTTTGAGTCCATCCTTAACACCTCCCTCAATCATATTTTTCATCAAGGTACTCTGAAGAAACTCCACATTGTATGATACCGTCAGCTGTGTGCTCTCCTCATCTGACGATAACTCAGGGCACTGAGTTATCTTGTAGAGTAAAACAACCTCAAAACAGTTCCCAAGTGGAACTTCCGGAGTACGAACGCGAGTCGTGATCACAAAGTTCTTGCCATCAGCTTTGAGATATGTCTGTTCCTCGATAGTTTTGATATCTTTCATAAGCTTCGTCCCGCCTTTTGTGTATCGACACGTCCTGGTTAAGCTAGGTGGATCCTGGCTCTTCCATGTCCACGGCTGTTCTTCGTAGTCCATAGTTCCTTGCAACTCCCGTAGGTCCTTGGAGAACTGAGAATCAGGTCCAAAGACAAGGGAGTTCAAATCCTTGGCCTCCACGAGGTAAGTGTGCTCAAATACTGTGCCACCACTGAGATCATCCGGCATGTCTGGTGTACTACTTGCTGACTTAATGGTTTCCATAGCTTCTTCAAAGCTTGCATCGGGAACAGTAGATGGTTCAGCGTCAGTATCATGTGCACCTTTTGCTCTTGCTGCACCAGGCTCTATCAGACCATCATCTTCAGAAACAGGATTGGAATTTGCTTGTGTTGAACGGTCAGAATTGTCTACATAAATTTGTTGCACTGCAGAGCTCCTGGGGGAATCAACCATCACACTGTTAGGACCTGAATGTTCCCATTCAACATCTGTGTCACTCCTGGAGCTCGAGCAAGTAGAGGAGTGGATGACTGTATTGTCATTGTTCTCTCCATACAGCGAAAATGTGAGGAGAATTTTCCCTGGCAGAAAGGCATATAACACAAAGATCACTACGGATGGACAGTGCTATTTACCAATGAAGATGGTAAAGAATGCAATCATCACACAAGATATACTAGTACATTATTGAGTCTCAACTCCCTATTTCAAGACCAATATGGAAATGTTCATACACATATATAGCGTCCGAAAGGCTGAAAGCTACCACCACAGATTACCATTTGCGTAGATAGTAAAGCTGAGCCTATCCACTACAAATCTCAGAGAGCAATGGTGCCGTTCGGCGCGCTGTCTCTCTCAGCCGTGAGAGAGACATCAAACCGCAGCGGCCGTTACGCTCGGGTAACACTTTCGAGTGACTTGCCAAAGCTTCTATTGACTTGTGATTCCGTAAGGGCACGCTAATCGATTCGGAACTCCCGTGCGGCATTTGGCAAGGCTTCGCCCAAAAGACGGCCACGCGCGCCGACAGACCATTTCGAGGACGAAGTCACCCAATTCACGGCAAAAATAAGCAGTAATTCAGCTTAGCTAGAGAATCGAAATGCGTGCACGCACCGCAATCCTCCGCGGCGGCGGCGCGGCCCTTCCGGCGGTGCTTGGGCTGCAGGGTGAACCACGTCGGCGGCACCGACCGCCTCCCGCCGCCGCTGACCGCCTGCGCGGCGGGCGGGGGCACCGGCAGCTTGACCCTGCCCAGCACATCCCTCCGGCCGGCCCCCTCCTCCTGGCGGCGCGCCACCCCGACCTCCACCACCTCGTCCTCCGGCCCCACCGCGAACATGAACTCCTCGTTCCACTCGGCCGCGCCGTCCGGCTCCACCTCCACCGCCCGCGTCCGCGCCCTCTGCCGCCCCACCTTCACCCTCGCGTAGAACCCGCCGTCGCCGTGCGGCGGCTCCGCGGGAGGCCGCGCGCCTCGAGCACGCAAACGTAGAGCCGCATGGGAAAGGTCTGGTGGTGGAAGCGGTGAGATCAAAAGCGGTAGTAGTGGGAGGTTGGGAGACCGATGGCGGAGGGTGGTGGTTTCGTTTGAGGTGGTGTGGGTTTGGGGCTTGGGCGTGCGTGCGTGGTGACGTGGGACGGCGGACGGGCACGCGGCGGAAGGAGAGGCCCGGCACGACACGCGGTGGTGCGAGTGGAGGTTGGGAAGCGGGGTGGTGGGTTCGCGTGGGAAGGAGAGAGAGTTGTGACGGAGTCAGCTGCCATGCCACGGCCGACGACGGACGGGTCGTGCGGCTTGGATCATGGCCGTCTGGGACTCTTCCTGGGATGATCGCCGGGTGGCAGCGCCAAAGAGCCTAGTTGTCATCTTTGGTTCGTCACAGCCCAGGAAAAAAAATGATCAGAACCTTCATGTCGCGAACTGTTGCTATGTTTGTTTGCTTCAACGTTTTATCCGCGGCTTTGTCGTTACCCAAACGGACATAACCAGCTTTGCAAAGTTTGACAATGATTTCTGTTTACCATGCAGTAAAGCATTCACATGACCCAACTGATACATCAGAATTGCGTCTCGGACTCGACACCAAAAATACTACTAGTACTACAAGATTAGCTTGACTACGAGTTGGAGTTGGCCAATATTTGTAAGGAATATGTACCCGACTGGGCAAAAGGTTCATGACCAAACAAGTTCAACCAATCAGCAAAAAACTGGATCAGACCTATCCGAGTTGCGCAGTCCTGCTAAAAATGACGAAAAATTAAACAGGTGATCCATTGGCTTACCCATGGCGGTAGCTGGCCATCAGCCCAGATCTGGCCATATTGTTATGCAGTATCCACCACCATGCATCGGTACCCACAGCACAGCTAGCACAACAGATGGTGAGTTTATGTCCGATGAACATATTAGCGTTCTCTAACAGGAAATTTGGAAGCATCGGTGCCTGGCCGTAAATACAGTGTGATTACAGAATTTGGCGAAAGCTCCCCGATAGATGAAAGCCCTACAAAGTACCAGCCTCCTCGAAATCGCAATCCACAAGATCAGAAGCAGACTTGCATTCAGAAGCAGCACTACATTACAAGATTACGTCTGACTGAAGGGTGACAATGTACCGTAGGCAGTCCAAAAGCTGCACTAGCTAACATCAGTGGTTCAAACCAAGGGTGGTTATGTACAGCAGGCGATCTGGAAGTGAAGCATCCTGCAGCAAACAGATGGTGATAAATCAGTAACATGTACGGATGCAAGGGACAAACTTCTAAGCATGGAATTAAAAGAAGAATGATATGAGCAATTGATTATTGGGCCGCATTGTAACATAGGGAAAAGATAGAGGCAGCACAATGAAAATAGCTTACTTTAGAAGTGTCAGCAGATCAATTGTTCGTCTTTCTTTTCTTTCTCTTCTTCGAGGAGTTGCCCACCACATTGGCTGTTGGTGCTGGGGGTGGCGCAATGGGTGGTGGTACTGCTGTTGGTACTCCAGGGGTGAAGGGTGGAAAAATCATATGTGGGTGCATCGGTACAAAATACATTCCTGGCGGCACAGCTGCCGACGTTGTTGCCATAGCCATCATCGCTGGCGGCATTGACATCGGTGTAGATGACGGCACTGCCACTGTAGCTGTTGCTGTATTCGCAGGTGTTGAGACCGATGTGCTGTTTCCCACACCTTCATCAGATGGCTTCAGAGACTTGTCACCTTTCTTACCAGCAGAAACTGGACTTTCTCCGGGTCTTTTCTCTTTTCGAGATTCCTCAAACTTGCGTACCTTCTCTTTAGCTTCTTTCATCACAGACAGAACATACTCCATTGCATCAGGATCAGTTGCTCCCATTTCCACAATCTCAGCAAAGTACTGGTGGCCATCATTGTAGAGGTTGTCTACTTTATCTTCACGGACATTTTCCGGCTGTGCGCCCTTCCCTGCAGCGTTTGCCGCTTTTGGTGAGATGGGAGTTTCCTTAGGTTCCTCGGGGCATTTGAAGTCCTTCCTCCACCGATCAAGAATGTATTTGGAAGGTATTAGCATCACAAGCTCTTGCTTCAAGACTGCAAGAGCATGGCTACACAAAATACCTTTAAACTGGAATGACCGGCAGATACACCACACTTCTTTCTCGGCACCATTATACATCACTCTATAGTCAAACTTCCTCTCCTTCCCAATAACAGTCACAGTGTAGGTCACTATCGATCCGTTCCTACTGACTTCAGTGCAATTCACATTCATCAGCTGCTTTAGCTGATCCTGGAACTTCTGAAACATATTTATCGTATAAGCATTTGCAAATTGCTCCTCAAACAACAGACCAGACAGGGCTTGTGGCCTTTGCTGAAACGAACGGAAATCATCATAGGCTTCGCGATCTGACCTAAGCTTCATAGCAGTATCAAACTGTTCAATAAATGTCTTTATTGTGGTCTCCGGTGTAATGTATCCATCAAAAAAGGCCTCCAACCGTTCACTGCGGCGAACAGTAGAGATACCAGCCCAGAAAGTATCTTTCACATATGCGGGCACCCACTTTGCCCTCTCTTCAAACAAGGTTGTAAGCCAGCGATTATCATGAAGGTTGTACTGATTGACCATCTCAACCCATTCCCTCTCAAAATCAGCTGATGTAATGGTGTCATAGACTACCTTTTTCATTCTCAGGCTAATTGCTTCCTTATCCTCAACTCTTCCAGACATTTCAGGAAGCTCTTTCATTATATGCCAAAGGTTGTATCTGTGACGCGTATTTACAAATACCTCAGAGGCTGCTTTGACTACTGGTCTCGAATGGGTGGTAATAATTGCTTCAGGTGCTTTATCATTCATACATTTTAGCCATTTCTTGAATAACCATGAAAAAGTCTCTGGAGACTCGTCTCCCAGTAAACCGCATCCTAACAAGACAAACTGACCATGATGGTTGATTCCAAGAAAAGCAACCAATGGAATGACAAACTGGTATGTCAAATAAACGGTATCAAAGCAGACAACATCACTGAAATGCTGATATGCAGCTCTAGATCTTGCATCGACCCAGCAAACATTCTTGAGACGGCCTTCATCATCCATGTCCCAGTTGTAGAAAAAGTTGGAATTTTGAGCTTGCATCTTATCAAAAAAGACTAATAGAGCCTCAACATCACCCTCTGCAAAACTCAGCTTCCCACACTTGCCAGCTGCTTCAATTGAATAATTTGACTGGGAGAAGGACCTCACCATGAAATCTTTGTTTTGGTTGGGTGGTCTGCCTCTACCAGAATGAATCTTCGGGTTCAACCTAGTCTTCGCATTGAAGGGGCGGTGCTCCCTCTGCCAGTCAGGAAGATCCTTAAAACACATCATGAATCTGACCATTTCAGGATTACATGGGTGGTTATGCTCCAGCTCAACAAACACTACTTCCCAATGGTTCTCAGTTGCGTATACTTCACTACCATCATAGCTTTGCAGCCAGTCTTGGCAACTAGCCTTCTTCGGGCTTTTAGGCCAGGCTTAATCCTAGCAATGCCACCTTTGTAACAAACAAATGTTGCGCGGTATTTTACCCCATCAACACTATGTGAAGTTCTTTTTGAGACTCCAAAGCCTGCGCGGTATCCATACTCCAAGTAAGACTGGTATGCCAAATCAACTGTCTCAAAAGTCATGCCAACTCGAGGGGTAGGAACCTCATGCTTAACCAAATCCACAATGTTATTCTCGAAGGATGTGGAGGTGTCACTGAGTTGCAGCTGCAAGCTGCTCCTTGTATAAGGATCGCTCTGAAGGATGTCCATCACATCAGCGCTTGGTAACCAGAATCCTGGGACAACATAAACATAAGACATCAATAAGTGTGTATGAACTAGTTAGAATAATTTTCCGTAAAAGAAAAAAACTAGTGAGGATAGACTAAGTAAACAAATTCAAATGCTTAGTTCGATTGTGTTCCATTTCTAAATCACTAAGGCTACGTTTGGATGTCGATATTGGGAGGCATGGAATTGAATTGTGCTGGAATACCAAATCACCAAACAAACTAAAATGGCCTAAATTCAATTGTTTGGTTGCTGCATTGAATTGCCTCATGGAATCCCAGTGAGGCAGCAATTCCAAAACTTGTTTGGATGGTCAGAGTGTGGAATTGCACACTCATATGAGTATGAAGCTTCTACTTTGTTGTGCACGTCTAAAAATGAAATATGCACAACATTTACATATGCTCGAATGATTATGTATTCGGAACCAAATAAAAAGTATTGAACATTGCAGAAATTGTTCACCGCATCAACATTGTTCCCAAAAAAGAAATACTCCAACAACTCGAGTAACGTACGTAACCCTTCGCACGCGCGCACCGCCAGACCAGAAAAAGCGATCTCCAGCCTCTCGCCGGCCGCCGCCGATCTGCCCGTGGCCTTAGGGCCATGGAGACGCCGTGGATCTCGGTTCTTGCCGGTGGAGGGCTCCGTTCTCAGTTGTTTTTTTGTGTTTGGTTAGGGTTTGTGTCCTTTTCAGGATAGTGAGGCGGCGGCTCCTTGAATATGGAATAAGGTCCTCCCCGCCTAGCCCCCGTTTCGGTGGTGCGTCTAGCATCGTCGGAGGGCGTGTGGAGGTGTGTCTCCGGCGGATCTCACGGGATTCGGTCGGCGTTTGTGTTCGGTGGATCCGACTGGATCCGGTGTTCGTTCGTCTGTATTCGTGTGTCTACAAGTTGGATCTTTCCAAACTATGCTTCTCTTCATCGGCGACGGTTGTTGTGCTGGTGCGCTGGTCCTATGGGGCCTTAGCACAACGACTTCCCGACTGTCTACTACAACAAGGTTTGCACGACTCCGGTGTGCGAGGGGCGATGACGGCGGCGCGCCTTTGGCTCGCTTCAGTGTTTGTAGTCGTCGCTAGGTGGTCTACGATCTGGATGTAATTTATTTTACTTCTATTGTTCTTTGTACTACCTTGATGGTCGATGAATAGATTGGAAGTTCCCCGCAAAAAAAAAACATTGTTCCCAAAAACATGAAAAAAAAAGGTCTACAAAATGGTCACAACAACAGCAATTTAGTAATCATAATAGCAAAAGATAGTTTTCAAGAGCAACGTAGTCCCCAAGTCCCTTACAACAAGCATACATAGTTTGGTTGTCATAAGTAGCAACAAAGTTTCAATCAGCAACACTTCAATCGACCAGAACAACTAACTCTGCACAACCTGAAAGAACTTATGGTTACACGGTAAGCTTCGAATCAGTTTTTTTTTTTTGGCGAAGAAAGAGAGAACAGCAGCAGCAGCTGCGCAGGTCGCACTCTGACCTAAATCCTTGGCAAATTGCGCCGCAGAGGTCAAACAAAAGAAGAAATCTTGATTTAGTTGTGCGAATTAGGGTTTAGAGGGGATTAAGGTTCCAGCGGCTGTTCCATTGAAAGGAGTTAGAAGAGGAAGGGGGCCAGGGGCACCCTGCCATGGGGCGCAGGCGGGGGAGGCCGGCCTCCACCGGAGCTGCTCAGTACGCGGCTCACATCGGAGAGAACTTGGTCGAGCGGGTGGATGGGGCGAGGCGCACTAGCCGGGACCGGGGCCGGTGCCAGCCGGGGAGAGAGGGAGAGGGAGGATGGCCGGAGAACTCACCTTCGCGCCGCCGTGGAGTCGTTGGGTCGCCTACCCTTGCCTCCCGTCGAGCACCTCTGTCCCGCAGCCGCTGTCTTTTTCCAGGTGCGGGAAGGGGTACGAATGGGAGCTGGGACATTTCCAATTCCGAATTCAACGCTCGAACGTCGACGTTCAAAACAGGCAAGCAAATTTGTAGGTTTGGCAATACAACTTGTTGTTTTACCGAAGATGGCTTGAAGAATGTGAAGAATTGCAAAATGGCTGCTTAAAATTGCATTAACAAACAGATGATGAAAACATAGCAGTTGATATTTACCGTAACACATGTTTGGATTAACAAACAAGTAACCCCTGAGTGGTATAATCTGGTAACCCAAATCGCGGGCATACTCAGCTCTTCGCAGTAATCTACACCCTAAAATTTCCCCGTTGGGATGTATTATTTTGCTTTTTGTATGGCAAGAATGGACGAGTAATAGTAGTAGGACAAACAACATAAGCGTCAATAAACCCAAAAATATCATCCAATTCCAGGCCTTCCAAATTACCATGCCAGACAGGTTTTCCACCAGGCATAGCAAATGTTTTCATTACATATGGATATAAAGAGTTGATGCCATAATAATAAATTTTTGATCCATATGGCTTGTACGTATCATCATGACCTCCATAGTTTGTAATCTCGCACTAGGCCACATGTCCCTGAAGACAGCTACTCAGAAGGTAGAATTGGCCTGTCCTGCTTTATTAGGTCTTAGACGCATCGCTCAAACCCAACTAGTCTGAACAATCCGCAAAGAGTAGTATCTCTCTCGCATCGCCTCCTATCCTCCCCAATCTCTTCTATAGTGACCGGCGAACCCCAGTCTCGTCGCTGTTGACGTTGGCCTATGCCAGTCTAACTGTGTCTCCGACCTCACGCCACCACCGCCATTGACGTCATGCCACCACGGCCGCTGCTGACCAAGACCTCGACTGACGACTCCACTTTACAAGGACTGGATGAGATCGCCCAGTCTACCACCACCGGCTTCCAGATGGGGATACAAAAGCGCCAGCTCCCTTTTGACGCGGAGATATGCGCTGATATGAAGGAGGGGGCATGCCAGAACGGCGACGACGAGGCGGGTCTTGTGGTGGGGTGAACGGAGAGATTTGCCGGCGGTGGTGAAGTTGCCCGAGTGAGGTCCATGATAGCGCAGCCTAAGAAGCGGCCGAAGAGGGAGGCAACCGAGCATGAGCATTTTATTTAATTAAGAAGGAAAAACACCATGAGATTGTTGTTCTTATTTCTCTACCATGATATGGTCTTTGTGAAGGTCTCTTTATGTTTTCAATATAAAGAATGCTATTTACATCTAGAGGCATGCACATACATATCATATGATATGATATTTTCTATTTTTAAAAGAGTCACATAGCAGATGAGGTGCATTTCTAAACTAATTTTAGGTAGTTACATATATAGGGGTTACATGCAGCACCAATATTAGCCAATAATATATATAGGGTCTAGATCCATCTGTCGGCAACCACATGACGCTTCTTCGGTCAATGTCGCTTATTCTACATTTATATAAGAAAATTAGGTGCCATCCTTCTCTCAACGTAACGAGTAGAAGAGTACTATAATAAAAATTGACATGTATTGCGAGAATGGAGTCACTACGAAAGCTGCACATGCTCGTCATCATGGCGATGCTACTGCTACTCGTGATGGCTACGGGTAAATCCATTAATTTGCTTTACATGCAATTACTTTTATAAAACAAGTTAAATTGTTGTTGTTTGTGTTTAGATTTTTTACTGCATGCATCATTTTCATGTTGATGTATGATTTTTCAGATTCAGAAGGCCATGGACATTGTCCCGAGGGCTTGTGTAAAGGACCAAGTGGCGAGTTTAAGGATCGATGTTCGTTGGACAAGGAGTGCGAAGACACTTGTCATGAAGAGGGTTTCAAAACTGGCTTTTGTCAAATTGGACTTTTTACTGATGCATGTAAATGTTGTAAGCAATGCTAGATCACCACGGAAATCAAGGAAACATTATATGGTGGTGTTGGATGTATGCCCAAGAGACAATAAATATACATCTGTTTCATGATTAATGTATTATGTTTTTATGCTATAACTGCTATGGTCTATAAATATGTGATTTATAGGGAAGCTCATACGCACGTGTAGAAACATAATCAAACCCTTTTACCCTTTGTCATGTCTCTGACAAACTCGTTAATATTGGATGACCTTACTTTCCGGCCATGGACACAAGTATGTGTCATTATTAATGAGAGCATATTGTTGTCTCAACAATGTGACTGGAAGACCCAAAATAAGATATACTACGAGATCAAGGTTTTGGTGTATATGGTATAGTCTTAGATTGATCTACTTGTTTATTCCTTAGACCATGAGAATTTATGGTTGTGTATATTAGAGAGATTGCTTTGTCACAGTCAAACGTCACGGCCGTCACTGGGTGGCCATAACGGTTGTCGCTGGGTAATCTTGAAGGTATGCATTTAATCATAGTAGTTCAAGAATGGGAATTGCTCCTCTGGATAATGGAGAGATACATCCTGGATTCACTCTAGTGGGAAGGTATCCATAGATAAGTCTGCGCAGACAAAGGTCATGATATCATATCATGAGGATACTGGAACATGGGTAAAGAGTAATGACATCTCACCGGCAACAAGGATAAAATGACACAGTGAATGAAATCTCTCATCCATGGTAATGTCATATATCTCGCCTCGGGTGAATGATGAGTATCGCGAAGTAATGGGAATATACTTGATAAGTCAAACAGGTTCAACAGAGTGTCTTTGTTAACGATAGCAGTCATTCAGGTCGTCCATGGATCTGACCCTGACCAGTGATTGGATAGGCACTTCCAATTATAGCTACCCGTTATCGAACCTTTAGGGGTCACACACTTAAGTTGTCAAAGTCTGTTGTGTACGTTGGAGGTCCGGGGTAGAGTAAGAGTATCATTCGGTATGTTCCGGCATGATAGAATTATGTTCAGAGATTTGATCAAAGTAATATTGAGGTGGTATCGGATTTATATAGGAGGAAATAATTATCCGGTATATATTTTCGGCGGACACTGGGTGTCCCGGATCATGTAAATATGTTTATATGATAAGTAATTAATTCTGCGAATTAATTAATCAAAATATTAATTTATTTAATTAACAAATAAAAGGGAAAATTATTTAAAAGCAAAGGCCAATAAAAGTAGGCTGCCACATGGGCCTTAGGGGCCCACATGGCAGCCGCACCACCACTTGGTGGTGGTGGGCCGAATCCGCATGGGCCGGGGGGGGGACTTCCCCCTTGGCCGAACCCTAATGGGCCCTAGCGGCGCATGGGGGGAGGCAACCCGGGCGGTGCAAGGAAAGTGGGGGGGGGGGGCGAGTTGGAAACCCCCCAACCCCTCTCTATTTGGACACACAATTTAGACGCGGATTTAGAGGCTCTCCTACGTCAGGGGTTTCTCTTCATCTAGATCTAATCTCTTTCTCCCTCTCCCATGTGTTGGGGTTCTCTCCACCTCACGTATACCAGTAGCTCTTAACTCTGGCACGGCGAAGCGCTGCTAGACTCTGACGGACGTACGTGTGCGAACTCTCGGAGGGGTGAAGCGTCATAGACGTTTGACCCTCACTCTGCTGGATCAAGAAGGTTGTACGAGGAATCGTCAACATTCTCATCGCCAGGCTTGGCCGTGAGAATCTTCATCGGGCTTCATCGACATCGTCATCGACACCCGTTCTGCATCTTCATGTCGGTAACGATACAGTACTAACCCTGCTTGTATCTTCATAGTTGTTCCTGGCTGTTACGTAGGTCGGAAATTTTTAAATTCTGCTACTTAACCTAATAGGTGGTGCTAGCATGCATATTATTTACCTACCAATGGTTTTTAAAATTATTTCCTTGTGCTTGTTGTAAGAATTTTCCTATTGAATTTAATAAATTGGAGTCTTGTTTCTTGCATATTGTGGAACACATGGAATTCAAGCTAGCCAAATTTTGTATGTATGTATGTATGTATGTATGTATGTATGTATGTATGTATGTATGTATGTATGTATGTATGTATGTATGTATGTGTACTTCATTAACTCCGCCAATGTTGTCTCGACAACAGAAGTCGGAGAGGGGGCTCCCTGCGGGCGAGATCTCATTATGTGGAGAATTAGATTGGTGGAATTACACTTCTGCAATCTCATTAGGTGGAGAAGATCCTAAGTCACTTTAGTTACTCAAATTTCACTCCTTCTCCAAAACCATATGATCTTTGTAATATGCTTCGAGAGAACTGACATCGTGTTTGCGATAAGAAAACTTAGCTAGTTTGCTTCCAATTTGGGAGATGATCATTTGAATTCTCTTGAAATGGTAATGCACTATCTAAGGGGAACATCGAGCTATGACATCCACTATACTAAGTGAGTGTACTTGAAGGTTAAAGCGACTAGAACTAGATTTCTGATGTTGATGAGACACATGAATGGACATATATTCACACTTGTAGATGGTGGTCTTTCATAGAATTATTGCAAGCAGACCATCTTAACAAGTTCAACAAATAAAGCAAAACTCACAACATTAGATAGAACCACGATCGAAGAAGATTGGCTTCGTCAACTCTTGATGGACCTATCGGTGGTTGACAACTTAAAAAAATACCGGCTATCCTCGTGACCTTAGATAATCACCAAAAAATAATTCTTAAAATGAACAGTTCAAAGGATAATATGAAGTCATTAAGACATGTAAGATAAATTCCATAGTGATAGCTTTTGATTACATACAAAGCGCTAATATTACGGCTGATGCTTTCACAATAAAAATTACCAAGAAATATGATAGACAATATATCGAAAGAGATGGGTTTGAAACCCACGACGAATTACCATGGTAGTAGCGCAACCTATGTGATCCTAAATACCGTGAATCAGGACATGGGGAAATAAGCTATTGGTTAACGGGAGAACACTATTTTTACTATACCATCCCCTTGAAGATGCACCACTCTCACAATTTGTATGGCAGTTTTACTTCTGTCTTAATGAGTCCATAGGCTTGTATAAGAAAAGCAATGAAAAAATAGCGCGCTATAGAAAAATAGCGTCGGTCTTAAAATACGCTATAAGCGCGTTATATCGCTATATAACGTGCTATTAGTAAGACATTGTATACTGATTGATTTAGCAAGACAATTCTTAAAACACTATAGCGTGCTATTAGCGGCGCCATAGAGCGCTATTTTTCCATGAAAGAAAAGATGTTGTCCTGCGGAGGAATCTCGGGAAATTTTCTTGTCGTTTTGGCTATTTTACAGTGAACCAATCGGGGCCTTAGTGATGACAATATACTCGCTGCATGATGTGCACAACACCTATTACTGGAATGGTTTAGGCGTCCGTTTTACTAGTTGTTTAAGAATCTGTAGCAGTGTTCCCGTACACATATGTAAATATAAAGCGTATCTAGATAAATCCTTGTGATAAAGATTGGGAGTGAGCATGGGAGGACAAGATCCACGCACCAGATATGATGTATCCTTGAAAAACAAAAGGCGCCATATATGCTCTTCTTCAATGGCGTTGTCACTCCACAGTTCAAGCCCTTGTCCCTGCACGTGCCCGTCACGTGTGAAGCGGCACGTGTCGCCGCGCCATTGCCCGTCCGTGCGAGTGGCATGTGAAGCTAAGTGACGGGCCACGTGCGAAGGCGCACCATGCACATACACAAGTCAAACACCGAGAGCAATTTCTAAGCTCCATTATTGACGACACTTTGTTTGTCACTGGACGGCTATATAAGACGTGGATATGAGCAGACTTGGTGAGCATACAAGGCAAAAGAAGCTAGCTAGAGAGATAGACAAGAACTTTGTAGTCGAATCAGTGCAGAGCAAAGGGTCTTGCGATAGAGCTGCATTTGCACCTGCACCTACTAAGGAAGAAAAGTACAAGAATGCTTAGAACTTCTCCCGGAGGCATGTGATGCATGCATGCAAGAGAAAGTGTTCTTGATCCTCGCTCTCCCCCTAGGTGCAGTGGCATATGCAACTCTATCACAAGCATCCTAATTAGGTACATATGCTCTTCCTCTTCTTGTTTTTTTTTGTTACAGCGGAAACTTAAGTGTCTGATGCAAGTAGCTTAGATCGATACTGTATACTCACTCCATTCACAGTTATAAGTTGTTCTACTTTACTCTCTTTGTTCACAATTGTAAGATATTTTAGGTTTCTTCTGGAACTTATGTATATATTTAGACGTGTTTCAATGTGTATGTTCACTCACTTTAGTCCGTATATAGTCCACATTGAAATATCTAAAACATTTTATAATTGTGAACGGAGGGAGCTGATTATTTCTGAAACGCATGTACTAGACACGTTCCAGTGTGTAGATTTACTCATTTTGGTCCATATAAATGTGTAAAACAATTTTATAATTGTGAACGGAGGGAGTACTTTCTACAGGGAGAGTGGTGTGATATGGTTGCATTTGCACCTCCACCTACAAAGGAGGAGAAAATGGAAACACCTATTCGATCATGCTTCTCTACGTTGGTAGGTGCAGTGGCAGATGCAGCTGTATCGCGTGAATTTTCAGGACAGTTAAGTTACTTCAATAGCTTTCTCTTTTTTCGTCCTGCTTGAATCATAGCTGTGCAAACGATGCACTCATGGCTATGTTTTGCCCAACGTCACTAACGGGTGCAAACCAACGTCCAGGGCTTCCAGGCAAAAATTATACGTATCTCTACCGATTCCTGAATATCAGAGCCGCACAGGTAGCTAGGGGTTTCAGCATGAACACAACAAACCAGATTACAAACAGTTCAGCTTACTTAAGCAACTGCAGATGAACACTTACAGCCTCTGCAGGCGTTTCAATGAGATTAACGAATAGGGTACAAATACATTCCGGTGGTGCAAGTATGGTTCACCACCCAAATAATTGAATCCATGCCTACAATGCTAAATTGCTAATTTACTAGGCTACAGTTCATGCTCCTCGTCCTCGACAAGGTTCATCTAGAAAGAGCTAATGCAGCTTACATACAAGCTTCCATATAGGGGTTTCTGTTCTAGGTCGAGCACCAACAATTGCCGATGGTATCTCAGCACATCCAATTTGGAGATAACCCGGCAACTCCAAGAATATCAAGCACCTTGTGAGGTGTTGAAGACCAAATCAGGTCATAGGGGATCATGTCCCGCTCCTTGTGACCCTTCGGAACATGTCTTTTATGTTCTTTGATCCTACCTCGGTCTTCAGTTTCTTCGCAGGCCTCCCTTTGCTTGACTTGGCACTGCCATTTCCTGCGCTCCCCTGCATTGATGCATTTGACGAGCTTAGAGCAGACGATGTGAGCGCTGAGGAAAAGATAAAGCGCTCTCAAGGAGTTTACCTCCGACGGACGACCAGGAGCAGGTACAGGAGAACTATCAGCACAAAATGACGTTTCATTGGTTTTGGCCGTATCATTGATCTCATTGATATCTAACCTGCAGTGGAGTGGATTGTTTCAAGGTGAGACAAATGGAGAGTACCCAACAACTGACTCTCTTTTCCTTTCTTTTTGCCAGGGAACCGCTGATTTTTTTTATGCCCAAAGAGAGGAGTCTTACTGCAACTTCTTGCAGAGCACTGTTAGCCATGGTTCGTCCTTCAGGTTTTCACGAATTATTTGGACTGCCTCCTTCACTATAGCAAAAAACAATGAAAACAGCTCCATAAGGACATCAGTTCACCTTATCAAGAGTTCTTAAGGTATGGTTCTAAAATTCAACGTGACTCAGTTTCATATTTCTTGGAATTTCTCATATTAAAGTAGTACATACCCTTTATACTCTTGGAATTCCCACATCTAAAGTTATACTAGCATAAAGCAAGGCTAATCTCATCTGCTACAGAAGCAAGGGTGCCAGCAAAGTTATATAACTTGATCTATATTTTTTCTGTACCCCTCCCCACCAGGCTTAGTTCAACCTCCTATAGAGCCCCCTTAAGTTCACACAGTCCAATTTTATGTAGAAAATGTCCAAGGATCAGTTGTTGGTTGTTATAGTTTAAGGCATGTTGGGTATAGACAGCAACAATGATCCATGTTCAGATAATATGATTATATCAGTGTGGAAGTTATCGAGCAACATTCAACTGTTTGATTATGAGATGAACTACTGTTTGATTTTGAGATGCACAAACACTTACAAATAAAGTGGGTAAGAAGATGACGAGAAGTTACAATGACATACACAGTTCTCTTTCTCCTTGAGCAGCATGATTTTTACCTAACTTGGTGATAGCCTCTTTTATGCTGTGTACCTGTAAATGAAATTGAGTAGAAATGTATTTCTCAATAGTACAGAAGAGTGACATAAGCATCAATTGGAACTGGATTCACCCATGAATGCTTTGAATGCGGAAAGCACTCAAAATAGAGTAGCAACATACCATGAGAAACTTTATGAGTTTATCCTTTATGTTCTCATTTGTGAATTAAGTGAACTAGCAGCATTGGCGGATATCTATATTTGTTACGCCTGTACTGTATGTTTGTTGTTAGTTTTGCCTATATAATTTAGTACTCCCTCCGTTCCTAAATATAAGATGTTTTAACTTTCTCAGTTTTCTCAGATTCGTATGCATCTAGACGTGTTTTAGTGTAATATTCACTCATTTCAGTCTGTATGTAGTCCACATTGCAATATCTAAAACATCTTATAATTAGGAACGGAGGGAGTAGCTACTTTTTCTTATCTTCTGTCTTGTTTTTGTTGGCACCACCTCCAGAAAAGAAGAGAACATGACAAGATGCATTACGTTGGCTTTTGAATGAATGGTTTTTTTTTTTTTAAACAGCGGAAGGGGTCAAAGCCCCTACCTTTTTAATTTAATATTGAAAAAGAGCTGAGGCAGCTCACAAGTCATTACATAAGACATCCAATGCAAGAAGTTTTTACATGGGGTTGAGGGGAGAAAACAGGGGCAGAGCAGTTTAGTTTGGCCATCCCTCGGCCCAGCTTGAATGAATGGTTCATCTTCACATATTTTTGTGGCGAGAAATGGCTCATCCTTACTGCACATATACCACAGCTGAGAGAAGACAGCCCTGCGATCAGATGATCGTGCAGTAGGACTCTGCTGCTCAATAACCAGTAGTCACTACAGTGACAAGTAGACTAGTCAACCTCTCAACAATGCTCTCTAATCGTCTTGAGCACCGAGATTTGCAGGACCCTGACGCATGCCCGCCCTGAATGAACCGTATGAGACAATCGCGCACCTACTCATGGGCTTGATCTTTGCTCGTTGAGTCTAGCATTTGGTGCTAGTGAAGTTCTCCGTTCAGTTGATCACACTGCAACCTGACGATAGCTTCAACAGGTGCGCCGAGAGCACGACCAGGCTTGTCGGCCCTAACAAAGAAGGGGGTGCGATCTCCCATCATCTTAACATTGTGGAAGATTTTTTATTTTGTGGAGACTGCAGAATGCGTCTTCGAAGATGCCATGCCAGACTGCCATGCGCTGGTCAACTTGATCCTTTGCGAGGCCAACCTCTGGATGTTTGCAGCCTTGCAGGTGCTATAGCACTGAAACCGCTGCCACTGGTACCAGGCCTCCTGACCCTGCTCTTTAGCAGCGGTAGAAGGTTATATAGCTTCCTATTTTGTTCTTATTCCTTAGGTTTTTTCCCTTTTGTTTTGGTTTTGATTGCTATAATGTTGACATCATCTTGACACTCTCTTCTAATACAGCATGACACACATTTGGGTGCATGTTTAAGAAAAAAAACTTCTCAACAATGACAGCAGAGAATATTTTTATCGAATAATGACTGGTTCAAATTTCTGACATGTTTTCAAGTTTCCGTTGAATAATAATTGCAGGAAGTGTAAAACAGGTTCAGAAAACGTTTATCACATTGGGAATTTAGTAGGGTCTGTAGGATTTGTGCTTTATTATTATATTTAGAACCATAGAGAACTCACAGAACAATGTCTTATTATATAATCTATCAGATCAAAGCAAACCACGAAACGGAATAAGCAAACTATGATTTAGTTAGGACTTGGGACTTCATTGTTAACTCGTTCAAGGCAACGGCAAAAAAAAACATTTACGTGATCAGAATTATCGGAGAAGTCTCCATGATTGGTCAACATGGTATAGCAATATAGCACACCTCCCACCCTACTGCAGTTCACATCATTGCTTTTGTAAAACGGACGCAGAAGTAGCATTTTTCAACAAGGATAAATATCAAGAGGAGCACAGTGCAAAAATTAGTAAAGTGAGAACTGACCTTACAGCACAGCCAAGTTAAGACCTTGGACTCATCTAGCCTGAAGAACTTCATGTTAGCAACTTCTGCAGCAAAGGTAAGATCAAAATGAAATTATTTTGTAAGAAATATTGTACTTTTTGCAAGTATGGGAGTATGAAATAAGTCACGCCAGAAACTACAGCAGATGGTGAAAAGTTCACGTGTCTGTTGCATTATAACCGGCAGGAAACCAACATTCAAGAAAACAAAATAAGCTCACATGGATGAACTGTCTTTAATGTTTTAGTTTAGCATGATAAGCAGCAGGAAGAGGTGAAAGGGAACAACCGTCAGGTTGCAACTTGCAAGGGAGTACTAGTACCTAATCGTGAAACAGCAACATGGTATAGTTTTAATTTTAAAACAAGCATATATTACAGAGACCTACCTTTAACTTCACAAACAAGTTCCATATGGTTTCCTGCTATGCTCATGAGGTGCTGATATCCAGGATAACCTTCGATGTATAAAATTTCATCCAGTTGTCTAAATTTTCCCAGATCCTTACCATTCTGCTGCACAGGAAAATAATTTCCTTTAAATTGAGAAGGATTGGACGAAGTAAGAACCACATACCACAAAAATTATCTTTGCCCTTGCGTACCGACATACGCAGCTTCAAAAAGCGGTAGCAAAACGAAGGTGGGATCAACAGGTGTGCAATAGTAGACACTGCCATCTGTAGGAAGGAATGCAGGAATCAATAGCAAAATCAGGCACTGAAGTCCACTACACAAGTCACTGAGATAAGTTTATGTCGAGGTTTTCTACATGGTATGCAAAATAGAGAATGAGAAGAACAGCATCATGCCTTTATATCGTTATTATCATGCTCTTAACACCAAGGAAATATCTAATTTCCTCAGGTTAACAGGTTTAACTACCTGGTTTGCAGAGGCAAGGCAAGGAACCAACAGACCATGTAACAATGGCTGCCTATAGGAAACATCAATAAGAGATGGACTTATTGAGATGGACTTAACCCCTAACACTAAGGAAAAGAAAATCAAGCTTTGCACAGGAGTGATGAACTGCATAGCTATTTTATGTTTCTACCATACCTTCACAAACATAATCTCCCAAGAACCAAGAGCCGTAACGCTCCTTAAACCAATTGAATTCATGAAGTCAGCCATCGATAAACAGATACTGTGTTTCTTCTTCTGTTTGATGACAAGACAAGAGTCAATGCCAGTTATTGGTCTATCTTTAAAGGATACTACTAATACAGAACAATGCTAAATTGCCATTAGACCCATCACAGGCCACAAGCATCATCACATATTCGTTTACATGACTGCACCAATCGGTGATAAGAACTGATACTGGAAATAGTAGGCATAAAGGGGTACCTAGTTTGGGATGGCGAAGTGATAAAATATTCGCTTGACCATTGGCACCAGAAGGACCTGCAAGGAAACACAGAATTGGGTCTGATTAAAAATGTGGGGCTCCAACCACAAATCACGCACTGGAGGCGATCATTAGCTAATGGACTTGTAACATCCTGCTGTTCTTTCAATCAGGCCACAGTTACTAACATATCTTCCTTCCTCAAAACAACATGTACCGTACATTAATGGAAGCCTCAAGGTTTCAGAACCAGTAATTCACCACAGATTACATTTGCCCTGACTACATATCTACAATTATTCAGGGATTGGGGAGGAGTGGGGTACTCACGGGGGCCAATAAGGACGCGGGGCGGCAACGCCATGTTCTCGCACCACGACACCATCTGCGGTGGTCGCTGTATCCTTCGACTTGGTCAGTGGCGGCGCTGGTTCTGGACTTCCCGTACTCTGCATTGCTCAGATGTCCGGGCTTGGATTCAGGTGGGAGCAGTCGGGAATAGTGCACGGGCAGAGATGGCACCAGATGCGTACCTGGACGGCGTGAGGTCAACCGGAGTCGATGGGGATATCCGCCGTCGTCGCCCTCTGTCTCCGGGTTCGCGTCGCCTGGCGGGAGAGGGAGCAAATGGTTTGCTGGGGAAAGGGGAAGGGATGGAGGCGCACGCACGCCGTTAGGGTTTTGGCGCCACGGCGTCCTAGCCTCCCGCGCGTCCACTTTCGGTCCCGTTTTGCCTTCTTCTGGCCCATCTGCACTCCATAGAAAACCATCAAGGCCCACTAGAGTCCACAGGTCCATATGAGAATGTGGCCGCTGCTGGTCGGTAGCTGGGCGTCTCCAATGTGAGAATAAACTGGCTCTTAAGCCTCTTGAGGTCGACCATAGAGCGAAATAAGCATTGTGAGAGCTGGTCTTAAGCAAAAATTTCTTAAGGTCACCCATACGGGTATGACCCGGCCACAAAGCAAAGAAAACAATTCTTTCTCTCTCCCTGCATTCAAGGTTTGGGCTGAACCATGCATTGCTCGCCACAGGTGTTCAGGAAAAGAGAAAAGGTGTCATACTTGTGGGCCCAGCTTAAGATCCCAAAACGATTTAAGCATTGTAGGCCTCCTTTGATTTGAAGGATTTCCTTAGAATTTCTATAGGATTTCATCCCTGAGGAAATTTTCCTTCCGTACACGTTTGATTCAAAGGATGGCATCCTGTAGGAACCAATCCCGTAGAAATTGTGTAACGTGTTTTCACAGGAAAAGAAACATGAGCTTCGACCTCATTTAAAAATTCCTTCATTGCAATCTTATGTCCAAAGGATCCGGCTGGTCTAGACTTCCTATTCCTTTGTACTTCATATTCCTTTGATTTTGCAACCCTTCAAATCAAAGGAGGCCGTAGAGTGTTTGGTCTGCTATATCTTTTGATGTGGACCCCATCTTATTATCTATTTTGACCTTAAACATTGGAGACACCCTAGGAGATGGTCGGTAGCTTGGCAATTCCCGGCAGTGCCCGCGAGGCCGCGACGAGAAACTCTCGGTATCCGTGCTTTGATTAACAATGGCGTCTGCGTTTGTTTGAATCAGAGTCCCGCTATCGACCTTACTTCGAAGTTCGAACCCTATGCACAAGGAGGCGCTTTCTCTTTAAATTTTTGGCTTATTCTTTCTATTTTTCTACACTATACTACTACTGAGTATGATTCCGTCCGTACCGCCGTAACACCCGTGGTAAGTTGTTTGTCACGAATTGGGGTATATTGATAGATTGAAGGAGTTCATATTGATTTTTTTATTTGCTTCACAGAGATAGTTGGTCGTCCTTTAAACACAGCCAGTAGTGATAACAACAAATTACATAAAGTGGATGTCCATTTAACACTAGTTGTTAACCGGCACGCCCTCTAAGGCATCAATTTTACTTGTGATTGCATCACCCTTCTCGGCCATTGGACAATTGTCGAACCACTACACACATATAATACCTTGTTGTGTGGTTTAGACTCGTACAACCTTTGGTGCCCAGGTGACAAGTGTCATGAACCGCTTGCCAATTAGGTCAGTTGCGACTACTATAGTGTTGAGAATAAACCAGTGTACAAAGGCTAGAGGAGAAGGACATTTTTGTATGCCCTAACAAAACTCTCCCGATGCATCCTATTCATATCGAGTCTAGCACTGAATCACCGGGCGTGATTTGACACATGTTCATGCTACTTTACTATTTCTCTAGCATTTCTCTACGAACGAATATAGGTTTTTCTTCTAAGAGATGGCGATTCTTTCATGTGGATATGCCATATATCTATTGGGTTTGGGTTTATGGAGTAACTTAGACTTCAGTGTTCACCAACCAATCGACCAACTATTTTTACTGTTGTGTGGATATGTAGATACTGTAATGACCCGTAGTTTAGTGAGTAGAAATGGGCTAAATTATATTTGTGCATTTGCATAGCATGCATTTGAAAATACAGGAAAATTTAAAACTTTTTCAACGAAGTCATAGAGTGTTCAACCACCACTCGAAAGGCTAGTTGAGAATGCTGTTAGTTTGATGAGTAACTAAAAACTTGGAATCCAACTTGTAAAACTTACATCGAGGTTTCACTGATGTTGGTGGATTAGACTTAGTCATTGACGAGGTGTGGACTCGGCAAATCCCTGGGTTATACACCCCGGGTTGATTGAGGGGGAGAGAGTTGAGCGCTGGTGATCACGACGGCTGACAAGCGAGGCGTTTTACCCAGGTTCAGGCTCTCGGAGGATAACACCCTACTTTCTGCTTGTCTGGTTATTGATGGCGAGTTGCGGCTACAATGGTGAGATGGCGATCTCGCTAGGGTTTGTGGTGGCGGCTATGAGCGTACCTTAGAACGAGGGACCCTCCTAGCCTTTATATGGTAGGCTAGGTCTCGGGTGAACGGTGCTGATAGCACTTACAGGATAGGTATGAACCTCATGACCTAGTCGACTAACTTGGGCCGTACGTGTCCTTGCTGGGCTTTCTTGGGCTTTTATAGTCTTGGCGTGACCCAGGTACCTTCACCGTGGGATAGCCGAAGGGTAGCTCCACGACAGGAGCCCCCGAGTGCTTGGTCGAATCGTAGAGTCGGGCAAAGGACTCCTTTCGCCTGGGCACGCCTTCGAGTTCCTGAAAGGGACAAGTAAAATTAGTCGACTCCGGCCGTTCAGGGCTCACGGAGGACTCCTTAGTCGAACTGTCGACTGCAGGGTTAATACTGTGAGTATGGCCTTAGTCGGTGATTTTTCGACTGCTATTGTTCTGAGTCACTCGGGAGCGCGAACAGCGCTCCCGATGGGAGTAGCCCCCGAGATTAAGCTGAATTGCTTGCAATTGTGGTTAAACTCAATTTTCTTCAGTCGAAAAGCTGCTCCCGATGGGAGTAAAGAGGGGACTCGACTTGGAGTCGCGACTGGTTTTGTGTGACTTACTGTGTATTCGGCCGGTTTGGCTTACTGTACGAGTTTGTTCAGCACTTGGAGCTTACTGGATGCTCTTGCACTCGAATGAAATGTTCGAGTTCTCAATCAGCTCGTTGGCTTACTGTACGAACTTATTCAGCTCTGAGAGCTTACTGAATCTTCTTGCACTCGAATGAACTGTTCGAGTTCTCCATCAGCCCGTTGGCTTACTTCCTACGCCTTCGTGGTTGACGTCAGTGCTGACGTTTTTGACGCACTCTGTGTCCGATGGGACGTGATAGTGCGGTCCCACTGTCAGTATTGACTGGAGACAGCGGTTGCCGCTTTTTTCTGACCGTTGGGCGCGAAAATTTCGCGGTGTGATGATGGTGCCTTAATTCCCGTGCGTAGTGGGCGGCGTGGCCGGCGACGGTTGCCCTCTCCGCGCGACACGTGGACGGTCAGACGCTGTTGCGGAGAGTGGTTGAGCAGGGACGGCCAGGATTGACTGACCGCGCGGTATATAATTTTCACCGCAGCGGTGAACAGTTCATCCATCCCCATTCTGTCATCGTCTCCACTGCTTCTGTTCCGCCATTGTTGCGCTGCGTGCTCTCTGGTCCTTCTCCCCCTACCATGAGCAAGGTCGATGAAGAGGGGGAAGCCTGGTTCTGGCGCCGTCGCCGCCGCCGAGGCGAGCGTGATGAAGAAGCCCGACGGCGACTGGGTCAAATCGTCGGTGAAGAAGGCCGACCTCGAGGCCCTCCGCGCGCAGGGGCTGCTGCCGCCGGTAGACCAAGCGATGGTGCGCGCTCCTGGGAAAGAGGTATTCCCCTCCCCTCGCGAGGGGGAACGCGTTTGCTTCGTGGATTTCCTTCCGCGGGGTTTCGGGTTCCCCCTCCACGATTTCGTCCGTGGTCTCTTGTATGCTTATGGGATTCAGATCCACGATCTGACTCCCAATAGCGTCTTGAGCATCGCGAGCTATTTCGTGCTCTGCGAGTGTTTCCTGGGAATCGCACCCAACTGGCTGCTGTGGAAGTCGCTATTCCTCGTGAGGAGGAACGTGGGGAAGAGCAAGCAGGTGTACCCAGTCGGCGGCTTCGGCATCCAGGTGCGTGGCGACACCTCCTACTTCCAGATGAAGAAGTCCGACTCCGTCCAGGGCTGGCGGAAGAAGTGGTTCTACATCAGGTGCGACCAAGCAGGGCTTCCTGAATTCGCGGCTGATCGCGAGTTGCGGAAGACAAATGCGTGGGCGCACCCGCTGTCGAAGGAGGACAGGGAGGCGACTCAGCCCTTGCTGACGCTACTTCGTGGCCTTCTGAAGAGCCTCGGGCGCGAGACGGGTGGAATTCACCTCATCGCCACCTTCTTCAGGCTTCGGGTGCAGCCGCTGCGAAGTCGCGTCCACCCGATGTGGGCGCGTGAGGATGCTGGCAATGAGCTTGATGATGACGCAGTCGAGTCGAAGGTGAGGAGCATCACTAGTCTCCGAGCCGCTGACCCGTGCAATGTCAAGTGCCCAGTCGAGCCATATGGGCCTAATAATCCTGTGCCTGAGGTGAGCTTCGTTTGCTTTGTTTGTCTTGCATCTTCTTCTGTCGAATCCTTTTGCTTGACTCAAACGCTTCACTCGCTGACAGGGTCGTTCGGGCTATGTCAGTCTTCTCCGTTGATGGAGAATGGACCTCATGAAGAGGCCGAGTTCCCTGAAGACGAGGTTGATGACGATGAAGTTCCCTCCGCCACCTCTCCGAGTGAAGAGTTGGAGGAGGATGATGAAGATGAGGAGCCGCTGCGGAAGCGGCAGAGGCGAAAGAGTGGCGACTCTGGTTCTGCCTCGTCGCCTGTGAAGGAGGCGGGTGTGAACGAGGAAGAGACGAGCGAGTCCTCTTCGGGCGCTAGGCATCCGAGTGACCTTGCTGATCCTTTGGTCGTGCCTCCACTCGGCTCTGCACCGCCAACCGAGTTCGCGAGGATGGCCTCCGTCTCCCTAGGAAGTGAAGATGATGTTGATGTCGTCAGGTTAGTCGCATAACCAGTGCCTTGTTGTTGTCGAGTGTGCTTCTTCGCTTGCGGGTCCTTGAATTGAGTTTTCTTGTCACAGCGACCGTACTGGCGCTGTTGTTTCCCCTCGTGAGATGGAGTACACTTCTGCTCCCATGATTGAGCAAACTGCGAAGGCGACCGGAGAAGAGGCTCAGGCGGGTGACGCATTGGCATTGAGGACTTCGACCTCCTCCGTGCCGGAGAAAACCGCTGATGCGACTCCGGCTGACGCTGGGCTGCTTGAGCATGTAAGTGTCCTTTGACTCGTTCTGCAAAATCTGTATCGGGTGCGCGAACAGCGCTCCCGATGGGAGTAGCCCCCGAAGATGTGCGTGACTAGAATAGTCGGGCGCAGATTGATGTCTTGTGTTTCCCGCAGCCATTTTATCGCCAGCAGGTGGAGGGAGCCGCAGCCTTCATTCGCATGGAGCAGAGAGGGATCAACTCCGCGCTGCTCTGGAGCAGGCGAATAGTGAGTGTGAACCCTTGTGCTCGAGGGGCGCGTCGACTGCTTTTTATTGCTAACTTTGCTCCATTGGTCTGTAGGCGAGAAAGAGAGCATGAAGACGCGGGTCGCGGAGCTGGAGAAGTCGCTGGGTGAAGCCCAAGAGCGTGAACAAGCTCGGGATGACCTGGAGAAGACCCAGGTCGACCGCTTGCTCGCACTCGCAGATGTGGTTGGAAGTAAGTATTTCGGCTCAGTGCCTACTTTGCCTTTTTTCGACCTCTGACGTCTTACGGGTGTGGATTTCTTTTGATCAGAGACTTGCGGAGGTGCTCCTCCAGAAGGAACTTCCAGCGAGAGTGTCGGCTTGGCGGAGGCTGTTGGCTTCGTCGACCGCGTCTGCGCGTATGCATCGGCAGCGCTGCAGCAGTCGACGGCGGCACTGCAGAAGTCGACGGAGGCCTTAGCGACTGTGCACCGGAATATCTTCCCAACAAGCCGCCACCAGTTGCTGTTGACGCACTCGCGGCTCCATTCGAAGGCAATTCGAATGTCCTGGCGGACTTCACGCGCCGCAGACGGTACGCGGCTCAGAGCTCACTTTCCAGCTGCTTCTTGGTCACCAAGTCATAGGCGATTTTGAGAAGGTTGTCAGCGACTTCCCTCGAAAGCCTGATGGCAAGACCGCGTCCCTTAGCGGGGTGAAAACGCAGGCGAGCCAGTTGGCCGTGAAGCTTGTCTCCACCTTCGAGAAGAGGATTGCTAAGATGACCGAGTTGGCTGCGCTAGGAAGAGCCGGTCCCAGTCGGAGTCTGTAGTGTAGACTTTTTACTTTTAGGACTATGCTTCTGCTTTTGGGCCTGAGTCTGTAATGCACTTTATATTGTGCGAGTGAACATGCTGATGATGAAATGTGAATTCGCTCCCTCGGTTGTGTAGTCGCCGAGTCTCTTTTGATATCTGGCTTGGATGAATTATGTTGATTCTTTTCCTGGCTTGACGCTGTCAATTCTTGGCAGTCTGATATGGGCGAAGCTCCTGATGTTGCTGGAACGACTGGCGCGGACGATGAGGAGGACACCACTTCGGCTGCGCCTACTCGTCGCCGCCGTCAAGCTCCTCCAGCTCCTGTGCGAAGCGTAAATGACCAGAGAGTGATCACCTTCATGAGGAACAAGGTGTTGGAGTTTGAGTCGAAGCTGAAGAGTGCTGAGTTGGAGCTGGAGCGATTGAGGTCGCGGCCCGTTGTGCCGTTCTCCCAGCGCGAAGAGTTTCTGCTTGGCGAGATGGACTTGATCAGTCGACAGCTGCAAGGTTGGCCTTCTAGCGTTTTTGCCTCGGCTTGTGTGTCTTCCTGCTATGCTTAATGCTTGGCCTTGATGCAGATGTGAACTCTGACTGGAAGGCTGAGCAGCTTCGAGTGGACGAGCGAGTAGAGAAAGAGGCCGCCGGTGACTCACCCGAAGCCGCCAGTTTTGGTCGAACAGATCCAGAGGTAGTGTACTGGCACGAATGCTGGATCGCACCTGGCGGGCTGCTGTGCTCTTGGAAGGTTGCAGAAAAACCCTCTGGCAGATCAACAAGGTGTACTTTCCTCACAACGAGCAGCCGAATGGACTGACTGCGCTTCTGGAGAGGTTCCGTGAAGGCAGTGCGTTGAAGGAAGTCGTGCACACTCAACTTGTTGCCGGGGCGAACGTGGTGCTGGCGTACGTTCGAATGCACCGACCTAATCTTCCGCTGTACAAGGTGCTTGACGGCTTGCCTGGAGAGGGTGACTACACCGATACTCTTGCGGCTGCGCGTCAGATGATCCAACAGGTCCAGAGCTTTAGTGAGCACCTCGTAGGGCCACTCGATGCGCCAAAGGGCGAGCCTGTAGAATAAGAGTAGTATACTGCTGTTGTACAGCGTTAGCTTGTAAAAGCAATTTTTCCAAGTGGAAATATGTGTGTATGTATGCCGAGGTGGGGGTAGCCCCCGAGTGAGTAAATTGTATCTTGTAGACTTCAGTAAACCTGTGTGGCGCAACCCCGAGCGGATCGGGTGTGGCCTAGGACTTTGAGAGTCGAACCCGTAGGGCGCAGCCCCCGAGTGCGTCGAGTGGCGGCCTAGGTTTGGACTTAGACCTGTGCGGTGCAGCCCCCGAGTGCTTCGGGTGGCGACCTAGGATTTCGAGTTGAACCTGTGCGGCGCAGCCCCGAGTGCGTCGAGTGGTGGCCTAGGTTTGGACTTAGACCTGTGCGGTGCAGCCCCCGAGTGCTTCGGGTGGCGACCTAGGATTTCGAGTTGAACCTGTGCGGCGCAGCCCCCGAGTGCATCGGGTGGCGGCCTAGGTTTGGACTTAGACCTGTACGGCGCAGCCCCCGAGTGCTTCGGGTGGCGGCCAAGGATTTAGAGTTGAACCTGTACGGCGCAGCCCCCGAGTGCTCGGGTGGCGGCCTAGGTTTTGACTTAGACCTGTGCGGCGCAGCCCCCGAGTGCTTCGGGTGGCGGCCAAGGATTTCGAGTTGAACCTGTGCGGCGCAGCCCCCGAGTGTTCGAGTGGCGGCCTAGGTTTATGTTGCTTTTTGACTGAAAAAGTAAGGGGGAGAGCTTGTTCCACGAATCACTTCATTGATTTTTGCGAGCAGGCCGCCTCATTAAAACCCTTCCAGTCCCCTTAGGTACCCTGGTAAGGGAAAGAGTGCGTCTGAAACCTGCCGCCTTGACATGTATGCTTTGTTACAACAGGGGAGTCGACTAGGCGTAGAAGCGTCGCAGCTGCGCAACATTCCATGGGTTGTGGCAGACTGTTCCTGTCTTCGAGTCCTTCAGGCGGTAAGCTCCTCCGCCGATTGCTTCTGTCACAATGTATGGGCCCTCCCATGGGGAGGCGAGCTTGTGCACCTTCTTCTGCTTGAGGCGAAGGACCAGGTCGCCTGGAACGAAAGCTCTTGGCCGCAGTCGCCGTCCGTGGTAGTTGCGCAGGTCCTGCTGGTACACGGCTGAGCGGGTGAGGGCGATGTCGCGTGCTTCATCAAGGGTGTCCATGTTGTCTTTGAGTGCTTCCTCTGCGTCAGACTCGTCGTAGGCCACCACTCGAGGTGCGTCGAACTTGATGTCGCAGGGCATGACCGCCTCTGCACCGTAAACCATGAAGAATGGCGTGTACTGGGTTGATCTGTTTGGTGTGGTGCGTAGACTCCAAAGCACAGATGGCAGCTCTTCGACCCAGGCGCCTGTAGCGCGCCTCAATGGCACTCGCAGGCGCTTCTTGATGCCTTTGCAGACTAGGTCGTTGGCCTTTTCGACTTGCCCATTGGATTGCGGGTGCGAGACAGATGCGTAGTTGAGCTTGATGCCTTGTTCGGAGCAGAAGTCTTTGAATTCTTCGGCTGTGAAGTTCGTGCCGTTGTCGGTGATGATGCTGTTCGGCACCCCGAACCTGAAGATGATGGACCTGATGAAGTTAACTGCTGAGGATGCAGTCGAACTTGTGATGGGCACGGCTTAGATCCATTTGGTGAACTTGTCGACTGCTACCAGGAGGTGAGTGTGCCCCCTGGCGAGGATTTCTTGAGTGGACCCACCATGTCGAGCCCCCACTGAGCGAAGGGCCAAGCGAGTGGTATGGTCTTCAGTGTCGATGCTGGCGCGTGTGGCTTGTTGGCGAACTCCTGGCAGCCGAGACACTTCTTCACGAGTTCTTCGGCATCCTGCATTGCGGTGGGCCAGTAGAACCCGGCTCGCAGGGCTTTGCCTACCAAGGCACGACTGCTGGCGTGATGCCCGCAGGTGCCTATATGAATTTCGAGCAGGATGGCTTGACCGTCGACTGGATCAACGCACCTTTGCAGGACTCCTGAGATGCTTCGTATGTATAGCTCCCCCTTGATGATGGTGAAGCCTTTCGAGCGGCGAATAATGCGCTTGGCTTCGACTGAGTTGACTGGCAGTCTCTGGTGCAGCATGTACGCCAGATATGGGCTCGTCCAGGTGGGCTCGATTAGCAGAACCTCCATTGGCTCCTTCTCTTTGCCTGGCGGGTCGGCGGTGCTCGTTGATGGTGTGGAGGATCCGGGCGTGGGTCGAAGCTTGACAGACCGCTGCGTGATGCGCTCAAGGAAGACGCCAGGTGGCACCTGCGCCTTGTCTGATGTGGGCGATGTGCCACAACTCGCAGCCGTCGAAGGTGCCCTCCAGCTGGTTGTACATGTCTCTGTAGGCGATCATGTTGTCGGCGATGGCGTCACAGGTCTTCATGGTTTGCTGCACGACAAGGTAGGAGTCGCCGTAGATCATGAGGTGAGTGGCGCCGCAGTTCTTGGCCATCCGCATGCCATGGATTAGGGCCTCGTACTCGGCCTCGTTGTTGGAGGGTGTTGGGAAGTCCATCTGTAGCACGTACTTCAGCTTGTCGCCTTTGGGGGAAATGAGGATGACCCCTGCCCCGGCTGATCTGAACTTTTTGGAGCCGTCGAAGTACATTGTCCATGCGTTGGACAGGTCGGGGACATCTGGCAGCTGGGCCTCTATCCACTCGGTGGTAAATTCTGGGAGCACTTGGGCCTTGATTGACTTCGGGTGAGCGTATTTCAGCCCCCAGGGTCCTAGCTCGACGACCCACTTAGCGACTCGTCTTGTCGCGCATTGGTTGGTCAGGATGTCGGAGAGCCCGGAGGAGCTTACCACCGTGATCGGGTGCTCGGAGAAGTAATGGATTACTTTCCTTGAAGTCATGAAAACTCCGTAGGCCAGCTTCTGGTAGTGCGGGTAGCGCTGCTTGGACAGGGTCAACACCTCGCTGAGGTAGTAGACGGTCGCTGGACAGGGTGGCTGTGCCCTTCTTCTTCTCGTTCGACTACGAGTACCGTACTGACCACCCTGTTCGTGGCTGACACGTAGAGGTAGAGCGGCTCGTTGTCCAGTGGTGCCACCAGTACTGGGGAAGTCGTCAGGGTTTTCTTGAGCTGGTCGAACGCGTCCTGCGCTTCCTCGGTCCACTCAAACTTGTCTGTCTTTTTCATCAGTCGGTAGAAGGGCAGGGCCTTCTCACCCAACTTACTAATGAACCGGCTGAGAGCTGCGACTCGGCCGGCTAGGCGTTGCACCTCGTGGAGCTTGGTTGGTGCTGACATCGCGAGTATGTTTTGCACCTTCTCGGGGTTTGCTTCGATTCCTCTTGCGGAGACGAGGTACCCGAGTAGTTCTCCGGCTGGCACGCCGAAGACGCACTTGTCTGGGTTCAGCTTGATCTGGTACTCGTCGAGGGCAGCGAAGACCTTGCGGAGGTCGGCGATGAGGGTGTCCTCCTTGCGGGTGGTGACGACGATGTCGTCGACGTAGACTTGGACTATCTGCCCGATGAGCCCTTTGAGGCATGCTTGCATTGTGCGCTGGTACGTGGCACCAGCGTTCTTCAACCTGAAGGGCATCGTCTGGTAGCAGAAAAAGCCGTCGGGTGTGATGAATGCTGTTTTTCCTCATCGTCGACGTTCAGTCTGATCTGCTGGTAACCTGAGTAGGCGTCCAGGAAGGACAGTCGTTCACAGCCTGCAGTCGAGTCGATAATCTGGTCTATCCGCGGGATCGGGAAATGGTCCTTGGGGCAGCATTTGTTGATGGCGGTGAAGTCGACGCACATGCGGAGTTTATTCGTCTTCTTCTTCTCCACCAGGACTAGGTTGGCGACCCAGTCCGAGTCCTTGATCTCTCGGATGAACTTGGCATTCAGCAGTCGATCGATTTCTCTGCTGATTTCGTCTCTCTTGGGCCCGGAAAAGCGTCGCATGGCCTGTTTGACGGGTCTGGCGTCCTTGTGGACCTTTAAGGAGTGCTCGGCGAGGTTCCTGGGTATTCCTGGCATGTCAGAGGGTTGCCATGCGAAGATTCTCCAGTTCTCACGTAGAAACTCGACGAGCGCGCCTTCCTATGCGGGAGTCAGACTTGACGATACTTTGACCGTCTTGCTGGCGTCAGTCGGGTGGACCTGATGGGTCGTTGTGTCATCAGCCGCGTTGAAGGCAGCGTCCTTGGCTGATTTCTTGCGGGCTGGGAAGATGGTCTTGTCGTTGTCGACCGCCATTGCCTCAAAGTGTTCTTCGACTCCGAAGAATTCGGAGATCTTGCTGAACTCGCGGTCGCAGCTGTTGGAGCGGTCGAAGTCGCCAAGCACCGTGATGATGCCCTTGGGTCCCGGCATCTTGAGCATGAGGTAGGCGTAGTGAGGTATCGCCATGAATCTGGCAAAGGTTGGGCGCCCGAGTATCGCGTGGTACTGCGACTTCCAATCGACTACCTCGAAGTCGATCGACTCCCTCTTGAAGTTTTCGGGTGTGCCGAAGATGACGTCGAGTGTGATCATTCCCATGGGCGTGACTACTTGCCCTGGTACTATGCCATGGAAGGTGGTCTCTGATGCCGCCAAGTCCGTCGTTGGCCTGTTTATCCTTCTGAAGGTGTCGGCAAAGATGATGTTAATGCCACTGCCTCCGTCCATAAACACCTTTTTCAGGGTGTAATCTCCGATCAGAGCTTCGACTACCAGAGCGGCGTGCCCGGGTCGTGGTACTGCAGGCGGGTGATCTGCTCTGGAGAAGGTGATTGGTGTTTCTGATCCTCTCAGGTAGTCTGGTACCGCGGGTGGACATGTGATGGCTTGGAAGACTTGGCGGGTGATGAGCTTCTGAGCTCTGTTTGAGGGGCGTCCCTTCTGAATCATGTTGAGTTGTCCACGTGCCGCTGGATATGCGTCTTGGACCACCGGTGGGGCTTCTTGCTGCTGCTGCTGCAGGAAGGCTCCCGCAGCCTGTGCTGGATTAGCGACTGCGGGTGGGGGTGCTGCCTGGATGGCCAGTTGCGCGAGTGGCTGTGCTGCAGGTGCTGGAGTGACTATCTTCTGCATGGCCTCATATATCCTGTGTGCCTTTCGACAGTCCTTTAACAGGTGGTTGGATCCCCACTTGCCCTTTTCCGGGTTCCTGAATATGTGGTGTCTGCAGGGTTGTTCCAGCTCTTCCGCCGGGCTTAGTGTGCGTTTCTGCCACTCGCGTTTATGGCATCCGTCGTTGCGGTAGCTGCTGCCGCCGCTTCGGTTGTATTGACCCTGGCTGTATTGGCGACTCTGGTCACCGCCGCTTCGACTGTACTGTGTGTGGCTGTACTGGCGACTGCTGTCGCGCGCTTCATCCTCACGGGGGGTTTGGAATCCCGCTGCTACTAGCTCGATTGAGTCGTTGCTGTTGTAACGCGGCTTCTTCTTGTGGCGTCCTTCTCGCCAGTTGCTTGGTCCGGCTTCGTCCTTCGGGAGTAGTGTGAACTATTACGGACCGAGTCCTCTCCGTCTGCCCACTGGTTTGCTATCTTCATGACCTCGATCATATTTTTCGGCCGGAGCCTACCAAACTCCTCGTGGAGGTCGCGGCGAGAAACGCCGTGCATGAAGGCATCCATCACTCGGTCTTCCGAGGTGGTCTCCATGGTGTTGCGGAGCAGGGTCCAATGCTGGATGTATGACCGGAGCGGCTCGTCCCGTCCTTGTTTGCATGCTTGTAGCTCGACGAACGTCGTCGGTCTCGAGTACGTCCCCAGGAAGGATTTAACGAAGGCCTCCGCAAACTCGTCCCACGTCCTGAAGGCGTTCTTGGGTTGAGTGTTGAGCCACCCGCGTGCAGAGCCTGTGAGCATCAGCTGGATGTACTGCATGGCCATAGTCGAAGTGCCGCCCTGGCAGCTGCAGGCTATGAGGTAGTCTTCTAGCCAGAGTCTCGGGTCCTGCTTCCCGTCGTACTTGACTGCTTCTGCCGTGAGCTTGAAGCCCTTGGGCATTCTTGTGTCGCGTATGTTGAAGCTGAAGCATGCGGCGCCGCACGGCTCGTAGTCGCCGTCGTTGCGGTCGTAGTCGAGGTTGGACATGCTGACCGGCCGCTGGGTGCGGCTGCGGTCTACCGTCCTTTGTGTGATGACGTTGCGGAGGTCTTCGCCTGGCTGTGGCTATCGCAGTTGTCTTGCCGCCGGGGCTGCGAATGCTGCAGGCTCGTGGTCACGGCGATCTCGATCTTCTCGCGCTTTTTCCGTTGGCGCCTTGTTTATCAGTGCGTCTTCGAGTGTCTTGATAGACATGATCTGCTGCTTGTGGAGGAGAGCGCGCGAGTCTGTGTCAGCCGCAGGTATGTTTCGACCGCCATGAGTGCGGCTCCGGGTGTTTTGGGGATGGGTATCCCGTCTGCGTCTTCTATGTATGATGACTCGAGGTTGCGAGTGATTCTAGCGCGGTCGGCCTCCGTCATCAGAGGCATGCGGGCTATGTGGCGCCTTGCTCCTTGTGAGACCTCTGTTGAGGCAGTGAACGAGTAAGCGGCCCTCCTGGCGCTCGACGCGTCAGCCTCGTCCTTGCGTCGAAGTAGCTCGGCCTTCTCTGCGCGGAGTCGTTCGCCTTCCTTCCGTAGCAGGTACTGGACTGCCATAAGGTCCTCCCGGGGTGCGTCCGGTGGAGGGTACGTGCCTTCCTCGACGTGCTTCAGGGCTTTGATTGCCATGTCGCGGGTGATGGTGAGTCGCGTCACCTGGTCCGGCATGACCACCTCCAGTGGGTATGCGGGTTCGCCGTCGTTGCCCTGCGGCCTCTGGCCGATCATGAAGACTTGCGCGGGGTAGATCTGGGCAGCGGGATGGATGCTGCCACTGCTGCTTCCTTTGTCCGAGCCGTGCTCGGAGTCGAAAATGGCCGCAACGTGGTGGGTACCACAGTCGCTGCCGCGGCTTCTTTCTTGGAGTTCCACGATTTTTGCCACGGGCATGAGCGATGTCGTCGACGTAGATGCGAGCGTGGTTGGCTCGATGAAGACCTTGCGGGTCGAGGAGATGCGAGTGGCGCGGATGAGGACGGCGTGACCTTGGTCAACTGCGAAGTTGTGGTCGACGCAGTCGAAGCTGATGCAGATCTTGGTCTTGCCAACGACGCGATCGAGGTAGTCGGAGTAGACTCGATCTGCGCGGTGGTCGTCGAAGTGGTCGATGTAGTCGACGCAGATGCGATCTTCTCAGCAGTCGAAGATGCGATCTCCACAGTCGCGGCGGGCGCGATCTCCGCAGCAGGCGGCGGCACGGATGGCGCAATCGCAGCAGATGCGGGTGCCGCCACCGCGCGTGGTGCGATCACCGTGGATCTGAGTACTCCACAGCTGTCTACGAAGTAGTGCATGGTACCGAAGGTGAGGCACATACCTACATGCAGATCGGCGTACACCGAGCGGTGGGCCGGCGGGTGGAAGGTGTACTCGAAGGAGCCGAAGCAGATTGGCTCCTTGGTGATGCAGACGTCGGTCTTCAAAGTCGATGGAGCCGGTGCGACCATGATTCCAGCGCTCGTTCTTTCCCACGGACGGCGCCAATTGACGAGGTGTGGACTCGGCAAATCCCTGGGTTATACACCCCGGGTTGATTGAGGTGGAGAGAGTTGAGCATTGGTGATCACGACGGCTGACAAGCGAGGCGTTTTACCCAAGTTCAGGCTCCCGGAGGATAACACCCTACTTCCTGCTTGTCTGGTTATTGATGGCGAGTTGTGGCTACAATGGTGAGATGGTGATCTCGCTAGGGTTTGTGGTGGCGGCTATGAGCGTACCCTAGAACGAGGGACCCTCCTAGCCTTTATATGGTAGGCTAGGTCTCGGGTGAACGGTGCTGATGGCACTTACAGGATAGGTATGAACCTCATGACCTAGTCGACTAACTTGGGCCGTACGTGTCCTTGCTGGGCTTTCCTTGGGCTTTTATAGTCTTGGCGTGACCCAGGTACCTTCACCGTGGGATAGCCGAAGGGTAGCCCCACGACACTTACCGTTACACATATGTTTCGGTAAAACTTAGAGTGTGTAGCTACCCCATGCGGTATTTTCCCTCCACGATAATCATCAAACATGTACTACAAAGAAACATCTTCAAGACTTGGCATGTACTAAAATGTATATGTCGGGAGCATGTCTCCACAATACTCTTGTATTGCAAGGTAGGTGTATCGATCCAGTATTCAGTCAACTATAAATCCCATAACCATCAATTCCCTAAGATTTGGAAACCTTAGGCGAGGAGGACAAAAGGCTTGTAGAAAACTCATCAATAAGTTGGTCATTGATGGGTTGCCTCCACCAGTAAACATCCACCAAGGGAACTCGTACTTCATGTGCTCAATACCGTGCCCAACTGCAGAAGCTATTGCTTTGTTGACACCATCAGTACACTCGGTACTTCTTGAAAACACACAAGGTATAGCCGTCACAATAGTGTCTCTCAATTAAGTCACGTGAACCATTGCATTGACCCAACAAAGTGATAATATCTATTGCCGCTTGAGCCCTTAGCCGTCTGACAAGGTCATATCACTAAAATGAAAGGATTCTAGGAACCTCCATAAGTGCCTTCATCACCATGGGAGGAGGCTTGTGCTAACCGCGGTCTTGGTATACAACTTGTGCCTCGGCCGGGGGCCAGTAGTGGTGAAGTTCCCCTTCGGATGGGGGCATATGCATCAGGAAATATCATTTTAGTAAGTATAAAGACAAGAGGAAATTGGATAGTGTCAAGTTTCATGAACCAACCACTATAATCAAAAGTCCGAACTGATGTAAAGGTGGTGGGCAATTCACGTACACTATAACACTCCCTCTCATGTGTGACTCATGTTATTTGTTCCTTTGATTCATAGGATAGGAAAAATAAAGGAACATGAATCCTATAGGACTTGGATGGCATGTCTATTTGAATCCTATGGGAAGAGCAATTGTCTTTGATTGTAGTGTAGGAATTTTTCCATGAGGTTAGAGCTCAAGTTATTTTCCTATGGGATTTGCACTACAAGATTTCTATAGGATTATTTCCTATGGAATATGATCCTATGAATCAAACGGCTAACAAAGGAAAATTCCCATAGGATTTCAATTCTACACAAATCCTATGAAAATCCTTTGAATCAAAGGAGCCTATGGCTACACGTGAATAGAAGAATCTCAAGCATGAACTGTGTAGGTCAATACATAGATAGGAAGGGGGCAAGAGGATTTTTTATTAAATTATGAAAGATGAGACTTTAACTCAAAACCCTTACTATGGTACCATGTAAAATTTAATGCACCAAACATCAGAAGGAAAAGTCCAAACTGATGAAAAGCAGTGGGCAATCCACATATATTGTAACAGATAGCAAGCATGAAAACAATTGACTCGAGCGTGACCAAAGTTTTTTTTACGTCTGAATGCCGCTGTAGATGAGAACATGAATGGCCAATGAAAGCAGCCACGAGATGACTTCCTTCACTATGAAACATACTTATCTAGAGAGAATTAATGAACATATTATCATGAAGCATAAATCAGAACAACAACCCCTTGAGTCAAGGAAATGTATAAAATTATTCACGGACGTATAGAATAGAATAGGTGCTTTCATTTGCCATTTGCTGACCAACATTTTGGTAAGATGCGGACCAAGATTTTGTCAGGCTTCCCGCTGATCTGATCCCCATCACGGAGACTCCGCTTCTTCGAAGAGTTCGGTTGAAAAGATTGCTTAATTGTTCAGAAAATGATATTTGTTGCAACAAAATTTATTTATCTTGTACTCCCTCCATTTTTTGATATAGGGTGTATTTTTTTATAAGTCAAACTTTACTATATCTGACCAGAATTTTAGGAAAAAATATCAATATTTGAAATATAAAATAAAATATGAACATATTATTCATGATGAATCTAATGATATTGATTAGATATTGTAAATGCAAATAGTATTTCTAAAAAATTGTTCAAAGATTGTCTCATTTGACTTCAAAAAACAATACACCTTATAAAGAGGAACATAAAAGTATTACTAGATTTCACGCAATGAAAATGTGTATCTGTGATGACCACGCACACCACTGCATGTTGTAGTGTACAAGTCGTTGATATAATACTCACGGAAGGAACTTTCCGTAAATATTACATCCCTCAGAGTAGTACAACAGAAACATAGCTGATCCAAGGTAACACTATAGGATTACAACACTATTCAATACAAAATCTCGGTAACCTCCTTCACAAGCAGAAGTAGATCTCGTGCAAATAAAACTCCAGAAAGATCCAAGTCGTAGGACTAGGCTGGATATCAGCTCTACCTCTAACTCCTGATCCACTACTGCTGTTGTTACATCCCTAATCTATCCAACTGGAATATCCTTGTCTAGTGTTGTGCTTCTCCTTCCAATAATAGTCATCTTGTCCAAAGGCATTGTTGTCGACGTGTCCACCATTGCATTGTTGTTGCCACTCGTCCGTCGCAAGGTAGAGGTTGATTCCTTCAGTCTCCACCATGTTGATTTAACTCCTCGTCGAAGACCTTACCAACGTCGTGATGGATTCCCGTCATTCAACTGTTGTCTCCAATAATCTAAGCAGGGGGTCAACGGAGGAAAGGGTGAGCAACATGAGCGTTACTCAGTGAGTTCATATAATAGGAATAAGTGTTTTATGCACTAACTACCATCCATACCAAAAAGGTCATGGATGAACATGCATATCTTTGTAAAATATTTTTAGGAAAAGATTCATTTTATCTTCAGAAAACTATGCCCGTCAACCATTCACAGGTGCTAGAACTTCATGGAGCTCCTTTCCTGCAGTGTTCGTAGCTCCTTCCCGGAATAGGGAGTAACATGTCACAATTCTTTACACTCAGCAGAGGTGCGTTACTTTACCCATAAGAGATCAACGCCTTGTTGCACAACCGGACGATTCTTTCCCGTCCACACTCTCTTTGGTGTGGGGCCCAGTCGATGATCCAAGCCATTCACCATACTTCTGCACCACCCCACATGCCCACCCCCTTCATGCATAGCAGGATCACCCCTGATATTCTACCCTCACGGTAGATACCTAGGCTCCCCTTGCAGACCATCCGAGGCACCAGAGTTCGTGGGAATTGAGGGATCCCACCCATGTGCATGTAGTCTCGCAAGATCTACAGCGTACGGCACTGGCTGTCCGTTGACATGTGAACGGAAGAAGATCACAGATGACTTTCCCGTCCCATTCCAAGTCTTATGGTTAACGCTTCATTTATGGCGCAAGAATATTGACGGCAGTGGTTGTTAAAACCTGAGTAATATATTCCCGTGCAAATGGAACCTCCACCACATCATCAGACCGTGGTTCCATTGCCAGCCAACAATATATTTAGCAATTCAATCATTCGAAGATAGGTTTTTCTTTTTCATGCAATGATAAACCATAGTACTTTGTAATTAATTTGATAAACATAATCAAGTAGGACATGAGCAAGAGTGAACTTGCCTTTTTGACTGCAAGTTTATAGCCAAGGTCTTCAATACAATAAAGACTCCAAAATCTGGAAAAAGCGTCATTGGTCCGGTAAGGACTAATGTTTGAAGAAGCAATATGCTATTATGCATAAGTATGAGATGCATCGCAAAATACCCCCAATCATTCCCAAGCTTAACGAAGTAAGCTTTGTCTTAGGCGATACTACGATGACATCGTATTAACCTGGCTTGAGTTGTTTTATCACCGTTAAGCGATGCTATTAGTGCTTAGGTTGATAATGAGTTCATATTAGTGAGTGTTTAAGATCTTGGAATTTGATGCGATACACTTGGTGAATTTACAAGTCTAGTTCTTCAAGACTTAAGTGTGTTTCACTTTTATTTAAATGCTGAAGTATTAATAAATATTAAGAACAACTACTTTTAAGTTCATTATTATTTAAGTATCACACTTAGAAGAAAAAGAAATAAAGTAACATCATTTTATGTTTCATCTCTTAGTTTTAGAATATTGACCTATATGAAACAGGTTATAACACAAAGTTAATCCAATATGGATTATAATAATAATAGGGATCATATTTTATTAAGTAGAGATTTTATTTTTAGATTATGTAAACATCTTTTATTAATTATTTTCCTTATGGAATATATCATTTTAATTAACCATTTATTGCACACAATGTAGGACAAGAAATGATTAGAACACATTTTCAAATTAGAAATTTAAATATGTGAAGCGTTTTAAAATGGAATTGAAATGCATCCAAAATAGCATTTAAAATTATCTCCATATTTAAAATAATAAGTAAATTGTTGTTTCAATTTTAGAGTGATTCAATTGTAATTGAACACACATTCAAATGATACAACTAGATAGATTTTATATTTCTTAACATTTTGGTATATTGTTTGTATTTTTATGATTTAAAATGATTTAATTACGATTTTCTAAAGTTTAAATTCAATTTAATCAATTTCTGGATTTTATTAAAATGGGTTGGTCCCACTTGTCATAATTTTAATAATTACCAGAAATGATTTCCTATATGATTAAATATCTGACAGTGGGGTCCACCTGTCATATTTCTATTTATTTATTTTTAAAAGGAAATCTAGGGAAAATCCAGATTGGTTCGCTGACATCATGCTGACATCAGCAATGGAGCTTGCTCCTGCCCGAGCTCGAATCCGAGGCCACGAGCAAAATTGAGACGATTGGAAGCATGCACTAGCTAGAGTAAGATCAGGGGAACCAATTGGTGGCGGCACCGCTCCAAAATGGTCGCCGGAGTTAGCTCGGCGACGAGCTCTCGCGGCGACCGGAGATGGCAAACGACGCGGCGATGAATTCCCCACGTAATTGAACGAATTGAAGGTACGTTGAGGAGTGTATGCAAACCACGAGCACGCAGGACGACTCGGCGAGGCACGGCATGGACGGACGGCGACGAGCCCATCCATGGAAGCCGCCAGCCGGACTTGGGGAAGACGACGCAATACGGCGGCTTCCGGGCACTCCAGCACGCAAGACTCGACGAGGAGGACGATGGCAAAAAAGGTGTTAAAAAAAGGAGGACGACGCAGCCACGGCGGAGCTTCCCAGCCCCTCAAAAGAGCATGGCGTGGCCGGAATCAATGACACACGGCGGAGGCTCGATGAACTAGGGTTAGGTTTAGGAAGAAAATGGCGGCGAGGTAAGAGGATAAGAAGTGGCGGCTAGGGTGCCTAGGGCAGCGGCGGCTTCTTATAGGCGACGAACGGCGGTCGCACGCATCTCAGCGCATCCGCGGCGACAGACAGCGCGCACACGGACACGGCGACGGCGAGGTTGAAGACGACTCTGCCATTTTGCAGAAAACCCCCTGGGTTTCCAGGAAATTGCAGAAACAGTTAAAACATGCCCCTGGCTCCTGTTTTAAATGTTTTGAGGGCCTTTTGTAACAGTAATTTTTACAGAAGAGTCCAGGAATGTTTAGAATTTCACAAGGAAGTTTATTCCAGTACTGAAATTTGAATATTTGGAGTATTTTGAATTCATTTAATATTTGGAATGAATTTGTGCATATCTAGATTTGGTTCCTTTTATAGGATGTGTAGAATTTCACAAATAAGTTTATTTTGCACTTGGATTTTAAATCCTTTGTGTGTTTTGAATTCATTTACCATTTAAAGTAAATTTGAGAATATTTGGATTTATTTCTCATTTTGAAATGTGTAACTTAACACCTCTATTTTGTTGTGCATTATTTTTAGCAATAAGAAAATATATTGCTTTATTGTTTAGTTTTGAATACTTGTTATTTTTAAGTACTAAAGATAAGTTCTTGATTGATTTCAACTCTAGATAATTATTCAAACTTGTTTTAGATGCTTTATTACTTCCTAAGCAACACCAAATTGTTGTCCAGCAATATAACATGATTTGCTTATTGTGGCAACTACAAAGAGTATACACAGTGTTTCAATTCAAATACATGCCAAGCATAAAATATTGCTTAAGTGGCTTTGACTTGTGATTCCTGACAACTGAATCATGTGAGACATGATCAAATGTCTGTGGATGCACAAATACAGATATCCTCCCTGAGGTTAGGTCTTATGGTGACATAAAATGATGAGAATAGAATCTTTCTTAGTTCCACATCTCATTCTGAAGATAATAAGGTTGATACACTCCTCTTAAGTAGGAGTAATGCTTTAGTGTGTGGAAGCAAATTGTTAGAACAACTGTTGATTAAATAGTCCATGTGGTTCCATTTACCACATGTCCAGATTTATCTCTTCTTTGAGAATAAAATCTTGAACAAACCAAATGACCTCATCACTAGATGATCTGGTGATCTACTCTCATATGAGACTTGTCCACTCACATGAATTTAAGAGTTAACTCATGTGATAGCTAAATATGGGTAATGATCATATGGCTTTATGGTTTGGCTTTACTTTCTCCCTGATAATCATACTCTTGGAGAAACACCATAAACTACCATAACACTATCTTATTTGGATACTTGATTATGTTGCCTAAGTTGTATTTGTGGTCTTTATTCCCTCATGCTCCTCCTCTTATATGGATCATGGTTGTACCTCATAGTTTCCTAGTTGAATCCAGATGCTCCAAATGATCTTCCATTGTTGTCTGTAACTTGGTATTGATCCCTCAAGTCAAATACCTGGACTTAAGTCAAGTTCTTAAAGTCCCTGGTCTAGTATCCCACATCACTTGCCTCACCCTTGTGGTGAAGACAACCAGATTGATCCTAGTAAAGCTTTCTATTAGATGGCTATAGAAGAATGTATGGGTACTTTATGACATCCAATTGCCTTATGCATACAAAAGAATTTGTTAACAAGATAATCAATCTTGTCACCAAATTACTTCTTATATTACAAAGGTTGAGATGTTCCGAATTAGCTGACCTTCTGCTTATTTGTATATGACACTCAATTGTTTGAGCATACAAGAGTGATTTGTTAACAAGGTGATTAGGCTTGTTACCAAACTACTTCTATATAACACAAACCTTGGAATATCACACTTTTTGTAGAGAAGTTAATAAGAATAGATTTTGATATAGGAGTTTCCAAATACTGGTGATGGATTGGCATAGAGCTTCTATGCATATCTAAGAAATCATTCTTCATAATCTTCTTGTTGAACTTCCTCCTATCTTGTGCTGCCTCCTCTTGTAGAAAGAATTGGAGAAGATTGGGAGATAAGAAGATAAGATAGTCTTGATAGGATAAGTAGATCTAGATTAAAATTTATTTTAGTCTTTTATCCTCCTTCCATATATTCCTTCTTTTCTTTTCTTTAAGATATGTACTTATTCGATTAATGATGTAAGTCATACTCATCATTTGATTTATAGTTTCTTGTATTATTCGCTGGTAACCAAATGTTTGAGAATTTAGATAAGATAAGATTTTGAAGTTTATAACACTCATGTTGATGACTGTCATGGAGCTACCCTTCGGCTATCCCACGGTGAAGGTACCTGGGTCATGCCAAGACTATAAAAGCCCAAGGAAAGCCCAGCAAGGACACGTACGGCCCAAGTTAGTCGACTAGGTCATGAGCTTCATACCTATCATGTAAGTGCTATCAGCACCGTTCACCTGAGACCTAGCCTACCATATAAAGGCTAGGAGGGTCCCTCGTTCTAAGGTACGCTCATAGCCGCCACCACAAACCCTAGCGAGATCGCCATCTCACCATTGTAGCCACAACTCGCCATCAATAACCAGATAAGCAGGAAGTAGGGTGTTATCCTCCGGGAGCCTGAACCTGGGTAAAACGCCTCGCTTGTCAGCCGTCGTGATCACCAGCGCTCAACTCTCTCCCCCTCAATCAACCCGGGGTGTATAACCCAGGGATTTTCCGAGTCCACACCTCGTTAATTGGCGCCGTCCGTGGGAAAGAACGAGCGCTGGAATCATGGTCGCACCGGCTCCATCGACTTTGAAGACCGACGTCTGCATCACCAAGGAGCCAATCTGCTTCGGCTCCTTCGAGTACACCTTCCACCCGCCGGCCCACCGCTCGGTGTACGCCGATCTGCATGTAGGTATGTGCCTCACCTTCGGTACCATGCACTACTTCGTAGACAGCTGTGGAGTACTCAGATCCATGGTGATCGCACCACGCGCGGTGGCGGCACCCGCATCTGCCGCAATTGCGCCATCCGTGCCGCCGCCTGCTGCGGAGATCACGCCCGCCGCGACTGTGGAGATCGCATCTTCGACTGCTGAGAAGATCGCATCTGCGTCGACTACATCGACCACTTCGACGACCACCGCGCAGATCGAGTCTACTCCGACTACCTCGATCGCGTCGTTGGCAAGACCAAGATCTGCATCAGCTTCGACTGCGTCGACCACACCTTCGCAGTTGACCAAGGTCACGCCGTCCTCGTCCGTGCCACTCGCATCTCCATCGACCCGCAAGGTCTTCACCGAGCCAACCACGCTCGCATCTACGTCGACGACATCGCTCATGCCCGCGACAAAAATCGCGGAACTCCAAGAAAGAAGCCGCGGCAGCGACTGTGGTACCCACCACGTTGCGGCCATTTTCGACTCCGAGCACGGCTCGGACGAAGGAAGCAGCAGTGGCAGCATCCTTCCCGCTGCCCAGATCTACCCCGCGCAAGTCTTCATGATCGGCCAGAGGCCGCAGGGCAACGACGGCGAACCCGCATACCCACTGGAGGTGGTCATGCCGGACCAGGTGACGCGACTCACCATCACCCGCGACATGGCAATCAAAGCCCTGAAGCACGTCGAGGAAGGCACGTACCCTCCACCGGACGCACCCCGGGAGGACCTTATGGCGGTCCAGTACCTGCTACGGAAGGAAGGCGAACGACTCCGCGCAGAGAAGGCCGAGCTACTTCGACGCAAGGACGAGGCTGACGCGTCGAGCGCCAGGAGGGCCGCTTACTCGTTCACTGCCTCAACAGAGGTCTCACAAGGAGCAAGGCGCCACAGAGCCCGCGTGCCTCTGATGACGGAGGCCGACCGCGCTAGAGTCACTCGCAACCTCGAGTCATCATACATAGAAGACGCAGACGGGATACCCATCCCCAAAACACCCGGAGCCGCACTCATGGCGGTCGAAACATACCTGCGGCTGACACAGCCGCCTGAGGGCGACTCGCGCGCTCTCCTCCACAAGCAGCAGATCATGTCTATCAAGACACTCGAAGACGCACTGATAAACAAGGCGCCAACGGAAAAAGCGCGAGAAGATCGAGATCGCCGCGACCGCGAGCCCGCAGCACTCGCAGCCCCGGCGGCAAGACAACTGCGACAGCCACAGCCAGGCGAAGACCTCCGCAACGTCATCACACAAAGGACGGTAGACCGCAGCCGCACCAGCGGCCGGTCAGCACGTCCAACCTCGACTACGACCGCAACGACGGCGACTACGAGCCGTGCGGCGCCGCATGCTTCAGCTTCAACATACGCGACACAAGAATGCCCAAGGGCTTCAAGCTCACGGCAGAAGCAGTCAAGTACGACGGGAAGCAGGACCCGAGACTCTGGCTAGAAGACTACCTCATAGCCTGCAGCTGCCAGGGCGGCACTTCGACTACGGCCATGCAGTACATCCAGCTGATGCTCACAGGCTCTGCACGCGGGTGGCTCAACACTCAACCCAAGAACGCCTTCAGGACGTGGGACGAGTTTGCGGAGGCCTTCGTTAAATCCTTCCTGGGGACGTACTCGAGACCGACGACGTTCGTCGAGCTACAAGCATGCAAGCAAGGACGGACGAGCCGCTCCGGTCATACATCCAGCGTTGGACCCTGCTCCGCAACACCATGGAGACCGCCTCGGAGGACCGAGTGATGGATGCCTTCATGCACGGCGTCTCGCCGCGACCTCCGCGAGGAGTTTGGTAGGCTCCGGCCGAAAAACATGATCGAGGTCATGAAGATAGCAAACCAGTGGGCAGACGGAGAGGACTCGGTCCGCAATAGTTCACACTACTCCCCGAAGGACGAAGCCGGACCAAGCAACTGGCGAGAAGGACGCCACAAGAAGAAGCCGCGTTACAACGCAACGACTCAATCGAGCTAGTAGCGGCGGGATTCCAAACCCCCCGTGAGGATGAAGCGCGCGACAGCAGTCGCCAGTACAGCCACGCACAGTACAGTCGAAGCGGCGGTGACCAGAGTCGCCAATACAGCCAGGGCAATACAACCGAAGCGGCGGCAGCAGCTACCGCAGCGACGGAGGCCATAAACGCGAGTGGCAGAAACGCACACTAAGCCCAGCGGAAGAGCTGGAACAACCCTGCAGACACCACATGTTCAGGAACCCGGAAACGGGCAAGTGGGGATCCAACCACCTGTTGAAGGACTGTCGAAAGGCACGCAATATATGAGGCCATGCAGAAGATAGTCACTCCAGCACCCGCAGCACAGCCACTCGCGCAACTGGCCATCCAGGCAGCACCCCCACCCGCAGTCGCTAATCCAGCACAGGCTGCGGGAGCCTTCCTGCAGCAGCAGCAGCAAGAAGCCCCACCGGTGGTCCAGACGCATATCCAGCGGCACGCGGACAACTCAACATGATACAGAAGGGACGCCCCTCAAACAGGGCTCAGAAGCTCATCACCCGCCAAGTCTTCCAAGCCATCACATGTCCACCCGCGGTACCAGACTACCTGAGAGGATCAGAAACACCAATCACCTTCTCCAGAGCAGATCACCCGCCTGCAGTACCACGACCCGGGCACGCCGCTCTGGTAGTCGAAGCTCTGATCGGAGATTACACCCTGAAAAAGGTGTTCATGGACGGAGGCAGTGGCATTAACATCATCTTTGCCGACACCCTCAGAAGGATAAACAGGCCAACGACGGACTTGGCGGCATCAGAGACCACCTTCCATGGCATAGTACCAGGGCAAGCAGTCACGCCCATGGGAACGATCACACTCGACGTCATCTTCGGCACACCCGAAAACTTCAAGAGGGAGTCGATCGACTTCGAGGTAGTCGACTGGAAGTCGCAGTACCACGCGATACTCGGGCGCCCAACCTTTGCCAGATTCATGGCGATACCTCACTACGCCTACCTCATGCTCAAGATGCCTGGACCCAAGGGCGTCATCACGGTGCTTGGCGACTTCGACCGCTCCAACAGCTGCGACCGCGAGTTCAGCAAGATCTCCGAATTCTTCGGAGTCGAAGAGCACTTCGAGGCAATGGCAGTCGACAACGACAAGACCATCTTCCCAGCCCGCAAGAAACCAGCCAAGGACGCTGCCTTCAACGCGGCTGACGACACAACGACCCATCAGGTCCACCCGACTGACGCCAGCAAGACGGTCAAAGTATCGTCGAGTCTGACTCCCGCATAGGAAGGCGCGCTCGTCGAGTTTCTACGTGAGAACTGGAGAATCTTCGCATGGCAACCCTCTGACATGCCAGGAATACCCAGGAACCTCGCCGAGCACTCCTTAAAGGTCCACAAGGACGCCAGACCCGTCAAACAGGCCATGCGACGCTTTTCCGGGCCCAAGCGAGACGAAATCAGCAGAGAAATCGATCGACTGCTGAATGCCAAGTTCATCCGAGAGATCAAGGACTCGGACTGGGTCGCCAACCCAGTCCTGGTGGAGAAGAAGAAGACGAAGAAACTCCGCATGTGCGTCGACTTCACCGCCATCAACAAATGCTGCCCCAAGGACCATTTCCCGCTCCCGCGGATAGATCAGATCATCGACTCGACTGCAGGCTGTGAACGCCTGTCCTTCCTGGACGCCTACTCAGGTTACCAGCAGATCAGACTGAACGTCGACGATGAGGAAAAGACAGCATTCATCACACCCGACGGCGTTTTCTGCTACCAGACGATGCCCTTCGGGTTGAAGAACGCTGGTGCCACGTACCAGCGCACAATGCAAGCATGCCTCAAAGGGCTCATCGGGCAGATCGTCCAAGTCTACGTCGACGACATCGTCGTCACCACCCGCAAGGAGGACACCCTCATCGCCGACCTCCGCAAGGTCTTCGCCGCCCTCGACGAGTACCAGATCAAGCTGAACCCAGACAAGTGCGTCTTCGGCGTGCCAGCCGGAGAACTACTCGGGTACCTCGTCTCGCAAGAGGAATCGAAGCAAACCCGAGAAGGTGCAAAACATACTCGCGATGCCAGCACCAACCAAGCTCCACGAGGTGCAACGCCTAGCCGGCCGAGTCGCAGCTCTCAGCCGGTTCATTAGTAAGTTGGGTGAGAAGGCCCTGCCTTTCTACCAACTGATGAAAAAGACAGACAAGTTTGAGTGGACGAGAAGCGCAGGACGCGTTCGACCAGCTCAAGAAAACCCTGACGACTTCCCCAGTACTGGTGGCACCACTGGACAACGAGCCGCTCTACCTCTACGTGTCAGCCACGAACAGGGTGGTCAGTACGGTACTCGTAGTCGAACGAGAAGAAGAAGGGCACAGCCACCCTGTCCAGCGACCGTCTACTACCTCAGCGAGGTGTTGACCCTGTCCAAGCAGCGCTACCCGCACTACCAGAAGCTGGCCTACGGAGTTTTCATGACTTCAAGGAAAGTAATCCATTACTTCTCCGAGCACCCGATCACGGTGGTAAGCTCCTCCGGGCTCTCCGACATCCTGACCAACCAATGCGCGACAGGACGAGTCGCTAAGTGGGTCGTCGAGCTAGGACCCTGGGGGCTGAAATACGCTCACCCGAAGTCAATCAAGGCCCAAGTGCTCCCAGAATTCACCACCGAGTGGATAGAGGCCCAGCTGCCAGATGTCCCCGACCTGTCCAACGCATGGACAATGTACTTCGACGGCTCCAAAAAGTTCAGATCAGCCGGGGCAGGAGTCATCCTCATTTCCCCCAAAGGCGACAAGCTGAAGTACGTGCTACAGATGGACTTCCCAACACCCTCCAACAACGAGGCTGAGTACGAGGCCCTAATCCATGGCATGCGATGGCCAAGAACTGCGGCGCCACTCACCTCATGATCTACGGCGACTCCTACCTCGTCGTGCAGCAAACCATGAAGGCCTGTGACGCCATCGCCGACAACATGATCGCCTACAGAGACCTGTACAACCAGCTGGAGGGCACCTTCGACGGCTGCGAGTTGCGGCACATCGGCCGCGAAAGCAACGAGGAAGCCGACGCCCTCGCCAACCTGGGCTCAGACAAGGCGCAGGTGCCACCTGGCGTCTTCCTTGAGCGCATCACGCAGCGGTCTGTCAAACTTCGACCCACGCCCGGATCCTCCACACCATCAACGAGCACCGCCGACCCGCCAGGCAAAGAGAAGGAGCCAATGGAGGTTCTGCTAATCGAGCCCACCTGGACGAGCCCATATCTGGCGTACATGCTGCACCAGAGACTGCCAGTCAACTCAGTCGAAGCCAAGCGCATTATTCGCCGCTCGAAAGGCTTCACCATCATCAAGGGGGAGCTATACAAGCGAAGCATCTCAGGAGTCCTGCAAAGGTGCGTTGATCCAGTCGACGGTCAAGCCATCCTGCTCGAAATTCATACAGGCACCTGCGGGCATCACGCCAGCAGTCGTGCCTTGTAGCCAAAGCCCTGCGAGCCGGGTTCTACTGGCCCACCGCAATGCAAGATGCCGAAGAACTCGTGAAGTGTCTCGGCTGCCAGGAGTTCGCCAACAAGCCGCACGCGCCAGCATCGGCACTGAAGACCATACCACTCGCCTGGCCCTTCGCTCAGTGGGGGCTCGACATGGTGGGTCCACTCAAGAAATCCTCGCCAGGGGGCACACTCACCTCCTGGTAGCAGTCGACAAGTTCACCAAATGGATCGAAGCCGTGCCCATCACAAGTTCGACTGCATCCTCAGCAGTTAACTTCATCAGGTCCATCATCTTCAGGTTCGGGGTGCCGAACAGCATCATCACCGACAACGGCACGAACTTCACAGCCGAAGAATTCAAGGACTTCTGCTCCGAACAAGGCATCAAGCTCAACTACGCATCTGTCTCGCACCCGCAATCCAATGGGCAAGTCGAAAAGGCCAACGGCCTAGTCTGCAAAGGCATCAAGAAGCGCCTGCGAGTACCATTGAGGCGCGCTGCAGGCGCCTGGGTCGAAGAGCTGCCATCTGTGCTTTGGAGTCTACGCACCACACCAAACAGATCAACCCAGTACACGCCATTCTTCATGGTTTACGGTGCAGAGGCGGTCATGCCCTGCGACATCAAGTTCGACGCACCTCGAGTGGTGGCCTACGACGAGTCTGACGCAGAGAAGCACTCGAGGACGACATGGACACCCTGGACGAAGCACGCGACATCGCCCTCACCCGCTCAGCCGTGTACCAGCAGGACCTGCGCAACTACCACGGACGGCGACTGCGGCCAAGAGCTTTCGTTCCAGGCGACCTGGTCCTTCGCCTCAAGCAGAAGAAGGTGCACAAGCTCGCCTCCCCATGGGAGGGCCCATACATTGTGACAGAAGCAATCGGCGGAGGAGCTTACCGCCTGAAGGACTCGAAGACAGGAACAGTCTGCCACAACCCATGGAATGTTGCGCAGCTGCGACGCTTCTACGCCTAGTCGACTCCCCTGTTGTAACAAAGCATACATGTCAAGGCGGCAGGTTTCAGACGCACTCTTTCCCTTACCAGGGTACCTGAGGGGACTGGAAGGGTTTTAATGAGGCGGCCTGCTCGCAAAAATCAATGAAGTGATTTGTGGAACAAGCTCTCCCCTTTACTTTTTCAGTCAAAAAGCAACATAAACCTAGGCCGCCACTCGACACTCGGGGGCTGCGCCGCACAGGTTCAACTCAAAATCCTTGGCCGCCACCCGAAGCACTCGGGGGCTGCGCCGTACAGGTCTAAGTCAAAACCTAGGCCGCCACCCGACACTCGGGGGCTGCGCCGTACAGGTTCAACTCGAAATCCTTGGCCGCCACCCGAAGCACTCGGGGGCTGCGCCGTACAGGTCTAAGTCAAAACCTAGGCCGCCACCCGAACACTCGGGGGCTGCGCCGCACAGGTTCAACTCAAAATCCTTGGCCGCCACCCGAAGCACTCGGGGGCTGCGCCGTACAGGTCTAAGTCAAAACCTAGGCCGCCACCGACACTCGGGGGCTGCGCCGCACAGGTTCAACTCAAAATCCTTGGCCGCCACCCGAAGCACTCGGGGGCTGCGCCGTACAGGTCTAAGTCAAACCTAGGCCGCCACCCGATGCACTCGGGGGCTGCGCCGCACAGGTTCAACTCGAAATCCTAGGTCGCCACCGAAGCACTCGGGGGCTGCGCCGTACAGGTCTAAGTCAAAACCTAGGCCGCCACCCGATGCACTCGGGGGCTGCGCCACACAGGTTCAACTCGAAATCCTAGGTCGCCACCCGAATCACTCGGGGGCTGCACCGCACAGGTCTAAGTCCAAACCTAGGCCGCCACTCGACGCACTCGGGGGCTGCGCCCTACGGGTTCGACTCTCAAAGTCCTAGGCCACACCCGATCCGCTCGGGGTTGCGCCACACAGGTTTACTGAAGTCTACAAGATACAATTTACTCACTCGGGGGCTACCCCCACCTCGGCATACATACACTCATATTTCCACTTGGAAAAATTGCTTTTACAAGCTAACGCAGTATACTACTCTTATTCTACAGGCTCGCCCTTTGGCGCATCGAGTGGCCCTACGAGGTGCTCACTAAAGCTCTGGACCTGTTGGATCATCTGACGCGCTGCCGCAAGAGTATCGGCGTAGTCACCCTCTCCAGGCAAGCCGTCAAGCACCTTGTACAGCGGAAGATTAGGCCGGTGCATTCGAACGTACGCCAGCGCCACGTTCGCCCCGGCAACAAGTTGAGTGTGCACGACTTCCTTCAACGCACTGCCTTCACGGAACCTCTCCAGAAGCGCAGTCAGTCCATTCGGCTGCTCGTTGTGAGGAAAGTACACCTTGTTGATCTGCCAGAGGGTTTTTCTGCAACCTTCCAAGAGCACAGCAGCCCGCCAGGTGCGATCCAGCATTCGTGCCAGTACACTACCTCTGGATCTGTTCGACCAAAACTGGCGCGCTTCGGGTGAGTCACCGGCGGCCTCTTTCTCTACTCGCTCGTCCACTCGAAGCTGCTCAGCCTTCCAGTCAGAGTTCACATCTGCATCAAGGCCAAGCATTAAGCATAGCAGGAAGACACACAAGCCGAGGCAAAAACGCTAGAAGGCCAACCTTGCAGCTGTCGACTGATCAAGTCCATCTCGCCAAGCAGAAACTCTTCGCGCTGGGAGAACGGCACAATGGGCCGCGACCTCAATCGCTCCAGCTCCAACTCAGCACTCTTCAGCTTCGACTCAAGCTCCAACCCTTGTTCCTCATGAAGGTGATCACTCTCTGGTCATTTACGCTTCGCACAGGAGCTGGAGGAGCTTGACGGCGGCGACGAGTAGGCGCAGCCGAAGTGGTGTCCTCCTCATCGTCCGCGCCAGTCGTTCCAGCAACATCAGGAGCTTCGCCCATATCAGACTGCCAAGAATTGACAGCGTCAAGCCAGGAAAAGAATCAACATAATTCATCCAGCCAGATATCAAAAGAGACTCGGCGACTGCACCCGAGGGAGCGAATTCACATTTCATCATCAGCATGTTCACTCGCACAATATAAAGTGCATTACAGACTCAGGCCCAAAAGCAGAAGCATAGTCCTAAAAGGAAAAAGTCTACACTACAGACTCCGACTGGGACCGGCTCTTCCTAGCGGCAGCCAACTCGGTCATCTTAGCAATCCTCTTCTCGAAGGTGGAGACAAGCTTCACGGCCAACTGGCTCGCCTGTTTTCACCCCGCTAAGGGACGCGGTCTTGCCATCAGGCTTTCGAGGGAAGTCGCTGACAACCTTCTCAAAATCGCCTACGACTTGGTGACCAAGAAGCAGCTGGAAAGTGAGCTCTGAGCCGCGTACCGTCTGCGCGCGCGTGAAGTGCCAGGACATTCGAATTGCCTTCGAATGGAGCCGCGAGTGCGTCAACAGCAACTGGTGGCGGCTTGTTGGGAAGATATTCCGGTGCACAGTCGCTAAGGCCTCCGTCGACTTCTGCAGTGCCGCCGTCGACTGCTGCAGCGCTGCCGATGCATACGCGCAGACGCGGTCGACGAAGCCAACAGCCTCCGCCAAGCCGACACTCTCGCTGGAAGTTCCTTCTGGAGGAGCACCTCCGCAAGTCTCTGATCAAAAGAAATCCACACCCGTAAGACGTCAGAGGTCGAAAAAAGGCAAAGTAGGCACTGAGCCGAAATACTTACTTCCAACCACATCTGCGAGTGCGAGCAAGCGGTCGACCTGGGTCTTCTCCAGGTCATCCCGAGCTTGTTCACGCTCTTGGGCTTCACCCAGCGACTTCTCCAGCTCCGCGACCCGCGTCTTCATGCTCTCTTTCTCGCCTACAGACCAATGGAGCAAAGTTAGCAATAAAAGGCAGTCGACGCGCCCCTCGAGCACAAGGGTTCACACTCACTATTCGCCTGCTCCAGAGCAGCGCGGAGTTGATCCCTCTCTGCTCCATGCGAACGAAGGCTGCGGCTCCTCCACCTGCTGGCGATAAAATGCTGCGGGAAACACAAGACATCAATCTGCGCCCGACTATTCTAGTCACGCACATCTTCGGGGGCTACTCCCATCGGGAGCGCTGTTCGCACACCCGATACAGATTTTGCAGAACGAGTCAAAGGACACTTACATGCTCAAGCAGCCCAGCGTCAGCCGGAGTCGCATCAGCGGTTTTCTCCGGCACGGAGGAGGTCGAAGTCCTCAATGCCAACGCGTCACCCGCCTGAGCCTCTTCTCCGGTCGCCTTCGCAGTTTGCTCAATCATGGGAGCAGAAGTGTACTCCATCTCACGAGGGGAAACAACAGCGCCAGTACGGTCGCTGTGACAAGAAAACTCAATTCAAGGACCCGCAAGCGAAGAAGCACACTCGACAACAACAAGGCACTGGTTATGCGACTAACCTGACGACATCAACATCATCTTCACTTCCCAGGGAGACGGAGGCCATCCTCGCGAACTCGGTTGGCGGTGCAGAGCCGAGTGGAGGCACGACCAAAGGATCAGCAAGGTCACTCGGATGCCTAGCGCCCGAAGAGGACTCGCTCGTCTCTTCCTCGTTCACCCCGCCTCCTTCACAGGCGACGAGGCAGAACCAGAGTCGCCACTCTTTCGCCTCTGCCGCTTCCGCAGCGGCTCCTCATCTTCATCATCCTCCTCCAACTCTTCACTCGGAGAGGTGGCGGAGGGAACTTCATCGTCATCAACCTCGTCTTCAGGGAACTCGGCCTCTTCATGAGGTCCATTCTCCATCAACGGAGGAAGACTGACATAGCCCGAACGACCCTGTCAGCGAGTGAAGCGTTTGAGTCAAGCAAAAGGATTCGACAGAAGAAGATGCAAGACAAACAAAGCAAACGAAGCTCACCTCAGGCACAGGATTATTAGGCCCATATGGCTCGACTGGGCACTTGACATTGCACGGGTCAGCGGCTCGGAGACTAGTGATGCTCCTCACCTTCGACTCGACTGCGTCATCATCAAGCTCATTGCCAGCATCCTCACGCGCCCACATCGGGTGGACGCGACTCCGCAGCGGCTGCACCCGAAGCCTGAAGAAGGTGGCGATGAGGTGAATTCCACCCGTCTCGCGCCCGAGACTCTTCAGAAGGCCACGAAGTAGCGTCAGCAAGGGCTGAGTCGCCTCCCTGTCCTCCTTCGACAGCGGGTGCGCCCACGCGTTTGTCTTCCGCAACTCGCGATCAGCCGCGAATTCAGGAAGCCCTGCTTGGTCGCACCTGATGTAGAACCACTTCTTCCGCCAGCCCTGGACGGAGTCGGACTTCTTCATCTGGAAGTAGGAGGTGTCGCCACGCACCTGGATGCCGAAGCCGCCGACTGGGTACACCTGCTTGCTCTTCCCCACGTTCCTCCTCACGAGGAATAGCGACTTCCACAGCAGCCAGTTGGGTGCGATTCCCAGGAAACACTCGCAGAGCACGAAATAGCTCGCTATGCTCAAGACGCTATTGGGAGTCAGATCGTGGATCTGAATCCCATAAGCATACAAGAGACCACGGACGAAATCGTGGAGGGGGAACCCGAAACCCCGCGGAAGGAAATCCACGAAGCAAACGCGTTCCCCCTCGCGAGGGGAGGGGAATACCTCTTTCCCAGGAGCGCGCACCGTCGCTTGGTCTACCGGCGGCAGCAGCCCCTGCGCGCGGAGGGCCTCGAGGTCGGCCTTCTTCACCGACGATTTGACCCAGTCGCCGTCGGGCTTCTTCATCACGCTGCCTCGGCGGCGGCGACGGCGCCAGAACCAGGCTTCCCCCTCTTCATCACGACCTTGCTCATGGTAGGGGGAGAAGGAGCAGAGAGCACGCAGCGCAACAATGGCGGAACAGAAGCAGTGGAGACGATGACAGAATGGGGATGGATGAACTGTTCACCGCTGCGCGGTGAAAATTATATACCGCGCGGTCAGTCAATCCTGGCCGTCCCTGCTGCAACCACTCTCCGCAACAGCGTCTGACCGTCCACGTGTCGCGCGGAGAGGGCAACCGTCGCCGGCCACGCCGCCCACTACGCACGGGAATTAAGGCACCATCATCACACCGCGAAATTTTCGCGCCCAACGGTCAGAAAAAAGCGGCAACCGCTGTCTCCAGTCAATACTGACAGTGGGACCGCACTGTCACGTCCCATCGGACACAGAGTGCGTCAAAAACGTCAGCACTGACGTCAACCACGAAGGCGTAGGAAGTAAGCCAACGGGCTGATGGAGAACTCGAACAGTTCATTCGAGTGCAAGAAGATTCAGTAAGCTCTCAGAGCTGAATAAGTTCGTACAGTAAGCCAACGAGCTGATTGAGAACTCGAACATTTCATTCGAGTGCAAGAGCATCCAGTAAGCTCCAAGTGCTGAACAAACTCGTACAGTAAGCCAAACCGGCCGAATACACAGTAAGTCACACAAAGCCAGTCGCGACTCCAAGTCGAGTCCCCTCTTTACTCCCATCGGGAGCAGGCTTTTCGACTGAAGAAAAATTGAGTTTAACCTCAATTGCAAGCAATTCAGCTTAATCTCGGGGGCTACTCCCATCGGGAGCGCTGTTCGCGCTCCCGAGTGACTCAGAACAATAGCAGTCGAAAAATCACCGACTAAGGCCATACTCACAGTATTAACCCTGCAGTCGACAGTTCGACTAAGGAGTCCTCCGTAAGCCCTGAACGGCCGGAGTCGACTAATTTTACTTGTCCCTTTCAGGAACTCGAAGGCGTGCCCAGGCGAAAGGAGTCCTTTGCCGACTCTACGATTCGACCAAGCACTCGGGGGCTCCTGTCGTGGGGCTACCCTTCGGCTATCCCACGGTGAAGGTACCTGGGTCACGCCAAGACTATAAAAGCCCAAGGAAAGCCCAGCAAGGACACGTACGGCCCAAGTTAGTCGACTAGGTCATGAGGTTCATACCTATCTGTAAGTGCCATCAGCACCGTTCACCCGAGACCTAGCCTACCATATAAAGGCTAGGAGGGTCCCTCGTTCTAGGGTACGCTCATAGCCGCCACACAAACCCTAGCGAGATCGCCATCTCACCATTGTAGCCACAACTCGCCATCAATAACCAGACAAGCAGGAAGTAGGGTGTTATCCTCCGGGAGCCTGAACCTGGGTAAAACGCCTCGCTTGTCAGCCGTTGTGATCACCAGCGCTCAACTCTCTCCCCCTCAATCAACCCGGGGTGTATAACCCAGGGATTTGCCGAGTCCACACCTCGTCAGTAAGCGAGAGCCCATTTAAGACAAAGGACACTATTTTTCAATCTGGCACGTGTTTCGAGTCATCGATCATACTTGTGAAATCTTTCTGAACCATTGGACTATTGTCGGACCGCTACACACAGATAACACCTTACTACCAAACGAAAGCCAAGGTAGCAACTATACATGCTTTCTCCACCCCATCGCCTCACGGGACCGAGCTAATATGTTTACACTTGTATCCGGTTGCACTGCATGGCTCGGGCACTGCTGCACTATGTGGGTCCGCTTGATCCCGAGAGCACCCATGTTTTGGTTATCTTCCATCCTTTCTCTTGACCGCTACACACAGATAACACCTTAACACCTCAGTTCGATCTTGTACAAGTTCTGGTAGACACCTGACAAGTGTTGTGAACCGCTTGTCGGGCCGTACACATGTGACAACCTTATCATTAAAATGAAGCACATGCAAAAAGTATAGGCGAGTAGAAAATTTGTGTACGCCCTAACCAAATTATTCCGTTGCCTCCTATTCATAGAGATTCTAGCAACTGAATTACCATGTGTGATTTGACACATGCTCATGCTATTTTCCTATTTGTGGCGATTCTTCATAAAGGATATAGATTTTCTTTGGTCTAGGAGATGGCGATTGTTTCGTATGGATATGCGATATATATACCTATGGGGTTTAAGAACATGGAGTAAGTCAGACTTTAGTGTTCACCAACCAATCGACAACCATCTTGATGGTTTTGTTGATATGCATATATACATCTACGGGGTTTAGGTTTATGGAGTAACTCAGACTTCGGAGTTCACTAGCCCATTGACCAAGTATATTCTTTTGATTCCTTTCACATGTGTTTGTGTCTACAAATTTAGTTCAAAATATTAGTGCTTGTTTCTGGATTTTTTACGCTACATTGTTTTCTAGAAACAATGCAATGTCGATTTAATTTAAAGAAGACAGAAATATGGATGTGTTGTTATGCATGGACCTACATTATCCTACACTAAATCTTAGTTCATGTTTGTGTTATGACATTTGTTCATTGTTCGGTTAAGAGATGGATAACCTATACGGTTATTTCTAATTAAGCAACTGTTTTTCAGCTTGTATAATTCAATAATAAGAAAATTGATATATGATACTACAACAAATATCCTTCTCTGGACAATTTGACAATCTCATTAACCGAGCTTTTACAAGAAGCGGCGTCTCCGTGATTGCAATTGGATCAGCGGGCAGCCCGACATAGTCTTGTTCAGCGTCATAGAAAAGTTGGATACCAAGACCGCAATTAGCACAAGCCTCCTCTCATGGTGATGGAGGAACTTATGGAGGTTCCTCAAATCATTTCATTTCAGTGAGACTATCTTGCCACACAACTATTTGTCAGGTGCGCATCAAACAAATGATGAAGTGCTCAAATGAAAATAGGGACCATCCCTTCTTTGAGTGAATGTGTTGGTTAGTAGAACTTAAAAGAGATATATTGTGCTTTGTGTTCTTTAGAAACACCGAGCGTACTCATGTTGTCAACAAAGCAATATCTTTTGAAGTTGAGCCCGGTATTGAGGTCATTGACATGCAAATCATCGAGCACACAAAAGTACGAGTTCCATTGGTGGCGGAAACTGTCACTAATCACGTTATGCATGAGTTTTTACAAGCTTTTAATCCCTCTCGCCTTTTGGAGGGTTCTGTTTCCTCAAAAAGCTTACTCTTATCCATACATATATATACGATCCTAAAAGATTTGCAACTTACACTCAGGTGCTGCAAAAAAATTGTGACTTTGCATCCGATTGACGTGCTTGGTACCAAAATCCTACAGTTTTCAAATTCTGAGGAATTGATATGGTTATTATCTTTATGGTTGGGTGAAAATACCTGGTTGATACACCGGCCTTGAAAAGACTATAGTATTGTGGAGAGATGCTCCCAACATGTGAGAATCACAAGTGGCCGTAGTGAATGTCTTAACCAACTTGAACAGGTACTCCTTCCGATCCAAAATACTTGACGTAGCTTTGTCTAAATATAGATATATCTACGTGATAAAATAAACTATCTAGGCATTCCGATTCTTTTCAAGAGGTTTACGATTGCTCAGTGGAAGCATGTCGAGGAAAGACTACAAAAGAGGTTGAGTGGTTGGAAAGGAAAATTACTATCCCTCAGTGGTAGGTTGGTTCTCATAAACTCAGTCCTAAGTAACATGGTACTTTATAGGATTTCCTTCTTCCAATTACCTAAGGGAGTCTTGCATCGATTGGATCACTTTCCGTCAAGATTCTTTCGGCAAGGGGATAGTGAGAAAAAGAAATACCGACTGGCAAAATGGGATGTAGTGTGCCGCCCTAAAGATTATGGCGGTCTGGGGATTCATGACCTTGGGGTCAAGAACAGAGCCCTTCTTGGTAAATGGATGTTTAAGCTTCTTACCAAGGATGGGGTTTGGCAAACTCTACTAAGGAGAAATTATATTGGCTCAAGTGCGATGTCACAGGTCTCGTGGAAACCAGGTGACTCGCATTTTTGGGCCGGCCTAATGGCAACGAAGAAATTCTTCTTCTCATTTGGCTCTTTCTCCATTAAGGATGGATCAGAGATAAGGTTCTGGCAGGATACTTGGCTAGGTAACACCACACTCCGAGAACTGTATCCTGCTTTGTACAACATTATCCTTGGACGTCACAAAAGCGATACTCTTGCTATGGTATTGGAAAATTTTCCTTCAAATGTGACATTCAGAAGAGATCTTGTTGGTCCCAGGTCAGGCTGAGTCCCAGGCTAGCAGCTTGGCATGAGTTGATACAACGGCTAGCTTCCGTCAATTTGACACAGGGGACTGATGAGTTTCGTTGGAATTGACACAAGTCGGGTAAATTCTTAGTGGACTCTATGTATAAAGGTCTAATCCAATTGGATGTGCCAGTAGAGAATAATAAGAAGATCCGGAAGATGAAGATTCCACTCAAAAAACAAGATCTTTGCGTGGTATCTTCGTCGAGGGGTAATTCTTCCAAAAGATAACCATGCAAAACGCAATTGGCATGGAAGTAAAAAGTGTGTCTTCTGTCACAAGGACGAGAGTATAAAGCACTTATTCTTCGAGTGTAAATTTGCTAGTTCTATATGGTCAATCATCCAGATAGGTTCTGCCTTATACCCACCAAGAAACATTGCTAATATTTTTGGCAACTGGCTCAATGGTGTGGACCATAAGTTCAAACAACTTATTAGGGTGGCAGCGCTTACCGTTATTTGGTCGCTTTGGCTGTGTAGAAATAACAAGGTTTTTAATGATAAAAATTCTTCTCTCATATAGGTTATCTACAGGAGTACAGCTACACTCCGTTTGTGGTCTCCGTTACAACGTGTGGTGCATCACGACCTTTTTACGGAGGTTTGTATAAGACTGGAGGAGACGGCGAGAGACTTTTTATCCCAACATGGATGGCAGCATAATTTGTGGATTGGCCATCCACCTTCATAGGCGTCTTTACAATTTCTCATCATGATATGTAATTTTGTCTTTTTTTTACTTTTCGCACTTTTTGAACTTGTGACGGTTGTGTGCATCCTAACTATGCAGAGGCTGGGTGTAATGCTTAAACTATTTTAAGTAATAAAACTCATTTTATCGAAAAAAATCTACATGATAAAATATGTCTAGATACATCTATATTTAGACAAATTAATTTTAAATATTTTGAAACGGAGGGAATAGTTTTGAATTGAGAAGATTGACCAAATTGATCGAGCGACTCGCAAGTTGAGACAAACATATGAGGGTAGATGGATTTTAGACTTCTTCCATGGTGCAGGCTGGACCCATTTTTTTTCTTGTACTCCCTCCGTTCCAAATTAATTGACTTCTATTTGCCCACATGTGGATGTATCTAGACATGTTACAAGTATAGATACGTACACATTTGGACAAATGGAAGTCAATTAATTTGGAACGGAGGGAGTAGAAACGTATTCGCGGAGGAAATGCCGCGTTTTCCTTCAACAAAAACAGGGAGACCGAGAGAGGAACCAAAAGAGCGCACGTAGTCTGTGTGTGTTGCTCTGCTAGCGTGACTGCGTGAGCGCGCGATCGGATGGTGGCTACTGCCTACTGAGGAGTACTCGTGATGACGTGACACCAGTTTCTCGTGCACCATGCGGCAAAATGGACACCGTTAACCTCGTGACGAAACAATAACTCAAAGTTTATAAAAAACTGTACTCCTATGTAGACATAGGAATCGAGCAAGCTAGATGGTCAAAGCAATACGGGTGTATCGCTTGGTCGTGGGTTCAACTCCCCGGTTTTCACAATTTTTTCCTTTTTACTGTTTTTTTTCTGCCTATCTTCACCGCCGCCGCCTATCCAATGGCGGAGCCAGACGGCTCATAGAGCCTGGGCAAAGCCAATACACGCGACGGCTGCTAGCGATTGCCCCACGATGCATTAGTACTAACTACTGTGATTAGTGTAATTAATAGCGCCCATTCGCCGGACGAGCCGCCCGGGGTCGCCGGGAGCTGGTTCCGCCACTGGCCCGTCCCCGTCCTTGCCCGGGTCACCGCCGCCGAGCTTCAGGACCTGAGATGGCCTTGACCTGCATCTCCAACGTGTCGGAGCACGGCAGGTCGGACGAGGCCAGCAACCGTGGCCACGAGGCGCCGATTTGAGCAGCCCACGGTGGCGGCGGTGCCGATTGGAGAAGCCGTGGTCGCGAGCCAGAGCAGCGCCGATTGGAGAAGCCCGTGGTCACGGCTGGGGAGTTGGGCCATGCGACGGCGTCGCCGGCCTCCACCGTGACGCGCCCCATCCCGTCCCGCCGACGTCGCCCCAGCAGTTCTGTAAAAAAAAAAGTTAAAAGACGAAAAATTGTGCAATTCAGGGACTCGAACCCGCGACCAAGCCAACCTCAGGCACCGCGGTGACCAACTGAGATGCTCGATTCGTATGTCTACATAACAGTACAGTTTGTAATAATGTTCGCAAACAGCCATACGCATAGCGCCTTACGCTCGGGCGCTACTTAACCGGATGTGTAGCGCCTGATCACTGGTCGCTACCCGTAGAGTGTAACGCCCGATCGTTGGGCGCTACCCGAAAGGGTTAGAGGTGTCAAATAGTTTCGTCCGGAGTTTATTTTGTATTATTCTTTCGCTACGAGATCAGCTACGAGATCAACTGTGTCCATTTTGCCGCACCATGCTCGCGCGGCGTAGACACAAGTCACACAACTGATGATGGAACTCAAGGGAGAGACGGTAGCGCGTGCGGCTGCATGTGCGTGTGCATATGGACAACTCCATTTGACGTGATGCATGACAGGTGTGACGCCAAGACAAGGGCGCCTAGCGCGGCAGGCGGGGCATGTGTGTATGCTGTAGCGTGACTGTGAGCACCTAGTTGGCGGGTGCACAGGACGTGCCCTCAGTCAGGGTGATCGCGCAGCCAACGATCCGAGTCCCACTGGCAACCTTACTCCACGTCGAAACTTTAACTGGTTATATCCCGATTCAGGTGGAGAAATCCGTTGCCAAATCAAGAGACGATTTGAACGTCTTCATGGACAAGGTAGCACTTTCTCCTTCAAATTTTTTTTTGAACGAAATCCCCTTGTATTCATACCAAAACATGGAAGTACAGGAAAACTGAAGCACAAATACAAGAGGAGAACACCACCTACAGCGAAACCTACAGCTTCAACCAGCCACCGACGCCGTCGCCAGAGGGGAAGACGCCAGGCGCCCACTTACCGAGAGAAGAAGCACCTCCACAAATGAAGAAGACCGCATGAGCTGTCCGCCGTCAGACGCCGGATCCGAGCACGTTGAACGAGTACGGCCATGGCGCTCCCCATCCCCGGTGCGGCAGTAGACGCCGAAGAGCCTGCAGAACCACACCGTCGCCGCGAACCTCCAGCTTGAGCTGCAACAGCAGCACTCCCGCTTCCCCCCTCGCCACCACGGCCGGCCAGGGAAACCGGAGATGCGCACCGGCAACTCCAACTCCAGCACACCCTCCAGAAGCTCCACGGTGAGGCTGGAGCGCACCTCACCGCCGCGAAGACGGAGACGGAGGACAAAAGAGGCAAAGCAAGGTCGTCACCCTCGCCGCGACAACCTCGCCCAAGCCACCGAAGCCCGCCAGATCCGTAGATCGACGAGCACGAACCGCCGGCAGCTCGCAGGCACCGCCACAGAGGACGACGCCGAGGTGGAAGACGAGCACCGACACCCAAACACCACGGACGCGACGCCGGCTCCACCCCACCGCCGCCACCGGGACCTAAGCTACTAAAAACACACCTATATACACGCACGGACGAGATCCGGAGCTTCCCTCCGCCTCGCGACGCCGGAGCGGCGCCGGAGACGGAGGGAAGCGGTGGAATCGCCGGCGAGAACACGGGACGCCTTTTCTCCTCTTCGATCTACTGTAGCAGGGGAAGGGGAACGAGAGAGAGGCGACTGATATTGTTTTTCTCCTTCAATTTTTAACACTACATGCTAGTATACTACTCCCACCGTTCCAAATTATAAGATGATTTAACTTTTCCACGAAACACATGTATTCAGACGCATTTTAGTGTGTAATTTAACTCATTTCGGTCCGAATGTGATCTACATTAAACATTTAGAATTCGGAACGGAGGGAGTGCTACCCTATATGAGTGTGTTCCATCCCTAGTGTCAAAAACACTATCGGAATTGGATGAGTTCGTCAGGAATTGAGGGTGGATTGATAGATCGAACTGGTGGGTGAAGGATGAAAACGCTAGAGTAACCCTTATTTCTTACTTCTCATCCACGGCGAGTGCTGCTCTATATGAGCTTGGAGTTATAGCTAGAGAGTTACCCAAGTAAACACAATATCCATAGTAATAACAGTAATCAGAAGAAGTAAGAGACCATCGACGACAGGGTCCGCTATTTGTTATCGGGCTTCGGGCACACCTTCTAGACCGTCGATCATACTTGTGAGCCCTTCATTCTCATCCTTTGGAATATTGTTGGACCGCTACGTGCAGAAAATACCTTAGCTAGGCGCTTCGAATGCGTACAAATTTTGTTGCACACCTGCCAAGGGTCTTGAACTACTTGTCAAGTAGCTTGCATGCGACAACCTTATCATTGAAACAAAGCCAATGCAAAATGTCTAGACGAAGAGGACATTTGTGTATGTCCTAATCAAATTCTCCCGGGGCCTCCTATTCATAGAGATTATAGCAACCGAATCACCTGGTGTGACTGGCACAATCTATTTTCCTATTTCTTGCATCTCTCCGTAGAGGAATATAGGATTTTCATCTCTCTACGAAATGGTGACGGTTTCATGCAGATATGGCACATGTACATACACAAAGGTTTGGGTTTATAGAGAAACTCGGACTTCAGTGTTCACCAACCAATCGATCAACTATATTCATTTGATCCCTTTCACATTGATTTATGTCTACAATTTTAGTTCAAATTATTAGTGTTTTATTGTCTGGATTCTGCTACCGGTGTTTTTCTAGAAGTTGTGCGAAGATGATTGAATTTTAAGAAGAAATAAAGATGAATGTTTCATATCTACTCGTACCTACCGTTTCATGTTTGTGTTATGCCTTTGTTCAATGTTCGGTTTAAAGATGCATGAAATACAAGTATATTCGAATCAACCGTATTTTATTTCGTGAAACTTACTAACATAACGTGGCTAATACTCCCTTCGCCTTTGTTCCAAAGAGCATCTTCACCGACTCTTTCAATAGCGCTCCCTTGGGCTATTGGGCCCCTAACGCAAAATCACGGCCAACCGCAACAGTTTTGCTTGACGGGCCCAACACAACGTCCGATATGATTGTCATTTTTAGACAGGTTGTAAACATGTATTTGTTCCATAAACGTTTAGGACAATATATGCATATTTGATATAAATATTGCTTTCGTACGCACTTTTATATGTTTATTGGTAAGATATCTCTACTATATAATATGCCTAGAGGTGGTGATGGTCATGATACGTTTTTAGTTACCAATTTTACCCCCATGATTTTATAAATATTACCCACCACTGTCATCCATAAGTTAGATCTTTTCCCTGGAAAAAAACGATTCGTTTGGACAAGCCGCCCCGGCGATATTCCATCCCGACCACGCGCAGCTGCAGCAGCCTCCGTTTGCGTCGCACTATGGCCGAGAGCCACGAGGTGGAGACGAACCGCCGGGGAGGGTCGTCCTTCACCTTCCTGTTCCCCGCCTCATCCTCCTCCTCCCGCCGGCCGCGGCGTCGGCCGCTGCCGAAGAGCGCCGCCAGGAAGGAGCGCCTCCGGTGGGCGGATCTCTTCGTCCTCTCGCTCCCCCGTGGCTCGTCGTCGGCGCGGCGCAGGTGGATGGGCCGACCTGCGGCGTGCTGAAGAAGAGGAGCTCGGGCCGGTGGTGGGTAACGCGGGACAAGGCGTACCCGCAGGCGTCGGAGCGCCGGTGCTGCTGCAGCTGCTCCCCGCGCGTGGCCGAGCTGCCTCGGCTGCCGCTGCCGCAGCTGCTCGCGCCGCTGGTGTCCCGGGCCTTGTCGCGCTCCGCGGCGAGCACGAGAAGGCGGTCGCGGAGGCAGGGCGCGCAGACGCCGAGCGCGTTGGCGTACGGGTGGAGCTTGCACCTCATCGCTCGTCCCGGCCTCACCGGCCGCGCATCTCCGGTGAGGAGACGAGGAGGGGCAGATCGCGAGCGCGGTCGGAGGAACTGCTGGTAGTTGGCTTTGGCCTGGCTGGCGTTTGGATTGAGTTGTGGCGAGGCTCTGCCTGGGACGGAGAGCTGGATGGAGCGTGTGCTTGGATTTTTCTTTCTTGGCCGGGCTCGTTGTTTCGCTCGCTCGGTGTGGGGAGTGGTTGGGCGATGCCGTAATGGTGGACGGACGGATGGATTTATTTGGGACGGTGGGAAACGTTCCGGTGGGGCTCCGGGCAGCTGCTGCACGCGTCGCTGGCCGTGCTCATCCGCCCGCCATCCTCACGCGCCGCCGGTCCAGCGCATGACTTCCATGTGCGTTGTTGACTCGTAGCCCATGATGCTCTCTTCACAAGAGTTTTTGCTGGCGAGCACTGCTATACGTACCTCGCCAGGACTAAATCAGATTGAAGCAATCATGTACTCTAGGATACCAGTAAGCATGACAGTGTGCCAGACAAGATTTTGTTTCATATGCAGCCAATTGGCTTCAGGTCAGAAAGAAGGCGATGGGTTAAAAACAAATTTTGATTTAGATACTGCGTCTCAGTGTTTCCAGGGCTTTGCACAAGAGCTGGGTGAAGAATCCCGGATTTTTTTTTTGAGCATGTGAAAATGAACTAAGTGCACAAAATCTGATTCCATGGGAAACTAAAGAACATATATTATATTTATGTAATGTTGTGTGTAAGCGATCCATCACATATTGTGCTATAGAGATAAAGTGGCTTAACAACACGTATGTTACTATTGTTTTCGTAAGATGTTTGCTATTATAGCCTGAATTCTAGAAAGGTGGCATGGCATGCGGCTGAAAGTGTGTCAGTATTGTGTTTCTTACGATGTTTTCTTGTTTATAACACGAATATTTGTTTACCCGTAGCAACGCACGGGCACTTTGCTAGTATGACATAGATATCTATAAGTTTTTTTTCTTCTTATAAAGCCCCAAGTTTTAATTTCACCTTGGCCCCGAAATATCAAGGCTGGCCCTGATCGTGCGCTTCTTGTAGAAACGTCTTCCTACAAGCAGCCTTTTACGAGCAGAGAGAAAATATCCGGAAATCTGTTTTGGTGTATAGGTGTAGACGTGACCACTATACAAAAGATGCTTTTCAAAATAACAGAGTTTTTCCAAACAAAATTTCGGGTGTATGTACGTATATTCTATGATCGCACGTAAAGTTTTGTAAAAGAATTATATTTTGTGGTATGTATATAAAAGGAAATAAATTTCGGTGCTACAAAAATGATGTTTCAGGAGATTATTTTTTAATCTTTTTCGCAGGCCACAAAAATTATATAATTCTCATGAAACTTTGTGTGTGAACATAAAATGGCCAGATGAACAACATAAAATATATTTAAAATACATTATTCACCGCGGGAATAGACATATGGGCCAAAACAGTATAGCGTCGGAAAATGCCGCGCTATCCTTCGACAAAAACAGCGCCAAAGGAAGAAGAAGAGCGCACGTAATCCGTGCTGCTCCGGTAGCTAGCGTGACTGCATGCGGGGATCGAGGATTGGGAAAAAGTCCAAAATCAACCATGAACTCGCAGACTCTGGCGATTTTGAACTCTGAACTCACAATCCCCGTAATCGACACACTCAATTCAGAAATCCCGGTCTAATTCCAACCCTGAGACCGTTTCCCAAACAGGGATTTCCGACGTGGCATGGAGAGCAGGATTGATGTTTTTTTAAGCGAGGGAGGGCAACAGAGGCCGGTTCGGCGCTGGAATTACTTGGGCCCGGCCCAGTAAAGAGGCATATGTGCCCGTACTGAGCAGTTCTCGGCCTGTCCAACGTACTGGTCGAGTAGGCCGTCCCTTTGCATTCTCCTCTGCTCCCGCGATGGCAATGGCGACGGCAAGGTGATCGGCTGCAGCGGCGAGGATCGTTGTGGTTGGACGGCAACCGACGGCGAAGGTATGTTGCCAACCTCGTTCTCCTCCAGTGGCAGTAGTTTCATATCTGTCCGTAGCAGTAGGGGTTAGGGTTTAGGGGTGGGGAATTGGCTGGTTTGGGTGTCCGTAAAGGAAGGATTTTTATGCGTATATGTACAGATTTTTTCGTAGAAATTGTTCACAGTACCACGGCGGTTGATTTGGTCTTGTTTATTGCAGTTTTCATCACCATGGATCCGACAGAGATTTTGTCTGTCCGATTCCATTTGGGAGGCGAGTTCATCGGCAATGGCCCTAATTTGCAGTATGTGGGAGGTGACGAGGAGATGTCAGACATTGAGAGGGACAAACTTTCTTTGCAAGAGGTCAAAGGGTTTTTGCAAGATCATATGCCGCTCAAGGAATCCATGAAATTTTATTTTCTGATTCCTGGGAAAACACTAGCTGATGGACTCATGTTTCTGAATGATGACACAAGATGTATGCATATGGCAGATTTTGTTTGCGTTGGAGGAGTAGCAGACATCTTTGTTGAGTATCATGGAGAGGAGGACAGTGATGGAAGTGATAGTGCCAGTGACTTCGAGAAGGACAAATTTGTGAACTTATGTGATGATGAAGAGCCTGACATGGTGATCACTGCAGAATCAGTTGAAGTTTCAGATGATGAAGTGCAGTACATAGAGAATGTGCTTGTTCCTGATGACAGTGGTGTGACAACAAAGATAATTAGAAGCCCAGTGAAAGGAGCTACTCGAAGAAGCAGAGGCACAACAGAGGAACTTGTTCTTGGCTCTCTGGAACCTGTTTCTCAGATTTGTGATCCAACTCAACTGCCAACACAGCCAAGAGAAGGCAGACATGAAGCAATGCCAACTAATAACAGTGTAGATTCAGCAAGTGAGAGCGATACAGACATAGATTATGTGGCACATAGTGAAGACAGTGGGGAAGATTCAGAAGTTGAGGAGCTTCAGAGGCATGCAAGAAAATTTAAGAAGAAAATGAGAGATACAAATAGCTGGATTGGAAGAGATTCATCAGCTCCTATTCGACTAGAGCTAATTGCAAACATGGAAGAACAGATAGGGGCAGTGGAGAATGAATTGGGCTTTGATTCTTCAGATGAAGATTATTCTTACGATGAAGATTCTGATGGACAGACATTCAGGAGGAAGAGCACGTATCCAAGACACAACAATGACACAGAGATTCCCCACTTCAGCTTGGAAATGGTGTTTAGAAGCAAGAGTCAGCTTGTGAAAGCATTGAAGAGATATGGGCTTGTAACCAAAAGAAGCATTGAGTTCATGAAATCCGAGTCTGATAGAGTTAGGGCCAAGTGTGGATGGCCTAACTGCCCTTGGTTGATATATGGAGCCAAAAACTCAAGAACTAATAGGTTTCAGATCATTACTTTCAACGATTTCCACCACTGTGCAAATAATAGAGATAACAGGCTAGTGACTGCAAAGGTAATTGCTAAAAGATATGAGCACTTCATCCTAGCAAACCCAATGTGGAAAATAGAAAGCATGAAAGCAATAGTGCTCCAAGACATGTTTGCGGATGTGTCACCTTCTAAATGTAAGCATGCAAAGAAAATTGTGATGGAAAAATTACTGAGTGGCATGAAGAATGAATACAACAGGGTGTTTGATTATCAGGAGGAGCTACTTAGAAGTAATCCTGGCAGTACTGTTGCTGTGTGTTTGGATCCCACAAATATGGAGCAAAACATTTTCCAAAGCTTTTATGTGTGCTTCAATGCACTAAAGCAAGGATTCAAAGCTAGATGTAGAAAAGTTATAGGCTTAGATGGGTGTTTTTTCAAAGGAGCTATGAAAGGGGAGCTATTGTGTGCCATTGCAAGAGATGCCAACAAACCAAATGTATCCAGTAGCATGGGCAGTTGTTGAGCAGGAGACAAATGAATCATGGCAGTGGTTCATTGGATTACTTATCAAAGATCTTGATATTAATAGCAATGGAGCTGGCTGGGTTTTCATTTCAGACCAACAAAAGGGACTGATAAATGCAATGAAGGACTATTTGCCTGAAGCTGAGCACAGAATGTGTGCCAGGCACATCTATGCCAATTGGAGGAAGAAGCACGGGGCGCATGAATGGCAAAAAAAATTCTGGGCAGTGGCCAAGGTTGCAAACAAGCAAGATTTCAATTACTACAAAGCAAAACTTGCTCAAGAAACTCTTGAGGGTACAAAAGACATAATGAGAACAGAGCCAGTGCATTGGGCAAGGGCTTTTTTCCAGTGGGTTCTTACTGTGAATCTGTGGATAACAATTTGTGTGAGTCGTTTAATCATGCAATTGTCGAAGCAAGGTTTTATCCTTTAATTTCCATGCAGGAAAAAAAATGAGGAAAAGGATATTTGCTAGAATACAGGAACAAAGGAGCAAAGCAGAGAATTTTCATGGAAAAATATGTCCAAGCATATTTAAGAAACTGAAGGCAAGTATTGCAAGGACCCAGTTCACATGGAGGTTCATTGGAACGGCAAGGATGGCTTCGAAGTGAAGTTGCTAACTGGGAGGAAGAGACAGTACACAGTTAGCCTTGACAATAGAACCTGTTCTTGAGGCTACTTCCAGCTGTCAGGCCTACCATGCTCTCATGCTATCACAGCAATATACAAGTGTGGCAGACTGGTAGAAGACTACATCGCTCCTTGTTACTCAGTTGTAGTATTCAAACCGATTTATGAGCACTGCTTAGAGCCAGTCGAAGGACAGGAAATGTGGCCAATTTCTGACAAACCAAGGCCTCAAGCTCTAGGTTATGTGAGAATGCCAGGCAGGCCTAAGAAGAATGCCAGAAAAAGAGAAGAACATGAGAAACCTAAGCCTAGCAATAAAATGACCATATATGGCACTATCATTAAGTGTGGTCTGTGTGGTGCTCAAGGGCACAATAGGTCAGGCTGCCCTAAGAACCCAGATAGAGGAAAGAAGAAGAATGCACACCTTCAGAAAACTAGCAAGAAACAATCAGAGGTAGTCTACTTAATTTATTTTAGTTGCTTTACATGATTTATTTTAGTTGCTTTACATGATTTAGTTGCTTTACATTATTTAATTGCTTTACATTATTTAATTTAGTTGCTTTGCATGATTTAGTTGCTTTACATGATTTAATTTATTTGTTTTACATGATTTACTTGCTTTGAACATGTAGCAACATGGACAGTCTTCACAAGCTTCTCAACCTGGCGTTTCTGTTCCAACAAGAGCACCATCTGCACCTGTTCCAACAATACCACCTGCTGCCAGATCGTCTGCTACAACTTCAGTTCCAACAAGAGCACCAGTTGCTAGATCCTCTCCTGCACCAAGAGCACCATCTGCACCTTCTGGCTCAGCTAGACCTGCTTCAAGGTTTAAGCAACCCAGAAGGACAACTGCAAATGAAGCTGCTGGACCATCTACTGCAAGTGGTGCAACAAAGAAGAGGAAAAGAGCCCATGCAACATCTATTCCTAGCTTCCAGTACTTCACTTATAGTGGAAATGTGTAGTACTGTCCAGCTCATGTTGTTGCAAACATTAGTCTGTTGCAAGTTTGTTTTGGTTTCTGGAACATGTAATGCTAGTTTGTTTTGGTGTGAAGACTATGTGTGTATGACATTCCTGTCTGGAACATGAAGTTAAATGTTTATCTCCTATTTTGCTGTCCTATATTGCAGTTGCCAGATAATACCAGAACACATATCATAATTCATAATTCAAAACAGGATTCATGCAAGGTACATAATTCAAACACAACCACAAATTTCATTACAAACCACACCTTGATCTTCACTACACTATCATTTTCCCTAGCACTAAACCTACCACAAAGACAATGAACACAAGGACAACAGTCATATATTTGCCCTTTGTTGCATCTAATTCTACTTTCATCTGTTTCAACTGTTCTTGCAACAGCGCAACATAAACATTGTCACTTGTTGGTTGCTCTACATGGTCATCTTCAGTCCGAGGCAGATTCCCTCCTCCCCTGAGCCTCCACACTTCATCTCTCAAATCTCCAATTAAATCAGAGAAGAACTTCGGGAGTGGATCATCATGCCATTCAACATAACCACATCCACCATGCTATTCAATAGTACAACAAAAATCAATCAGAGCCAATGTGAGAAGAAATTAACAGAAATAAAATAGCAAAAACAGAAGAACAATTTGAACTCACCAGTGTATCAACGCAGGCGTAGTACCTCCTACCGGGGTTCTGGCGGCTCCATGATATCCATCTGGATGCCTTCCGCCGCGGATAGGTGCGGCAATAGCAATACTTGGCTGGCTCATACGCCATTGCTCCCTCTCGGTATGCAACAGGCGACTTCGATTTGCCGTCTCTCCGGCCGCTATCTCGACGGAAGCCCGACGCTGAAGATGCCGCTGAAGACCACGACATCGTGCTCCGCCGCCGCCACTGTTCGCCTGAGCAATCGCCTCCCCGTCGCCTCTTCCGCGGCTAACCCTAATTCCTTTCCCAAATTTCCCAATTTGTCTCTCACCACGGAAAAGCACGGCGGCCCACCAGTCAGAAGAATGAGCGCGTGGTCAACAGTCCCGCTGGGTGGCCCACCAGTCAGAAGAATCCTGGTTGACTGCTGCCACGTCAGCATTTTTCTTCCAAAACGATGTCAGGGTTGGAATTAGACCGGGATTTCTGAGTTGAGTGTGTCGATTACGGGGATTGATAGTCCAGGGTGCAAAATCGCCAGAGTCTACGAGTTCAAGGTTGATTTTGGACTTTTTCCTCAAGGATTGTGACTACTGCGCACTACACGTGTCACCGGCCTCTCGTGCACCACGCGCGGCGTCACGGGACTTGAGGCAAAAGACCGTAGCGCGCGTGGCCAGACTTGCGCGCATGGGCATGTGCATGGCCAGTGCGTCCGTTCGTGCGTGACGAGGCGCATACGCATGCGTGGACAGCTGCATTCGACGTGATGCACGGCTATCTGGCAGGCTATCATCAGGTCGGAATTTGCAGGCGTGACACGCCAACGTACGGTCCAAAGGGCCAGAGAGTAGAGTCAAGAGGTTCATACAAAGTCCAAAAGCCCAGAGTACCTTGTTGCTGACGATGGCTTTGAGGCCATGTCAGGACTCAAAACTTCGACAATAGCGAAGTCATGATCATGGGGTACTCCCTAGAGGAGCAACATCGGATAGCGGACAATCTTAACTGCAAGTTGTCCTCCTTCCCTGTTACTTATCTAGGGATGCCTCTTAGTGACTCTAGGATCCTAAGCAAGGACCTAGAGCCAGTTATTGGGCGCGTCACAGCCAAGGCGGAACCTTGGCATGGACGGTTTACCTCCAAGGGGAGAAAATTAGTCCTTATTGATTCCTGCCTATCTAGCCTGCCTATGTACATGATGGGAGTTTACGAACTCCCAGAAGGTATGCATGGCGCATTTGATAAGGAACTCTCGTGCTTCTTCTGGCAGGCGGCCAATGGGCGCCAGAAGTACCATATGGTCAAATGGGCGGATGTGTGCGCCCCTAAAGACATGGGGGCATAGGCATTTTAGCGTCTCGTAAGATGAATGTCACGCTCATGCTTCGGTGGGTTTGGCGGATACTTAAAGAGGAGGGGGGCTGTGGCTGCAGTTGATCAAAGTGAAGTACTTGCAGGGTCGCCCCCTCCTTGCTTGTGACCGCCGGGATGGATCCCAATTTTGGTGATCCATTCAAACCATCAAGCATGAGATTAGGAAGGGTGCCCGCTTCTCCGTTGGTAATGGAGAGGGCACCCTCTTCTGGCTGGACCCGTGGCTTGATGAAAGCCCGTTACAACATAGGTTCCCAATCCTCTTTGCTATCTGTTCGGATCCGATGCAGTTGGTGGCCTCGGCAATACATAATGGTACTTGGAACATCTCGTTCCGAAGAACATTTGGACATGCCGAGGCTACAACTTGGACGGAGTTACGGAGTTCGCTCCCGTAGGCGCTGCCAGGGGGCCAAGACCTTGTGTCATGGCACTTGGCGCCTTCTGGGACCTTCTCCGTAAGGACGGCCTATCGGAGTCTCTTCAGTGGTCCGGTTAGAGCTTGGGCTTCTCCTTTGTGGAAAGCCCCCCTCCCATTAAAAATCATTTCGTGTGGCAACTTCTTAGGGACCGCCTCCCCTCGAGGGTGGAGGTCCATAAGCGACGTGGACTGGGGAATGGCCTTTACCCCATGTGTGGGATCCCTGAGACGGGAACCCACATTCTATTCACTTGTCCTGCTGCCAGGTTTCTATGGACCTTTGACCACGAGGCGCTTGGGCCTGCTTGGAAGGCCTCAGACCTCAGCGAGTTCCTAGAGACCCAGGCGAACCGTACCGGGGGGAGGCGACGCCTCTTCTGGTTGGTGTTAAGATGGTGATGGCGTGGACCCTTTGGACGATTCGTAATAAGATGGTGATCGAGCGGGTGTTTCTTCGGCGTGCTTCTGACTCCATGTTTAAATTTCTGACTTTCTTGCAGTAGTGGCACCCGCTTTCTAGGCAGCGCGACATGAGGCAGCTTCATGACATGCTTGATAGACTCATGGTGACCGCACGTCGCCTTACTTCTTCATCTAGCAGCTAGCGCCGGAGGGCAGCGTCTTTTGTTCTTCCTATCTTACCCTACCCCCTGCACCTCTAGCTCTTGTCTTCTTGTTGTTGGGCTTACTTGTGCTGTTGCCCCAGCAAACTCTTCTAACTTTTTTTTTCGTGCTTGTGACTTTGTATGGACTTGCTTGGCATGTTGCTTTATTTATAAAGCGGGGCGAAAGCCTGTTTCGAGAAGGTAGCGCTTTCTCTTTCGATTTTTAGCTTATCCCTTCTACTTTTCTACTCCCTCCATTCCATAATATAAGATGTTTTAGTCTTTTTCCATATGCACATGCACACACATGTATCTAGACACGTTTAAGTGCATGTGTCCATTCTTTTTAGTATGAATCTAAACATGCATGTGTAACACCTAAAACATCTTACATTGTGGAACGAAGGGAGTACACACTACTACTACACTTGATGAGTATGATTCTATCCGTAGTGTTGCAACCGCTTGCCGTCTTTTTTCCATGTGGCAACAATGGCATGGAGGGAAAGCGAATACAAAAAAGGTAGATGAGCAGGAAATGTGTGTACGCGCCATGCCAGAACTATCCTAACCCTAACTACCATTTCAGAAGGGAGAAAACAGGCACCCCTCCTTCCTGCCGCCGAAGCAACAAGCGGAGGGTGAGGGCCCCAGCTATTCCGCCTGTGGAGATCGGTGAAAAAAGGTGTCGCCTCCCTGGTCGCCTCTGGCGGCGGCTAGGTTATTGCCCAGCTAGGCTTTCTTTTAGAAACGTCGTCGTTCAGGGCTTGGCAACGCGCCAAAAGTTTTATACGACGATGGAGAAAATGTCGTGTTTCATTTAAAAAAGAACATCAAGGGCGTTTTTGGTTGCTAGCGAGGAAATTCGGCCTTTTGCATCCGTGGCCGTGGCGGGCCTGGCCCTAGAAAAACGTGGCCTGATCCATGTTGTGCATCCCGTTGGTTGTCAACAATGTTTTGGCCAGGCCCGTTTGCCTCGGCACAAATTTCTAAGCACACGTTGTTTGGATGCAGTGTTTGTTTCACAGCTGCAAACGCATGGTGTTTGGTTGCTAAACGTTGCTACTTCCAGTCACCACTTCTCACTAGTGGTGACCTTACCACGTCGAAGTTCATCAGTGCACTCCTAGCTACTAGCAAATGGGTATTCGTCACGACATCATAGTTAACCTAGCTACTAGCAAATGGGTAGCAAATGGGTAGTTCATGAGGACAAAGTTCACCTTCACCGTCACCTTCACCTTCTTCTTCTTCTTCTTCTTCTTCTTCTTCTTCTTCTTCTTCTTCTTCTTCTTCTTCTTCTTATTCTTCTGCTCCTTCTTCAGATTCTGGTGTCACCTCTAGCGTTCCACATTGCGTCAGCCCACTCCTGCCTCTTGCTCTTCCAATCTTCTTGGTCGTTTGCGTCGACGCCATGCCCAAGATCATCATCGGTATCAGGTGTAGCATCCTCCCCGTCCGGGAAGTACCCATCAATACCCCAACCTAAGATCCAGTTATGAAGAATGCAACATGCAAAACCAGCTTAACTTGGGTGGGGAACGGGTGGAATGGTTTCTTATCCAGAATCTTGAATCTGTTCTTCAGAGTAGCAAATACCCTCTCAATCGTAACCCTAAGGCTTGAGTGTCACAGATTGAACAATTCCTTCGCATCCTTAGGGTAGTTCCTCGAAGAGAACTCGTTGAGATGATACCTGCTACCCCCTGAATGGTGGAAGAACACCTGGGCGACAAGCATATCCTGCACCTCCAATGTAGAACTTGCCATCCGGAATATTGATCCCATCTGGTCGACTCATGATGTCAGCAAGGATGCTTGCATCATGGGCAGACCCTTCCCAACCAGCTAGCACATATGTGAACTTCAAGTCGAAATCGACAGCCGCAAGCACATTCTGGCTGGTGTAATGCTTTCTACCCCTGTATGCAGCAGACTCTGACCTTGGCACTCTAGCAGTGACATGAGTGCCATCAATTGCACCAATACAATCCTGTTGACATGAACATTGTGTTAGGTTAACACTGGATACATGAACAATGTCTGTATGCAAGCAAGAACTATGAAATCGGGTGTTCTCACCTTGAAGTATGGATACCACATGTGGCTCTGTCGAATCTTCGGTGGAGTTTGGCCAGTTGGTGCCTTGATCATCTCTGCTCCGAGCTCTCCAACAGCGTACAAAACTTGCTTGAAATAGCGAGATATAGTCTCACTAGATCTCCTGAAAGTGCTGTGAATCACTCTGAACCTCTGGTCATGACCAACAACATGAAGAAACATTGCCACTTGCTCTTCTATAGAGGTGTGGATGCTATCTTTCAGCTACCTCCTGGACCGAAACGTCTCCACAAGCTTGCTAAAAGGAGTTATGCCCATTCGCAGCATGTTCACGGCCTCGACCTCGTTGTTGTTGTAGATGTAGTTCAGATTCGCAATCATCTCCTAGTCTCGGCGGAACAATTGACCATACCTGATTACACACCTACAATTGCGGCGTACTGCTCTATGACGGACTAAGAGAAGCCAGACCTGCATCACAGCTATGAGTGCTGCGGCCTGAACGATGAGCGACATACGAGTTTCTCTGTCCTAGTGAAATCAAGATCAAGGTGCTTGTATGAGAGTGCAGGCTAAATCTAGCTAGTATGTACATCTAACTACTTTTCTAGTCTAAGATCCAGGCGAAATCAAGGTGCTACTGTTTGACTCTAAGATCCAGCCAAAATCAGGTGGGGAATACTGCTTACCACCATGGGAGAAGAGAGGACCTTGCTTTCGGTGCAATCGAGGTGGCGGAGGAGAGTCAGATCTTGGTCCTCGCCGCTAGCGGCGTCACCGTCGCCTCTAAAGATCTAACTCGCCGAAGCTTCCGCCGCCGCCTTCGATGCCGATTTAGTCTGGTCTCTTCTCCCGCTTCTGGTGACAGACTAAAGAGGGGGGTGAGAGTAGCGTTGGCGTCATACGGCCACACCAATTTTTCGTCTCCCGCCATCTCCATGGCTGCATCCCCGCGGCTCCGCGCGCACGAGATTCGCCGCTACTGTACTGGCCTGAAGGTGGCTCTGGAGAAACGGCCGATTCAACCGTTCCCCTTGGGCCAGACTAAGCGAAAACGAAAACGTGGGCAACCAAACTGCCCATTTTTGCACCACCAGTGTCTATTTGGGGAGGGCGTGGGCTCCCACGAGCGCACGTAAGAACTAAAGAGCGCACATAACTTGTGTTACTCTGCTAGAGTGAGCGCGAGCACGAGCACGGTGCCATGGTGGTGGCTACACGTGATACCGGCCTCGTGCATCAGAGTGCAAGTGGGACGACATGCGGGCTCCCACGAAATGCCCGCACATACCCGCATAATATATGTGGGATTATGTGGGTGGCCCATGTAATTTTCGTGGGCGCCCACGGGGCCCGCATTGCCCACATAAGTTACTCCGGCTAAACACATTAAAACACAGGAAAAACGGCGGTATGAATACTGAAGAAAGCAAATTCTGCTTCAGAACAGAGGAGCCAACATCAGTACAGCACAGTTCGCCTGGCCATGCTTATGGATCAACCATCTCATGCCTAGCAAACAAAAATATGTATTGATGCACGTACTGCCGTGCGGCCGGTCGGCTTTGACATGTACAAAAACAATCAGTCAAACTGAAGAACTGTTCACGTACAATACGAAAGCACAGCCGTCAGCTTGCACACGGACATATGGTATCTGTTCTCCATACATAGATAGATTGTTACCTTCGTGATTTTTTTTTGATAACTAATACTTGTATTCATACTGTAAGGAAACCAGTACATGTCCAGATACAAGCAAAGAAAGAACAGAGAGGATACAGAGACCGCTGCTGCCTCCCACCATCTTCAACCTCGAGGTCACCCAACGCGCGCACCCTCCACCGCCGGAGCCGAGGAAGGAGACCGCCGCCAGGAGCACCCACCATGGAAACGGAGGAACTTCTCGCCCGAAGGCGTTGATGAGCCGCAACATCCACCAGCTCCGACGAGCTGGATCTGAAGACGCAGATGGACCATCCGCCAGGGACGTACCCCAAGCTCCTGCCGCCCCAGATCCAGGGCCAGCGCCACTCCACCTCACCGGAGGTGGCCGGATCTTCAACCTGCACGCCGCACAACTCCGCAGCAGCCGCCACGCAACCCCTCCGCCATCCTCCTGAACACTCGCCACCAAACTGCCGTCGCCGCCGGAGAAAGGCACGGCAGAGAAGTGACTGACCCGCAGCTCGGCAGCGCCGTCGACGACGACGCCGGAACGGGGGAGCCGCAGAGCACCAAAAGGACAACGCCAGCGACCCCACCACGCCAGCGCCTCCCACAAACCCCCTAACTACACGCCGGAACGCCGATCCGGGGATTCCCCACCCTCCCGCCGCCGTAGCGGCCGGCGGAGGGTGAGGAATCCCGCGGATACGCCGGCGGCCGCCGGGAGATCCCAAGTCGCCTCTGAGCACTGTAGAGAGAGGGGGGTTATAGAAATACCGCGAGTGGAGTTACCATCGTGATTTTGGGGACGAGGAGCTGAGCAGACAACACCATGAAGCTACAGGATGAAACTACAGGATTTTAACATGCTATACAAAGGAGGCAACACCATGAAGCTACAAGCTAGACAAGTAGATGTAGATGTTCCATTTCTTCACCAACCCCTGACCAGTTTCACTTCACAGCAGCAAGTCCAGATTACTTAATGGCACTGCAACAACAAAATATCATTGGATTGTTAGAATGCTAGATTACACAAATGGCAGTACACTTCTGAACAAATAGTGACTAAGGTGCAGCTTAAACCTTCAGAACCAGGAAAATTCAGTTGAATGTTGTAGATATGAAGTCAAAAACATGTAGATATGCACACAATATCCTCAGGAGGGACAGGAAGGGGCAATGTATAACAGAATTCAGTACCTCAACTCAGGAATGAACTCAACAAGGTAATTAAACTGTTTATTCATAGTTTTTTTTTTGAAACGGGGCAAAAGCTTTGCCTTATATTAATATAGAAAGAGCAAAACATGATATGGCCGAGGCCAAAGTAAAACCACCGACCACAAAAAAGGAGGGCTGCAGAGTGCCGACCCCCACTAACTAACCAACTCAACCTATTCCGTCCACTCTCCTGGAGAGGAAAATTGTCATCGCGACAAAGTGGAGGCTCCCAACGCCTCTAGCAGAAAGCCCTAGTCAAAGAGCGCTGCGAACTTCTTCGCACCCGCGAGGATCCAGTTCCTCGCCTCGTCCTTAATCTTCTGGACCAAGATGGAAGGCATAGCGAACTTATTGTTGAACACTCTAGCATTTCTTTCCTTCCAGATTTCCCACGTGATCATGATGATTGCCGTCTTCAGACCCTGACGAGAAGAACAAGCAGAGTTTACCACCGAATTCCAGTACTCGAGGACATTTGGCCTCCCCAAGCCAAGGTCTTGCATCAGGTTTGGGCAATTTAGCCAGACAGACGCCGCGGCCCACACCCATTTAGAGTAGCGACACTCGAACAGGATATGTCTGGCCGTTTCAGGAGTGCATCTGCAGAGCTGGCACGTGGGCTGGTGGGGCCAACCCCTGATGGCAAGGCGATCGGAGGTCCACAGCCTATTCTGAACAGCAAGCCAGGCGAAGAAAGAGCATTTGGGCGGGGCCCAAGCTTTCCAGACGATGCCCAAGAAAGGGGCCGCGATGGCACCAAAGAACTGCGCCTTGTAAGCCGATTTGGCCGTGTAGATCCCATTTGCAGTGAGAGTCCAAATGATGGCGTCAGCCGTCGACATCCTGCAGGAGTTCCTAGAGAATAATGAATTGAGCGAAGTGATCCGTGGTGAAGTTTAGAACATCCAAGTCCGAAATCCACTTCTCGTCAGTCAGCGCGTCGTGCACACATCTGTTTTTGCGGCGAGAGGCTTTGAAAACCGCCAGAGCGATTAGTTGAGGGGAGAGGCCATTCACCCAAGCGGCTCCCCAGAAAGAAGCTTTGAGGCCATCACCCACCGTCACGTTTGTTGATGCATTGAAGAGGTTCCGGTCGATGATGTCATTTGGTGTTTCCGACCCCACCATGGTTTATCCGGAGAAACCCATTCGTGCCAAAGCCACCTGAGGCGCAGTGCCCTGGAGAATTTTTCCAGGTTTAGAATTCCCAGCCCACCCAATCTCTTTGGGCGACACACCTTATCCCAACTGACCTTGCACTTGCCTCCGCTGACTGTGTCACTGCAGTTCCACAACATGCCTCTTCGCAACTTATCGAAAGCTTTGAGAGTGCGTTTGTCCGCTTTGAGGGCCGTCAGAAGGAAGATTGGCATGGAGGAGAGAACGGACTTCACGATAGCAGCGCAACCAGCCCGGTTGAAGAATCTTCCTTTCCAAGGCTGAAGACGAGAAGCGGCCTTGTCGATGTATGGCTGGAAATCAGCCCTTCGCAGTCTTCCCATCGAAATTGGAAGGCCAAGATACTTGATGGGGAACTGCGCGATAGCTGCCGGAAAATCATTCAGGATTGCTGGCAAGTCGATTTCCGAGCATCGAATGGGCGTGATGGCGCTCTTGGCAATGTTTGTGACCAGTCCAGTCACCTCCCCAAAATGGTGAAGAGTGGTAGCCAGATTAGAGACATCCTCAGCCGTCGGAACCAGGAAAATCGCCGCATCATCAGCGAAGAGTGAGACTCGCAGGGTGGCAAGCCTGTCCGGAATAGGCTGCAGCAACCCTGCCTCCGTCGCCAACTGCAGAGTTCTGTTTAGGGGATCAATGCCGATGTCGAATAAAAGAGGCGATAGGGGGTCCCCCTGCCTGAGGCCTCTACCATGAAGAATCGGAAGTCCCGGAATGCCATTGAGCAAGACACGAGAGGAGGCGGTGGAGAACATGATAGACATCCAAGCGCGCCATCTGGCAGGGAATCCCCGGCGTTGCATGATGTCAAGCAGATAATCCCACCTCATGGAGTCAAAAGCTTTGGCGATGTCAAGCTTGAGCAGCAGCATGGGAGTGCGGTTTCCGTGGAGACGCCTAGCAGTGTTTCTGACATACATGAAGTTGTCGTGGATGCTTCTAGTTTTAATGAAGGCGCTCTGACAGTGCGAGACCAAGTCGTTCATCTTGGGAGCTAGACGGATCGCCATGGCCTTAGCAATAATCTTCGGAATGATGTGAATCAGGCTAATAGGGTGGAAATCCGTGATTGCGTCCGCACCATCTTTCTTGGGCAGGAGAGCAATATTGGCCGAGTTGATGACGTGGAAATTGTTGACCGAGAGTTCCGAGAAAGCGTCCATGAGGTGCATAAGATCCTCCTGGATGATATCCCAGCAGGAAGAGAAGAAAGCCGTAGTGAACCCATCTGGGCCGGGAGCTTTGTCATGAGGCATCTCATCAATGGCGTGTTTGATCTCGTCGATGGAGAAGGGGAGAGCCAAATCCTCTAAATTTCCGACAGTAGGGTTTATCGCTTCCCAGTCCATGTCAAGAGTCCGAGTGTGGGGAGGGCCCATAGTTTGAGAGAAGTGCTCAAAAATCACAGAAGCCTTGTCCTCGTGGCTTGACACCCACCCGTCGTGTTTGCGCAATCGCTGAATGTTGTTCTTCCTCCTCCTGGAATTGACACGGATGTGGAAGAACTTGGTGTTGGCGTCCCCTTCCCTGAGATAGGTTATTCTGGATGCCTGTCTTTTCCGAGTGCGTTCTAGAACAGCAAGGCCAAGCACCCGGCGCTTGAGCCCTGCACGTAGGGTCTTCTCGTCATTCGACAGGGGCCGGTGGTCTTGAGCAATATCCAACTGCAGGATTACATCCATAGCCATGATGAACTGCAGTTTGTGATCTGAGAAAAGCCCTTTGCTCCACGCCCGTAACTCCCTAGCAGTCAGCCTCATTTTGTGGTTGAAGATGTGCGCTGGCTGGGTGTGGGTGGTCGGTTCGGCCCAAGCGGCCGAAACCACGTCATGAAAGCCCGGCATCTTGCACCAGAAATTCTCGAAGCGAAAAGAGGGCGGACGCCTGGGGCCAGACTGGTTAGACAGCATCAACAGGAAGTGATCAGAGAGCGAGGATGAAAGGGCATGCAAGACATGGTTCTCAAAAGCTAGGTCCCAACTAGCGTTGCAGAAAGCGCGGTCCAATCTGACAAGCGTGGGGTCATTCCTCTCATTGCTCCAGGTGAACTTCCTGTTCTGCAGCTTGATTTCCTTGAGTTGGCACTGGTTTAACGCCTGGTGGAATTGGCCCATTGGCATTGTTCTTATCCGAGGCCTGATAGATGAGGTTGAAGTCACCCAGGATCAACCACTTTTCATCATTCTGGGGGGCGCAGGTAATCGCCTCGTCAAGAAAGGCTCTTTTATCGGCGTCATTGCTGGGGCCATAGACGGTGGTTAGTTTGAACTCAGTGCCGCAAGCCAGAATGCAGACATCCGCCGAGATCAAATGCGTTCCAATGTGGATGTTGGTGATGTTCACGAAATCCACGTTCCAGAGCAAAAGGATGCCTCCTCTCGTGCCTGTGGCCGGTCTTTGAGCAAAGGAGCGCAAGCGGAAACCCCCGATGTATGTCGCGGTGCTTTGATCGATATTATCAATCTTAGTTTCTTGAAGGCATGCAATGTGACAAGGGGTGTTGGCGAGCGTGGAGTGGACGGTGTCTTTGCGGGCTTGATCATTTAGGCCCGAACGTTCCAGCTGGCGATGTCGAGGATGAGGTTATTCATTGTTGTAGTAGATCAGTCGATGAGCAGAAGAAAACGTAGAGGGTGCGGATGATGCAGGTAGTGCAGATAAATTAGTAGACGACTAAGATCCAACAGCAAAGCAAAAGCTAAGCGCGGAGCTCCTGTTCTGCCGCGGAGTTGATCTCCACCCCTCCTGGACCCTCCATTGCGACAAGAGCATCATCAGCTTCTGCCAAGCAAATTGTTCATAGTGAACAGGAGATAAAAACAGTAAATTGTTTATTCATAGTGAACACGGATATAATGATATGGACAGAAATGAATACATAAGGTACAGGAAATGTCGATCAAGAGTAGCTAGACAGAAGATCTGTATTTCAATTTGTTAGTTTATTTGGTCAACACTAGCTAGACAAAAGCTAGTGGCAAAAAACGAACACATATTATGTCTTTTCACGGAGAAAATATCCCCATGAGCAATATGTACCCAGCAACAACAAATTCTCTGGCTTTTCCATGGCAGGATCCTAGAAAGGTCACAAATGCTGTGCTACATCATCTACAGGAGCCAGAGATTAAAACCAGAATTAGTTACAAATGATTGTTTCTAATTATCCCGGTAACTTCTACCTGAGCTAAGCATCGGTACCTACAGCAGAAGGAACGTAAATATAGTGGCAAATATTCTGCCCTCTGCAAACAGGAACGCTTGGTGCATTGCACTGGTACAAGAACCCATAGCTACGATCGATCTTAGATCTCCCCACAGTCCTTAATTAAGAACAAGGGGCACGTTTAGTATAATTTAAGTAGCTTATACTATGCGTCCATAATTAAGCACTAAATATTTCAGAGCATTTTTGACAAGTGATGCTCATGGTCTTGTTCTGCATAATTACCTGTATCTAAAAGGTACTAAACTAAAAGGGCAACAAATGATGATGCACTCGACATCATTACTCTCGACAGAGGATCTAACAATTCTTTCAATTATAAATGTAAACCTAATTAACAATTCCTAATTTCTAAAATATGTCTAACACATATAACTCACTTCAGGAAGAGCACACAGAGGCATGGGGGTTTACAATGTATTTACCACCTACCAACAGATTGAAGACATGAACTTGTTCAGAAATAACAAGTTCATTGTCACCAGGACAAAAAAAATATTGGGCATCAGCACAATGAATTATCAGTAACCATAACAGGACAGTTCAAGAATTGGCCATTTTCACCAAGCTACATTCCAGAAATATGTACTAGTAACTAGATTACTACATGTTGACTAGTAGAATGCCCGTGCGTTGCTACGGGTTTTTAAAATTTATTTTCTCGTCTTAAACATAGCATTCCTGTAAATTTCCAGTGATGCGGAGATATGTTAATGAAGACAACTCTCCAATGAATACAAACACAATCCATCCGAGGGAAAGAGTATTTCGTTTGGGTCATGATTTTTTAGGCGTCCACCTTAGAACCCTTAGGCAACGGCTAGGCAATAAGGCGTCCTGCCAGCGCCTTGGAAATTTGCCCTCTTTAGGCACCTGCTTAGCCAATTATGACCTCTTACTGCCTTAAAAATCATGATTTGTGTTACTCAAACCACATTTCATGCTCAAGTTATGTTTCATCCCTACAATTTGAACCGACGCATTTCTATGCATTTGTTGTTTGTTGGCGGTACCTGTGAAGTGACAACTGAAATAAGTAGTTATAAGAAAACTGTTTATTTTGGTCCATGAACTATATGGTTACTGAGTAAATCCACACGTTTCAAGAGAAGTCGAGAAAATTTGATAGAAGATCAAAAAGAATTTGGTAAATTTCTATATTTTTATTTTCTTCTTGATTTTTTTTAGATTTTAGTGAATGATAAGCTAAATTAATTTTGGGAACTTTGATTTCTAGTTTTGGGCAGTTTCTCGATATCCGTTTTCTAGTTGAATGCCCATGCGTTTCTACGGCTACCTCGAATTCATTTCGTGTCACACATTTGAAAATAATACACATGAAGCCTTCTCATCGCGTCCCAAACAAAAATTTCTCTCCAGCTCCACCTCCCTATGGTACCAAAAAAAGTTTGCCACCATGCTTTCCCTATCTCAATTCTCACATCACAATCACATGCCCTTGAGACAGATTCGTAAGAACGATCAAGCAAACGCAAGATAGTGTTGGCTATATATCAGTATCATAGCTTCAGATATAAATGTATATGCTGAAATATGCTTTCTTATCAATTCAAGAACGCACATATAAATAATTTTTACCTGTTCAAACAGTAAGCAATATATTGAAACAACATGCATATGCTTCCACTCTATCCATTCTTATTCTTGAACACTACTGAATACGATTGAACGACTCAAATCATCGTTTATTACATCCAAGTTCCTACACTTCCTTCAATTGGGAGAGCTACAGAAAGCTAAGTACTCTATACAACCTACTCCATTTCTACCAAGAATCATGGATACAGAAGAAAGAAAACAGGAGATATATCTAGCACCATGGAAATGGTGCTCACTCAATTAACGCATGCAATTGTACATCACAAAGGCAGTAGTACAACTTCCCCACAAAAAACAAGTAAGAAAGAGTGGAATTGTGTTCACGAAATGGGTACATGGTTGCTGCAGCGCCAACGACCTGATGATTAACGGGAGAGGCGGCGTGAGGAAAGGAGCTGAGCACACGGTAGCGGATGACTGAGGAAAGGAGACAGTTGCCTGAGCTCACAGTGGTGGCGGAGGCTTGCATGTACGGCACATCACACATTTTTTTGCCCATGTGGATGTCGAGAACTCCAAAGTGTGGCGTACATGTCTTGCAACAATTATATGCCTCTGGGACTGCAAAATATTCTAAATTGGTCAACTCAGCCATGTACTTTTCAAAAAGTTAATATTCAATCACACAACAGAACAGATTGCCAAATTAACAACAACTCCCAGATGGATGCACATATAGGGTGTCGTATTGGGTTTTCAATGGGAAAAGAAAGATGCCATGATTTCTACAACATGGCTATCTGTGAAATATCAGATACTTACAATTTGAATCAGAATCAGTCCGGGAAAATCTACTACACCGTGAATTTCTACACCATTTTAGGGACACCACTATCATAGAAAGAGTTATACCACAGTGAACTTTGATATTCTCAAAATGTATCATATCATTTTGTCCAAGAACATTGACAACGCACATAAAATCGAACTTGTAGACCGTCAGACTTGTAATAATTAATTTCACAAACTTGTAATAATTTCACCTAGTTATAGGTATTCAAGAGTGGTAGCCACACAATCAACTTGAATGGTCAATCAAATTTAAACTTTCTACAGAACATCCGCGGAGGCTATAACATTTAAAATGATAGGAGACAAATTGTATCAGGTTCTATGAGTGATAGAGGTTATAATAGTAGAATACTATGTTAGAAATGTGAGATGGTACAATGAGACTGTTTTTACCTGAAAAAAATGCTCATCATACGTGTGAGGAGGCGTGCATTTGACCACTCCCCATGCAGTTGTGAAGAACATATCTCCTCCTAATCCTGCGAGGAGGTAATACTACCTTGTGTGGACTGTGTGCTCAGTTGATTGTCCTCATCATTCTACTGTAAGATGACTTGTGCGCCAACGTGAACACACCAGGATAAACCAAACAAAAAAACAACACATTTTAGGAATCAATGCCAACTGAATCCCCCGAATTAAATATTAATTTTACGAATAGAAATAATAAGGTTTGTTTTTTCTCAAGCTGAGGGTATAAGATCATCTAAGAGGCAGGTAATCCAGCTATACTAAATCCAACTGAAAAGGCCAACAATGATAAATAGCTAAGCTGCTTAATGCTCACGGCTTCATGCATATATTCTCCATGGTTGCCATGGTCCCATTGCGCCTGAATCAAATCAGCAACTTCACATGAGTCACCAATGACATCGCTGAACACATCATACGCTAAGTCAAAAGGATGACATGCATGAACAGAAAAATTATGCATAGACAAATGGCAGGTGCATATCCCATACTTAACCACTACCAAAATACCAATAATGCTGATCCAATATAATCAAGGTCTACTCCTTATAGCAACAGGCTAAATCTGAACTGAATTGCACAAGCAAATAACCTTCCTGCAAACCAGGATCACCTCCCTGAACCTCGGCTGCACATTAGGGATTATCTCTGTGGGCAGGTTCATAATTATGAACTTCTTACTACCTTGTCATTTTTTTGATTCCAATGTACCGAGCTTGATCTTGTTTGAGGGCTTCTAGATCTAGTTTATTATTGTAATCTTGTAAATTTTTAAGCAGGAACCAGGGAACTTAGTGTAGTTACAAACACACCATGGCTGACCAAGCACCAATTCCGGCTCTAAACGGGGTCACCATTTTTAAGCAAGAACTTAGTCCATCTGCAATCCAAAATCATGCACTTAAGTTCCTTTGATCGCTTCCATCTGCAACCCCAGAACATGAACTTACGCAGGCTAAACCAAAAACAGCACCGGTTAGAGATTTTCCGGACCTGAAGATTAGGAAGATGGCCGGCCTGAAGGAGAAAAGGGGGTGTCAGGGGCGCCGCGTGCGCTGGCGTCTCAAACCTTGGTGCGGGTCGGCGGCGCTCAGAGGGAAGGAGGATCGTGGGGGCGCAAGGAGTAGGTCTTCGTCTTCAATAATGCCACCCGCAGTCATGGATTGCAGCTAGGATTCCACTCGCACCTCAGCTGTTCCATGGCCGCCTTCCTCTCGACGTCCTCCTTGTCACAGCATTCCTCCGAGAAGCCTCCTCTTTCACCCCGCCGTCAGGTGATTGGGAGGACTCGTCCGCGGACTTAACGTCGAAGAAGAAGCCGACTTCGAGGAGGCTGGCGCTCCAAGGCGCTGGCGACCCCGGTGAAGAGCTCGTGCCACCACTGGCTCAAAAGGAGGAGATGCTCCGCCCGCTCCTCCGAGATGGGAACCTGCTAGGCGGCGGCGGGACTCGTTAGTGCATGGAGGCGGCGATGGAGTAGAACCCTAGTCCACCTGATGTCTCTCTGACGAAAAAAGAACCGGGACTACGGGGGCAGGTTGTGAGGCGGAGCGAGCCTGCGTGCGAGGGGCGATCGAGCGAGCGACGTGGACCACGGTTCGCTCGGTTACACGAATGACCAACTCCCATTTAATAGTAAAGATTCTTCCGTAGCTACTAAGCACAACCCTCAGAAAATAACGTTGGCTGTGCACCTAACTACAGTCATCGGTTGGCTGTGCCCAGTAGAGAAGAATCTTTATTTTTTACCTTGTGCTGCCTTTTCTTGGAGGTTGGGGAGTCACCGCGACCTGCACCAGATCTCTCCTCGATTTTGATAGCAACTAGCTGCTCCACCAGGGCATCGTCGCTTTCCGCCCAAGTTTGATCGCCGTAAAGCAACCGCTCCTTCCATGCCTCGCCAGACACCGTATTTCTCTCCTCATCCTCGTCGGCGTCTTCTCTTTCACCGCCGTCTCCAGGGGCATGAGGTTGGGTTCGAGGTAGGGACATATCCGAGGGAGGGAGGGGGGGGGGGGGATGAGCGGGTGGAGGGAAGACCTCCGTCCCCAAGGGCATGAGGCGACGGCGCTCCGGCCATGGCGGCGCTCGCGCGGCTCGTCGACCTCTCTGGCTCTCTCTCGAAGGGTTCGATGTGGGGACTGGGGAACGATAGCAGGGTTCCATGTGGGCTCCGATGTGGGCGACGAGGGCAGGCTCACATCGCCCATCTAATTTCGACTCTTACCCGTGGGTGCCCACGTACGATTTTTAGTGGGCTTGGGTAGTGGGCGCCGTGGGAGGCCCACTCTCACCTGCACCCTTACTCGTGCACCACGATCGGCAAAGACAGCACTGGTCGGGGAACTCGATGGAAGAGACGGCGCGCATACGGCCGGAAATGCGTGCATGGGCCTGTGGTCCGCTCGTGCGCGACGAAGCATATAGACAACTGCAATTGACGCGATGCAGTCCACGAAGGCCCATGTCCACACAGAGTAGCCCACCCTAGTCGCTGACGCCGCCAGATCGAGCATGGTGGCCGCTGCTTAAGCGATAGCTTTGGTATCCCGGTAGTTGCCTACGACGAGGAACTCTCCTTGGATCCACGACGGTGCTAATCTTCACCATACAATTTTTGGAGAACACAGCAAGAAAGTGATGAGAAGGCAAATAGAGACTGTGAGCACACAATGCAAAGGTGGAGAGTATTTTTTTTAAATAATATTATTTTTAGTAGTAATTTCGGCTAATAGTACGCGTGGTGCTGTAATTTGAAAAATAGGGCGCTGTCGTTCCGGAGCGAGCCGAAAGCCAACTTTCGGCTGGGAGGGGGCCGAAACTCGGGTGTCGGTGACGACAGCGGCATGCAGCTCTGCGCGCGCGGCAGGCGGGCCCGCTACTTTCGGCGCGGAGCGAGCCGAAAGCAGCTTTCGGCCTAGAGGGGGCCGAAAGTTAGCAGGCTCCCGTTGACCCGCCTCCTTCCTTCTCCTCTTTCTTCTCTTCTTCCTTCCCTTCCCTGGTTCCTCTTCCTCCTCTCCTCTTCCTGCTCTTCCTCCCTCCACCAAATCTAGTCCAAAAATTTGTGCTGCCACAGATTTGATCGGTAAAAAAGAGAGAGGAGGGACGGGGCATCCAGGATCTGTGGATGGGATAGCTTTTTGTGGAGTCGTTTTGAGGTTGGAGGTGGAGGATTGGAAGCAATGGTGGTCAACAACGGTGCCTAGTGATGGTACAAGTTGTTGTTTGAGAAGGTGGTGTTGTGGTGGAGCAGTGGTGTCGGTAGATTGAAGCCGGAGAGCGGCGCTGACCGGATCGACACGCGTCAAGGGTAAACCCTTATTAGTCACTAGACAATTATTGTTTAGTGTAATAATACTCTGTTAGTGGACCGGTGCATATTAAGTATTTTGTTGGTGGTTGCGTTAGTAGTAGTGTAGACACTTTTAGTCAGTGGATTCGTTAGTATTACTGTCGGAATAATTTATTTGGTGGATGCGTTAATATTATAGTACTATTATTTTGTTGATTAATGCAGTGTAGAAATTTTGCGATCGGTTAGAATAAATATTATTCATTGGGCGTCATATTTTTCAGTGATCGGCATCTGATGATGCTATAAATTTGTTTAGGTCATGGAAGTGGTTGAAATTGTTGTGCACTATGGCGCCGGTAATGTCGGTGTAACCGAGTCAGGTGTTGATTTGAGTGAATTTGGGAATATGTCGATTCAGCTTACAGACCCAGTGAATTTGAGAATAGCTGCCATTCAGCAGTATTTCACGATAAATTTCGGGTTTGATCCTAATATCTGGACTGTTAAGATTCAGTCTGTATGGAGCAAATCCCGTACAAATATTTTTCGGGAGTTGTTGCCGCTTGATCGGACAAGTCAGTGGACATCTTGGCTAGCATCATGCAAACGCCGAGGTACACAACCTGAAATCCTGCTGGTATTTATCTGAAAGAGAACAATTTGGAACACGGTGGCGGGGGTCCTGAGCATGGAGAGAGTAGTCAGTGTACTGGCTCAGAGAATGTTGATTTGTTTGGCTCCATGGAACATATTTCTGATAATTATGAACCGGCACTTAGTAGTCAGTCGGCAGGACCTGCGCATGAAGGGGAGGCAGATGGGGATGAGTACGCAGGAACATTGCAGCAACAGATGTTGGACGAAGATGAGGATGGCCTTGCAGAAGATCTTGATTCTGATAATGAAAATGATGCTCTGATGAAGATGATGAAGAGGATGTTGACGATGTGCCTATTCCTGACTCTTGGAATGAGGACAAGTCGAACATGACAGTCGTGCAAGACGGAAACTCTTCGTCATGGGAGTATCACATGAATAATATTCAAGTCGGTGCTCAGTACAGCACAAAGCAGCAGCTTAGGGAAGCCGTGATTAAGTGGGCTTTGTCCACGCAAAGGGTTTTCCGCACTGAAGTCTCGAACAAAAATATTTGACTATGAGTTGTGTTGATATTAACTGTCCAGGAAGGGTGCATGGTCACTTACCGAAGTATGACGTGATGTGGGTGGTTTCAGGCTTCGAGCCGCACACTTGTGAAATATCGAAGACATTGAGTGACCATCCAAACCTGACTTCAACTCTCATTGCACGCCTCTTGTATGATGAGATAGTGCGGACAAAAGACATGGTGGCGAGAAACATCATCTCGACAGTTAAGGCTAGATGGAAACAACCATTAAGTATGGGAAGGCATGGAGAGCAAAGCAGAAGGCTCTGGAGATGAGGTTTGGGACATTTTATGATGCATATGATAATGTTGTCCATCAAATTACCACATTGAGCGAGAGGAATCCTGGCACCCATGTAGCTTTGCAACTATTTAAGATTCCCGAGGAGCCAAACTATTCTGTATTTTGCAGGATGTTCTTCTCGTTCGCAATATGCATCGAATCTTTCAAACATTGTCGTCCAGTGCTCTGCATCGATGGCACATTTCTCACAGGCAAGTACAAGGGACAGATACTGACCGCCATTGGTGTGGATGGTAACCAACAGATCGTTCCTATTGCCTTTGCCTTCGTAGAGTGAGAATTATGAGAGCTGGTTATTCTTTCTGAGGGAATTAAAAAAGGGGGTCGTGCAGGATCGGCCAAACGTGTGCATACTTCATGACAGACATCCAGGTATGTTGAAGGCAATCAAGGCACTACAGCAGCCTGCTGGGGACGAACCTGAACCATGGACTGACTGCAGAGCCGATGGTGTATGCGTCATCTCGCTGAATTTTTACTCATGTTTTAAGAGTAAGCGGCTGATGAATCTGTTCAAAAGACTCTGCAATATGAATCAGGAAAGGAAGTACAATTTTCTGTGGGAAATACTCACTGAATTCACGAACAAACAAGTGAAGGAAAGAAGAGCTGCACAGGCAACAGCGATCGCTGCGCAGGTGAGAGCTGCACAGGCTTCGCAGGCGTCTGCATCACAAACAGACGAAGGGGATCCTGTTGGATTGTGTGACTTGCCTGGAATTGACCCACCGGGAACGAAGAGAAAGAAAGGAAACCGAATACGGAATTTTGTAGAGTGGATAGAAAAAGAGCCTCCCGTGAAATGGTCTTTGTTGCACGATACAAATGGAGCACGATATGGCATCATGACAACCAACCTTGCTGAGGTATATAACTTCGTACTCAGAGGTAACAGGGGTTTGCCACTTACAGCACTTGTGGAGGGAATTATGCACGGAACAATGACATATTTCAGAGATAGACGTCAAGAAGCTGTCGAACATATTGAACGTTACCCCAACACACCATATTGCAGAAGATCAGGCTGTACATGGAGAGAAGACAAAGAAGGCACGTTTGCATGGCGTCATTAGGATTGGTAACGAAGAAGCCAGGTATGAGGTGCGCTTACCGACTGCGAGATTTGGTGCTGCTAATGAGATGAGAACCCACGAGGTTAAAATTACTGACGAAGCACCGCCATCTTGTGAGTGTACATGCAACAAGCCGAGGCTACTTCACCTCCCTTGCTCTCATGTGTTGGCAGTCTGTGGGCAGATGGGTTTGAACCCGTACTATTTCGTGTCACCGTATTACAGGAAGGAGGCAGTGGTGCATACCTGGACCGGGGAGATGGCAGGATATAGAGTTGTCGGTAACTTCAACAAGGTTGATCCTGCAAAGCGAATGTACATTCCTCATCCGGCGACCAAAAGGACAACTAGAGGGAGACGACAGTCACTGCGCATCCGGAATGATATGGACGAGTCTGAAGCAGGTGGAAGCACTCGACAATGCTTGCTTTGCACTCAGTTCGGCCATAGGGAGAAGAATTGTCCTAAATACGACCAAGGAGCCGGTCCTTCGAACCAACGAGGGAGAGCTGTTCCTGCACGCGGTCAAGGCAACAGAGGAAGACGAGGGCGTGCACAACGTGGCTAGCACGTGGTTTTTATTTGTAATATGTAATATGTCGTGAAGACTATGTTTTTATTTGTATGTGTCATCACTATGTTCAAATATGTAATAAATCGTGAAGACTATGTTTTTATTTGTACGTGTCATAACTATGTTCGAATATGTAATAAATCGTGAAGACTATGTTTTTATGTGTCTTGCCGGGCGTTTACTTTGCAATTTATTATGAAGTACTTAATTAATCTATACTATGCAGATGGCTGGACGTGACTTGCTTGACGACACGATTGATGCCAACCATCGGGCTAGGATTTGGGAGTCTGGTACACAACCACCAGTGTTGCGTACTCGGACTCCAGGAGCTAATTGGGAGCTGCACCCCGCTTGGGTTGATCGGTACGTGAAACCTTATGTTCAATTATAAGCATCACTAGTACGCTAAAAATTGTTGACAGACTCGGGTCTTCTGTATGCAGGCTGGCTTGGTCTGGTCTGTTACCACTTGCTCGTCTAGTTGAGATGAGTCCAGAGCTGTCGGTTGTGATTCAGCCAGAGGCTGACGGACAGGAGCCCCAGCGCCTCCACCGTAGTGCTAGTAGTCGTGTCGGCGTGGACAAGTCATTGGTGAGCTGCTTAGTTGATCGGTGGAGGCCCGAGACCCACACGTTCCACTTTCCGTGGGGGGAGATGGCACCTACTCTTCAGGATGTGTCATACTTGTTGGGACTTCCTTTGTCGGGCGAGGTGATTGGACCGACGGACTCTCCAGTCGGTTGGCGTGACGCCATGCAGGCACGGTTCGCAGGCGTGCATCCGGAGAATCCAGAGTTGGTGTACAGTTCTCATGGTGTGAGACAGGCATGGCTGAACAATTTTCAGGTAAACCCATCGTTATTTTTAATGTTTAGTCTTTATCGATCGGTACGTCAATACTAACTAAAATTCTTATTCATTGCAGATTGCAGAGTTAGGGTACCCTGAGATGGCTTTGAGTCAGCCGCAGATTACTAGAAGTCTGGAGGCCTATCTACTGTGGCTATTTGGCAAGGTGATGTTCACTGAGACTCACCAGGACACAATTACTGCACGCTGGATACCTGTGGCGCACGAGATTGCAGAGGCGCAGAGGGAGGAGGACATTGTGCCCCGGAGTTTCGGGTCTGCACTCTTAGCCGCTACTTACAGAGCGATGTGCAACGCGTGCGTGAAGAGCGAGAGGACATCTTCACTACTTGGATGTCCACTTTTTCTGCACCTTTGGTCTTGGGAGAGGTTCCCTGTTGGTAGACCTGACGTGGATGCGCACATCCCCTGGGACTACACACTCGTGGAGCATAACCTAGCCGAAGCGCCTACGTTTGGCAGCACATGGGCACAGCGAGAGGTAAACATCATTTAGTTGTGTTCGCTCGACTTACTTTGTTATTTTACGGTCAACTAACTAGTTTGTTTATGTACAGAGAAGATTCAGGGGAGTCCAAGTCAGGAATTGTTATAGAGCATTCACTGAGTGGTTCGATGCGCTTCAGGACCACCAGGTTATATGGGAGCCATACGGGGATGTCGCAAGGCAGAGTAGATTCCCCGCGGGCTTTCTTACCTGTGCACGAGAGATCGGAGGTACTGGTTGACTACAGCTCGTATTGTGTTCGACGTCTCGGTGGAGCAGATGGCACAACATCGGATCATGAGACAGTTTGGAGGACGGCAGTTGCCGGTGCCTCCTACTCGACCTCAGCTCCCTTCCCACGTGCACAGGTAACTCTTCTAGATGAAACTATTTTTTCTATTTTGTGTACGCATCCAGTTGTTTTTAATTGCTCTACACGTATATATGCTACAGGTTAAGTCGTCAAGGAGACAGACCACTTGCAACTTGGCTACAGAAGCTCCAACCGTACATGGTAGAATGGGCGACTGCGACCGCGATTGAAAATCTATGGCTGGACAATGAGGCGTTTGTGCCTGCTGATTTTGATCACTACCTCCAGACATACAGACAATCCACTCGCACACGGTTACTTCCGACGCTACAGCCTGATCAGATGCAGCCAGCTAGTGTGATCGACATGTACCCACTACACGGTATTGGGGGGCCACGGTACTCTGCGGTACGTACTAAATTTATGTGCCTCCATTGCATAATCTATGCCTTCATACAAATTTCTAACATTTTTCCCTTACTAAACAGGCTGAGCAGATAGCAGAGATTCAGCGTGATGTGAGTAGGTACAACCCGCCACCTGAGTGCAGGACATGGTTCAGACGACTAGAGGAGAAGCTACGACGTGTGTACAGTGTGCTTACCTGTTCCGGTGTTGCCGATGTTGTGCCACGCCAGCCAGCTCCGCGTCCTCCGCGCCACTCTACACCCACTCCGGATGCACAGGTATCACCTTCCGCACAGTACACACATCGACACGACCCGAGACCTCGTTTTACACCTCCTCAGCCTAGGAGCACACGACCTACGTTCGAGGTCGGTTCATCATCTCACCAGCCGGAGCATTTCGAGCCGGGTCCTTCTCAGCCAGTTCCTTCCCAGCCGGGTACTTCGTCGTGGGTCATGCCCCCTCATATGATGATGCAGCAGCCTGGTATGCATCAGTGGGGCATGCCACGTGATCAAGGTTTCGGGCAACACCCTAGTATGTACGGTCAACCGTCTTATGCAGAGATGATTTGGAGCGGGGTTGCACCGCCTATGACTCAGCCAATGCTCGATCTCGGTTAGTATGTTTTATTTTTTCCCACATATTACTCTTGTTCATCAACATCACATACTAACATACTATCATCTGCAGGTGGAGGTGGTTCGGCATACAACTCTCCACGATTTGACCAGGAGAATCCGATGTACTGTACGCCACCGCCCGTCACACAGCCTACGCAGGACGAGGACGAGGAGGCGCCGCTGCAAGGTAGTGGGACGCAGCCGCGACAGGATGACGTGGAGTTGACAGTGCCTCGTCAATTGAGGTAGCTCACAGGTACGGCAGATCAACGCCCGTCCAGCCCCCTCCTCGTCAGGCTCGGCCACGCAGGGGTCAGTGATATATTTGGGACATACTGGTACTTAGGTGTATGAGACATATCCGTATATCTATTTCTATGTGAGACATATTCATATTTATGTTCGTCTGTACGAGACATATTATTATCTATGTACGAGACATATTATAATTGATACGAAACATCCCACATTGAATCGATAGATTAATTTAACATACAACTAGAGATCTACGTTACAACTTCACTAATTCTAAATACTGGATAGAACAAATTAAGGTACAACTTCAAATTACGATACAACACAAGTAAAACAAAGACTCTACCTATCTCCCATCGATGCAGCCTGCACCATCCGCCGTGTTGCCACCCTTGCCCTTTGACGAAGATTCTGCCTTCTTGCCTTTGCCCTTGGACGAAGCTTCTACCTTCTTGCCATTACCCTTGCTCGATGCTTCAGTCTTCTTCTCCTTGCCCTTGCTCAGTGCTTCAACCCTCCTTTCCTTTGACGACGGCATGAAATCGTCGTCATCATCGCTGTCAACTACCCAGAGACAGGAACTACCGTAAAATTGACGGTCAGCTTCAGTTCGGTGGAACGGACTATTCGTAACTTTCCTGTCAAACTTATCTGCAAGCCTGAGCATTTCAGCACGAATTTGGAGCGGGGTCCTATACGGAAACCCATCGCGGCATAGCTTCGCCCCAAGCAAAGCGAGATGACTCTCAGTCTGCAAAATTTCTTCAAATGAAACTAACCTCCCATCTACCTTCAAATTGCTCGAAAGCCTGGCGAGATGCTCGGATGCGGTATTGTGAAACTCGGACACACACTTCTCGCAAGGACCAATACACACCATGCTTGCGCTCAAGTGAGTATCATGTCTACCTTCGACTGGGTTTTATAGAACAACCGGTGGCGGGAAGAAATTGGACGGTGCCGGCATTTGGCGGGAAACGGTGGCGGGGACAATAGCGGGAGGTAATTGGGCGGGAAACGGTGGCGGGAAGAAATTGTGCGGGAAAAGGTGGCGGGAACAAATTTGGCGGGCAAAACTGCGACACATTGTGGCATAAGAGTAACCAGGGAAGGGAAAGGAGGAAGAGAAGAAAGGGGAGAAGAAAGATGCGCCTGCCCCTGCCGACGGTGGAGGGACTTTCGGCCCCCTCCAGGCCGAAAGCTGCTTTCGGCTCGCTCCGCGCCGAAAGTAGCGGCCCCGCCTGCCGCGCGCGCAGAGCTGCATGCCGCTGTCGTCACCGACACCCGAGTTTCGGCCCCCTCCCAGCCGAAAGCTGGCTTTCGGCTCGCTCCGAAACGACAGCGCCCTATTTTTCAAATTACAGCACCACGCGTACTATTAGCCAAAATTACTACTAAAAATAATATTATTTTAAAAAAATACTCCAAAGGTGGAGGGGGTCTTTTTGTAGGAGGGACGGTGGCAAGGGGATATCATACGTGCATCGTGAGAAGTGCCACGTATTGTATGGTGGAGATTAGCCTTTCTGTTGTTCGAGTTCATTGCGGTTTGTAATTTCTCTGCCGCGTCCGGGCGTCGCGCATTAGGTAATGGTTGAATGCCAGGCAGGCACGCATTATAATTTGGCCATTCGTGACAATGTACAACTGAGTGTGTTTAAAGGACGACTAGCTCTCAATGTTATTAGTATTGCTAAATCTTTACTCATGTTTTGTGTTATGCCACTTGTTCAATGTTAAAAGATGGATGTCATACACATGTATTCAAAGCAGCTATATTTCATTTCGTGAAACTTATTAATGTAACTTAGCTAATATTTGTTCAGAAATTCACTTTGACTCCCGGGTGCATATGCTGCTGTTATTCTTTTCAAAATTAAAAAAAATATGAAAACTTTTTGAAAAAATCTGAAAAAAATTGGTACAAAAATATGCAAGTTGTCAACATCTGTGCAAATTTTCGGAACGAAATGACACTTTATGTGGCTTGTGCAAAAAAGACAAAATCTGTGGCCGAAATGAGATCTAAAAATACATTTTCCAAAACACAGATATTGTCTTTTTTGCACAGGCCACATAAAATGTCATTTTCTTGCGAAATTTAGCACGAATGTTGAACACTGGTATATGTTTGTGCCCAATTTTGTTTCAGATTTTTTCAAACTGTTTTCATATTTTTAAAATTTTGAAACAGATAATAGGAGTATATGCACCTGGGAGCCAAAACGCCTAGCAGATATTTGTTACAGTAAATGTCCATCTGTGTACAATTCAACAATATCTTCTACCGAGTGCTTGCAAGAAGTGGCGTCTCTGCGACTGCGATAGGATTAGTGGGTAGCCCGATGAAATCCCATTCAGCATCCTAGACAAGTTGGATACAAAGAAAAATCACGAAAAAAGTCATGGGTTCACATACATGTTATCTACATATCGGCATAGTTTTGCTCAATATTGTAAAGTACTTAAAAATCACAAAATTTTGGATCTGAAAAAGGTGGAAAGAACTCATTATACTGTTGCTAGATTTGTCTTTTTTGTGCAGATCACGCATGAAACTATATTTCTCTAAATTATGTATATTTACTTGTATGTTTTTTTTAGAATTTTGTGAGATGCAACAATAATCTTTTCGATAGCGCGCATACGACAGCTCCATTCGACGTGATGCACGGCTGGCTGGCTAAGATCAGGTCGGAGTTTGCAGGCGTGACGTGATCTAGAGGCCCAGAGTCTAGAGGTCAATACAGAGTCCAGAAGCCCAGGTCACGAACTGTGGCAGGTCGTTTGTCACGAACTGGGATAGATCGAACGAGTTCATATTGATTTTTTTTCTCTTGCTTCTCGTACACAGAGATAAATGGTCGTCCTTTAAGCACACTCAGTGGCGATAACAATAACTAAATGAAGTGTAAGCCCATTAAACACTTACTGTTATCCGACATGCCCTCTAGGGCGTCAATCTTGCCTGTGTGTGCATCGCCCTTCTCGACCACTGGATAATTGTCGAGCCACTACGTGCAGATGACACCTTTGCACAGGATTCAAGATCGTATAAGCTCTGGTGCACACATGACAAGTGTGACGAAACCGCCTGCCTAGTACTCCTTCCGTTTTTTAATCTAAGATGTTTTAGATGTTCTACATGGACACTAAAATAAGTGAACATGCACTAAAATGTGTCTATATATATTTTTATACATGTACATGTGAACAAATAGTAAAACATTTTATATTAAAAAACGGAGGGAGTAGCTCACATGTGACAACCTTATCGCTATAACTAGTCAATACAAAAAGACTAGATGATGAGGAAATGTGTGTACACCCTAACCAAATTCTCCCGTTGCCTCTTATTCATAGAGATTCTAGCAACCGAATCACTGGGTGTGATTGACGCATGTTCATACTATTTTCCAATTTCTAGCATTTCTCCGGAAAAGAATATAGATTTTTCTTCGGTCTACGAGATAGTGATTCTTTCGTGTGGTGACCGATGTATATCTAATGGGTTGGGGTTCATGGAGTAACTCAGACTTTAGTATTCACTAACCAATCGACCAACTATCTTGACTGTTGTGTGGATACACAGATATACATCTACGGGGCTTAGGCTTATGGAGTAACTCCGACTTCGGTGTTCACCAACCAATCTACCAGCTATATTCTTTCGATCTCTTTCACATGGGTCCGTGTCTGCAATTTTAGTTCAAAACGTTAGTGCTCGTAATCTATGGATTGTGCTATGCTACATGTGCTTTTTCTATAGACAGTGTGATGGTGATTGAATTTTAAAAAATGGAAAGAGGAATGTGTTAATTAGCACGGATGTTTGTCTTTCTGCCCTTTGTTCAATGTTCAGTTAAAAGATGGATGTCATGCACGTTTATTCTAAGCAATTGTATTTCGTTTCGTGGCCTTTAGTAATACAACCTAGCTAATATTTGTTACAACAAATGTCCACTTCTCGACAATTCAACAATCTCTTCAACCGAGCTCTTGCAAGAAGCGGTGTTACTGCGATTGCAATTGGATCAACGGATAGCCCAATCCTTGTCAACATCCTAGACAAGTTGGATACCAAGACCGCAGTTAGCACAAACCTCTCATCTTTTTTACATATGCCACAAAAAAATACTATTTTCTCACGAGACATTTTGTATGAACATAAAATATGTGGACATATATCCCAAATTTTTGGTTAATTTTTATTTTGACATTTTATAATACCATTTTTATATAGTGGGTGCATCTACGCCTATGAGCCGAATATGATTTCCATGATACCGGTTTCTCTCATGCGTCATGCACGCGTGACAGAGACATAATTCGTCAGGTAACGTGGATACAGCCGGACATCCGTGCATTGTCGTGGGCAAATCCTATATACCGTGCGGCGCTCCACACTAATGCCGCCTGAAGAAACCCCTCAGTGGGCTGGCCCATTAAGCTAGTTTCGTTTTTTCTATTTTTTTGTTTTCGTTTTCTTTTCAGTTTTCCGCTTCTTCTTTTTTTCACTTTTTTATGATTGTGAAAAATATTTGATTTTAAAAAATGTTCAGATAACAAAAATCTTCATTATTTGAAAAAAGTTCAGATTTAAAAATTGTTCAAAATTTTAAAATGTCCAGATTTTGAAATTTTTCAAATTTAGAAAATAAATAGTTTCAAAATTTGTTCAGATTTCAAAAAATGTTTAAAATTGAAAATTGTTCATTTTAAAAAAGTGTTTAGATTTTTCAAAAGTATTCAGGTTTTTGAAAATATAGATTTTTTCAAACATGTTCAGAGTCGAATTTGTTCAATTTAAAATATGTTTAGATTTTTCAACTATATTGAGATATAAAAAAGGAAAAAAAAATTACAACACCTTTTATTGGGCCGTGAAGCGGCCCATGAAGCACTACTTCAGGTGGCGCAACCGTGAAGCGTCGTTGCGGGGCACCATATAGGACTCTCCATGGGCGTCATTGCGGGGCACCGGACTCTCCATGGGCGTCGTTGCGGGGAACCATATAGATTGCTTGAAGAAGTTCTGTCGGGAGTGGTTGCAGTGTTTGGGCCAACCTACTTGCGATCACCCAATGCGAAAGACACTGCTCGGATCCTAGCCATGAATGAAGCAAGAGGCTTCCCTGGGATGATTGGAAGCATCGACTGCATGCATTGGTTATGGAAGAACTGTCCATTTTCTTGACAGGGGATGTACAAAGGCCACAAAAGATCTTGCAGTGTGGTACTTGAGGCATTGGCTACACAGGATCTCTGAATTTAGCATGCTTTATTTGGCATGCCAGGATCTCACAATCACATCAATGTTCTACAGTGCTCGAATGTCTTTGGCAAGCTTGTTGAAGGTCATGCTCCCCCGGTGAGCTACGAGATCGATGGGCACCAGTATACAAAGGACTACTACCTTGCAGATGACATCTATCCAAAATGGTCAAACATTTGTGAAGACCATCTCCAACCCTATGCCAGGAAGCGTGAGACCTTGGTTTTCTCAGTGCCAGGAAGCTTGCAGTAAGGATGTCGAGCGGGCATTTGGTGCGCTGCAGTCTCGATTTGCTGTTGTCCAGTACCCCGCTCTGACTTGGTCGAAAGGTAATATGTGGGAGGTGATCAACTGTTGTGTGATCTTGCGCAACATGATTATTGAGAGCGAGCGGGATGATCCAGTGACTGACAATGAGCGATATTACCGACAGGGTCCTCTTGCAGATGTAGATCACCAGGTGCCGGCATCATGGGCAGCCTTCCTCACTATGCGCCAGGAGATTCGAGACACGGTAACCCATACACAGCTGCAGAATGATCTGTTGGATCAATTGTGGGCGCGCAAAGGCAACGGCAACAGCTAGTTCGATGTGTTTTATTTGCTTAGATTGTTGAACTATTTATATGGATTTTTATGTTGAACTATTTGTTGTTGATTTGTATGTTAAATTATTTGTGTATAGATTTGTATGTTCAACTATGTGGACAAAATCATATATGTGTGCTTTGTGTGTGAATTTGGGCCGAAAATCGCCAGCTGGGGCGCGGGTGTTAGAATACGTATACGGTATGATCTAGGGATAGACTAGGAAAATCTTGTATTCCAAGTTATAGGCATCTTGCCCCCAAGTTTGTACCACTATATATACCCCATAAAACACATGAGGGTCATGGCAATATAACAACAAACTATTAGGGTTCCACTACTTTTCATAGTTGGGGCCACGACTGGGAATCGGCGCTCCTCATGGCGTAAAATAGCCCCCAGGCGGCCCAATTTAGCGTCGGAAATCGGCCTGGTGACGCTACGACGGGAGATGTCCTAACCAATACAACCAAAAAAAGTAGAACGGATGAAAATGGCTAGACAAACACCCCTCTCCCGTGTAGCACAAAAGAGCGCACGTAGGGCGTAGACCGTGCTGCGTGGCCTCGCGCGGCATAGACAGCACGGCGGTCAGGGAACTCAGGGGAAGAGACGGTAGCGCGCATGCATACGGCCGGCCGGACAGGCATGCATGGGGCGTGTGCGTCCGTTCGTGCGCGACGACGCATATGGACAGCCGCACTCGACGCGATGCAGGCAGGGCATGGGTGTATTCTGTAATGTGACACAGGGTCTACAGGACTCCACCTCTATATATATATATAGTACTGTAGAAGCTACAGTAAAGCACTTCTACACTACAGTACCGTCTGTACTGTAGCATTTTTTTTTCTTCCTAGAAAAATCTTTTTCCAAAAATCATTTTGACGAAAACATATACACGAAATATATGCGCGTCCACAAGTAGGTTCCATTCGCGTGATCGGTTTCGAGTTTTGTCGACTCTAACTTCTCAATTTTGGATCCAGGTTCACAAAAACATTTGACGCATTTTGTCAAATTCGTCGCACTTAGTCGTCCGTTCGAATTTTTCTCTCACGGGTAGATGTATATCGCCCTACCAAACAATTTCCATGTTCTAACCTTTTTAATTCGACGGACATATATATGTATCGCTTTTTTACAGTAAAGTCCTCCCGTTTTCCAATACGGCATCCGGTGGGCATGTCCACGTCAACGGTAATGTGGCAGTGCTACAGTAAAGCACTTCTACAGTACCGTCTGTACTATAGCACTTTTTTTTCTTCCCAGAAAAATCCTTTTCCAAAAATCATTTTGACGAAAACAAAGCACTTCTACAATGCCGTCTGTACTGTAGCACTTTTTTTTCTTCCCAAAAAAATCCTGTTCCAAAAATCATTTTGACGAAAACATATACACGTAGCAGTGCTACATTAAAGCACTTCTACAATGCCGTATGTACTGTAGCACTTTTTTCCCCAGAAAAATTCTTTTCCAAAAATCATTTTGATGAAAACATATACACGAAATATATGCGCGCCCACAAGTAGGTTCTATTCCCGTGATCGGTTTCGAGTTTTGTCGACTCTAACTCTTCAATTTTGGATCCAGGTTCACAAAAACATTTGACGTATTTTGTCAAATTCGTCGCACTCAGTCGTCCGTTCAAATTTTTCTCTCACGGGTAGATGTGTATCGCCCTACCAAACAATTTCCATGTTCTAACATTTTTATTTCGACGGACATATAGATGTATCGCTTTTTTGCAGTAAAGTCCTCCCGTTTTCCAAAAATTATTAATCGGCCCTCCGGAATAAAACATTTTTGTATAAAAGTCCCCGCGTCCCTTTTTTTTGCAGAAAAGTCCTTGCGCTTTCCAAAAAAATGTGGGCCGGGCTCCCGGAATAAAACATTTTCCCAGTAAAGTCCCCGTGTTTTCCCGAAATTGCAAATCGGTGCTCCGGTACAGTTGAACAATTTTTCCCCCTCCTAATATATTTGTCCCATTATAGTTTAAACCTATTTTTTCCCACACTTCTTTTCACGAACATTATCTATTTTTTTGATCATGCGTGAACAGTCACTGTCCCTTACGAACATTTTTTTTGGCTTCTAATAGATTTCTCTCTGTTTTAATTTTCTCTTATTATTTATTTTTCCACATTTCTACTTACGAACATTGCGCAGAAATAGCGACTTCAAAATTACTTATTTATTTTTACTCCCTAATTATCCCCTACTATATCATTTTTCCCTACTTTTACATCCCTTACATATTTATTTATTTTACTCTAAGACTTCTCGCTTACTTCCTATTTTCCTATTTTCTCCTACTCTATTTTTTAAATTTCTTATTTTATTTCCCTCATAAATTTATTTTTGCTGACTTAAAATTTATTACTCATTTATTTCCAGATCCTGTTATCTTAATTCCCCACTTCTCTATACTCAAATTACCAATACTTTTTATTTCAACTACTTCTTAACGGTCTACATTAATTCCATTTGGATGCCTAAATTCACCAAATAAAATAACCTTCCAACACTTACTCCGTACAAAAAATACTAAATATTTTCTACCTTCTCAAATTTTTGTTTCTGTTCCTAATGATTTTCTTTTATTTCACTCTATTTAATTATCTGCTTAAGTAGTGCTTGTTTTGTTTTCACCTTTTATACAATAACTAATCCTATGAAGCAAATGATGTTAGAAGAAAACTCCTTTGTGGCGACAATTAGTGTACACATTGGCGCCCAAATGAAGCATCAAATTCAAGGTATTTTCCACAATATATATCGCTTTTTTTTGACACCGAGCTTATTTCCATTAATATCCAATCTGTGTTTGCACTCATGTCCAATGCATCACGATATCTTTTGTCCGATCGCGATAAATCTGAAAACTAGATCTTTTGTACAGTCGTTTCGTACTTTTAGCTTCAAGTTATTTATATTTTGTCACCATACGGGCGCGGAGTGTCCCTGCGCTAATTTTCCTAGTATTATATTATTGCCGTCTGCTGATCTGTGATCTGGTCGCGCCGTCGAGGCCGCCATTGGATCGCGCGATCGATCGTCGTCGCGGCCCGTGGTTTTGACGCATCCATTCCAGCTGTGCGAGCACGCTGCATGCAGCTTGGAAGCATATGCTTTGGCCTTTGGCAGAGCCCTCCAAGCCCCATGCTATATATGGTGCTTTCTGACGTGTCATTCCTGATGCATTGTGTGTGTCGCTAACCAGCTCTGCTCCTGTGTTTGGCGGCTTTGGCCTCGTCACCGTGGGGCTCCGGCATCCTGATGAGTTCGTTCCTACTGCATTGCGTAGTACATACTTTGTCAATGTCCTGCATGGTGAGGCGCACTATGGTTTCTTTAATCAGATATCGACCCAAAAGCTACATCGGCATGTATGTATGGCGTGTATCGTCGTATAATCGAATCTGAATCTCCATATCATCAAGATTATTATGCATGCAGATAAAGGGGCCACAGCTTTTGCCCTTGTTGGAATCTTGCTTACGAAAGGTCTCCGTAGTGGACCTCATCTTGCTTAACCCAAGATTCCGACGTGGAGGAAGGAAGTGTGATCCTAGTGAGATCCTACGTACGCGTCCTTCTCAATCAGACGTAGTAGCACAAATCGGGACGTAATCGTAATGCGCGCGTACGTCTTTGGATTAGGAATCTCTTGTAAAGGACAAGGGAAAAAACAGAGGCATATGCGATGCTACTGGATCGTATTTGCATTTTGCAACTTGATGAAAGCAGCACGCATGCATATGTCTGCATAGAGTAGACGAATACCTTTTCTAGGAGATCGATCGATCTCCATCGCCTGGTCAGCTGGTCTCTCCGGCCGGAAACGGAGCACGATCTTGACCTCTGCTCATTCAAGGGTCAAGAGAGCACCGAAAGCTTAAATAATTATGAATAAAGAACATTACTTCCATGGGCAGTAGTCACCGTGAGTTTCATGCGTCGATCGGCAGCCTCAACTTAAATAATTATGAATAATCTTGTGGCTGTGATAAACAGGCACGCCGCACGCAATGGTCGATCGATGGGGACATGCACCAGCAGCTCGACCTCGACTGGAGTGTGGCTGTGATGTCAACGTTGCCAAACTGGTAACCGGGGACGTACGTTGCCGCGATGTTGTAATGAAGTGCCGGATCCCACAAAAAAGAGGCGATCCAAAATGGAGCCCTAAATGATAATAATAATAATAATAATAATAATGTCCCGGCGGTTCGAGGATGTGGTTCTTGCACTTTTTCAGGGGCCTCATTGTATTTTCTATGTCTTTGTGGTCCTTGTTTGTAAGTGTGGGTGCTGTCTTGTATTTGATACGGATCCTTCCCTAAAAAAAAAATATGGATGTCTGTATTTGTGAGCCCTAAATGACGGGGAGCCGTCCAGCCAGCGAATAATCGAGCGGGATGGGTGGCATATTCTGAACTAGTACTACAGCACGGCTTAAGAGAGTGACACGCTGCCATATTATTAAGTGAATCACTAGCTAAAGGAGTACTGATTATTCCGTGCATCGTACTTTGTGGAGTATATATATAAACAATTGTTCAGTGCATTGTCCTCTCACTCAGGCTGGGCCGTCAGCGGCACGCACTGAGCAGCTGACTAGTAGTGCGTGCTCAGCTCCTATCATACCCGCACACTCCTACTCACTCCATTCCAAATTAATTGATTTCCTTTTGTACACACATGAATGTATCTAGACATGTTACACGTATAGATACATCCACATGTGGAAAAATGGAAGTCAATTAATTTGGAACGGAGGGAGTACAGTATCACGCGCCTCCCTTATCTTCATCCCACCGGAGTGGAGGTAAGGTGGCACTAATCGTACGGCCAGACCGATCAGCATCATTCACATACACATACAGGTGGTCTTATATTTCTGTGAAATGCGTATATTTCAAGTTAGCCCACGTTCAAGTGACGATGCAGGTCGATCGGCATCATGCATCTACGCATTACACATCGTTTAGCCAGACAACAGATTTCATTTGGCATCTATGTCTCCCTCCATTCGAGTCAAGCAAGAGAGCACTGTGGTCATCATATATTAAGTTTCCCTAAAAGAAATTGTAGCCACGCGTAAAAATGTTTTTTTGCGGGAAACTTATATCTTTTTCCTCTACAAAAATAAAATTTTCCGAAGGAAAAGCAATCTGTATGAGTCATGGGCGCGGAGCAGTATGCAATATACTACTCCCTCTGATCCAAGTGTCGGAGTTTTAAACCAGGATAATTCAAAACAGTGACACTTATCTGGGTCGAGGGAGCATCAAGTAACTTATGTGGGAAAGTTGTAACGTGTAACAGGATGTGTCCAGGTTGAATCATCACCCTCCGTTTTTTATTATAAGATGTTTTAGCTGTTGTACATGTCGTCTAGATTCGGACTAATATGAGCGAACAAACACATTAAAATATGTCATGATACACGTGGATACATATGAATGTAAAAATAGCTAAAATTTTATATTTAAAAACGGAGGGAGTATGTGCCAATTGTCGGGATATATAGCATTGGAGAACCTTCGAGATAGGCTGATATACTCCCTCCGTTCGAAAAAAGATGTCATAAAAATGGTCTATCTATAGTTTATTTTTATGACATCCTTTTTCGAACGGAGGGAGTAGACAATTGAGCTTCTGTTTCGTACTGATTATGAAGGCGTCGGCATCGGGTAGGAGCACCAACCACCAACCATGGCGAGGATGCTTGATAAGCCCGTCTTCATCTCCCGGCCCGATCGATCCTTGTCACGTCACGGAGCATGCGTGCCCGATCGGTGCTCTCGACTCGCTTGCACGGCTCACGTACTCGCACGTACCCCCACCCATTTAACTTTCGAATCATAGCTCTCGATTTCTCTCTCTTTTCTGCTGAGGTTTAACGCATTCAGGGTCAGGGCACACACGCATGCATATGCACGCAGTACACTGCTGCCTGGTCTGCTTTGCCATGCCGCAATATTCCTCTCTCCGTGGACGACAAGGAGGAGAGACAAAGTGACTTTTTGAAACCACGAATATGAGCAGTACAAGTTGCCTTTAAACAAAAAAGAGCGCACACAATCCTCCATAAACCATGTTGCTACGTAGTACCATCAATCATTCGCCTAACGTAACAGAGAGTAGCTAGCTACAATCCCTTCATCTCCTGACAATTGCAATTGAGTAATGCATTCGGGATGTGCCAAATAGTTGATTTTGGTGAGATTTATTTTAGATAAAAGATATAGGAATGCCCTGCTTTGAATTAAAAAAGCAACATGTGATTTTGGTGAAATCGTGATCGTGGATCTTGACTTGATCTTGCATCCTGGAAATCTCTGTATCCTCCGCGCAATGCAGCCACTTTTAGTAACGACGCACTCCATTGGTACGGAGTAGATCGTAGTATCGAAAGTACCTCGAACACGTACTGCATGGATGCGTGCATGTTGTGTCAAGCATTAAGGGTGTGTTTGGTTGAGGGGATAGGTTTTAGGGGATGAGGGCATCCCCAACCACCTGGTCAAGGATAGCCAATTTTTCTGTTTGGTTTGGTGGGCTGAGAAGTGGTTAAGGATAGCCATTTTTTTGTTTGGTTCAAAGGATAAAGAGGAGATGGGTTATTATGGTGACCTTTTGAACTGAGATGGTGAGATTACCTCTATAGATGAAATAAAGTCAATTGGAATATTGTCCCTTTTTATCATTTCAAGTTTATATTGAACAAATTCGAATCAAGAAATCTTTTTCTCTCATCCGTGCCCATTAAAAACAAAACACAAAATCACTCCTTATCTGAATTTTGATGCATGTACTAAAAACAAGTACAGTTGTAGAACAAGGAAAACAAATAATTGTGAAGTTTCTATGGACGTGCTAGCTCCTGATCGTTACTCCTTCCTGTAAAAAAGCTCTCGGCCGCTGCTCCTAGTTGTGCTCTTGCAATTAGGAGAGAGGAAGAACCACAGATGATGAGAAAATGGTCGTATCAGATCTCAAGGATCACCAAAAGCTGCAGAATCGGTCCTAGTTCCCTGGCTTGCATAGATATAGGTGTACGTGCTTCAGGTCTCCACCCACATGGAAATAGTTCCCACGCATCCTCAGGCCGCCGTGCTCCCATAGCTGCTACCTCTCTGTTAGATCTGAGAGAGAGAAAATGTTGAGAGCAGAAGAGAGAGCACACGATAGGAGATGGGGAGAAGGTATTAACTTGGTATGGCCACCTCTGCTGCCTTTCATCCGCCGTCGTGCCCACGCAGTTCTGGCTACCGGCGACCCCCAATCTAGAGTCGCCATGGTCGAGAGGGAGAGGAGAAAAGGAAGCACGAGGGGAAAGGTGAGTGAGCGAGTCGGCCAAAAAAACGATTCGGGGTGAGGCTAGCGACGCGAGTGAGAATCGGTTGCCCTCATCCGGCAGATTTCGTCGGATGGGCTCAACCAGTTTTTCGACCAAATATACCGAGAATCTGGTTGCCCTCAACCATGTCATCCTCTGAACCAAACGGATGGCATCCACCGAAAAAGTGGCTATCCCTAGCCAACAGAGGGATAGCCACTGAACCAAACACACCCTAAGTCTTTCCCAATTCCGGATGTGCCAAAGTATCAAGACCGTTCGTGGTGGAATATTTCACATCCGTCACACCATCATCAACCTCAATTCCACTCACCATTTTTATCACTAGTGGACTTTTTTCTTGCATTGTCTCCCTCGAAGTGGTAAAGATAGATATGACAGAAGGTTACGGGTGATATACCCTAAAACACTTAAGATCCAAATAAAATTTAACTTAAATTAAGGACACTCACACTGCACGCATTGTATAATGTTTGCACGACAGCGTGAACCAACAAGGATAGAGATGGTGCCATGTTGGAAGCATCCCCACTCACGCTATTTCCTCATCGAGTATATAACCATTCTTATGATACTTTTTTTTTGTAAAATCATGCTAAAACACGCAAAGGTCATCCCTCCATCGCGACCAGATTTGCTGCCACACCCACACCCACCAAGCATTCTTCCCGAACAATGGGTAAGAAACACACAAACACTCTTGCGGGTTTTCCCAAACAACGTCATGGAAACAGCGACGGAAGAGCCACACCATCCGACAATGGGTAGGGCAAAAACCCTAGTCAATCTTCCGGTTCTTGAACCACGTAGGACTTAGGACTCCTTTGATTCAAAGGAACTTCATAGGATTTTTGAAAGATTTTATCCTATAGGAATTTTTTCTATGTTGCCCATTTGATTCGTAGGATTATTTTTTGTATGGAATTTTTCCCACAAGAATCTTTGTACTACATCTCATAGAAATTCTAACATTCACTCCAACCTCCTTTTACAATTCCTTTGTTTTTCCTTTGCCATCAAATACAAAGTACTCTTCTTATAAGATTCAACTAGACATGACATTCCAATCCTATGAGTTTCCTATTCGTACACTTTTCCTATCCTATGAATCAAAAGAGCCCTTAAGGGAGAAAGTCAAGGAAGAATAGAAAAGTAACTTCGAGGAGGGATGATCGTTGTACCATCATGTGTGCACCCCGCCACCTACTCGTGATATTCTTACTACCTGTAAGTTGTAATGTCCATGAGGCTTCGTATAAATCATTAACTACGACGAGTTGGTGGTTGCGACACCGTTACAGTGGCAAGTTTTTATGTCTAACTTTTGAAAAACAACGCGAGAATTGTGGTACCTAAATTTACGTACGGTATAAACAATGTTGACTATAATGTTGGCTGCACTTCCCTAGACTACATGGTATATCATGACTAATATGGTGGTGACATATACCAAAAGAGGTTGAACCTGCACAGAAATTATATGGTGTATATTTACTAAATACTAGACAATTTATTCCCAACCTACATGGTAGTATCATGACTAATATGGTGGTGATTAATATCAACAAAAGTTGATAACTACATAACAAATTATGGTGGTTACTTTTTACCAAAAAAAGACGGCAACCTTTTTGAAAGGACACGGATGTCGCCTAGAGGGGGGGGTGAATAGGCGATTAAAATTCTTTGCGGTTTAGGCTTGAATAAATGCGGAATAAAACTAGCGTTTAATTTATCAAGCACGAAACCTAAACAAGCTAGGTTAACCTATGTGCACCAACAACTTATGCTAAACAAGATAAGCAAATATGTGATAGCAAGATATATTACTTCAAGCTCGATGGCTATCACAAAGTAAATAGCATAAGTAAGAAGCTCGGGTATAGAAATACCTAGGCACTTGGAGACGATGATTTATCCCGAAGTTCACTTCCCAATGGAAGCTACGTCTCCGTTGGAGCGGTGCGGAGTCACAAAGTGATCCCCGAATAGCCGTCAAATGGCACACCGTAATCTCCTTCGTGCCTCCACCAATGCGGAGTGCCACGAACCACTATGGGACACTTGAGGGTGGTCACCGAACCCGTACAAGGATGAGGCACACTCCACAACTTAATTGGAGGCTCTCACCGAATTCCCGCGGCTCCCAAAGCCACAAGAATCACAAGGTTGGGGCGCGACTCCAAAACTTAATTGGAGGCTCCCAACTATCCCGCGAGCCACCAAAACTCCGAGATCAACAAGGACCGTCTAGGGCACTCCAAGTACCCAAGAGGACAAGCTCTAGGGCACCCCAAGTACCCAAGAGTAACAAGCTTCTCAACTTCGATTTCCACGTATCACCGTGGAGAACTCAAACCGATGCAACCGATGCAAGAAGGCAAGACCACTAGAAGTGGTCAAATCCTTCACTCCCAAATCTCACCAAAAGCAACTAATGCTTGTGGGGGGGAGAAGAGAGGAATAACAAGGAAGAACTCAACAAATGGAACTTCAAGATCACGATCTACTAGGTTCCCCTCACTTAGAGGAGGAATGGATTGGATGAATATGTAGATCTTGATCTCCTCTCAAATTCCCTCAAAGATATGCAAGAATCATGGGAGGGATTGAGAGGAAGGCAAGCTTTTCCAAAGGTCAACAATGGAGGAGAGAGAGGGGAAAAGCTAGCTCAAGGGATGAGAGAACCGTTGGGGAAGAAACCCCCTTAAAAAGGTCCTCTCAAAAATCTGCCCGTTGCAGACGAAAAAGGCCGCAGCGGTAGTACCGGGCCGATCCCGGTAGTACCGAGCCGCGTTGACTCGAGGAAGAACGAAGGCCAGTCAGCGCACCCTGACTCGGCGCGCAACGGTAGTACCGGACTACCTGGCCCGGTAGTGCTCCCTTCCCGGTAGTACCGCGCCACTACCGGGGCAACTACCGGGTTAAAACTTCGAGAGGCAGAGAGCCATCCGGAGATGCGGTACTGGGCCCGGTACTGCCCGCGGTAGTTCCGCAAGGGGTCACCCGGTAGTACCGGGCTAGGGTCGGTACTACCGGCCAAAGAAGAAACTGCAGAACCAGGAAAGGAGAACCTCAATAACTTTTGCAAGGAAGCTCCAAACGAGATGAATCCAATTCTGTTGGAAAGGTAGCGACAAGAGTTGTACTACAAAAAGTGGAAATATTAAGGGTCACAAATATAGAGGGGATACCACACATGGGAAGGTGTGGACCCTATCTCGAAGGTGGACCGATAATATTTCCAACCAGAAAACGCAACAAGTTTTCCATACGAAATCCGTTTTCGGAGAACTTGGGCTTGTCATGAAGATCACAACAAGCACCAAAACCCAACAAGGAGACAAACCAAATAAGAACCAAGAAAGATGATGAAGGAAAGTATGCAAATGTTTGAGCTCTCTCCAACTGATACGCTAAAGCTCAATCGAGAGCCCCTCTTGATAGTACGGTATCTATCCTATAACCCGGTCTCCCAACTAGTACCATGAGACCGGTAAAATAGAAACCCTATCATACCTTTGCCTTGCGCATTCCACTTGAGCTAGATGACGTCGATCTTGATCTCTTCAAGTGGACCACCTTTCTTGATTGCGCTTCGCTTGGTGAAGACTCAACCATTGCTCCCCCATACTCCACTATGGGAGAGCCTCTCTTAGGCACATCTTCACATGAACATTATCTCTAAATGGGTGGCAAGTTTCAAGCCTAGGATTTCTTCGAGATGCTCCTCTTGAACTTGCGCTTGTATCTTTTCTTCTCTTTTCAATAGATGATGTCTTGAAGAAATCTTCAAGACATACTTGCAATATGCTCAACTCGATGATCTTGATGCCAAATACTTCATTATATCAATATATTCATGGCATCAACCTTGAATCCAACATATGGAGTTCAAGCATGGTCTATGGACAAACACTACACGTAAAACTCAATGCAACCATTAGTCCATAGGGATTGTCATTAATTACCAAAACCACACATGGGGGCGCCATGCCCTTTCACTTTTCCTAACCTACATGGTAGTATCATGACTAAGATGATGGTGACTGATACCAAAACAGGTTGATCATCACTACCATAGTACTAAGGATTTAGTAAAACAAGATGGTAGATGTATACACGGTTATATCCAAACCTTTTACCTCACTCGGTGTTCTTGTTGTTTATATTAGTATTCTTCGTCTGTTCTTGATGTTTATATTACTTAGCTCTAGGAGGTTCACAGATGGGCACCGATACAAGATGCTTGTCCTAATGCACTAAGATTCCATAAAAACCCACTGTTCACCACAGAAACAAAAAATTAGAACTTATTATGTTGACACTATTGTCATCAAGCATCCACATAAATAGGCACGAAGGAAAATAACCATGGGCTCATAGTGAAAATATAATAATCATGAGCTACTAGACCCCCCACCCCCACCCCCAAAGAAAAAATAGGTTACCACCATTAACCGACGCAAAATGCCTCCATGAAAGCATCATAAGATTGGTTGTACACTAGATGAGGAAAGAGCGGGAGTGGGGATCATTCCCTAAATGACGTGTATGTTGCAAACTCATGACGTTGAAGTGGTGCGACGCTTGAGATATTAAGGCAAAGCAACACACGACTGACGATACAACATAGATTGAGTCAAACCAAGAAGCAACCGGGACAACATTTCCTTAGATAAACTTTCAAATTAAAAGGCGCACAATTGCTTAATTTTTGATTCTTTGTATTTTTGTTGGAGTATTAATTATCTTTCATTATGATCATTGATCAACGTATACGTCAAAAATAGCCGAGTATATGAATTTTGAGTGTTAGGAAAGCAGTAATCATAGTTAGTGATCTAATTTAGGTAATAACTGTATAGTATCGATGGATAATAAAGTGGTAGAAAATGATATGTTGATTCCAAAAGATTGAGCCAACACACAGTTAAGAATTGTTACGGGACAACAGGTGGGTGGCGCTAAACCGGTACTAGAGAAAAATAAAAATTATACTCAGTTATAAGATGTCTTACCTTTTTTTCTAAAATAGATGTATGTAGACACACTTCAGTGTGTAGAGTCACTTATTTTGATTCATATATACAGTGGCGGAGGACGGAAAAAAAATGAGGTCGGGCGAACTCTAAAGGAAGGAAAAAAATGATGAAATAAAACTGAAATTGTCTACACACATCAATAATTCATAGTTTATTAACCATAATCATTTGGTACAATGGTAACAACATGTTTAAATCAAAATAGAACAAACAAACGTACCGATGAAATTTCAATTCCTTCTAGAAGTTCCAGGCGATGGTAAAGCCCTGCCTTTTGAAAATCCTCCTTAATTTCACCAAGATCAATAATTTTAAATATTCTGAATGCGAAGTCCTGGATCAAGTTTATCTAATCGATGAAATTAGTTATACCTCCAACTCCTAGAACCTCAGCAAAACATGAGTAGTTTGCCCATTTTAGATTTTCGGTAGCTCACAATAACAAATGGAAGAAATATACCTCCCCCTTTGAAGCAGCAGCATGTCTCTTGCCCTTCCTGTCCATCTCCAATAAATTGCCTCCAAATCGCCGCCGGGGAAGCCGGTCAGCCGCCGGCCGAGAAAGGGAAACCCTAGCTGGCTGGCTAGCTTGCCCTGCTTGCCGGCCGGGAAAGGGAAAAGGCCGGGGGAGACGAGCAGGGGAGGAAGGAGCAGGGGAGAAGCGGAGGGAGGAGAGGAGCAGGGCGATAAGAGGAGGGAGGAGCCGAGGAGGCCGGCGGCGGCTGAACTTGGAACAGAGGACAGAGCAGAGAGGGGGCGAGCAGGAGCAGCACACACGGTTTTTTTCTTTTTTGAGAAGAAGCAGCAGGCACGGTCGAACAGGGCCTGCTCACCCGATTGGAAGATGCGCTCCCTGCCCAACGCGGCCCAGTGGCAAGGCCCATTTAGTGGCTAAGGCAGTCGTGGCCGGCCCTTGTTACCTTTTTTCCTTTATTTTTTCCCAGAACTTTCAGAAATACTGCAAATGTTATATATATCAGGGAAATGTCTATATATACTCGATTTTTTTGCCAAAAATCAAGATAGGGCGGCTGCCCTACCTTGCCCTACTGAGTCCTCCGCCACTGCATATATAACATACTATATAAAACATTTTACAATTGTGAATGGATGTAGTAATTTTTATTTTATTTTATTTATGGGAAGAAGGAGTAATCAATAGCAAATGCAATCACTAGTTCGGTACTTCCTCCTCCGTGGCCGACGCGATCGTCAGGGTACAGTTACGTGTACATCTAGCCAACTAGCCAAGCGTACACCGGGAAGAATCCTGAATCCAGCCGCACCCACCCACCCACATCGCACGCCCAGTCACCTTTCCCCTCGCCTTTATAAATGCACGTGATCCACCGTCGCCTCCCTCTACAGCGCACCCGACTCCCAAACCGGCCTCTCCGCTCCTCTTCTTCCCACCGCCGCCCGCCACCACCAGCCCAGCTCCACTCTCCACCCGCTGCTTCCTCCCCGGCCTCTCGCGGAGAGAACGCCCGCCGCTCCTCTCCTAAGTTCCCGAAACCCTGGCCCGATCCCGTAGAACCCCTAGCAGACGCGGAGGTCCTGAGGAGTGAGGGGGGAGGACGAAGGCGCGGGGAGGCGGCGGCCTGTGCTGTATGTCAGATCGTGGGATCCGGCGAGGCGGAGACCGAGGAGGAGACTACGGACACGTTCAGCTCGCCAACCCGCTCCAATGGCCTCAGCTCAGGAAAAGGCGACGGCCTGCTGCCTCCCCGCGCGCGACGCCACCGGGCCACGCAGAGCGATCGCCGTGGCCGGGAAGGTCTCCATGTCCGCGGGCGGCGGTGAGCGCGTCGTCTCCGCTTCCGGGGGCGGCGCCGTGATGGAGGACATCGCGGCCGCGGTCCAGCCCGCAACCGCGAAGGCCTCATCTAAAGGTAATAATCTCTACGGGCGGGGATCGCCATCTCCTGTACTCTCTCGATCAAGTTGGATCATGCGTTGTTTCTTATGAGGGTGTATGGTGGATTTCTGTAAGCGGGCGTGATTGATTAGGCCACGGGAGTGAGTGCCGTGCGGCAGAAGCAGGCTAAGGCCACGTGACGCTATTTGTGCTGATCACAATTTCTAATCAACACATACGCGAGTACTGGAATGTAGTATTCCAGAGGTGGCATCTGTATAGAGTTCATGGTTCTCGACTTCTTCCCTTGTGCATGCAGGCACAAGATGTAGAGGGATCACACAATATTCGTTCTGGGACCCGATAGGAAATCGGAATTAAAAACCAAGCCGCGATTTGTACAAATCGCATAGTTATAGTATGCATGCAAGCAGAGTATGCATATCCCCCATCAGGGTTTTGTAGCAGGGGCATTGTGCATTACCATCCGATTTGATTGCGGTTTACACTACCTTATTATAGTTCGATTGATGATTGAATCGTGGGGGCATGACGTGATGGGCCATGCCTACCGTAGGCCTGCTGTCACAAATCTTTTGATTGTCTTTTTTGTTGTCTACTGTTCTGCCTTTTGTGCTCGATAGTTGTTGGCTGCTTCCGCCTTTTATTTGATCACTAATAGCAGTGATCATTTTGTTCTTTTCTTACTTTTGTTGATGATTGAAAAGAAAGGTTTTCTGGATGTTGATGATGATGTTTGTTGACAATATATGGACGGACCAATAAGCTTCTTTGATTATTTGGCATTCACACTTGTTTCGATGCACCACTAGGAACTAGTGATAAGTTGATCAGGCACATGCACTCTGGTCCACCCGGCCCGCAGGGCCGCACTTTGGGCGATGAACATATTTTTTCCCCAGTAGTAGCATTTGTGGGGTTCATAATCATGCATGATGATCTATCCGGCCAACACATTGTCAATAGACATATCTTATACTAGTGTTTATGTGTATGCCGAAATTTTCCAGTCTGCACAAGTTTACATTCGATGGGTGACTGGTGACTGGTGAGACCCATTCTAGCTGGCATTTAAAGTTCATCTTATGCTTCAAGATTCGTAGATATTCATGGTGTTTGAAGTTACCATTGATTTATTAAACAAGCACCAGTTTCATTTGGCCGAACATACATCTTTCCGAAAGAACATTGGCATACTGGCATAACTTTACCTGATTGTAAGGAATACTGATTTTGGGATTAGTTTTGTAGTGAATGAATTGAGGGACACAAATCGTTGTTGGTAAAATTATGCTATATTTTCTTATGCTTGTTCATAAGTCATTTTTACTATAGACGTTAGTGGATAGAACAATATTTTAAGACTTGTATTTATATATACACCGGTCCATGTCGTGATGTTTTCTCTAGTGCCATCAGAGGTAGGTCAACAACCATTTTATATCAAGTGCCTCTTTTGCATCCACATGGAGCATGGTGCTCTTGACCTGCCAATTTGTCTTCTATGAATGTTTGACCTATGCTATTGAAGAGTTATTTAACTTTATTGCTTCGTGATTGGTGTATTTGACTTCTGTTAGAACTTAGAAGTCTGTTGGAAGTTATTTGAGAGTGCATTAGGCATCGTTTTTTTCTCAAGAAACCAGCTGGAAGCCTGGAACACTGCCTTTTCATTTCGACGGGAAGAGATATACAGACTTCACACGTTTTTTACAGGAATAACTAGGCATGAACTTTTCCTATCATAGTTTGAAATGTATACTAGGTCTTAACTGCACTATATTCATTACTATCCATCACATTCCTAATATTCTGTTGGGTGAAAAAAAAATGCAGGGATACCTATAATGACCAGAGCCCAGAGATTCCACCCTTTAGACCCGTTATCTGCTGCTGAAATTGCAGTGGCTGTTGCAACTGTAAGAGCTGCTGGGAAATCTCCCGAGGTTTGTCAACAAAAGTCTTTCACATATTTTTCGTGGAATTTTGAAAAAAGAATTGACGAGTATTATTCTAAAATTATAGGAACGGGACGGCATGCGTTTTGTTGAAGCTGTGCTATTGGAACCAGAAAAGAATGTTGTAGCATTAGCTGATGCTTACTTTTTCCCACCATTCCAACCATCACTGCTCCCTAGAACCAAAGGCTCTCCTGTCATTCCAAGCAGGTTGCCTCCCAGGAGGGCCAAGCTTGTTGTCTACAACAGACGTTCAAATGAGACTACCATTTGGATAGTTGAACTATCTGAAGTGCACGCAGCTACTAGAGGTGGACATCACAGAGGGAAGGTGATATCATCTGAAGTTGTTCCAGATGTTCAGCCTGCAATGGTATGCCTACTTAATTTGTTAGTATCTTGCCTTCATTTGTCTGTTTGATCCCAAATTCAAATCTGCCAATCAATTAGTCTATGCAATAGTATTCAATGACCATGCAATCTCTATGTCTTTTAATTTAATCAATGCTGCCAAATTGCATCTTTGTAGTTATGGTATTTAAAATTATTCAATAACCATTTTCCATGGGACTATCTCTTAATTTAATTAATGCAATGGTATGCCTACTTAATTTGTTAGTATTTTGCCTTCATTTGTCAGCTCTTTGATTTATTTTTGAACATATATGCTTTTTTTTTTGAAATATTTTTAGGGTGATTATTTTGAATTTTCAGGATGCTATGGAGTATGCTGAGTGTGAAGCTACTGTAAAAAATTATCCTCCATTTATTGAAGTTATGAAGAAAAGAGGCGTTGATGACATGGAGCTTGTCATGGTAGATGCCTGGTAAGCTAGCTACTGCCAAACTTATATCTTCTAATCTTTCAGCTTAGGTAATCGTACTAAAAATTGAATTTGGACTTCTGTAATTCATCAGGTGTGCAGGATACTACAGTGATGCTGATGCTCCCAGTCGAAGACTTGCCAGACCTCTAATATTTTGCCTAACTGAGAGCGATAGTCCCATGGAAAATGGTTATGCTCGTCCTGTGGAAGGAATCCATATTGTTGTTGATATGCAGAACAGTGTTGTCATAGAGTTTGAGGATAGGAAGTTTGTTCCTTTGCCCCCACCAGATCATTTGAGAAATTACACTCCTGGGGAAACGAGAGGTGGTGTTGATCGAAGTGATGTGAAACCTCTTATTATCGATCAACCTGAGGGACCAAGCTTCCGTATTAATGGCTATTTTGTGGAATGGCAGAAGGTACATGTTTGCTTAAGGTTTTACTTATCATACCAGTATTTTAGAAAACCTATCATTTAGATCTAACAACACTTTGTAATGACGTTGAGCAGTGGAACTTCCGTATTGGCTTCACCCCTAAAGAGGGTTTGGTTATATATTCTGTTGCATATGTGGATGGTAGCCGTGGCCGTCGACCAATAGCTCATAGGCTGAGCTTTGTTGAGATGGTTGTTCCTTATGGTGATCCAAGTGAACCACATTATCGCAAGAATGCATTTGATGCTGGAGAAGATGGACTTGGCAAAAATGCTCATTCTCTTAAGAAGGTCATTTGCTCAGTTCTAGTCGATTTCATCTCTTCTTTGATTTAAACTTTGATCTGAGTATATACTCTGATCTTTTTTGTACAGGGATGTGATTGCTTGGGTTACATAAAGTATTTTGATGCACACTTCACAAATTTTACGGGTCATGTGGAGACAATTGAGAACTGTGTGTGTTTGCATGAGGAGGACCATGGAATCCTTTGGAAACACCAAGATTGGAGAACTGGTTTAGCAGAAGTTAGGCGATCAAGGAGGCTGACAGTCTCATTTATCTGCACAGTTGCCAACTATGAATATGGTTTTTACTGGCACTTTTATCAGGTAACTGTTCAGATAGACTATTTGGGAATTAGTAGTACATATTTGAGCCTAGTTTTAACATTTTTTTATTGCAATGTAATGATTTGTTCCCTTTCTTGGCTATAGGATGGTAAGATAGAGGCTGAAATAAAACTTACTGGAATTCTTAGTTTGGGAGCTCTGATGCCTGGGGAATCAAGGAAATATGGTACAACTATTGCTCCTAGTCTGTATGCACCTGTTCACCAACATTTCTTTATTGCCCGTATGGACATGGCGGTTGATTGCAAACCTAACGAGGCTCATAATCAGGTGGGTCCCTTGCATCTTCTTAGTTCAGAGTTGTTAGCAAAAAACCGCGACTTTGAAGCAAGAATTTCGAAAAACCGCGACTTTGACGTGGGATCACGTAAAACCGCAGGTCTGGTGTTCTGAATTTGCAATGTCCAAAGATTTTGCTCTAAGCGCGAATTGACACTCGAACTGACGTGTGGGACCCACCTGTCAGGCTGATGTGGCACGCTGACTGGACGGCTGACGTGTGTGTCCCACTTGTCGGGCCGATGTGGCACAGTGCAATTATTTTTCTAAAGAAAAAATTGCTAAAAAAAAAGAAAAGAAAATCCTAAAGGAAAAGGCTGCCGCCGGTTCCGCCCAGCCATCGGGGCGCCGCCGTGGCCGGTGCCCATGGCTTCCGCCGGCTGCTCTGCTGCTCCCCTACCGCTCCTATGCCCCGTGCCCATGGCCGCCGTCGCCCAGCCATCGGGGCGTCGTCGCAGCCGGTGCCCATGGTCGCCGCCGGCTGCTCTACTGCTCCCCTGCCGCTCCTCCGCCCCATGCCCATGGCCGCCGTCGTCCAGCCATCGGGGCGCTGCCGCCGCCCAGCCATCGGGGTGCTGCCACGGCCTGTGCCCATGGCCGCCCCCGCTGCTCTGCTACTCCCAGAACGGAGGATGCCGGGGCGAGCTCGAGAAGAGGCGGCGGTCCGGCGCGAGCTCCTCCGCCCATCTCACGCCAGGCGGCCGTATGGTGGCGCGGCCGGGCTTGGTGGCGCCCAGTCGAGGCCGCCGTAGGGCGCGAGGCCGGGGGAAGTGCCGTGCGGCGCGAGGCTAGGGATTCGGCGGCGCGGCATGCGGCCGGAGGATTCGGCGGCGCTGCCGGGCTTGGCGGCGGTGCGGCGCACGCCGCGCGGCCGGGCTTGGCGACGGTCCGGGCGCGACGCGGCCTCCCTCCTCGAGCTCGCCCGCCCATGCCTCGCCGCGGCCCGAGGTCGGGAGAGGCGGCGGTCGTCGCCCGTGCTCGACTCCGTTCCTCCTTTTATTTTTATTTTTCTTTTAGATATTTTGATTTCTTTTAATTGGCCTTACAGGTGGGACCATGTCCATGTCAGCAAATTGACTCAATTCTTGCCACGTCAGCCCTGACGGGTGGGTCCCGCTAGTCAATTCGAGTGTCAATTCACGTTTAGAGTCGAATGTTTGGAAATTGCAAACACTATACATCAAACTCGCGGTTTTACGTGATCCCACGTCAAAGTCGCGGTTTTTCGAAATTCTTGCTTCAAAGTCGCGGTTTTTTGCTAACAACTCTCTTAGTTCATGATATCAAAATGCCCACGAGAAACTTATATAAGCATCACTGTACCACTGCATCTACTAAATTGAAGTTAATTTGTCTTATCATGGAATACTATTAACTTATTTTGGTGGAAAGCAGGGCCTTCTGATTATACCCGCCCTGTAGAATAACATTGTGTTTCTGCGCACTGCAAACTGGCATATGGTATATTTGACTCGTTTTTTTTATAACAGGTGGTTGAAGTAAATGTCAAAGTCGAAAGTGCAGGCACACATAATGTGCACAACAATGCGTTCTATGCAGAAGAAAAAATATTGAAATCTGAGTTGCAAGCAATGCGAGATTGCGACCCTTCATCTGCACGACATTGGATCGTAAGGGCACATGCAGACATGCTTGTTTTTCTCTTCTTTGTGTTATTTTTTATCATTCATGGAGAAGCATCGATTTCTGAATCATTCATGGCAACACATCAGTTTTACACATTTGGCATGACTGCAAACACTTTCTGTCATCAAACAGCCGGTGTCCCGTGATTTTCATAAGAGTACATGTCAGTAAGGACATATCAGTTGCACAAGAAAGCATGTCAATATTACTGACATCTTCTGTTCCTCGTTTTTCATCTTGATCAGGTTAGGAACACAAGGGCTGTAAACCGTACCGGGCAGCCAACTGGCTACAGGCTCGTGCCTGGTTCAAACTGTTTACCATTTGCTCTACCGGAGGCGAAGTTCCTTCGACGAGCCGGGTTCTTAAAGCACAATCTCTGGGTCACACCATACAAGAGTGACGAGAAGTTTCCTGGAGGAGAGTTCCCCAATCAGAATCCACGTCTTCACGAAGGTTTACCTACTTGGGTCCAGAAGGATAGGCCCCTGGAGGAAACTGACATCGTCCTCTGGTACATTCCTCTTACACACTGATAGCTGGCAATGTTTTCTCGAGTTTTCAGTTTCCGATCCTTACAACTGTGTTCTGCGTCTACAGGTATGTATTTGGACTCACCCACATCCCTAGGCTGGAAGACTGGCCTGTCATGCCGGTGGAACGCATCGGCTTCATGCTTATGGTACTACATTTTGAGCCTGTCAATCCTCTTGCTGAAGTTTTGATTCCAAAGAGCAAATAGTCGATTTTGCCATTATTTATACGATGTGAGCTGAAACTAGGCTTCGTTTCACCATTGCAGCCACATGGATTCTTCAACTGCTCGCCTGCGGTCGATGTGCCGCCTGGCACTTCTGATGCCGCTGATGTCAAGGAAGCTGACTCGCCTAAAGTCATTCAGAACGGCGGCCTTGTTTCCAAGCTCTGAGCGGAATGCACCGTCGTCTACTACAGTACTACTGCGAACATCGCTCCAAATAAAATCTGTTTTCTTGTGGTGTGTTTGGTTTATGAATTACTTTTGGTTGCTTCGCTGATTGAATATTGAGCTACACAAGTACTAGCATGTTATAAAAGACTGGACTGGCATAATGCCTGTATAAATAAGAGTGCGTTACACAAATACGTCTATGTCCTTTTTGGGTGGTTGGGGATGTTATCATGTCATCCACCATCATGTTCTCATCGTTGAGTAACTAGATTTACCATCATTTTCTTGTTTGGGACTTCTGATAAAGAATTTCAACAACTTACAATGTTCCAAAGAGACCACACTTTGAATCCAGGTTCAAAGTGAGCACCCAGTTTTTAGTAGCCGATCACACCAGGCTCTAAAATTACAACGGAAGAGAAAAAGTCATACGATGAAAATCATCAGAACCGTTATCAAAATGGCATTGGTGCAAGTTTATATACATCATCAATTCCAAAAGCTTGCTCCACACACGTTGCAAGCTTATGTATCTTCAACGTTTACTCAATCACAGAAGAAAAAAAAGATGCGATGCAATTTCAGTTACATTGCTTCTTTCTGTTGCAGTACAGTGTTACTCCCTCCGATCTTGTACTAAATCAGCGACATTAATCTTATTATGGATCGGAGGGGGTATAACTTTCACACATTTGGTGACTAGAGTGCACCTAAGCATTTCTATTGATTACAAAGGTGCAATGGTTCAGTTTACAAGCAACCTGATCCTAGACATTTATATGCTGTACACTACAGTTTTATGCTGCATTCCGCTACTTCATATCCTTCATTGCAGCTTGACTCACGTTCCCTAGGCGCCGTCTGCGATGGTAGGGTTTTGCAAAAAAGTAACGGTGAACGTGAATATGATGTAGGTGCATACATACCCACTTGGCCCATAGGGATGCCAATGCCCAGCTCGGAGGAGTCCATCTGGTCATCTTCTGGTATAGAGAGCTTTCGGTCGCCATTTATCAGCCTCTGACAGGGCACGTTCTGTATTCCCAGGAGAGAGTGATTCGAGTACTACATCTCTCATATGTGAGGCGGCTGCTTCTCCACGGCGTGTTGCCAGCTCTAGATATATGAAAGACCTGACCTTGTCCCCTGCCTACATAAGATATGCATCATCACAAAAGGATGCTTAAACTAGCTATGATAGAAACGCAACAGGTTGTGATGCATCTGTCCTTTAATGTAAGACTTGTGTTTATGCTGAAGCAATATACCCAGCTTCATCAAGGAAACCAAACAAATACAAAATTCCAAACAGCAAGAAAGCGAAAGATAAAAAGAACGGCATATCATGCAATGCGTCAACAACCCAGCTTATTATTGGTGGCTGATGCCAATTTTGGTGGCAGTTAATTCTCCCTGTGTAATTAGATATTGACCTTTCCTTCATTACCAGTGCTGGTAAAGTGGTAAGGTCAATGCATCATGTTTTTTGCTCTTAATCTAATTACCTTGACAAAGCTATTACATATTATTGCTTTCAGTTCTATCAACCTAAGTCCCCTTCAGTACCAAAGTCAAACTAAGACAACATCAAAATGTGTGCTTCTACGCAGGTCCTAATTCCTAGAAAGGAAAGTTGATCGCATCTATGCAGTTCGAGGGCTTCCAAGTCCAAACTTATCCCCCTGACCTTACATGGGCCACAGTTATGCAGTGATGTACTCCCTCCGTTTTTTAATATAAGATGTTTTAGCTCTTTACCATATTCAAATGTATCTACATGTATCTAGATAAATTTTAGTATGCATGTTCACTCATTGCACTACGTATCTAGACAAGATGTGCACTAGCTAGAACGTCTTATAATTATGAACGGAGGGAGTAGTATGTAATAGCAAGCAATGCAGGATGCACGAAAAACAAACACATACTCCCTCTGTTCCAATGAACAAGGCGTATAAATTTAGTCAAAAGTCAACAAGACAATATTATTGGAACAGACGTGCATTTGACAAAATATGCCTCCACGAGAAAACAATTTGAAAAGAATACAGTAATATTTTCAGATTACTAAGGATATAGTTTAGATAGACAAGATGGAATTCCTGTGCCGTGCCACAAAAGAAATTACATACCGCACATAGTTTAATACCACACTCATAAAGAGCCTTCTTGTGACCACAGTCAGCAGCTAGTTGCAGCCACTTCTTTGCACGCACATGATCCTGCGTAAACCCTTCACCCAAGCTGTAACATAAGGAAACATTATACATGGCTCGCACATTCCCTCCCTCTGCAGCTCGCAAGTACCATTTTGCCTGCATTTGCAAGTTTTCTTTCAGTTGGAAATATGAAGTCAAGCAAGAACCTTAGCATAAGTGCTACAGGGAAGGTTGATGAGCCTGCTGGTAATATGGTATCCACTAGTTAAGTAGTTTGCATTGATCCTGGTGATACAATCCTGACTACCTTGGTTAACCCAGTCAAAGTTGAAGGATCCTTTGTCTTAGCAAAGTTGAAGATCAATATTAGTTTTAGTTTAAAGCTTGAAAGCACACAAAGCACCCATGGAGCTAAAATAAAAGCATATGGAGGTTGCGGAATGAAAAAAATAGTTCAGACAACATTTGCTACAGGCATGAGGCATACCTCGTAGAAACCCAAACCAACAATGAAATCGGTGCAACAACTGAATACATCTAGAATAACTAATTACTTTTATTTTGAGGAAATTTGGAAAGCAGAATTGCATCACAAAGAGCCGGTGTCTTACAGCTTCCCGTTGATTACGCTTGATTCCTTTTCCATTCTGCAAGCAGAGGCCTAGGTTGTATTGGGCACGAACATTGCCTGCGGATGCAGCTGGATAAAACCATCTAACAGCTTCCTCGGCCTTGGGTGGATCAGCTGTAGTGTAAAGAGATTTGGCAGCTTGTCAAATTTCAACATTTTTAATGCCTCGAGATGAAGAATTTGATTGCAAACAACAAACCAAGAAGCCACTTCCACTACGAGTTAGGTATTTATTACTCTTCACAGTTCGGAATCGGACTGAAAGAACCCCAAGTTTACTTAAAAGGCCCAGCAAAAGACAGAAGCACGAGGCAGAGCAATCAATAATTCCCCAAAGATCAACACATGTAGCAGGACACTTGGGGACTAGCCAAATCCGTCCTAATCTTTTCGCTACCATCTCAAACAAGTGTCCAAGAAAGGAAATCGCGCTAGTCAAATCCGTGATGATACCTTCGAGGCAAGAGACCCCGAGATTGCACATCCCGACAGGGTGCCCCAGCTCCGCCGCGCTCTGGTAGTACCCCACCGCCTCCCCCCGCTGCCCCTCCTCCCAGCACATCAGCCCGGCGTCCACCATCGCTGCCGCGGAGCCCAGCCTCGCCGCCCGCTGGAACAGTCCCAGCGCGGTCTGCCTCGCCACGTCGCGGGGCCCCTCGCCTCCGCAGTGCTTGAGGCGGCGCCCGTGTGCGTGCAGCCCCGCCGCCTCGCGGAGCGGCTGCAGCGCGTCCCTCCACGCCCGGCACGCGCGGCTGGCGGCCGAGACGTCGGAGGCGCCGGACGCGGAGAGCGCCTGGTGGAGGAGCTCCTGCGGGAGGGCGGCGAAGTCAGCGCCGGAGGAGCCGACGGGGGCGGTCTTCGGCGCGGGAGGCGGTGGCTCCGGCTTGGGCTTCTTGGAGTGGCGGCGTCGGCGGCGGCGGTGGGGGTCCGAGGACACGCGGAGCCGGGAGGAGAAGGGCGCCGGTGAGGGATCCGGCGGCGGCCAGGTGCGGCTCGCGGCGTCCATGAGGGGATTGGGGACGCGTTGAGCCGCCCCGCGTTCGGGGGAAAGCGGTTGGGGAGGACGGGATTGCGACGGTGGGTGTTGCTGCACGGTGGCCAGGGAAGGTCGATGGATTTGGAGTGGGGTTTGCCGGTTTGGGCTGGGCCGTTGTGTGTATGCAGGTGGGTCCGTCTCGAAGCGAGCACACATTTGGGCCCCTTGACAGTGACATGTCTCGGTCGGCTGGGTTGGCGCTGTCAAAGACCGGGTAATGATTGGGCGCGTTACTAAATACGTGCAGTTCCACTATCAACATTTTACACCCTCCGTTTTTATTTACTTGACGTTCTGAGTCAAAATCAAACTTTATCAAATTTGATCAAGAATATAAGAAAATAATATGAACATCCATAATATCAAATGCATATAGTATATTTTATGATAATTCTAATAATATAGATCGACACGGATTTTCTACCCGGGGGTAGCTACACACGTGGTGCTCACCATTGGATCGTGCCCAAAGATTCGTGCCTCCAAACGTCTGTCACCGTTACCCTCCCGCCTGAGCTGTCCTCTCATCTTATGTGCGCCATGGTTACTATTGACGCCCGCTGTTTATTTACTTATTATGCCAGACGTTCCTGGAGTGTTTTGGCGTTCTTAGGTACTAATCATGCCATGTAATCTTTTTTGATTATATTCTCTCCTGACTAACGGCGTTAACTCGATGTGCGGTGGAAAATGCTCTATTGGGCTAATCAATGGTTGGATGCCTATGCGCACCTACCATCCTGAGCATCCCACTATTTACCTAATATAGATTTTACATTGTACATGTCGAAAGTTTTTCGAAAATATTTAATTAAATTTGCCAAAAAATATTTTGACTAAACTCGGAACACAAAGTAAATAAAAATGGAGAGAGTACAATAGCGAAATTGTTGCACGAACGGCGGTTTCTATACGATTTTTGGTCGATGCCCTGTCCGGCGGTTTAATCACATGGGTCGGACACAAATCGTACGGAAATTGTATAGCAGGGTTGTTACAATAATGTCGATTAAAGATTTGCTAACATATGCCCAGCCGTTTTTCAATTCAAACACAAACCACTCTTGTATGTCTTTCTTTCTCATGTGCGATGGTGGTGACAAACACTAGAGGACCAATGGCGGGGAGACGGAATAGATGTATGTCGACGACAACAAAGTAGAGATCAGAATGGTTATTTTTAGGGGTAGGGGTTTCTGGTGCTGGAGAGGATGTGATATATGGAAAACCAAAAGATGTTAAATACGGAGTAGGTTAGGGGTGTTTATCAAAGGTTGTTGGTTGTCAATAAATACGACCGAATCTCTTTAGCAAAATACACCAATGCTTATGTGGTTATTAAACAGCTATATGTCCATCTATCATGATCCATATTGGACCATGTCTAGGGCCACATTGTGCATTCTGTTTGTTCAGTGTTGGAGGTAATACATTCTAAGGGCCTGTTTGATTCGCAGGATAGGAAAAACACAGGAATAGGACTGCAGTATTGTAATGTCATGCCTACCTCAATCCTATAGGATTTCACATGCATCAATCTTTGTTTGATTCCAACACAGGAAAGGTAAAGGATTTTGAAAAAGAGTTGTGAGTGGATGTTAGAATTCCTATAGGAACTAGTGTAAAGGATTCCTTAGGAAAAAATCCTATATGATTTATTCATATGAATCAAACAAGTAGCATAAGAAAAATTCCTATGGATTTGAATCCTACAAGATTCCTATGCAAATTATTTTAATCAAACAGGCCCTAAAGTTTTCAAACTGCAATTAGTATGGACGTTGCCATCTTTTGTCACCAAGCGAATACATGCAAACAGCTCTCCTGGATACGGTGTGTTTTTCTAGAATATGGCGTTAGTATACCTATTAGTACCATCGGGGTGGGGTGTGTTATGTATCAGTATGGAGATAAACATGTGGTTACACAGATGAACAAATTTTAAAAATACGGACAGTTGTGAGTAGAGACTAGTGACGGAAAGTGTCGGTAACTCCCAAGCACATTGGTGCCTGTTTATTTGAAGAAAAAAAATCATAAAGGATAACTGTAGATCTTAAAAGAAATCTGAAATAAAGTAGTATACAATTACATGTACATATTGTTGAATATATAAGCAATTTATCAATTGCTTTAATCCACGAAAACAGTAAACAATTCATGACTAGAATAATAGAAATTAAACTAATCATGCGATCTACTAAAACAGTAGATAAACAGAACGAATCTAGAGCAACTACTACAAGTATAAACTCTAGCAGTGTCTCAAACAGGAAGATCAAGAACACGTACTGTGCAGCAGCACCGTTCCCGTTGTCGCGCATGTCGTCGATGAAGAAGTTGCCGATATCGGGGAAGAAGTCGTCGTTGGGGAAGAACTCGATGCCAGTAGTCGCGCGAGTACGCTCCCAAAAAACCTGATCGCCCCTCTCCCGTAGACCATGTGTTACTAGTTTTCCCGAACTGCAAAAATATAGGAAACGGCTCATTCCCGCAACCCGCGTCGCGTCGCGTCGGGACGAGGCGAGCGAGGAGGAGGAGGAGGAGCGCGCGGGAGGTTTCTCTCTTCTCATGCTCTTACTGGTGGTAGAAGAGCTCACTATATAAAGTGGTGCATCTCCCTCCCAACTAGTAGTATGAGACTAAACCTTTGTCCCCAAACCAGCCAATCAAATGGGACATGAAAATTTCAGAATTTAGTTGGACCATGGGCAAAAGCCCACAAATTACAACACTATTTTTGCGTATGCCAATTTGTTTTTATTGGGCTACACACAAAAAAAAGCAAGGAAAAAACGAGCTATTTTCCAGTTTTTGACCGCCACAATTTTGCTTTTTTTTTCTGTAGTTCGGTACGATTCTCACTGAAATTTTACATACACGTAGAAAACATGAGCATGCATACAGCGGTTTTTGTTTGAATTTTTAAACTCCAATTTAACATTTAAAAAAATGCAAGCGATCTGGGTTGACAGTACAAGAATGAAGAAAAGGCAGTGCCTGATAACGTACGCAGGTGTGTGTGGGTCGATTGTCTCACTAACCTCAGTACACAGAAACGAGTTCATTGCTTCTTGCTTCGAATATTTGTGCGGTGCTCCCGACAAGCGGCGGCACGACTCGCCGCCCTGCCCCCAGCGTCCCTTTCACGGCCGGCCTCTAAACTACTAAAACCCCGTCGAATCAAGTCCACTGCCCCGCACGCAAGCGCACGAGATCGGCGCGCGTCGCGTGACTCTGCCCAACTACCAGAGCAGCGCAAATGGTGGAGATCCCGGTGATCGATCTGCGGCTCGCCGGCGCGCGGCCTGAGGAGTCGGCGCGGCTGCGGGACGCGTGCGAGCGCCTAGGATGCTTCCGCGTGTCCGGCCACAGCGTGCCCGCCGCGCTCCAGGCCGAGATGAAGGCCGCCGTGCGCGCGCTCTTCGACCTCCCCGACGAAGCCAAGCGCCGCAACACGGATATCATCGCCGGCAGCGGCTACGTCGCGCCCAGCCCCGCCAACCCGCTCTACGAGGCCTTCGGCCTCTTGGACGCCGCCGCCCCCGCCGACGTCGACGCGTTCTGCGCCCGCCTCGACTCGCCGCCCCACGCCAGGTCCACCTTCCTCGGATCGATCGATGTCGGCGATACTTATCCTCAAATATTTTGTTCTGACAAAAACGGAGTCTACTCGCAGGGACACCGTCAGGAGCTACGCCGAGGCGACGCACGAGCTGATCGTGGACGTCGCCGGCAAGGTGGCGTCGAGCCTCGGGCTGGAGGGCCACCCGTTCCACGAGTGGCCGTGCCAGTTCCGCATGAACAGGTACAACTACACGCAGGACACCGTGGGCTCCTCCGGCGTGCAGATCCACACCGATTCCGGCTTCCTTACCGTGCTCCAGGAGGACGAGTGCGTCGGCGGCCTCGAGGTGCTGGACCCTGCCGGCGGTGAGTTCGTCCCCGTCGACCCCCTCCCCGGCACGTTCCTCGTCAACATCGGCGACGTCGGCACGGTATCGTCGATCTCTTTGATTCGGCTGGAAATTCTTGGCGATTTTGCTGCCGTCCGGTGCTCTGACTGAAGCCCGATATAGGAAAAGGCTCGTGCAAATCAGATCGATAGAGGATTCAATCAAATTCGTCTATCGAGGATCAGTTTGGCGGGTGAGATAAAGAAACGCCCCTATGCATGGCTGCGACGTCTCGGTACGTACCAAAAACCTCGTAGAGGCCGAAGTGACATCGATTTGTACGCTAGAATTTTTTTGTCTCGGTCTTTATGATTAGTATAGTAAATGACCGATCTGATTAACACATTGGACTTTGAAATTCTTTTTACTGTGATTCTATTGGATCCAGACGTCGTAAGAAATGATTAAAGTGGTTTTTTATGGCAGATAAAAAATGGCAGACACTATTGTTTGACAATATCTAAATAAGAATGAACTGAAAGGCTGCACGTGCACTAAAGACAGAAGGAGATCTCACTGCTCGTCCTTTGTTTAGGAGCTCATTTCCTTGATTATGTTGTGTTTTATTCGGCCGTGCCGTGCTTGGCATGGTCGTTACTTCCGTTGAAAAAAAACATGAATTTTAATTGGGCCTTTGCTCTAGCCCGTTCTAGTGAACAACCCGACAACAGCAAGCAGCCCATGGCCCAGGAACGAAGGTAGGCACCAGCAGCGAGTCGTATCCGTCGATGGTACCGGTCGTCGATTTTTCACTGGTTTTTTCACCGATCGGGATTGTGCTTTGCTTGATGTTACGGGTTTTTTACCGATCATGCGATTACCGCTTTGACGTACGCGTACCATGTCGCTAAGCTATATTATAGTAGAGATAACTAGAATGCATAGTTTAACAACAATTTAAACATAGAACAATATCGTCAATGTAACTAATCAGATTAAATTTGAAATTCAGAAAGTTATAGAAAATAACTTGTCGAACTATTTGTTTCTTTGAGCGCACACAAGTGTTTGCCTAGATCATCTAACAGTTGGTGATGAAATTATTCACTGCGACGCCCTCTTGTGGCTTGACAAGAACGTACTGATAGTCCCACCGTTAATCAAACACTAGTCCAACATCGCGGCCATTGTCTACAATCATGTTGTACACAACCATTTATGATATCACATCTGATCAAGGACCATGTTTTAACACAACCAGACAATAGAAAAACAAGATTGGTGTACACCAAAGACCCACTCCACATCTTTCTTACAACTCTACTATTTTCTAGCAAAGTGAGATTTTTCTAACCTACCAGGTTGCATGTTCATTGTTTGCTCGATGGCCTGCCCCTACTTCAGTCGCGTCGCGTTGGTCGTGTTGTTGACGAGTTGGTCGACCATGTGGCGATGCATGTAGTTCAACACGGTGAAGCGGGACCAGGAAAAAAATCACCACCTGAGGAAAAGATCAAGGGAATGGGTTTAAAAAAATTACAGGCATGCTGAGGTGGAGCATCCTAGCTCATGGATAAAGTGTGGTTAACAACCTAGAGTGAGGATCTACAATTATGCATGATGCACTTGGGGCTTTCTCAATGTGAGCACAACAAATTATTTGTATGAATCAACACTTCTAGTGAAAAAATGCTGTTTATTTCTCAAAAGAAAAGAAGGATACAATTTTTTCTAGAATGCAAAAATGAAGAATGCAATTCATGTGAGAAGTCATGAAACCATATCTTTCATTGAGTCATGTCATCTTAATTGTAAAATCGAGAAGAGAAATGTTATGTTTCCTAATCTCAAAACACTATAAATAGGAGCTGGTTCTACTTGCAGTTGGATCGGCTAACATAGTAACATAGTGTGGAGAACTATCATATAGGAGATGTTCGTGGTACATAGTGAGATATTTGGGGAAATCAAATAAGTAGTTGTGGTGGTTTGTTACCCATATGTACATGAACTTGGGGAAGGTTCTTGTGTCCCACACCTGCCTACAACGCCTATCAAGAGTAGTATGGATCAGTGGTTTAAGTGGAAGTATTGGAAGTAAGGCAGTGCCAGTCTTCCGTCGCATTGGCGAATCCGATGATGTATAGGTCGTCGTCCGCGAACACAACGATGCAGCGATCGTCTGGAAGGTCATCTGTGAGGAAAGTTTGGAGAATATGAAAAATTAGAGGCAGCATGAATTTAGCTAATAAATAAAAATTATTAGCGGTACATGCCTTATAGGTGGCACATAATGATTCGATCGGCCATCCCTTCGAACACAGGGTGCTTCACAGCCAACACGTGATGGGACAACACAAACATTGCAGGCTGATTCCTAATCATGACCCGCCTCAGATCCACGTCTTGCTGCTACGGATCAGAGATACAGAGGCTGCTTTCCTTGCCATTCGAAATCTACTCTGTCAGAGGTTTTAAACCAAGGGATGCACTGTAGAATTGCACCACAATGGTTCTCCTATATCTATATCTCAAATTCTCAATACAAAAATTTCAATATTCTTAGGTTGTCGTGACCAAGGTGGCGACATTTATGAGGAGCTGAGCAAAGGCGGCGATCATGAATTCTGCTCCAATCTTTCTCTACTCTACATCGACATCATGTACGATAACGACTTTGGCTGAATCACAAGAAACAATGAGGTTGGCAACAGTTTCAGTAAACCGTCTCCCATACATGGATCATCTATTTATTCAAGCAAAACACTGTGTTTTTTCCTATAGATTTCACCATAAGAATCTTGGAGAAAAGTGTTGAAAACTTAATAAAAACATAAAGAAAGAAGCTCTTTATCCACATAGAACACAGTAGGATGACTGCTACATGTTTCCTTTGCTTGTAGCATGTAGTTTCGGATTTTAGTGACAAGAATTCATACAAATGAAACCAATGTCGATGGGGTGAGCCAACAGAGTTAGGCTTGCTGTAGAACAAACCTAGACGGGATATTGTGGCTGCAGGGTCGCACCCAGCCGCCACCTCTCAAATTCCCTCGAACTGCAACCATATCCTCTGAATATTTTTCACAAGAAAACTGAAAAGGCATCAAGAATCGGGAGCTTACCGAGACACATCCAGCATAACAAATTGGACCAGGAGCAGTTTTTCTTTGAATGGTTACCAGAGCAGATTCACATTTCTAAAACTCCCCAACATATTGTAGTCCTTCAAATTCAATACTGGGAGTATATGCTTTCATTTGTCCATAATCCACCATATATTATGAGAAGCATACAAACTACTAAAATCAGGATCTTAGTGGTTTTACTATTGCTTTTCATCTTTTGGGATGCTTTGATTCATGAGATTTTCATAAAATTTGTGTAAGATTGGTCCGATGGAAATAGTCCTACATAAGATGTTTGATTCATGGGATAATATCCTATAGGAACTAATTTCATAAGAATTTTGTATTGCCAATTTCATAGAAAAAAACATTAGATTAGATGCCATACTTAAATATAATCAAAGAGAATTTCTCCGATTATAAGATGTTATTTTAATCCAATATGTTTTCTATTTATGTACTTTTCCTATCTGGGAATCAAAGGAGATTCTCCGATTTCATGGTTACAAGTTACGAGCACCCGTTTGTATTTGGCATGTGTTGGAGCTAGAGAGAGAGGAACGAAAAATAACTTGTAGACTGAACATAGAAACTATCCTGAGTTATCCGAATTTGGTAAGTGGCACGAACACGAGAGAAGCCACAAACAGGACATGGGTGTACATCTATACACCCATTAATTTTGGCTCACACCCTAAGAGCATCTCTAACCCATCCCCTTTCCGTGGCCGAATCCCTTTTTTTCTCCTCTAACCGCCGAAGGCGGCTCTAACCGAAGCCGCAAAAACCGTTAGAGGAGCAAATATGCGAAACCGGCTCCTTTAATCCCACCCCTCTCTCCCAAATTTGCTCGGCCGCCGACCCGACTCCTAAAATTTCCCCTCCCGCCTCGCCGCCGACCCCTCCCACCAAAAACCGCCGGAACCCGTCGCCGGCGCCGGGATTCGCCCAACCCAAGGCCGGAATGTCACCGGAGCTTGGTTCCGTGGCCCGCCGGACTTTCCCGCCGACGCGACGCCGCCGGAAACGACCCCCGCGACGGCTCCGATGCCGCGGAAGCGCTTGGGCACCACCGGCGTGGCGCGGTCGTCGGTTTCGGCGGGGAAGCTGGGCCGGCCACCCCTCGCGCCGGTGCTGAGCGGGCCGCGGGCGAGGAAGCCGACAGAGGCCATGATAGCCCACTCGCAAAGCGGCGGAGGAGAAGAGGAAGAGGAAGGCCGCTGCGGCCTCCACACCCAAGCCGGCGACCACGGCGACGGAGGGCAAGCCCAAGCCGACCACCAAGGCCACGCCGTCGCCCTCCTCGCCGGCCACCGGCGCACCTCAAGGCGCCGCCCGCGAGGTGGTCGATGAAATGCCCGGGCCGACTCCGAGTGCCACCGAGGTGAGCGTCGCCGAGTTCATGTCCCAACTCGATGATTCTCACCATCAAGGCCTCGACGACCTCAACTTTAGCGCTGATTACTTGGCCGGGGAAGAGGACGCCACCGAGGAGGCCACCGAGGAGGCCGAAGAGGAGTTGACCAAGGTAGAGGCGCCGAGGAAGGGCAAAAAGAAGAGCAAGACCAAGGCCCCGGGCAAAAGATTCGTTAACTATAGCGAGGAAGAAGATATTGCTTTGTGCCACGCTTGAATGAATGTCTCGCTCGATGCTTCGGTTGGCGTCGATCAATCGAAGGAGAGGTTTTGGGAGAGAATCGAAGACTACTACCACAAGGTGGTCACCGTGCCATCAGACCGAACCCAAGGCTCACTTGGTCATCGTTGGGGCACAATTCTTGAGTGTTGCAACCGTTGGGCCGGGGCCGTGGAGTATGTTACCAATGCACCACCGAGTGGGGTGCCAATCACCGAGTGGGGGCCTCTCCAACAAGATGTGTACAAGCACCACAACAAGAGGGGTGGATTTAAGGCCTTCACGTTGCACCATTGCTACAAGGAGCTCCAAGGCAATGAGAAGTGGGTTCGGAGAAACTATGAGACCACGCCAAAGAGGGCTAGGATAAGCCAAAGGGATGAGGCCGATGATGATGATGAAGAAGACCTCAACAAGAGGCCGGAGGGTGTCAAGTTTGCAAAGGAGAAGAAGAAGAGGGGTGGTGTCGGCGCCTACAATGAAGAGTTCAATGCCATCATCGAGACCAAGAAAGCATTGGCGGCCGAACGCAAGGAGGACATGGAGGCTAGGTGGAATGAGCTCAAGGTGTTGGAGGAGGAGAAGTGGCGGTCCAAGTTGGCGGTGGAGGAGCGAAGGATTGCACTCGAAGAAGAGAGGGTGAAAAAAGATAAGAAGCTAGAGGAGGAGAGGCTAGCACTTGAGAGGGAGAAGTTGGCCAAGGAGAGGGAGGATGCCGACCGCAACATCATGTTCATGAACCCAAGCACATTGGATGACAAGGCTAGGGCATATTGGGAGATTGCTCGTGCGAGGATCTTGGCCTGAGAGAGTGGTGGTGATGGTGGCTGAGGTGCTATTTGAGGTGGCCGAGATGGTGGAGGAGGTGGCCGAGATGGTGAAGGCCTCACTTTTGGAGTTAACATGATGGATTTGATGTATTTTGGATAATATTTATGCATGTTTGTAATATGGATACTTGACATGTGGTGTTGAGATTTGAAATTTGTGATGAAATTTTTTTACTCCTCTAAGTTTTTGGGGATCGAATCCGGCGGCCAAAGTTTAGAGGAGCAAATTTAGGAATCTAACTTTTAGGAATCGTTTTTCTCCGCTAATGGAAAGGGGATGGGTTAGAGATGCTCTAAGAATGTGTAGGTGAAAGCTTATGAAGAGTATGTAACAAATATGTATTTAGCTATAATTAACCATTAGAACACTAATTTTGAACTTTGTACACCCATTTATGAAAACCTGGCCCCACCACTTGCCACAAATGTTATGTCTTTGCTTTGGCGGGTTTTCGCTAGGTTTTGTGATGACCTAATGTTATAGTGGTAGGTTATTTTCTTTGCTGAACCTGGACTATGCGATACTTGTTGTTTCATCCGATGAGTGGAAGGATGACTGAAAAAAGAGAACCTAGTCTGAAACTAGTTTTCGTTACGAGTTAAGAAAAAGCACGGAAAATTGCATAGACTGAGAGATAGAAAATGTTTATTAGCCCATTTTTCAATAAGAAATCGAACAGTGTTTTCTTCTCCCTGATGCGCACCTCATCCAAAACTACCCGCACCTCCGCCGCCGCTCGGCGATGCTCTCCTCGTGGATCGCCTTCTCACCCCTCCGCCTAATACCTCCCTCCGCAGCTGCTCCTCGCCGGAGGAAAGCTGCCGCCGCCGTCACCATCACGATGCGGGACCGGAGCAAGAACCGCAAGCCGACGCAGCGAGGGCGCTACCTCAGCACCGAGGCCATCCAGGCCGTCCAATCTCTCAAGCGCGCCACCCTCTGTGGCGCCCCCGCCGCCCGCGCCGTCGCCACGGACCCCAAGCTCCAGCGGCTGCTGAAGGCCGACATGGTCGCCGTCTTCCGCGAGCTCGCAGCTCAGGGCGAGGCCCTCCTGGCACTCAAGGTACAGCCTAATTTATATTTGCACTACTGGGAGCTGAGTGGATGTAGCTGCAATTGGTAGTAGTTTGTGTGTACCGATTGTCTATGAATGGTACAGATTGGCATCAATTGTCCAAAGGAGACAACCAACTCTGAGTCTCTGAGCACAATGACTATCAGTTCAGCTAAATGCTCCCATGTATGTTGATTGGCTGGGATGTGTACCCACAATTGCGCTCTTGTTGGGCATTCCTGGACACTTGCTAGGTTGTATATAGCCTGGTTCACCAATTTATCATCGGAAGAAACCTAGGCTACTCATGAACTGTTTGTTCAGATCACCTGCCACCTTTGGAAATTATGTGTGCTCTGGTCACTCATGAGTCAGTCTGCATATTGTTCCTGCATCGTCCCAAACTAATGTTATCTCATTACGTGGATGTGCTGTGGATGACATATAAATGTGTAAAGTGATGAATGTGGGTATATTTCCTTATCATCTTGCAAGAAGAATCTGGATTAATTAAGTTTGTTTTATCTACCATTGGCACTACAGGGATAATTAATCTTTATAATATACGTTCTGTAAATGCCTTTGTTTTGGTTGCATGGCATTTTACTTTGTATTGATTACAGTTTCTTACTGTACTATTATCAGCATTAGATTAATATATGATTCTAGCAAGCAGGCACTTCTTCGTGGGAACTGAGAAATTCACACTAAGATGCCTTTTGATTTTGTTTTCTCTGATAGGTCTTTGAGGAGATTCGGAAGGAGCACTGGTACAAGCCCAGGCTGTTCTGGTATGTTGATCTTATTACAGCGCTTGCTAGCAAAGGTTTGAGGTCTGAGGTTGGCAAAGCATGTTCGTATCTGAAGCGGGAACAATTAGAACCTGACACGGATGGTTTCAATCTGCTTCTGAAGACACTCCTAGATGCTGAGTTCACACAATTGACAATGGACTGCTTCCGTCTTATGAAACTATGGGACAGTGAACCTGACAGGACAACATACGGAACATTGGTCAAAGGCCTTGAATCGCTAGGAGAGACGGATCTGTCTGCTGAGATGAGGTTGGAAGCAGAAAGTGATTATGGAGACCTCTGGGACTTCTTTGATGAAGAGGAGACAGATGGAGGCTTGAGCAGCTACTAGTTCTTAACAGGATGGGTTCTATGGCCATCTGGGAAGGGAATCGATTATAAGCATTTTCTGTAGTGTTAGAACTTAGAACAGATGGATGCAAGTCCATAATCTTGGACCCAACAGAACTTGTTGTGGCAACAAGTTGTGATTCTTTGCTACTGATATCTACTTGAGATTCACAAATACTGAAGAAGTGCCACCTGACAGCTTTATCAGTCAATGTTTCTTCTAGGAGTATAACTTGTTAGTTTCCCTTGAGCAAGGATGATAAGAACATCTGAGAAGTTCCATGTGTATAGTCAATCTTATTGTTGCTTCCGATGTACAGTCACACTTATGTGCACAATCAAGTTACTGATACTTTTTCAATGACTATGTTGTGAAAATGTAGATAGCATCTGCCTTGCAGAAACAGTGCAAGCTGCATTATAAGTTAGAAGGGTAAGTTACAATTGCACATATATTACAGCCTATATGCAGTATCTGGAAAAAAATAACCTTTCACCTGTTCTGGCCATATCAATGTCATCAAAAAATATCCTGGAAAAAAAGCCACCACAAGGTATTCTTCAAGGAAAATTAAGCTCTGAAATCAGATTCTCATTTACCCAGATTTGGAGACAGCTTCGATTTAACTGCTGTTACGGGAAATTACTAATCCTTGTTTCAGTTCAAATGCAGTTGATTAAACTGGTGCAACATTTAAGCCTGACATGTGTAAACTCTAGACCTCTAGAGTGCAATGGCTAGAGATTTTTTTTACCTGCTATAAACTGCTACTGCCATAGTATCAAACTCGAAATCAAAATGCTATACTGTACAAGTTTCTTCACTTCGAGAGAATACGTCCATGTACTGCAAATCAAAAGCTTACGAAGGAATGTGACAACCTTGTGAATGTTTTCTGATCAATGCTGCAAACGGAGATGCCTCCAGAGCCAAAACATTACTGAAGAAATACCAGGTTAATTCCGTGCGTGTAATCATTAGTCCTTGCAATTGTGGTTCAGACTTCGGACGATCAAACGAGATCTCCGGCTTGGAGCAGCCAGCTCACTCGATCAAGATGTAGTTGGGCCTGGGGCATAGCCTCTCCGACTCGCTGAAAGAGGCAGGTGCCGGCGGTGGCGGCGGAAAGACCACCGGCTTAGCGAAGACCTTGAGGACCACGACGTCCATGTTGGCACCTGGGCCTTTCTTCGCTTTGCAGGCGGAGGGTGTGGCCTTGTTCATCCTGTACTCTTTCATCAGCCACCGCGTCCGCTCGAACGCCACCAGGCAGTCGCCGTCCATCCGCGCCGCGTGGAACGCGAACCTGCGACGGAAAGCGATGACCTCCCCGTTGATGCTGTACATCTTCTCGCGTCCGTAGCGCATCCAGCACCCGCCAAGCGCCGGCTGTATACTGGTTGTCGGCTTCGCCGCGAAGAAGTAGCCCCGCACCTCCCCGTTCTGGATCCGGAGCATGGGTGGGGAAGGCAGCGAGTCCGGGCTGACGGCGAAGACGTCCACGCCCTCCGCGACGAAGTCGCCGGAGATCTGGCGGTCGCCGACCGCCTTGGGCCCGAGGTACTGTGGGATGAGCCAGCGGCCGCTGGGTACCTTCATCGTCCGCCCCGCGGCGATTAGGCCTGGAGGTGCTGCCCTCAACGGAGCAACGTTCAACGGCTTCGCGGGGGCTCTGTACACCACGAGTTCCATGTTCCCGCTGGGGTTGCCGGGCTGCGCACGGCTCAAGGCGGCCTCATCCTGGCTGGACCGCGCGGGCGGTGGCGGAGGGGTCCCCGCCGTGGTGATGACCTGGGGCGGCGGCGGAGGGACCACCGGCGTAGCGATAGCCTGGGGTTGCGGCAGAGGGGGCGCCACCCGCTTCTTGACGACCTTGGGTGGTAGGGGTGGTCTGGCTGATCGCGGCGGAACGCATGTTCCTCCTTGCTGGAGCGCCACGCCGCCTTCGGAGCAGGCATACGGCGGTGGCGGCGGAGGGACCACCTTCTTCGTCTTCGTCTTCGTCTTGGTCTTGGCCTTGGTCTTCGTGGAGTCCTTGCGCACCGCGACCGCGCTGGCCTTGACGGGCACCTTTGTTGGTCGGGATTCGCTCGACGGAATGCGCAACCCAACTCCCCGGAGGGCCTCGCCGGGGCGGGCGGGCGGCGGCCGAGGAACCAACGGCTTCGTGAAGAACTTGCGGATGACGAAGTCCTGGTTCGCCTGGGGGTTCTCGAGCTTCCTTTGGCGGACCATGTCGGCGTCCTTGTTGAGACGGTACTCCTTCATCATCCACCGCGTCGGCGCCCACATCACCGTGCCGTCGCGCTCCACCTGCGTCACGTGGAACGCGAACCTTCTCCGGTAGCCGAACGTCTGGGCCTTCATCACGTAACCCTTCTCCTTGCCGTAGAGCGCCCAGCACCCGCCCGGCGCCGGCTGGACGCTGTCGGCCATCTGGGCGGCGGAGAAGTAGCCCCACACGTCCCCGTGCGGCGTCCTGTGGCTGGGCTCGAAGGGGAGCTCGTCCGGGCTCGCGGCGAAGACGTCCACGCCCGCCGTGACGGAGCAGCCGCCGGGGAGTTCGGCGTTGGAGAGCTTGCCGCGGGTCGAGTTGGGGCCGAGGTACATCGTGATGAGCTGGCGGCCGCAGAGCGGGAACACCATTGCCATGGAGAGGTTGAACCCAAGGAGCCGAGGAGGGAAAGTTTGTTTGGGGGAAGGTTCTGGCGTTTACGAGAGAGAAGACGAGTCCGATTGACACGACGGGGCTGTATTTGTAGTGGCACAAACGGAACAACACCATGGCAGGGGTCGGTGTTCCTGACGATATGAGACTTCAAGCTCCCAAAATTGGCAGCAGCCGCGAGCACTTCTGGTCTCCTGGGACTTCCTTAACATCAGTAATTTGGATTCCTACACAATGTGCAGCTGTCAAGCTGTGGACAGCATTTTTCTTCAGAAAATTGTTGAAATCAGGATGGAAAGTCCCAGATAAATGAATAATACAGCTTATACAAGTATGGTGGTTAAATTCGCCAAGTTATTTGGAATGGGAAACCATTTCTCGGCCTCTCTTCCGAACGGAAAAAACAGTTTGTCAGCCATGCTTTGATGTTATCTGAAGTGGAAACTACTAGTACTGGTAAAATGCAAATTATGCAAGTCCTTAAGGTTTTTTTTCTCTGCACCAGATTTTATCCATGCTCTGAAATGCGTTGGCAGTGCAACTGCTATTTCCCTCAAAATAAAAATAATAATGCAAGTGCTAGAAGATCTAACTCGTCATGGCTAAGCACTGGAGAGAATGATTTCCAACACTTAGTCCGTAGCATGGACTAAGTGGTCTCTCCTAGTTTCTCAGTTCTGTCCACTTCATAGAAGGCAAGTAAATTAAAATTGTATAAGCATCGAACAGACAATGGGAGTACCAATTTTCACCTCTAATAATCAAACATTAGTATATAAAATTATAAGGTCTCTGGAGGCTGAAGGATATACCGCCTGAACTGAAATGCACGCAGTTCATTTTGCAAGGCGAGTATGGTACAGAATGACAGCAGGGTGAAACTAAAACTGAATCTGCTACTCCTTCGCAAATGCAAATATGCAATTGCTGCAAGATCTTCTTGACATGACTAAGCTATGGGAATGCAAAGACTAGCACAAACTTGGGCTTATAAACTGAAAGTACCAGACACATCAAAGTGCTGCCCAAAAGAACTGCAACTCTGAAGAAATCATTGCAATCTTGCAATACATTCAGTCAGTAGCGCTTACAGAGAAGTGTCTCCTAAGTCAGTTCAGTCCAAATTCATGTAAGCGCAAGAAAATCACAATTGTAAAAGCACAGAACAAACAAATGAGGAACAAATTCTCACCTCTACAAGCTTTGTGCAATAGATTTGTTGCTTACAAATGATGTATGAACAGATATGCATGTATAGGGGAAATCATAAGGTTTCTGAAGGATATACCTCCTGAACTTTTGTGAGAGATAAGAGATGCTGCATAGGAGGTGGTTCAGGATTACAATTTCCTTCGTACGACACGATCACACGAAGCTCTGAGGAAATCAAAATGCAGTTGCCTAATGCTACTTGATGCTACTCCTTCTGAAGGACGGAAATAACTGTTTTTTCTGCTCGGAACAGAGGCTGAGAAATTGTTTCGCGTTCCAAAAACTTGCTGAATTTAGTCACCGTATTGTATTGTATAAGCTGTAATATTCATTTGTAATCTGCAACTTTCCATCCTGATTGAATATCAGTATATTTTACTGAAGGATATGCTATCCACCAAAAAATAAATAATTGCAAGTGCTACAAGATTTAACTGTCATGGCTAAGCTCTGGAGTGAAATGATTTTAACACTCCAGTCAGTAGCATTGACAAAGAGGCCTCTCCCAGTTCTGTCCAATTGAAAAAAGGCAAACAAATTAAAATTGTATAAGCACCAAACAAACAAATGGAGCACCAATTTTCACCTCTCCAAGTTTCTGCACTATGATCTGATGATTACAACATACTATTCCTATAGAAAATCATAAGTTCTCCGAAGGCTGAAGAATACACCTCCTGATCTGTTCCTGACAGTTATCTGAAATGTACCCAATTCATTTTGCAAGTCGAGTATGGTACAGAATGACACCAGTGTGAATCACGTAGTTGCACATCAAGTCATTGTTTTCTCACATTTAGGACCATGAATGCTAATTTCAGAGATAAGTTAGAAGGCACCCTATAACATGTTGGTTCAAATCAGGCAGGTAATTCATAGATACCAATTGTTCAGATGAAAACGGCTTTATCTTGTTTGCTTCTACTAAACTGGAAACTGCTACTCCTTGGCAAACACAATTAATTGGTACAACATCTGGTTAACCTGACTAAGCTATGGGAATGCAATGACTAGCACAAAGTGGGGCTTATAAACTGAAACTACCTAACACATCGAAGTGCTGCCCAAAGAACTGCAACCCTGAAGAAATCATTGCAATCTTGCAATACATTCAGTCAGTAGCACTTGCAGAGAAGTGTCTCCTAAGTCAGTTCAGTCCAATTAATAAAAGCGCAGGCAAATCAAAATTGTAAAGCACAGAACAAACAAATGAGAAACCAATTCTCACCTCTACTAACTTTCTGCAATAGATTCGTTGCTTACAAATGATGTATGAGCAGATGTGTGTAGGGAAAAGCCATAAGTTTCGGAAGGATATACCTCATGAACTATTCTGAGAAAATAGAGATGCTGCAAAGTAGGTGGTTCAGGATTACAATTGTCCTTCGGACGACACGATCACACACGAACCAATCAACCAATCTCAACCAGATCGAGTTTGCAGTCCCAAAACTGAAAACCACAGGCACAACAGATCTGAAGAAATCAAAATGCAGTTGCGTAATGCTAATATGCTACTCCTTGTACGTACTTCACATCGATCCACAGCAGGTGAGGAGGAGCACCAGTGCACCACGATCCACGAGGCGTCCACCCTACTTCCCCTCCGTCAGCGCCCGCAGCTGTAGCACCAACTCATCCAGTTCCTCGTCCACGACGCTGCACTCAGAGCCCTCCCCCTCGCTCTCGCTGGACCAGACAGGTGGCGGCGGCGGCGGCGGGAGCATCGCCTTCATGAAGACCTTGTGGAGCACGAAGACGACGCCCGCCGCCTCGGGTCGGGGTGCGCGGCGCGGAAGGCCGCCGCGTCCGTGTTGAGCCGGTACTCCTTCATCAGCCACCGCGTGGGCGCCCACACCGCCCCGCCCTTCCACGTGAAGCGGTACGCGAACCTGCGCCGGAACGCGACCGCCTCCCCGGCGTCGCCGCCCCCGCCCGGGCCGTAGTACGCCTTCTCGGGGCCGTACCGCACCCAGCACCCTCCCGGCGCCGGGCACGTCTCGCCGGGGGCGGGGCGGGTCGCGAAGAAGAAGCCCCACACCTCTCCGTACATCCTCCTGTGGATGTCCCAGAAGGGGAGCGCGCGGGGGTGCAGGGAGAAGACGTCCACGCCCTCCTCGACGTGGCCGGGGTCGAAGCGGCCGCCGAGCCCCGCCTTGGGGACGAGGAAGTAGTCGACGAGCTCGCGGCCGCTGGGTCGGAACACGTAGCCCAGAGCCAGAGGGGGCGCCATTGCCTTTGCCTGCCGAAGTTGCCTAGGATGGGGAGTTTGTTTTGGGGGCAACTAGTTGAATTTCGGCGCGCCGACACGGCGCGCCCTTGGTGGAATTTGAAGCATTTGAATGTTTAAAATATTCTTTTTTGAAATTTGGTCATGTTCCATAAATAGTCAACTAAGCATTTAGTAGTTTTGCAAAATTGTTTGAATACCATAAAACAATATCTATAAAGTGTTACAAATTATGTAAAGCATGTTCTATTTTAGAATTTGATTTCTAATTCGAATATGCTGGTTTGGATTTTTTAAAACAGCTATTTCCTAATATTTACATTTGTGGTATTTTTATGTTGATATTGTTGAGCCCATGATGTAAATGGGTATTTGTATTTTGCAATTTTTTTCGATCATTTTGATGAATGTTTTCAATTTTTTCTAGTGGATATAGTTGAAGCTACTGATTTCGCGGCATTTAGTAGTTTCGCAAAATGGTTTAAATCCGTAAAACAATATATATAATGTATTTTAAATTATGTAAAGCATGTTCTATTTTAGAATTTGGTTTCTAAATAGTGGTTTGGAAAATAATTTTAAAACAACTATTTCTCATTATTTGCAGTTGTGGTATTTTTATTTTTATATATTTAAGCCCATGGTATGAATATGTAGTTGTTTTTAAATGATTTAGCAAACTTTATTTAAGTAGGATGGTTTGTACCAAATTATTTTATTGGGTCTATCATATTGAATGATATTACTGATATTATTTATGTGGATTTTATTTAAGTACAGAAGAAATTTGTGAAATACATATTTTTGAAATGTCGTAAAGGTGTGAGCTGCAAATATTTAGCAAATTTATGGCATATAAGTAGTGAGCATTTTTTTATGTGCATGTTGATATATTTGTCACAAACGTGCACAATATTAAATCAAAATAGTTCAAATTTTGCCCTGTTCACTACTTTCAAATTTCAGATCTGTCATTTTCGCGCAGCCCAAAATATGAGGTATTATTTTCTGAGATTTTACACGTCAGTAGAATACAACATTTTCTAGATACAGGAATTTTTTACAACTTTAAAATGTGGTTTTCAAAATTTTGAAAATAAAGTGCTCCCTATTGCCCGGTTCCATTTGTGGTTTCCGTTGTTCTACCTTGGGAGTAAATGGGCAATGTATTTTTACAGTATATAAAGAGCTAGGCGATGAACAGAAGTATGCTACATTTTGAACCAGGAAATATTTAGGCAAAGGATAACAATAGGTAGCTCACATATCGCGAGCACTGCTCTTCACGAGCCACTCTGGGCAGTTGGCCGCCGCCAGCCAGTGCGCGTGGTGCGGCAGCAGCGGGTGGAAACCATAGTCCGTGAGCTTCGGCACCAGGTGCTGATGATGCTTGCCACAGGGTGTGGGTGGTGAGAAGATGATGACGTTGGACGACTTGAGGTTGCCGTGCGGCGGCCGGTGGACGAACGACAGCGACCGGTGCAGGTACGCCAGCCCGCGCGCCATGCCCTTGGCGATCGACAGCCTCGCCGGCCACGGCAGGGGCGTCCTGCCATTCCCTTTGTTCTCTGCACGCACGAAACAGTCAAAGCAGAGCACGGTGAGTCATGTTGTAAGTGGCCAGCCACAGACGTACCGTGCAGGAGCTGGAAGAGGCTGCACCCTGGGACGTGCTCGTAGACGACCAGCTTCTCCTCCTTGGAGTGGTAGAACGCGACGACCTCCGCCCACGTTCTCCGGCCGGAGCTTGCCCAGCAGCTGTATGGTGTGCGCGAAGTCCTTGCGCGGCACGTTCCCCATATTGCGGAGCCGCTTCACGACGACGACGGCGGCACCACCGACGTCAAGCGTGACGCGGTAAGTGATCCCAAGCCGGCCCTTGCCGAGCATATCCGCCGTTGACCAGAACAGGTCGTCGAGGTCGAACTCGGCCGCCTTATCGGCGCGGAAGAACTGCAGTTGCGCCTGCGCGTTCCGGCCACCGCTGCCGCTGCCACTGCCACTAACCTTACCTTGCTCAGCCTTGTCCTTGATGACTGCTGCTCCTCCTTCCGGTGTGGCTCGGCCGCCGAGACGGACCTCGGCTCTTATTGGTCTGGTGCAGGAAGATAAGCACGGCTGCGAACGGCACCATCGCGGCGATGAGGGCAATCGCCACGACGCTCCACGCCGCCAGCCAGAACCTCCTGGATTGGCGTGCGGGCCGCCCGTTGGCGTCGCCGTCCGGCCTGATGACCGGACCGTCGCGTTTGCCAGAAGACCGCGACCCGGACCGGCAAGCGGCGTCCACGGCCTCGCCGCAAAGCTTCAGGTTGTGGCCGAACGCGCTCGCGGGGAACCGGCGCAGCGCGCGCGTGTCGGGGACTTCGCCCTGGAGGAAGTTGTACGACACGTTGAAAATAATGAGCTCGTCCTGCGCGAACGCCGGCACGGTGCCGTTGAGCAGGTTGTCCTGGAGCTCGAGCCGCGTGAGCGCAGGCAGCGCCGTCGCGTACCGCCGCGGAATGGGGCTCGAGAACCGGTTGCTCGATAGGTCGACGACGCGGAGCCGGTCCAGCCCGGCGAGCCTCGGGAGCGCGCCGTGGATGGCATTGTCTCGCAGGACGAGCGACGCCGAGGAGCGCGCCCGTGAGCTGTGTGCCGTCGAGGGCCATGCCGACCACACGTCCGTCGTCGTCGCAGGACACACCATACCATCTGCTGCGTCTGCGTCCACCGTGGCACGGTGGACCCGTCCAGTTGGAGTGCAGCTCCTTGGCCGAGCGCAGCCCGTCCCGCAGCGCCACCAGCCCGCCCCGCTCGTCGCGGAACTCCTCCAGCTCCGACTCCGGCAACTCCGTCGTCGCCACACCAGCACCCAACACCACCGCGAGGACCCATGGAAGCCAGCGCCGATGCGGCGTTCCGGCAGGCGGCGCCCGGCTAGGAGGGAGAAGAGGAGGTGGCGGAGCATCCGTGCGCGTCGATCTGTGCAAAAAAATATCTTTCCGAGTTAATTTTCTCAGTTTTATTAATCCGGTCGGCTCTTTATTCTTTATTATTGCTATATCCAATTTATGGAATTGATACACCATTTAATTGATATCATTTAGCAAAATGAAACACAGCATATGCATCCATCTTTCGGCTCGAGAATTTCACGGGATAGAGGTATGGTATAAGAAATAGGCTATTAAGTAACTCGAAATAAATTGTGGATACATCTGTATCCTTAACATACTGAAACGATTGCCATTATTCGTATCAAACCAATAGCGATTCATACAAGCTAAATCTTCTAATCAATGGTGGGCCAATAATGAATTTTTTTGCATATGTATTAAGACGCTCGGTCTGATTTCGAAATTGTCCAGAGTTTTATATGTTATTTTCATTGCAAAATGAGGGGTCTCCAAGTCAACCCAAGTCGCTTCTTCATCTCCGGGAATCCGGTAAGGTACTTTTGGAACACCAATGGGCATATTAGATTAATATTATTAAATTTAAGTAAGAAAACTACACTTTAATATGGAAACGTAAGAATGGAAGAGAAAGAAAGAATCTGAAGTTTATTGTCTTCATTTTTATTCTTATTCTATATGAATACTATAGATTCTATTTATATGAATAGTATAGATTATATTAATACGTAGATTGAAATAATACATAGATTGAAAGATTATACATATAAAGAAAGTAAGACAGATTAAATAAAAAAAGGAATAGGCGATTCAAATGATAAACAAAGAGGGGTAGGGATCTATTCTTCGTTTTTTCCAAATTGGGCAAGTTACCCATTGCATATTGGCACTTATCGAGTAACAAATCCGGGTATTTGGAGTTATGAAGGTGTGGCAGGTGCGCATATTGTGTTTTCTGGCTTGTGTTTCTTGGCAGCGATCTGGCATTGGGTATATTGGGACCTAGAAATATTCTCTGATGAGCGGACGGGAAAACCTTCTTTGGATTTGCCCAAGATCGGCGACGGCGCAGTCGTGCGGGAGAGAGATGAGGGGAGGGGATCTGTGCAAGCTTTTCCAGAAAAGTCCTCGTGTTTTGCTTTTATTGCACGTTAATACTTCCCCTCGTAAAGCTGGGGTCAGCGAAGCAAATTGTCGAATGCGAGGGGCGTTTTTGCAAACGTGCGACAGGATGTCACGTGGACCGTTTGATCGCGGGGGCGACGGCTCGGATCGAGTCACTGTTCAACACTGTAGATGAACAGTGACATGAATAGTGCGTGAGCGCGGACAGGCCGCAATTTTGGCCAGCTTTCATATACTTAGTAATGCGAAATGTTGGTAGTTGGAATTGGAATGAGGTGGGGACCCTCAGATAGGATGGCATCCTGGCAGCTGGCAGGGGAGGTTCTAGAAGCCGAGTCTAGAACTCCACCGCCTGTCAGCAGGACGCTGGGTAACTCTGGCTTGTTGAAACGTTAGTTTTGATCAACTGTAGAAAAGAAGGCAGAGTGACCATTTTAAAAACAATGCGAAAGAGATTCGAGAAAAAAACGCGAAGGTTACTTAACTAGTGCTAAACTCGAGCAAACTTGAGGAGATGTACGCCAACGGGGACATGGTGGCGCTTTGGAGCAGGTTGGCGAGACGTGGAGGGCAAGCTGACCCCGTGGTGGATGAAAAAGTTCCGCCCAACTATAGATGGGGCTTGATTCCCGTTTAACCAAAGGTTAGGTTAACCTAACCTAAAAAACAGCCCAATGGGCTATGTGGTTTACCCAAAAGATGATTAGGTTATTTAGGTTCGATCCATTTAAACCAATGGTTATGCCATCACCGCACCTGGACATGTCTCCCGAACGCCGCCTCTACCTGCCGAAGAGCCGCTTGTCCGTCCGCGCCTTTCTCGCGCGCTGGCGTTCTGGCCGGCCGCCGGCGGCGCCTACCACTACCAACGCCGCCCACGAGCTGATCCAATCTGGAGAAGAGGACGCACGTACAGAAACGGCGGCGCGGTCACAAAGCACCCTCGTGGGAGACGAACCAAACTCCGGTGGCAGGCGAAGGTGGAGCCGGTGGACGGCGGGATGCAGGCGGCGAGCGGAGGTGCAGCGAGCAGCGGCCGGTGGCGGCAAACTGCGGAGCAGGCACGTGCTTGAGAGAGGCGGCCGGCGCACGGCGGGATGGCGCGAGTTCGGGAGCAGCAGCTGGCATGTTGGCGCACGGTCGGAAGCGGCGGCCGGCGGGCTGGCAGAGAGAGCTGCGGCTGGCGGGCTGGCAGAGAGAGCAGCGGCCGGTGGCTGGTTCTTGCGAGGCAGCTGGTTCCTGAGTACCCAATCTGTTTGCTCGTTCAGCACACCGCTGTGTGCCTGTGTGGGCTGATACGAATTTTCTGTAATTTTCTTTCAGGAAGTAAACTGATGAAAATAGTAGTTACTACTAAGTCCAACGATTCTAAATCGTCGTTGTTCGCAATTTATGCATACGAGTTTTTTGTACTTAGCTTTCGAGTCGCAAATGTTTCCGAGACTTTATTATTGTTGCATAATTTAACAAGTGGTTCGAACCTTAATAACCATTGTTAACCATATCTAACCCTATTAACCTAATGGTTAACCTATTAGCCCTTTTACACAAAAAGGTTAAATAGGTTCGAAACCAAAACATAAATGGTTAACCAAATCACACCGTTACGCCCAGCGAGGGTGCTGCCGCCTTCCGCGGCATCGTGTTCCACCCAGCTCCAAGGACATGGTGGTGTGGAAGGTCTACAAGCAAGTGGAGATCCCCGAGGAGAAGCCGCATGTCCACTACCACGGCAGAGACGACGATTGCGATAATGACAATGAAGCAGAGCAGATCGCGGACGGTGCTACCCATCTGTAATGAGTTACAGCAGCAACAACAGGAGATTCGGAGCTTACGGTTTAGATTTAGTAACAAAATACAGTGCATCTATTGATATGGTGCATCGAAAACATTCTTCGTTGCTTTGTTGGGTTGTCTATTTGAGAAAAAATAATGGGTAATACCTGAAGAAATCAAGTGAAATTTATATCTCTGAAATTAGCGTGCATGGACTGGCATGGGAGGAAAGAAGACTTCATCCGCCTCTCTTTCGATCTATAGCATATTAACCTTTGGGCCGCCAAAACTGAACACAGAGTATCAAACTATGAATGTGTCGTGTCCCAATAGTGGAACATTGGGTACCCTACACCAGCCAAAGCGGGTCCACCACCAGTGGACCCAACTTGAAGATGCCAAGACCAAGTTAAGTCAAGTCAACCTGGCAAGTGGGCCAGCCTACTTGCTCCATGGTGACCCGATCAGATCGACATCGACACTCGAAATGGCTAAGTACCAAGACCCGGGTAGCCCTTCGGGATAGCTACCCATGAGCCAAGACCAAGACCCACAAGGATGTGAGCCCAGAAGCCAGACGCTCTTATCCATAGCCCATGCATGGGATGAGTGTTTCCTCCGTAAAACCAGAGGATCAGCTCGCCAGCGTCATCAGAGGGAAAAGATCAAGGAAAGCCTTCAGCTCCAAAAAAGGAAGGAAGCAAGGTCACGTTGGAGTAGGAGTCTACGAGGAGACAACCGTGGTGGGAGTGTCAAGTCCTCCCGGCGCCTGCCTGCCTTGTCCCTCCCAAAAGCAGGCGTGGTTTTGGGATCCTACCAACCCACGACGGATGGTTAGCCAAGAAGAGGTCACGTAGTACCACCGTCTGTCACCACCATGGGGGTTTCCCGCCTAAACCCCGTACGTCCCTCGCGTAAACGCCTGTGGCAGCCCCCTGGCCTATAAAGGGAGGTCACCCAGCTTAGGTCAGCACCGTATCTCTAATTGGCGGAGATGAACCCCAATCCACCCACTTCATTTGTTGACCCATGAGTGTCATCAGCGAGTCCGCTCTCCCCAAGGTAGCAAAAACCCATTAGTGGTTTGATTCTCAAAAGAAAAGCCATTAGAGGTTTGATTCTCAAAAGAAAACCCCTTCTTAATTCTTGGACCTTGCTTCTGAATATTTGACTCTTCCATGTTGTATCTCAGGAACCTTGTCAATACGGTACGGATTGCTAGCTCCCGTGTCAGGAAAAATTGGTACAAGAAGCCGTACAAGGCCACCGAGAAAAGGGATCGAAAAATCATTCACTCGCTAGGCTAGAGTAGAGTTAGCCTTTGCTAATGAAGGAAAAATAAAGAGGTGATCTCTTCCGAGACAGGATCTGCTCATCTTCCTCCTTCAGCCAACCATGATTAACTCAACAATCCAGACATGCATGAGTAGGAATTTTAGCCTCCGTACGTTGTGAACCTGGGTAAATCCCCTGTTTTATTTGTCGTGTTCGTAGATTTCTCTTACCCTCTCTCGAAAGTCAACGATCGTGAGCCTCCTTCGCGCCCCATGCCGAACCAACTAAAAGGGGTATCCTCTACTCCCGTGCAGCGAGACAAGACACTTCGTACCCTTCAAATAAGGTGACTGTTATCAAGACTGCCCAATCCCCAACTAATTCCAAAAAATAAGTCAGTCTGCTAAGCTAAAGCGAAACCACTATGTGATACTCATTTTGTTCACTAATGTAAGACATTGAACCTACCATTTCAATTTTAACTAAATACATGGAGTATTAAAATTAGTGAATATATGAACAAAATAAATCTAAATACATTTGTATTAAGAAATTTTTAAAATGCCATACTTAGTGAACGTAGGGAGTACCATTTCTTCTTCTTTTCACATTGCACGAATATTCAGATTTTGCACGTTTTTAGAACATTTATCTGCTGTGCAGGGTTCCAGGTTTGAGATTTTCTTTCAGTAAAAGGGTTCAAAATGTGCGGACCGTATACACCCAAATGTTTCTGTATGGTGCTTGGAGTTCCGATGAATCGCTGATTAGACGGATGAAGACACGGAAAGAAGGAAAAACACGCTGCAACATTGCTCTTTCCAGGGATGTCAAATTTGTGCATGACTCTTTCAGTTTGAACAGCTCAAACCTGAAGGAAGCATTTGCGATCTTTCTCTTGTCAACTCTAGTTAGTTTCTGAAAATCGGAACCTCTCACGTTCGAGACTGTTTGTTCAGAGGATGAACACGAATCGAAGAAAATTCTGTGCAAAAGCATTTACAGCGAGAACAATGACCCGGCTCCTGCTCGCCCCACGGCGACAGGGGCGAAACCCTAGCGCGCCGCCTCCAAGTCCCTCCTCCTCGCCCCCTTCGCCGCCGCCGGTGGGAGCTGCCGGGCAAAGCCCGTGTGGTGCCGGCGGCAGCGGATCTCCTCTACCCGCGCGCTAGGGCGTCCTCGCGGGGCGATCGCGGCTGGCGGTGGTGCGATTTGGGCAGACTGTGGCATCATTCGTTGGTGGCTCTGGTGGCGCGGTGGCCGTCAGCGGCGAGGGCCGCTCCTCGTGCTCCGGGGCTGGTGGTGGACGGCTTTCCTTGGCGCGCGGCGTGACCGGCGCGGCTGAAAGTGCATGTGTTGCCCCATGCGTGGTTTTGGTAATTAATGACAATCCCTATGGACTAATGTTTGCATTGAGATATCTTTATAGATCTTGTCCATGAAAAAGATTGGAGTTCATGTGTTGGACTCTAGAAGATTACATGATGACCAAGGTTCCATCCAAGGGTTTATATGAAGAATGGTCATTTGAAGAGTTGAGCTTATTGCAAGCATGGCTTGGAAAAGAAGATTGAGTGAACTTCATGTTTATCTCCAAGCCATCATCTATATCAAGAGAAGAATATGAAGCGCAAGTGGATACATGAAGACGGAGCTTAGCGAGGCTCTCCCATAATGGAGTATGGGGGAGCATTTGGAGAAGTCTTCATCTAGCATGTGCTAGCAAGCACAATCAAGAAATGTGTCCCAACTTGAGGGAGTCAAGATCGTCATCATCTAGCTCAAGTGGAATGCTCAAGGCAAATGTATGATCTTGATAGGGTTTCTATTTTACCGGTCTCGTGGTGTTAGTGGGAGACCGGGTTATAGGATAGATGGCGTACTATCAAGAGGGACTCTTAAGTGAGTAACTTGATCGCATCTTAATGGAGAGCTCAAACCTTTGCATTTTTTGCATATCATCTTTCTTGGTTCTTATTTAGTTTTTATCCATGTGAGAATTTAGAGCTTGTGTTCATCTCCATACCAAGCTCTAGTTCATCAAAAACAGATTTCATTTGAATATCTTGTGGTGTTTTTTATGTTGGAGGTTTTACCGGTTCGTCTCTTGTAGAGAGGTCAAACTATCCTCTTGTGTTATCCTGCTCACATGATGGACTATGATGTGTATATTCATGATCTTGTAGTGCTTGTGATTATCTTCGGAGCAAGCCAAGATCATTGAAAACGGAGTCCGGATGGAAAACTTGTTGCGTTCTCGGTGTTGGAAATATTACCGGTCCTCCTCGAGATAAGGTCCACACCTTCCATGTGTGATATCTCCTCCTTTTTATAGGAAAGCTCTTGTCGGTACCTTTCCAACCTCGTTGGTTTCATCTCGTTTGGAGCTTCCTTGCAAAAGTTATTGCATTTCAGGATTTGCTGTTCTGTGTTGCTTTTCCTGTCCAGAGTCTCCGGCCTCAGGGGTGCTCAGGGCTGGAGTCTCCGGCCTCCCTGGTTTTGGAGCGAAGTGCCCCGCGGACGGCGCTTGCTGTATGGCGTCCAGAGTTGGTCCGGAGTATCCCCGGAGTCTCCGCCCGACCGGAGTCTCCGGCCCTCGTGGCCCGGAGTCTCTGGTATGAGTTTTTCTGCATCGACTTTTTCCATACTTTCTGCGTCCGGAGTCTCCGCCCGGGCCGGAGTCTCCGCCCTCCCAGACCGGAAACTCCGGACTAAGTGGCTGCAACGGCTCTTTTTCTGGGAGGGGTACTTCAGCCACTCAGCTCTTCTAAGCACGTTTTCCCCCTCTCTCTCCTCCATTGTTGACCTTGGAAAGCTTGTCTCTCTCCCAATTCCTCCCATGATTCTTGCATATCTTTGAGGGGTTTGAGAGAGGAGATCTAGATCTACATTTCCACCAATCCATCTCTCCTCTAAGTGAGAGGAACCTAGTAGATCTTGATCTTGGAGTTCTTGGTGTTTCTCCTACTTTGTTCGTCCTCTCTTCTCCCACCATAAGCATTAGTTGCTTGTGGTGGGATTTGAGAGTGAAGGATTTGAGCACTTGTGCTCTTGCCTTTTGCATTTGGTGCATCGGTGTGCTCTCCACGAGGATTCGTGAAAGTTGAAAGCTTGTGAACTTGTTACTCTTGGGTCTTTGGACCCTAGACGTCCCTGTGGTGGTTGAGACCCTTGTGTGGTCACTTGTAGCTGTTCGGGAGCCCCCAATCCCGTTGTGGGTTGTGCCCCGGATCGTTGTTGAAAGGCTCCGGATTTCCGCCTCGAAGGATTCCGATAGTGGAAGGTGAACCAAACCTTTGTGGTGCGGTTCATCAGAGAAGAAGGTGAAACCTTTATGGTTGTTGAACCATTGTATTGGTTCACACCTCTCCAACGAGACGTACTTCCCTAACAAGGAGGAACTCGGTAATACATCCTCGTCTCCGCGTGCCTCGGTTATTTCTATACCCGATCTCTTTACTTATGCACTTTACATTGTGATAGCCTTCATGCTTGAAGTATTCTATTGCTATCACCTTGTTGCTTGTCTTGCTTAGCATAAGTTGTTGGTGCACATAGGTGAAGCTAGTTTACTTAGGTTGTTGGCTTGTTAGTTTAAACACCTAGTTTTATTCCGCAATTAGCAAGTCTAAACCGGAAAAGTTTTAATCGCCTATTCACCCCCCCTCTAGGCGACATCCTTGTCCTTTCAGCGGCCACGGCGGCACGGTGGGCAGGCGGCGATGCATCTCCCTCTTCTTGCGGAACAGCTTCCAGGCGGCGCGATTTGGGCTGCGCACGGGCCGGGACAGGGGTCCCGGGCCTCAAGCCCAGCGCCTCACCCCAGATCTTGCGCGATGCCGGCGACCAGGGGTCGTCGGCCGTGGATCTTGCGGTTGGAGTCTGGTTTCCTCGGATCTGGGCGGTGTTGTGGTTGCAGGCCTGGTTGTGCCTCTGGCCGGTGTTCGGGTGGCCTCCGCGGGTGACCGTTGTCCCGTCAGTTTCTGCAGCGCGTGGAGTTTATGCCGGGGTGGCGGCCCTGGACCGGTGGTAGCCATATTGGTTGGCGGGCGAGCCAATGGCTAAAGGTGCTTGCCGGCGATCACGGTCATGTGGACGGCGTGGTGGCTGGCGAGCAGCACACAGTGGCAGCGGTACAGTGGTCGCAGGGGCGGCTATCCGTATCCGGTGTGGGAGGCAGGAAGGGCATGCCGAGGGGAAACCTTGCCCAGCCCTGCTGGGCCACGACGGCGACGTCCGCGGATGTCGTCCCCTTCTTGAAGGCGTCGTGGTGGCTTCTTCCCGTGCTCTCACAAGCTCCGGGTGAAAACCCAAGATCCTCGGATCGGGCGGTGGCGGCGCTTTGGCGTCGTTCTCTTCTTGAAGATGCCGCCTTGGAGTCCACAGTGTGCGGCTCCCGAAGGTCATGTGGCGGAGATGACGACGCTTCTTCGGATGGTGTTGGCTCTTCGTGGTGCATTCTTCGGCAAATCTTTCATCTTGGTCTGCAACCCCGGCGTTTCCTGTTTGGTCTCTCTTGTTGAGGCATTATGTCTCCTTGGTAGACCTGTTCTTGTGTGGGTGTGTGTAGACCGTTGTTGTAAGCTGGGTTCAGCTCCTTGTAATCTGTCATCGTTGTTGGCGTTATTAATTTAACGCTGGGCCTTTGGCCTCTGTTCTAAAAACAATGACCCGACTCTTCTACAGTTCTACTCCCTCCGTTCTGAATTAATTGACTCAGATTTAGTTACAACTAAATCTGAGTCAATTAATTCAGAACGGAGGGAGTACTGTTCTGCAGTCGCGCTTCAGAAAATTACAGCGAGACATGAACCGACCCGTCGATCACAGTTCCGTGGGCGGGCGCGTCTCAACAAAATCGAGCGCGCTTCGTCGCCGGCTCCTCGCTGGAGTAGCCGGCTTCCTCGTCTACGCTTGGGCAGTTGGAGCCGGTGCTCTCGTCGTCGCTGGAGCGGCAAGGTGGCGGAGGGACCGCCGGCTTGGTGAAGACCTTGTGGATCACGCAGTCCATGTTCGTCGTGGGGCCGGGCAGCGCGCAGCGGAAGGGGGCCGCGCCCTTGTTGAGCCGGAACTCCGTCATCAGCCACGGCGTCGGCACCCACACCCTGCTGCCGCTGTCGCCGCCCTGCTGGCACATGACGTGCTACCGGAACCTGCGTCGGAAGGCGACCGCCTCACCGCCGCCGTACGCCTTCTCGCGGCCGTACGGGAACCAGCACCCGCCCGGCGCCGGGGATGGGGCCCTCTCGGCGGCGGGCTGGGCCGCGAAGTAGCCCCACACCTCCCCGTGGTTCCTCTGGTGGTTGTGGCTGAAGGGGAGCGCGTCCGGGCTCGCGGAGAAGACGCCCACGCCCTCCGCCACGAAGCCCGGGATGACGTAGCTCCCGGCCCTTGGGCCTGAACACGTAACCCGGTGGCAGGTTCTGCAAGGCCGGAGTCGCCGCCATTGCCGAACCGAACTAGCTAGAAGCCGTGGCGGTTGTGGAGTCTGTCGAATTTGGGGAAGAATGATATGACTTTGTTTGGATTTGGGAGAGAAAAAGGATTCAGAGTGTATCTAAAGATAACATTCTTGGGCAGGCCAGCCCTCTCCTCAGAGCTTAGCCATTCTGGACCGTTCTATAGATTTCAGATTTCATCTCAGCCATCCGTTCCCTGGCTTTCCCCCGTCGGCAGGTCGATTTCTACACGCACGGAGGTACTCTCTCTCGCTGCTGGTGGCCCTAGCTTTTCCCGGACCCGCATGGAAGCCTGTGGGCTGGGGCGTTTTCAAGTGCGCTGCGGGAAAGGCCGTCGCGGCGCTGCCACCGCGCTGTAATTTCCCCCAAACCCTATGGGCAAAAGCGTAATTTCGCGTCTATGGTATATACACTACGCCCCGCGCGGTGAAACCCTACCGCCAATGGCTCGCCTCGCTCTCTCCCCCAATCCCCTCGCTCCTCTCTCCCGCCGCCAGGCTCCTGCCCCTCCGCCTCCTCCTCTACGCCGCCGGCCGCCAATCCCCGCGGCCGCCAGGCAAGGCAGGACGGCGGCGTCCTGGCGGCGGCCGGGCAGAGCAGTGAGAAGCGCGGGGACGAGATGCAGGCGCGGCTGTCGACGGCGGCCGGATGGCGGCGGTCGGCCTGGCGGCGGACGGACGCTGGCGGGGGCTGGACGGCGGCGGCCTGGCGACGGCGGCCAGGCAAGGCGTGTCCTCCATGGTTCCGCAGGTATGCCCTTCGGGCCTCTCCCATCTATTTCTGCTCTCTCTCTCGTCTAATCTCCTCTATTTCGAAGGAGCCGGAGGCGATGATGCAGAGGTGTGAGGAATTCGACCTCCGCTGGAGCGTCCGTGGCTCCTTTGTGGCCTCCACGAGCAGCCTTGCCGCCCCCACGAGCAGCCCATGGAGAAGCAAGGACGGTAGGGAGTGCCACGCCGCTGCCCGCCTCGCTGCACCCTCTCGGCCGCCGCCACCATCCATTACCTCGCCCAGGTCGAGCTCCCGTGCTTTTGAGTCGTTTTTGTCCGGAGATGATGTGTTGCTGGTTTTGGGTGGGGATTTCTGGATGGATTCTGAGGGAGTTTGCTCTAGCTCAGATTCGTCTTTTCTTTTCTTGCATGCTTTCAGGTGCGTCGGAAGGTACTGCGAGAATATCCGGTGATTTTGCGCCCTGGTCTGCTGCGTTCCGGCGGCGGGATGGGAGGTAAGAACAAGAATCACTCTTCTCAAGTGGTATAAATACTTGGTACACTCGATTTCTTAAGAAAAGGTTCGATTTTTGCCATGCAGGTTCGATTTTGCCATGCCATTTTGTTGCAAATGTGCTGTGTCAGGGCCAGGCAGAAAGGATCAGGAATCCGGTGCTTCCACCTCTCTCTCTCTGCGGTCTCACCTTCTTCTGTTTCTTGCTTGATTTATCTCTCAGAACTGTCTGGTTTGTGTGCAAAGCAGGGGACAAGGCACTAGGAGATATGTTGCTGGTTCTCTGACCTCCGCTCCGACCATAATTTCCCCATCCATGTTTGCTCTAGACTGATTCACCATCCTATATACTTTTCCATGTTCAGTTGTTTATGCATCAAGTTTTCTTTGAAAAATGCACGGTGTTGGTATAAGAGGTGGTGAATGTTGTCCTACCATACAAACACATTTTATTTGATGTCATAGGATGATTTACAAGGACAGATCTGATACCATTAATATTTGGAGGCTTGCAGTTTGTTTGCTTGGCTAATTTTGGAATCGACGGGGTAAATAAAGTTAGGAGTAGATCTGTTTCTTTAGCCATGTATTGATTCACCTTCTCAAGGTGATTTTTTGCAACAATATTGTGACCCAAAATGTATAATTAGATACTCTGGGATTTCTGACGTGATTGGGGCCTCCCGTTGGTTTTGTGCAGAAGGAGTTCTGAGAATAAATAAAGGTCATGCTATGCTAACATCTTTCTGTGAAGGTATTTCCCTATTTCTGGCGTGATTGGCCCTGCTCCATTTTTCTATTTACTGATGTAGTTTGTGCTTTCTCTGCATATTTCTCTACCATATGATTTGAGCTCAATATTTACTCATTACTATATCCCTTACATCTGAAAGGTAGTTTATAGATTGATGCTTTACATTTTTTCTTCTGTCAAATAGTTAGAACACAGATAGCTATTCTGCTGCTTTCCATTTTTTCTTCTGTCACATAGTTAGAACAAAGATAACTATTCTGCTGCTTTCCATTTTTTTCTGTCGATACTGTAAGATGTTAATTTGGAACTGCAATATACACATTGATTGGCTCATAGCACCTTGCCATCTTTTCTTCTCAAACCTCTTCATTGCTGCACTTTATGCTGCTCTAGATTTTACTTTACCGTATGATTTACGATCATATTTTCGCTCATTCCTAAAGTCTTCACATCTGAAAAGGTAATTTGCTAGATTGCAACTAATCTGATATACACTTGTGTTCGAACATGAGCTTTTCATGAACGGAAATATTATCGGTAATCTGAGGAAGCTAGATAACATGTAAGCTTCAGTTCCTCTTTTCAAAAGATTTCCATTATATGTTCAGGCCCGGCCTCATGTGCTTACTTTGAATGTTTTTCCAAAAATAACCCAGTTTTGTGTTTTACTGGTAAAGCTTACAAGAGCTTTTGTCATCTAATGAATATAGTTTAAAGTATATATATAAATAAGCAAGAACCAAAGATTAAACAATGTAAGACAGATGGGACATCCTCTAACGAGCATTGCCTTCCATTGTGGACAGGTAGGCTGCACCAGGAGAGAAAGCACCAATGGGCAGTGATGGTGGCAGAAATGCAAGCGGTAAGTAAGTGCTTGATTTCCTTCATGGAATGCCTTTCTTCTAGGTTAATTGTATTTTATTTTTTCCTCGCTTAGCAAAAGGTGTAGGAAAAGTTGGGAGTTTTTAATGTTGCTGCAGCTTACTTCTGCCCGTGTGTTGTCTTCATTTTCTCCGATCTGCTCATTTAGGGGACTGTGAAATCGATGCCTTACCTGCATAGTGAAGCTAATTGAGGTGATATTCTGATTTTTCTCCACTATTGTTTCAGCGTTTTTCTACTTCGGGAGAACAAGCTAGACGGCTCACTTAGAGGACCAACTAAGAGAGGTCGGCGTTGTCCTGGAGAACTCCTGCCATCTATTCGTGCAACCCTAGACAACGCTGGTAAGGTCGTCATCCCAGAACTCGATTGTGCCATTTATCTTGCATCTGTACAGGTGTTTGAACTTAGGGATGACTATTTGACTCATTGTTTTGTTCTTTTCCTTTTTATTGGTCATGTAGCAGGATTGCAGCTCATTCTTTATGTTGGTTGCTGCTTGATTGGAAATGTTTCTGACGCATCCTCAAAAGGTATTTGCTTCAAAACCAGATATCTCACGCCCATGTGTTACATCCATGATTCAGGAAAATCAGAGTTTTTTCCCTCGCATAGCCATTTAATATTCTATTTTTCCTTTATGGTTTCTTGACGGTTAATTGGATTATTGGCATTAATAGCTGTGTTGCTCGGTCAGTTGACCTCCACGGGGAAACTAAAAAGAAGCTTATGTTTGACCACATGTGTATTTACTATGTTGAGGCAAACAACTACATTTCACATGGATTCTTATGTTTACTGGACCTGTTCCATAGCTGCTGCATATTCATGACTTGGATGTTTGTAGTATGAGCTAATCTATGGTTTTGTTTCATATAGTATTGTTCCTGAGCATGGCCAAGAATGAAGGGATCAGCTGTAGTGTTTAAGATACAATGATGCATTACTATATGGTCGTTCGGTTGTTTATGCTTACTTACTCTATGGTGATCAGATAACATTTTACAGTGGCTGCCGATGGTCACGAAGCATGTGGAGGCCTCAGGCTGTTGTAATTCTCCATCTAATTTATAGAGTTCATCGTCAAGGTAACATCTCCTAGGCACTGAACTTTGTATATATTTTTTATGCACTGTAGATTTTAGATTTATGGGGTACAACAAATCATGTCTTGCTCTTATGCAGAGCATGACGTAATTATTTATCCACTGCATGTTTTGTATCAAGGTCGTGTACGCATGTCTTCTAATTTGTTCTATGATTTAGACTTCCTAATTCCTATTTTTAGGCTGTCACGTGTAATACAGATGCTAGGTATCAGCACACAGATTTAGCTTTAGTGTATAGGAAAAACAAGTGGCTCAATCGCATGTCGCCAGTGCTTTGTGCCCCGGGCAAGCCTTTTCTTCTTTGAGCGTTGTTAATCCCAATGCCCTCACAGTAAAGAATCTGTGTGCTAGGATTAAGCTACCCGGTGTGTTAGCTACCTGGTGCAAAGGTTCTGATTATTTTACCTTCTTTTGTTCTGTCAATCGTCGTGTAGGGTAGTCAAATTATTTTCTGTTCGTAGGTTAGGATTAAGCTGATGTCCTTTACTAATAAGGTTAACTCCAACTCTCTTGAGAAAATAGCATATAATTTAAATTTCTACGAGATGTGGTATCTTAAATCAACCAAGACAGTTTTATTTTGTCTGATGGTGACACTATTCTTCATATTAGTTAAAGGACCTAAATATCACTAAATGTGACTCAAACTTACAATTTAAAAGCTTATTTAAGATGATTAATCAAATATGGTGTAAGATAAGAATATGCCTTGAAAGCATCCTAATGGTTATGTAAACAGTTGTCCATGCTATTTATTTTTTCCTATTGATATTCCAGACGCTGATGACAATTTTAACCAATATTTGGAGCTTCAATTTTGTTGTGATTTTCTACTGTACTTGAAAAGTAGAACGATTATGTTATTCTGATACTTAGTGAGTTACACAAGTCGATTTTCTGGTCTGGATTAACTTCTATCTCGGCTAAACATTGCCTCGAGCCATACATTCTTCAGTTTCCGAGCTAAATAGCTCCTATTTACAAATCATCATTTGTGACGATTAATAACTTGCTAACGGAAAATCACTCTTAGTGATTGCATTATTAACCGTACATACTTTATTAGTGAATTTTACTCTTCTCTATACTGCATCTCACCAGCCATTTCAATGGAGCTCTGTATTGCACATTTCCTTTTTCTGTTTTTTCTACTTTCTGGTTACGTCTTTCATTTTATCTGTTTCAATACAGAGTAGAATATAGTATATCAAATTCAAAAAAAATCATTCGCCACTGAAACTTTTATTCTCCTATTCCAGAAATTAATTGAGTATGAAGCACATAATGTGATGTTGGCCCCTAGACCCCTAATATTTTTTTCATGTCCTTCTAGGTTCTTATTGAATAGACACATGTAAGGTGATACAGCTATTACATGAACTTCTATTGTATGTAATGTGATGTGATGTTGACCCCTAGAGCGCTAATATGTTCTTTCAATAGCTGTAGTTGCTTTATTACTATGGATTGTTACTCTTGATTTCCTCGCTGCCACCTTACCTGAAGAGCTGCCTCAGTGAACAATGATGATATCATCTACAACAGTCGTACTCGGCTCTCTGGAGATTATCTGTACCAGTAGGCCATCACATTGATGTATCTCTGTTTGCCTACCAAACCTACTCTGTGGTTCAACTATTCCTTTCTATTATGTCTGATATTGTGTATTTCTCCTGCCATAGTGCCTAAGCATTGTACTTTGTTTGGCCTCGCTACCATGTTTGTATGTGTTGCCTCTGGTACTGCCTCCCCACCTTATGTTTGAACTACTGCTACTTTGTTTCCAAGTGAACCACTACCTGTCATATGTATTATGTGCCTCCCTTTTTACTCTTTGGTGGTTTCGAAACTACTTTGGTTTAATAGACAAAGTTTAGTCACGTTATTTTCTATGATGTGGTTATTTATGTTGCTAAATGTTTTGCGAGGTATACCTTGCTTTATTTATTGATGAAAATTTCGCTATCTGATTGACTTATGTGTACAATATACATGCAAACTACAAGCAAAACAGTTTTTGAATCAACAAGTGGCACGCCTCGCTTCATAGATGTGACTCTTATAAAGCCATCTTATGTTATGTCAATATGGTAATGTAGGGGTGTCAGTTAATTAAGAAACAAATTCAAGAGTGTGTTGCCCTCTCAAATTAAAATATAAAAGGAAAGGAAATATCAATGTCTTCCTACATATGTCATTTAGCTTCACCAAAATGAGCCTCTACCCTACATGTTCACTCTGTAGTCAATATAAGTTATTAAATTATTTTTATATCATATGGAATAATTAGTTTGAACTATAAATCGTGTACACTCACATTTAGCACATATTTTTCCCGTAGCGTGTAACTAACGCCAGTATATAGCCGTACGAATTTTAGACAAGTCAAAAATAGACCTGCGACGTTTAGCTATTTAATCATCTGAGGATTTGTAAAACTATACTATGTATACTTCACCATCGTTTTGCATCTTCATGTTGCTTAAGGATTTCATTATATAATGTTCTACCTACTCATTTCACATACGATTTCAAATATGATCAAACTCATATGAAGAAAATTGTCCTTTAACTGATCTGTATAAATGGTTGTAACCACGGGCAAGTAATTCAAAGAAGAAACAAACACCACGCGGCGAGCCGCGCCGTTCGAATCTAGTTTATACACATGGCCACATGGGATCGACTCATGGCAGGAAAAGTTTGTCGAAGCCGAGCACTAGCTCGAGAATTTGTATTAGTGGGAGCAAAATGCTACTCCGTATGTGATAGAGTACGTACAGCCAATTTCATACACTGTAAATTTTTTTTTTTGAAAGCTTCGGAAGGGGTGATCACCCCTACCTAAAACTTCATACACTGTATTTAGTTTGGGCAATTCATTCTTCTAGTGAATAAGTGCCGTACGGACCAACGCATGAGACATAGGTGAATTAATCGCAGATGTGAAGTCATATTTCCTTCATTCCTCTCTCATTTCATTCATCAGTGTTGTTCAGTGAGTAGTCGGTAATGGCCAAGAGGCTCTGAATTATATGCACCTGGCGATACCGCATCCCCTTTTTTTTTTTGGGCGATTCCGATAGCCATGTAAATTATGCTTGGTTCGTCACATTATTGTCAATTATATTGCTTGCTTCAAGGTTATTGTATTATGTCAAGTTTATTGGTGATTGACATGACCGACTTCTAGCATGAACACATCGAGATGTATCAGCGAACACAATGATCAAACCAGTACCTTTTCCTCTTCGGTTCCTAACCTAGCTGCCAGGTGGTTCGACAGCCACAGTTTCCCCACCGGTGATCCGCCACTCCCCTTCCCCTCCGTTCGTCGTCTTGGCGACACGAGGGGGAGGGGAGCTCCAACTCTCGTTCGTGTGGTGTATTCGTCCTAACTTATTTTAGGTTTTGTGTTTCCTCCGTCAACGTTATGATGGGGCTGATGTCGATGGTGCTCGTAGGAATAATTGTCCTTCAACCCATGCTCCTGCTCGTCGGAGGTGATGATGACGTCGCCGAGAGGCTTGTGGAGTCCAAACTATTGGAGAAGTTTCAATCTAACGTTGTGTCTAGCCGTATGGCGGGAAGGGTCTGTTGTTGGAGTGCGGCAGTGTTGACTGTTGTGATTCTGCGGAAGATGGTGGAGGATCCGGCCGCCTGTTTAAGAGCGGGATGGCGTTAGCCCTGTATCCGACGTTGAAGAGGCTCGGTGGTCTCCTCTACCCGATGTTCCTTACTGGGATAGATCCAACCTTACGAGGTTGTGGCTATGTCAGCTCATTAACGCCTTATGGTAAGGGGTTTATTCAGCGTCAAGATGTGTACCAATTGTTGATATTTTTCTTCTCCGGCGACGGTGAAAGACGTGGATGCTTGGCAGTTGCGGTGATGGTGGTTTACAGCAAATCCATCACTTGTTTTCTCCTAATTTTATGTTGTTTGTATCCGTGTTATCTTTGTATCCATACTTTTATCAATACGAGCAATGTATGTCTGTGGGGCGTACAACCTTGTGATGTCATGTGGGTCGAACACCCGGGAGAAAACGAGACAAGAAAGCCGGATATCCATATCGAGTCATGTGTGCAGATGCACCATTGTTTAAAAAATAATTTTTAAAATTTGAAAATAAAAATTTGGGATATACATCAAGACATTTTATATTAGCATAAAAAGTTAAGCGAAGAAAAACCATTTTTTATGACCAGTGCAAAAAAGACAAATGTGGGCGCTCCAAAATGACTTTGTATGAGACATTTTTTTTGAAAGCCTGCGTACACCAGATTGCACTACATACAAAGATGAAGTACAAATCGAAGAACAGAAATCCGACGCAGGGGAACAGAGCAAGAACAAGCACCAGCAACAACGCCGGCGAAGAAGACGAAGATCGACGACCACCTTCGAACCACTGCCTGAGGGCACCTCCTACCTTGTAGAGCGCCGCAGAGCCCGTCCGCCGCGCAGCGGCGGAGCTTCAGCCGATGAACGTGCACGGCGAACACCCTCCCCCTCTAGCAGCACCACCTTGCCGCATCCATCTTCGTCCCCAGCGCTAGCAGAAGCCGCGAGCCTCGCCTGGCCCTGAGTTCCAGCCTCCGAATCCTCCCTCGTAGCTCCACCGCGTGGAGGCCGACCTCCCCGCCGGCCGGCAAGGAGGAGGAAGATCCGGAGGGAAACCGGCAGATCCGGAGATCCCCGGCCACTAAAAGCCGCGCGCGCCACGCCGGAGGTCCGAGGAGCGCCGCCGCAGAAGGGGAACGCGCCGACCCCCACCTAGCCCCCGACGCCATCACCACCTCCACGACGCCGCCGGCGGGATCCCTACCGCACCCTACACTATGTACAGGCCGGGATCCGGGGATCCCCCACCCTCCCGCCGCCGGAGCGACGCCAGAGAGGGGAGGATCTCGCGGATCGCCGGCGAGCGAGGTGGATGGACAGGGAAAGCTAAAAAATCGCCTCTCTAGCTACTGTAGCGAGAGAGGAGAGCTCGGCCGGTCGCTCTGTGTTGCCTTTTTTTTTTTTCGCGTGGGTTAAAAAAAAATCTTTTCTCCATGAAACTTTTGTGGTAGCATGAAATTTTCTGATGTATATCTGAACATTTTAAAAAGGTTTTAAAAATGTTTTACACGGCAGGTGCAGCTGCATCGCGACCCGAAACGCCGTGTGCACAAGAAAGCGCATTTTTGTTATTTACGTGTTCGCTGAATCGGCAAACTTTATCCTCTCGTCGTCGGGCAACCGTTGCCGTCCACTCCGGCTTCGTCAGTTCGCCTCCCTCGCCGTCGCCATGGCCGACACCAAAGCCCGTGGCCGAGCACGCAGTACCACCACAAGTCCCACTCCCACTCCCACATGGACGCAGCGGACCGAGGCCCTGACCCACATCCTGACCGAACCCTCCCACTCGCCGTCGCTCCACTCGCAGCTCTTCCTCGCGTCCCGCGTCCCATGCCCGCCTCAGGGATCCTCCTACCCGCCCTTCCTCTGCCCCGGCGCGTCGCTACTCCGGTGGGCCCTCACCTCCGTCTTCCTCCCGTGCGCCGCGCGCCTTGGCCTGCCGCCCTCCTCCTGGCGCTCCAGGTGCCCCTTCCAGCTCCCGCCGCCGCTCGTGCCCTCCACCGCCATCGAGCCGGCACCGGAGCGGTGGGGAGATGCCGAGCTCCGGGGATACGCGCAACGTAGGCGGGCGCGAAGGGGTCCCATGAGGCTGCGACCGCCGGTGTCCGTGGCGGGTGTGGTGCTGACGACCGTGCCCAACATCGTGATCATCGCGGTGATCGTGCGCGAGCTCTTCTGGGTCCGGCCCGGTCGCCTCTGAGCTACCGAGGTACGGATGCTCACTGCGCTGTTGTACACCGTGTCACCGACATTGCTTGGTAATAGAATAGTCGTTGTAGCGGAGTGGATTGCTCTGCCGAAACCTCACGCAATCCCAATAATTGTTGTTCGTCAGCATCTCGGAATCCGTCCCCGTTTCGATTCGGACCCCCTCTCCCTCTATCCTCAGGCCCTCATAAGTACAGCTTTCCCCTCGTTGATTGCAGCAGCAAAATTCTCCTGGTGCTACAATTCGATCTCCTCGTCCGACGGCCGGTGAACCGATCGATTGAGTCACCGCTGACTTAACGGCCGCAGTCGCCGTCCCCGTTCAATCTCGTCACGTTCAATCCCGTCGGCAATTTCGGTCATCGGTTTTGTTCCCGAGTCCTGAAATAACAACAGGCCCAAGAGAAGTAGAAGATCAAAGGTTCACTCAAAATGGTTCGCTCGAGACGATATGGTCACCGTCGAAGTAATTTCGAGCAACCCTACCGCTGTTATCCAGCATCCTCTTCCAACAAGCCACGCCTGGAAGGTGGTGACAAGGTAATAATGCCGCCGTCTGCTCTAGAACGCCTGGCCTCCTTGCACATCGAGTATCCTATGCTATTTGAGCTGCACAATGATGCCGCCAAACGGATCTCGCACTGCGGCGTGCTGGAGTTCGTAGCAGAAGAAGGCACGATCATCATGCCTCACTGGATGATGCAAATCATGCTAGGGTGACATCGTGCGTGTCAAGAATGCTACCCTTCCCAAGGGTACGTATGTGAAGCTGCAACCTCACACGAGTGATTTTCTGGACATCGCCAATCCCAAAGCCATGTTGGAGAGAACTCTCAGGAGTTTCTCTTGCTTAACCACGGGCGACAGCATCATGTTAGCTTACAACAACAAACAGTATTACATTGATATTGTTGAAGCGAAGCCTGCTTCTGCAGTTAGCATTATTGAGACAGATTGTGAAGTGGACTTTGCACCCCTCTCGACTACAAAGAACCTGAAAAACCACAGCCAACCGCAGTTCCTGCAAGCAAGGCACTTACTGAAGATAAAGATGCTAATGTTGAAGATGAACCAAAATTCAAACCTTTTACTGGTTCCGGAAAACGGTTGGATGGCAAGGTTTCAAAACAACAAGCACCTGAAGTCTCATCAGCTGCTGTGCCTGCATGTTCTGCACCTTCGGACTTGAACAAAAGGCCAAACCAGCAAACTGTTGTACCTTCAGGAGCTAGCACTTCCAAGCGCCAGAAGACAGGAAAGCTTGTTTTTGGTTCAAGTGCAGGCAACGAGAAAGAAGCACAAGTACAAAAGGAACCTGTTAAAGTAAGTGAACCTCCAAAGAAGGAAGAACCGAAGTTCAACGCGTTCACTGGAAAGAGCTACTCGTTGAAGAATTAGCTGCTATCTGTTTTTTTTACTGTAACACCGGCGGGCCAAGGCCAGCCTGAATCGTTCTGTTACTAAGATTAACTTGTAATCAAACATGCTTTCTTGCTTTGAAGTTGTCTGTTCGTCGTGGTAGATGTGGACAATTTCGTATATTCACTTTGCATACATCTGAATCAGCAGCAGTGGGATAGTATGAAGTGTATAAAGGCATAGCTTGATGACTTATCAAGCACAAAATATTTCATAAAATAATGGTGTAACTGTATATTCGATTTTAATGCCAGTTGTAATATGTTTTCGCAAGTGCGATGATATTTACCATATGCTTTTAGCTGCAGACTGAACTGACCTTTTGAAAGCACCTACATGTAAGATACATGCCTTATTAATCACGGAAGTACTATGCATCTGATGCTAGTAATATATACGACATATCATTTTTTACGGATATATATGACATGTCTTGGCCTAATGTAGATGATGAACACATATCTGAATTAACCTGCAGATGTTACTGAACTAACCTTTCCAAACCACCTATATACATCTAGGCCTAATGGATATAATCAACACTGATCTGAACTAACATTCAACTAGTTGAAATTTAACAACTTGAGGCCTATTATTGCTCAACATTTAGATATCAGATACGAGTGTTGTGCTGTGCTGGTCCGTTATCAGCAATGATAGTGGAATCCGGCCCCTCTGTTGGGGGTTGTATGTAAAAAAAAGATATCAGATACGAGTGATGTGGTACAACAGTATGTTGCAGCTGACAGAATGCCTTTGCTACACACGAGAAACTGTCATTCCTAGGTTGACCCAGTAGCCCATCATGAAGCCTAAAGTTGCTCAAACAATTGTTTGCAAACTTTATATGCAGAAACGTGCTGACTTCTCAGTCACACATTTCACTTAAAAGGTGCTATATTACACATTTCACTTAGAAGGTGCGCACAATTTTTGAAATGTGCCGCTATCCGACTTCTGGTTGATAAAGAATCGACGTTTAGGACCATCGACTTAGAAATCATAATTTCTTTCTCAGTCTAGGGGAGCACCCGAGAATGAAGGTTTCTTGTGTAGATGTATATATTTAGCTTCAGTTTTCTTTGGAAACCGCAGGTTATTTATGATGATTTTCGTTTTTACTGAATACAACTGATGTAGCGTGCAGGAACAGGAGGCGCATGGATCTCAACCGCTGCATCTGGGCCACCTTGTGCATGGTAGGGTGCACCACAGTGACAGTGAAACAAACCACTGGACCCTCCTCATGATTGATATAGTACATCCAGAGCAGTAGATGAGTAGAAGTGGCTGCCCCAGTCAGTCAGTATTGCTCTGTCGTCACCAGGTACTTCTTGGAGCCTCCATATAATCAGCCAGGATTGCTTAACTTTGGCTGTTAAGGGGGGGCCGATTAGAGCAAACTTTACAAAATGTACACTGTTCATACACAAAATTAGGAGCAAATGAATGGTGTTAGAGGGGGGGGGGGGGGGGGCAGGGCCCCTGCTGGTCCCTCTGCCTCCGCCACTGCATATAATGAGGGGAGCACCACACGTGTAACATATGACGACTTGATAGCAACAGACACGCAGGGGGAGCCGGCGGCTTGTGCCGGCGCCTAGGGCGGGCAGGGTTGCGGTATCAATGGGGATGAGCGCCCGTAGTCATGCCCCGCAGATGTAAGCGAGTTCGCCGAACTGCGTTAACAAATTTTGGTGTCGTCATTGTGCTGCGATTACTTGGTTCTCGGTAGATCAATTATGCGCCTACGACGGTAACAATTGGTATCAGAGCAAGATTGAAGGCTGCGGATTGTTGATCTAGAGAAGGAAAAGGTCGGCGTGCGATTGTTATTCTTCGCATGGAAAAAGTCGCGGCGACGCGGTATGTTCGGGCAAGAAAAGCGATCGGGAAAAGTCGACGAGTTCGTGAAGCAATCGGAAACAACAATGCGTGCGGCAGATCAAAACAGGACGCGTATATGACGGCAGCGGCAGCGGCAGATCGATCAATCTGTGGAGCAGCTGTAGGGCAAGCAGCGTGTCAGGGCGTGCAACAGCAGGAGTCCGTGGCCAATTCAATTTCGGCATCTCGAAGTAGAGGAGATCGATCGTGGGGCAGCCGCGCGTGGCGAGCGCAGGAGGCAGCAGGCCGGATCGGAATTCAGACTTGGGTGGGCCGTGGGCTAGAGGCGTACTGATGCATGTAGTTGTGCATGGACAAAGGCAGGTGGATCAAGGTTGGGCCCTCCGGTGCATCTGTTTGGCGCAGCAGCAGGATACCAGGCGCGTGCGCGCGTAGGTGGGCAGGTCCATCGTTTGGGACTGTGCAGTTCTTGTTTGATCGGAAGCTGTACGTATGAGATTTGTTATGTGCAAAAAGGTACAATCTGGTCAGTAGGTATTCGGTGCATGGGGATGGCGACATGAAAAAGAGAAAAGGCGCATTGAGAGTTGTGGGGGAACATGCTAGGTGTACTCAGGGATCTATCAGAAAGCAATATCTCTTAATTTGTTGCTCAGTTTGCACAGGTTTTACCGGAAGTTGACAGATTGGCGGTGTGCGTATAAGGCTGGGAGCAGTCTGGAGTATGTCGCGGAGGATGATGCACCAAAAGGCGTCGATCATGGCACGTTGGTGCTGGGCTGATATGATGCGAGGTGGAGCATGATTGTAGTCGAACAAGTTCGGCTGGGTTGGACTGGACAGTCTGACGGGACAGAAGACAGTGAAGATCAGCGATGACGACGTAGGCGCGTGAGGGCTGATGGTGTCCGAATTTTGTGGCGTGGCAACACGTGGCGCATGGTTATGCGTGCTTCGACATGCATTGACGCATCTTGAGCTCGACGGGGCGTGGGGTGGACTGATCATCTAACAAGGAGTCATGTTGAAGGTGGAGTTGGATTCTTCTGGAGAAGATTCCACTCAGCTGATGGAAGGGCTACGGCGTAAGCTAGCGGAGAGTCGAAGCCTAGTCAGCGGGAAGGCGAGAAGCACGTTGGTCAGACTGGACGTCAGGGTTCGAGAGATACGTGGAACTCAGCACTGGTCGGGTATGACTGGTGGTCCGTGATGGGGCCTGAGGTGGTGTGGGTGCGCGACCCAGTAGATCTTGGCCAAGATTGCGGATGCTCGACGCGGTAATAGCGGCGAGGCGTGCGGTAAGCACGGGACACGGCGACAGACCAGGGCATAGGCGGTCAGACATGTTGCCGGACATGTGTGCAGGGGTTCTGAAGCAGTGTTGGCGAGTATCGGGTTCAAGTTGGTGACTGGGTCTATGGAGATTGACGCGTCTGGTGATAGACATGAGTTAGCCATGGGGAATCTGAGAAAGTGTTGGAAAGTCTGAAATGTCGAAAGATTGGAGAGTACATGGCCGTATATTCTGTGATGTCAGTGCACATGGCAAAGTGCGGATGAGTAGATACAGAACGAGGCGGAGTGCTATAGCTGTGGGACATGTAGAAGACTATTCAGGATGAGACGACTGTGAATTTGACTCAAGGTGATTAAAAGGCGACGGTGAAATTTCTTCATGTTGAAAGCACTTTCACGTAGACTAGTGGTCGGTGTGTGATGGTGTTGAACGGGAAGAATGGACTACAGTTGCAGGTAGAGTCACATGGAGTCTAGGAGTAACAGCTAAGCTCATGGAAGACAACCAAGTCTGGAGTACATGGAAGTTTGCCGCATTGACGAATTCAAGGTGGTGAATAATATTCGCCAAGGTGGAGTTTGTTGTGTTTGTGTCGAATATTATATACGAGTTGAGTTACGTTTCGACTTAGAGTTGTATTAGGTGTGGATAGGATACGAGTAGTGTTCGAGTCGAACTCTTGTATCCTGGGCCTCTCATATAATGAGGGGAGCACCACACGTGTAACCTATGACGATTTGATAGCAACATGCACGCAGGGGGAGCCGGCGGCTTGTGCCGGCTCTTAGGGCGGCCAGGTTTGCGGTATCAATAGGGAGGAGCGCCCGTAGTCATGCCCCGCAGATATAGGCAAGTTCGTCGAACTGTTTTAACAAATCTCGGTGTCATCATTGTGCTGCGATTACTTGGTTCTCGGTAGAGGCGTCTGCGAAGGTAACACACAGCAAACTGCTTGCAGTGTCTGAAAGAACCTTCTCAATATCTTTGACTGCATCAGTGTAGCGAGTTCATCTTGGGGCTCTCCTCATAGACCACCCCAGAACCTCCTGTACCTTCTCCCTCGACTTGATAATTTATTTAGCAGAACTTTCCTTCTTCTGCTAACAAGACAGTATTCCAAATGGATAAATGAGGCGAGGAGAAGGTTCACCATTACAGAGCCTCCGAGTAGAGAGCTCCAAAGGACCTAGCATTTCTTGTCTCTCTTCCACTTGTTGGTGTCACTTCCTTAGTACCTTTAGATACAATGTTGGTGTCACTTGTTGGCGTCTCTCTTCCACTCGTTGGTGTCACTTCCTTAGTACCTTTAGAGACAATGTTCTCTGCACGGCGATGTCCGTTTTCCATTAGAGTTATGGGAGCTTTCTCTTCCAGCCATGGCCTTAGTAAAACGATGTGGCAGCGCAGAAACTATCCACCGTGTACATCCCTTTGCAATAATTCTCGTTGATAGTTCAGTTAGAGTTCATAGTCTGCAAGAGGGCAATCCATATCGATCATTGAAAGTAGATTGCACTGGTCAGATGCTCCTGTCTCATGCAAGTAAGTCACCTCTGGTTTGAAGTCTGGCTGTCTGGCACACTTTGTATTTCTGCTCTTGATCAATGAATGAGTGACCCTTTTGGGCACTGGCAATCCACCACCCGGTTGTCCAGCCAAACAACTCTTGCATGTCTTCCTTCTACAACAATGTTGCACAAGTTCCTTGAGATGAAGGCCATCGCAGTCCACCCCATGTTCCACCGGCTGGTCGCTGGTGCCGGAATGCGCCATCAGAGTGGCCATTTCATGTGGCTCATCTCCACATGTGTGGCATTGCTTTTTGTACTGTCAGCAGCGGTGAAGTATATCTATCTTGCCAGCTGCATCGAACACCAGCGTGAGTTATTCCCATCTGTGTCGCTGGACCGGTATGAGCTGTGCTGATTTCCGGAGGATGCAGCAACAGGGTCGTTCGCAAGGATTCCGTTATCTTGTAAACTGAGGTGCATCCTGCCATCGGTGGAGTCTGTCGCCATGAGATGGCTGCAGAGATCCATCCCAAGGCGAAGCACTTGGTTGGGGGATGGTGTCGACTGAGTTGTTGAAAGTGTCCCCCTTGATAGACTGATAGAACCACCAGTGCCGATCATGTTAGTGTAGGCCGAGAGTCCCCTATCAGATTGAGCCATTGAGCTGCAGGCCTTCAATTCTCAAAGACAAGCCCATGGTTATGTTCTGCTTTGCTGAGCATTGCTCTTGGTAGAAGCAGTAACTTTACAGACCAGAAGAACTTCCGTACAGCGCCTAAGCTAGTCATTGCCTCAAGGTTGTGCTTTTTGTAACCTGTAATACTCCGGAACAGGGTGAAGCACAGAGCTACAGAAATATGCAGGTGAAATCATGGGAATAACCAGCAACTGTCGGAAACCAGCTAATCAGTAGTACTCTGATCAAAGTAAACTCGTGATCAAGTCTGCCAGTTTAAGATTGATTGACACGAGCACCTCGAGAAAAAGGAAAAAAACTTTTCTATCTAATTTATGTGCAAGGAACGACACTTGTGTTTGTGTGACTCTGCCTGGCCTGGGCCTCTGCCTATCTTGCTACTGTCGGGAGTGGCGACGACGAGGCCCAGTATGGGTGAGCCCACCGTGCTGGCCGACCCACCGCCGCTGCCGCTCCCGCTTCCGCTGGACGGCCCCCCGGAGGTGGAGGCCGATTCGCACCCGAGCCGCTGCCACCGCCGCGGCTGGTGGTGGTCGTCCTCGGACTGGCACGGCGTCGCGGGCTCGTCATCCTCGACGTCCACCGCGCCGTCGCCGTCGCCGTCGTGCGATCCGGCGGTGGACTGCACGATGCTGTAGAGCTCGACGATGCTGTCGTAGTTGTCGGCCCACCAGCGCTGCGCCGCGCGGGCCCGTCGAAGAGCTCCTCCCTGAACCGCAGCTTGCGGAGGTGGTTGGTGCCGTCAGGCCGCGGCACCAGGGTCATCAGCACGCCGGGCTCTGGCTCCGCCACCCACTCCCCGTCGCCCTCCTCTCCGGCTGCACGATCGGCGACGCCAGCCGCCGGCTCGACCTCCTCTTCCTCCTCCTCCTCGGCGACGTCATCCAGGGCAGATCGGCACTTATGGCACTGCGCCTGCCTCTTCCCTCCCCGTTCATCCTCCGGCGCGATCTTGGCGGACGCCGAAGCCGCGGCGATGTCCTTGTCCTGCATCTCCAGGTCCTCCTCCGCGTCCGCCCCACTCCCTCGTCGCCGCCTTCGCCGCGCCCGCGCCTTGCCCCCGCCGCCACCGGCCTTCACCTTGAGCGACATGGCCTTCATCTGCAAAACAGAACACATCGTCAGACACAGCGGCACGCACGCGCGCGTAAACTGTGCACGAACGAAAAGGATGGGGCTTTACGTTCTTGGTGAGGTCCCTGATGATGCTGATGGTCCTGGTCCTGCCGCTCCCGCCGCCGCCGCCATGGAAACACGCGTGCATCTCGATCCAGACCGCCGCCCGTCACCCTCCACCGCGCAATACCTGACGCCTCCACTACCAGGCTACCAGGAGGACGGTGGGCTTCGATCGAAAACCCTGCTCTGCTGCCCAGACTGCTGCTCCGAGGTTGGTGGAAGGAAGGAGGTGGGGATTTGAAATGCGCGTGCGCGCAGCAGGGAAGGAGCAGAGCTGGGGCAGCACGGGATTAACGGAAGGACGAACGCGCGTGTCCATCTGATCCGAGGCAGAGGCCGCATGCACTTAATGCGGATTGCCGATATTGATGGCTGACATTTAGGATTTCGAATCAGTACTGCTGTACTCCTGGCCTACTGGCTACCGCATAGCCGAAGAAGCCGAACAACCCCCTCACTGTTCAAAAAAAAAAAAAAAAACCCCTCCGCGCGGTACGGCGGATTTTGAATTATCTTCCATCCCGGGTTCATTCATTCCATATCCAGACGTTGCGTCGCATTACCGGCTTAGCCGTATGAACACTCTGGACGCATCAATAAAGGATTTATACGGGCCGACGGGATACGCCTGAAACATAAATTGCGCCAGCTCATAAGCAACGTATATAAATTGTTGAGGTACTCCATCTTCCACGTTTGATTTGAATTTGAAATACACCGAGTTCATAGCATTTCTTTTCATACTCGAACAAATAAATGCAATCGTCCTAAATATGAGACCGGCACTCATGCAAAACATAGTACTCCGTAAGATGACAAACAAGTTTATTCACATGTGGGACCAACAACCTCTTGGAATCAACGTTCTTGCAATTGGTACTCGTAAAAAATCGTGAGATGCCATTCCAAATCAAAACCTTCCTCTAGGTTTTAGCTCTGTCCACCAGGCCAACTCTCCTTGGTATGTATCGTAGCTCCACACCGTCCTCGGGTCATATCTACTACTCGCTCCGTTTCAATTTAATTGACTTGCTACATGTGGTGCATAGCAAGTCAAGATACATCCACATGTGGTGCATAGCAAGTCAATTAAATTGGAACGGAGGGAGTACTTATTTCTTAACATTGCATGTTTCAAAGTTTAGAATTATGTTTTGTTTCAATCACCATACCATGACCTAGGCCAGTGTTCCTTTTAGGTGTTTTTCTAAGCAACGTGCACGTCGTGTGCTAGTTTTGGAAAACAAGGAAGTTTAATCTTTACGTTTTACTTAAGTTTAACAATATTACGCACCGAGAGAATTAATTGTTGCAATTTTCCCGCTCACTGTCTCTCATTTAGCGGTGTATAAAACCTTAGGTAGATGTTGTATGTCTTTTTTTTTTGTTAAGGCCGAATGACCCAGATTAAATTAGCACACATAGGATACAAAATTAAGAAATAACAACATTAGCATACTCCAGTTGAACTAGAGAGATTAAATCATGTCCTTGCCATTAACGATCAACGCCGTCTTATTGTTAGAGTGGATGTATCATCATTGACAATCATTATTATTAGGTTTGTAGAAAGTTTAACTTATTATTTGTAGTTTAACTATCACAATTACTATATTTTTCATATGCCTTGCTAGTTGAAATACTTTTCAACAAGTTAATAGAATGAATTTTATGCAAAGACCGTACAGAGATGAACACCGTGCCTTGTTTCTAAATCTCGTCATATGCGGTTTAGCTATGGTACATATGACCCGAAGCAACTTTTTTTTTCACATTTTCTATTATATCCTAAAACCAAGACACAAATGAATAAAAAGAATAGGCTAGAAATTGCCACAACATAGCAAAACATAAAGTGGTCCCTTATTAACTAATGAAGCATGACTGTCAGGTGTACTTAATCTATCACACTCTATCGTATGACTCTCGTATAGCACAACCGAATCACCTCCATATTCATCGGCCGGACTGAGCAATAATCCCAGAGGACACCCTCCTCCATCTCCTACATGTTCTCCTTGCTACGGTTGCACATCATGTGAGTCTCCTTGCCGAGGTTCCTGATCAATGGTGCATCATGTAGTCGAGTGGCTGTCGGTTGACTCTTGGCGCTGACCATGATTTTTTCTGTTTGTACCATGAAGATTCCTCTATCCTTGTAGCCTTCACTAATAGAGTAGTGGATGCCGAGTTTCCCTACCACTAGATGATGCTATGACAATACATGCACTTGCAACTGATGAGCAGGCATAGCACCATACAGAGTAAATAGATAGAGAGCATGCAGAGCAACTAGCATGCCAAGTGGGATCTCACTTATGTCCTACTCCTAAATCATTCTAAGTAGTTTAGTTTATTTGTTTGCTTAAGGGGCTCTTTGATTCGCGGGATTCTAAAAACGCAGGAATAGGAAAAATGCAGGATTGAAATGTCATGTCCACTTCAATCCTACAGAATTTCATATGCACTAAGGGCTACTTTCATTGTAGAGTAGGAAAAGTGTAGGAATATGAAACCCATAGGATTGGGATGGCATATCTAATTGAATCTATGGGAAGAGGATGTTCTTTGATTGTGGTGAAGGAATTTTTCCATGAGGTCCGACCTCATGTTATTTTCCTATGAAGTTTGCACTATAAGATTCTTATAGGATTTTTTCCTTCGAAGCTATTTCAATCCTACACAAATATTTTGACAATCCTATGAATCGAAGGAGCCCTAAAGTTTATTTGATTCCATCACATAAAAATTAAAAGATTTTGAAAAAGAGCTATGAGTGGATGTCAGATTTACTATTGAATCTACTGCAAAGGATTCCATAGGAAAAATCCTAGGGGATTCAATCATACGAATCAAACACCCACCATAGGAAAAATTCCTAAAGAATTGAATCCTACAAAATTTCTCTACAAATCCTTTGAATCAAAGAGGCCTCTAAAGCATCATAGTTCTACAATAACTCAAACAACGACCATGACATACAATGCTACTGGAGTGAAAGATGGCCTACAGCCCTACATATTACCTCGTTTCTCACAAGCAACTCAACCAATATTCACTTTTCACCTTCACAACATTTTATGGTCGGTGGGGAAATAGATAAGTATGATACATAAGTAGTTGCATTGCTTCTCCTTGGGCGAAAACCTAAAATGGTGCCCGGGCTACACGAAGCCCATTATATTGAAAATTCAAAATCGGTATTTTTAAGTTTCCAAAAATCGCGAAAACATTCCTGCATATAGATATTGTCGAGACCTACAACCGTGCAAATTTTCAACTTCCAATTTGTTGTATTTTGGGCTGCACAAAAAAGACAAACGGGTGGATCTGGGTGGTGAATAATACACAGTTTCAGAAATTTGAAATTCCCCCGCGATTTTTCTTATTCGTACAGCCCAAAATACAACGAATTTGGAATTGAAAATTTGCACGATTGTAGATCTCAACAATATCTATGTACAAAGGGGTTTTATGTCATATTGAACAAATTTGTACAACAAGCTTGCCAATGTTTTTGCTGTCCTTTTTTTAAGTACCCAAAGGGGTACGTAAAAGATTGGATTATTATCGTTCTCGATTTTTTTTGGCAAAGTGATCAGTTAAAGAGAAAATATCGTTTGAATATTGTGTGCCGACCAAAGGACCAAGGGGGTCTTGGTATTGTGGTACTACAAACCAAAAGAGTGAAAGGCACCAGAGGTCACGAAGTTGCGCGAAAAGTAAGGATTGGTCACCAAGTTGAAAAACCTCAAAACGAGGTCACGAAGTTGTGGAGTAGTCAATTTTTGGTCATTCCGTCACGGTGGGCGTCAAGTTGCTGACGTGGCAGTGTGTTTTTTATAAAAAACACCTTAAACTTTTATATATTCTAATTGTTAGGTCCTTCTCCATATTTATTTTCGAGTGAAACGCACCAGAGGTCACGAAGTTGCGCAAAAATTAAGGATTGGTCACCAACTTGAAAAAGCTCAAAACTGGGTCACGAAGTTGTGAGTTAGCCAATCTTTGGTCACTCCGTCACGATGGACGTTAAGTCGCTGACGTGACGGACTGTTTTTTTTACAAATATCCCCTTTGAATTTTGTTTCTTCTAATAGCTAGGTCCTTCTCGATAAATCTGGGCATAGTTTGGTCTCAAATTTTATTTTTGCTCGCCGTCGTCACCTCACCGTCGCGTCCAATCTCCCGGTCTCCGACCTCCTCCTCTCCCTCCCTCCTCCTACCTAACCTCCGATGGCTGCCCGCTCGCGCCCTCCGCGCCCGTCGTCTCCTTCCCGCCCTCCGGCTCCCTCTAGCCGCCGAGCACGATGCAGTGGCGTCGTTCGCGCGGGCCAAGGCCCTCAGCATAGTGGCGCACGGGCGCAGGACAGGAAGGGCGCACGGGCGCAGGACAGAGAGCCGTCGTGGAGGCGGTCGGCTGCCCCCAACCTCGCCGCGCTGCAGGCTACGACTGCGGCATCGTTCCCATGCTGCTCGACAAGCCGTGCGTGGACGCCGACGCCGGACGCCGCTGCCGGACGCCGGATGTAATGCACAGAAGAGATGAACTGCTCCACGCGCCGCACCAGTTTATTTGGAGTATTTGTAAGAAGAAGAAAAATCGAAAAAGGATCTAATAATTGGAAGAAACAAAATTCTAAGGGGATATTTGTAAAAAAACAGTCCGCCACGTTAGCGACTTAACGTCCGTCGTGACGGAGTGACCAAAGATTGGCTAACTCACAACTTCGTGCCCGGTTTTGAGCTTTTTCAAGTTGGTGACCAATACTTAATTTTTGCGCAACTTCGTGACCTCTGGTGCGTTTCACGAAAATAAATATGGAGAAGGATCTAACAATTAGAATATATAAAAGTTTAAGGTGTTTTTTTGTAAAAAACACACTGCCACGTCAGCAACTTGACGCCCACCGTGACGGAATGACCAAAAATTGACTACTCCACAACTTCGTGACCTCGTTTTGAGGTTTTTCAACTTGGTGACCAATCCTTACTTTTTGCGCAACTTCGTGACCTCTGGTGCCTTTCACTCAAACCAAAAATAAATGTTTATTGAGTAAGTTGTTGTTTAAGTTGTTAAATGAAGAAGGCGTATGACAAGAGTTGTTAATTAATAAGTACTTAGGTGGTAAAACATTATCACAGGTACAATCAAAACCTTTCGATTCACCTTTTAGGAAAGGCTTAATGAAAGTTAAGAATGATTTTTTAGCTCGTGGAGAATTCATTCTTGGTAACGGTGAGCAAGTAAGGTTTTGGGAGGATACATGGTTAGAACATATTTCATTAGGGAATGAATATCCTAATCTATATGCCCTAGCCTCCAATAAGAATGCGATGGTGGGCAGGGGCGGAGTCAGGATTTGAACATAGGGGGGGCGAGCAATGATGATCACATGTGTTGTGTAACATATCAAGATTTAAGTATAAAAAAACATATCATGTTTTTTCGAATAAAAGGCATACCAAGTTACTAAAATATATATATGTTCGAAAATAAGCCAATAACTCTAGATGTATATAAATGACCGCAAACATTAAAATTAGTAAAAAAAATCGATATGTTTCGCCTACTCGCATGTTTAGACATAGCATACTATCACCATTAACCATCAGTTAATCGAAATTCTCAACATTACGCCACCAGATTCAGTATCATATCAATAAAGTTTGCGTGAAAATCATATGCTTTCTCTTTGTTTTTTAACTAACAAATAGCTTGACCGAAGAAGCAAATAGGGAATTATATCAGATTACAAAATACTTACATGTATGTACCGTGTGCATACCTTGACTAATAATACAGTGGTGCGAACGTACGGCAAGCGAGCTGCGGCAGCCGGGTATCAATTTCCGCCGGGCGGCGTACTCAGCTGCATGGCAAAGCCAGCGATCAATTTCCGCCGCCGGCGGGTGTCATCGCATACTGGTAGACAGATCCGTCGATCTAATCGAATGGTGAGACCAGATGAAGGCCGACGATCAGGGTCCACGATCAATGTAACTGGTAGATGGGCTGTCTGTTGTGATGGGCTTCGGTGTCAGCATAGCTACGTTAACTTTGGGCTTAAAGTATTACTAATTAGCTGATTATATACGGCCATTAGTGCATATCTATACGCATACAAGTACTCACACCTGTAGTATGTGTATGACCCCTGCTAGCACCCCCTGTCTCCGCCCCTGATGGTGGGTGAGGTTTTTATTTCGGTGCCTATAAATCTACCGTTAAGAAGGATTCTTACTGGAAATAATAAAACAACCTGGTTACAGCTAGTTGAGAGACTAATGCGGGTCAATCTTAGTTATCAACTGGATAGATGTAAATGGCTATTGACAACTAATGGTGAATTTTCAGTCAAGTCTTATTATTTGGATCTGCTTAATGGCCTAATGGGCATAAAAGATACTTGAGAAAATATTTGTGGAAATTAAAAATCCCATTGAAGATCAAAATCTTTCTGTGGTTTCTTCATAGAAAAGAATTGTTAACAAAGGATAACTTGGCTAAGCGGCATTGTACAAGATGCAAGAAATGCGTTTTTTGTGACACATATGGGACTTTAGAGCATCTCTTTATTTCTTGCACGTTCGGTAGAGACATTTGGAGATTAGTCACTTTACTTTCAATATTTACCCACCAACTAGTATATCAAATATGTTTGGGTCCTGGTTGAATGAGGTAGACAAGGCTTCCAAAGCCCGGATTAGGATTGGTGTTGCGGCCATTCTTTGGGCTATTTGGAATTGTCGTAATGATATTATATTTAACAAAACATCTTCTACTCATTACCTGCAGGTTATCAACAAGCTGATTTATTGGATCCATACGTGGTCATTTCTTCTTCCTGTGGATCCTGTGGATCAGTCTGGTGTTTTTGTGAATCTATTGCAGTGCATGTTTATATTTTGATAGATCATATAACATTTCTATAGACAATCTAAATTATATATATATTTCCATTTAGTAAATGAATTATATACTTGATCATCTATGGTGCTCTTAACTTTATTTTCGTTGTGCCACACTAATTATATATATCTTATTATTACTTCCTACCTAATTAGTACGTATGATGGTACTTCAGATATAATTTTGTTTCTTTAAATTCTCCATGTTATTGTTCTGACTGATGAACTAGTAGGCTTTATCCATTTTGCGTGGTATAATTTTTACATGATAGACTATCCCGATTAACAAGTTTGCCCTATAAGTTGTAATTGTTTTGACAACATTTTATACAAGAGCTTGTGGAGGGGATACACACGTGGATTTCGGAGCAACGACTTCGGATCAAGGTGGCTCTGGTGCCATGGCCGCGTGGGGGTAGAAGTGGTATGCCAACAGTGCTCTGTTGAGAGTGTTGGTTTCTTTAGCGGCATCGAGAGCTTATAATGCGGTGGACTGTCCTTGTGGTAGTCTAGTGAGAGTCATCGTGGTGTTCTAAAGGTAAGTCGTGCCCGAATTTGTTGGCGGCCACTCTGAAGAGTCATTTGATCCCGTCACCATGGACTCGGCGACGGCGTCCCTGGCCGCGCTCGGCTGCGCCAGCTCCAGCTTCCATGATCTTGCCACATGGCGCGGCTCTGCCTCGCCCTGTGCCGTCGGTCGCCAGCGTCCCCGACCCTGCTTGCTACCGGTCGTTGACGGCCGCGGCGCAGGGGAGCGAGTGCATCGTGGCGAGTTTGTCGGTGGCGTTGGGGGCGGACCGGCCGAGCCACGGCGGAGAAGAACGACGGGGGAGACAAGCCAAATTGCTGCTTCCGAGCTACCGGCGAGGACGGGGTGGCAGCGCCGGCGCGCGTCCTCAGCGAGCGGTGGTCGTGTGGCCTGAGTGCGGGCGGTGCCGTAGTAGAATGGCCGGCGGCCATGGAGAAGACTCAAGAACAGAGAGGATTCAGACGTCGGGAGTCTCGTGTGTGGATGGCCCCGAACGGCTCATGCGGGCTGAGACTGCGGGTTCAGCCCGTTTCTAAATTTGGGGATTGACTCCTAAACCGCACCGCTCCGGACCGATGTGCTGCTCAGCCCGCACCGCTCCAGCCCTTTTTGTTGTAGCACCCGTTTCAACCCGACCCAACCAAAACCGAAGCAAAATCCGCACCATAATGCCAGGGCCGGTCCTGAGGGGGGGCAAGAGGGGCGGCCGCCCCGGGCCCCCGGAACCAAGGGGCCCCAGAGGTCACAGTATAGCTATGCATATGCAGCGGTGCAAGAACTTTGCCGTCGGCGCCATTAGAGCAGCAGAGGATTTTTCGTACGGTCGAGGAAGACGAGGACGATGCTTCCAGTGGACTCGATCTTGGGCCCTTCTGTTATTTCGTTAACTTGGGTCTCATTCTTTTATTCATGGCCTTTTTCCTTTATTACAGTAGCTACAAATAGGTTCGGTGTGGTGGGGCCCATGAAAAGTAGGTAGGGACGAGCCATTGGCTGTACGATGATGTGAACATCGGTCTAAGAAATGCAACACACTCATCGAATTCTTCCGGCTAAAATGCTTCACTCACTAATTTATATCTTGGTAAAGGTGGTATTTCATATACATGATATAAGTCTAGTTCTTCATTTATTGTACGTCGGGTGTGGCACTATTCGGCTATTTTCTCGACAAGAGCAGGAGACGGCCAATCTCCGACCCTCTTATTGCCATGCCGAGAGGCGAGAGAACGAATCACTGAGAGGAGACTACACTATACCCAGACACCACAACGGGGTGGTTCCGTACAGAGTTAACATGTGATTAGAAGAACTATTCAATACACTATGTATAAAGTATTTGATATACATATTCTTAAAAGTGTTTATTGGCATATACTGAAAGAACCATAATGTTGCTGATTTGATTACTCAACCACTTCGAATAAGGAGAAACGATGCTCAGTGATATAATTTAAGTTGACATATAAACTACTTGATATAAATAATGCAACTGAATACACGTAAAATACTTGTTCGCGGTACTATGTACTATGAATAATATTTATTGTAGTGATTGTATTGAAGGGCCCCGTTTCTAGTCTCGCCCCAGGCCCCTGAAACCTCAGGACCGGCGCTGCATAATGCCCATCTGCATCCGCACCATTCTCAGGCTGAGTCTTCCAGGTGAAAACCAAGATCTAGTCTCGTGCCGACTCCAAACACTAGTGCATCCTTTCTTTACGTACGTTTTTTTTTTTGACAGCACAACACTTATATTCATACTGAAAAAACCACAATACAGATCGGAATACAAGCAACTAAACTGCAGAGAGGATACAGAGAGCAGCGAAGCTGCAGAACATCGTCTTCAACCTCGAGAACGCCGAGCCCACCAGCCCTCCATCGTCGCCGGCCGCCCTCACCCAAGGAACGGAAGAGCTCCTACCCCGAAGGCAAAAACGAGCCGCATCAGCCTCCAACTCCGAGAAGCTGGATCCGACGCCGAAGAAGGACCAGCGGCCGGGGGAAGCCCCCAAGCAACCTCCGCTCCAGATCTGGAGCCAACGCCACACCACCTCACCGGAGGTGGCCAGATCTTCAACCTGCACGCCTCGAGCCCACGCAGCAGCAGCCTCCACCTCCCTCCACAGTCCTCCTGAACACCAACCGCAAACCCACCACCGACGCCGGAGGAAGCGCCGGTAGATCAGGGCAGCAGCCCTCCGCCGCCGTCGAGGACGACGACGGAAACGAGGGGAAGCTGCGGCCTAGCAAAACGATGACGGAAGCCTCCCCGCCTCGGCTCCGACACCCAAGATCCACCAAAACACCCTATCTACAACGCCGGAGCGCAGATCCGGGGATTCCCCAACCTCCCGCCGCCGGAGCGGCCGCCGGAGGGTGGGGAATCCCACGGATACGCCGGCGAACGCTGGCCGAGCCGGGGTCGCCCTCGGGTCGCCTCTGGTTACTGTAGAGAGAGGAGAGGGGATGAGTTCCAGAAATATGCGGTCTATCTCCTAGAAGGCGCCATTTGGGAGACAAGGCCGTTGGCCCATGAGGATTTGTTCTTTTCCGATGGGATACATAGTTCAAGTGAGGCCGATAATTGAGAGTTCTGGCTCGATGGTGGAGTTCGCCATTTTTGTGCGGTCAGCGAGGTCTAGACTCGCTTCCTATAGGATTCTGGCTCCTCTATTATGGAGGGTTTCTGCTAGCGTGGTGCATAGTGTTATGTGTTTTGTTTTGTTTGGCAGCGCTCCAGGCCTATTCTAGGTAGGTAATGTGGCTGTGGAGTTGTAGTTTTTGTTTAGTATCTCTAATTAACCCTACTTGGTATGTTTTCCCAGTGTAGTTTCCCTCGTAGAGTGGTTACATTATCTTCTTTATGCAATTGCTCGAGCTCCCCGCCCTATGACGAGGTTATGTAAAAAAATATGGGCCAAATTTCCTATAGAAATGAGAAAAAAACAAAAAAAATTGACATCCGAGTAACCATTTATCATGATCTACTGGACCCAGAAATAGATCTAGGACTTCAAATGGTATGCTATAGCTCAGGAAAAATTGCAAGAAAATACGTGATCTTTTGAATGTCGACGAAACCTATTTTGGGGTACTTGTCATATGTGATCTTTAATTTCTACCATCAGCAGAGTGATTATTCAACTATTCAATTTATAATTAAACCATATCGTTAATGTTTGAGTTTAATTCTAAATCATGCCTTTGTTTTCTTAACTCATTGATTGTTGCTAGGTTGAAAGGATAAATCCCTCAATAAATTTGTTCAAAATATGATTCTTTAGCTATTTGAGTATTTATGTGACTATTTTTGTTTTCGGTCAGAGTCCATCCTTTTCTAATTCAAGCCAGTGGTCCAATATATCAGTATTTGAATCCACAACCGCTTGTTATCCACTCCGCTCCAAATAAATAAAAGCTAAATCTAATGTACCTGCGAATTTTGATTTGATCAGATCTGTTTACACACCGTCTTCCCTGCCAAGCACCACCTGCAGCTACTGTGAAGATCCTGCAAGCTGGTTCAAGAATGAGCACGACATCCAAAGATATAGCGGACAAAACTAGTTCTGAGCCTTGAGATCCATCCACCCCTCCCGGGTCGCACGCGCGGGTGACCCCGGAGGGGAAACCCTAGCGCTAGCGAGCCCTCTTCCCCGAGCTCCCCTTGCCGCCGCCGCCGCCGGCCGTGGTGGCGGCGCCCGGCGCCAAAGGCGGCGGGCAGGATCTAGCGCGGCCCGTCGGGCCTTCCTCGCGCGGGGTCGGACGACAAGCTGGGCGGCGCTCGGAGCGGAGGCAGCAGCGCGGCGAGAGGGAGAGGAGGAGCTGGGACGGGCGGACCTGCGGGGAGGCTGGCACGCGGCGCGGGGACTGGAGGCGCGGCGCTTCTTGCTGGCGGCGGCGGCGCGAGTCCCTAGCGACGGCGATGGGCCTCCAGGGCCGTGGAGTTGAAGCGGGTGGCGCGGCGGCGACGCCCCTGCGCTGGGTTCCTGGAGGCGACGAGCTCGCGAAGGAACCATGGCAGACGGCTCTGCTGCCGGCGGTACGGGCCCGATCTGAGCCTGCGAGCTTCGTCTGCAGCACTACTGTCAGGAGCTGATTGCTATGCTGCGGCAGGTTTTTGGCTGCGCGGGAGGTGGAAGAATGGCGGGGGCTGTGGGAAGAAGATGGGTTCTCGTCTGTGCAGGTCGCGAGCGACCACGACACTCTGACTACGATGGTAGAGTGCTGCGGCGACGACGGTGGTGTGAGCAATGTGGACGGTTGCCCCAGTCTGGTGGGTAGAGAGAGAGGTGTCCGGTGGTGAAGACGAAAGTCTTGCATGGCCTTGGTCGGTGCCGGCGATGACGGCGCCCGTGGGTGTCGTTTCCCTCCTTGGAGGCGTCGCCGAGGTGAGCCGACAGTTCTCTCGTTCCCACGTGCTGGTTGATGTCTCCGGGTGAAAGCCTAGGTTCGGAGTTGGACCGGCGCGACGGCGACGTCCTTGATGTCATCCCTCTGTTGAGAGCATCGCGTTTGAAGACACGTCGTCACTCCGGTGCTCGCCGCTATCCAAGATTGAGATGCAAGGGCGCTATGCACACCATCGCTACCGTATTCAAGATGACGCCTTTCTCAAGACGGACCAAGTCCTGCCATTCTTCTCCTTAAGATGGTGCGTCGACAAGAGAAGTCTAGATGGAGATGTTCTTTCTTGTAGACGGTGGCATTGGTTTAGACGCGGCCTTAGCTCTCAGTTTACGATAGGCCTTTGCTTGTGTTTGGTCGTTGTGTTTGTAAGTCTGTCTTCGGACTAGCCGATGCGGAGTGGTGTGTTTGACAGTGTTGTGCACAACGAACTGTCATTTCTTGTACTCAAACCTCTATCTTCTATAAAAATAAGGTACGGAATTGCGTACTCTCCTAAAAAAAAGAATGAGCACGTTTGTGAAACGGGCAGTGTGTGGACGGGAGAATATATATCCAGTGATACCAACGCTCACATGCTCATGCTCCCATTTCACAAAAATATAGTTTTAACCGTTTCAGTTTAATTTACAAAAAAGTGTGAATGTTCACAAGGAATATGTCTACAACCTTTAAAAATGTTAGGTCCAAATTAGAAAGGCACATTGAGAAACAAATATGACATATGTGAATAGTGTTAATTTTGCTTTATCTTTTTTTACTCTCTTCATGCTAGATTTGTCCTTTTTATTTCTCAATGTTTATTTCGAATTTGAATATGATATTTTAGAGGTTGTAGACACCTACGTTATGAACATTTGCAATTTTTACTATAACTTTTTAAAACATTTAAAATTGATTTTCTTATCATGGGAGCATGCTCCGAGCATGTGAGAGCACCATGATGTTCTTATCCGATTTGCTGGTCGCTTTGTGTCAACCTTGATCTCGCCGTGTGTTTGCGGCTCACGCGTACGACGCGAGAGATGCAACGCGCCCATCCAGCAGTTGCGTATGTGCTAGTTGAATACGGAACGCAGTTTCAGTATAGTCCATGTTAAAGAAAAAACTTCAGTATAGTCCGGGCCTAGACAGCGACAGTACGACTGAGCATGAACAATGGTCAATAGCTTTATTTTTTGACAATCTGAATAGTCAATAGTGAAAATGAACCTACAAACCATCAAAATTTCGCCAACCGCGACGTCCTTTGTTGACGGCGCGTCTGGATAACTTTTCTTAGGCCTTGTTTTGGGGGGTGTAATTCATCCCTAAGGATGACTCCAACGGGGCGACGCATCGAGTCCGCGCGGCTCCGTTCCTGTCTGCGGGGGCAAAAAACACGGCCCAACGTGGCGACGCAAACGGATCGTGGTCCGTTTTTTGGTCCGCCGCGACGCATTCCTTTCCCAAATTTGGGCCACCCATGCGTCGTCCCCGGACGCTCGCGGAGCGCTCCTACGTCCTCCCCGTGTCCGCCCTGGCCCCGCGTGTCATCGACCACAACGGTTAGAGCGGCCACCTACCCGCAATAACTGTGGGCGGTGGAGCTCTTTAATAAAAGAAGCTGGCCAGGCGAACCCTAGAGCACAAACCCTAGAGCTCTCCTCCCCCACCACGGCGGCCACCACATCCAACCACAGATCCACGCGCCGGAATGGCTGGAGAGCCGGCGCCGCAGCATCTGCTGGACCAGGCGGAGCGCGCGCGGGCGCCGGATGCCGACCAGCCCGGCATGGCCCGACATGATCAGCACCCCGACGAGAGAAGGGCGGCGGAGGCCGCGTACTTCGACTGTATCGACAACGACGAAGAAGAGTACGTGTACGCCGCCGGAGTCGCGGCGGTCGCGACGGGTACCGCGCCGCCTGAGCCCGAGCCTCCCATCGGCGTCGGCGGCTGTGTCCCCAGCACCGAGGACGAGGCGGTGCAGGCAGCCCAAATGCAGCTGAACGCGCAGAGGGCGGCCACGTTCATGTCAGCAGCGCGCGCCTGCACCGACGCGGCGGTGGAGGCCGAGTTTGCGAACTCGCACAGAGCAATCGAGACCGCTGCGCGGGCGGCGCGCCGCAAACGGCACCGCGAGGCCAAGGCGGCCGCGGCCGCCGACGTGGCCGACAATGGAGCAGTTATCGACTGATCCAAGTGGTGCGGTACCCCCGCCGGCGTGGCCGCCTATGTGTGGCTCATTTTCCATTAATACCGGCGCCCGCTACGTGTTTCGTAGCTACAAAATGATCAAAGAGATTGAGTCAGCCAGTCCTAGGCTGGCCATGACCGCGATGAAGGAAGAGCCAGCAAGTCCGTTGCAGAACGGGCATGATGCGTGACGTTCCTCAAGGCCGGATCCCCTGTTTGATCTTCCCCCATGCCGGCCGGTGGTCGGTTATTAATTTTCTTCAAGTTTAGGTTTAGGTTTTACGGTTTAATGTTAGGAGGAAGTCCTATATTTACTATGTAATTTCAGTTTCTAAAAATGTAATCCTAGTATTTAAAAAAAAAGTTTGAGGAAAAAGAGATGCAAGCGGACTCAATGCGTCGGCCCCGTTGGACGCAGTGGCCGGAAAGGGGCGGACCTACGCCGGACGCGCGTTCTTTTGGCGACGCAAATGGACCAAACACGGACCAAACGTGCGTCCGTTTGCGTCGCCTCGTTGGAGTCATCCTAATGCCTCGCTTGGTTGGTCCTCAACTTGCCCAAAACGGGGATAGCAAATTACGGACCATCACAGGTCCCTATCTTTTCCACCTGTTTGACTCGTGAGATACGCCGGTTGTTTATAGCCGGGTGGATATACTGGAATACAAGCGAGGCCTAAAAGGGATTGGAGAGTGGGAACAGATTCGGTGAATTTTTTTCTTTCATCCAATCCCTCAATCCGCACAATTTTTTTAAATCCCTCCAATACGCACAAATTTTTTTCCATCCCCATACACTAGTTTGGTGTAATTTTTTTTAATTTACATAAAAATGAGACAGTTTATTGGGGATATCGATCGGTAAACGAACAATAGGTGATTTTTCACCATCCGGCATAATCCTTTCCAATCCTATAGAATACACTTCAAATAAACAAAGCCCCTTTCCGGGTCCAGCACATGTATAGCTCCCCTCCTTTCCGGAGACGTCGCTCCCCTCCTTTATGTGTCGTGGTTTCCCTTTACCACACGCGTTACTTTGCCCTCATGATCTCCGAGTGAAAACCAAAGCTTTGACACAGTGAAAATCAGCGGTGTTCTTTGGAGGCCCTGTCTTCGTCAGATGCAAGTGCTTTGTGAGACATTGCAATTCCCCATTTGGCAGTCTATTGTGCGGCTTTGGACTACTGTGGAAACCAGAGTGGCAACTCCGGAATACGCCTACATTTGAGATGTAGTGTTTGGTTCCTTGGGTTGGATGAAAGAGTCGTCGGCTAAGGTTGGTGCGACCAGGTGGAAGCCGGAGCAGCAGCTTCATAACTCGTCGTGCTGTAAGTGACAGTACCCGACTCAGCTTGTGCGTCCTAGGAGTCGGTGGGTGTGTGTTGAGCGGCGAACTCCCGATACCGTCCTTGTGGTGTAGGGTGTCGACTCTCAGTGTTTGGGTGGCAGAGCCGTCGGCTCGTTTGATACATAGGCTCATGCCAGTGTGCACGTGGTTCTTCGCTTTTTGGTCTATTTTTCTTATTGACCTATCAATTCTTTTTCTTCTTGATGAAAAGTCGATGACCGCAAAAAAGATCCAATATCACCCAGCTTTCACTAACCGTTCGAGTTTTTTTGGTTATTGACTTAATGACTTGCGTTCACCTAACTATATGGGCAATTTATTACAGCAATGGTTGCATATAACTGAATATAGGACTACAGCGCCCACATGACGACCAAACGAGCCATACGGAAAGTCGATTAAGAGTTTAGGGCGCGTTTGGTAGCCTGCAGCTACGTTTGCGCCCCGCCAGACCAAGTTCCAGAGGGCCTGGTCTGGCGAGAGCAACCTCTCGGCCATGTTGTGCGTGTCGTTTGGATGCCTGCATCGCACTGCGAGCATATATTGAGCACACTGTTTGGTTGCCAGCAGCTTCCCAGAAAAACAAGCAGCGATGCAAAGTAAGGTGTTTGGCTGCGTGCGAGCTAGATTGTGCTCACCTTTTGTTGGTAATGGTGAGCTTACCCAGCACCACACGAATGTCAGTTCATCACTCCTAGCTAGTACGAATGGCAGTTCATCAGTTCATCAATCCTAGCTACTACGAATGGCAGTTTATCAGTTCATCAGTCCTAACTAGTACGAATTACAGTTCATGAAATAGCATTACAGTCTTGACGTAACTAGGAAAGGGGTGGGGTCTTCAGTACTTGGGTCTTCTTCTCCTTCTTCCTCTTCTTCTGCTTCGTCTTCTTCTTCATCTTTCAAAGGGGTTGTCATGCAGGTCATGTCCTGGAGGCACCTCTATCATCCCACATTGTCTGAGCCCACTCCAGCCTTTTGGCCTTCCAAGCTTCATTGTCTCCTTGGGGGACACCATGGCCGCCCTGAGGTGTGTCGTCAGGCGTCTCATCTTTCTCAACGGGGAAATGTTCATCTATCCCCCACCCTAAGATCCAATTATGAAGAATGCAACATGCTAGAACAAGCTTAACTTGGGTCTCGAATGGATGGAATGGCTTCTGGTCAAGGATATTGAATCTGTTTTTCAGCGCAGCAAATGCTCTTTCTATGGTGACTCTTAGGCTAGAATGACGGAGATTGAACAATTCTTGCGCATTCTGCGGACCACTCCTTGCACTAAACTCGTTAAGATGGTACCTGGTCTTTCGGAACGGTGGCAGAATTCCAGGGCGACAAGCATATCCAGCATCTCCAAGGTAAAACTTACCTTCAGGCATGCTGATCCCATCAGGTCTGGACAAGCTGTCAGATAGAATAGTTGCATCATGGGCTGATCCCTCCCAACCAGCTAGCACATATGTGAACTTCATGTCGAAATCGACAGCGGCAAGGACATTCTGGCTTGTGTAATGCTTCCTTCCTCTGTATCCTGCAGAATGTGATCTGGGCACTCTAGCAGTGACATGAGTACCATCGATGGCGCCAATACAATCCTGTCATGACATGAAGAAACAAGTCAGAACTGATGAACAAACAATGTGAACAAACGAACGAACAAATCTGTAGCTGTTGGTGATCTTGAAAAATGCTCACCTTGAAAAATGGGTACCATTTGTAGCGGTTGGTGATCTTGGTTGGTGTATTACTTGACGGTGCCTTGATCATCTCCTGTCTGAGCTATCCAATGGCAAATAAGACTTGCTTGAAGTACCGGGAGATAGTCTCACATGATCTTCTGAATGTGCTGTGGATAACTCTAAACCTCTGATTATGACCCACGACATGAAGGAACATGGCAACTTGCTCTTCAACCGATGTGTGGATGCTATCCTGCAACAAGCCGCCATCCCTAAATCTTTTCACTAGCTCATAGAAGGGGGCTCTACCCATCCGTAGCATTTGCATAGCCTCTACATCGTTATTGTTGTAGATGTAGTTCAGGTTAGCTATCCTCTCTTTATCCCGGGCGAGCATATGACCGTACTGCAGGAGAGGGTATGTATTGCGCCTAACTACGATCTTGCGAACAAGGACGATTTAGGCCTGCACGACAGCTATGAGAGCAGCTGTCTGCTTGATCAGAGCCAACCCATCGGCCTAATTGTACAGATGTGTAATTAGTACCGGTTGCCGTTGAAATAACCCACCGCCAGTTGAGAGTGACGAAGTTACTTACATCCGACATTGGAGAAGATGAACTGTAGCTGCCGGAGAGATCCTCCCGCTGACCTTGTGGAGGACGCCGCGGCGAGAACGCGGACCAGCTGCTGCAGAAGAAGACAGGCCGTCGATGATTCGCCGCCGGAGAGGGTCGGCACTGGCCGCCGCTGTAGATCCGGTGTGGGGAATTTTTGGGTCCTCAATGGCGGGCGGTGACCGAATAGAGGAGGCGGTGAGAGTATGTGCGGCGCGAAAATGAGCCGGAGATTCGGCATCCCGCGCTCCGCCCGCGCGCACGCTGTTCCCGAAATTTGCAGCCGCCAGACCTGTCTCCACGGGCACACTCGATTCGACCGTGCCTGCTGGGCTGGCTCTGCGCTGCTTTAATCTCCGTGCGAGCCACAACGCGGGCTGCTGTGACCATCCAAACAGGCCAAATTTGCAGCTGGCGGGCCTGTTTGGAGGTGCTGCAGGCTACCAAACGCGCCTTTATTGTCCACCTTCCCTACTCCCTCGAGTTTTCTGTGTTGTGAAGTGTGATCTACCAACCTAATCTCAGGGCAGATGACCTATAGGTAGCCGCATGCAGTCCAGTAGTCAAGGCATGGTTCTTGACAAGCATAATCTTCGTTGGTCCGTGAAAACACTAGTGTACAGTTCGTTTTCTTCACGACAGATGCCTAGCTATGTCGTCCATGCCTCGGTCGTTCTCAGTTCTCACCAATGGGAGACACCAACTCGAACAAACAAAAAAGTATGGCAGCTCACTATCCCCTAAAACGGATGGCTTAGTGCTTAAAAGATTGTTAAACTAGCTTCTTTTTTTTTTTTGAGATCTAGCTTTCATGCTAATAGGCCTATATATGTGGTGCCAACTGCCAAGGGAAGCCTATGACACAGAGCAAGCAGCGCTGCCATATCTTCTCTTCGTCCAGTTGATCGCACCACATGGTTGTAAGAGCACTGGTCATGCCAGGTCGCCTTGTCCTGCCGTTTCTCCTGCTGGCCGTCGCTTCCGGCGCCTATGACGACTCCGGCCAGCCGCCGGTACACCGGAGAAGCTTCCCCGATGGGTTCGTCTTTGGGACTGCATCGGCGGCCTATCAGGTATCCACATACCATTCAATCGTCTCATCAATCTTCTGACGGCTATAGCGTTCATTAGCCGGAGTTCAAGTCTCGTAGGAAATATGTGAGTCGGAAATTTAATGGAAGAAAATTTGTACTACTCAACTTCAACATGTATGACTTGACACTTGATCTAATGCAAGAATTGATGATTAGCTAGTTCGCATGAATGCAGTACGAGGGTGGCGCAATGGAAGGGGGCAGAGGACCAAGCATATGGGACACCTTCACTCACCGACATCCAGGCAAGTATATACATCTGCAGATCTGCTACACACAGCTTGTATCATTTCTCTTGGCCAAATTTTTATGTATATCTTGTTAAGTAGTAGTATATGAGTATTATTCTTGTACACTTTGGCATATTTTATGTCAATATTTTAAAGGTTAATTGATAACTAGGTAAATGGCGTGATTATCACTGAATTAAATATAGATGTGAAACTATACTAGTTAAGTCATGGTTCCTCTTTCAACCATATGAACATAATAAGTAGAATCGTTGGAAAACAAATCTTAATTAACAGCTATAAATGGTTGTGCAGATAAAATCGCCGACAGAAGTAACGGGGATGTAGCAGACGCCTCCTACCATCTTTACAAGGTAGATATGCCGTGTTTAGTTCAGCTATCTTGCTTTTTTATGGTAACTAATTTTCATCATTTTAATAACTTATATATCTATGCTTAAAACTATGGATTAAGATCACAGAAAATGATCTAAAAAGAAGATCCCAGAAAATGACAATATCGTTGAATGATAGTTCCAAACTTTCCACACAAAAAACGCAGGAAGATGTGCGCCTCATGAAGGATATGGGAATGGATGCATACAGGTTCTCCATCTCGTGGACACGAATTCTTCCCAGTATGACCATATGTTTTGCTACGTCCTCTCTTCTCTTTCTCACTTAGTAGAAGATTTATCACATCATCCAAATTATATGTTCACCGCATGTTAACACTTAACACACCAACCTTACTGTCTGAGTGGTGACTGCATGGCGTCAGGCGGAACTCTGAAAGGTGGAGTCAACACAGAAGGCGTCAAGTATTACAACAATTTGATCAATGAGCTCACTTCTAAAGGTACCTGTTATCCAATGGTTTCAACCTGCATGGAGCATCAGGTCAATTCCTTTTTTTTCCACCGGATGATTCTTAAGATTTTGATGCATTTACATATTTGCAGGGGTGCAACCATTTTCCACCCTTTTTCACTGGGACTCTCCTCAGACACTGGAAGATAAATATGGAGGATTTCTCAATCCTAATATTATGTACATCGAAATCATCGTTATGTCAACTTACATAAGGTTATAACTTATAACTAGCTGACTGCCTGATACGCTGGTGCAGAAATGACTACAAGGACTACGCTGAAGTGTGCTTCAGAGAGTTCGGAGATCGAGTGAAGCACTGGATCACGTTCAATGAGCCCACGAACTTCTGCATAAACGGGTATGCAAGTGGAACGTCAGCGCCAGGCCGGTGCCCGCCTTGGGAGAAGGGAAATTGCAGTACCGGGGATTCAGGAAGGGAGCCTTACACCGCAGGCCACCACCTGCTGCTCGCTCATGCAGCAACCGTCAGAATGTACAAGGAGAAATATCAGGTGACAAATAATTATTTTCCATGATCTGAGTAAATGGAACCTCCAATAATATGCAGTTTCAGTCCATCCATGAATAACCTTCCTAGTATATATAATGCGTATAAAATGTAGGCCGTTCAGAAGGGGGAGATTGGAATAACTTTGGTCTCAAACTGGTATGTTCCCTTCTCCCGAACAAACACCGCCGACAATGATGCAGCAATACGCGCACTGGACTTCCACCTTGGATGGTAAATTATCCTTGGTACTTACATAGTTTCATTGCCAATGTCTAAAAAGAAATAGCCAATCGATTTTACTAGGAATGTGCTTGTAGGTTTATGGACCCGCTCGCCAGAGGAGACTACCCTCTAAGCATGAGAGGATTGGTCGGAAATCGCCTGCCGCGGTTCAGCAAAGAACAATCTGAATTACTCAAGGGTGCGTTCGACTTCATTGGACTCAACTATTACACTTCGAACTATGCTGGTAATCTTCCTCCATCAAATGGCCTGAACAACAGCTACAATACTGATGCTCGAACTAATCTAACAAGTGAGTTATGCATCAATCATGGTTTATTCTATTTGCCTCTCTGTTCTTCGCCTATCAGTCCTATATATCAGTGGCAGTTTTGCAGCATACCACGATATATTTTGTTCAGTTATATAATGTTTCCCAATTATTACATATGTCAAGTGTTCGAAATGGTGTCCCCATAGGCCCTCGGGTACGTAACTTGCAAGTTCTCCACATAATGATTACTTCTTCCATATTTTTATCTGCACATTTTATGTGTGGTGATTCAGTTCAGTAAATAAGATGCACGCATGTAGGCCGCTTCACCTTGGCTCTACGTGTATCCTCGAGGTTTCCGTGAGCTGTTGCTTTATATCAAGGATAACTACCGCAATCCGACCGTCTACATCACTGAAAACGGTGAACATATTTTCTTATCCTAGAAATCATATACCCAAACTGAACTTATCTGAAAATTGTTTGTCCTGAAGGACTACGCCAGGATAGAGTACCACCACAAGCACCTGCTTGCCCTGATGAGTGCCATAAGGTGGAACACTCTACACTAATTCTGTCAACAAGTTTCAGATTTGACATCAGTCTAACTCTATCAAACATTTTCAAATCTGACATTACCTCACACTGCGTTGCACGCTCGTGCTTGTACTGATTTACAGGGACGGTGCAAACGTGAAGGGCTACTTTGCATGGTCACTGCGCGATAACTTCGAGTGGTCGAGCGGATACACGGTGCGGTTCGGGTTAAACTTCGTGGACTACAACGATGGACTGAAGCGGTACCCTAAGCACTCCGCCCACTGGTTCAAGAATTTCCTAATGAGATGAAGAAATAGTTACTGTTCCACACGATAGACGTATGTAGTGTGTGTTGCAATAAATCGTGTGTGACCGGTTGAACGCGCAGGTTGTGGGCATAATAAAATAAATAAGCCATGTATGTGCCGAGCTGTAAAGATGAATGAAGGACCTAATGGCAATTGATCAACCTAACTTCCATAGCTGCAAAAACTAGTGGGTTTCCAATTGAACGGGTTAGAAAGACCATACCAGATAGCCCTGCTTAGAATTGACTCACAGGGTACTCTGCTCACAATTGATTCACGAGGTATTCGCTCACAATTGACCCACAAGGTACATTCAACAAGCAATAAGGATTCAGGATGCAGATCAGCAAAAAAAGAAGTATAATAGACTAAAAACAGAGCAATGATTCCAAATAATATCCTCAAGAATTAGTAAAATCTGAAGAATTTCTAGTTTACCAAGAAATTTCTCGCACCAACACCACTCGCATGTTTAGCACAACTTTTATGATTTAACATGTGAAGCAGAACTACACGACACAGAAATCACTCGAACAGCATATATAAGCTGCTGTCAATTCTGATAATTAAAACATCTGAGTAACAAACCACCAGCAGTTTTTTACGAGTACATCGATTCATAACACTTGATTGATGCCAAACTTAATGCACATCCAAGAATCACCACAAGTTGTTCAAATATTAATCACAGGCTTAGCCAGCAAATTAAGAAATTCAATGTCACTACCACCAATAACTAGCCACATATTTAGCTCAAGTTTTGTGATGTAAAATCACTGAAACAGGACTCAACTAAGTACATATAACACTAAAATACCAGCTGTCATTTCTGATAGCAAGAAAAGGTCAGTAATAGTCTTCTACAAGAAGAATCGTGCTACTTATTAATTTCCATTAAGTACAGCAGTTCTCCGTAGTAGATCAGGTCAAACGGATCAGCAAGCGAAGAATCAGATGCCAATATATCTTCCCCTTTAGTTGGGCTCTTGAAGACTTGAAGTTCACAAGTTCTACCGGCCCACTTAGCGCAACTCAGAGGCTTCAGTATGGAATTCACATCCTCCCCTGAGCAGTAACATTCATAGGCCACCACAATCACCATCTTCTCCAGAAAGCGAGCGTTCTCAGCAATGAACTTGAGGATCACAATCTCGTTTATCAAACCTCTGAACTCATGAAAAACTACCTTCTTCATGTGCCGCAGGACACAGGTAATGGGACTGCCCTCTTGCCATACCTTGGGACTAACCTTGCCAGTGGGCTCCTCATCAGCTGTCTCAGACTGCAAAATATATCAGCATACATAGTTCAGATAGTTATGACAGTGAACCATTTTGGAAAATCTTAATATAGTTGGTGGTGATGCAAAATGCCCAATGAAGCTAGCGTCGTTAACAATGTTTACCATGACATGGAGCGTCTCGAGGTTGGGAAAACATCTGAGGAAGCTGGGCACTTTCTTGACTTCATTGCGGATACTAAATTTCACTTCCAATGCCAAGATCTGGACACTTGGGACAACGGTGCTTGGGCTCTCCTTAGTCCGAGCCTGCATGCACCGAAAGAGAAACTAATTAAGATCGCATATTGGTACACACTGCTAACTGAAAGAGGTAAATTAAGATCCAGTGCGCTGCAGACCGAGATGACAGTGTTGCCAATCTCTATCACATGCTTTCCTGGATCAAGGTATCCCAGGATGCGCAGGTTGGGCGGGCGCACGGCCAATCTTGATCCTGGAGGGCTTCTTGTCAATCCTTGCCCGAAACAGCAAGAACCTCTCCAAGCGAGGGGCATCCACTACGGTGACGTCCTCCACGTCGGAGATGCGTAGCTGAACGCACCGCAGGGTGCGGCTTACGAGGCGGAGGCGTACTCCTGTCTGCATTCCAAAGATTGTGAGGATCTCCAGGTTGGGGCTTCTGTCGAGCAGGAAGGCGAGGTCGCGGTCCTCCATGACGATAAAGGAGAGGCCGAGCTCCCGGAGGTTGGGGAAGGCGGAGGAGCGCGGGACGGCGGCGGTGTCCGGGAACCTCCAGACGCCAAGGTGTAGGCGGGTGAGGGAGGCGCACCTGAAGAGCGTGGCCGGTAGGCGGATGTCGAGCGGCCACGGGCGGTTAATAAAGGCGAGCTCTTGGACGCCCTTGGTGGCGAGGATGTCGAGCCAGCGTGCTACCTCGCCCCGGTGCGCCTCCATGGTGCTGCAGGTGAGGTGAACACAGCGGAAGGGACCCGGGTGCGCCGCGAGGACGCGGGACACTGCGTCGACGAGGCCAGTAGGGTCGTGGCCGATGGCGGGCCGGCGGACTGGGCCCGCGATGATGCCAGTGAGGAACTGGGTATCCTCAAGGACAAGGGGCGCCGAGCGCCAGAGCGGGCGCCAGCGCGAGGCGAGCGCGGCGGTGCGCGCACCGTCCTTGGCGGGGAGGCGGGAGATGATGTTGCGGAAGATCAGGTCGGGGAGGTGTCCGATGCGTTCGACGCCGTCGGGGACCCACGCCGCGCCGGCGCGCGCTAAAGGGGCGGCGGTGTAGGCGGGCTGGGAGGGGAGGGAGTCGTAGACGTAGATCAGCATCATGTCGAAGGCGACCGGCAGCATCGGGGGGTCCCAGGCCTTGTTGTTGCGCTGCAGGACGGCCTGCATCTTGTCCATGGTGACGCCGATGAGCGGCTGCGGTTCCATGGACGCCGGTGGCGTGCGATGGAGAGGGTTTGGGTTTGGCATTTGGGGGAACGGCTGACGAGTGAGGCTGAGGACTGAGGAGTGTGAGTACCGAGGAGTGAGGTGTTGGGTGGGTAGGGTTCGGCGAGTGTCGATCTGGGCTGTTGGGCCAAATGTTGGAACCAAGTATCTCGCGGGCCCGTACAAACACGGTGAATGTCGATCATCGATGGGTCCACGTCGGCGGCATTTCCGGCAAGGATTAAGTATAGTTTTCACCCTGAAATGTCACACCCTAAACTCTAAAACTAGATGATTTCAACCCTGTAGTTTACAAAACCAGATAAATCACCCCCGGCACTGGTTTTGGGTAAATTTGGGCGGTATTGGTGTCAATTTGGGCGGTTTTGCATAATCCAACTGTTCGCTGACTGTCACAGCTCCCTTCCGACACTAGGCTCTGATGGATAGCGAGCGGGTACACGGGAAGCAGAAGATCCAAGACACGCCGAGGCTGACGAGTGGGACCCGCAACAGCTAGCTGGACGCGTTGTATAAAGGGTGAGAAGACAGTCCGAGAAGGGCATCGAAGAAGAATCCTGTAGTTGCCGTCAGGCACCGGTTTACCTTTCCCTTCTTCCTTCCAGCCTGCGTGCTGTTCTCTGCTTGCGCGATGCAAGCTGTATCAGATACGATCCAGAATTCTAGTGAATTATCGCGTATCCTACCCTGAATCATAATCCTGAGTAGTAGCTTGTGACATATGGTATCAGCAGCCACTCGATCTTAGACTCTCCACCAAATTTTTTTGAGAAAAAGTTGTTGGATCAGAGGAGAGCGGGGAGGCGATGAAGGACGAGATCTGAGGAGAGGTTGGGTTCATCCTGGTAAAATCCCTCGACACTCGATCTAGTCCAACGCGGCGGTAGGGTCGACGGCGCATGGCTCGTGCCTGAGATCTGACCCGGAGGCGGGGTGAGTTGCGAATCCTCGGTTGGTCGCGGATCCTCACCGCGATCTATAAAATCCCGACGGAGTTGCACATCAAGTACCTGTGGCGGCGGTAGACGGCAGCGGCAAGGCTATCACCATGGAGGATTTGAAGAAGGAGCTCAAGGCTTTGGCCGCCCAATTCACCAAGTACGGCGACGACACAAGCTCTGCGCTGATGGTGGTCAAGGACTCTCTGAAGGCCATGGCGACCGGCCACGGCCAGGTGGTCGAGAACATTCAAGGGCTAAACAATTGGGCCCCAGCCATCGACGATCCTCTCCGGGCAATGCACAAATCCCTGCAGGAGGTCGGCACGCGGGTAGCTGTTCTTGAGGTGGAGCGTCAACCATCCGACGACGTCGCACCTCGGCCCCATGGGCACGGCGCGGCAACAACAAATCAGGGCATCGGTACCACTGCTCCTCGAGCACTGGCCCCTGCCCTGGCAAAGGGTACGCGTGCTTGTCGCCATTCCCTGTCACTTTTGATTTGGGAGACGATGATGAAGTGGATCATACTGGTTATGATAGTAAAATTCGCAACAGAACCTCTAGGCCACCTAAATCTGATTTTCCTAAGTTTAATGGTGAGAACCCACGTTGGTGGAAGAAAACTTGTGAGAAATATTTTGCCATGTATTCAGTAGATCACGACACTTGGGCTAGCTATGCTACCATTCACTTCATAGGAAATGCTGCTCTTTGGCTGCAAAATGCTGAAGCTGAACATGACTTAGATAGTTGGGAGGATTTATGTGTTGCTGTGCATGCTAAGTTCGGTAGAGACAAACATCATAGAGCATTAGAAGCTTTAGAATGGTGCAAACAAGTGGGTAGTGTGGAGCAGTACTATTTTAAGTTTGAAGAGCTTAGGCATAAAGTGTTAGTGCATAACAATCATTATGATGAAGCATTTTTCATTACTAAGTTCATTAGTGGGCTCCACAAGGACATTCAAAGGGCAATTCGATTACATAAAACCATGAACAGTTGATGCTGCTTTATCCCTTGCTGAAACACAGGAGGAAATATTGGAAGAAACCCGGGGATTCTCATCTTCTCGTTACAAGAATGACTACAAGAGCAATTTCTCCAAGACAGGGTTCCCTGGTAGAGGATTACTGTCCAGCTCACCTGAGGAGCAGAAAAAGCAAGAGCAGAGGAACAATGCAAAACCTGCTTGGGAAAGCAAATTCCAGCTGCTCAAGGCGCAGAGGCGAGCAAGAGGCGAATGCTTTAAGTGCGGAGACAAATTTCAACCAGGCCACAAATGCAATGCTTCAGTGTCACTGAATTTGGTGGAAGAACTAATGGAAATTCTACAGGCCTCACAGTCAGAGGAGGAAGATAACAACTCTGGTGACAGTACCGACAGTGATCTGATGCATCTTTCTGCTTGTGCATTAGCCGGAACCGCAAACAAAAAGAGCTTTCGTGTGCAAGGTATGGTGGGGGACAAACAAGTGTTGCTGCTGGTTGATTCTGGAAGTGGGGGAAATTTTATAAGCTCTGAAGCTGTGAAATTATTGGGATTGACCACTTCCACTATTGCACCAGTCACTGTGATGGTGGCAAATGGAACAAAAACAACAGTGGACCAAGCAGTGCAAGCAATTGACTAGAATGTCAGAAAGCTGAATTTTGCACAGATTTTTGAGTGTTCGACCTTCCTCACTATGACATGATACTGGGCATGGAATGGCTCGATACTCTTGGGCCAATGTGGATTGATCGGCAGAAAAGGACTTTCAGGTTCACACAAAATGGGGTTCGTCTCACGGTGAGAGGTGTGAAGGACAAAACTGACTCATGCCAGGCCATTACCGTTGAAGAGATGCAACAACTGATGGAAGGGAATGCTGTGGCCCATGTGGTCGAGTTGTGTACCACTCATAACGAGAAATCAGAAATACCGCAACTGCTGCAGGAAAATGAACAGAGCTTCAATCCTCCAACTAGTCTGCCTCCACAGAGGCCATATGATCACAAAATCACGCTGATGTCTAGCATGTAGCCGGTGAATGTTAAGCCCTACTGGTATTCCCCATAGCAGAAAGATGAGATAGAAAAACAAGTGGCAGAAATGTTGAAGCAAGGTGTTATCAAACCAAGCCGGAGCCCTTTCGCATCACCGGTACTGCTGGTCAAGAAGAAAGATGGATGTTGGCGATTTTGTGCCGACTACCGACAGCTCAAGGCAGTTACTGTCAAGGATAGATACCCCATGCCAATAGTGGACGAATTACTTGATGAATTAGCTGGTGCCAAGTAATTTATAAAGCTGGACATGCACTCGGGTTACCATCAGATACAGATGCTGCCCCAAGATGAGCACAAAACTGCTTTCAAGACACAATGCTCATTTCGAATTCAGAGTGATGCCGTTTGGGTTGTCCTGTGCCCCTGCCACCTTCCAAGAAGCAATGAACTCCATTTTCTCTCATATGATCAGAAAATCAGTGTTGGTGTTCGTGGACGATATCTTAATTTACAGCAAAACGCTGGAGGAGCACAAGGACCATCCAACAGGTCTTCACCCTGCTCCAGCAAAACAAATTGTTTGTGAAGAAGAGCAAATGTTCATTTGCATAGAGGAATTTGGAGTATTTGGGACACATACTTGGGGAGAATGGTGTCGCCACTGATCCATCCAAAGTTGAAGCTGTCGAGAACTAGCCAACTCCAACTAATGTGGAGCAACTAAGGATAATATTGGGAATTACTGGGTACTACCGGAAATTTATAAAACACTATGGTATGATCTGCAAGGCATTAACAAATCTGCTATGTAAGGGCGTACCATTTATGTGGACACCAGAGGCAAATGATGCATTTCTCACGCTTAAACATGCTATGGTGAATGCACCAGTACTAGCAATGCTAGATTTCTCCAAGGAGTTCGTGCTGGAAACAGATGCGTGTGCAACGGGAGTGGGTGCTATGCTGATGCAGCAAGGACACCCACTAGCCTTTCTAAGCAAGGCCTTGGGACCCAAAAATCAAGCATTGTCTATTTACGACTAAGAGTGTCTGGCAATTCTGATGGAGCTGTACAAATGGAAGGCCTATTTACAGCACAAGCCATTTGTTATCCGCACAGACTTGAGAAGCCTGATTCACCTAGGAGAGCACAAATTTAACACTCTCATCCAGCAAAAAGCCTTTTTCAGATTGATGGGGTTCCAATACACCATAGTTTACAAGAAGGGTATTACAAACAAGGCCGCTGACACACTATCACGCATACCACATGACGCTTTGGTGATGGCAACGTCGGCTGTGCAGCCAAAATGGTTGGAAACTGTTACTGCAAGCTATACCAAGGATCCTCAAGCGGCCCAGCTTCTATCTGAATTAGCATTGTCCGGAACCAATTCGCAAGGATACACGCTTCAGAATGGTGTCATTCGATACAAGGGGCGCATCTGGCTGGGTACACAAGGTGACACTCAGCTGGCAATTCTGCAAGCGCTTCACAGCAGTGCTCTAGGTGGACACTCAGGGATTCAAGGAACATACCAGAAGGTGAAGAAGCTCTTCTATTGGCCAAAAATGAAAAAGACTATTGAATCCTATGTACAAGCATGCTCCACCTGTCAGCAGGAAAAAACTGAGAAAGTAAAATTGCCTGGGAGGCTGCAACCACTTCCGATCCCACCTGATGCTTGGCACACTGTGGGACTCGATTTCATCGAGGGACTGCCAAAATCAAACAACTATGACACAATCTTGGTAGTGGTCGATAAGTTCTCAAAGTATGGGCATTTTACACCCATGAAACACCCCTTCACGGCTCAGACAGTGGCACAAGCCTTCATGGATAAGGTTTACTGTCGACATGGGATGCCATCGGTGCTGATCTCTGAACGAGACAAGGTTTTCACCAGCATTTTCTGGCAGCATCTCTTCAAGCTAGCCGATGCTACTCTCAACTTGTCATCATCTTATCACCCACAGACGGACGGGCAAACCGAGAGGTTAAACCAGTGTTTGGAAACTTACCTTCGGTGCACAGTGAATGCAAATCCAAAAAAATGGTCACAGTGGCTGCCTCAAGCGGAGTACTGGTACAACACCACAGTTCACTCTGCTTTGGGTCGTTCCCCATTTGAGGTACTGTTCGGTAGACAACCCCGACAATTTGGCATCGTCACTCAACCTGACACGGGCAATTCGGAACTGGATGCTTGGATACAAGAACGCAAAGACATGGTGCCCCTGATCAAGTACAACCTAATGAGAGCACATCAGCGCATGAAGTCTCAAGCAGATAAACATAGGTCGGAGAGGGAGTTCTCGGTGGGTGACTCAGTATACTTGCGACTCCAACCATATATGCAGACGTCAGTGGCAAATCGTTCTTCACAGAAGCTCGCGTTTCGATACTTTGGTCCATACTTGGTGTTGCAGCGAGTTGGACAAGTGGCATGCAAACTTCAGCTGCCGCCGTCGTCCAAGATCCATGTCACGGCTCCCTTCCTACACCAGGCTCTGCTGGATAGCGAGCGGGTACACGGGAAGCAGAAGATCCGAGACACGCCGAGGCTGACGAGTGGGACCCACAACAGCTAGCTGGACGCGTTGCATAAAGGGTGAGAAGACAGTCTGAGAAGGACATCGAAGAAGAATCCTGTAGTTGCCGTCAGGCACCGGTTTACCTTTCCCTTCTTCCTTCCAGCCTGCGTGCTGTTCTCTGCTTGCGTGACGCAAGCTGTATCAGATACGATCCAGAATTCTGGTGAATTATCGTGTATCCTACCCTAAATCATAATCCTTAGTAGCCTGTGACACTGACGTGGTGGCTCCGATGACACACTCCTCCACCAGGTCGCCAAGGTCGGCCGCACCAGCTTCAAGCGCGCATCCTCTGCCTCGTCCCAATACAAGCCCTCCTCCAACGGTTCCGGCGCCAAACCGCAGCTGCAGCCGCAGGCAGAGGAGCATCACGAGCAGCACGGGGAAGAGGTGGAGACGGAGGGCGAGTTCCAGCGAGGCCCGAGCCACGAGTCCTCCGGCAGCCACCATGGGGATCACGCGGAGCCACCACACAGCCAGCAGGAGGAGTCACAGGCCGAGGTGGGTTCGCACGTCAGCCAGGCGGAGCAGCAGAGCACGGAGGAGGAGCCAGTCGCAGAGATGAACGCCGGTGAGATCGAAAAAGAGGAACTTGGGCTTGACCTTACCCTTGGATTCAGTCCTCTCGTGGCACTGGCCGGCCCGATGCCACCAGAGCTGTCGGACCGCCCAGGAAGCCTGCTGTCCTGGGGTCCCGATTCCTCTAGCAGTCTAGCAGCAATGGGCTCTGTATTATGGCTCAGCTGAATTTTTAAACATTTTTTCCTTGTGAACAAAATACTACTAGATCGAGAGCTATTTGATGAACTCTTTCAGTTAGGATCTGTCTATTCCTTTTACATCTCATTCACGTTTCATTCAGTGGCTGCAATGAGTGTACAGAAGTTCTTCCCCAACCAAGGAGTGTGTTCTGCTCCTCTGTTCCATCGCTGCATTTTGTCAGTTATCAGGTGTGCATTTTGTCAGTCAGGTATGGCGGACATGCGGGAGCGGACAGGAGTCGATACTGAGAAGGGGACGACGCAGAAAGAAGGAGGAGATCACCTGGAGGGGGCTGGAAGAGTGGGTCGAGCTCGTCGGAGACCAGAGACGCCGGAATTCGAAGATCTGCCGCCGGTGGTCGTCGTGGACGTCGTGGAAGAACCGACGCGTGCGGCGATCCCGGCTCGATTCATTGACCGTGCGTGTAGAGGACGACGTGGCGGTTCTATTACTGCGCTCAGATAGGCGAGCGGGCTCCGTGGCGGCCGGGCGGTGAAGCTCCAAGTTTCAGCCATGGAGGCTCTCGGGAGGAGGAAGAAAGAGAGGTAGAAGGAGAGAGAGAGATGGCGGCTGCGCAGAGAGGAACGTCAGGGGGTCCTCAATCAAGTTTCACGTCACCGACCTCCGTCCTCCAGCACGCCGCAGACGAGGTGCTCCCTCCGGCAGACTGACGGCGGCAAGCACTAAGACAACAGACTTATTTCCTTAGTGAAGCCAAGGACATGTCATCGCCGTGTCAGCGCCACATCATCTAGCACAACCACCATAACCGTCCAAAAGCAGCTTGGGGTGATTTATCCGGTTTTGTAAACTTCAGGTTGAAATTATCCGGTTTTAAAGTTCAGGGTGAAATGTGTCCAATGTGTGACATTTCAGGGTGAAAACTATAGGTAATCCTTCCGGCAAAACCTATTCTAGTCCTGTAGCACAGCTTATCACCGAAACACACACCCTCTGCTGTACTGCTCGCTATCTGATGCTACTCTTGGGCCGGCCCATACTACTTCCTCTTCCGGTTTTCTGAAGTTTCTAGAAGGTTCTAGATTGGTTTTTCCTATTTTTTTCTTTCAACATGTATTTACTTTTTTTCCTCCAGTTTTCATGTTTTTCTTCCATTTTTTCAGTGCATTTTCCTTTTTTATTCACTTTTTTTTAAAATTCATGAACATATTCTTTTTAAAATTCGTGAAGTTTTATAAATTCAGGACATTTTAAATTCACGAATATTTAATTTAAATCAACCATTTCAAATTCACGAACATTTTTTCGTGAACCATTTTCAAATTCATGTCTTTTTTCTTGAACCATTTTCAAATTCACGAACTATTTTTGTGAACCATTTTCAAATTCATGTCTTTTTTCGTGAACCATATTTTTTCATGAACCATTTTCAAATTCACGAACATTTTTTCGTGAACCTTATCAAATTCATGTCTTCTTCGTAAACCATTTTTAAATTAACGAACATTTTTCGTGAACCATTATCAAATTCACGAACATTTTTTCTTGAACCATTTTCAAATTCATGTCTTTTTCGTGAACCATTTCAAATTCATTTACATTTTTTGTGAACCATTTTTTTTAATTCTTTTCATTTTTTCGTGAACCATATTTAAATTCCTGAACATTTGTTAAATTCCCAACATTAACATTTTTTAAATTTTGTAATTGTTTTCAAACTCACAAACTTATTTAAATTCACGAATATTTTATTCAAAATTCCTTAACAGCAAAAACCGGAACCATTTTCAGTAACCTGCTCAGCATCAATGAACAAAGAAAAAAAAGGAGTAAATCCAACAGCGTGGCGAACTGAGGCAGTAAATGAGCCTAGCCCATGGAACGATCGCTCTGAGCGGGCAGTAGGCGAAATTGGGCCAACTAGTGCTAAGAGCGTAGCATAGGAGCTCCCGGCGTTGCACACCTGTGGCGTCCCGACCCGACTGCTATACAGTGATACTGTGTCCCCGGTTATCCGATACCACCGGACACACTATCAAAGCATAATAGAGAGATCAAGACTGTGGAACAACTGGCACATCACAGACTCTACGACACAAATCATTATAGTTCAACTCTTATAATAGAGAAAGATAGCAAATGACAACCAGAGGTCACAGACCCGACAGTGCAACAAGCGGAAGCAAATTAGGTTGTTCTAAACAACAAGAACCAAATTATGGCCTAAGAGGGCTACACATAAACATACAACGCCAGCTGTTCCGGGATGTCCCAAGCTGCCACCTGGGAACCCCAGACTACTCGTCCACGTCCACAAAGAACCCACCTTCGAGGGCGGTGAAGTCCTCTCCTGAAAATAAGCAAACGACCTTGAGTTCGATGAACTCGCAAGATTAAGAGCTAATATATGCTCGATGATTGACTTTCAAGGTTTTATGGCTGTTTTGCATAAAGCTGATTTTATTTTAAAAAGACATAACTCCATGGCATCGACTAATCAGATTATTTTGAAAAGGGGTAAGAAGTAACTCTTTTCTTTCATCACCTTACTCAACATCAACCAACATCAACCACTGTACCTGTTCATCAAAGGCACCTCCCCGAATCACCCTCGAGGAAGCTCACCTTGCATTTGTGAGTGGTACCTCTAGTACCCAGTTTTTAATCATTCCGTTCAAGTTATTCTATGATCTTACCTTCACTTCCCAAGTCGTCCATAACCGCGGACACGGCTTTTCGAAAAGATTTATCCCTGCAGGGGTGTACAAAGTGGAAGTCCCCGGAGTCCCGAGGGCTCCAGCTCCTTCGCCACGCGTACCGTCCGGCCCATTACCTGTACAATTAGCTCTCTTCCTTGGAAAGCCGGCTGGGTGGGAGCGGTGTCGACTTCTCCCTCGTTAAGGACTAACCCAGGATCATCAGTGAGGACGGAGCAGCGGATCATCGACACCGTGCCCCGTGGCCACTCATTTTCCTAACGCCACAATCTTCATCTCAGTTCATCCCACCATCATCACGCACGCGCAAATGGAAGCCCGAACTAGAGGACCATGGCTAGCCCCGCCCGAGTTATTTAGTCTATGAGGGTTCCTGCAATTGCATAGGCCTCACACATGGTTGCACGCTCGTCTTGGTTCAAGAGGTACAGAACTCGCACCTAGGCGACGGGAACGAGACAAAGCACCACGACCACAGTGGCCTCTCATTCCCACCTTTTAGCATTTTATTATCCATCTCCACAATTTCCTCCACCATCAACCATTTATCTCATCACCTGTTTCCACCACAAACCATCCATCGTATAGCTATGCAATTAAACTAAGCATGGCTAAGCATCAACATAGCATAGTAAGTATCTCGGCCAACAATACAATCCTATGGATATTAGGAGGGAAAACAGGTATTGGCATCGGAATCTTAATGCAACTATAGGATACTCTAATCCAATAAAATTGACATTTGGAACCGCATGCAATATTATAGTGGAGAAATTATTTGCGGAAATATAGGATAAGACATGCTCAGAGGGGGGATTACGCTTGCCTTGCTCAACGTGCTGGTAGCACTGCTCGGCGGGGTATTGAGGTGGAACCCCGTCTGCTTGACCTATCGAAACATAACGCAAGGGAAGCAACAATCAATCACCACACATTTTAGCGAGTGCAATGCGCAAACACATGATGACATGACATTTTAAATCCCCGAGACGAGGATGATTCAACTAAACAATTTAAACGGAGTTTGGATGCATCACGGTGCATCGCGACTATACCGTGGGGTTTAAGGGTTACAACAACTTTACTAGTTGATCAATATCGATGAACCCTAGGGTTAACTTGCATATGAATGTCATGCTCATGAGAAGATGCAAGTTTTAAGTTGTGAGGAGACCATGTGCAACTTAGCCAAATAGGCGAAAAGCTCCCAGAGGCCGGATAATCCGGGTCGTGCCAGACCGGAATATCCGGTCTCAAGGCTTGGCCACACGTGAAAATGGCTAAGGACTCAAGGAGCGAGCCACTGGACTCAGCCGGAAAATTCAAGCCAGACATTTGGTCCGGGGCCAGAATATCCGGTTGGTTTTAAGTCCACTGGGGAACCACTGACGAAACTGAAATACAGGCTAGTGGCGGTGCTCGACGGAGGACAACGGCCGGCGACGACCTCCAGCGGCGGCGTCTTCGCGCGCGTGGGTGTGCATCCCGGCGGGCAACGTGTGGGTGCTTGGGTGCGTGCTGGATGGTGGAGTACGAGACCGCACGGCGACGTATCCGTGCGCGACACCGGCGCAGTCGCGGCGGCTGGCCGTGCTTCATCTCGTGCGACGGCGATGCACAGAGCAGGGGGAGGAAAGATGGGGATGTCCCGGAGGACAGAGAGCTCACCACACGCACATGGAGTTGCTCGGCGAGGTCGCAGGAGCACCACATCGGCGGCGCGGTTGCTCGGAGCTCGGCGGCCAGAGGCGGAGAAGACGACGACGGCGGCGTCGATTCTCGGCGCCCCGGGTCGATTCCTTTGGCGTGGGGGAGCAGCACGGCGAGGCGGAGCGAGTGGTGGTCGGCGATGTACTCGGAGCGGCCTCAAGCGATGGTGACGCGGCGTCAACGGCGAGCTCGGGCGCGGCTCCGTGGAGAGGACGAGAGAAGAGGGGAACAGGGAGAAAAGCGAGGGAGGGAGCAGGTGGGGGCTCGTGGGGCTCGTCTTCTTCGCAGGGAGAGGGCAGAGGGGCCCCGGGCGCGAGGCGTGCATGCGGGTGCGACGCGAGCTGCGTTCTTCGGTCGCTACAGGAAGAAGATGACCCCGAGCGGATTATCCGGTGGTCGTTCGGACCGGATAATCCGGTTCTCCTTTTTCTGTTTTAACTTTAAAACCTGTTTCTTTAATGGTTTTAATTAGGGCACTTGCACTGCTCCAAAAATTATGGAAAAATTTGGGGATGCTCCCCTTAACCTGGAGGAACTCCACAAATTTTGGTGTCTCAAAATAAAATGTTTTGGACATCATTTGTTTAGAGCGGGTGGAAAATGGCATTTTGCTAATTTTCAAAATGTTGCTCCTTTAACAATTTGGAGCAAGTGCAAAATATTATTTTGGAGCTCTTGGAACTTCCTTGACAAATAGGAGATGTCGAAGTAATTTTATTTGCAAGATTGAGTGCCTTCGTTGTTTTGAAATTGGTTGAAGCAAGTTTGGCATTTGTTTTTAAATGGTGCCACAACCATTTGTGTGTTGTTTAGCAAGTTTAAATTGGATGCCATGATGCAATGCAACACAAAAGCGAAAATTTTATTCAGGTTTTTAGGTTCACAACTTTGGGCTGTTACAATTCTACCCTCCTTACAGGAATCTCGTCCCGAGATTCTTAGAGTAGGAAAGAGGGAAAGGTTACGACGGTACTACATGATCTCCTCACTTCAGGTGGCTTCTTTCTTGAGAGGTTGATCGAGTGCACCATGAAGATTTTCATCGGCTTCACTTCGAGGTCACTATAAACGTACACCATAGGAAAAGAAGGGAACCTCACCGGAAGGATGGATCTTGGTGGAGATACAACGACCGAGTACCTCCTAGTAGAACTTAGGATGAGACTTCAAGCATCCCGTGGATTGACAGTTAGGAGACACTTTTGTGTGACGTGAGATTGATACGAAGTTTTCAGTTGGTAGACAGCTGTTTTCCCAAAGATTCAGAATATGAACTTTGCACAAGGCCGAAAATTTCTGAGGGAGAGTGTGGAAACAAGATTCCCACATTTGAAGAGGCAACTTATACTAGTCGGCTTGAGTAGAACTTTCCTCACAGAGGAGCATTTTAGATCACCGGAGAAGGATCGGAAAGATAGAGCGAGAGAACTTCAGAAACTCCGCAAACGTTAGTATTGGGAACACTTCTTGATTTTCCAGACATCAGGACAAACTTCTTGAGGATCACCAACTATCGCTTCTGATTAAGAGTCAAACCTGGGAAGTGTAGAGATACTTCAGACTCAGCACCGGTAGGAATAGGAAGCTTTGCAATGCATACCAACGGATTACAATTGCTAGGAACCCAAGAGTTGGACTACAAGGTCAAACTCTAAAGGAGGAACGAGATTGCGGAACCCGCGGATTAGCAACTTGTCAGGAGACAGCTGCCCCAATTGAATATCTTGTAGCGAGACATGAATGAGTTCTTGATGGGAAACACCATAGCAGACAAAGAAGTTCTCAGACTTCCTCTCTTTCTGGAACAATTCAAACAGTGGCTTGGATGCATAGATGAAATTCTCAAGGAGTGGAGGTAACAACATACCATTACGAGAATATCCTACACATGCTTGATCGAGTTGAAATGATTCCGAGGAAAATAGACAATTCACTCAGATCCACGGCGACATCTTTCCGCAATTGCACGTGAATCAGGGAAAGTCACTTCTAACTTCCAGAACACATACCTTGTGAAGACACAAAGTTAGTTCCAACAATTTTCCAATGCTAACGCCCAATATTCAATATAAATCTCCTCAACATGGAGAAGATAAGAAGGTGGTTGATGGGCTCAACCACAAACTTATCTAGATACTCCAAGACGGTAGACTCATATTTCACCAGGACGAGGCATAAGTATTGGTTAGACTAACAGATTCGGGTAGGTCGGTCTGAGTTTGATTTGACGATCGCCCAATTCAAATCAAAAGATTTGGAGGGTAGCATTTCCACCAAGGAAATACCACCTTTCTTCGACACTGACAGACTAGACATCCCTTGGAAAAGGAACTATGTCGGGATAGAACTCTTGTCTTTCAACTCTCCAAGTTGTTTAAGCTCAACCGAATAATTCTGTACATCCAGCATGATTTTAATGGAGAAGGGAGTAGTTTAGAGAGCCAGCTTACTCCTAGGCTCAACATCGCGGTCAGGTGACAACCTGGCGATACTTTGGAAAGACCTACAGGATATCACGATCCACATATAGGATATCACGACATACCATTCCAAGAATCTTTTTCATTTGCATTATTGACTAGAATATCTCGATCCACCGGTATGTCTTGAATTCGAGAGAGAATCATGCCTTCCAAGGCACAACGAGGTGGTCTAGGGAGCTTCGGTGTGAACCTAGCTCTTTGACCGAGGGAGTGCATCAGAGCCAACTGACTTGGTAGCATTGTCAAACTCAGCTTATTGATTTGCTAACCAATCAGGCTAAGGAGGGCAATGGATATCCCTGAATTTTCGCACAGTAAGAACTACTAAAAATATCCGATAGCTACATTATTACTCACGTCTCAACACTCTGGAGTAATAAGTCACTCAGAACACGGAGAGTAACAAGGGGTAAGAGCATCACTTCATCAAGAGGATCATGGCACTCAGCACGAGTGCACACTCTTTATACCAAGGTATCGTGCTACTCTCAGATGGAACAGAAGCAGAGACTAATAAACCTCTTACTCTGTGGAATACAAACTTTGACCTAGCCCGAGATGTGGACAAGGTACTGGAGTTTGTTTCTCCTAACAAGATGAAGGGGAAAGTCTTGACGGACCACAAGAGTAACTTGCATCGGAACAAACAAACGCACGATAGAACCTTACTATCAACTGACATACAAAGGTTGGAAAGCAGATCAGAGTACGAAACATGCTCAGGAGAATCCTAAGATGTTGAAGATGCACCGGTTATTACTCAGTTGTGATAACCATGCCAGAAAAGGAGAGATGCAGCAGAGCCAAGAACATAGATGGGAGACTCGTTAAGAGAATTCTGGTCATAACCCAGATGATTCCAAGACAGAATCTCCAGCTATGGCAGAGTTAAAGTTACATAGTCATCCAAGGTGTGGGAAATTAAGTTTCAACCATTTACCACACAGACCACATAAAGGCCTTGGGTTAAAGGTCAGCTTCATGCGCCGAGAATCATAAATAGCATAACTATCACATGGGTAACAACCCACACAATTCATCATGCTAGAATCACAACACAATCCGGGACCTTCGGTTCAAGACCTTGGGTAAAAACCCAGAGTAAGAGTCAACGATTTGTCTCGGTAGGGATAACGGGGTTCAAACATCTGAATTGATTTGGGATTGCAACGCAGCGGGAGCAACGTGACACATAACACTAAAGGTCGAACCCACCCTCGTTTCTAATCATTTTGAAGTAACAGACGAGGAGTAAAACCTTTAAACTCAAGTCGAGATAAGATTGCTCCGAGATTAGAGGGTAACCAGATAAGGAGTAAAAAGAACCTAAGATGGTTTTCACAACTCATTTTTAGGTTAAAAATATTTTCACAAACACTAGACTCAACGTCGACCAGTAGAAGGGTTTCCTACAGGCAGTACTGCTTTGATACCAACTTGTGGCGCCCCGACCCGACTGCTATACAATTATACTGTGTCCCCGGTTATCCGATACCACCGGACACACTATCAAAGCATAATAGAGAGATCAAGACTGTGGAACAACTGGCACATCACAGACTCTACGACACAAATCATTATAGTTCAACTCTTATAATAGAGAAAGATAGCAAATGACAACCAGAGGTCACAGACCCAACAGTGCAACAAGAGGAAGCAAATTAGGTTGTTCTAAACAACAAGAACCAAATTATGGCCTAAGAGGCCTACACATAAACATCCAGCGCCAGCTGTTCCGGGATGTCCCAAGCTGCCACCTGGGAACCCCAGACTACTCGTCGACGTCCACAAAGAACCCACCTTCGAGGGCGGTGAAGTCCTCTCCTGAAAATAAGCAAACGACGTTGAGTTCGACGAACTCGCAAGATTAAGAGCTAATATATGCTCGATGATTGGCTTTCAAGGTTTTATGGCTGTTTTGCATAAAGCTGATTTTATTTTAAAAAGACATAACTCCATGGCATCGACTAATCAGATTATTTTGAAAAGGGGTAAGAAGTAACTCTTTTCTTTCATCACCTTACTCAACATCAACCACTATACCTGTTCATCAAAGGCACCTCCCCGAATCACCCTCGAGGAAGCTCACCTTGCATTTGTGAGTGGTACCTCTAGTACCCAGTTTTTAATCATTCCGTTCAAGTTATTCTATGATCTTACCTTCACTTCCCAAGTCGTCCATAACCGCGGACACGGCTTTTCGAAAAGATTTATCCCTGCAGGGGTGTACAAAGTGGAAGTCCCCGGAGTCCCGAGGGGCTCCAGCTCCTTCGCCACGCGTACCGTCCGGCCCATTACCTGTACAATTAGCTCTCTTCCTTGGAAAGCCGGCTGGGTGGGAGCGGTGTCGACTTCTCCCTCGTTAAGGACTAACCCAGGATCATCAGTGAGGACGGAGCAGCGGATCATCGACACCGTGCCCCGTGGCCACTCATTTTCCTAACGCCACAATCCTCATCTCAGTTCATCACACCATCATCACGCACGCGCAAATGGAAGCCCGAACTAGAGGACCCTGGCTAGCCCCGCCCAAGTTATTTAGTCTATGAGGGTTCCTGCAATTGCATAGGCCTCACGCATGGTTGCACACTCGTCTTGGTTCAAGAGGTACAAAACTCGCACCTAGGCGACGGGAACGAGACAAAGCACCATGACCACAGTGGCCTCTCATCCCCACCTTTTATCATTTTATTATCCATCTCCACAATTTCCTCCACCATCAACCATTTATCTCATCACCTGTTTCCACCACAAACCATCCATCATATAGCTATGCAATTAAACTAAGCATGGCTAAGCATCAACATAGCATAGTAAGTATCTTGGCCAACAATACAATCCTATGGATATTAGGAGGGAAAACAGGTATTGGCATCGGAATCTTAATGCAACTATAGGATACTCTAATCCAATAAAATTGACATTTGGAACCGCATGCAATATTATAGTGGAGAAATTATTTGCGGAAATATAGGATAAGACATGCTCAGAGGGGGGATTACGCTTGCCTTGCTCAACGTGCTGGTAGCACTGCTCGGCGGGGTATTGAGGTGGAACCCCGTCTGCTTGACCTATCGAAACATAACGCAAGGGAAGCAACAATCAATCACCACACATTTTAGCGAGTGCAATGCGCAAACACATGATGACATGACATTTTAAATCCCCGAGACGAGGATGATTCAACTAAACAATTTAAACGGAGTTTGGATGCATCACGGTGCATCGCGACTATACCGTGGGGTTTAAGGGTTACAACAACTTTACTAGTTGATCAATATCGATGAACCCTAGGGTTAACTTGCATATGAATGTCATGCTCATGAGAAGATGCAAGTTTTAAGTTGTGAGGAGACCATGTGCAACTTAGCCAAATAGGCGAAAAGCTCCCAGAGGCCGGATAATCCGGGTCGTGCCAGACCGGAATATCCGGTCTCAAGGCTTGGCCACACGTGAAAACGGCTAAGGACTCAAGGCGCGAGCCACTGGACTCAGCCGGAAAATTCAAGCCGGACATTTGGTCCGGGGCCGGAATATCCGGTTGGTTTAAGTCCACTGGGGAACCACTGACGAAACTGAAATACAGTGTAGTGGCGGTGCTCGACGGAGGACAACGGCCGGCGACGACCTCCAGCGGCGGCGCCTTCGCGCGTGTGGGTGTGCATCCCGGCGGGCAATGTGTGGGTGCTTGGGTGCGTGCTGGGTGGTGGAGTACGAGACCGCACGGCGACGTATCCGTGCGCGACACCGGCGCGGTCGCGGCGGCTGGCCGTGCTTCATCTCGCGCGACGGCGATGCACAGAGCAGGGGGAGGAAAGATAGGGATGTCCCGGAGGACAGAGAGCTCACCACACGCACGTGGAGTTGCTCGGAGCTCGGCGGCCAGAGGCGGAGAAGACGACGACGGCGGCGTCGATTCTCGGCGCCCCGGGTCGATTCCTTTGGCGTGGGGGAGCAGCACGGCGAGGCGGAGCGAGTGGTGGTCGGCGATGTACTCGGAGCGGCCTCAGGCGACGGCGACGCGGCGTCAACGGCGAGCTCGGGCGCGGCTCCATGGAGAGGACGAGAGAAGAGGGGAACGGGGAGAAAAGCGAGGGAGGGAGCAGGTGGGGGCTCGTGGGGCTCGTCTTCTTCGCAGGGAGAGGGCAGAGGGGCCCCGGGCGCGAGGCGTGCGTGCGGGTGCGACGCGAGCTGCATTCTTCGGTCGCTACAGGAAGAAGATGACCCCGAGCGGATTATCCGGTGGTCGTTCGGACCGGATAATCCGGTTCTCCTTTTTCTGTTTTTAACTTTAAAACCTGTTTCTTTAATGGTTTTAATTAGGGCACTTGCACTGCTCCAAAATTATGGAAAAATTTGGGGATGCTCCCCTTAACCTGGAGGAACTCCACAAATTTTGGTGTCTCAAAATAAAATGTTTTGGACATCATTTGTTTAGAGCTGGTGGAAAATGGCATTTTGCTAATTTTCAAAATGTTGCTCCTTTAACAATTTGGAGCACGTGCAAAATATTATTTTGGAGCTCTTGAAACTTCCTTGACAAATAGGAGATGTCGAAGTAATTTTATTTGCAAGATTGAGTGCCTTCGTTGTTTTGAAATTGGTTGAAGCAAGTTTGGCATTTGTTTTTAAATGGTGCCACAACCATTTGTGTGTTGTTTAGCAAGTTTAAATTGGATGCCATGATGCAATGCAACACAAAAGCGAAAATTTTATTCAGGTTTTTAGGTTCACAACTTTGGGCTGTTACAACACCCCCCGTGGCGTGTATGGGCCTGGCCCAGTTCGTGCGAGGAGAGGACGGCGACGACCGGTGGAGAGAAAAGCGCGACGGTGGCTGCCAGAGCTGAGGGAGACGGCGCGGCCAGGGGAGGCGAGGGAGATGGCGGCGACACTCATCGACGACGGGGACGACGCGGCTGGCCGCGGCGCCCCGTCGGAGGCGAGGCTAAGACCTCGCCGGAGACGGGGACGACGCGGCTGGCCGCGGCGTCGCCGGCGGAGGCGAGGAAAGAAACTTAACGCAGGGGGGTGCGGGTGCGGTACGGAGCTCGCCAGTGACGGAGTTAGGGTTAAGGTTTGGGTTGGGGCGGGGGGTTTAGAGGGAAGGTCTGGGCGGCGGCGGACCGGCAGTGGGCGGCGGTTGGAGGAGGGCGGGGCGCCGAGGCGGCACGGGAGCGGCGCCGGGCACGGGTGGCGGCAGCAGGCGGCATGGCCGGCGGTACGTGGCGGCGGTGGAGCAACGGCGCGGCGAGGCGAGGGAGGAAGAAGAAGGGGGCAGGGGTGTGCGACGCGCCGAACGCGTCGCACAGGTCGATGAATAGGCGATCCCACGTCGGCTGCTAATTGCTGCGAGTGCTGGGAGAGCATCATGAATGCGTTTATAGCAGAACTGAAACCAGTATTGCCTCCGATCCGTTTTTTTCAGAAAAAAAACAGTACTGCCTCCAATCCGTTTTAACTGTCGCGGCAAATGAAGCTAGGAGGGACACAGCTCTGTTGTACTGACGACAATATCAGAGGGAGTAGACTCGTTTCAGTACACACACACATGCTAGCTTTTCCAGCCTCGACCCTAGCCCCCCTCCCCAAAATAGAATCTTCATCGTGTTTTGATTTACTTACAACTTTAAGACATACTACGTGAAAAGAAAACCGAACATGAAGTCAGTTGTGAAGAACTAGGTAGTTGCTTCATCATGGCAAAAGTCACACCCGGCCCCCTTCAGCTCCATGAAAATTTTCTCATTTTGCTGGCCCTAGATTTTGTGCAACCTCCTCTTAAATGTATTGGTTGAAGGAGTTCCTAAAGAGATGAAGAAACAGTTACTGTTCTACACAATAGACATGGTGTGTGTTGCAATAAATCGTGTGTGACCGGCTAAATACGCAGTTTGTGGGCATAATGAAATAAATGTCATGTTTGTACAAAGATGAGTGAAGGAGGATCTTATACTAGCATATGCTTACTTTCTGTCTTCTAGTTGACTCATTTTGTGCGGCAAAACTTGCACATGTTTGTCATAAAGCAAATTTATCATTTGAATTAGCAGGGTTTAATCGAGATGGTTTTCTAGACTTGATTGCGACTGAGTGGGGGAAAGGTTCCTGCCGGCAGCATATCCCTAAGAACTTGGCAGAATAAGATCTGCTACTTATAGCAACTAGTATACGTGTACGTGCAACGCACGATTCCTAATATTGATCAATCCATCAAGAATTCATGAAACGCAGAATTGGACACACACTCCCAGTCCTTACTCCCTCTCTCTCACTCAACTGTTATTGTCTGCTCTCACGGATTTCCCAACCCAATATTTTTCAATTTTTTGGATTTATATAGGCATCGAGATGTTAGATGCATGTATTATGCTGGTACCATTTTTTTTCATACTTTCGCAGTAGAGCATATGTCAACAGCTGACATATATATGTGGACTTATTGGGTTCCAAGGGCTCCGGATTCTTTTGGGAAGCATTCGACATGTCCACTTGTTTGTGAATGCAGCACTTAACTCTAACATAAACATGCCTATCACTGCAGTAACTTTGACAGTAATAATGATAGTTCGTCTGTTTACTCATTCGATCGTATGAGATTTAGTTTATTCGGAACTACTACATGTACGGTACAACCTTGTCCGACGTTTGTACGATGCCTAATCTGACGGATCATTGCGGTTTGTTGGACTGACGCGTTGTGTCGGACAAAAATCGTACATACAGTGTCGTACGTATAGCAGTACTCTAGTTTATAATACACAGTTGAGAATGTTTTTCATGTAACTAATCTTTATCTTTACACGCGAGTACGGATAAAGATTTAGTCCCGTAACTAAGTCACCTAATAAATTTACTTTAATCTGGCAAGACAAGGGGAACCGTCTCCAAAGGTTTGTGTGTATGTTGTTTCACCCATTTTTCTGTGTTTCCAAAAAAAAATGTACAGTATCTATTTAGTTTTCACGGTAAGAACCAATAGTCTGTACTTCAGTACTTAAGTGGTTTTCGAATGCTCTACTGGGTTCATACAATGATAGTTCAGCTTGTTCCCCCTTTTTGTTTCAGGTGCCATGCTAGCTAAGTTTTTAGTTTCCACTGATTCTGTTGTATTCAAGCACGTGCACATGCATGTTTGATGCAATGCCCAAGTTAAATGCACATATAAAAATATGCATTCAGATAATATGAGCCAGACTCTAAATTCACAGCAACCTCCGTAAGCTGCAAAAGAATATTTTCCGGTTCAACAGGGCAAGCGCCACTCTTCCATTGTTTTCATAGAATGCAAGAGAATATATCTTGTTTACCGGGCAGAATGTCAGTTCGGATGAATTACATTCTAGCTGAATATCGAAGTGGTAAATCAATTGTTATGACTATAACATGAAAATATCTGAGCAAAGATTTTTGCATGTAAATCCTTGTTGATGTTACAAACAAAAAGTAACTCTTGCTTGACACTCTCATAGCACAGGAAGTATTCTCACTACCAGAAAAAATTGCTGATCATCCTTCCATGCTAAATGCCCGCAGAACAATTCTTGCCAAAACAAAGCAGGTTTGAAGATTTTTGCATTTCGTTCCTAGTTGACGTTAGAAATGAAAAGTAACTCTTGCTTGGCACTCTCATAACAGAGGAAGTACTCTGACTTCAAGCAAAATTTGCAGGTAATTTTTTCATGGTAAATACCCGCAGAAAATTGTTGCCAATACTCAAGCATCAACAGGAGTGTCAATCAAATAGCTACTTCTCAATTATACTTCGATTGAGATATATGAGATAACAGAACACCATTTTTTTTTTTGCCTATTTCAAGCGTCAATTGAGAAAAATAAGATAAATCCCAAGCTAAGTCTAGCAATACAACACTTACGATTTTTAATTATACTGCTAGTGAAAACCTGTACCATGTGACCCATTGCAGACAACCAGTTATTGCCTGAGATTTATTTTTAGGACATAACAGAGAAGTATTATGGTCTCCAGCCAGCATTACCACCAAATTAAAGCCATAACACGATAATTTTGTACTTCATAATCTATCTCTTATTTCCCTGGAGAATAATTAGCATGTACCTGATTCTCTCAAAAGATTCTTGTTTCCCAAAGATCACTCTGAACATATAATTTTTGCAGACATGCACATAGTTAAAACATCAGATCTGGTAGCACAAAAGCTATGAGAAAACGCTCCAGGATCATACATGTGTTCACGTTCACAGGACATTTGCAATTATCCTATAACTCTGCCTTCTTTTTCCAAATTCCACCATGAGTCAAGAATTTTATTCTCTTCGGTGTCCTCGAGATTTGATAGAACCCATGTTAGTATCCCGTCTGTAGCACTATTCCATGAATTGAAGAGTAAGAATTACAATACTGAACTTCTGAAGCATTCTATCAGCAATATGCACTAATACCTGAATGATGTACATATACACATAATCTGAATGTAAAGACAAAAACAACTCTTCAGTCTGCGAACTCACTTGCTGTTAAAATCAATTGTGCCAAAGCAGAGCTCTGAATCTTGTACCGCTGCAGAAATTTGTAATTAATGCCCATAACACAAAGACCTCACAGTTCACATATGTCAGAATTTAGAAAATTATAGGCAGCTCGAATCTTGAAGAGTTTGAATCACGAAGATGAACAGAACCTTGGAGGAGCCTGTCATCGAGGAAGGCTTGGAGGAGCACGATGGTGGCGCCGGACGGCTGGTGTAGGGCGGCGGCGTCCTCGCTACGGGCAGGAGGGCAACATAAGGCAGCGCGGGACGTGGAGGATGGCGGCGCCGGGGTCGTGAGGTGCCTTGGAGGAGCAGGACGCTGACACCGGACAACAGGTGCAGAGCGGCGGGCGGCGGCGTCCTCGCTACGGGCAGGACGACGACGTATAGGCAAGACGGCGCTTGGGTCGTGCGGCGCCTGGCAGTACACCGGCGCCGGACGGCATGTGTAGGGCGGCGGCGTCCTTGCTACGGGCAGGACGCCGACGTGGGGGCAGTGCGGGGATGTGGAGGACGACGGCGCTGGGTGCGGTTTGGGAGCAAACGGGAATTAAGCGAAACGGGTTTTGATTAGCGCTAATGACGGGCGATAGGCAGGAGACGAATGGAGAAAGGAGCTAATCTGGACCGTTTGATGGATGCGTGTGTACGGTTGAAATCTAATTTTCCTGCCAAGTCTGCTTGTTTATAAGTAGTGGAGATACGGGAATGCGCTCAAGATAGTAGCGGAGCATTGAAAAAAAGAAGTTGCGGCTAAGCGAGTAGTAGTACTCCGTGCCGGTTTATTGGGCCTATAATGAAGAACTCTGTGACCAAGGCTTGAGATGATAGGGCGAGAGCAATTCTGATTTGGACATTTTCAACCAATGAAATCACTTTAAACTGAGCATAATTACTGGTAATTAATGCGTTTAATGCTAGAGGCTAAAACATGCACAGGCATAGGCCGCATGCAAGGAGATGAACCGGCTATGAGTAAATTGAGGAGAATGAGGGCCACGGTGGCTATTAAAACATGCAATTAATACGTAATCTAGCCCTAATAAATCGGAACAATACTGATTTCATTAGATGCCCAATAAACTGGGACGAACGGAGTAAGAAGGATGCCGATGAGAGAGTTGCTAAACTTATGAGAGAAGAAGAAACCAAGTGGGCCCAACATGCTAAGTTTAAGAACGTGCATGAGAGTGATAACAATCTCCTCTTCTCTATCTCTAGTCTCTAGTATATAGTATTTAAAAGAAAAAATTTGTTCCTTCGTCCGTCAAGGCAGAGTGCTTCACTGCTTCCTCCGACTTTCCTTGTGTATCCGCTGATTTTCCTCGATGGTTTTTTCCCCGGTTCGAGCGTCTGCCAATCGGCCATCGAAGACGCCACAAGATCTGCCACAAACGCCGCCAGAAACTCCGTCCCTGAGCCCTCCTGCCCCGACCTGCACTACCCGCCGAGTTGACGCCACCACGAGCGCTGCTCTCTGCCCTGGATTAGTCCGCTGCCGCCGCAGCGCGTCGGCGTTGTAGGCGACGCGGCCTGACCAGCTCCCCGCTTCGCACGCGATGCCGGCGTTCCCCATGCGTGGCCGACAACACTGACTTCCCAACCGATCCCTCTATCCATGCTTACTGCGGAGAGGACGTTCCGAACGCTAGGGACTGGAGGCGCTGTCTGCCGACGCCGACGCAGCCATCGGCCGGTCCACTCCCCCGATGCCCCGACGCCCACAACCAGTGGCGGAGCTAGAACAAAACTAATCAGGGTGCACTACCCCTTGCTAACCTAGAATTTCAGCCACACGGGTGCACTAATCAGTGTCTAGAGGGGTGCGCACACTGGTTTTTAGGCCAATTGCAGTGTTAAATTTTTTTCTACCCGGGTGCACACTTCAAGTAGCTCAGCCACTGCCCACAACCTCGACTCAGCACAGCGCCCCCCATGGTTTGTTTACCTTTAGAATTTGGTTCCTGGTTTGTTTGCAAAATTTATACAAGCTCGATTTTGTTTCTTTGATTTTGGTAGACTAACTGATCTACAGTAGTCCTGCAAATTTGAATGGTGCCATTGTAGAAGATGTATCTCAGGAAATCTCATTTGACTTGAAAAATGCAGTGAAACTTTCCTTGATGCTTTACAACAACGGATGAGAGCTTCAGGTACTGCAGAGACGTGGTTTTGTATATGCTTGGGCATAATCTGTACGACCCCTCGCCTATATTTCTCATGATCTGCTCCGCACAATCTTGCTCCTGTTAATTGATGCTAAATATTCTTGCCTTTTTTCGTTTACCCAAGTCCTATGAGAGCTGTACAGATATTCTCCACAGTGGATTTAGTTGTGGCATGTATGGCGGCCGGGCAGCAGCCTAAACAGTTAGTTACTCAGTCGAGATGTTAGTCTTGTAGGATGAATATGAACTATGTAGAGAGTCAGGCAAAGCCTATGAATGTGGCATGGAAACACAAAGTTCAGTTAAATTCATGACGTGCTTGCTTATTTGAATCATCTATATTTTCTTGCACTAGAACCTTGCAGACTAGAATTTGTCACAAGGCTTATCTTGTGGTGTGTAGACACTCAAATCGTATGCCACCATGACTAGGTCATTTTATAGCTACTACATATGCTTCATTTCAATTGGACAGGTTATTTTTTGCATTAAGTGGTGTGGTTTGAATATGAGAACAGAGGCCAAGTACTGCCATAGCAATCCAGTTCTCATCAATGAGTGTTGACATGGTCCATTTATAGAATGAGAAATAAAAAGGTAGGTCGATAGAAGCTTAACTTGTGACAAAGTTCCTGTAAAAAAAAACGTGTGACAAAGTTCCTTATATTCAACGGGCTAGCAATGTGGCGAGTTTCCCGACGTCCTCTTCTGGTTTCTGACCTGATAGCAAAATAGCAGCAAAGTAATTCGATACTTTGCAATGCCTTTTGACCACAATCTCGCATGGAAAATGGTCAGAGTTACACAGTTATAACCGTAACCTGCACATATTACATGCTAATAGTAAGATCTCGTTCTTGATTGAGGTTTTTTAAACTACAGTTTCATCATTCATGTTGTCGCACGTTTATACATATCTTGTCAGCTTTGCTTGTTCTGTTGGTTATCTTCCTTGGGTCTGCACTAGATGTTACATTGTTATTGCATCTCTGACCAGTCTTCATTTGCTTCCGAATTTCTGTGATACCACTATCTCTGCATTTGCCATATGTATGTCATTGTCAAATAGTACTCCAGTATTCTTTGATGAGATGCCAAGATCTGGGATTATGGTGACAATTTGCGCTCTTCAGTTGATGGATCAGTGGGTTTTGCTGGCTGTAAGGCTGTTTGTGTCCATGTGCTCGCTCAAAGTCATCAAAAGCGTGTCGCGTAAATGACTACGAATTCAGATAGCTACAATCCAAATAGCACCATTGATGTTACTAGAGTTGCGCAAAGAAAATGATATTAGTTATGACGAGTAGGTTACAGCCAAGCTGCTAAGCAAATTGGACATTATGAATGTTTTGATTTCCATGACTATTCATGGGTATTTAGCTATCACACTAACATTTAAATTTGTGACCTTCCAAAGTACAAGTTTGTGCCGCTTATCTTAGCTTTCTAAACCGTTGCTCGGATGAGCGCTATATTATTGGCTAGGTATTTGGCTTATGAGTTGAACTCTCGGCCCTTATATTATGCTTAACATATAGCCTCCTTTGAGGCTTCTAAATTTTGCAAAATTATTGTTGAAAACTTGCTAGGTATTTCACGATTCAAGGCAGAGCGTAAAGCCCGTCACAATTATTATTGTTGAAAGTGGGATAATGGTTGTTGCAATTTCACATAATATTTATACTCCGTTGCAGCGCACAGGCAATTAGCTAGTATTAAAAAATTCCCCTTAAGCAAATGGAAAAACTCTTAAGAAGAGAACCTTTCAGCTGGAACGAGATGATGGTACGAATTGTTGGAGAAGGCTAACTTAAGTCATACATCCCTAATTTCTGTAAACAGCTTTTTGATTCTCTGGTTCGATTATACTATCGTGCCCATGGGGATAGATGCCCCCTCTACCAACCACACGATTATCGACGTTGAGATACGTGCCAAACCAGACTACGGGTGCAACAAATGACTACGCATACCCTATGTAATAAAGCCGAGCATTGTCAGTACTCACATGAGAACCAACATGCATGTGGCACATTTAGCACTGTTGGATGGGCTGCATGGTAGGGTCTAATCTTTTATCCGTTAGTGGCATTTTAACCAATGTATTCCTTTGGAATCCCATCAAGTGACTAATTTCTATATCGTGGGACTAGATTATGTTCCCAAAAGCTAGTACAGACTTGTCACTGAGTACTACCGCGATAGACTACAAGACTGTTGTTGTCAGTGTTATTTGTGGTTTGTCTTGTAGTCTGGATTAAGTTACTACAATCGAGGGAAACTACTGCGCTTGACACATAATGACAGGCATACACCATCAGTAATCGTCATACCAACAATGCATTTATTTTGTACAACACATGTTTTAATCCGAGGTGCATATCTCTAGGCATAATTGAAAGAATCGTATGACACCTAGAGGGGGTGTGAATAGGTGCTACTTCAAATTTTAGTTCTTTTTCAATTTAGTCTTGACACAAAAGGTAAATTCTCTAGATATGCAACTATGATGAATTTACCTATATGACAAGCTAGCAACTAAACAAGATACACGAAGTAAAGATGGTAGACAAGGATAGAGATAACCGAAGTGAAGCACGCGGAGACAAGGATGTATTCCCGAGTTCCTCCTTTTTAGGTGAGTACGTCTTGTTGGAGAGGTGTGAGACCACCACAAAGGTTGGTCACAATGCCACAAAGGCTCACCTTCTTCTCCGATGAACCGCACCACAAAGGTTTGGTTCAGTTTCCACTATCGGTTCCCTTCAAGGCGGAAACCAGAGCCTTTACAACAACAATCCGGGGCACAACCCACAACTGGATTGGGGGCTCCCGAACGGCTACAATCTGTAACAAGAACAACAAGTAAGTACACCAAGGGGCTAGGTTTTCTCAATGGAAACTCTAGCAAATGGTCCCTCAAGTAAATGAGGGGGAAATGTAAATCGGCTTGGTGAAGATGTAGATCCGGGCCTTCTCTTTCAATCCTCCAAAGATCAACGAGTTTGGGTGGAGGGATTGGGAGATCTGGTGATTCTTGAGCTTGCAATAATGGAGTTCTTCAATGTTGGGCGAGCTAAGCTGTTGGAGGTAGGTGGAGGGGTATTTTATACCCCTCCCAAATCGAGCCGTTGCAAAACACCAGGAGGCCGGAATATCCGACTTAAGTAGGGACCAGAATATCCGGCCCCCGGAATATCCGGTCCAGGAAACGAAATGTCCGGCCCAAAGTTCCGGTTTTACCAGACGCACGCACAATTGGCATGCAGGTGGTCCTTAGTAGAATTTCCAGACCCCGGAATATCCGCCCCCAAAAATGAATAGTCGGGCCCAAAATTCTGGTTTTCCCAGAGCAACGCACACTTGGTCCTTAGCAAGAAAATCGAGACACTGGAATATCCGGCCCGAAAACAAAAGGTCCGACCCAATATTCCGGTTTTACCAGAGCAGCGCACGAGCTCTTTTCTCACATCTTTTTGGAGTAGAAGCTTATAATATTTATGCTCTGAAACCTGCATCACTTAAGCAAGGTTAAATTGTCACTAGTGTTATTGCCTAACACACAAAACATCGAGGGGGTAATAAAATGCCCTTTCAATCTCCCCCTTTTTGGTGTTAGATGACAACACTAGGACTTGCAAGGTGGCAATCAAACCAAGTAATCAAGTTTCCAAAAGATTCGAGAAGCTCCCCTCAAATGTGTGCATATAAGTAATTTGCATTGGAGTACACATGCACCACATATAGGTTTAAAGCTTCACCATACATAATAGAGAAACAATATATAACAAAGAGACAAGATACATATATGAATATTGAATTGAAGATCATACCATATCAAAAATATATTCAACCATACCATAACCAGATAATTCCGAAATCCATGTCTCATAGACAAATCAACGGACATAGTGCATACACATAGACAAATAGATAGCAAATAGTTCGATAAAAGGATAAATGGACACAAGCTCTCAAGGAATGATAAAAGCACATGCTTGTGCCCGACCCATGCAAATCCCCACGGAAAACCTAAATAGAACTACTTCTCCCCCTTTGGCATCGAAACGCCAAAAAGGGAAAAGAGCTTGGCTAAACGTCCCTGAAGCTCAGTCGGACTCCTCATCCGCATCCTCGTCCTCCTCCACACGCTCCTCGGAGGCATCATAATCATCCTGCTCATCATCATCCTCCTCATCATCATCACTATTAGCAGGTGGAGGTGAACTAGTGGCAGCAGCACTGTCAGAGTAGAGGACCGTCTCCATGTCGACCCATGGAACCTGTGACCGATTCCACTTACTGTAGGAGAGTGGAGCTGTGTGATTGCGTGGATCACATGTTCGTTGGGAGACCCCAAGAGGATGGTATGATGCAGTATAGAAGCAGTTTTCCCTCAGTATGAAACCAAGGTTTAATCGAACCAGTAGGAGCAAGAAATCACTTCGAAGGTTGTCAGTGGCGCGCTGACGTGGAATCTGCACACAACACAATCAAACTACTTTGCCCCAACGAAACAGTGAGGTTGTCAATCTCACCGGCTTGCTGAAAACAAAGGATTAAACGTATGGTGTGGAAAACAGTAGTAAATTGCAGAGAATGAAAAGGAACAGTGTTTGCAGTTGGTTGTATTATCAGTGTAAAAGAATGGACCGGGGTCCACAGTTCACTAGTGGTGTCTCTCCATAAAAGATAACTAACATGCTGGGTGAACAAATTACAGCTGGGCAATTGACAAAATATTGAGCGCATGACAATGCATATATATGACATGATGATTACTATGATATTCATGTGGGCATTACGACAAAATACATAGACCGTTATCCAACAGCGTCTATGACTAATAATCCACCGCCAGGTTGTCATACCGAGTTCCCCGTTGGTATTAAGTTGCAAGCAACGGATAATTGCATTAAGTAATGTGCGTAATGTAAACAAATGCATTAGACCTAACGGCGTACCCTTAAGCTAAGCATCGGTTATTTTATCCCTAGTGGCAACAGCACATCCACAATCTTAGAAGTTATTGTCACTCTCCCAGATTACCGGAGGCATGAACCCACTATCTAGCATAAATACTCACTCTTGGAGTTACAAGCATCTACTTGGCCAAAGCATCTACTAGTAACGGAAAGCATGCAAGATCATAAATAACATATAAGATAGATTGATAATCAACTTGACATAGTATTCAATATTCATCGGATCCCAGCAAACACAACATGTAGCATTACAATAAGATGATCTTGATCATGATAGGCAGCTCACAAGATCTAAACATGATAGCATAAAGTGGAGAGACAACCATCTAGCTACTGCCATGGACCCGTAGTCCAAGGATGAACTACTCACGCATCACTCCGGAGGCAGGCATGGTGATGTAGAGCCCTCCGGTGATGATTCCCCTCTCCGGCAGGGTGCCGGGAAGAGCTTCTGAACCCTCCCGAGCTAGGGTTGACGGCGGCGGTCTCTGGAACTTTTCGTGGATAATGGCTCGGGTATTTAGGGTTTTCGCGTCGGGAAGAATAAATAGGCGAAAGGGCGGCGGCTGCGGAGCCACGAGGGCCCCACACCACCCCACGGCGCGCAGGGGGGCCGCGCGGCCCCATGGTGTGGCTGCCACGTGGCTCCCCTCCGTGTCTCCTCTGGACTCCGTCTTCGTGTTGGAAAAATAGGAGGTTCTGTCCAAGTTTCGTCCAATTCCGAGAATATTTCCAGACTAGCTTTTCTGGAATACAAAAACAGCAGAAAACAGGAACTGGCACTGTGGCATCTTGTTAATAGGTTAGTCCCAGAAAATGCATAAAAATGCTATGAAGTGTATATAAAACATGTAACAATTGGTATAATATCAACATGGAACATCAGAAATTATAGATACGTTTGAGACGTATCAAGCATCCCCAAGCTTAGTTCTACTCGTCCTCGAGTAGGTAAAACGATAAAAACAAAATAATTTCTGAGGTGACATGCTACAATCATAATCTTGATCAAATAGTATTGTAAAGCACATGTTATGAATGAAGTGATCCAGGTCAATGGTCTATAGTTTGCTAGCAAGTAGATAATGAGCAAACAACTGAATCATATAAGCAAAAACTTTTCATGAATAGTACTTTCGAGACAAGCATCAAAGAGTTTTGCATAAGAGTTAACTCATAAAGCAATAGATTCTAAGTAAAAGGTATTTAACCAACACAAAGGAAGATTTAAGTTTCAGCAATTGCTTTCAACTTTCAACATATATATCTCATGGATATTTGTCAACACAAAGCATATAATAAGTGCAATATACAGCATATAAAAATTGTTGCACCAAAGTTGACACTAGTGTTTGCTTCTAAGATAGAAAGAAGTAGGAAAACTGACTCAACATAAAAGTAAAAGAAAGGCCCTTCGCAGAGGGAAGCAGGGATTAAATCATGTGCTAGAGCTTTTTAAGTTTTTGAAATCATATAGAGAGTAAAAATAAGTTTTGAGAGGTGTTTGTTAATTGTCAACGAATCAGAAAATGGAAAGTACAATATGACCCCTGCCAACCAGACTTTTAAGAGCGGCTCCCATGAAGGACGTTATTTCTACCAGCAAGGCAGATCATCCCTCTTTCTCTTTTGTTTACACATGCAGATATTTCACTGTTTGTCATTGCTTGACTGATAAATCAGGGCAAAAATGTGAAGAGAATTAAGCGGTTAAAGTTGTAATTAATTGGGACTGGGCACCCCATTTGCCAGCTCTTTTTGCAAAATTAATGGATAAGCGGATGTATATGCCGCTAGTCCGGTGGTAAAGTCTGTTTGACAGTTGACATAAAGACATCCACCCCGTCCTCATGAGCTTGGTAAACATTGACACAAAATAGGAGTAATAAGTTTGAATAGTTTAAAGGTAGCACATGAAAAATTTACTTGGAATGGCAAGGAAATACCACATATAGGTAGTTATGGTGGACACAGATGGCATGGATTTTGGCTCAAGGTTTTGGATGCACGAGAAGCATTCCCTCTCAGTACAGAGTTTAGGCTAGCAAGGTTATTTGAAGCAAACACAGGATATCAACCGACACAGCAAGACTTATATGAAAACATATTGCAAGCATTATAAGACTCTACACTGTCTTCCTTGTTAACCAAACCCTTTTACTAGAAAATATCTAGACCTTAGAGATACCAATCATGCAAACCAAATTTCAACGAGCTTTACGGTAGTTCTTCATTAATAGGTTTTAACTACATGATACAAAAGCTTAAACATGAACTACTTGATAACTCAAAACAATTGACAAGTATCAAATTATCCAATACAATGATCTACAAGAATATGTAAGCTTTTTCCATTATACCATCTACCACATGCAACATTTTCTGTTCCAACCAAACACCAATCAATTTATTTCAACATAAACTCTCCAAACAATTATAAGTGAAGCAAGAGAGTACTTTCTTTAAAAGAACTAACAGCTCTGAATAAGAGATGCATGCAAAACAGGAGCTAAAAGCATAGCAATAGCTAGAAAGAATACTCAACAAGTATAAGTGAAGAATAGGAGTATTCATATGAAAAAGCGGAGCGTGTCTCTCTCCCAATCAAGAATGCTGGGGTCCAATCAAGTTGACCATAAGAAAAATAAAATACTGAAAATAAAAGCACACAGACGCTCCAAGTAAAGCACATATGATGTGAAAGAATTAAAATATAGTTTCACTAGAGATGACCTGATAAGTTGCTGATGAAGAAGGGGATGCCTTGGGCATCCCCAAGCTTAGACGCTTGAGTCTTCTTGAAATATGCTGGGGTGATCCATGGGAGCATCCCCAAGCTTAAGCTCTTCACTCTTCTTGATCACATTATATCATCCTTCTCTCTTGACCCTTGAAAACTTCCGCCACACCAAACTCAAAGTAATTCTCATTAGAGGGTTAGTGCACAATCAAAAACTCACATGTTCTATAAGGACACAAACATGACCGTTACTTTTAACATTAGCTACTGCCACTGATGTTATGTGAAGCTCTTCACCCTAAAAAAGAATTCCACTCAACACTAGTAAAAGAGAGAATGCGAAAAATAAAAGACAGAATCTGTCTAAACAGAACAGTCCGCAAAGACGAATTTTTTCGAGGCACTTACGTTGCTCAGATCGAAAAACTTTAAACTAACGAAAGATGCGTACATATCTGAGGATCACGCACAAAAATTTCAGATTTAAATAATTTTTCTGTGATTTTACAGAATTAAAACGGTGAACAGCAGAAATCTGTTCCTGCGCAGAAATCCAAATCTAGCATCATCTTCCTATTAGAGGCAATACTTGGCACAACAATGCGATAAAATAAAGATACAAAGGAATTGTTACAGAAGTAAACAACTCCTTGACTCAAAAAAAGAAAAATTGCAGAAATAAAATAATGGGTTGTCTCCCATAAGCGCTTTCTTTAATGCCTTTTAGCTAGGCTTGAAGATTTTAATGATGCTCATAAGAATAAGAGTTGAAAAACAAAGAGAGCATCAAGAGGCAAATATCAAACACATTTAAGTCTAACCCACTTCCTATGCAAAGGAATCTTGTAACAAAATAAATTATTGAAGCATAAAGCAACTAGCATAGAAAGATGAAACAAATCAAACTTCAAAACTTTCAACATAAAGAGATTGTTTTAGTGACTTGAAAACTTTTACAACCATATTTTCCTCTCTCATAATAACTTTCAGTAGAATCATGAACAAATTCAACAATATAACTATCACATAAAGCATGCTTTTCATGATCTACAAACACATAATTTTTATCAAGCTCCAAGGTAGTGGGATCAAAAATTTCAAACCCACTTTTAAACATATTAAAACAAGATGATTGGTCACTCTCAATAGTAGAATGCATAATATTATCAAGCAACATAGGACCATCATCTAAAGCTTTATCATAAACATTTTCTAAGCAAACTTTCTCATTACCATGCATTTTGAAATTAGGCATAAATAGAGGATTATCATAAGACTTATCAAAATAGCATGGATTTTCATAAATAACAGTAGCATAATTATTTCCACAAGTTTCATTCATAGGGAATATTTCAAGAGAATCCAGAGGAACATAACATTCTTCCCCTTTTGTAAGCATGGAGGGCAATCAAATAGTGTAAGAGTTACTCTCATTGAAGGTAGACATGGGTAGTTAATCCACTCTTCCTCCTTTTGTTCATCACTCTGCTCCTCTTTTTCATCCGATGAGATTTCAGCATCAGCAGTTTCTTCTTCCACATGTTCCTGCAAGGCAATGGTCTCCTCCTTTGGAGGAAAGATCCTATTAATAAATTCAGTAATATAACCATTATCCTTGTAATTCTCAAAACAATATTTAAGTACAACAAGATTCTCAGATTTATATGGGGTAACATCATCATTAGCAATAATGTCAAATAAAGCAGCAATTTCATAAGCCCCTTAAAAGCAATAAATTCTTCAATTCTCTCCACATTATAAAAATCATAATCCCCATTAGCATAAGAAGACAAGATTTCATTATCATTGTGAGCACATTGGAAAGGAAGGTGACGCAATCCACAAGAACATTTTACATCATAAAGCCTACATAAATCGCAGCACATGTTTTAACTTTCTCAATAAAATTCCATAATAGTAACCCTTTTTCAGACAAATGGTGTTTCTTAAAATGTTTTTGATGGCCCTCTATGAACCCACCGTGCCAATAAAATTTAGTTTGAAAGAAGTTATCCATTGATAGCAAGTAAACAACTAGACATGATAACAAACCAAAATAAACTAGATGCAAGAAACTAATTTTTTGTGTTTTTGATAAATAAAGCAAGCAAGACTAGATAAAAATAAACTAAGCAAGACAAAAACAAAGTAAAGAGATTGGAAGCGTGAAACTCCCCTTGCAGAAATCCTCTTGCTCAACGGCGCCAGGAAATATGGCGTGTGGAAGGAGATTTCTGAACCGAAGTGCTTCTGCTCCCCGGCAACGGCGCCAGAAAATATGCTTGATTGCGTGGATCACACGTTCATTGGGAGACCCCAAGAGGAAGGTATGATGCAGTATAGAAGCAGTTTTCCCTCAGTATGAAACCAAGGTTTAATCGAACCAGTAGGAGCAAGAAATCACTTCGGAAGGTTGTCAGTGGCGCGCTGACGTGGAATCTGCACACAACACAATCAAACTACTTTCCCCAACGAAACAGTGAGGTTATCAATCTCACCGGCTTGCTGAAAACAAAGGATTAAACGTATGGTGTGGAAAATAGTAGCAAATTGCAGAGAATGAAAAGGAACAATGTTTACAGTTGGTTGTATTATCAGTGTAAAAGAATGGACCGGGGTCCATAGTTCACTAGTGGTGTCTCTCCGTAAAAGATAACTAACATGCTGGGTGAACAAATTACAGCTGGGCAATTGACAAAATATTGAGCGCATAACAATGCATATATATGACATGATGATTACTATGATATTCATGTGGGCATTACGACAAAATACATAGACCGTTATCCAACAACATCTATGACTAATAATCCACCGCCAGGTTGTCATACCGAGTTCCCCATTGGTATTAAGTTGCAAGCAACGGACAATTGCATTAAGTAATGTGCGTAAAGTAAACAAATGCATTAGACCTAATGGCGTACCCTTAAGCTAAGCATCGGTTATTTTATCCCTAGTGGCAACAGCACATCCACAATCTTAGAAGTTGTTGTCACTCTCCCAGATTACCAGAGGCATGAACCCACTATCTAGCATAAATACTCATTCTTGGAGTTACAAACATCTACTTGGCCAAAGCATCTAATAGTAACGGAAAGCATGCAAGATCATAAATAACATATAAGATAGATTGATAATCAACTTGACATAGTATTCAATATTCATCGGATCCCAGCAAACACATGTAGCATTACAATAAGATGATCTTGATCATGATAGGCAGCTCACAAGATCTAAACATGATAGCATAAAGTGGAGAGACAGCCATCTAGCTACTGCCATGGACCCGTAGTCCAAGGATGAACTACTCACGCATCACTCCGGAGGCAGGCATGGTGATGTAGAGCCCTCCGGTGATGATTCCCCACTCCGGCAGGGTGCCGGGAAGAGCTTCTGAACCCTCACGAGCTAGGGTTGACGGCGGCGGCGTCTCTGGAACTTTTCGTGGATAATGGATCGGGTATTTAGGATTTTCGCGTTGGGAAGAACAAATAGGCGAAAGGGCGGTGGCAGCGGAGCCACGACGGCCCCACACCACCCCACGGCGTGGCAGGGGGCCCGCGCGGCCCCATGGTGTGGCTGCCACGTGGCTCCCCTCTGTGTCTCCTCTGGACTCCGTCTTCATGTTGGAAAAATAGGAGGTTTTGTCCAAGTTTCGTCCAATTCCGAGAACATTTCCAGACTAGCTTTTCTAGAATACAAAAACAGCAGAAAATAGGAACTGGCACTGTGGCATCTTGTTAATAGGTTAGTCCCAGAAAATGCATAAAAATGCTATGAAGTGTATATAAAACATGTAAGAATTGGTATAATATCAACATGGAACATCAGAAATTATAGATACGTTTGAGACGTATCACTGTGGCCTTGGGGCGAGCACTATTTGAGCCTGACACATGGTGAAGAATAAGCTTCTGATCATAGGCCATGTCAAGGCGGTCACGGTAGGCGGTGTATTGCTCTTTGCAGATGTCAATATCCAGGCAAAGCATCCTCCGCAGAAACCAATTCAGCTCCTTAATCTTCGGGGCAATAGATGGTGCAGCAGTGTTCATTCGCCTAGTGCTACCACTTCGGCGAGCATCGGTCATAAAGTAATCAATGCTAATAGGAGTGGTCTGCATCTTCTTGAGATAGAACCCCTTTGCCTTGTGATCCACATAGCCCCGAGTCAAGTCATAGTTCTTCATTCTGTCCTTGATAAGCAACATAATATAAGGAGCATAAGGAATTGAGTATCTAGAAACCATGGCATCATGCATCTCATGAAAGATATAGTCCATCACATCCACTGTAAAATCCTCTTCGGGGTCTTCACTTTGAAAGCACTCATGGGCATGAAGAAGGAGATCCACTAGACAACCACAGATAGCATTCTTGTTTCCACCACTTGGGTCAATGTTCTCACGAAAGATGCGCATGAGAAGATCATAGAGTGGGAGGAGGCCCTTGACCTCACCAATGACACCACGGGGTGCATAGAGATCAGCCATCAAGTTCTTGTTAGGCCTTCACGGGGTGTGAAGACGATGACCCATTGCACGACCTTCTCCCTTGAACTTATAGCCGAGGACTCTAGCGAAATCATAGAAAGTTGCCTCACAATAGACAGCCCCGTTCATCCACTTCATAGTGAGAGCATCATCACCTTTCATAACAAGAGTGGCGAAAAACTGTTGAATGATAACCGGATTGTAGTCACATTGAACACCCATGAGTTGATGAAGTCCTGTTTTCTCAGTCACAAACACTGCATCAGAAAATTCTGCCTTGGTCTTGAAGCCAGGCATGTCAATTGAGTGCATTACACGAATGAGATGCTCGAAGGTGAGATAGATATCATGGTAAATGAACATTTGCTGAGTGCACCAAAAGTTTGAGTCCTCAATGTCCTCATCTCTCTCCTCAGATTCATACCAATCCCCTTGACGCAAAGCTGAGTAGTCAACAACATCCATTAACTTGTAATTGACTCGAGCAGATTTTCCCTTTCTCTTCTTAGCCCCAACCTTTGATTTCTCAGTCTTCTTCTCAGCTGCTTGCTGCCTAGTAACTGACTCATCAACCAACACACCTTGCGCACTTGTCTTGAGGTACTTTTTGCGACCATAGTGCTTACTCGAGTCACCCTCATCCATTTGAGGAACCACTTGGAGGAGAAGATGCTCAGAGGGATGGGGAAGCAGATCCGGAGGGGCCCCGGACAATCCGGTGGCCAGGCTCTACTCCGGTGAGGTAGGGTGGCGGCAGGCGGCAGTTTTGGAGGTGGGAGGTCGGGGAGAAACTGAGGAACATGAAGCCCTCTCCACCCCGGCCCTTCCCTTAAAAAAACAATAACTGCTTAGGCCGGATATTCCGGCCCCCGAATATTCCGGCCCTAAGCCTGAATAATCCGGGGCCTGCTGGTGCCAAAATCTCAGGTGAAAAATGGTCTTGTGTGCATGGTGAAGAGGTCTTTAGGTAAGATAGGCTTGGGATTTAGAGAGCCAAACTGATATTGGTACTTCACACTCATACTTGCAAGAATCAAGCAAATGAAAAGGCCAAGTTGAGTGTGTTTTCAATAAAACCAAAGGAGGGACAAAAATTCAAATGATTTTCAATAAGATCCAAATAAGAACCAACTCTCCATAAAGGAGAGGGTGGTGGCCTAGGTCACCATGTATGAGTATATGTGGTGTGACACCGTGAAGATATATCTTGGGTTCATCGCCACTACTCGTCATTTAAGCTCACAATTCATGAAATGAAAATATAGAGACAAAATGAGTTCTTACAATCGGCATAATGGGGGGAGGGATAGTCCAATGTATTAGGACCGCACTCCCCCTATGTCCATGCCTACACCTAAACCAAATAGATAGTCAAGAAATAGGTGTGTATGCAAGATAGTCAAGCCACGCTACTTGAATCCACGATATTTAGCTCATGCCTCAAATAAGTGAATCTTGCTTCATCAAGAGGCTTCGTGAAAATATCCGCAAGTTGTTCTTTGGTTGGAATATAGCCAAGCTCAATATCACCACGAGCAACATGATCCCGAATAAAATGATGACGAATCTTAATATGCTTCGTCCTTGAGTGTTGCACCGGGTTGTGCGCAATCTTGATAGTACTTTTATTGTCACATAAAAGAGGCACTTTGTCACAATTGACACCGTATTCCTTTAAAGTTTGCCTCATCCATAGCAATTGGGTGCAAGCACTAGCGGCTGCCACATACTCGCTTCGTTGTCGAGGATATAGGATACAGATATCCCGATATATGATAAATGCGGCCCATCATGGAAAAGGCCCAGCAAGGCGACTTAATGTTTTGAGTCGCATAAGGATTCCACGAACCGACTTGTAATAGAAACCCTAGTTTGTATCCTACTAGGACACCACATGTAAGCCTGCCCCTACCACCTATATAAGGAGGGAAAAGGTGCACCAAGCTCTCAGATCTGAATAGACTAGAGACAAAAAAAGAGCCGCCTCATCGGCGACTCGCTCACCGGCATACGGAATAATATCTAGCCACAAACAGCATGTAGGGCTATTACCGGATGATGTTTCCCGGGGCCTGAAGCTGTATAAATCTCTCTCCTGTGTGCAATCCCGCTCTTGAAAGATCCAAGTCGCCCTAAGTTCTACGATCTCACAAGTCATCCGACGATGATATCTGCCGTGACAATCCCACGACAGTTGGCGCCCACCGTGGGGCTGGAAGCGCTTGGAATCACTGTCAGGCGGGATCCATTCGTCAACAATGTTCATCAAACAGCGGCGACCTCATCGCCGTGGCATATTCGCACCCGGGAGGCCCAAACACCGTCCTCGCGTGTTGCTGGTCAAATTCGACTAGATCAAAATCTTCCAAAGATTCCACCATTCTCATTTATTGTGTCGTGACAATCCCACGACATTCGGCGGTGGAGAGAGATATGCAATTTTGCTTCTTAGAAGACCAACTCACCAAGGACGTACCAAGGAATTGGCATGCCCCGGAAGTTGATTTCCTATCATCCTTATCACCGGCCCAATCCGAGTCTGTGTAACCGGCAAGAGAGAAGTTGGAGCCCTTAGGATACCACAAACCAAACCTTGGGGTATAAACCATATATCGAAGGATTCTATTGACCGCCTTCATGCGGCTTTATTTAGGAGTTGCTTGATAAATTGCACACACCCCTACGCTCAACACAATATCGGGTCTAGATGCACAAACACTAGTACAGAAATGGCTATTAGTGGCGCACCCAGGCCGTGCGCCACAAGATCATGTCGCCGTGGACACAACAGAGGAATTCTGTGGCGCATCCCTAAACCGTGCGCCACAAAAATAGGTGCGCCACAAAAAAAAATTGATGCGCCACAAAAGGATTTTCCAGAAATACAGAAATTCACATTTTCCTATACAAATATAGGTATATTACAGGAAATACAGGTATATTACAGGAAATACAAGAATAATAGAAACAATAATATATTTTGACACGGTATATGAAAACAAACACATTACTATGTCATCACAAACACTTAGAGCCCAAGATACATACATATAGTGACAAGTGCCAAAACACAAGTCTACAAAAGTTCCATCTCGATCATGTCACACAAGTCTTAATTGGTACAAAGGTTCATCTCATGTCACACACAAGTCTTAGTACAAATGAAGTTGTCACCACCGCGATGATGGAGCATGATCATGGAGTCCTCTTCTTGAGCGGCGCCGGGAACGGTAGAAAGCCATCTTTCGTCCTCCACTCCCTGGTGTCATTCTGCGCCTCTAGTCGTTCTTCGATATCCCTCTGACAGAGCCCGGAAGATGGATTGGGATATATATTGGTTAGTGATATACATAGAGTATAATTTATTCATCTAAGTAGAGAGGCAAGACAATCAATCAATTGTCATGGTTGGAAATCATATGGCGATCCTATTTGGGTTTCATAGCATAGCATATATATAATATATAACCCTACACACGCACTTCTACAAAAAAGTACACTAGTAATGCTTAGCAAGGCTTTCTTTTATAATACCTCTAGGGTAGTGGAAGGACCCTGATTTGTGAATCACATCGTTGAGGATGATCGTTGATAACTGCAGCCGGATGCGATGGAAGTCTGTTATGTAATCAGCATCGGTGAGAGCATCCGCCATTTTGGTGTATTCTGCGAGACCAGATGGAATCTTCGTTTTCTCGAAATCCCGGACAATCGCTTTAATGTGATGGAGGGCGTAGTAGGCCTCCTTCACGCTGCCATCCAGTTGCTTGATGCAATGGAATCCGGTCCCATGCTGGAACTTGTGTGTGTTGTCCTCCGTGAAAATTCTGACTTCTTATGGAAGGGGCCGCCCTTTTGGGCAAAGGCCTCGAGAGCGTGGTCGAGAACACCCTTTATTCTGGTGTATCGTCTCGGCGTGGATTTATTCCCCGAGTCCAAATAAGTGGCAATGGGGCACCCCGGGGATACGTAGATGAGTGTGCAGTACTTGTCCCTGCTCAACACAATTGAAACGGAATGTTGGACAAAGGATCAGCGATGGAAGAAATGTACAAGAAGGCATAAGATACGACGGTGGCGAGCGGATGTGTACTTACTCGAAAAAGAAAGGCAGAAGAAGGGTGTTCTTCGTCTTGTTGGCCAGCATGACCCTTACGAGGTACTCCGTGGCCGTTTCCCGTGCCTTTGATCCTTCCACCATCTGGCTGTCGCGCATGTAGTAGGGATCCACTATCGCGACGTACGGGGTATCATCTCTCCTGATCTTCATCGCCACATCGAGCGCATATAGGCGGACCTTGTTATAGTCCATCCGTTTAGTGTGAAGCATGTTGAAGATGTCCTCGTACGCTATGAAGAACACATCTGCGGGGTCTTCCTGGACGAAGTCCACCAGCTCCTTTGGCACCTGGACCGCGAACGCCGGGTAACTCGGCTGCTTGTCTTTAAGAAGGAGCTCCTCTAGATGCAAGATAGATTCCTGCAAGGCAATCATGGGTCCTTCTGCAAGGCGGAGCAAGTCCCCAGACAAGATAGGTTTACTAGCTTCATGAACTCGGGGGAAGCCATCCGCACGGGGTGGAATCATGTCTTCAAGACCCCGGATCTTAGGAGCTGGCTGGCTCGCAGAGGTGGAGGATCCTTTTCTCTTCCTGTGCTTCTTCTTGTTCTTCATCTCTGGGATTGTGGGGGTGAAGTGAACCCCGCTTTAACAGTTTCTTGCAGTGTGTTAGGGCTGAAAATGTTACCCGTTGAGCTTGAAGATCGCCGGCATCCGGAGGCATGTCGGTGAAGGCCAGGCGTTGTGTGCATGAAGTGGGACGAGCAGGTTGACCGCGGTGGTCGCGGAAGGGTTCTTCATCCACAAGAGGCATGTACATACCATCCATGCAGGCGCCAGTGTTGATGTAGTCATCGACGTTGACATCATTCTCCTCCTCCTCATTGCCGTCGTTGCCACCAAGTTGAGGTGCAAGGGCTTTGTCCTAAACATTAACAATAGCACATCCGTTAGTCGGGAAAGTCGAAAGGTCGGGGAATTCGGAAAGTCAGAACTAACCTTGGACGGTTGCGGTGAAGACGTTCCCAACAACTGTTTGTGGCGGTTGGTGGCGGTGACGACCGGCGGTAGCTTCTGGCCGGTGGTGGCGGCGACCGGCGGTTCCTTCTGGGTAGTGGCGACGGCTGCTTGTGGCGTCGGTTCATCCGCAACAGCTTTTTTGGCCCCCTCGACGGGGGCCGAATGACCGGGGCCCAGGGCCTCGAGGTGGCGCCGCCGGTGCGCCTGACCCCATGAAGAACATCCCCAAGACGAATCTGGGTCTTCGGCCATTCCATCATCCACTTCCCTCATTCGCTAAGCTTCATGTGTTTCTCGGCTCTCGGAGGTTGCGTGGGGGGTCGATGTCACGGAACTCAGGCAGTACCTCGCGCACATTGACTTTCATCACGACCTCGCTCATTCGGGTGTTGTGCATATCGCGGGTTAAAGGTTGTATGATCTTGGCCGTTGTGACTTCCTTCAACTCGCCGCCGACCCCCACCCTATGCAGGAGTATGCAAGGCATGTCCTGGGAGTCAACACATGTTGGGCACCATGCAAGAGATATGGCAGTCATCAAAGGCATATATAGTCATAGAAGATGTCGCGGACTAACTAATTAGTTACCTTGGTGATGGCGTCGAGCTCGGCTAATGTTGAGACAAGGGCGCCGGTGCCAGCGACCGGCCTATCATTCTCCGGTCGCTCGTGCGCATTATCATTATTCTCCGGCCTTGGTGTATTTTGATCCATGACAGGGGGCACCGGTGGGGTCACCAGGACCGGCGACACATTATTGCTGGAGGTGCTGCCAGCAAAGCTGGGCACGTGTATCGGCCCCTGTTGACCTCCCGCTTGCCGAGCAACTATCCCCTCCAGCAATGCAGGGGGTAAGAAACTCCAGAGCTTCTCGTCCACCTTCTCGGCCACTAGCTTGTCCACCATGCTGGAGTCCACCTTCTCTTTCTCTAGTGTCTCCAGCTTCTTCCTTAGCTCGAGAATCTCGGCTTTATCTTTAGCCGGCTTCCTCCTCTCCTTTTTCTTCTCGGTGTCTGTGCTGTAGTACTCAAGGAACTTCATGCTCGTACCAAAGCCGGTCACACGGCCAGCTGACGTCGCCGGCTTTGACTTGTCCCTCCCCTTGTAAACGTTCATCGCCCGGTTGAAAGTCGTGTCCCACGGGCCGGCCTGAGCCTCCTGGGACGACGGGCTGGCCTCAGCCTCATCCTTCAACTGATCCTGCTGCGGACAAAGAAAATAAACGTGAACCCATGTAGAAATAAACGCAAATGGACTTTGAGATATCCGCGGTAATTAAGTTGCTTACCAGCGTTTTCTCGAAATCCAGCACATCTTTATAGTCGGTAACGAATTCCCCTGTCCCCGGCTTCAGATAGTAGTGGAACCGAACAAAGTTCCTAACTTGCTCGTCCTTGATTTTAAGCCACTGGTTCTCTTTCCCAAGTTTCGCAACCTCGGCATCCTCCTTGTCCCAAACGGGCTATTTTACTGCGTAACCGCCGCTTCCCAAACGGTGGTTACCTAAGTTCAGTGCCCGCATCTTCTTCCCCCACTCGGTCCATTTTTTAGCCTCCGGAGATGGCAAGGACAACTTGAATGCCTCGAACTCTTCTATGTCGATGTACGGCTCTTTGGCACTGATCTCCGCCCAGCTAAGACCCTTGTCAATCTTTGCCTTCACCCGGCCTCTCCAGCTGGTCAAGGCGGTGCACATCTTCGTGATGGCGTAGTTGTCCACCTTTTTATTTCCATCATCTGAGAAATTGTATCGTTGGTGAAGCTTCTTGAGGAGGTCTGTGCGCAAAGCCTCATTGTCCTTGCTCCTGAGGTCATACGTGGTGATCGGCACGGTTTCCCGGAGGATGCACCCTAGTTGCATGCCGTACCCGCTTGCGATGTTCCTAGGCTCCTGCGGTTGGCCACTTAAGGAGACCTTAGTGAACGTGTCTGTGACAGGGGCCACCGCTTGCGGTGTCCGGTCCTTCCTCGGCTTCTTATGCCTCTTAGCGGTCGAGTTACTACCACCACCACCATCCGTATGGTCGCCACCCCCGACATCCGTGTGGTCGCCACCCCCGACATCCGTGTGGTCGCCGCCATCGGTGGTGGTGGTTTCGTCCCCATCGCCGCCGGCATCCTCTATCAGAAAGTCACCATCGTCGTCACGTGCCAGTTTGGCGGCCTCCGCATCCTCCATCTCCTGGGAGAATTCCCAGTATGACTTGTTCTTTTCTCTAGCTTGTTCTTCGGCGCTGATGTGCTTAGAAGGGCCGGCGTCGGAGGACAGGTTTGCACTGCATTGAAAAAGAGGCAAAAAGTTAGTACAACAAATATAACAAAAGTATCACTTAATTTAGTACTAAGATACCCTGGCCCATGCATTAGTCGCAATACCCCATATGTCCTATTTTTAGCAAAGTCATGCTAAATTTCACGAAATTTTTTGGCATGACCTTTGCGAAAAATAGGACATATGGAGTACCCAAATTTGCCGGAACGGAAGTTAATCGACGTTCCGGCAATCTCAAGGGTCTCACGGGGTACCTGCACAAGCATTTCACAAATAATATCCCGCTGGCATCGCTGGCCGGCAACAGCATCACATGAACACATTTCCCGCCGGCATAGCTGGCCGGCAACAGCATCACAAACAACCACGACACGATGGTCGTGGTAACACAGAACACATGGTCACCGGAGGTTTTCGACGAAATGCTCACCAAAGGGGAACTTTAGTTTAGTAGTTGATGTAGTCGAAGCCGATGGTCTGCACAAGAAAAGCATAAGAATTAACACTTCTAGTACACCATAGTGGCAGTAGCAAAAATCACTTCTAGTACACCATAGCAATTAACATAGTGGCAGTAGCAACTTTTCATGTACTAACACTTCACAAAATCACTTCTTCTAGTTTCTTACAAACAAGCATTAACACAAACAAGCATTATCATTAGCAATTAACAACTATGCAGCAAGCAACTATGCAGCAACCAACTAACAGCAAGCACCTAGAGCCGAGCCAAAATATAACAAAACATCTAGCACACACAAGCTCCAACATTTCTAGCACACACAAGCACACACAAGCTCCAACATTTTTTAAATAGATGCGAGAAAAGGAGGTGTAGTCTCTAGACTGTATATGTCCACAGCAGCACGCAGTACCTAGCCAAATTAAATGACAAGCATGTTGGCAATATATTTTTAATAGAGCAACCTCACATAAGTTTTCAGTTTTGGGACAGTGGACACTTCAGTTCCTAACTTCATAGATGTGCATAGATTTTGTGTATTGTGGAGTCATAGCAGGAAAGTGGCATGCTTGCAACAGGATGTGCTAACAGTTTCAGTATGTGCCTATGTGTTGTGAAGACATGGCATGGCAAGGGACCATGCTTACAATAGCATGTGCCTATGGCTCAGTAGAATGGTTTTGAAGGGATAAACTAAAACTGTGGTTAATTTGCATGGGCTATAGATCTGAAATAACTTGCTACCTCTGCACGCCTAAAATTAAATCAATTCAAGGGAGACATGACTTTCTTGGTTCGATGATTGTTACCGATACATGCCAAAATTTGGTAAATTCAGTTAGTGTTTGATTTGGTACAGAAAAGGCAGCTACCAAACCAAACCAACATACCATAACTACTATCAAATTCTGGTAGCAACCTAAAATGGGACACACACTAGAACCAAAATTAGATTAAAACTGCGAACCAAAATTCTGCAGATTGCAGTGTATTACTAGTGTCCGGTTAGGAACCAAAATTCTGCAGATTGCTACAACAGAGAGAAAACAAGCATGGGCTGAAGACACACACTAGTGTCCGGTTAGGCATTTCCACAAGCACCTAGAGTGCATAGTTCAGTGGAGAGGAGGAGGAGGAGGAAGAGGGCAGGGAGAGAGGAGGGAGGAGGGAGGAGGGAGACCTGCGCATGCGAAGAAGAAGAGGACGGCGTCGAGGCCGGTATCGAGGCCGTCGGCGGCGGGCGCCTGCAACCTCCTGATGCGCGCGCGTGCCGATGGCGAGGGTTGCCGGCGAGGTCATCCGGGGGCGGGCGCTGGGCGCGTCTGGATGGGCAGTAGGCCGGGGCGGGCGGCGGCTAGTGCGGGTGGCCCTGGGCGCGTCGAGGTGGCAGTGGACGTGGTGGTTCACCGGCGGCGAGTAGGGGCGAGGGTCGGAGTTCGCGAGCGCACGCGGTTAATTTGGGACTTGGCGAATTTTGGATGAAGAGGCGCAGCGCGATGGCGGGCCCACATGTAAGTGGGCACAAAATATTTCTGTGGCGCACCGTTGAGGGGTGCACCACAGAAAGGCAGTATGCTGTGGTGCACCATTGGACTGGTGCGCCACGGAAAGAAAGGATTCGGTGGCGCACCGTTGGACAGGTGCACCACAGAAAGGAAGGATTCTGTGGCGCACCAATCCAACGGTGCGCCACAGAATTGTCTAGTACAATGTATATTCAATTCATGCATACATATTCAATTCATTAACTCATATTCAAAAACTTGCATTAACTCATACATATTCAATTCATTGAATACATATATATATGATCTTGCATTGTCTCACACACAATGTCTCATACATATTCATTGAATACATATATAGACACACATATTAAATACACCAAAAAAGTCTCTTCTTCGTCTCGGTTCCGAGCTAGCTTCTCTTCTTTCCCTTCTTCGCGGTTGAAAACTTTAGGCCGGTCACCTTGAGATTTCTTCGCGTGAACGGACAACCTTTTGTAGGTAGGGAGGTCTTCCTTCTTTGTGTACTAGTAGTAGGCATGTCGAAGAACTTGTCGAATTCCTCCTCGATCTTTGGCTTGTTGTCCAATTCTTCCTCGGTGGCGTCTCCTTCCATTCCAATGATGCTCCTCTTGCCCCTCCTCACGACAACACGGCTAGGCTTTGATGGGTCAGTAATGAAGAAGCATTGCTCAACTTGGCTAGCAAGTACCCATGGCTCATTTTTCACGGAGGCGTTCTTCGATTTGGCATCGGGTATTACCATGGTGGTGAAATACCGGCCTTCTTTGACGACGTCCTTGGCCCATCTTACACGGAACATTGGCACCAACTCTCCACAGTAGTTGAGCTCCCATATGTCCTCAATCCTTCCGAAGTATCTTTCCTTGACAATAGCCTCCTCATCGCCGTAGGATAACATAGTTACTCCTGAGTTTTGATATTCGTTATTCTTGTCCTTTTCCTCGGTGTAGAATCTGTAGCCGTTGATGTCGTACGCCTGATAGGTCTTTACGTTGTGCGAGGGACCCCGTGATAAGGAGAATATGAGTCTTTCATCTTCCGTAGATGGCATTTTGCTCTTTGCTAGATCCAGTTGCTTTTGCTTGAACCAATGCGTGAAGCTGGAGTTGTGCTCTCTGGTTACGTCTCCCTTCCTCCTCGGCCGGCCCAGGTTGATGTAATGTTGCTCGAGTAAGCATTTGTGCTCTTCCACCCAAGTTTCGATCAATTGTAAGTGTTGTAGCGCGACCAGGTGAGCCCTATCGAAGTCGCCCTTTCGACCCTGCATGCTAACAAAGATTGAGCTGGTGCCCTCTCGGTGACCATATCCATGGAGCCTGCCGAAGTGTTTCCTCCTGGGCAGACCAACATGCTGGTTCTCGGTGCTTAGATAACTCTGGCAGAAGGAGATGCACTCGTAGGTTAGAAAGCCCTTGGCCATGCTTGCATCTGGACGGGCCCTGTTGCGAACGTATCCTTTCATGACACCGTTCATCCTTTCGAACGACATCATGAAATGCATGAACGTTGGCCCGAGCTGCCTGATGTCATCAACGACAAGGAGAAGGAGATGCACGCAGATATCAAAGAATGCTGGCGGGAAGTAAATCTCGAGCTCGCATAGTATCAGCACGATCTCTTCCTGTAGCCTGTCGAGCTGCTTCACGCAGATCGACTTCCTGTTGATGACGTCAAAATTTTTGCAAAGGGCAAGCAGCGTATCACGGACGTGCTCGTCCATTATCCCTCGAATCACAACGGGAAGTATCTGCGTCAACAGCACGTGACAGTCGTGAGACTTCATCCCGCTAAACCTCTTCTTCGTTCCGTCCAGATATCTGCTTATCTGCCCCGCGTAACCATGAGGAAATTTGACTCCTAGGAGACACCTGTAGAATTGCTCGAGCTCCTCCAGACTCATAGTGAAGCACGTAGCGGGAAGCACCACAGTGTTCTTCTTTACCCTTTTGCAGTGACCTTGAGTCCCTTCCGTCTGATCAGCATCATCCTCATCACTATCGGGGATCTAAAGATCTTTCCTGACACCAAGCCATTTTAGATCGTATCTTGCTTTCGTCCCATCCTTGGACTTTTCCGGCATGTTGGAAAGAGTGCCAAGCAGAGCCTCGGTGACATTCTTCGTAATGTGCATCATATCGAGGCTATGTGGCATCTTAAGGACCTTCCAGTACTCCAAGTCATGGAAAACAGACCTCGCTTTCCATACACCCAGCAGCGGATCTACCTTCGGTCGTTTCTTTCCCGGCGCGGGGCACTCCTCCCAATTTTTCAACAGCTCGTCGATTTCTGTGCCGCTCCTCGGGCTCGGGGCTCCTTCGATCTTGTCCTTACCATTTAACAGGTCACCGCATTTTCTCCACGGGTGATCCATGCGAAGCCACCTTCGAGCCCCTGGGTACACAGTTTTCGAAGACCCGGGATTCCTTGGTAGCTGGAGATGCGGGGTCTTATCCATGCACCTGACACATGCGCAGAATCCGTGGCCTACCTGGGCCGATACATATGAGCAACCAAGATAGTCCTGGACCGTCGTGAGCAACGCATCTCTCATGTCGAAATAATCTCCAGTGTAGGCGTCCCACGTACGGGCTGGCGTCACCCACAACATGTCTAACTCCTCTTTCAACAGCGCGAGATACAGATGTATGTGGACACCTGCTTGTTTCTGCCCCTGAATGAGAATACTCATGTGTATGTACCTTTGCTTCGTGCACAACCACGGGGAAGGCTGTAAGGCCATACAAACACGGGCCAGGTGCTATGCGTGCTACTCTGGTTGCCGAACGGATTGAGTCCATCGGTGCTCATACCGAGCCTGACGTTCCTTGCGTCGCCTCCGAAATTTCCGACGGCGTCCAACTCTTGCCACTGGCTAGCGTCTGAGGGGTGTGTAAGGATCCTGCCCTTCTCCAGATCTTCTTTGGGCTTCTCCCTTTCCGCGTGCCATTGCATGAGCTTTTCTTCCTTAGGGTCCACGAAGTACCGCTGCAGACGAGGAGTGATAGGAAAGTACCATACCACTTTTCGAGGAACTTTCTTCCCACGGCTCTTGTACCATCCTTGGCCGCACACCGGACATGTGGTTCTGTCCTCGTACTCGCCCCGATAAATTGTGCAATCATTGATGCAGGCGTGGTATTTAACGTGCGGTAGGTCAAGAGGGCAAACGACTTTCTTGGCCTCCTCTATACTAGTTGGCAATGTGTTCCCCTCGGGAAGACGCTCGTGGAAGAATTGCATGTTCTTGTTGAAGCTCGCGTCGGTCCATTTGTTTCCCGACTTCATCTCCAGAGCATCAAGCGTTACTTGCAAGTGCGTATCCTGTGGCCGGCACCCAGGATACAACGGAGTCTTCCCGTCTATCTCCATTTGCACCAGGTTGGCTTTCTCTCTAACGGTGCTCGCCTCCTTGAGGAGCAGTTCTTGAACATGAGACTCCATCAAGGCCGACATTAGCGAGCTCTGCGGCTTGTTTGCGTCTTCTCCACCACCATCTACTCCTTCATCGTGACCATGTCCGTCGGCATCTCCTTCGTCACGATCAGCTTGCCCGCCCTCGTCTTCAGGCGCAACATTTGCTGTCGGCGCTTGGTTGAAGCCTTGCATGAAACCACGCCTGAGCAGGTGTTCCTCCAATTGTTCGGAATCAGGGTCGATCCATCTCACAAGTTTGTAACTTCGACACGGACATCGTATCTGGCGCCCGTTGCACCGACTCATTTCCGCCTTTGCTTCTTCCTTGTAGTTGTTGATTCGACTGGAGCTCATCTTGATGACCATGGATGCTTACGCGGTATACATATAGAGTATGTGTTATTAATTAGAATTAATTAACCGCAACATGCACACACACATACAAGCTTCTCATGCGGGAAGTCGGAAAGTCAGAAATGTTCTACGAAAAAATTCGGCATGACTTCCCCTAAAAGTAGGACATATGGGTGGTGCAAAATTTTACCGAAATGGAAATGAATCAACATTTCGGCAAACATCCATGCACCACTGATGGCGTGAATCACACGCTCGTTGGGAGACCCCAAGAGGAAGGTATGATGCAGTTCAGCAACAAGTTTTCCCTCAGAAAGAAACCAAGGTTATCGAACCAGTAGGAGCAGCAACTCTTCAGAAGGTTGTTGGTGGCTCGCACGGCGCAATACGATCACCAACGTGGAATCTGCACACAACACAATCAAAATACTTCGCCCCAATGAAACAGTGATGTTGTCAATCTCACCGGCTTGCTGAAAATAAAGGATTAAACGTCTCGTGTGGAAAATGAGTATTAAATTGCAAAGAATGAAAAAGGAACAGTTTACAGTTTGTGGTGGTTTAATAAGTGTAAAAGAATGGACCGGGGTCCACAGTTCACTGGTGGTGTCTCTCCATAAAAGATAACTAACATGTTGGGTGAACAAATTACAGCTGGGCAATTGACGAATAGTGAGCGCATGACAATGCATATATATGACATGTTGACTACTATGATATTTAATTGGGCATTACGACAAGATACATAGACCGTTATCCAACAGCATCTATGACTAATAATCCACCGCCGGGTTGTCATCCGAGTCCCCCGTTGGTATTAAGTTGCAAGCAATGGATAATTGCATTAAGTAAAGCGCGTAATGTAAACAAACACATATGCCCGTGGACATAGCATCGTTAGGTTATCCCTAGTGGCAACAACACATCCGCAACCATAGAACTTTCTGTCACTATCCCAGGTTAAATGGAGGCATGAACCCACTATCTAGCATAAATACTCTCTCTTGGAGTTACAAGCATCTACTTGGTCAAAGCATCTACGAGTAACGGAAAGCATGCAAGATCTTAAATAACATATAAGATAAATTGATAATCAACTTGACATAGTATTCAATATTCATCGGATCCCAGCAAACACAACATGTAGCATTACAATAATATGATCTTGATCATGTAGGGCAGCTCACAAGATCTAAACATGATGGCACAAAGTGGAGAGACAGCAATCTAGCTACTGCTATGGACCCGTAGTCCAAGGATGAACTACTCACGCATCACTCCAGAGGTAGGCATGGCGATATAGAAGCCTCCGGTGACGATTACCCTCTCCGGCAGGGTGCCGGAAGAGGTTCTGAACCCTCCCGAGCTAGGGTTGACGGCGGCGGCGTCTCTGGAACTTTTCATGGATTTTTGCTCAGGCCCTTAAGGTTTTCGCGTCGGGGGGAATAAGTAAGCGAAAGGGCGGCGGCTGGAGACCCCGGAGGGGCCCACACCACCCTAGGGCGCGGCAGAAGGGGGCCCATGCCCTAGGTGCGTGTGGCCTCCTGGTGGCCCTCCTCTGCTGCTCCTTTGCTCTGTCAGGTGAGTTCTGGTAAAATAGGGACCCCCGTGTAGTTTTCTCCAATTCCGAGAATATTTCCAGACTGTCGGCCCAGTAAAAACCAGGGTATCATGGGCCGGCCTGCCACAGCCCTCGAACTCTCCGCAGGAATTTCTGCTAAGGACCAGACGTTCAGCCTGGCGAGCCTCGCGAGGCATTTTCCCTCGCGAGGGCTTACGTGCTCGACCGAGCATTTCCGCTAAGGACTAAGACGATCGGCTTGGAGGCCTCAAGAGGGACCTCTGCTTCGAGAGGGCCTCTCCTAGAAGATCTTCAGGCCCTGGCGCATCTCCACGCCACCCTCGGGAGGTTTCCCCTCGCGAGAAGTCAACGGCTAAAGAACCTCGGCGAGGGTTCAGGCCTCGCGGGGTTTCCTTCAAGTGGAAGCAAGCTCCTGCGCCGCTGCAGAGCGCACATGGCCTCTGCGCCCGCCGCAGAGTGACATGCGCGCCTGCGCGTGATGACGAAGACGCCGCAGTTGCCATTCTCGTGTATAAAGTGGTCAAATGAGCTGCGGCAAGCAAAGCGGACTCCAAGACTTGCCAATTTGGTGATAAAGCGGCCGGCCGCCGCTACGCTCCAACTGCGACGTCACTGTGGGGCGCGCCCCAAAGTTCTGCAGTGCCAGCCCACCGTCCTGGATGGACGGTGGCTTTTTCTGTCAAGACGATGTGCTCCCTGCCATGGACCGCATCCATGGACGCCCCCGACGCTGTGCGCTGTGCTCTAGTTTGGCGGCATTGTGGTATCCCTTCCCGCCGGAGAGTTTCGGGGAAGAGGACCAAGCCCAGTATATAAGGAGCCAGTGTACGACCTAGGAGGGGGATCCCCGCATTCGGCAACACATTCCACAACCAAGGAGCTAAGTCGGAGAAGAAGACGGAGCTCGTTCCACCATAGTCCACCATAGCCATAGCTGTACCCTCGGCAAGAACACTTGTACTGTGAACCTCTCCAAGCAGTGCAATACATCTTAGCAGGACATAGGGCTTTTACACCTCACGGTGGGCCTGAACCTGGGTAGCGGCTCGTGTTACCTCTCTGTCGTGATGTTCCTCACCGAGCTCGACGAGCACCATCGCCGAGGTTGTTGAGGATTTGTTTGACGTCGTGTTCAGCCCCTTGCTCGTTTCCTGGCACTTGAGAGACTCCCCTAGTTCCTGGGACTAGTCTCCGACATTTGGTGCGCCAGGTAGGGGGCTGAGGCGCGTCTTCAACTTCTTCAACCTCTTCGCGCCATGACTGACACGCGAGCTGCGCGTCTCGCGCGACGGACGTCCGGCAGGGCCAACACCGAGCCCGCCGCCAACCACAACCCACGTGGTCGCCCACGCGCCAACCGCGCTTCGGAGCGCAACGCCGAGCCGCGCGTCGAGCACCCTGAGGACGACGGCGGCAAAGGCAGCGGCAACGACGGCGGCATCGACGGCGAGGACAAGGGAGCTTCCTCCTTGCACCCATCCAGGCGCGAGAGCGCCTCCACGATGGGCCGAGCAGCGCCCGGTCCAGCAACCGCGCTGCTGATGGCGCAGGAGCTGCTGCGCTACCGCCCCACGCAGGCGGGCCATGACAACTGGCTAGGGCGTCTCGAGGAGCTCATCAACGCCGTCGCCGTTCCTGCCGCCACCGCTGCAGCACCAACACCCTCCCGCTCCCTGGTGCGCCACTCCGGGTGCGAGGGGAACATAGCGGACGGCGCTCCTCCTCCCCCTCCGCCTCCGCCACCTCCTCCAGCTGCAGCTCCGGCAGCGAACCACCGTGCCATGTCGCACGCATCCTCGCCGCATGACTGCCAGATCGTGCAGCGGACTCTGGCGGACGCCCGCGTGGAGATCGAGCGCCAGAGGGACCGCCACAGCCGCGTCGTACAGGAGATCGCCGCTGCAGGTCGCCAGAACCACGGCGTACTTGCTAGAGGCGTCGTGACGTACGCCACGGGCTGCACCGCCTTCACCTGCAACCTGCGCCGCATCGTCTGGCCTGTGAAGTTCAAGCCAGACCTCCCTCCGCGCTACGACGGCAGGACCAACCCTCTGGAGTTCCTACAGCTCTACACCGTCTCCATCCAAGCCGTAGGAGGCGACGACAAGGTGATGGCCATCTGGCTCTCCATGGCACTCAAGGACTCCGCGCTCTCGTGGCTCATGAACCTCCCCGAGAACACCATTGACATGTGGGAGGACCTCTGCAAGGTCTTCGTCGCCAACTTCAAGGGCACCTACGAACGCGCGCTCACCTACAACGACCTTCGCGCGGTGCGCCAGAAGCCTGACGAGACCCTCCGCAGATACATCCAGCGCTTCAGCCAGGTCCACAACAAGATTCCGAACATCCCGGACTCGCACGTCATCTCCGCCTTCAGGGAGGGCGTCACGAACCACAGGATGCTCGAGAAACTCGGCATCCACGACACACTCTCCTCTGTGGTGAAGCTCTTTGATCTGGCTGACAAGTGCGCCAAGGCTGAAGGGGGCCTCCTCTTCGTCAAGAAGGAAGTGGAGGAGGACCCTCCTGAAGGGTCCAGGAGCAAGAAGAAGCCCGCAGAGAAGTGCAAGACCACCGCCATCCTCGCGGCAGAGCCTGACGCGAAACAGCCTCGCGAGGCCTCTCCGGCGGCTGAAGAGAAAAAGGCAGACAATCACCCATACTGCATCTACCACAACAGGCACAACCACGCCACCGAAGACTGCTGGGAGCTCAAGCAGCTCAGCAAGGAGCGGGAGAAGAACCAGGGCCGCGGCGGAGGCCGTGGCGGCCGCGGAGGCGGACGCCACAACTTCCAGCACAGGCCTCGGGGGAACAACGTTGGGCAAAATGGTAACCTCCCCGACGAAAACCCTGGGGGCTACCAGGCCCCTCGGGGGCCAATAGCCTGCATCCTCGGCGGGTCACAAGCACCCAAGTCCAACAACCACTTCAAGCAACTCTCTCGCGAGGTCAGCGCGGCGCTTCCAGGGCTTGAGTCTTCCTAGCCCCTCAAGTGGTCACAGTACACCATCACCTTCGACTCCAAGGACCACCCCAAGTCGACCAAGGCAGTAGGCACCATCTGATGTAGTGCAACCTAGGCACACACCACCAAGTGGACCAATCACAAGAGCAAAGGTCAAGGCACTTCATGATAAGGTGAATTCGCTCCTATCCATGTGTGATCTCGATACTCCTTTGAATGGCTTGCTACTTCATTCCGATACCTTGTGCATACTCAGGCATGACCCTCCTAAAGATCTCCAAGGAAGTGTAGAAGTTGGACAAGAATCGAGTCAAGAAGACGAAGGAGAAGGAGAGAAGAATGGGAACAAGTCCCAGGCAGCGGTACAACCGCCGGTGGCGGTGGTACTACCGCCCCAGAACCAGCCGAGCCAGAAGAAGCTGGGCGGTACTACCGCCCCACCGGGCGGTACTACCGCCCCAGCGGTACTACCGCCGAAGCTACCACCGAAATCAGCCCTCTGTTCGTTCATCTGGCAGCTCCAGCGGTACCGTAGCGGTACTACCGCCGGCCAGCGGTACTACCGCTGGGCCTGGCGGTACTACCACTGCAGTTGACTTCGAAAGCAGAGCGAGGCCTGCCCAGCGGTACTACCGCTGGCTCCAGCGGTACTACCGCTGCGGCCGGAACCTTTCGGGCTGAGGACCCGTGTCTCCTCACTTATCCACCCCTATCCCACCTAGACTATAAATAGAACCTCCCCATCTAGATCTAGGGTTAGACTATGATTTGGGAACTAAAGTAGAGCCTTGCTCCTTCTTCTCAAAGTGTCTCTTTCCTCCTATGGAGATGAATCAAGGCCTCCCCTTGTGGAGATGAACCAAGGCCTCCCCTTGTGGAGAAGATCCCTGCGTGGATACCAAGGCTCCTCTTGTAGTTTGCTACTTGCCAATCTTTCATCCTAGGGTGATTCTATTGGGTTGGTTGGATTGACCAATTGGACAAACAATCCTAAGAGTAAGGTGTGCTTGGGAGAGGAGGATTGGGGGCTGCCCTCGGGGATTTGTTACCAGTCGATTCTTGCCGGGTTGCTACTTGCTATTTACCCTTGTGTGTTTAATTTCCCCTCTTTGTGTTCATCGTTCTTCGCGTGTTCTTCGTGTTCATCCTTCCCTCCGCATAAATCCGTGAAAATCGGGACCTACCCGCACCACCATCCCACTGGTGTGCACCCCCATCATCAACAACATCGCCGTCGCCAAGACACTTATAGATGGGGGTGCGGGCTTGAACGTCATCTCTGTCGAGACCTTCGAGCAGCTTCAAGTGCCCTACGAGTGGCTCATGCCCTCTAGGCCCTTCACGGGGTGACAAGTGGCTCTACCACACCTCTGGGGCAGGTGAGGCTCGCGGTCACCTTCGGCACGCCGCAGAACTACCGCACCGAGCAGATCGACTTCGACGTCGCGCACATTGGCCTGCCCTACAACGCCATCCTCGGCTACCCCGCCCTCGCGAAGTTCATGGCTGTCACTCACCATGCCTACAACATCGTCAAGCTTCCAGGCAGCGGCGGCACCATCGCCATCCACGGCCAAGTCCAGGACGCAATGCGCTCTGTCGAGACCGCCTACAAGGCCGCTGCCGTGGCATTCCCGCTGATGAGGACATGGAGCCCCTCGAGAGGCCCGCGAAGAAGAAGCAGCTGTTCTCACAGGAGCAGGCAGCCACGAAGAAGGTGTCACTGGACGCCAGCGGCTCGGGGGCTAGCGTCACCATAGGCGCTGGCTTGCCTCCCAAATAGGAAAGCGCGCTCGTCGCCTTCCTCAGGGCAAACTCTGACATGTTCGCATGGACACCGTCAGAGATGTCCGGAGTACCGAGGGAGGTGATCGAGCACCACTTAGCCGTGTGTCCAAACGCACGCCCCGTGAAGCAGAAAGCACGGCGCCAGGCGCCAGAGAAGCAAGAGTTCATCATCAAGGAAGTAGAGAAGTTAAAAGAAGCGCACATCATCAGAGAAGTTCCACACCCCACATGGCTCTCCAACACGGTGGTCGTTCCCAAGCACACCGGGGGCGGCAGGCTCTGCATCGACTACACCGACCTCAACAAGGCCTGCCCCAAGGACCCGTACCCCATGCCTCGGATAGACCAGATCGTGGACTCCACCGCCGGCTGCGACCTCCTCTGTTTTCTGGATGCCTTCTCAGGCTACCACCAGATCAAGATGGCGAAGGAGGATGAGGAGAAGACAGCATTCCTCACCCCTTGTGGTGTGTATTGCTACGTCTGCATGCCCTTTGGCCTGAAGAACGCCGGCGCCACCTTCCAGAGGCTCATGAGGAAGGCCTTGGGGGCTCAGATGGGAAGAAATGCAGAAGCCTACGTCGACGACATCGTGGTCAAGACTCGCGAGAGCACACCCTCATGGAGGACCTCGAGGAGACCTTTGCCAGCCTGCGCAAAGTAAGCATCAAGCTGAACCCCGCCAAGTGCGTCTTCGGGGTACCGTCAGGCAAACTCCTCGGGTTCCTAGTGTCTCACCGCGGCATAGAAGCGAATCCTGACAAGATCAAAGCCATAGAAGAGATGCAGCCACCTCGTCGCCTTAAGGACATGCAGCGCCTCGCGGATGCATGGCCAGCCTCGGCCGTTTCATCTCCAAGTTCGGCGAGAGGGCGCTGCCATTTTTCAAGCTCATGAAGCGGTCTGGCACGTTCAAGTGGACGCCTGAGGCGGACAAGGCATTTGAAGACCTGAAGAAGTACTTGGCTAGCCCACCTGTCATGGTTGCCCCAAGGCCCGGCGAGCATCTGAAGCTGTACCTATCAGCCACTCCACAAACAGTGAGCGCAGCCTTGGTGGCAGAAAGGGAAGAGCCAGTCCTCGCCAAGAAGGACACGCCACGCCAAGCCCAGATCCCCCCGACAAGGAAACATCCTCTTCAGGCCCTGAGCCCCATGCCGAGCCCGCACAACCAGAAGGCACCCTCGACGAGGGTCCACCTCTCGAGAGGCTCGACAAGGCTCCCGAGGAACCCAGCGCTGCGTCACCATCGACAACCCTCGTCGAGCATCCCGTCTACTTCGTCAGCACTGTGCTGCGAGATGCTCGCGAGCGGTACACTATGCAGCAGAAGCTCCTCCTCGCGCTCCTCATCGCTTCCAGGAAGCTGCGCCACTACTTCCAGGGCCACCCCATCACGGTGGTCACATCATTCCCTCTGGAGCAGATCCTGCGCAATCCAAACGCCACTGACCGCGTCGCAGGGTGGAACATTGAGCTGCAACCTTTTGGCCTGCGCTTCGACACCACCAGGGTCATCAAGGGGAGAGCATTGGCTGACTTCGTCGCCGAGTGGACAGACACGCAGCAAGAAGAGCCTCATGAGGCAGAATCCACGCCAGCAGGAGACACGGCGCCAAGCCACTGGACCATGCACTTCGACGGAGCATTCGCATGCCAGAACGCTGGGGCTGGCGTCGTCCTGACCTCACCCAAGGGCGACAAGCTCTACTACGCCGTCCAGTGTGCTTCACGACAGACAAGGTCTCCAACAACATCGCCGAGTACGAGGGCCTCCTCGCCGGGCTCAGAGCCGCAATCGCCCTCGGCATCAAGCGCTTACTCATCAAGGGCGACTCCCAGCTCCTCGTCAACTTCTCCAACAAGAGCTACACGCCTAAGGACGGCCATATGGCCGCTTACCTCGAGGAGGTCCGCAAGCTCGAGAAACACTTCAAGGGGATGGAGCTCAGGCACATCCCACGAAGGGAGAACCAGGAGGCCGACGACATCGCCAGGCGAGCATCACGCAGAGAAGCCCAGCAGGCGGGCGTGTTCGAGGAGAGGCTCACCAGGGCATCGGTGAAACAGCCAAAAGAAGCGTTGAAATGAACATGGACGAAGAGCTCCCACCACCACCAACATCTGGAGCACCAGGCTGCGGTCCACCCACAGGGGAACGCCTGCTGCTGGCCATGACACACCAAGAGACGGGCTGGATCGATGAGCTCAAGGAGTACCTCAGGGACGGAGTCCTCCCTGAAGAGGACGCAGAAGCAGAGAGAGTTGCTCGCCAGGCCAAGTCATACTGCCTTCACGAGGGAGACCTGTACCGCAAGCGTCCAAATGGAGTTGCACTAAAATGCGTCCCCCCTGAAGAAGGCCGCCAGCTGATCAAGGACATACACAGTGGAGAATGTGGCCACCACTCATCATCACGCACCCTCGCAGGGAAAGTCTTCAGGAGTGGTTTCTATTGGCCCTCAGTACTTCAAGATGCAACCGCGTTGTCCAGGCTTGCGAGGCGTGCCAGTTCACGCCAAGCAAGTCCACCAGCCCGCACTGGGGCTCCAGACCATCCCTCTCTCCTGGCCCTTCGCGGTCTGGGGGCTGGACATCCTGGGACCTTTCCCACGCTCCAGCGGGGGCTACCGCTACCTCTACGTCGCCATCGACAAGTTCACCAAATGGGCGGAGGTTGAAGCGGTGCGCACCATCCCGGCGAGATCAGCGGTGAAATTCATCAGAGGCCTGGCCTGTCGCTTCGGCGTGCCAAATCGCATCATCACCGACAACGGCTCGCAGTTCACCAGCGGCATCTTCAGGGCCTACTGCGAGAGTCTCGGCACACGGCTCTGCTTCGCCTCGGTGGCTCATCCACGAAGCAACGGGCAGCTGAGCGGGCGAACGCAGAAGTGCTCAAAGGCCTCAAGACAAGAAGCTTCAATCGCCTCAAGGCCCACGGCAAGAACTGGATCGAAGAGCTCCCCTCCGTGCTCTGGTCCATCCGCACCACCGCCACGAAGCCCACTGGAGAAACGCCGTTCGCTCTCGTCTATGGCGCTGAAGCAGTCCTCCCCACCGAGATCAAGCATGGGTCCCCACGGATCCTTGCTTTCAACGAGGACAACCAAGAGGAGCTCCACAACGACGACTTGCTGCTGCTCGATGGACTACGTCGCCGTGCCGCCCTCCGAGCGGCAAAGTACCAGCAAGACCTGCGCCGCTACCACAGCCGCCACATACGGCCGCGCACCCTCGAGACAGGCGATCTCGTCCTCAGGAGGATCCTCTCCAGAGAAGGCCTCCACAAGCTCTCACCCATGTGGGAAGGCCCCTACAGGGTCGCGCACATCGCCAGGCCTGGCGCGGTGCGGCTCGAGACGGAAGACGGCGATCCGATCAAAAATCCATGGAACATCGAGCACCTACGCAAGTTCTACCCGTGATCACGTCGCGCAGGCATTTTTTGTCTCAAGAGGGAAGCTCGCGTCTTCACCTCCCAGCTTCACCAAGCTTTCCCTTCACGAGGGCCATCTCCACTGAGAGTTTCCTACAACGCGTTGCCACGGGCCGCGGGAAGCCTCAGCCACTCCATGTGGAACCCCATGCCCAGACATGGCGGACTTTGTCTTGGCCTCGCCAAGTGTAATGAACAATTTCAGGTCATCATGAACCTATTGCGCTTCGGCGCCGTTATGTAATATTGCTTGGTGAGTTTGCTTTCTTACATTTCATTCGCGCTCACATTTTTCCCCATGCGCACCTCGCGAGCGGGGGCTGAGCACGGTGCCTGTGTCTCGGGAGCATCCCAGCAGCATCGTAAAATCCAAAGGATCCGAGCTCTAACTCGTGGCTCTCCGCCCACGACCGTTATCTCACCAAAGAGCTCTGACTCGTGGGTTAGCTCCCATGCACGTCACCTCACCAAGGACCTTGGTGCTTATTCTCCTCGTGAGATACCCATGAGGAAATCTATGAGCGCGCATGAGTTGTACAACTATGCTTTGCTTGTGGGTTCGCTCTCTCTCTCTCTCTCTCCAACACAGGGAACAAGACGCCTTGCAGGGCTCCAAAAGCTCCAAGCCAGTCTCAGGCAGCCTCGAGAGGGAGAACACCTCACCAGGAACACAACACCCTCTACAAAGCAGGCGTCTCGCCAGAGCTAAGTCCAGAACTTACGCCTCATGAGCTCTTTTTCCCTCTCGCTGGTTTTTCGCCCCTCGAGCCTCTCTTTTCTCTCTTACGCCTCATGGGCTGCTTGCACGTCAAAGGGGAGCCCCTGAGCATCGCGCCTCGAGGGCTCTTACCTCTCTAAGCCTTACGCACCCCCCGGCCTTGTCGAGCCCTGACTCCGGCATACCGAAGCGGCGGTGCTATTTGCGCTAAGAGCAGGGTCCTAACGACGTAGAGCGAAAAAGACATGAGGGAACAGATAAAAGGCCTCCCGAGGGGCACTCACACTTGCACAAAGTTAAAGTGTCTTTACAAACCAGCACGAAATAAAAGTGACAAATCTTAAGATAACTGGTGCCCTTGGCACATCTCTACAGGGGCAACCTAAGCAGCGGGGTTGTCGTCGTCGCCGTCGACGTCCTCGTCGTCCACCTCCTCAGCACCAGCCTCGTCGTCGCTCTCCTCAACCTCGACCCTCTTGAAGCGTTGAGTGTACTTCTCCACGTCGTCCCACACCGAGGCGTCCAGCTTCTCGGCGAGCTCCTTCTCCAGAGGCTCCATCACAGACGCGAAATCGAAGCCGGGGTGGAGGTGTGCAAGGTTGGCGAAGACTTGGCCGATCGCGACGCCAAGGAGCTCGCGGCTCTCGGTGTCGACCAAGTCGTCGAGGTTCGTCACGACCTCTTCAAACTTGGTGAGGAGCTGCTCGAAGAAGCCAAGGTAGACGGCGACGTCCTGGTTCCCCTCGACAGAGAGCCTGGGGGCTTCGGTCCCCAGGCGGCCCGCGACGGCGCGCGCGCCTCACCAAGGAAGCAAACATGCGCTCCCGCTGGCGCGACAAGACCTGCGCAGTCAGAGCGCTCCGCCGAGCTTCCTCGACGAGTTCCACAACAGGCCCCACCTGCTGCTGCATCTCGTTCATGTCCTGCGTCAAGGAGGCAAGGTCCTGCTCCGCGTGCTTCCGAGCCTCCACAGCGTCATGAAGGCGGGAGTCGAATCGCTGCTTCTGAGCCTCAAGCTCCCTGATGCGGGCCTCGAGCTCGTTGCGTCTCTTCGTGAAGCGCGCCTCCTGCTTCTTGGCCTTGTCCGCGAAGTCCTTCCTGCAATTGTCGCGGAAGAGCTGCTCCTTGGTCGCGGACTCCGCCGCCAGCTGCTCCTCCTTCTTGCGGAGGTTCTCGTTGGTCAGCGCGAGGCGCTTCTGGTAGAACGCCTCGTCTTGAGTGACTTTGCTCTCGCGAGACTCCAGGTGCTCCCGCTGCGCGGACTGATCCTTCTCGATCTGTTCGACCTGTTCCTCGCGCTTGCGCAGCTCGGTCTCGCGGGCATCAAGTTCTGCCCCGCGCTGCACCATCTGGTTCTCACGGACACGCAGGTCCTCGCGGAGCTTCTCCAGGCCTTGCCGCACGGTCTCCGACTCGGCAATGATTCCCGCCTCGCGGTCTAGGAGCTCCTTGTGCTTGGTGGAGACCGCCGCCTCGCGCGCCGCCAGCTCCTGATGCTTGGCCTCCGTCTCCGCCTCGAGCGCCTCGCGCTTAGCGCTCAGGACCGCAAGGGTCTCCTCGACCTCGCGGACCACGCTGAGGCGGATCTCTTCAGCAGAGCGCAGCGCCGCCTCGCGTTGCGCCTGGGCTGCCTCGTCCTTCCGGCGGCAGCGCTCCACGGTCTCCTGGAGGCAAGCCCAGCCCCGCGCAAGCTCGGCGACCTCCTCCGCCCTGGTGCGGTCTTCCTCAGCGAGCTGGGCCTCGAGCCCATCGAGCACCTCCCTCGCCGAGCGAAGGACGGCCTCTCGGCGGCTGCGACAGGGCGCCGACCCAGCAAGGCTAGGGCCCACGATTCTCCAGAGGGCCTGGAAGCGCCAGCGCCTGCTGAGGACTCCGGGGCATCGCGCCTTGGGCTCTGGGTGACCTCGAGGCGCGCCTGGGGGCTCTGCTGGGAGCCTCCCTCTTCTTCCGTGCAAGGGGCCTTCTGGGGGCTCTGGCGAGAGCCCCCCTCGCCTTCTGCACTGGGAGCCTTCTGGGGGCTCGAGGCGCCCCCACCGTCAGCTCCGCCATTTCCCTGCCCCTGGGGAGCACTCTCCTCCTCCTCAGGAGCAGGGTTGGCCTTCTCTACTGAGGCCATCGTCGGCCCTCCAAGGCCCGAGCTCGGTGGAGGCGACGGCACCGTGGTGTCCTCCATGTCGACGTCAGCGTGCGTCTCTGCAGACGCAGCTGTTCCCGCCGCCCTCCTTCGCCGGCGGCGTGGTCCTTGCCGCGTCCACCTCCGGCGTCTTCTCTTGCTGCGCGGGAGAGGCATCAGGCCGCGAAGGCGGCGGCGTCGTCACTTCAGCCTCCTCCTCCCTCTCCTCGTGGCGCTCCTCCGCCCCGGAGGTGGCGTCGCAGCCTCGGGAGAGGAAGCGGTGGCCTCGTGGTGCACCTCTTCAGTTGTGGGCGTCACGGACGCCGCGGCAGAGCCAGAGATCTCTCCAAGTCTCCGGAGCCTCCGCCTCTTTGGCTCCTCGGTGCGTCTGGGAGGAAAAGACTCAGAAACCCCTCGAGAGATACACCAAGAACAACATCAAACAGGAAAGGCAGTACAAAAACTTACGCCGCGGTGTCGACCCACTTCCTCTTCTTCCGCTTCGCGGGCGGAGCACTGGGCCCCGCGCTCGTCCGTGCCTCTGTCTCCTCCTGGGCCCGGCGTTCCTGTCGTGGATCGCCTTGGAGCGAGGCTCGCAGTGGCCCGACGAAGCATCGTCATCGTCGCTATCCTCCTCCCCCTCAACACGCCGCGAGGGGGCAACCACAAACTCGTCGCCGCTGCCTGAGGAGACTCGTGGACCTCAGCTTCAGGCGCCGCACTCTTCGAGGCGCTCGAATTCCCCGCCGAGGAAGCAGCGTCTCCCGAGGCGCCGGTCGCGCCCGCATCGGACTCTGCGGGCGTCTCCGTCGTTCCTCGTCGCCCTCAACTGGCGCCCCTGCGCCGCAGACTCCGGGTCCTCGCGAGGCCCAACGTGCCCCTTAGGCACCAGGCCCCACTGATCGAACTTCGGCATCGCCTGCACATGCGAGACGCGGCGCCCGAGATCGATCCGATGAAGCGGCACGTCTGGTCAGTGGGCACGGGGATGTCCGGAGACGTGAAGAGAGTCTCCATGAGGGCGTGCAATTCCTCCTTCGTGTAGAGGGTAGCGCTCAGGCGCATCTTGTCCCCTGGTTGGAGTACAGCCACATCGCGTCCGCGTGCCTCTGGAGCGGAGCGATGCGGCGCCTCACGAAGTCCTTGGCCACCATCTGCCCGGTGAGGCCGGCCTCGCGGAGGTCCCTCAAGCGCCTCACCACAGGGCCAAGCGTCGCGCCCTTGAGCCCTTTGGAGGCCCAGCTCGCCCTCTTCGTCGGAGCGCTTCAGGCAGCTCGAAGAAGGCGCTCTGGCTCCCGAACTGCATGAGGAACCAGCGCTTGCGGAAGTCCTCCACCTTCTTCGTCACGCTGGTCACGATGTCTCGCCGTTCCGCGCGATGGGGATGTAGACGCCCTTCATGCCATCGGTGATGCGGAAGGACACGCACCCTGACCGCTCCTTGTTCGCCGTGAACCGGAGCGCGTAGAAGCTGCGGAAGAGGTCCACCGAAGGCGGAATGCCGATGTACGCCTCGCAGAGGTAGGCGAAGATGGCGAGGACGAGGATGGAGTTGGGGTGAAGATGGAGAACCTGGATCTGGTAGCGCTCCAGGACCGCCAGGAAGAAATCGGAGAAGGGAGGAACGAGGCCGGCGAAGAGAGAGTGCATGAAGATGGGGTAGAAGCTGCCGTGGGAGTTGCCCGCGCGCTTGAGCACGGTGGCGCCGTGCTCGTTGGTCTTCGAGGCCGCCATGTGGCGCACCTTGTCCAGCTGCGCCTCCGTCTCGAAGCGGGAGCCGCTCAGAGCCGGCTCGAAGTCGCCGTCCCGCTGCGCTCAGCGGATCGCCGCCCTGCGCCACTGCCTTGCCCTTCGAAGCAGCGGTGGCTTTCTTGGGCGCCATTGCAGCAAGGTCGCGAAGGAGAGATTGGGGTTGAGCGCTGGGAGGAAGGAGATGAAAGGGGAACGAATGAAGTGATGGCCGCCTGCGCCGAGCTCTTCGCCTTATATCGGCTCATCGAGCCGTTACAGGGACGTGGCGGGACCCACCACCACGCCCGTTACTTCAGAGGAGATCGTGGGATCGTGCCTGGCCGTGGCACTCCACGTGTCTCGGGCTTCGCAGGCTTCTTTGGGCCCACGACGATTCGCCTCCGCCTGAGGAGCTCCAGCGTGCCCATCGCGGGCCCGGGGGCTACTGTCGGCCCAGTGAAAACCAGGGTATCATGGGCCGGCCTGCCACAGCCCTCGAACGCTCCGCAGGAATTTCTGCTAAGGACCAGACGTTCAGCCTGGCGAGCCTCGCGAGGCATTTTCCCTCGCGAGGGCTTACGTGCTCGACCGAGCATTTCTGCTAAGGACCAAGACGATCGGCCTGGAGGCCTCAAGAGGGACCTCTGCCTCGAGAGGCCTCTCCTAGAAGATCTTCAGGCCCTGGCGCGTCTCCGCGCCACCCTCGGGAGGTTTTCCCTCGCGAGAAGTCAACGGCTAAAGAACCTCGGCGAGGGTTCAGGCCTCGCGGGGTTCCTTCAAGTGGAAGCAAGCTCCTGCGCCGCTGCAGAGCGCACATGGGCTCTGCGCCCGCCGCAGAGTGACGCGCGCCTGCGCGTGATGACGAAGACGCCGCAGTTGCCATTCTCGTGTATAAAGTGGTCAAAGGAGCTGCGGCAAGCAAAGCGGACTCCAAGACTTGCCAAATTGGTGATAAAGCGGCCGGCCGCCGCTACGCTCCAACTGCGACGTCACTGTGGGGCGCGCCCCAAAGCTCTGCAGCGCCAGCCCACCGTCCTGGTTGGACGGTGGCTTTTTCTGCCAAGACGACGTGCTCCCTGCCATGGACCGCGTCCATGGACGCCCCCGACGCTGTGCGCTGTGCTCCAATTCGGCGGCATTGTGGTATCCCTTCCCGCCGGAGAGTTTCGGGGAAGAGGACCAAGCCCAGTATATAAGGAGCCAGTGTACGACCTAGGAGGGGGATCCCGCATTCGCAACACATTCCACAACCAAGGAGCTACGGAGAAGAAGACGGAGCTCATTCCACCATAGTCCACCATAGCCATAGCTGTGCCCTCGGCAAGCACACTTGTACTGTGAACCTCTCCAAGCAGTGCAATACATCTTAGCAGGACGTAGGGCTTTTACACCTCACGGTGGGCCTGAACCTGGGTAGCGGCTCGTGTTACCTCTCTGTCGTGATGTTCCTCACCGAGCTCGACGAGCACCGTCGCCGAGGTTGTTGAGGATTTGTTTGACGTCGTGTTCAGCCCCTTGCTCGTTTCCTGGCACTTGAGAGACTCCCCTAGTTCCTGGGACTAGTCTCCGACACATACTAGCTATCTGGAATACAAAAACAACAGAAAACAGGAACTGGCACTTCGGCATCTTGTTAATAGATTAGTCCCAAAAATGTATAAAAGTGATATAAAGTAGATGCCAAACATGTAGCAATTGGTATAAAACAAACATGGAACATCAAAAATTATAGATACGTTTGAGACGTATCAACCACGCCGGCGCAAGCAACAACATGCAAAGATTCATGCAAACCACACACAAGTTTCATGCATAAACATATCCATCCAACAATACCCACCTAGTAGATCTAGATCCGTTCCTGAGACGTGACCGTGATCGATGAGAGAGAGTGTGTGGTGATGGAGAGAAAATAGTGGACAAAAAGAGAGGAGGAGAGTATATATGGAGGCTCTCCCCAAGCCTTCACTAATTATATAGCAAACAAAGTAGGTTTAACAACAAATAATGGAGAATAGGATGGTCAAAATGGCATGGGAGAGAGGAGGAACTCGAGCTAGATGGAGAATGGAGAAGGTCACATGGGGAAAGTGGGGCTGCCACCTTTTTGTAGACCTGGGCCAATATTCTGTGACGCACGGATCTCGGTGCGCCACACAAAGTTGCATTTCTGTGGCGCACGGGCGAAGTGCGCCACAGAAAGTCTTCTTTCTGTGGCACATCCAAGCGCATGCGCCACAAAAAGTTTGCTTTCTGTGGCGCACTGCTGGTAGTGCGCCACAGAAAGTTCGTAGATGGATCTGGCCCAATCATTGGACATGGGACCCACACATTTTCTGTGGCGCATGGGATGGCATGCGCCACAGAATTCCTGCTTTCTGTGGCGCATGGGCAACGGATGCGCCACAGAAAGGGCAAGATTTCTGTGGTGCACGGGGCACCATGCGCCACAGAATTATTTCTGTGGCGCACCAATTAAGGGTGCGCCACAGAGTGCCCACCTACCTATATAGGGTTTCCCTACTAATGAAATATAAAGCAAAGAACCAATCATAGAGTGATAAGTTTTTGATCAACATCAATACCCTTTGGATTGAGTTCAAGATGACATTTGGTGTCCATAGGAAACCTCTTCTCTTTAGTGTCTTGCATCTTGAACCTCTTGAGCATGTCTTGGGTGTACTTGGCTTGAGAAATGAAAGTCCCTTCACTCAATTGCTTAATCTCAATACCAAGAAAGAACTTCAACTCTCCCATCATGGACATATCAAACCTATCGGTCATAAGCTTTGAAAATTCATCATTAAAAGCTTTGTTAGTTGAGCCAAAGATAATATCATCCACATAGAGTTAGCATATGAAAAGCTCCCCTTTAACCCTCTTGGTAAAGAGGGAGGGATCGATTTGCCCCACTTCAAATCCACGATCTAGCAATAGCTCTCTTTGGTGCTCATACCAAGCACGAGGTGCTTGTTTGAGACCATAGAGCGCCTTATCAAGCTTGTAGACATTGTTAGGGAAGTTTGGGTCCTCAAATCCCGATGGTTGCTTAACATATACCAAATCCTTTAAAGGACCATTAAGAAAGGCACTTTTAACATCCATTTGTTGCAATTTAAAGTTATGATGTTGAAGAGGGGTTAACATATCAAATCCCATGGTTAAAGACCTAGGGTTGAGATTACAGGGGAGAGAACGTGGTAGAGCTGGTAGTTTCGTCGGCTGACAAGCAAAAGCAGGGATTTTACCCAGGTTCATGCCTCCGGAGAGTAACACCCTACATCCTGCTTGTCTGGTATTGATCTGGTGTGTATATGCGAGCTACAATGGGGTCCGATGAGATGTCGATCTCGCTAAGGTTTTGGTGGTTCGAGTATTGCGTGTCCTGGATCGGTGGCCCTCCCAGCCTTTATATATAGGCTGGGTCTCGGGAGTTCACAACTGACCCTGTTTACATGTAAGGAAAGTCTAAACCGACTATGCCTATGTCTAATCTTGGAGGGTACTCCATCTTGTTGGGCCTTTCGTCATGGGCTTCATGTAGGCTCTTGATAGTTGGGCCTTAGTCGACACGTGCACCAGGTACCCTTATGGTAGGGTACCCGGGATGTATATCCTTGTCAGTAGCCCCCGAGTACTTGTCTGACTCGAAGAATCGGGCATGGACTCGTTCATAAGTGCACGTCATATTCTTTGTACTTGTGTTTATAATTGGAATTCCGGTGTGAATAGCACATGTTGGCTATGTCGAGTATTTTCATCGACTTTGATTTTTGCCTATGATAATCAAGGGATAATAGCTTAGTAGGCCCACTACACTCGATGGATCGGGACCGGTTAACTACACATTCGGGTAAAACCTTACTAGCTTTCAATCAAACTCGAGTCTCCGGACTCGAATTTGGAACAAACTGGTCAGACTCGACTATGCCGCGGAGGTCTTACTGAATCGATCTGCAGTATAACTTTGAAATTTACCCAACACGTCTGTCAGGATTTTTCATCATGTCTGCTGACACGGAAAGTTTTAAGGATTAACGCTGCTGCAACGGTCCTTAGCCCAGCTCGAAAGTTTGGTGGGTCTTACCTTTGCACTATGCATGCAGCATCCGAGGTTATTTGCGGCGAACGCAATTCGGGAAATTTTCGAGTATGATTTTGTATCAAATTTTGCATATGATCTGAGTCAAGTCTTTTGTCGACTGATACTTTGTCATTATTCTATCGGGTGCGCGACAGCGCTCCCGATGGGAGTAGCCCCCAAGATTGTGCTTTATTGCTTGCAACGGAGGATAATCTCAAATCTTTTTATCCCATATACTTTTAGTCGAAGAAATTTTTGATACGCTCCCGATGGGAGTAATATGTCTTAGTCGAAGGAATGGTCGAGTGACCAATTTTGCATGAACATTGCTTTTTCACACCCAAACCAAGCAGGGCAGTCGAGTAACCGATATGAATTAGGCGGACTCGAATGCTTTTCTGAACAGAGCGCTTGCAATGACGTCAGGCATGATGCTTATGGTGACTGCACCGTCTGACACGCGGTGGCGTGCATTATGATGTGATGGATGGGACGTGACATGTGGGCCTGAAGGTGCAGTGCTGACCGAAGACTTGTGCCGTTTGGACTTGTTTTTTACCGTTTTGACGCGATTTTCACTGCGTCATGATGATGGCTTCCTCGTTTCCTGTGCATAGTGGGCGGAGTGGCCGTCGACGGTTGCCCTCCACGTTCGCCACGTGTACGGTAGGATTCCCCATGGAGCACACGATTGTGGTTCGGACGGTTGTGATTGATTTTGCTTTGTGGTAAATAGGGAGGACGGCATGGGCAGAATTTTTTACTTAGCCATTTACCTCCTGCGCCGCCCCTTTTTCATCTTCTTCCTCACGCTCCTCCTCCATTTTTCCTGTGCTAGAGCTTTGTGCGCTCCACCACCCTCTCCTTGACGATGAAGAAGGTAGCGGGCAACAAGCGTGCTGCCGCGACTGCTGCTGCAGCGTCCGATGCGGCGGCGGTGAAGAGGAAGAAGGTTGCGGCCAGCGCATCTGCGCCCGCCACTGGCCTGAAGAAAAGCGACGGGGACTGGGTGAAGTCTTCGATCATGGAGACGCACCTTGACAAGCTTCGTGAGGACGGGCTGCTACCTCCCGCGGACCAGCTGTTCGTCCGCGCGCCATCGCCAAGGAGGTACTCCCTGAACCTCGTGCCAATGAGCGCATTTGCTTTGCGGAGTTTTTAACTAGGGGGTTCGCATTCCCCATCCACGACTTCGTGCGTGGTTTGATGTATGCCTATGGGGTGCAAATTCATGATTTCACCCCTAATGGCATACTGCACATTGCCTGTTTTATGGTTTTGTGCGAATGCTTTCTAGGAGTTTCCCCTAGCTGGGCGTTATGGAAGTCCATCTTCCTCGTCCGGCCGAACAAGAGGGGCGGTCGCACCTATCCTCTGGGCGGCTGCGGGATCCAAGTGCGCAGCGATACGCGCTACTTCGCCCTGAAGCCAGTCGACTCGACACAAGGGTGGAGGAAAAAGTGGTTCTATGTCCGCGTCGACCAGGAAGGAATCCTAGCGTTCTCGATTGCCAGTTCTCTTGCGAGGACGAACGCCTCGGACCATCAACTGTCGAATGAAGAACAGGCAGAGGCAGCGTCTGTTTTGTCAAAGATTGGGAAGCTGCTGGGCAACATCACAGGTGCGAGCCTGATTGCCACCTTTGTGAAGATGCGAGTGTGGCCAATTCGCGCCCGAGTTCACCCCATGTGGCAGTATAAGGGTGTGCTTGACTCCAGTCAAATGAGCCAGGAGGAAGTGTCAAAGAACGAGGTAGTGGCGCATGTGCGATTCATTACCAGCATTAAGTCAAGCGACCCCTGCAATGTCGACTGCCCTGTCACTCCATATGGGCCGGACAAGCCTTTGCAAGAGGTTAGTACCACTATACGTGTTATTTATCATATGGCGCTACCACTCAGTGATTTTGATTTCTTACCTTTGTACTATTATTTTTGATATGCAGGGTCATTCGACTGCACCAACCCTTCCTCCCCTTCCAGAGATTGGCCCAACTCACGAAACGGCGGTGCAAGAGGTAGAAACGAAGGGAGGGAATGAATCGCCTCTACCTTCGGCTACCACATCTCCGACAGAAGAGGTCGAAGAGGAAGAGGCAGAGGATGTACAGACTGAGGAGCCGGCCACGACTGATCATGTGAGCGAGGTTCCCACTCGCAAGCGTCGTCGGGTGGCCCAAGGTTTGTCTTCTTCTATGAGCTCACCGTGAAGGAGTCGGATGTGAAGGATGACGGAGACTCGGGCTCCTCACCTTCTGCCAAAGCTGCTCCTTTGGATGTAAGCCCGTTGAGCTCAGCTCCTCCTCCCAAGTCGGGTGAGGAGCTGCTTTTTGGAGGCCCAAATTTTGACAACCTCGACGATGAGGAGGAAGAAGAGCACAGGTTTGCTGTTATGCTTTATGTACTGAGTTTTTTCGTTTTGGTATTCATGCTTATGTTGTTTGTCTTCTGTCAATTGTAGTGCTGAGACTGTGCATCCTCCGACTCCTCCATCCGACAAAATTTTGACCCCTGAGCACCTGGACGATTCTCCTGTTGCTCCTGAGATCGTTCAATCAGTAGCCATGGCTACTGCCATTGAAATGGCCAAGGCTGCGAGTGCTGCAACCCCAGAAGTCGGGACATCTGCCGCAAGGCCTGCGCCTTGGATTGAACACGTAAGTGTCTTTTGTCAAGTCCGCATACGGGACTGGTTATGTATAACTCATGCTGGTTTCATGTGCTTGCAGCCTTACTACCTCAACCTGGTGGAATCGGGCAAAGCTTTTGTCCAGGTGGAACAGGAGAGGGACAGTCTGCGTGCTAACTTGGAGCAACTTACCCGTAAGTGTACTTTGATTCTGTACCCGAAGTTATTTTTGCAATGTCTTTGCTTAGTCGAATGTTTGAGTTACTTCTTGCCATCAAATTCAGGCGACAAGGCCTCGGCTGAGTCCCGGGTAAAGGAGCTAGAGAAGGCACTCGCCTCCCAGCGCGCCGAGTCGAAGAAAACTTTGGATGCCACCAAGGACGCAGCCGCCGTGCGCGAGAGAGGGTATGCTGAGTGACTGGCTGGCCTCGCTCGGGATGTGGGAGGTTAGTAAACTTCCCTTTGACATTTTTGTGTAGCCTCTGAGTGATGTGTAGTGATTTGTGCTCTTTTTGGTCTTTGTTGAAGGAGTTATTGGCGCGCCAGCACCTTCTGATGTGGTCAGTGACGAATTGTCACTCGACCATGTGATAGGTGACCTTGATGCCATGTTCGTCCAGGCGAAGGATGCTCTCGCCAAGTCCACCAGCACACTTAGCGTCGTGTATAAAGACGTGCTTCCGCATGGCGAGCAACCATCGACTGTTGATGGCTTCGCCAACGTTCTTGGTCCAGGGACTTCGACCATGGCGAATTTTGCTCGCCCCCTCACGGTACGCGGCTCAGAGTCCACCCTCAAGCTGATATTAGGTCATGGGATAGAGGGTAACTTCGAGGCAGCTATGTCTGACTTCCCTCGGAAGGCCGGCGGGAAACTAGTATCTCTGAAGCATGTTAGCGAGCCAGCCGCCCGACTGGCCAACATATTTATGACCACCATGGAGCGCCGGGCAACAGAGGTCACCGCCCGTTCGAGTAGGGCTAGGTCGGAGTCTGCGTCATAGTTTTAAGGCAGCCGAACCTATTTTTATGCTCTCTAATGACACATTATGATCACGCGAGTATGCGTGTACTTTTGCTACACTTTGTATGAATGTCCTCTTTATTGCCTTTTGCGTTTTCACCTGAAAGGCTATGTGCCGTTGACTCGCTTGGCTTATGTGCTTGGTTTCTCATTTCTGAAATGAGATTTGTGTGATGCCTTGAATAGCCACGAGCAGCCGCTACTTCAGCTGGTTCGTCGCGACCTCGTGCTTCCACCCGATCTCGGGTTCAAGTGGCAAATGATGCTAAAGTAATGCGTTATATGAAAGCTCGAGTAATGAAACTGGAGCAAGAGTTAAAGAGTGCCCAGAGCGATCTTGATATGATGAAAATGAGACCAGCTCTAGCCTCCCAACGAGAGGATTATCTGCTTGGCAAGATGGACCTTGTGAACAGGCAACTCGAGTGTGAGTACAGTCCTTGCCTTGATTTCAGGTCTTTTGCTTACTCCATTTGCTGACCTTTATACTTTGCAGGTTTTATTCATGACCTCAAAGCAGAACAAGCTCGCGTTGAGGAGCGTTCGGACAATGCGACTGACACCCCGTCAACTGGTCGTCAGCATTTTTGGCTTGATAGGTTTCGAGCGCGCACACTCGCTACTTTGAAGGACCGTGCGTGGCGAAGCACTCAGCTACTCGAGTTATGCAGGTTGGCTTTCCTTCGCATCAATCAGACCCTCTTTCCAACAGGACCACAACCACAAGGGATTCATGGTCTGCTAGAACTATTCCGTCACGCGGGTCCTATCCTGGAGGTGCTCACCCAGAAGCTTGTGGATGGAGCTAACGCGACGATGGCGTTCATGCGAAGTCAGCGACCCAACTTGGTGTTGCCGCCACCTGCCGTTGGAGCGAATTTGTCGCAGGAAGACCTTGATGGCACCGTTCTATCTGCAAAGATGCTGGTCAAGCGATGCCATGACCAACTCTTTGGTCCTGTGCTACCCATCAAGGACGAGCCTGAAGACTAGAGTCTTTTTGTGTTATGGGCAGTCCCGAGTGTAAATTTTCCACTTGTATATAATATGCATGATGTACTTTGTGTTTCCTCAGCGCCCGAGTCTATCAAGTGGGGTTTATGAAAATGTTTCGAGTGTGAACCAATAATTGCGCAGCCCCCGAGTATTAAAGTGGGGCTGTGTATCTGTGTGATATCTGAAGTTTCAATTTTTGCTTTGAGACTCAGCCCCCGAGTGTGCGAGTGGGGTTGAGGAGTTATGCGTTCTTGCTTGAACTTTTGTGACCCAGCCCCCGAACTTTCGAGTGGGGTTGAGGTATTATTCTTGAAGGAGCGAAAACACGTGTCCGTGATGGCGCAGCCCCCGAGCATTTCGGGTGCGGCCAAGGTATGTACTAATGAGTTATGCGAATAGTAAATAGAGAGATAGGAGGAACATTTTGACTATATTTCACTTTTGAATGTTAAGCTGCAGGCCGCCTCATTAAAAATCTTCCAGCCCCCTTAGGTACCCTGAAAGGAAAAGAGCGCGTCTGAAACCTGCAGCCATCCGACATATGTGCCTATTATATTGTGCGACTGAGCAATCTAAGCATAGAAACAGCGCAGCTGCGCAACGTGTCATGGGTTTGTCACGTCAGGTGTCATAGATGACTTCGTAGGTGTGGGATTACGTGAGTCAAGCATCTCCGAGCTTGGGATCGCAGGAACAAAGATCAACACAGATTTACCCAGGTTCGGCCCCCTCAATGTGAGGTAAAAGACCTACTTCCTGCCTACCCTAGATTGGTATTGATATGATAATCGAGGTGTTACAATGGAGGCGATCCGATCTGGTACTCGCCGTATAAGCTAGGGTTTGGGGCTTGATAGCTTAACCCGCTCTAAGTCCTGCGAGTCCTCTTTATATACACAGAGGCTCGCTAGGTTACAAAAGGAATCTTCCCCATAAGGAATACATCCACAGAGGCCTACTCGGAGACTACTTGGTCTTCACGTCCTCCGGGAGTTGTCTTCTAGATCTTTCTCCTTATGGCGGTTCAATATTGGGCTTGTTCCCAAGTGGGCCTTCATCCGTGCGAGTAAGTTAAATCGCACTGGGCCGCGGGTTAATCCAGAAAGTATTCCCCCGACATTAGCCCCCAAGATTGGTTAGGACTTTACGGTGAGAATCTTCTGGCCTCTTGAAATGGTCTCTGAGCCGCACTGTAAACGTTCTGACCAATCTCCTGACTCATGCGATTCAGAGCTGCGACTCATCTGTGCGACTCATCTCTTCTTCTGGAAATATTCTGTTTCCTTTAATTGCGGACCGTTACTCTTTTTGCGGGCGCAAATTGTGCCGTTGGTTGCGAGCACAGATAATGCCGTTAGTTGCGGGCCCCTTCAGTTATAAGCTGCGGCCACCTAGGTCATTATCCATTTGTCCCTGCAATCTTCTCATCCCTAGCCGCGCCGTCTTCTTCCTCGACCCAAGCCTAGTTCCCCAATTCAATCTCTCCCTCGCAATGGCGCCCAAGGCGAAGCCATCTGACAATAGGCGCCAGATCTCCTGCAACTGGGAAGGATCCTGGGTAACAGAGGAAACTCTTGCGGATCTGGCCGAGGCTGGCTTCTTGCCGCCGAAGGGGACGGCGTCTGGCGGGCACCAGGCGATGAAATCGAGCCGCGCCCCAAGCCCAACGAGCTGGTGATGTTCGTGGAGCACGTGGAGCGTGGATTCACGCCGCCAGGTTCTCCCTTCTTCCGCAATTTGCTGCAACGCCTAGGCCTCCGTCTTCACGACATCGGGCCCAACTCAATGCTCCAGGTGAGCAATTTTCACGTGCTGTGCGAGGATTATCTTGGCATAGCCCCCAACATCGATCTGTGGCTGGCCTCGTTCACCTGCAACAGCCAACTTGTCTCCAAGGGTGGCGCCTACGTTCAGGTCGGCGCCATCTCTCTTCAGCGCCATAGGAATTCTTGCCTTCCCAAGCTAGCCCTAGCGAATCGACCCAGGGCTTGGCAAAAATCTTTCTTTTATTGCCAAGATACTTCACCGGAGGGCGAAACTCGCCTTCCCTCCTGGTCTAACACCCTCTTCGTGCCTACCGAGGCACTGAAATCAAAACCCCGCGACTCGTCCATGTCCTTCATCAATGAGTCGCTGATCAAAGTCCGCGCCTTAATAGGTCACGGTCTTACTGGCCTTGATCTTCTCTCTTGCTGGACCAAATGGCGCATTCAGCCTGTGAGTTCACGACAGCGATCTTTCCTTGAGTGCACAGGCACCTCTGCTGATGTTGATCGTATCAAAGCTTCGGACTGGAGGCCTGAGGATTGGGTGGAATTTGTCACCCGCGTGACTGAGGAGAAGGACATCTCCTTCGATAAGGTGGGGCTTGCCCCTTTCAGTGTTAACAACAAGCCTTTTGAGGTAACTCCTCTTCTCTGTCTTTTCACCTTCATAGTTGAGTCGCATTCCTTTTCTTTACACTGCAACTTATATTTCTCTCATCCAGGCTGACGAGAACTACTGGTCGCTGCCTGCGACTGTCGCCGGCACTGCTGCTCCCAAGCGTGCCGCACGAAAGAAGTTGCTGCCCACTCTAGAGGGCAGCGAGACTGCTGATATCCCTTCTGTTGCCTCTGCGGCCTCAGATGATGAAGAGACCGAACTGGACGAGGACGTGAGCCCAGCGCCAGCCGCGAGTTCTGTTGCCGCGGCTGAACCAACTCCCCGTAGAGCCTCCAAGAGGCTATCTCGTGAAGAACCAGAGGTTGATGCTCTGGAAAACCCCGAGGCCACGAAGCGTCGCAAACCTGTTACGGGCGCGATCTCCTTTGTTGCCAGGCGTGCTTTCAAAGCTACCGCCTCTGCTGAAGAAGACATGGGTCCCCACTCTGGTAATTTCTGCTGTCTTGTCATCTTGAATGCTTATTCTTTTTCCTCTACTGACACGTAAAACTTTACTCGCAGATTCTGGGACCCAAGGCCTGTCCTCACCATCAAGTGGTGAACTTATGGCCTTTGTGAAGATGGCTCCAGAGTTAGTAACTTTTCCCTGTGCTTTCAATACTTTTATTCTGGCTTATGTTCTTCTTCTTCTCACATGCCCTTGCTTTTTACAGAAGTGCGGCTGAACCCGCGACTGAGCCTGGAACCGCGGTTGAGCCGCATTTATCACCTGTGGCTCATACCGCCATGGTAGAGGGCGTGGCCACCACTGATGACCTGGCCACGGTTCCTGTTGTTGACACAGCCACCCAAGAGGTGGCTCTGGAGGATAGAACGGATCCCCTTATGATCCAGGACGTGGAGAGGTCAACCCCTCCTCCATAGATGTAATGGCCAAGGATGCTGATACGCCAGTGGTTGAGTCGCCAGCGGCGGACAATCTGCGGCCGCCATTCCACATGCTGAGGTTGCTTCTTCCTCCTCCACAAGCCGCGCTGAGAAACTGTCAGAGGCTATCATTGCCTCAAATGACAAGCAAGCCATGGAGCTCCGCAAGGCACTATAAGGTAAACTTCTATCTCCAGTTATCTGTCTCTAGCCCCCAAGGATCAAGTTTCTTCTTTGACTGTAAAGGGAGACTTGATGCTTCTCTTTTAGCTGTTGACATATACTTACTGACTGACGTTCCCTTCATAGGAGGAACTAAGCTCCATAACAGCTGCCAAAATTGCCTTGGAAAAGCAGCTGGGGGATACTCCCTCTGAGCTGGAGAGGCTACGCGAGCTCCTTGGCCAGCGTGACGCTGAGCTAAAAAGAGGGAAACCAGGATGGGCGAGCTATCTGATGAAAGCTTCAAGTTTTCTGAGCAAGCCAAAAATACCGAGCTGCGACTTAAAACTGTTGAAGAGAAATTCCATGAGAGGGTCCAGCAGCTGGAGCTCCAAGTCAGCTCAGAAAGACGCCATTGCTGATGTCAATGAGGACGCAAGGCTGAAGGCCGTTTCCATTGGCGAACTTGAGAAAAAATTGAAGAAAGTTTCTGATGCCCATAACCTCGTCCACGCCAAAGTGTGCATCATGACTCAAGAATTAACTGGTATGTATTGCGACTTGTAACTGCATCTTTTTTCTCTATTATCTTTGCCTGTGTGTTGTAGAGCTGACGGAGACATGCCTTGATGTAGGTGAAGATGCCAAGGATCAGCGCGGCAGTACTCAGGAGCAGCTGGAGTATATCCGCGATTTTTCGCGAAGAACTTGTGACGCCTTGAAATCACTGTCTAAGTGCCTGCTGCCGACCAAGCCAGTCCCTGGTGATTCTGAAGGGCTGCTGAAAAGACTGCTTAGGGCGCCTCAGTTCTTTTTGGACTGGAAAGAGTCCTCAGCTCGCACCGGCGCGGCTCATGTTCTTGCTTTGGCCAAGACGTACTATCCTTCTTTTGATGCTGCCAAGGTTGCAAAAGGTAGGCCCTCGAAGAAGGTGGATGGCACCGAACTGACGGCCTCAGAATATGCGACAACTTGGAAGGATATGCGCGGCCATGCGACTGAACTGGTGGAGGGGATTGATCTTGCGACCTATATGGGCAAGTATAACGCAGATGGAAGCAGATGGGAGAAGTTACCCGCTCCGTCGTCCAGCGCGGTGATTCCGCAGGACAAGAACCCCTCTCCAGGCGTATCCAGCTCTGCAGCCCCCAAGCCCGCGACTGAAGAGCCCTCCAGCGAGCCTGCGACTGCTCCTTCTGGCAAGCTTGGTAAGCCGCCTGTTCCTCCTTCCCACCGGCCAAAAGCTGCGCACAAGTGAAGAAGAGAAAACAATGGTTTGATGGCCTTGGCCCTTAGCGGTCTGTAATAATTGTTAGAGTTTATGTGTCATAAGACAATTTTATGGTTTGCTTAAGTACTCTTGGCAGTACATGTTTCGACCAATAGGCTGGTCCTTATGATTTGTCTCGGTTTTTCCTCACTTAGGCCCTTGCGCGGCTCAGTATTTCCCAGGTAAAAAGTGCGTGTTCAGGGTCGAGAGCGGCCATGATAGGCAATCAAACTCGATTGACGCCACACCCCCAGTACTTTGGCCGCATTGTGCAAGTCGCATCCAAGAGAGGTTGAGTATAATCACGATAAATGCCACTTGTTTGGCGATCCCAAGGAATAGGCCGCGCTAAAAAGCTGCCGCACCCCCAAGGGACCAATGATTAAAAAATAAAAGACTCACAACTCAATTGGTAGTTTGAGATGCTTTATTTCAGAATCATTATATGATACATAGGGTCGGTCGCGCCTAGGTGGCGACCAGAAGTGATGCTTGGGTCGGTTGCGCCTAGGTGGCAACCAGAATTGGGTCGATCGCGCCTAGGTGGCGATCAGAGATGTTACATGGGTCGGTCGCGCCTGAGTGGCGACCAGAATTGGGTCGGTTGCGCCTAGGTGGCAACCAGAGATGTTACATGGGTCGGTCGCGCCTGAGTGGCGACCAGAATTGGGTCGGTTGCGCCTAGGTGGCAACCAGAGATGTTACATGGGTCGGTCGCGCCTGAGTGGCGACCAGAATTGGGTCGGTTGCGCCTAGGTGGCAACCAGAGATGATACATGGGTCGGTCGCGCCTGAGTGGCGACCAGAATTGGGTCGATCGCCCTAGGTGGCGATCAGAATTGTTGCATTGGGTCGGTCGCGCCTAAGTGGCGACCAGAATGGGGTCGATCGCGCCTAGGTGGCGATCAGAATTGAAGCTTTTTTAGCCCTGAGTGGCTTGCTTGATGATGTAAACTCTTAATAATTTTGATGCGACTGCTGATGGCAACTCGCGATGCCTGGGATGTGTCCTTATTGGCAATGGCTCGTAGCCTTTGACTTCCTTACCTCCCTTGTGGCTGTAATCTGAAGTCGCAAGTCAGGCAGGTGCCTCTTGGCCTTCACGATGTCATCAAAATTCTCCTGCGACTCGCGCATGGTCGCGCTCTCTGCAATGCAAGCTGCTCTGGCTATGGCCTTGTCGCCTTCTTCACATTCTTGAGCTATTCTTTTGTCGCCATTGATGGTGATGACACCTCTAGGGCCTGGTATTTTGAGCTTTAGGTACACATAGCACGGCCTAGCCATAAACTTTGTGAATGCTTCTCTGCCAAACAGCGCATGATATGGGCTCTAGAAATCTACAACCTCGAACCAAATGTACTCGCTCCTGAAGTTGCTTTGTGTCCCAAAGGCGACCTCTAAGTTAACTCACCCCAATGGCTGGGCTGATATGCCTGGCACGACACCATGAAATGTTGTTCTTGATGGATGTAGCTGCTTTTCTTGAAGGTTCATTCTTTTGAAGGTTTCATAATATAATATGTTGATACTGCTGCCTCCATCCATGAGTACTTTGCTCAACTTGTATCCTGCGACTTGAGGGGCAACCACCAGCGCGAGTTTTCCCTCTTCATTTATTTCTCCTGGGTGATCCTCGCGGCTCCAAATTACTGGTTGTTCGGACCACTTTAGCCATTGTGGGACGGCTGGTACTATGGCATTAACAGCCTGATTGCGTCGTCGCAGTTTTTGTTCCCTCCTTGAAGTATTCACCACAATGGTATGATACTGACCCAACTGTTTTGGGAACTGTGGCTGATCTGGCTGCGGATTTGGGACGGCGTTGTTGCTGTTGTTGCCTCCGCCATTTTTACCTTCCTCGTTGTTTTGATGATTGAAGTTTGTGTTGAGTGGCTGTCCATCCTTCCACTTTTTGTAATGATAACACTGTGCCTTCGTGTGGTTGGGTGGTTTCCCATCTTTTCCTATATGGATGTCGCAGGGGCGGTTGAAAACCTCTTCCAAATTGACTGGGTGAAAATTCCTTCCTCTGCTGCTGCTTTGTTTGTAACGAGTATTCGTATTTGCGACTAACCCTGAGTTTCCTTCTTCGTTTTTGCGCTTGTTATAACTCGTATTGGCATTGCTAGCTTGCTGTTGTTGAGGCTTGCTACTGGCCTTTTTTCCTTTGCTAGTGCTTTCCTCTTCCTCTCCATCAGATGCGTCCCTGGTTTTATCCGAGCTAGCATACTTGTTGGCTGCCGCCATTACCTCACTTAGGCTCTTGACTTTATCCTTCATGCGACCTAGTTTGTGGACTAGCGGCTCAAATTTGCAATTTTTCTCCATGACAAGGACTGCTGAACTGGGTGGTATATTGTCTGAGTAATGTATGATCTCTGCGACCCTTCTCATCCAGTGGCGACTAGAGTCACTTGCATGTCCCTTGGAAATTCTTGATAAAAGCTTCCTTCATCTCATCCCAAGAGTTTATTGAATTTGGTGGCAAATTTTGTAGCCATATGTGGGCTGCGCCCTCTAACATCATGTTTAGGTAACGTGCGCAGATCTCTTCGGATGCGTTTAGGATGCTCATGCCCATCTCGTAATTGTTGAGCCAAGTAACAGGGTCCATGCTGGCGTTGTAGTTGGCGACCTTGCGAGGTCCTTTAAAATCTGCAGGAAACGGTTCAGACCTGATTCTTTCGTTGAAACAGACTGGGCCTTTGAGTCGCGATGATAGGTTGGACGAAGATGGCCTTCCTATTGGGTTGGCCGCCGGGCGCAGCTGCACAATCTCTATAGGTTGAACTTGCTGAGGTTGATCTTGAGCCGCAGGCTGATCTTCCCTTTGTTGCCTAGCCGAGCTTGAGGTCGCAACGTGTGGCGACTCCGCGTGGATGCTTCTCTCCGCCGTTGCTCTGCTATTGTAAGGGGTGGAGTGTAGCCGTCCTGCGTGTTCAGACATATTCGCCTGCTGTATCACTGCTATGCTCAGCATCTCAATGGCGCGCCATGCCTCTCTGTCCATTGGCATGTTTCCTGCTGGCGCTAATCTGGCCAAGATGTTTGTGGCTGCAAAGAGATTCTCCACCGGGCTAACATAATGTCCTTGCGGCGTGTGGAACCTTTGAGGCTGCTGTGGCGACTGCTGCACAAAGGTTGGCTGCGTCAGTGGCGGGGGCATCATGGCCCTGTTGTTAGCCGGTACTACGGCCCTTGATCCAGGTATCTGTAATGCCCCGGGAGTTTTCCCCAATTAGTTTGTTTGTTTTTCTTTTTGCATCATCATGGCATCATGCATTTTATCACCTTGCATGTTTTGCTAAAGAACTAAAAATATTATTTTTGCAAACCTTATTTTGTTTTGCAAATAATAAATCATCTCTCTCTCTTGCTAATTTAAATAAAACCCAAACTAAGTATTTGGGAATAATTGCAAAAACTATTTCAAATCAAAATTAAAGTTTTGTAAATTATTTTGTAAAACCTTGTCTTCTTTTCTTCCTCTCTTTTCTATTTTCTTTCCCTCTCGTCTAAATCTATCTTTTCTCTCTCTCATTTTATCTCTTTGCTAATTACCAAAATCCTGGTAATGGAAAAAAAAGGGGGCAGCAGCAGCCGGCCAACCCATCTTGCCCTTTGGCCCAGTTGGCCCAGCCCATCTCCCTCCTGTCGCTATCTTCCCTCCGTACAGTGGAGAGCACTCACATGGCGCGGTGGCCATGGCGCCCACCTTCCAGCCTCTTCCCCCCTCCTTTTCCTCCCCTACTAAAGCCCCTCCAACCCTAGCTCTTCCCCATCTTCCTCCTCCCGCCGCCACCACTCTCTCCCTCCCCCCTGTTCTCTCCACCATACCGACGCCATGACCAGAGCTTGGTCAAGCTCGTGGCCCCGGTGACTCCATCTACCTTGTGCTCTCCCTTCGCGCCAGGAGCCGCACATTGCCTTCCTCCGTCCTCGACAGCAAGCAGGAGACCTGGGAAGCACGGACGATGCCACGCCAAGCTCGTCTTCCTCTTCCGGCCGGGTGCACGCCGTGGTCGTCCCCGTCAGTACACGCTGCCCCGAGCCTCGCCAATATGTCCAAGAGGTGCGTCGTCGTCGACCACGTCCGGAGCCGAAAGGAGTGGAGCTGGAACGCGAAGGAACTTCGCCAACGAGGTCTTCTTCCACGACGCCGTCCGTCCGCGGGAGCGCCAAGGCCCTGATCTTCTTCCTCTACTTCCCGTCGCCGTCGTCCGCGGGCTGCACAACCACGACAACCGCAGCCTCTTGGTGAGCCTCCCGTCCTCCTGGACATCTTCCCCTTCCCCCTCTTGCTCTGGGTGCTCTCGCCGTCGAGCGACACCATCCATCCGTGCTCGTCCGCCATGGCTGGGAGCTGAAGCACCTGCCTTTGGGCTCCTGATCGCTTTCCCTGCACGCCGTGCAGCACACCAGCACCCCGACGCTCCTGCACCCTCGAGCTCCCGTGCACGCGCAAGGAACCCCCGGCCTGCTGCCGGTCTTCGTCTCCGTCGCTCTGAAACTGCTCGTGCAAGTCTGAAGCTTTCCTGTCAAGTTTCAGTTAACGCCTCGCTATTGGTTCTTATTCCGTCAGCTTCGCATCTTAACACAATCACCTCCGTAGCCCAGTGGCTGCGCTCCTGTTTCTGCACCAAGGCAGACCCAAGTTCGAATCCTCTCCAACGCAATTATTTTTCCTCTCTGTCCATTCTTTTTCTTTTCTAGAAAATGTTCAAATCTTGTATATAACATATCTTCTATGTTATAAACCCAATTAATACAAGTTATATATCTATTTTTATCAGAAAAATGCAATGAATATTAATATGTCATCCATGATCATGTTTGCATCATCTAGCTTGCTACTTAGTGGTCTTTTGTATAATCATCTTATTAATTAAATATGGAATGTGAGGGATATTACTATAATCATTATCCCTATTCCATTTAATTTTGTGTAGCTCACCCATGCCTTGTCTCACATGCTAATCAACATTTAATTTGATGTGTAGATAAATAACTTGAACTTTAATAATTAATTGTCGGAATCCTGGTTCCGCTGAATTTGGCTTAAGTTGCATCTTGCCATGTCATGCATCATCCCATGAACATGCTGGATCTTTTGTCGTAGTAGTAAGTGTTGCATCTTTTGCGTTTTCCATTGTTTGTTGCGTCTTCACGATTAGGACGTTGAGATGATGTGAGCAACGACAAGTTCTGCTTCCCCTACCGTGTGTCCAGGCAAGCTTTGCTCACTTGCTACCATTACATTGTCTTCCATTCCTGCCGTTGATCTATTGCTATCCTTATGTTACGATGCTTGTGTCTCGATCCTATATACATGTTTACCATGCAGCCTCATACAGCCTTATCCCCACATCCTATTACCTTATTGCTTGTTTACCTGTTGGCCTTGCGAGTCGTAGCTGCATGCTTAGGTATGTTGTTGCGAGTCGGTCTTTCTTTTGTATCACCTGCTTAGTATGATAGGTTGGTTTACTTTACTTAAAACTGATGTTAATGTTTGTGGGAAATGAACTAAATGATAAGGCACCCGGTGGAAGGCCAATGCGTTGGTGTTTTGTTCTGCTGAGTGTCGCCCTAGGAACTCAGTTCTTGTCCTCTTATCCAAGTACGAGCGCACTATCCACATGTGGGGCCATGGGAACCCCTTGACTTAGTACCAGATCTATCAGCTTGTCCAGGAGCCACAACTAGTTCGGGCTTTCCATTTGCTCATATGCATGTGCATGTTACTGATGATGAGAGGTTCGATGATATGGGGGTGCATATAGGTGCGGTACGACACGAAGTGGACCTTTCCTACTGTGGTCTGTTCCACCTAGTGCGTAGTCGCAAACGATTGAGTCCGCTATGGAGGTATCGGCCGGACTCTGGACGCGGGTAACAACTCAGATGGGTGGCTCCCTGGACTTGTTGGTAGAGAAGGGAAAACGTCTTGTCGCGACATCCTGCCGACACACCGACGGAAGTGTGTTACTCATGGGCATTAAGGGTTGAACGTGCGTGTGGCTTAACAGTAGTGCATCCCTGCAGGGTTAAATCTTTTCGAGAAGCCGAGCCCGCGGTTATGGACAACTTGGATCGGATGCTGGCTAACAAGATCGTAAACAACTTACACCTAATGATTCTAATTAACTTGACTAGTAAGTTAGACTTACTTTCACAATAAGATGTAAACTAAAATTTGACAACTGTGTGAGTTTCCCTCGATTGCTTCCTCATACTTGGTTGAGGGGGTGAATCTGGGAAGTGTTATGTTTGGTGTTAGAATCTAGTTGGTTTGGTCACGCTCTCTTATCCCTCTCCAATAGACGGAAGTTGTAGTGTGTCTCTATAGGTTGTTTAGTGCTGCTGCTGCTGCCGCTCAGTCCACCATCCTTTACTTTTGGTAGTCTTTGTGTTGATATCTTGTGAGCATTGCTTGCCAGGCGTTGTGCCTGACCCATCTTTGGGCTGTACTCTTTTGTGCAGTCAACAGGTTTGAAGTCTGACGACGTTAGCTTGGGTATCCCTCCGGCTCGGCCTGGGCAGGGATATGGACGCCATGGTTATCTTCAGGACTCTTAGTCCAATTTGTATCTTATCCGTAGTCGGATACTATTTCGCTTTCGGTGTGCTTTGGATCTTTGTAATGTATCAGTTGTATCTTGACTCGTTTGAGTCGTTCTTGTATATATATCTCCTTCTGTTGTTGTTGTGGATTCTTTTCGTGAACTGTTGTAATGTTATCACAATTCCACCCACATAACGCGCATGTTTCGGCGTGCACGTTATGTCTGGTGGGCGACCTAAAATCGTTATTATGCGGATTCTGGCGGATCGCATAAATCTGCATAGTACCGATTTTGGGGCGTCACAAAGTGGTATCAGAGCTTTGGTTTCCGAAACCCAAGGTTGTTTCGATACAAATGGTTATCGAAGCAGCGGGTCCGCAAAGCCTGTAGGATAACCTCGCTAACGGTCGTTGTTTGTAGAATGTCAAAACTATTTTGGCTAAAACTATATTTTGAAATATCTCAATAGGATTCTTGTTTATTCCTTAACTCTATTCTACTCCTCCTCTTATCTTATTTGTTTTGGAGTCTTCTCTCTTATCTATCTTTCAAAGTATAGGATCCAACGTGGGTGGACGATCTCTTGCCTTTTAACCTATTAGGTTCGATCTTTGGAAGCCGGTAGCGAGATGAGCAACAATCTCTTGTTAGTGGTGTCGAGAAGATCAACATGGAGCACGAAGATCCGATAGATTATCCCTCTCTTCCTGTTGTCTTGGGGTGGATCGCGGGGGCGCGATCCCTTGTTAGTGGTGTCGTCTGTAATGCCCCGGGAGTTTTCCCCAATTAGTTTGTTTGTTTTTCTTTTTGCATCATCATGGCATCATGCATTTTATCACCTTGCATGTTTTGCTAAAGAACTAAAAATATTATTTTTGCAAACCTTATTTTGTTTTGCAAATAATAAATCATCTCTCTCTCTTGCTAATTTAAATAAAACCCCAAACTAAGTATTTGGGAATAATTGCAAAAACTATTTCAAATCAAAATTAAAGTTTTGTAAATTATTTTGTAAAACCTTGCCTTCTTTTCTTCCTCTCTTTTCTATTTTCTTTCCCTCTCGTCTAAATCTATCTTTTCTCTCTCTCATTTTATCTCTTTGCTAATTACCAAAATCCTGGTAATGGAAAAAAAGGGGCAGCAGCAGCCGGCCAACCCATCTTGCCCTTTGGCCCAGTTGGCCCAGCCCATCTCCTCCTGTCGCTATCTTCCCCCCGTACAGTGGAGAGCACGCACATGGCGTGGTGGCCATGGCGCCCACCTTCCAGCCTCTTCCCCGCCTCCTTTTCCTCCCCTACTAAAGCCCCTCCAACCCTAGCTCTTCCCATCTCCCTCCTCCCGCCGCCACCACTCTCTCCCTTTCCCCTGTTCTCTCCACCATACCGACGCCATGACCAGAGCTTGGTCAAGCTCGTGGCCCCGGTGACTCCATCTACCTTGTGCTCTCCCTTCGCGCCAGGAGCCGCACCTTGCCTTCCTCCGTCCTCGACAGCAAGCAGGAGACCTGGGAAGCACGGACGACGCCACGCCAAGCTCGTCTTCCTCTTTCGGGGGTACACGCCGTGGTCGTCCCCGTCAGTACACGCTGCCCCGAGCCTCGCCAATATGTCCAAGTGGTGCGTCGTCGTCGACCACGTCCGGAGCCGAAAGGAGTGGAGCTGGAACACAAAGGATCTTCGCCAACGAGGTCTTCTTCCACGACGCCGTCCGTCCGCGGGAGCGCCAAGGCCCTGATCTTCTTCCTCTACTTCCCGTCGCCGTCGTCTGCGGGCTGCACAACCACGACAACCGCAGCCTCTTGGTGAGCCTCCCGTCCTCCTGGACATCTTCCCCTTCCCCCTCTTGCTCTGGGTGCTCTCGCCGTCGAGCGACACCATCCATCCGTGCTCGTCCGCCATGGCTGGGAGCTGAAGCTCCTGCCTTTGGGCTCCTGATCGCTTTCCCTGCACGCCGTGCAGCACACCAGCACCCCGACGCTCCTGCACCCTCGAGCTCCCGTGCACGCGCAAGGAACCCACGGCCTGTTGCCGGTCTTCGTCTCCGTCGCTCTGAAACTGCTCGTGCAAGTCTGAAGCTTTCCTGTCAAGTTTCAGTTAACGCCTCGCTATTGGTTCTTATTCCGTCAGCTTCGCATCTTAAACACAATCACCTCCGTAGCCCAGTGGCTACGCTCCTGTTTCTGCACCAAGGCAGACCCAAGTTCGAATCCTCTCCAACGCAATTATTTTTCCTCTCTGTCCATTCTTTTTCTTTTCTAGAAAATGTTCAAATCTTGTATATAACATATCTTCTATGTTATAAACCCAATTAATACAAGTTATATATCTATTTTTATCAGAAAAATGCAATGAATATTAATATGTCATCCATGATCATGTTTGCATCATCTAGCTTGCTACTTAGTGGTCTTTTGTATAATCATCTTATTAATTAAATATGGAATGAGAGGGATATTACTATAATCATTATCCCTATTCCATTTAATTTTGTGTAGCTCACCCATGCCTTGTCTCACATGCTAATCAACATTTAATTTGATGTGTAGATAAATAACTTGAACTTTAATAATTAATTGTCGGAATCCTGGTTCCGCTGAATTTGGCTTAAGTTGCATCTTGCCATGTCATGCATCATCCCATGAACATGCTGGATCTTTTGTCGTAGTAGTAAGTGTTGCATCTTTTGCGTTTTCCAGTGTTTGTTGCGTCTTCGCGATTAGGACGTTGAGATGATGTGAGCAACGACAAGTTCTGCTTCCCCTACCGTGTGTCCAGGCAAGCTTTGCTCACTTGCTACCATTACATTGTCTTCCATTCCTGCCGTTGATCTATTGCTATCCTTATGTTACGATGCTTGTGTCTCGATCCTATATACATGTTTACCATGCAGCCTCATACAGCCTTATCCCCACATCCTATTACCTTGTTGCTTGTTTACCTGTTGCCTTGCGAGTCGTAGCTGCATGCTTAGGTCTGTTGTTGCGAGTCGGTCTTTCTTTTGTATCACCTGCTTAGTATGATAGGTTGGTTTACTTTACTTAAAACTGATGTTAATGTTTGTGGGAAATGAACTAAATGATAAGGCACCCGGTGGAAGGCCAATGCGTTGGTGTTTGTTCTGCTGAGTGTCGCCCTAGGAACTCAGTTCTTGTCCTCTTATCCAAGTACGAGCGCACTATCCACATGTGGGGCCATGGGAACCCCCTTGACTTAGTACCGGATCTATCAGCTTGTCCAGGAGCCACAACTAGTTCGGGCTTTCCATTTGCTCATATGCATGTGCATGTTACTGATGATGAGAGGTTCGATGATATGGGGGTGCATATAGGTGCGGTACGACACGAAGTGGACCTTTCCTACTGTGGTCTGTTCCACCTAGTGTGTAGTCGCAAACGATTGAGTCCGCTATGGAGGTATCGGCCGGACTCTGGACGCGGGTAACAACTCAGATGGGTGTCTCCCTGGACTTGTTGGTAGAGAAGGGAAAACGTCTTGTCGCGACATCCTGCTGACACACCGACGGAAGTGTGTTACTCATGGGCATTAAGGGTTGAACGTGCGTGTGGCTTAACAGTAGTGCATCCCTGCAAGGTTAAATCTTTTCGAGAAGCCGAGTCCGCGGTTATGGACAACTTGGATCGGATGCTGGCTAACAAGATCATAAACAACTTACACCTAATGATTCTAATTAACTTGACTAGTAAGTTAGACTTACTTTCACAATAAGATGTAAACTAAAATTTGACAACTGTGTGAGTTTCCCTCGATTGCTTCCTCATACTTGGTTGAGGGGGTGAATCTGGGAAGTGTTATGTTTGGTGTTAGAATCTAGTTGGTTTGGTCACGCTCTCTTATCCCTCTCCAATAGACGGAAGTTGTAGTGTGTCTCTATAGGTTGTTTAGTGCTGCTGCTGCCGCTCAGTCCACCATCCTTTACTTTTGGTAGTCTTTGTGTTGATATCTTGTGAGCATTGCTTGCCAGGCGGTTGTGCCTGACCCATCTTTGGGCTGTATCTTTTGTGCAGTCAACAGGTTTGAAGTCTGACGACGTTAGCTTGGGTATCCCTCCGGCTCGGCCTGGGCAGGGATATGGACGCCATGGTTATCTTCAGGACTCTTAGTCCAATTTGTATCTTATCCGTAGTCGGATACTATTTCGCTTTCGGTGTGCTTTGGATCTTTGTAATGTATCAGTTGTATCTTGACTCGTTTGAGTCCTTCTTGTATATATATCTCCTTCTGTTGTTGTTGTGGATTCTTTTCGTGAACTGTTGTAATGTTATCGCAATTCCACCCACATAACGCGCATGTTTCGGCGTGCACGTTATGTCTGGTGGGCGACCTAAAATCGTTATTATGCGGATTCTGACGGGATCGCTTAAATCTGCATAGTACCGATTTTGGGCGTCACAGTATCTCTGCTACTCTTGGTGCTGTGAAAGATGGAACCGCTGGCACGATTGATGGTACCGCGATTGCTTGAACCGCGGGCGCGGCTAACGGGGCCACTGACCGCATAACCATGGCAGATGGTGCCGTGCGCGCGGGTATCGCGACTGGAGGTTGTGCGACCCCTGACCATGCTATCGGGTGCGTCGTGTTGGTGGCGACTGATATCGAGCCCCCACTGGGCGAAGGGCCGGGCCAATGGTATTGTCTTCAATGCCGATGCGGGTGCGTGCGGCTTTGTGGCGAATTTTTGACAGCCGATGCACCTTTTGACTATGTCCTCCGCGTCTTTGAGTGATGTGGGCCAGTAAAAGCATGCGCGAAAGGCTTTGGCTATGAGTGATCGACTGCTGGCGTGATGCCCGCAGGTACCTGCATGAATATCACGAAGGATGGCCTGGCCATCTTCAAATGCTATGCATCGTTGGAACATACCTGATACGCTGCGCTTGTATAGTTCGCCGTTGATGACGGTGTATGCTTTGATCGTCGAGTGACGCGTCTTGACTCTGTTATGTCTTCAGGTACCTCGCCGCGGAGTATGTATGCGAGGAAAGGTTGAGTCCAAGTTGGCTCAATGAGGAGTACCTCGACTGCGGGTCCTCTGTGCTAGGTGCTTTGCTCTTGGCTGGTACGGCTGATGTAGGAGATGTTCGTTTTTGCTTGATGGATCTGTGCTCAATACGCTCGAGGAAGACACTGGTGGAACTGGTGCTTTGGTCGCCAAGGTTGGCTAGCTGTCTGCTTCTTCGTTGCTCTCGCGCCCTATGTGCCGCAACTCGCAGCCTTCGAAGCTGCCCTCCATTAGGTTGTACAGGTCGCGGTAGGCATCATGTTCTGCGATGGCATCGCAGGCCTTCATTGTTTGCTGCACCACACAGATTCGAGTCACCATAGATCATCAGTCGAGTGCACCCGAGGGCTTTGGCCATCCATGCCATGGATCAGGGCCTCGTACTCCTTCGTTATGGATGGTAACTCGAATCCCATCTGCAGGATAGCGAAGCTTTCGCCTTTTGGTGATATGAGGATGACACCTGCGCCTGCCCTTCGTTCTTTTTGAGCCGTCGAAGTACATAGTCCATGAGTTGGACACATCTGGTGCTCTGGCAACTGAGCTTCGATCCACTCGGTATGGAAGTCAGGTAAGACTTGTGCTTTGATGGCCTTCGGGTAATCATACTTGATATCTCGTGGTCCTAGCTCGATGAGCCATTTTGCGACTCGCCCAGTTGCGTTGGGATTTGTGAGGATGTCTCCGATCCCTGAGGTGCTGATTACAGTGATCGGGTGCTCTGCGAAGTAGTGCGTCAGCTTCCTTGAGGACATGAACACGGCGTAGGCCAGCTTTTGATAATGCGGGTACCGCTGCTTTGATATGGAGAGACTTCACTCAAGTAGTAGACTGGGCGTTGTATGCTTTGGGCGTGTCCCTCCTCCTGCGTTCGACTACCAGTACGGTACTTACCACCCTGTTAGTTGCGGAGACATACAGGTATAGTGGCTCTCGTTCCCTTGGTGCGACGAGGATTGGAGGGCTTGTGAGGACTCGCTTGAGATCCGTGAAGGCTGCTTCGGCTTCTGGCGTCCACTCGAATTTGTCTGCTTTCTTCATCAGCCGATAGAACGGGAGTGCTTTTTCGCCCAGTTTGCTGATGAATCGACTGAGTGCTGCCACTCGACCTGCTAATTTTTGTACGTCATGGAGCTTTGAAGGCCTTTGCATTGTCAAGATGGCCTGTATTTTCTCCGGGTCCGCCTCGATTCCACGAGCGAGACTAGATACCCAGAGCTGCCCTGGCAGGCCGAACGTGCACTTCTTCGGGTTGAGCTTGATGTGGAAGCGTTTGAGGTTTGCGAACGTCTCTCGCAAGTCATCGAGTAGTGTGTTTTCCTCCCTTGTTGTGATGACGATGTCGTCTACGTAGACCTGGACGTTTCGCCCAATTTGCTTCTTGAGGCAGTCTTGCATCATGCGCTGGTAGGTTGCGCCTGCGTTCTTGAGCCCGAAAGGCATGTTGTGTAGCAGTAGACCCCGAGTGGGGTTATGAACGCCGTTTTCTCTTCATCTCTTCCTTCATCCTTATCTGGTGGTAACCTGAGTAAGCATCCAGGAAGGACAAGCGAGCGCACCCGGCGGTGGAGTCGACGATCTGGTCGATTCGAGGTAGTGGAAAGTGATCCTTTGGACAGCATTTATTGAGTGCTGTGAAATCTACGCACATCCGAAGGATATCTGTGTGCTTCTTCTCTACAAGTACGGGGTTAGCCACCCATTGTGATTTCTTGATTTCTCTGATGAAACCTGCTGCGAGTAGTCTGTCGACTTCGCTTCGACTGCGGTTCTTTTCGGGCCGGATATGCGGCGCATTGTTTGCTTGACTGGTTAGCATCTGGAAATAATTGGAGAGAGTGCTCGGCGAATTCCTGGGAATACCTGGCATGTCGGCTGACACCACGCAAATATATCCCAGTTCTCACGGAGGAATTCGACGAGCGCGCTTTCCTATGCGATAGGCAGACTCGAAGAGACATTGACTGTCTTGGTCGGGTCAGTCGGGTGCACCTGATGCGACCTTGTGTCATTGGTGGCATTGAATGCTCTGTCGACTGCCACCTTCTTGTGCTCCGGCATAAGTGTTCGATCGTTGGAGACCGCTAGATCGCGAGTGTTGCTTCCATGCCGAACATCTCAGAGATTTTGCTAAACTCTCGGTCGCAAGAATCGGACTTTTGGAAGTTTCCTTTGACTGTGATTACTCCTTTTGGTCCAGGCATTTTCAGCTGAGGTATGCTAGTGTGGGACCCATGAATCGAGCGAACGTCGGGCGTCCAAGTATGGCGTGGTATTGTGACTTCCAGTCGACAACTTCGAACTCAATCGACTCTGTCCTGAAGTGGTTTTTGTCCCCGAACGTAACGTCGAGTTGTATGGTGCCTTCTGGGCTTATTGCTTTGCCTGGGACGATACCGTGAAAGGTATTTGAGGATTTTGGCAGGTTTTCGACTGACCTGTTCATTTTGCGGAGCGTATCCGAAGATGATGTTTATGCCGCTGCCACCATCCATGAAGACCTTGGACATGGCGTAACCTCCAATTTGGGCGTCGAGTACCAGAGCAGAGTGCCCTGGACGAACGACCGATGGTGGGTGGTCCTCTCTGCTGAAGCTTATTGCAGTTTCGGATCCCTTCAAGAATTCAGTTATGGCAGGAGGTGACATGACCGCCATATTTACTTGTCGAGTGCGAAGTTTTTGCTCCCTGTTGGAAGGGCGACCTTTCTGTATCATGTACATCTGCCCTTGGGGCGGAGGGTACTGAGGTTCGTCCACCCGAGGTACGGGTTGTATGGCACCCGCGATATTTCCGCCTGCGGCAGGCTGTGGTGGTGGAGGTGGTGCCATCAGAACGGCACATTGTTTGGCTGAGGCACAGGTGTAGGTGCGGTGCGGCTGTTGCCTTTCTGAGTTGCACGTATTCAGATGCTAGTTGGTCGAATTCTCTGCAGTTTCTCATCGAGTGATTGGAGCGCAATTTTCCGTCTTCCCCCTTGTACAGGTGGAATCTGCAATCAGCATCCATCTTGTCATCGAATGATCGCTCGTTTTGTGCGCCAGCGCGACTTGCGCCAATCTTTCTTCTTGTAGCTGTCGTGCGTTGGTTGCGGTCTCGACTGTCCCGGCGATCATGACTGTCGGCGATCTCGACTCCCGGCGATCATCTCGACTATCCCGTCGATCTTCTGACCGTCGGTCGCTTCTGTCTTGCGTTGCGGGTGTGGAGAATCGCCGCCATGAATTCGGGTCTGTCGTCGTCGTAGTGACGTTTTGAACGTTTGCGCCTCCGGTCGTCTCTATACGAGTCCCTGCGGTTCGACTGCCGCTATCATGATTGTCACGGGGTGAGGACCCGCGTGTGGTGCGCCATGTCTTCTCCGTCTGCCCACTCAGTCGCGATCTTTAGGAGGTTAGCCACAGAGGTTGGCTTTTGGCGACCAAGTGCTTCTTTGAAATCTCGCCTGGCGAGGCCCATGATGAAAGCATCCATGGCCATATCTTCTGAAATTACTCCAACTGAGTTGCGTATCTCAGTCCATCGTCGGATGTATGACCTCAACGTTTCATCCGACCGTTGAATGCAGGTCTAGTTCTTCGAACGTTTTTGGTCGCTCACATAGAGGCTCGAAGTTTTTGATGGTCTGCGCGGAAGTGATCCCACGAGTCGTATGTTGATGGAGGTAGAGCCTTGAGCCAGTCGCGGGTTGTGCCTTCGAGCATGAGTCGTATGTATTGCATGGCTGTGGTATTCGTGCCTCGCTGGCACGAGACAGCCAGTCTGTAGTCTTCCAGCCATCCTGAAGGTTCCTGTCGACCCGTGTATTTGGCTGTTCAGATGTGAGTTTGAACCCTTTGGGCATCCGTGTCTCGCGGACGCGTCGAGTGAAGCACAGAGCTCCGTGGCTCAGGCTCCTGATCAGAGTACGAGTCGCTACTGTAAGATCTGCGTGATCTGCTCCTGGACCTGCGCCGATGAGCCGCTTCTTTCCTTCGAGTGGTGATGCGACCACTGCGATTATGTTCTTCACGACGCGGTTTACTATGGCACGGTCTCGACTCCCTCCTGGAGTTTTTGGGATTTGGTGTATGGCCTTTGCCGCTAAGGCGAGTGATTTGATTTGTTGGCGATGTAGTTTTGCATTGGGGTCATCCGCTGGAGGCTTGATTGCCTCTAGGTATGCTGCAGCAGTAAAAAGGGCACCCGCAGCTGTTTTGGGTACTGGTACTCCCTCCTTCGTCGAATGTCATGAAAGAGTGGCCTAAGTTGCGGGTGAGCGCTTCCCTCATCTTCCGCGAGGCGTGACAGCCTTGATCTGGGTCTTGTGTCTGCTCGCCCGGTGGAGCTCATGGAGAGCTGTCTTCTCCGTGCACTCGACAAGCTAGCTTACTTTTTACGTTCTTCGAGTGTTGCTCTGATCTGCTGCAGTCGAAGTGATTCCTGCCAGTTGAAGTACTGGAAGGTCAACATCCTCCTCTCGTGTTGCGTCCACGGCATCATTGTGCACTCCTTGATGACTTTATCTGCTTTTGCTGCCATCTCAGCAGTAATTGTGAGAGTTGTGACTCCATCCGGCATAGTAACTGTGCACGGGAATTCTGTAGGCCTGCGACTGGCCAACATCAGATGATTCTCGGCGAAGGCACGTAGACCTGCTGGGGATCACCCGAGGGTATGTGTATGTGTTTTCAGTCCCGTCATGGATTCGACGTCTCATCGAGACTCATATCAGAGTCAGTATGCCAGTCGAATAGCCCATCTGGGCGAAGCTCGCCGTCGACGTGTTCATCGCCTATGCTCATCTCGGTGTCGGCGAAGTTGTTATGGATCTCGGAGTTGAGTTGTGTTGGTGCAGATCTCGGAGTCGACGTGGTTGTCGATATGAGTTTCGGCTCATCGAAGTCGCTGAGGGAGATCCCGCAGTCGAAGCTATCCTTGAGTGGAAGATTGAGCTCGGGATCGTTTGTGCGGTATGCTGATTCAGCCTCCTCCCCTTGGAGTTCTTTCGCAATGAACTCGTTGATCACTCGAGTCGACATGGTTGTTGCAGATGAGCAGGCTTGGAGGATCGACGATGGTATGGACGCAGTTGATGGACCCGCAGTCGAAGAGCCGCAATCGATGGAGCCTCGGGTGCGGAAGTCGCGAGTTGGCGTGGATCTGTCAAGTCCTGCATACCAAGCTTGTTTACGAAAAAATTGAACGAACCAACGGTTAAACCCAAACCTGACTCGAGACAGCGAACGTCTCCTGGAATTCTGGCGAGTGTGGCTCGAAAGTTCATCAGAGGATCTGATGTGCTTTTTGCAGGTGAAGTTGGCGTGCTGCCGTTTGTCGAGTGAGTCGGCGAGTTGCCGTGTGCCGCCCGAGTCGGCGAGTTCTGGTTTGTCGATGCAGCGCGAGTTGCCGTTTGTAGATGCGATCGGCGAGTTGCAGTTTTCCGATGGAACCGAAGAAACCGTGAGTCCAGCACATTCTTTCCCACAGATGGCGCCAATTGACGAGGGTTAACTCATCAAATCCCATGGTTAAAGACCTAGGGTTGAGATTACGGGGAGAGAACGTGGTAGAGCTGGTAGTTTCGTCGGCTGACAAGCAAAAGCAGCGATTTACCCAGGTTCAGGCCTCCGGAGAGTAACACCCTACTTTCTGCTTGTCTGGTATTGATCTGGTGTGTATATGCGAGCTACAATGGGGTCCCGGAGATGCGATCTCGCTAAGGTTTTGGTGGTTCGAGTATTGCGTGTCCTAGATCGGCGGCCCTCCCAGCCTTTATATAATAGGCTGGGTCTCGGGAGTTCACAACCACCCTGTACATGTAAGGAAAGTCTAACCGACTATGCCTATGTCTAATCTTGGAGGGTACTCCATCTTGTTGGGCCTTGCGTCATGGACTTCATGTAGGCTCTTGATAGTTGGGCCTTAGTCGACACGCGCACCAGGTACCCTTATGGTAGGGTACCCGGGATGTATATCCTTGTCAGATGTGATGCATATGCAAGAAGGATACGAATGAACTCAAGGCGAGCCACGGGAGAAAAGGTCTCTCCAAAATCAATGCCTTCAACTTGAGAGTACCCTTGAGCCTCCAATCTTGCCTTGTTCCTCACAACCATTCCATGTTCATTTTGCTTGTTCTTGAAGATTCATTTGGTGCCTATAACATTGCGGCAATCCTTTGGTTTCTCAACTAGATTCCACACTTTGTTGCGCTTGAAGTTGTTGAGCTCTTCATGCATAGCTTCCAACCAATCCGGGTCTTAAAGAGCTTCAAAGACTTTCTTTGGTTCCACCATGGAGATGTGTGCTTGATGCTCACTAAAGCTTGCCAATTGACCTCTTGTGGTAACATTGCAACTTAAATCACCAATTATAGCTTCAAGATGACGACTCTTTATTTCCAAATCTCTTTTAACTCTTTCTTTACGACGGGTTTCGATATCCTTATTGATACGAGGAATTATTACTTGATCATCTTGATCATGAGTCCCCATCTTGACCGGAGTGTTGACCTTGATCATCTTGATGCACATCTTCAATAATAGAAGGAGAGGGTTGATCTTTGTCTTGACCTTGGCTAGCTTCAACAATAGGATACTTGGTTCTTGCATAGCAACTTGGTCAACTTGAGGAGGGTCTTGAACTTGTTCTTGGGTTGGTGCATCATGTGCTTCCATGGTAGGCGCCAGTTCAACTTGTGATGATGGTATATCCACTTGAGTGGAGCTTGGACTTGCTTGAATTGATTGAGGAGGATCATGATGGATCTCAACGGGGCGAAAGAAACCAACGCCCATTCTCCTTATTGCATCTTGAGGTTCCTCATTCTCTACATCACGAACATGAAATTGCGCCACTTGGGAGCCGTCATTCTCATCGAACTCCACACTACAAGATTCCACAACTCTCCCTAAGGATTTGTCGTAGACTCTATAAGTGTGGGATTCGCACCGTAACAACAAAAATACCCTCTAAAGCTTTAGATTCAAATTTAGATAACGAACACCTTTGATCTATATAAATAGTTACAACCAAACACTCGGTAGTTGGAGATAGTGGCTTGTTGCCGGTAAGCATTTCATAGGGAGTCGCCTTTCTTCCAGCACGAAAGAATAACCGGTTAGATGAGTGACACGCCGTGGAGATGACCTCGACCCACAAGTAAAGCAGGACTTAAACTCTGCCAACATGGACCTTGCCATATCCATGAGAGTCCGGTTCTTCCTCTCGGCTACACCATTTTGTTGACTGGTATATGCAACGGAATATTGATGACGAATTCCCTCTTCACTAAGAAACTCATTTAGGGTGTAGTTCTTGAACTCGGAGCCATTGTCACTTCTAATGGCCAATATGGGAACATTGTGTTGACGTTGAACTTCATTGGAGAAATCGATGACGGCTTGTTGAGTCTCATCCTTTGACTTGAAGAAATAAACCCAAGTAAATCTTGAATAGTCATCAACAATCACCAAACAATACTTCTTCCCACCAAGACTCGGTTGAGGAACGACACCAAAGAGATCAACATGAAGAAGTTCCAATATCCTCCTTGATGAGATGATGGTCTTGCTCGAGTGGGGAGAATCATGCATCTTTCCTTCAACACAAGCCTACAAAGACGATCTCTAGAAAAAGAAACATTCTCTTTTAGTCCAAGAATGTGGCCACCCTTATGAAGACTTTGCAAAGTTCTCATATTGACATGGGACAAGCGGCGATGCCACAACCATCACACGTCGGCCTTTCCGAATAGGCATATTGCTTGAGTGTTGGTTGACCCCGAAAAGTCCACCACAAACAACTCATTTTCAACATGCCCAACGAACATGACCTTTAGAGTCTTGCTCCACAAGAGTACCACCATATCAATAGTAAAATAGACATCAAGTTCATCTTATTAAGTGCACGAACGGACATAAGATTGTAACCGAGGGACACAACAAGCATGACATTTACAATGGTGATATCCTTTGCAACTACCACCTTGCCAAGACCCTTTACGTCAGCTCTTGACTTGTCACCATAAGAGACGGATGAGTGATTTATATTTGGTCCCAACTCCGTCATAATTTCCTTGCTTCCGTCATATGACTAGTACATTCACTATCAACCACCCATTCAGACCCACCGGAAGCATAGTCCTACAAGAAAACATTGCTTGGATTTAGGTACCCATTTCGCAATGGGTCCTCTTTTGTTAGCAACAACGGTCTTAGGAACCCAAATGGAATAAGCAATGTAGCCATCATAAGGACCAACATATTTCTCATAAACATCCCCATAATAATCAACATAAAGAATGTAGTTGGGGTTGTTATGCCCCGCAAAATCACTACGAGTGGTCTTGCCCCTAGTGGCATCACCACCCGCAATGGAAGTCTTGGCTTGTGCGGGCTTGGTCTTGTTCTCCTTGTTGTTGCTCATCTTTGTCTTTGCCTTGGTTACATAACCAAGACCCTCCTTCCCTTTGTGTGGCTTTTGCTCAAACACATGAGCAACAACCTTTTCTTTACATTCAGGAATAGAGGTCTTGGCACTATTGGACCTGGCAAGATCCACCTTTAACCTAGCATTTTCCTCAATAACATTTACATGATCATAAGAGGGAGTAGAGGTACTAGGTGAGTTAGATTTAGAAAGTTGAGTTTGTAGTTGCTCATGAGACTTGACTAGAAGAGAGTGAGTCGTTTCCAAGGCCTTGTGAGCCTTGTCAAGCTTCTCAATATCCCCAATGAATCTAGCATTAGCAACCACAAATTCGGCTTTCTCCTTTTTAGTCACTTTATATTTAGCATTAACAAGATCTCTTTCTTTAATGATTTTAGAGATTAATTCATCATTAGTACTATCAAGAGACTCAAGTCTCTCCTCAAGAGTAACTCTATAGTCATGTTCTTCTTTAAGAGAGCATTCAAATATGCTATAGTGATAGAGTCCTCTCTCAATGCGACATTTAACCTCAAGGAGGTCTTCGGCCTTACCAAGTTGACTCATGAGAGCCTCAACATGCTTCTTGGCTTCACCTTGCAAGTTAGTCACAAAAATATCGAAAGCAACATCACTACAAGAAATGTGTCAACTAGTGACTTTTCTATAGTGACCAGGGAAAATTGGTCATAGATCTATGACCAATTGAAGCCATTTGGTCATACACAACTTTGGAGGGTCTAAAACTGAAACAATAGTGACTTTTCTTGTCTGAATGGTCATAACCTGGTTAGATTAATTGGTCATAAACTAAAAAGCTCTGACATATTGCCTTTTCTTTAGTCGCCTGTGACCAATTTAAATGGTCATTAATATTAGTGGACTGCCAACTCAGCTTCTTACCTACGTGTCAGTGCTTAGTTGGCAGTTTTTGCTTACGTGTCAGTGCTTAGTTGGCAGTTTTGCTTACGTGTAACTCCTCACCCTACCAGACAGGTGGGTCCCACCCACCAGCCCCACCTGACATGTGGGTCCCACCCACCCCACCTGACAGTGGGTCCCACCCACCAGCCCCACCTGACATGTGTGCCCCAACTGACAGCTGGATCCCACAAGTGGGTGCCACCGGACCCCTTGCAATATTTCGCAAAAATATTGCGTCGCCGGGGTCTCGAACCCGCGACCAAGAGCTCCACAACACAGCTCTTTACCGCTGGGCTACTATGTTGTTGATGTTAGAACACACAACCCCAGCCCTTTTAACTAGTATATCTACCTGGGTATGGACATAGGCCTAGGCCGGACGCAAGGAAATGGGCCGCCTCGCTAGTTCATGGGTATGGACATAGGCCTGGGCCGGACGGCAAGGAAATGGGCCGCCTCGCTAGTTCCTCTTTTTTTGTTCCTCTTTATTATTCTTTTTGTTTTCTCTTATTACTTTTGATTTTAACTCCAGTTTCAACCAAATAAATTTGAATATATTTGTAAAGATGTACTATGTAATTATACACAACTAGGGACTTTTTTTTTGTCAAAATAAAAAGGAAAGGTACCACTAACCTTGTAAATTGCTTTACATAGGGTTTTGAAGAATTTGAAATATATTGTTTGGATTATTCTTCGTAGCTAAGAGTTAAATATTGCAAAACTTTTGTTGTTGTATCTGTGATGAATAGGTACTTTTGTATCTAAATATATATTTACAAAAAAATCATGAGAAAACTACGAGGCACATGTAGTTCAAATTTGACCCCATTTCAGCTGAATGGGCATGAATTTGTCTTTTTACGACAGGTGGATGGAAACTGTTTGACACACAACCATTTGATTATTTGTAAACAAATGTGGTCAAGTATTTTCAAATAATATAGCGCTCCTATTTTACGACATATTTTTGGTAGTTGCTTCACAAAATAACCCATTTTTTGCATTCGGAAAATAAAATTTGATTTTTTTGTATAAGGAGAATTAAAACTTTCTTCGGCAATGTTGTCTGTTGTTCCAACATGCACCTTTGTTCCAAATATGGACATATTTAAGCAAACTATGTCATGAATGTGCCAATAACATTTGTCATCTGGCTTGAAAGCCATGGATCTTCGTAAATGATAGCTCATTTATGAGAACACCTTTTCAAGAAAATTGCCTTATTCCAAGTTTATGATTTTTGATGGATACTAGGACACATATAATGACACCACGCGAAGGTTTTCCATTGATTTCATTTTTTCGAATATCGTATGCCGGTTTCAATATACGCTTTACTTAGGGGACATGACCGTTCATAGCTAGGGGTTGAATATTGAAAAACTTTTGTTGTATCAGTGATGAAATAGGTACTTTTGTATCTAAATATATATTTACAAAAAAATCATGAGAAAACTACGAGGCACCCGTAGTTCAAATTTGACCCGGTTTCAGCTGAATTGACGGAAATTTGTCTTTTTGACAAGGGGTGGATGCAAACCATTTCACACACAACCATTTAGTTATTTGTACATAAATGTGGTCTAATATTTTACAAAAATGGTGTGATCCCAATTTGTAACATATTTTTGGTATGTGCTTCACAAAAACACCCATTTTTCGCACTCAGAAAATGAAAAATGATTTTTTTGTGTAATAAAGTTGAAAATTTTGTTTGGCAACATTGTTCACCATTCCAAGATACACTCTTGTGCGCAATATCGGCATATTTGAACAAACTATGACATGGTTACCGCATAAACATTGGTCAATTGGGCTGATTTCAAAATACGGTCGAAACGGCGGACATGACCGTTTGTACCTAGGGGTTGAATCTTGGGAAAATTTTGTTGTATCTCTGATGAAATAGGTACTTGTGTACCTAAATATGATTTTTTCAAAAAATCATAAGAAAACCATGAGGCACATGTAGTTCAAATTTGACCCCCTTCCAACTGAATCGGCAGGAATTTGTCTTTTTTAGGAGAGGTAGATAGAAATAGATTAACACACAACCATTTGGTTAATTGTAAATATTATGTGGTATAGTATTTTTAGAAAATGCATTGCTCCAATTTTGCAACATATTTTTGGTAGGTGCTTCACAAAAAAACCCGTTTTTCGCACTCGGAAATTGAAAACAGATTTTTTCGTGAAAGGAAAATGAAACGTTTCTTCGGCAACATCGTTCACGGTTCCAAGATACACGTATGTGCCTAATATGGGCATATTTAAGCAAACTATTCCATGAATGTGGACATAACATTCGTCATTTGGCTTGAAAGCCATGAATCTTCGTAGATGATAGCTCATTTCTGAGAACATTTTTTCAATACAACTTCTGTATTGCAAGTCTATATTTTTTTGTGCTAACTAGGTCACATATCATGACTCCATGTGAAGGTTTTCCATTTTTTTGATTTTTTTTGAATTTCGTATGCTGATTTCAAAATACGGTCAAAACGGCGGACATGACCGTTTGTACCTAGGGGTTGAATCTTGGGAAAATTTTGCTGTATCTCTGATGAAATAGGTACTTGTGTACCTAAATATGATTTTTTTTAAAAAAATCATAAGAAAACCATGAGGCACATGTAGTTCAAATTTGACCCCCTTCCAACTGAATCGGCAGGAATTTGTCTTTTTTACGAGAGGTAGATAGAAACTATTTAACACACAACCATTTGGTTAATTATAAATATTATGTGGTATAGTATTTTTAGAAAATGCATTGCTCCAATTTTGCAACATATTTTTGGTAGGTGCTTCACAAAAAAACCCGTTTTTCGCACTCGGAAATTGAAAACTGATTTTTTCGTGAAAGGAAAATGAAACGTTTCTTCGGCAACATCGTTCACGGTTCCAAGATACACGTATGTGCCTAATATGGGCATATTTAAGCAAACTATTCCATGAATGTGGATATAACATTCGTCATTTGGCTTGAAAGCCATGAATCTTCGTAGATGATAGCTCATTTCTGAGAACACTTTTTCAATACAACTTCTGTATTGCAAGTCTATATTTTTTTGTGCTAACTAGGTCACATATCATGACTCCACGTGAAGGTTTTCATTTTTTTGATTTGTTTTGAATTTCGTATGCCGATTTCAAAATACGGTCAAAACGGCGGACATGACCGTTTGTACCTAGGGGTTGAATCTTCGGAAAATTTTGTTGTATCTCTGATGAAATAGGTACTTGTGTACCTAAATATGATTTTTTCAAAAAATCATAAGAAAACCATGAGGCATATGTAGTTCAAATTTGACCCCCTTCCAACTGAATCGGCAGGAATTTGTCTTTTTTACGAGAGGTAGATAGAAACTGTTTAACACACAACCATTTGGTTAATTGTAAATATTATGTAGTATAGTATTTTTAGAAAATGCATTGCTCCAATTTTGCAACATATTTTTGGTAGGTGCTTCACAAAAAAACCCATTTTTTGCACTCGAAAATTGAAAACTGATTTTTTCGTGAAAGGAAAATGAAACGTTTCTTCGGCAACATCGTTCACGGTTCCAAGATACACATTTGTGCCCAATATAGGCATATTTAAGCGAACTATACCATGAATGTGGACATATCATTTGTCATTTGGCTTGAAAGCCATGAATCTTCGTAGATGATAGCTCATTTCTGAGAACACTTTTGTATCTAAAAACCATTGTTTCGAAAAGTTATGAGAAAACTACGAAGCACCCTTGTTTTTAGCACTTAGAAACCTTTTTAAATTGCCACATTGTTCGGAACCAATCAGAATGCAGAGCCACTCTGCCCACGGATCACCCTACTGAAGCCGATCTGAGTCGTCCATAGCTTTTGATCCAACGGCTCTTGCTCACTTGTCCTAACAAAGATTCAGAAAAGGACAACAGCGCGTGGCACCCTCTCCTCTTCCCTCCGTAACCTAACCCTAGAAATCATTTTCCCCCCGCCGCCGCCACTCACCAGATCCACACTCACCCACCCACCCCATCCCCGCTTCATCCTCTCTCCTCTCCCTTGATTCAGATCGACGGCGCCACCGCTGCCCACGACAGGCAGGCCGTGGACGCGCCGGAAACCCTAGCTTCTCTCTGCGCTGCATCGCCTCCACCCCATTCCTCTCTGTGTCCCCGTTACTGCATCGCATCCATCCCCTTCCTCTCTCGCATCCCTGAAACCCTAGAGCCCACCACTTCTCTCCCCTCGCCGGTTTCTACAGATGCGCCACCACCGAGACTGTGAGGCGGACCTGCTGCTGCCGCTGCTCTCCTCCGACGAGCTGCTGCTGACCAAGTTCTCCACCGCAGTGATGGGCGGCTCCGACTCCTCCGTCTGCACGTTCGTCCTCGACCTTGTCATGGCAGGCAGGCCGTGGACGCGCCGGATCTGAAAGGCCGGGCGTGTTGCTGCCGGCGTCTTCCACGTCCCCGTCTGCGACGGCGTCCCACGACCAAGGAAGCGGGGAGGAAGTGTGCCTCTCCTCGAGACCTGAACCGAGCTGCTCCTGCCGGCGTCGAGCCGTCTTCACCCACCGCGTCCCCAGCTGCTGCTGCTGCCCGCCGGCCACCAGTGTAAGTACCATCGCTCCCTCCCCATGTATCTTTATTCCTCTTGTGGTAGACCGGAACATGAACAACCATGCCCAGGGCTTTGAGCCGTGGGTGCCGTCTTCACCCACATTAAAGTTTTAGTTGTGCCTACCTTGTGAACAACCTCACCTGCTGTTTATGTTTTTTCAGGTCAAGCCTTGCGGTGGTCTAGGACAGCTACTCCGCGGTCATCTTCCTCTCATGGCACTGCTTGAGAGGCTGCTCGAGACCACCTGATCGGTGCTGCTGTGAGGGCAGCGGGCAGCTACTCGTCCCTGAGTTCATGCCGGATACACCTTAGGTCAAGCACCTCTTCCACTACATGCAAGTTTGTTACTCACATTTTTTCCTTGTTCAAGTGTGGTGCCTGCAATTAGTAGCATTCCTGGCTTGCTAGTGTCGTTTCTGGTTTAGTATTGGTACGCAATGTATTCCACATAATCATCTCGCTATTTTGAATGTTGCATTTTCGTACTACCTTCTAGTATTCTCTTATCAACTGTGGTCGAGCTGTGCTATTAAACTTGTTTTCAATTTAAAGGCCTTCTTCCTCATGTTGTCACAGAATCTAGTATTTTTTCCTTTTCGTGTCTACAAATCATTTGTTACAAGTATTGTGCTTCTACCTAATGACATGTGTTGATTGATAAGTAGATACTAGGTATATATTTACCAGGTTACATGCTAATTATACTCCAGTTTACTCTTTTAAACATAACTTAGTTATTTAAACACTGCCCTTCCTGTGTATATGCCAATTGTAGCTTCCTCTAAGATACTCACTTGGCTATTTTCAGGAAGCTCGATAAAGCTTGGACAGTGGTGATTGCTCTGATGGTGGTGATGCTGCTGGGCTGGTTGTGTCCTCGTGGCTGGTAGTAGGCTTGGCTGGCCCCTGACTCCAACTTTTCCACTACCTCCTTGGCTTCTGCCCTGCACCACGTCCCTCAGGTAAGCTCATAGCTGGGTTCATCTTCTTCTTTGTTCTTGTACTGTGACGCATTGAGTTCAGGGATACACAAATTCTCATAGATGGGTTGATTATGCAATGGGATATTCTTGAACTTTGATTGTGATGGTCATCCCTCTCGCAGGATTTTTTTAGTATACACCAAGTTTGTTGTTGTTATTTCTATAAATCTATTTTATGACATGACTTCGTGTAGCATTGCTTGTAGCAATAGTAGATTCTACAAAAGCAAATCAATAATTTCTTCTTTCATATCCTATTGATGCATTCTAACATTGATGCTTGAAATTGCCATCTATAGACAGTGAGTAATTTGTTTGGCATGGATCTCACCGGCTCATTTTTTTGGTTGCAGGTTGTGAGGGCGTCGGTTCTCAGCATCGGTGTCGTCTACGGCTCCATCAAGGTAAACCCCCGCCCTTCCTGTTTTTTGTGTGTACCGGTGATGGTGCGTATGGATTGTCGTGTCTTCGGTGTGCCGTGTTCTTAGGGTCCATTTGCGTTCTTATGGTAAGTAGCCATCAAGGATTCACATACTTTGGACGGTGCCTAGTCTAGTCTGAAATTAGGCAGCCATAGGGTTTGATTCCCCTGTTTTCCTGACATGGAGACCTTTGGGCTTTGGTTAGTTGATTGTTGATAAAGTATAAGGTGGAGCTTGCTGTATAGGAATTTAGTCTGCATCTAGTATTCAACTAGATAAAGTACATTAGTTGATCGTATCTGCTATCAATAAAATGTCCAAGTCATGAATTTCCTGAACACGTGTATATATTGGGAGCTAGTTCACCAGAAAATGGACAAGAATAGAAAATCTGTTTGCATTCCTTAATTGTCTATAATGCTGATTCATTCTTATTATTTTCCAATAACACAATTTGAAAAACAAATAGTATATGATTTAGTCTTATACTTCTAATAATGCAAAAATAGCGATTCATATTTCGGGTATCTTCTCTGTTTTAAATAATTTTCTTACTCTGTTTGCTTTCCTTGAGTGCCATTTCTAGGTACTTAATTAGAATATATGACATGTCTCATTCTGAAGATGAATGTTGTTATTATAGTATCTGGCATGTAACATAAAACGAGAGTTTGAAAGCTATTGTTCCTGGCTATAATTATGTATCTGAGTAAAACCGCATCATATTATTAATTGTACTATTTTCAATTTGTGTCCAGATGTTTCACTAATCTAACTTTGAAATTTCAGGAGCAGTACAAGAAGAGTAGCAAGATCAAGTGCTACTGATTCACCCAAGTCATTGGTCCCTTCCACTCCCTTATGCTCCTTGTTGATTCACCTAGATGAGCTGCTAGAATTACAGTTCGATACTCAGTTGATTCAGATAGTGTTTATTGATCAATAATGTGGTTGGAGTAGTATTTACATGTTGCTGGCAGTTGGTACTTGTATTCACTTATTTCTATGCCTAGTTAGTTTGGTTGCTTAAACTTCTCTATTCTGCTTATTGACCACACATACAATCCAGATAGAACTTCAAATTATTTTCTTTCACTCTGTATGTATCATTTGTAGACTATGACCTACTGTTCTTTGTTCTTTTGCAGGCACGAGTTCGGCTCTGCTGGGAACACTTCGTTACCTTCTGACTATCCGTATGTTTTGAGATGGACAGCCTCCTGAAAGTAATGAAGCCTTGTATCTTAGCCCAGCAGTTGTGAAGTCCCAAGTTTCTTTTATGTATTAGATTTCATATTCGAGAGAAAATAATCAAACTCAAGCCATTGTATGTTGCCAGATTCTGCTGTTAGAGCTTATTATGCTGTGATCCCCATTATATGTGTGTAATATGATGTAACAGATTAATTCTTCATGTTATTTGAAGTATTATTGGTGTTTTCTATCTGTTTTGATTGAGTTATTTGTTAGTGACGCTGAAAGTTGGGACCCACTAACTGTAATCCTGACAATTAGGATCTGCTAACATAAACCTGACTATGTGGACCCAAGCCCAAACCAGACAGCATGGACCCACAACCCAGAACCTGACAGTTGGGACCCACAGGTCAGAACCTGACATCCGGGACCCACCTGCAGAATAAAAGAAAACAAAGCCCACTGCCAAAAATTAAAAGGCCAAAATATTGGGCCCGGTCCATTTAGTCGACCAAAATTAAAAGTAAAAAGGTTTATATTGTTGGGCCTGGCCCATCTAAACTATCAAACTGGATTGGGCTGATTCTGCTGTATGACCATTTGAATTGGTCACCATTTTGCCACGTCAGCCACGCCACGTCGGATCTGACGTGGACATGCCAGATAGCAGGTGACCAAAACAATTGGTCATAACACTTATGACCATTTATTTTAGTCATGAACATCTATGACCATTGCACCCAAATGGTCACGTACGTTCGTTTGTGACCGTCAGCTTTCGACCAAATGTTTTTGGTCACAAAAAGGTCACAAATGATACTACGTGACCATTCAGTGACCAATATGGTGAGTCACTAGTGAGCATATTTCTTGTAGTGCATGTTCTTTCTTAATTGCAAGACTCGTGACATCATCTATCTCATGCATAGTTTTAGGGTGGATGATGCCACCTCGGTGACCTTAGCCATAAGGCAACGAGCGTTTTTGTTGTTGGAGATGTTCTCATTGGGGGATTCAAAGAGAGAAGGTGAAGGAGTTGAGACAATGGCCAATGCGGCCACCTCGTGAGTGGGTTCTTCTTCTTCTTCGGAATCATTGGAAGGATACTTTTCTTGAGTCATCAACACAATTCTTGGTGCTTTCTTGAAGAATGGCTTCCTCTTGATGATTGGTTTCTTTTGAACCAACTTTGATTGATCCTTGGGTATAAGCCTTCCACCATGTTCTTCTCTATTCTCATAAGGGCAATCTTTGATGAAGTGATACTTGTCATGACAATTGAAGCACGTCTTCGTATTGGATGCAAACTCCTTCATCCCACTTGGGTTGTTCTTTCGATCAACTTGAGCCTTTGCCATGACCGGATCACGCCAAAATGCTCTTGACGCAAGGGCCAAGTGCTCATGGTAGGCTTGTTGGAGATCATCAGGAATGATGTTGCTTGGGCATTCTTCAATTTCACACTATCATCAAGGCTCACCACTTTGGCCTTCAAAGCAAGAGATGGACTGACAATGGGTACACTCATCAAATCCCATGGTTAAGGACCTAGGGTTGAGATTATGGGGAGAGAACGTGGTAGTACTGGTAGTTTCGTTGGCTGACAAGCAGAGGCAAAGATTTACCCAGGTTCAGACCCCTCGGGTGGAGGTAAAGACCCTACTTCCTGCTTGTCTGTTATTGATCGTGTGAGATTATGCGGTTACAAGGGAGCTCTGGCAAGATGTCGATCTCGGTAGGGCTTTGGTGGTTTGAGTATGGCTTGATCCCAGATCGGCACCCCTCCCAGTCTTTAAATAGGCTGGTTCTCGGGAGTTCATAACCGACCTAGTTTACACGTAAGGAAAGTCTAAACCGAGCCTATGTCTAATCTTGGAGGGTACTCCACCTTCTTGGGCCTCTTGTCTTGGGCTTCGAGTAGGCTCTTCGCTATTGGGCCTTAGTCGTCACGTGCACCAGGTACCCTATGATAGGGTACCCGAGATGTACATCCATGTCAGTAGCCCCCGAGTACTTGTCTGACTCGAAGAATCGGGCATGGACTCTTTCGTAAGTGCACGTCATATGCTTTGTATTTATAATTGGAATTCCTGTATGAATAGCACACGTTGGCTATGTCGAGTATCTCATCGACTGTGGTTTTTGTTTATGATGATCAAAAGATAACAGCTTAGCAGGCCCAATACACTCGACGGATCGGGGCTGGTTAACTACACATTCGGGTAAAACCTTACTAGCTTTCAATCAAACTCGAGTCCCCAGACTCGAATCTGGAACAAACTGGTCAGATTCGACTAGGCCGCGGAGGTCTTACTGAGTCGATATGCAGTACAGATTTGAATTTTACCCAACGCGTCCATCAGGATTTTTCATCATGTCTTCTGACACGGAAAGTATAAGGATTAATGTTGCTGGAACGGTCCTTAGCCCAGCTCGAAAGTTCGGCGGGTCTTACCTTTGCACTATGCGTGCAGCATCCGAGGTATTTGCGATGGACGCAACTCGGGAATGTTTCGAGTATGATTTTGTTTATGAACTGAGTCGATACTTTTGTCGACTGATACTTTGTCATTATTCTATCGGGTACGCGACATCGCTCCCGATGGGAGTAGCCCCGAGATTGTGCTTTATTGCTCGCAATGGAGGACAATCTCAAATCCTCCTACTCTGTATATGTTAATCGAAGAATTTTTTGCCGTAATTCTATCGGGTGCATGACAGTGCTCCCGATGGGAGTAGCCCCGAGATTATGCTGTATTGCTTGTAATGGAGGATAATCTCAAAATCATTTTATCTTGAGCGCCTCCAGTCGAAGAATTTTTTGATATGCTCCCGATGGGAGTAATATGACTCAGTCGAAGGAACTGTCGAGTGACCAATTTTGCCTTAACATTGCTTTTTCACACCCGAACCAAACAAGGCAGTCGAGTGTCTGACATGCGTTGGGCAGACTCGAATGTATTTCTGATCAGAGCGCTCACAATGACGTCAGGGATGACGTTTTTTGGCGACTGCGCTGCCTGACACGCGGTGGCATGCGTTATGCTGGGATAGATGGGACGTGACACGTCTGTGGGCCCACGATACAGCCGTTTGGACTGGATTTGACCGTTCAGGCATGATTTCTCCAGGACTATGATGACGGTTCCTAGATTCCCGTGCGTAGTGGGCGGAGTGGCCGGCGACGGTTGCTCTCCACGGCAGCCACGTGTATGGCTGAATTTGCTACGTTGCCCACGATCTCGCATCAACGGTGCGGATTCGTTTGAGTTGAGGTTAAAAGTCTGCGGCGGAGTAAATAATACTTTTACTTGCCATTTGTTCTCCACCGCCGCTGCTTCTTCCTCCTCCTAGCGCATCGCCATAGCCCAACACTCAAGCCTTTGCCACCCACCTTTGCAATGACGAAACCTTCAACCCGGAAGAGCAGGAGCGCCGCGAACGCGTCGGCAGACAGCGCCGCTGGAGCCGCTGCCAGCGGGTTGAAGAGGGACAAAGCCTCATGGACCAAGAGCACCTGCAGCAAGAGGATGCTCACCGGCCTTCGGAACGACGGGCTGATTCCTGAGGACACCTCTGTAACACCCCGACCACCCCCGGGCCGGGCCTGTCACCCCTGGCAGCTCGCTAGGATCTCCAGACTGGCCCCACAGATCAACACTAGTCTTTTCTGCGCACTTTGTCCTCACTCGTGCGCACCCGGGAACCAGTTCCCGATCGGTCACCCATCCTTGAAGTGTTCTGGGCCAAGCACGCTTAACCTCGGAGTTCCTTCCGGATGAGTTTCCGGAAAAGAAGTTGCAACTTGTTGATATGAGTATTCTATCAATCCTATCAAGCCCTGAGCCAGGATCTCACATCCTTCCCCTCTTAGAAGACCGACGCCTCGTCGGTCAGCCCCCAGTCCAGGAACTTCCCCTCTTGGTACACGTCTGTGCGTCCAGTGCCGGCACATGCTCCACATGTCCGCGCCCCTGACCCGCACACGCCCGTGTTGCCGCGAAGGTCGGCTCTAATACCAAATTGTAACACCCCGACCACCCCCGGGCCGGGCCTGTCACCCCTGGCAGCTCGCTAGGATCTCCAGACTGGCCCCACAGATCAACACTAGTCTTTTCTGCGCACTTTGTCCTCACTCGTGCGCACCCGGGAACCAGTTCCCGGTCGGTCACCCATCCTTGAAGTGTTCCGGGCCAAGCACGCTTAACCTCGGAGTTCCTTCCGGATGAGTTTCCGGAAAAGAAGTTGCAACTTGTTGATATGAGTATTCTATCAATCCTATTAAGCCCTGAGCCAGGATCTCACAACCTCGCAGGTCCGCATCCCCGGCGCCGAGGTAATCCCGCGTCCAGGCCCCAATGAGCGGTTCTGTTTTGTGGATTTTGTGAACAGGGGATTCTCCTTCCCTGTTCATAACTTTCTTCGTGCACTGATGCACGCTTATGGTGTGCAATTGCACGATTTTACGCCCAATGGGCTTTTGCACATTGCGTGTTTCTTCGTTCTTTGCGAGTGCTTTCTGGGCGTTGCGCCCCACTTCGGCCTGTTTCGCCGCATCTTCAACGTCAAGCGCCAGCACAGCGCCAAAGGACCTGGTGGTTTTGGAGTACAGACTCGACCTGACGTCGAGTACTTCAAGATCAACTTTCTTGAGTCTATGCAAGGATGGCGCCAAAAATGGTTCTACATCAAGGATGTGACCATAGGCACCAAAGCGTTCAGGTTGCCTCCCTTTGACGCTGATGCCCTGGTGAAGAAGAGGCCATCCTGGCTCGCCCACCCGACCGGAGACGAAGCCGAAGAGGCTAACATTCTGATGGAGAAGGTGCTAAAGCTTCAGACCACTGTTGGTCGGGAGGTTACGGGCATCCATTTGCTAGCCATTATGGCCAAGAGGCGAGTGCAGCCTCTCCGACCCGAGCACATGCTTTGTGGGCATACAATGGGGTTTCTGATCCAACCGCTCACGCGCAGTGGAGCTTTCCGATGCGGAAGCAGAGAAGTTGGTAAGAAGCCTTACCAAACTGACTGATGAAGAGCCTTGCGAGATGAACTCGCCTGTGGCTCCTTATGAAACCAGCAACCCTCTACCAGAGGTAACAGTCGATACTATATGTAAGTTGATATGTTATGCATGTGCGATATTGATTCCTTTACTGTTTTTGTGTGCAGGGACACAGAATATATGAGTCGATGCCTCCTCTGCCAGAGAGCGGCCCAGTGCCGGACAATGAGCCGCTCGAGGCAGGCTCTGATGATGAAGTGGCCGCACTCGCCACCGCACATACACCAGATGCCGATGAAGGCGATGCTGAGATGCAAACCAAGCAGAAGCAGTCGCGCGAGGAGGAAGACACTGCTGACTCAGAGGAGAAGGAGGGAACGAGACGGAGTCGACGATGGCGCCACTCGATATCCCTCCGATTCACTCGCTTCCCCACGACTTCGAAGAAATCTCGCCCCAGCATTGGTGTGCTTGCACCTGATCGAATGGTCGACCTTACTGAAGAGTAAGTAATATGAGCATCTTCTTTTTGATAGTTTATGAATGTTGCCAAGTTATTTACTTAGCATGTGTGACACAGCGTGTCCTCAGATGAGGATTTGCCACCGCCACCTCAGATGGAGAAGAGCAGCGCGGCATCGACTGCGCGAAGTTTGCCACTAGAACAGCCGCCAACCACTGCAACTCCAGCTGCTCCAGACGTGGCCACACCATCTGAGCCTGAGGTTGCGGCTGACAAAGAGGAGGCAGCAGCGACAGGCAATCCTGCGTTGACTTCCTCCTTCTTGAATCACGTAAGCATGTGCTCTTGTACTATAGTTGAATCACCAGCGAGTGTTTAAAGCCGTTCATAGACTCGATAACTCCGTTCTGAACTTTCACGTGTTGTGATGTAGTCATTTGTACAAGAGCTACTGAAGGCAGGCTCCAAGTATGTGCACATGGAGACGGAAGTCGCCACCTTGCAGCAGCAACTCGGGGATGCGAAGAGTAAGTATCCTGTGATGAGAACTCGAGTGTTTTTTATGTGACTATCCTTTGCAGCATGTTGAGGAAATGCTTATGTGTTTCGCAGAGTCAGCGACTGCCGCTGCAGAAGAGATGGGCAAGGCTACCCGTCTAGTTGCTGATCTGGAGAAGAGGCTGAAGGCAGCCGAAGTTAGGGAAGACCAGGCAATTGGTCGACTTTCTGCTGCCAGCACCAATTTGACAGGTGTGCAATTTTGCGATTGCATGAGATATTTTAAGTTGTTGTACTATCCTTCTTAACATGGTATTTACATGCTATGCTAGGCGTGATGGACGGCCCGACTGCCCCTGGCAAGCAAAACATTGGCTCGTCACTCGATGAAAGTGTAGGGCAGGGGAGATGCTGACGAAGGCGGCGAGTGCTTTGGGCGCCCTTCACGGCAGCTTCTTCCCAGACGATGAACTTCCATCTACGTTTGCAGAGCTGGTGGAGCTGTTTAACCCGAAGGAACTGCCATCGCCGATTTCTGTCGCGAGCAAATGGTAAGTGGTGCTCAGACTACTTTTCTCATGTTGCTCGCGCACGGAGTCAAGGCTGATTTTGACAAGGTCACGACGAAGTTCCCAAGGGGGCCTGGCGGAAAAACTGTCGGGTTAGGCACTTGGATGTAGGCTTCCCAGAAGTATGCTCAACAGCTGGTAACAACTGTTGAAGATACGGCAGCCAAGGTGCCGGCGAAGAAGGCCTCCTCCAAGAAGTCGATGACTAGCGAGTGATTCCGTCGTCGCCTAGTTTTAGGGACTTTTTTGATATTGATTTTGCTGTAAAAACTTCAGACTTCCTATTTGTGCTGCATGAAATATGAACTCCAGTTATCGGGAGGCACAGCCCCCGAGCCTTTTGCTTGATCTCTTCTGTTTCTCTTATATTCTGAGTTATTCTGGATGTAGACCCGAGCTTCTAGAACATCGACTGGTCCAGGTGCAAGCGGCTCCACTCAATCACGTAGTGTGAATGATCAGAAAATCATCGACTTCCTTCAGCTCAAACTTTCCAAGGTGTCAAGTGAGCTAAAGAAGACTCAAGACGCATGTGCGGAGTTGCAGTCGAGGCCATAGCTCTTTTTGGAAATTCGACACACAGGTCGACTGGATAACATTCTTGTATTATTTTTGCCATAGGTGTTTGTTTTGACCAGTCGAAGGAGGAGGCGAGGTTACAGGACTGACTCGACGGTCAAGCGAGTAGCGCGGAATACGCTGCCCACCCTTTTTGGTCAGACAGGGTGAGCAGTGCCATTTTGGTAAAGCTTCTGGATCGTGCGTGGCGAACTTCCATTCGACTGGAGAGCTGCAGGTTAGCTTTGTTTCGAGTCCACGAGGCATTGTTTCCTTGAATGAGCAACCACAAGGCCTTGCGGCATTGCTGAAGAAATTTTGAAAGGGCAAGGCGATCAAGAAATTTGTGCGCGAGCAACTGATTAGCGGGGCTAACGTTGCTCTTGCCTTTGTGCGATCGCACTTTTCACACCTTGATTTAAAAAAGATTGCGATGGGGCCTGCACCCGTACCAGGTGGTGGTCCTGTGCAAATGGAGGAGCACTACCAAGAGACACGGGTAGACGCATTGGTCTTAATCCATCATGTGCTAAAGGAGGAGGAGAAGTGGACCCAGCCAAAGGATGAACCTGTAGATTAAGGTTTTATGTATAGGGGTCAGCCCCGAGTGAAATTTTGCCACTTGTGTATATTTTGTGTTATGTGTATGTGCGCAGCCCCCGAGTGCCTCGAGTGGGGTTTATGAAAAACGCTTAGAGTATGGAACACAAATTGCACAGCCCCCGAGTATTCGAGTGCGGCCATGGTATTATGTTTTGAAGTAGGAGCGAAAGCTTGTGTTTTGAGATAACGCAACCCCCGAGTATTCGGGTGAGGCTAAGTTTGTGCGAATAAGTTATGTGAGTAGTAAACAGGGAGAAATATGAGGAATCATTGATATATTCCCTTTTTGAATGTTAAGCTGCAGGCCGCCTCATTAAAAACCTTCCAGTCCCCGTAGGTACCCTGGTAAGGAAAAGAGCGCGTCTGAAACCTGCAGCCATCCGACATATGTGCCTATTACATTATGCGACTAACTCTAAGCATAGAAACGGCGCAGCTGCGCAACGTTCCAAGGATTATGCGAGAGTTCGCCTGTCTTCGCGTGCTTCAGTCTGTATGCTCCACCACCAATGACCTCGGTGATGATGAAGGGTCCTTCCCATGGAGAAGCAAGTTTGTGCACCTTCTTTTGCTTCAGTCGAAGTACCAGGTCGCCAACCTCGAAGGACTGGTACGCAGTCGACGGCTGTGATAGTTGCGGAGGTCTTGCTGATAGACAGCTGTGCGTGCTAGCGCCGTGTTGCGTGCTTCTTCGAGCAAGTCGACTGCATCTTCGAGTGCTTCATCTGCATCTTCTTCGTTGTATGCTTCGACTCTTGGTGCATTGAATCTTACGTCTGATGGCAGGATTGCCTCTGCGCCGTAGACCATGAAGAATGGGGTAAATTGTGTTGAGGCGTTGGGAGTTGTGCGTAGGCTCCATAGCACAGATGGGAGTTCTTCGACCCAAGCACCCGCGGCCTTTTGAGTGGCACCAGGAGGCGTTTCTTGATTCCGCTCGTCACGAGTCCATTGGCTTTTCGACTTGGCCATTGGACTGCGGGTGTGCCACGGATGCATAGTTGAGCGTGATATCTTGCTCTTTGCAGAAAGTTCGGAATCTTCAGCCGTGAAGTTTGTACCGTTATCAGTGATGATGCTGCTTGGCACCCAAAGCGGTATATGATGGATTTTATGAAATTGACTGCTGTAGTGGCAGTCGAACTTGTGATAGGGACTGCTTCAATCCACTTGGTGAACTTGTCGACCGCCACCAGAAGGTGAGTATGCCCTCCATGGGAGGATTTTTTGAGTGGCCCAACCATATCGAGCCCCCATGGGCGAAGGGCCAGGCCAATGGTATTGTCTTCAACGCCGATGCGGGTGCGTGCGGCTTTGTGGCGAATTTTTGACAGCCGATGCACCTTTTGACTATGTCCTCCGCGTCTTTGAGTGCTGTGGGCCAGTAGAAGCCTGCGCGAAAGGCTTTGGCTACGAGTGATCGACTGCTGGCATGATGCCCGCAGGTACCTGCATGAATATCACGAAGGATGGCTTGGCCATCTTCAAATGCTATGCAACGTTGGAACATACCTGATACGCTGCGTTTGTACAGTTCACCGTTGATGACAGTGTATGCTTTAGATCGTCGAGTGACGCGTCTTGACTCTGTTATGTCTTCAGGTACCTCGCCGCGGAGTATGTATGCGAGGAAAGGTTGAGTCCAAGTTGGCTCGATGAGGAGTACCTCGACTGGGGGTCCTCTGTGCTAGGTGCTTTGCTCTTGGCTGGTGCGGCTGATGTAGGAGATGCTCGCTTTTTCTTGATGGACTGTGCTCGATGCGCTCGAAGAAGACACCAGGTGGAACTGGTGCTTTGGTCGCGCCAATGTTGGCTAACTTATCTGCTTCTTCATTGCTCTCACGCCCTATGTGCCGCAACTCGCAGCCTTCGAAGCTGCCCTCCATGAGTTGTACAGGTCACGGTAGGCGATCATGTTATCTGCGATTGCATCGCAGGCCTTCATTGTTTGCTGCACCACAAGATTCGAGTCACCGTAGATCATCAGTCGAGTGCACCCGAGGGCTTTGGCCATCCTCATGCCATGGATCAGGGCCTCGTACTCTGCTTCGTTATTGGATGGGAACTCGAATCCCATCTGCAGGATATAGCGAAGCTTGTCGCCTTTTGGTGATATGAGGATGACACCTGCGCCTGCGCCTTCGTTTTCTTTGAGCCGTCAAAGTACATAGTCCATGAGTTGGACACATCTGGTGCTCCTGGCAACTGAGCTTCGATCCACTCGGTGTGGAAGTCAGGTAAGACTTGTGCTTTGATGGCCTTCGGGTAATCATACTTGATATCTCGTGGTGCTAGCTCGATGAGCCATTTTGCGACTCGCCCAGTTGCGTTGGGGTTTGTGAGGATGTCCCCGATCCCTGAGGTGCTGATTACAGTGATCGGGTGCTCTGGAAGTAATGCGTCAGCTTCCTTGAGGACATGAACACGGCGTAGGCCAGCTTTTGATAGTGCGGGTACCGCTGCTTTGATATGGAGAGCACTTCACTCAAGTAATAGACTGGACGTTGTATGCTTTGGGTGTCCCTCCTCCCTGCGTTCGACTACCAGTACGGTGCTCACCACCCTGTTAGTTGCGGAGACATATAGGTATAGTGGCTCGCGTTCCCTTGGTGCGACGAGGATTGGAGGGCTTGTGAGGACTCGCTTGAGGTCCGTGAAGGCTGCTTCGGCTTCTGGCGTCCACTCGAATTTATCTGCTTTCTTCATCAGTCGATAGAACGGGAGTGCTTTTTCGCCAGCTTGCTGATGAATCGACTGAGTGCTGCCACTCGACCCGCTAATTTTGCACGTCATGGAGCTTTGAAGGCCTTTGCATCGTCAAGATGGCCTGTATTTTCTCCGGGTCTGCCTCGATTCCTCGAGCCGAGACTAGATACCCAGGAGTTGCCCGGCTGGCACGCCGAACGTGCACTTCTTCGGGTTGAGCTTGATGTGGAAGCGTTTGAGGTTTGCGAACGTCTCTCGCAAGTCATCGAGTAGTGTGTTTTCCTCCCTTGTTGTGATGACGATGTCATCTACGTAGACCTGGACGTTTCGCCCAATTTGCTTCTTGAGGCAGTCTTGCATCATGCGCTGGTAGGTTGCGCCTGCGTTCTTGAGCCCGAAAGGCATTGTTGTGTAGCAGTAGACCCCGAGTGGGGTTATGAACGCCGTTTTCTCTTCATCCTCTTCCTTCATCCTTATCTGGTGGTAACCCGAGTAAGCATCCAGGAAGGACAAGCGAGCGCACCCGGCGGTGGAGTCGACGATCTGGTCGATTCGAGGTAGTGGAAAGTGATCCTTTGGACAGCATTTATTGAGTGCTGTAAATCTACGCACATCCGAAGGATATCTGTGTCTTCTTCTCACGAGTACGGGGTTGGCCACCCATTGTGATTTCTTGATCTCTCTGATGAAACCTGCTGCGAGTAGTCTGTCGACTTCGGCTTCGACTGCGGTTCTTTTTGGGCCGGATATGCGGCGCATTGTTTGCTTGACTGGTTTAGCATCTGGAAATAATTGGAGAGAGTGCTCGGCGAATTCCCTGGGAATACCTGGCATGTCGGCTGGACACCACGCAAATATATCCCAGTTCTCACGGAGGAATTCGACGAGCGCGCTTTCCTATGCGATAGGCAGACTCGACGAGACATTGACTGTCTTGGTCGGGTCAGTCGGGTGCACCTGATGCGACTTGTGTCATTGGTGGCATTGAATGCTCTGTCGACTGCCACCTTTTTGTGCTCCGGCATAAGTGTTCGATCGTTGGAGACCGCTAGATCGGCGAGTGTTGCTTCCATGCCGAACATCTCAGAGATTTTGCTAAACTCTCGGTCGCAAGAGTCGACTTTTGGAAGTTTCCTTTGACTGTGATTACTCCTTTTGGTCCAGGCATTTTCAGCTGGAGGTATGCATAGTGTGGACCGCCATGAATCGAGCGAACGTCGGGCGTCCAAGTATGGCATGGTATTGTGACTTCCAGTCGACAACTTCGAACTCAATCGACTCTGTCCTGAAGTGGTTCTTGTCCCCGAACGTTACGTCGAGTTGTATGGTGCCTTCTGGGCTTATTGCTTTGCCTGGGACGATACCGTGAAAGGTATTTGAGATTTGGCAGGTTTTCGACTGACCTGTTCATTTTGCGGAGCGTATCTGCGAAGATGATGTTTATGCCGCTGCCACCATCCATGAAGACCTTGGACATGGCGTAGCCTCCAATTTGGCGTCGAGTACCAGAGCAGAGTGCCCTGGACGAACACCGATGGTGGGTGGTCCTCTCTGCTGAAGCTTATTGCAGTTCGATCCCTTCAAGAATTCAGTTACAGCAGGAGGTGACATGACCGCCATGTTTACTTGTCGAGTGCGAAGTTTTTGCTCCCTGTTGGAAGGGCGACCTTTCTGTATCATGTACATCTGCCCTTGGGGTGGAGGGTACTGAGGTTCGTCCACCCGAGGTACGGTTGTATGGCACCCGCGATGTTTCCGCCTGCGTGAGGCTGTGGTGGTGGAGGTGGTGCCATCAGAACGGGTACATTGGCTGGCTGCGGCGCAGCTACGGGTGCGGGTGTGGCTGCTGCCTTTCTGAGATTTATGTAATCAGTCGCCATTTGGTCGAACTCCTGCAGTTTCTCATCGAGTGATTGGAGCGCAGTTTTCCGTCTTCCCCCTTGTACAGGTGGAATCTGCAATCAGCATCCATCTTTTCTTCGAATGATCGCTCGGATTGTGCGCCGACGCGACTTGCGCCAGTCTTTCCTCTTGTAGCTATCACTGCGTTGGCCGCGGTCTCGACTGTCCGGCGATCATCTCGACTGTCCCGTCGATCATCTCGACTGTCCCGTCGATCTTCTGACCGTCGGTCGCTTCTGTCTTGGTCGTTGCGGGGTGTGGAGAACCCAGCCGCCATGAACTCGGGTCTGTCGTCGTCGTAGTGACGTTTTGAACGCTTGCGCCTTCGGTCGTCTCTGTATGAGTCTCTGCGGCTTCGACTGCCACTTTCATGATTGTCACGGGGTGAGGACCCGCGTGTGGTGCGCGCCATGTCTTCTCCGTCTGCCCACTCAGTCGCGATCTTCAGAGGTTAGCCACAGAGGTTGGCTTTTGGCGACCAAGTGCTTCTTTGAAGTCTCGCCTGGCGAGGCCCATGATGAAAGCATCCATGGCCATATCTTCTGAAATTACTCCGACTGAGTTGCGTATCTCAGTCCATCATCGGATGTATGACCTCAACGTTTCGTCTGACCGTTGAACGCAAGCTCGCAGCTCCTCGAACGTTTTTGGGCGCTCACATAGAGGCTCGAAGTTTTTGATGAAGTCGTGCGGAAGTGATCCCACGAGTCGTATGTTGATGGAGGTAGAGCCTTGAGCCAGTCGCGGGCTGTGCCTTCGAGCATGAGTCGTATGTATTGCATGGCTGTGGTGTTGTGCCTCGCTGGCACGAGACAGCCAGTCTGTAGTCTTCCAGCCATCCTGAAGGTTCCTGTCGACCCGTGTATTTGGGCTGTTCAGATGTGAGTTTGAACCCTTTGGGCATCCGTGTCTCGCGGACGCGTCGAGTGAAGCACGGAGCTCCATGACTGAGGCTCCTGATCAGAGTATGAGTCGCTACTGTAAGATCTGCGTGATCTGCTCCTGGACCTGCGCCGACGTGAGCTGCTTCTTTCCTTCGAGTGGTGACCCACCATTGCGATTATGCTCTTCACGACGTGTGTCAACTATGGCACGATCTCGACTCCCTCCTGGAGCTTTGGAATTTGGCGTATGGCCTTTGCTGCTAAGGCGAGTGATTTGATCTGTTGGCGATGTAGTTTTGCATTGGGGTCATCACTGGAGGCTTGATTGCCTCTAGGTATGCTGCAGCAGTAAAGAGAGCACCCGCAGCTGTTTTGGGTACTGGCACTCCCTCTTCATCGTTTCATGAAAGAGTTGCCTAGGTTGCGGGTGAGTGCTGCCTCTCATCTGGCGCGAGGTGTGACAGCCTTGATCTGGGTCTTGTATCTGCCGCCCGGTGGAGCTCAGGGAGAGCTGTCTTCTTCGCACTCGACAAGCTAGCTTGCTTTTTACGTTCTTCGAGTGTTGCCCTGATCTGCTGCAGTCGAAGTGTTTCCTGCCAGTGAAGTACTGGAAGGTCAACATCTCCTCCCGTGTTGCGTCCATGGCATCATTGTGCACTCCTTGATGACTTTATCTGCTTTTGCTGCCATCTCAGCAGTAATTGTGAGAGTTGTGACTCCGTCCGGCATAGTAACCGTGCACGGGAATTCTGTAGGCCTGCGACTGGCCAGCATCAGATGATTCTGCGGCGAAGGCAACGTAGACCTGCTGGGGTATCACCCGAGGGTATGTGTATGTGTTTTCGAGTCCCGTCATGGACTCGATGTCGTCATCAAGGCTCATGTCGGAGTCGATATGCCCATCGAGTGGTCCGTGTGGACGGATCTCGCTGTCGATGCCTTCATCATCTATGCTCATCTCGGCGTCGGCGAAGTTGTTGTGAATCTCGAAGTCGAGGTTGTTGTTGGTGCAGATCTCGGAGTCGACGTAGTTGTCGATATGAGTTTCGGGCTCGTCGAAGTCGCTGAGGGAGATCCCGCAGTCGAAAGTATCCTCGAGTGGGAGATCGAGCTCGGGATCGTTTGTGTGGTATGCTGATTCGGCCTCCTCTCCTTGGAGTTCGTCGATGAGCTCGTTCATCTCCGAGTCGACATGGTTGTTGCAGACGAACAAGCTTGGAGAATCGACGATGGTATGGACGCAGTTGATGGATCCGCAGTCGAAGGAGCCGCAACCGATGGAGCCTCGGGTGCGGAAGTCGCGAGTTGGCGTGGATCTGTCAAGTCCTGCCCAAGCTTGTTACGAAAAAATTGAACGAACCAACGGTTAAACCCAAACTGACTCGAGATCGGAGAAGGTCTCTGGAATTCTGGCGAGTGTGGCTCGAAATCCATCAGAGGATCTGATGTACTTTTTGCAGGTGAAGCTGGCGTGCTGCCATTTGTCGAGTGATTCGGCGAGTTGCCGCGTGCTGCCCGAGTCGACGAGTTCTGGTTTGTTGATGCAGCCGGCGAGTTGCCGTTTGTAGATCCGATCGGCGAGTCGCCGTTTTCCGCCGGAACCGAAGAAACCGTGAGTCCAGCACTATTCTTTCCCACAGACGGCGCCAATTGACGAGGGGTACACTCATCAAATCCCATGGTTAAGGACCTAGGGTTGAGATTATGGGGAGAGAATGTGGTAGTACTAGTAGTTTCGTCGGCTGACAAGCAGAGGCAAAGATTTACCCAGGTTCAGGCCCCTCGGGTGGAGGTAAAGACCCTACTTCCTGCTTGTCTGTTATTGATCGTGTGAGATTATGCGGTTACAAGGGAGCTCTGGCGAGATGTCGATCTAGCTAGGGCTTTGATGGTTTGAGCATGGCTTGATCCCAGATCGGCACCCCTCCCAGTCTTTAAATAGGCTGGGTCTCAGGAGTTCATAACCGACCTAGTTTACATGTAAGGAAAGTCTAAACCGACTATGCCTATGTCTAATCTTGGAGGGTACTCCACCTTCTTGGGCCAATCTTGTCTTAGGCTTCGAGTAGGCTCTTCGCTATTGGGCCTTAGTCGTCACGTGCACCAGGTACCCTATGATAGGGTACCCGAGATGTACATCCATGTCATGGACCTTGTTTCATTCCCATGGCCTTAGCACGATTGTCTTGAGCATTCTTGGTTGCAACCTTGGAGGCTTGCACTTCTTGCATAACTTCATTGGATGACATTTGAAGATAGTTGTGTCTTCCTTGTATAGCCTTCAATTCAATGGGCTCGAAGTGCATGAGAGCATTCACATACTTCCTCTTGATCCAAGCATCATCCACATAGGTTGCCCCAACATTATAAAAGGCTTTGGCAAGCATCTTGAGTCTTCCATACATCTCCTCATGAGTTTCACTATCAAGCATGTAGAAGCCTTTGGCATCAATCCTCAAGGCATCAAATCTATTCCTATTCATGCTTTCATTTCCAAGAAACACCTCCTCAGGACAATCCCAAGCTTCTTTGGCAGTGGTGACATGTTGAATATGATGGAGACCATTTTCTCCAACGAAAAGTTCAAGCATGTGGAGAGCGGAGGCATTGAGTTGAGCTTCGGCCACTTCCCTTCTTGACAAGTTGTTTGGATCCACAACCTTGTATCCCACTTGAATGATCCTCCAAAGCTCGATAGAGGAACTGTTGACATGAGATCTCATTGAGTGCTGCCAACTAGTAAAAGCCAATGCATTAAGCTTAGGTGGAGGACCTAAATGATTTATGCGGGTATAAGGGATAGGTGGGTTGGGTGAGTACCAATGAGGAACCTCATGGTACTCAGGCTTCCCACCTTCCGGCTTGGTTATGGATGAAGGAGGTTTCTTAGGTTCGGTTTCTTCATCCCCATTCTTTCTCTCCTTATCATCCACGCAATCACCTGTGTTGGAATCAAGGGGATCCTCTATTATTGGCAGAGTGTCCGAAGGGGCTTGGTACGAGTGAGTTTAGCGAGCATGTCGCATATCTCACTAAATTGGGTATCCATGGATGATTTCAAAGATGTTTCCATCAATTTGAGATCGGCCTTGGATGCCGATGTACCTTGCCCTTCCGCCGGGGTCACCTCACCGTGTGTCATACTTCTCTTAGGCTGTTAAGCCCAACAAGAGAGTCGAGGCTCTGATACCAATTGAAAGGATCGTATGACACCTAGAGGGGGGGTGAATAGGTGCTACTTGAAATTTTAGTTCTTTTTCAATTTAGGCTTGACACAAAAGGTAAATTCTCTAGATATGCAACTACGGTGAATTTACCTATATGAAAAGCTAGCAACTAAACAAGATACACGAAGTAAAGACGGTAGACAAGGATAGATGTAACCGAAGTGAAGCACACGGAGACAAGGATGTATTCCGAGTTCCTCCATTTTACGGGAGTATGTCTCGTTGGAGAGGTGTGAGACCACCACAAAGGTTGGTCACAACGCCACAAAGGCTCACCTTCTTCTCCGATGAACCGCACCACAAAGGTTTGGTTCACCTTCCACTATAGGTTCCCTTCAAGGCGGAAACCAGAGCCTTTACAACAACAATTGTGGGGACCCCGGACTAGCTGTCTGAAATACCCTTGTGCCTACAACATCAGCGATCCCATGATCAGTCTGTCGCTGAGCACAATCAAACTGGTATCAAATGAAATTACTTACTTGATTGAAGCCATAACTCCATCAGGTACTTGCAGCGGAAATCACCAAAACAACGTGGAGCCCAAGTCATTTGCCAACCCTACAGGCAGTTGACTGGGAAGCGCCCTAGTTCGCATTGACGTCAGTGAATGCCCTTTTTCTCTTAGAACAGCTCCTCTTCAAAACCTGGCTAAGACAATAGCCAGGGACGAAACCAATATGAGTACATTTGAATGTACTCGCAAACTACCCCCGAAACGAGCATGCATTACTCTTTTTATTGTTTAAATAAAGCCTTCTTTGCTTTGAAAACTCTACATCCTTATTGAAAAAAGAGAAGGATAGACTTTTGTTTAATAAAACTTTGTTTTGAAATCACTATATCTTTATTGAAAAAGAAAGAAGGCTTTTAGAACTTTTTCCCATAACTCTGTCTTTGTAAGAAGTCTCTTTTAAAACTTTTTCCTGAAAATATATCTTTGTTGAAATAGGTAAGAAGTTTCTTTTAAAACATTTTCCCGGAAAATCACCATTTTGCTTATTTCTCCCAAAACTCCTCCTTTTTCGACCAAGGCCCTTCATGGTCAAATCATTTTCCAACAACCTTATACCAGCCGTTCGGTATAGTTGCCTAAAACATTTTCCACTTTCAAATTACAAAACTCTTCACTTCTCGACCATAGCCCGTCATGGTCAATTCATTCTCCAGCAACCTCATACCAGCCCGTCGGTAGAGTTGCAGATACAACACATCTCCATTTTATTTTCAAATCTCAAAACTTTGCAAAACTTGCACATGGTCAGAGGACAGCCTCCCAACTGTCCATATCCGAGGACTCGGCTATTCGAATAGTTTTACCCTCTACAGAGTTAGCACGCTTTTCCCACATCCATCCGGCAACTCATCGTGTCAGCCACGTCCCGCCATACAAGGTGTATGCGAAGTTGAGTCACCGACCATAGCCTGTCCTTTGCTCATGCTAGTATAGGACCCTGCCACTATGACACTTACCATCAACACTTAACCCAGCCCGTCGAAATCTAAGTGTGAGGACTCATAGTTCTGCCCGGCGACCCAAAGGTGGCGTCTTCAATCCTCTTTCTCCAATACACTCATACCGGCCTCCGGTAGACTTCTCTTAAGAGGACCCAGGTCAGGGGTAGGTCACCCAACCATCCCCTCATGGAACGGAGTCATCTCCGTTGTTGAGGCATCCCATACTAATATGAGCAAATTATATGACTAAGCCCTTTCCCATATGTGGGTAAATGTGGTCGCACAGGTTATCGGCTGGTCGTCATAGTACAAAGACACAATGTGCATTTTTCGTAAACATCACCATACTCCAGTTCTTCACTTCCACGCCAACATCTCGGCATTCCATAAACATCCAAGTATTTTCAAAGGAGTTTTGAGTAAACAATATTTTTCCCATCCTATAGTTTGAAAAAGAATTTCCATCTAATATCTCCATATAGGGTGTCAAAATAATATACTTGTATTTTGAAAACAAAAGGGTTTTCAAAATCATAGCTTTAGTGGCAGCCACCACATAAATCACTTATGCTCTTTATAAGTAAAACATGTGAACCAAAATAGATGTATATAGATGCAAGCTCAGAGAATAGCTTGCCTGATTTCAGCATAATGTCCCTGGACTTCTTCTCACTGATCAAAGAAATAAACTCCGACTCTTCTTCAATAAATCCTTTCCAAAGACCACTCCGATAGCGTTTATATCTAGCATCGCAAACATGAAAAATAAAACAACACACGATAAGCAAACCAAACCACAAGTGGTATACAAACAAGGAATCATGCCAAAAACATAGTACTAATTTAATCAAGCAACAAACTAAAATTTACTCTAAGAACACTTCAAGGAAAACTGCCTTAATAACAAGCCTAGCACCATTTATTTACTAAAGCTACAGCAGCATAAATAAAGGATACTAGTTGAACTAAAAACAAACACTTAACAACAATCACCACACTTAGCTAGATGCTAACAAGAAATTAATCCAAACAAGCAAAACATCACATAACCACATGTTTATCTATATGCGAATAAAACAATTTACTTAACAAGCCAATTTACCCAGACAACATCACAAGGGCATTATACTAACAGGAGTATAACACCAAACATATGCTAAAAACATAGAGCACCAAGACATCCTCTATTAAAGGTATCTAACAAACATTTTTCCCTAAACAGGAAATACTTCAGACAAAAGTTAAGTCATTAAATTTTATCTGCAGGTTAAAACTCTTTACCCAGCTCAGGTGGAGACATTAACCAGACACTCAAGCTATTACTCAACTTAGAGATAGCCAAGCTAAACAAGCAAGGCAAACATTTTAATCTCACACAGTATTCCAACATCAAAATAAATAAGCTTAACAAATTCCTAATTACTAGGAAAAAAGCTATATAGGGAATAAAACCCTAACAAATACATGACTCACAAGTAACTCTTCTAACATGCTAGCAAAATAAGGAAACACGTCACAACAGTGGATTACCACCCTACACATGCTAGGAAACACATTTATAATAATAAAGTTATAACAATTAATAAAGGCCTAGTAAAATAGGCAGAAAAGGCCTAAATCTAGTAATTAGCACCACAGTCAATCAGTGACTCCTAAATTCAAACCAAGCTAGGCATATGTTCTCCTACACATAAAGAAGACAAGCCAATTGGATTTAGTCCAAAAATCATCTCACAAAAATCACCAAAGAGCCACTGGTGTGTTTACAAGAATGAATAGAACTTTTGTTTTAGGTTTCATTTGCAAGCAAGGCCAACATCTTGAAAGGTATCACTTCAGGTTATCCATAGAATTTTAGTTTGCCATTTTTGGAGTTATAAAACTCTAGATATTAAATATTTAGTGAAACAGATACTTTTTATAAGATTAAATATAGGGAGCATACAAAATTATATTTTTGCAAGACACCAGTTCTGGATGTTTAACAGAACACATGAGTACTCTACAAAATTTGCATCAATCAATTTGCATGCTCGAGGATTAAATGGTGGATTTAAACCTAGAGCAGATCTAATAGGATTTAATAAGACAGAAAAGAATTAGCCAAAAAAAAGGTAAACGGGTCAGATCTGGAGCTGGGCCAAGCAGCACAGTGCTGGGCCGGGCTGTGAAGCTAGGCATAAAAAAAATACGACGCTGCTGCTGTGTCTTCTTCCCCGCGACCGTGGACAGAGAGAGAGAGCAAGGTCGCGGGCTAGCTCACCTAGCGCGCGTGCACGCTGTCGACGAAGGTCGGATGGGATTGAGGAGGCTCAGGGAAGGCTAGGGACAGTATCAGTTGTTGCCGGCATGCCCCAGGTAGACGGCGGCGTCGAGGATGTCCGAGGCCGACTCAAAACGGCGGCGTCAGCTCCGACGTCTCCTGAGAAAAAGGAGGGCAGGGTGAGGAATGTCTCGGTGAGGGGAGCACAGAGGCACAACAATGGCAGAGAACGGAGGTATGTGTCGCCCGTGAGCTTCTCGACAAGGCGGCGGCCTCCGAGATGGAAATCTCGCGTCCCTCGCCGCAGAGGGCGAGAGGGCTCGATTCCTTGCACGGGGTGCCCGAGAGGTGATGTGGGAGTGTAATGGACAAGGTGGGACGTCGGGAGAGGGGCTGTGGCTACTTATCCGAGGGAATGCCGGTCCATGGCACGAGCAAGGAGGGCACAGGAGGGGGTGGGACCGCGCCGAGAGGTGTCGTGGGGGTTAAGGCGATGCTGGGGAGTGGCTGGGTCGAGCTGTACATGCTGGGGTGCTGGGGTGACGAAGAACGCCTTCGGCGTCCATGGCCTGGCGAGCAGGGGACAGGGCAGCGAGGAAATGGGGCCGAGGGAAGGCATCTCTCATGCGTGGCTTCGACCAGAAGGAAGCAGGGAGGCGTGGGAGCACCGTGGCGAGCGCAAGGGCCGGGGCACGGTCTCCTTCTTCCATGCCGACATGAGCACGGGAGAGAAGGAAGAGAGTGATGGTGCTCAGTGCACTGTAGCGGCGTCATACTGCAGTCCCAGGCTTGGAGGAGAAGGGAAAGGGTGCTGGATGACTGGAATGTGGGCCCTATCTGACTTGGCATGGGAGGTGAGAGAGAGAGATCAATTATTGAGGTTCTATGTTTTAACTCATTTTCTGTCAATGAAGAAAAGGAGGAAATACTCCAAAATTTTGAATAACACAAGGCACCCAAATGATGTCCAGGAGATCAAGGATGAAAATAGGAGTCTAGGGAATTTTGCCTCATATTTTTCTGAATTGTTTTGAGTGAGTTATGGTGGATTTTCAAAATTGTCCAGAACTGTTTACTTGATTTTGTTTCAAAATTTTGAATTGGGCAAGGTGGGGTTTTTGCACAATTAGGCCTCACATGAACTTAAGCACCTCAGGGAATTTTCCCCAAATTTTTAGAGATACTTTTATTCATAAAGTAGTTAAACTTTCATTTCTACCCTTTTTGAAAAGTAATTAATAGTGAAAATAAAAAGGGTCAAAAATATTTACTTTTGAAGGGAGATGAGATGGTTCATGATCTAAAACGCAAAACTGGTTTTTAAATATCCTTTATTTTGAAAATATTTATCTTTTTATGCAAAACATTGGAATTGAGTTTTCGAAACAGTTTTCAGGAAATTCAATATTGACTAGGCAGGAAAACCCACATGGAGTAGTGATGTTCTGGGCTCAAAAGGTTCAGCATTAAGTTTGGGGTGTGAGAATGGTGCCAAGGATGGATGATGTGGTGGTGCATTGGTCCAAAGGTCAAGATTTAGAATAAACATAAGGGTGTCAAAAATGTATTAAATACTGTGACACATGGTCACTGTTTTGCTTAATTTTAACACCAAGAATAAATATCATTTTAAATATTTGAGCACACACAATCCACACACAAGAAATCATAAATCATGAAATCAAGACAAGCAACACACAACACAAAAGATCAACAACAACACAACCAAGATCACACAAATCAAACCACAAAACTTTGTCTCACCACAATTTACATAATTAGCAATACTATCTTATAAAAATGATCACCTTTAATTATGACAAGAGGAGGTTTAGGGAATATCTCAAATCATAGCTTAATATTTTCAAAAGGTTGGATAAAGAAAAATATGTGGGGTAACATATTTCCACTAGTGTTATTTTCAAGTGGAGTGAAAATCAGAGTTTATAAAATGGGAGTTGCATACACCTGCAAAATACCACGGTTGAAAAATAGGTAGGAGATAGCATATAGATCTCCATAATTTTGGGAAACACATAATTTTGGAAATACTTTTACTTTCTAAAATAATGGGTATTAGTTTTGGTTGTTGCTAAACCAAGTATCATTGAAATGGACTTTGGCCAGAAATAAGAATGGAAAAGATATATGGAATATTTTCTTGTCATGACATGATCACCTAAGTTAAATATATTTTTATCTTGGTTGAGATCTTGGTTAATATTTACTAGTCAAACAACTGAAACAACAAGTCACACAAGGTCCAACATAGCAATGGGAAGGAAAACATAATCCTCAGTGAAGTAATTCAAAAAGTTTTAGTTGGTTCTGAATTTTGGGTCTTGAAAAACTAAGTTTTTGTTAGTTCCAAAATTTGGGATGTTGCAACAATCCGGGGCACAAACCACAGCTGGATTGGGGGCTCCCAAATGGCTACAATCTGTAACAAGAACAACAAGTAAGTACAACAAGGGGCTAGGTTTTCCTAATGAAAACCCTAGCAAATGGTCCCTCAAGTGAATGAGGGGGAAATGTAAATCGGCTTGGTGAAGATGTAGATCCGGGCCTTCTCCTTCAATCCTCCAAAGATCAACAAGTTTGGGTGCAGGGATTGGGAGATCTAGTGATTCTTGAGCTTGCAATAATGGTGTTCTTCAATGATGGGCGAGCTAAGCTGCTGGAGGTAGGTGGAGGGGTATTTATACCCCTCCTAAATCAAGCCGTTGCAAAACACCAGGAGGCCGGAATATCCGGCTTAAGTGGGGACCGGAATATCCGGCCCCCAGAATATCCAGTCCAGGAAATGAAATGTCCGGCCCAAAGGTCCGATTTTACCAGACGCACGCACAATTGGCATGCAGCTGGTCCTTAGCAGAATTTCCAGGACTCCGGAATATCCGGCCCCAAAAATGAATAGTCCGGCCCAAAATTCCGGTTTTTCCAGAGCAACGCATGCTTGGTCCTTAGCAAGAAAATTGAGACACCGGAATATCCGGCCCGGAAACAAAAGGTCCGGCCCAATATTCCTGTTTAACCAGAGCAGCACACGAGCTCTTTTCTCACATCTTTTTGGAGTAGAAGCTTATAATATTTATGCTCTAAAACCTGCATCACTTAAACAAGGTTAAATTGTCACTAGTGTTGTTGCCTAACACACAAAACATCGAGGGATAATAAAATGCCCTTTCAATAATATATGGTAGACAAATGGGAGGCAGCAAATCCACACTCTTCCTCGGTTTCAAATTTAGTTTTATTAGATGAAAGACAAATTGATGATCAGAGCCAGAACCAGACCTATTACCGGCCAAGTTCTATCCGAAATGTTGGGCAAAGGGCATTGCCTTTGCATCAGTTGAATTTTGGTATCATTACTTTATTGCAGAAACAAAAAATGTAGTACAAATCCAACAATCTAGACAAATTTGTATTTTCAATGTTTGTTAAAGATTTTCACGTGATGCCTCCTCTATCACCGCTGCAGCCTCATCCTCTTCATCAGTGAGGTCGTCCCACCGACAGCTTTGGAGCGACCCTGGTTCCGCCATGCTCAGGGTAGTTGGTGACCCCGCTGGCGGCGGTATGGACACCAAGCTCTAACCGACTGTCACCGGAACCCGAGCGTCACACGCATGTTGCCCCACATGGATTCAAAATTCAGAACCCCTAAGATTAGGGGCGAAGCTCCCTTAGGGCAAGGTAGGGCGGACTCCCTACATTATTTTTTGGCAAAAACATTTTCATGCACGTATTTTTTTTGAGCAATTTGAGTGGTCGTAGATGTAGAACGAACTCTGTATGACAAAGTTATGTGTGTTTTAGTAAACATTGTGCAAAATTGACTTCAAACTGAAAACAAGGACTAATCTAGTTTAGTCGAAACCAACTCTCTTTACTTGCCATAGCTAATTCTCAGCTGAGATAGCATTTTCCACGGCATAAATATTGGACCGGAAGCCATTCAAGATGGCGATTTTGCCTGTGGAGAGGGGTACACACGGGGATTTACCCGCCAAGAAATGGTGATGTGGGGAGCAATTTCCTCTCATGGGTATAACGGCGCGGGTACCTGATAAGCTAGTAGGGCGGGGATGGGGGGCAAACTGGCCCCATGGAGGCTCCATGGATACTTGTTCTTGTTAAGTTTATTAATTATTTGGTCAGACTTGAGATGATAAATTGCTGAAATTTGCCGTTTACTAGTTCGATTGTTCATTGTTGATGCTATTTGTGTAACAGATGTTGGAATCTGTCAAAAAATAAAATGGTTTGTGCTGCTAATTTGTTGTTGTTTTTACATTTGTTTTCATGCGGTTAGTCTCCATGGAGATCTTCATGGGGATCAGGAACCGTTAATATCGGTGATGGGGGTTGTTCAATCTACTAGGGAACTCTTTAATCGCAGTCTACTAGGGAACTCTTTAATCGCAGTCTACTAGGGAACCGTTAAAAATAAACAGGTTGGATGGCTAGTGGAACTTTTTAATCGCAGTCTACTAGGGATCAGGTTTTATGGTTAGTTAACTCTTCGCTATAAGTTGTGTCAGTGCATGCTTCTCGTGCACAAATGTATTTACTCCATGTTTAAAAAAAAAAATCAAACTCGAGCATGCTTGGAAGTTATACCATGCATGGTCTCGACCTTTGATCGACTGGTCACTAGTATTGATACATCGCCACATGTTGAAACCAACCAAGTTTCGGCTAGTAGAGCGGTTGTATTATCGGTCCATCAGGGTTGATGTGTGTGTTGGATTTTATGGGGCTCGGCCCATTAGTTAGCCCAACAAATTTTGAAATCTCATAAACTCATTCAGCTTGGGACATTCTGTGTATATGAAGTGGGAGTGGGACTAAATTTTAGTCCCATAATGCTACTTGAGAGCAGCTTATAGGGTGAGCTCTTCTAGTCTGGGTGAGAATAGGAGGAGTTTACGCGCGTTCCTCCTCCGCCGCCTCCCGCGCCGTGACTCGCACACGCGTGCTCTTTCTATAGAGAAGAGGACGGACAGACCCATAACACCAGCTCGCCCACTCTCTTCCTGTCTCCATTGCGTAGTTCTTTTTGTTGCCCTGATTACAGGCTTCTCCATCCCAGCGACCACGTGCACGGCCGTCCGAGAGAGCAGTCCTCCGAAACTCCGTTCCTTGAGATTTTGCATCGGGAGATTGCCGATAACGTTTTCCGGGAACGTTTCTGCGTGACTGCTCCCTTCCATTCGACTACATCTGCGTCGATCATTCGTCTGCTTCGTCACCGCCATGACCGACGACAACGACAACGCTGTGGTGGGGACTTTCCCGGTCAAACCCGTGCGTTGATCGTTCTGTGTTTGCACTAGCATTTGTCCATATGCAGAGCTGCCAGATATGTCTAGTTTGTCATATGTGGTTTCATCTGCTAGTGCATATGTTTGATTTCGGTAATTAATCTCATACGGAAATTGTCTAATATTTCAACAGTGTGTGTCTTATCAACGGATTATTCTTTTGTGGAAAGCGTTCTTTGGCTTGATGAGGAATATATCAGGTGATATATCTGGTGGAAAGCGATCTCCACATATCTTTGTCTAATAAGTCAATCTTAAAACTTCGTGACTCTAATCATCGGTAGACGATATGTGGAGATATGCATGGTGCATCAGTGTGTGAAATGTGTGTACATATATTCCGTGTCATTCAAAATGTACTAGTGGAATTTGGCGCGGCGGCACGCCGCGACCTTGATGAAACCTTTTGTTGATGGTCTGTCATTTGAAGTAGCTGACGGGAAGGTGAAACAAAATTTCGTAGTGTTATGAGAGGGAAAGAAAGGAAGGTACTAATCGAGACAAAATGTTGTCAACTGGTAATATGATCAAAATGACATCAAATAATACCAACCTAATATGGATTGTACACATAAGACTTTATTTTATATGTGATCTTGCACAAAACTTATTGTGCGTGACCTGCCGTTCGCTTTGATAAAACACCTTTTCATTTCCTGCTGACATGTGTACTGATGTCCTGGTCTCTTGGATGTCTACTCTTGTAAACCTATAAATCAAGTAGCCACATTTATAGAAGATAGATTCAGTAGCCAAAGCAGCATGTAAATTTCAGCGATATTTAGAAGCTGGCTCTGATTCTATACTGCCGTACCGGCTGTAGAAGTAGCTCCTTGGTCAATTCCTTGTGGTGTAGCAAGTACGTCATAGGCAAGGCGAGATCTTCTTACGGTGAACACGACATAATTTGATCTTTGAATTGCTGCACTGTCGGTCGATATGAACTACACAATATAATTTGGAAGGTAATGAGTAAACGAATTCGAACGATATGAACTACAAAATATAATTTGGAAGGTAATGGATAAACGAATAGCCTTCTTACTCAAAGCCACTAACGTGGAAAAAATTATTTGAGAAGGAGCAGCCAACTTATTTTGAATGTTATTATGAACTGAGAATCTGTAGCTGTCAAATCTGAACAAAGATATTTTTAGCATGTTCAAGCAAACTGACATTTTAAAGCGTATTGAGCCTATCGACATGTAAAAGCTAGGAAAAATTGCATTAGAGTTGAGCGCATGATTTTCACCACAAATGAAGGCTTATAGGGATGATATAGTGTCCACTGTGAACTTTATATACCACATTAAATCAGTAGATCAGCTCAAGTCCTATGACCCCTGCTCAACGGTATGATAATGCTCGTAAATATGACACAATAGTCAACAGTTACTGTACATGTAGTGTCATCATAGTTTTCGAGCAAAGCACAATGTTGTTTCAACCATAATTAGAAAAGAGAGAATAACAGGCAGAGGATAACTATAGTAGAAGTGTAGAACATTTTCTACAGAAACACCCTCATATGCGAATAAACCTTTTTATCTTTTCTGCATATTCATACTAAAATGTGCATTAATGTAAACAAACAGTACTCCCTGAACAACAACAATAGATAATCATCTCAAGCGAAATAAGAGCACCAAACCATCTGAACACATGCAAACCATGGCAGGGATTCGAAATCCTATAGCACAATAAAGATACAACTTTAAAGTCTTTATTTAGAAGGATCACATACTAAATCGAGAGGCTCGTGATCTATGTTTAAGCAATATTTATTGTCATAAGATGAAAATACACCAGTGGAAGATGGCGTTTTCTCTTATCCAAACCACAAGCATTCTGAAAATAAGGTTCATACAATTGATCACGTAACTGGATATATATTTGCGCAATAGCTAAACAAACATCAGTGCATTTCCTTGATGTTCCGCACATTCTTATAATCAATCGTGAAACAACGATTCGATGAAACAAAATACAAACTGATAGTGTGGCGGGGCTAGCTGTACAACAACTGAATAACACAATTATGAGAGCATGATAGCCAGAAATATTTGTCGGTCAGGCAAAAAAAAGGCAGAATCAACTGACCACGGAAAAACAAACATGGAATTATTTCATCCCTATAAATGATAGATTATATATTAACAGTAAGATGATTTTCGTTCCTTAAATAAGTACATGTAAGAGGCATTCACAACCATAAAAACTGAGTCACCCCAATTATCATAGGACATGGTTCTGGTAAGTAATATAAAGCATATACCTTTGATTTTGCCTTGCTATCTCTTCCCGCACAATAAACCTGCCAGGATCTGCTACAATGTAACAACTGTTCAACACATCAGTATAACATATAAATTAATAGGAACTAAGAATCGATTGTTCAAATACGTAAAGTATCAAGAGAAATGCATCTGAGAGAATACAACCTACGGATCCAAGTAAATAGCACTTGCGGGGATAAATTGAAAGCACCATGTCACATGCTTTTTCAGCCTCGAAATAACTGTTCACATCTGCTAGCGTGCTATGGGCTCACACTACACAGGTAAAGAATGCGGCACAAACAGAACATGCCAATCTCATGTACAATTAGAAAATTAATACCCCATAGAATTATTTCCGAAATCAAATACGATGTGCGAATATTCATTTCTTACTCTGAAACAAAGCAAGAGACATAAAAGAAGAAAGAAATCCTAGAACTAAACGTTGAACAATGACATGAATAATTATGAGCATGGCCCTAGGAATGTATTTCGACTAATATGTCTTTCGCTTATAAATACAGAGGCAGGGCAGTAAAAATAGCTACGTAGAAGACAGACCAGGTGACCATCAAGCACGAGCGCGAAGCGATCCCGAACCAGAAAAGAGTCGTCCCCTGCAAAGAAGAAGGAATCTAACTGTAGTCGGAATATGATCTGTAACTTTATTTCAAGAATGATATCGTACAAAGGCCTAAACATGTTTAAAATTGACATAGGCATAGGCCTTAGATCCGAGAACTGATATTGTTCCCACGAATCACTCATTTATTTAGCAAATATATGTACAAAGGCCTAAACATGTTTATAAGACACAGGCATGGGCCTTAGATCCGAGGCGAGAACTGATATTGTTCCCATGAATCACTCATCTATTTAGCAAATATATGTTGCAGATGGAACTCATATAACCAAGATATATTGCAGATAACAACGAACTTATTTAGAGCAAAGATTGATATAACAATATTTTGTGGAAGGCGCATATTTTTTTACTAATATTGTTAAATGAAAGATGCTTTGTGTCTCATTCAGCCTAATATTGTTACATTCCATGAGAAGTTAAATATACGGTCAAACACAATCACTGCTGAAAGATTTGGAAAACTTAAAAGTGGGGTGCTCACCTTGATGTTCCAGGTAAGAAGATTTAATGATTTCAGATACATAGCACTTCCAGCAACAGAATATTTGTAGATGGAACCTATAACAATTGCCAAGCCCAGTTCTTCCAGCTTGTTGGTCAGCCTGCACTTATTTATCCATGAACAAAAATCAGTAGATATCGTTGCATTATAGCTAGACATCAGTGAGTCGAAGTAATCTGACAATAAATTAGATGCAGACCGACAGCCCTAGCACATATTCACCGATAAAACAAAAAAAAACCAAGAATTGTTCCTTTCCAGAAAACAACTGAAGGAAGCACATGTAGATTTAACCTTGGAAGGGGATTGACTTTCTGAACCCAGCAGCTATCATGCCAACTTTTAGTCTGCAATATAGCCTGTTACCTGTAAATCTGCAATGCACTGAATGACAATATATCCTGTTAACATCAGAAGTGCATGACCGAGTGATACAACGACTCTACCTAGCTACTCCATGATAAAAGAAATTATATGCCATATGTAGTGCTCGCAACAACAAAAAATCTACAGGATAAAAAGATAGCACCAGCTTACAAAATCTTACCATAACACGGGGCACGACGCCCCGTTGTGCAAATAAATGGGTGCAGTCTGGAAGAACACGGATGCTTCTAGATTACAATTGCAAATAGCCTAATGAAAGTACAGAAGGGAATTAGCATATGTCAAGTGAATGGTAACAAAAGGAAGTTAATAATTATCTGCTCCAAATAATCAGGCACTAAGATACTAACACCATACAGAATCACAGAATTTCTAATGCTCCAAATAAGCAGGCAGTAAGATTTACATACAACATGGGGTCCAAAACTTTAGCACCACAATCATCGTCAGCTGCAGCTCTGCCTTGCTGCTCGGCCGCTGGACATGCCAGCAAACCCTTCCACTGCAACGGATCTGTATTCAGAGAAATTATGTAGAATAGAAAAGAGAGGGGAGTAGGAAAATCAAGAGAAAGAGAGAGGTGGGTACCTTGAATTGGCAGGGGCGTCGAGGTGGAGAGATGGGAGCGGCACAGTCGGGCGCCTCTTTGTGCTACTGTCCTCTAATCAATCCCCATCTCTGTGTCCTCCTCTTCCACCAATTCTTCCTGGCGGCAGCACACCACGTTCGTCCTGCTGCAAGCATAACGAAGGGGTTAGAGCCCTAGAAAAAGGGTCGAGCGGAGGATGCAGGGAACAGGCTCACCTCGGGTCGTATCGTTACCAGCAGCTCATGCTCACCAAGGGCGGGGACGACGGCAGCAGAACGCAGCCACGGATCAAAGGTCGCTCGGTGCTCCTCCCGGCAATGGTGACGGCTCGAGATGGAGACGGCGTGAGCTCGACGAAGAAATGGTGTCGCTCCGTGACGTGCATAGGTCACGGGAGGAGGATGGACTGCGGCGGCGGCTAGGGTTTGTGGAGGCCGCGGGCGGAGGCGGCGGCGGCGTCGTCGGCCTCCTCTCCATGCCGCCGGAGGAGAGGCGGCTCAGGCAGGAGAAGGCAGGAGAGCTCGAGGCGGCGGCGATGACGTCGAAGTGGTGGCGGCGCGGCGGCCGTCCCTGTCTGCTCGGGAGAGGAAGACGGGTGGGGAAATGAGAGCAGTTTGCGATCTAGGGTTAGGTTTCAATTTATATGTAAGAAGGACCGATTTCGAAATTTCATAAAATGTAGGGGCTGTTTTACAAAAATGTCATGAGGCACTGTCCAACACTGTTCATTACAACAGTGGCACGATCGTTCACAGCTCGCGAAACGGACTGTCTTTCATATAGTTAGTGATAGTAGCAGATACAATTAACTAGTCAACCATCACATGGTTCACAAATACGGAGTAGATCAGTAGCATAACCATCCATCCACGGCAACACTATTCCATAGCCTTTTTCTTTCTTTAGAATAATACACTGTTGTCCATGTCACGATTGACAACGCTCAGCGGCCGCAACCGGAACAATCAATACAAGCATGGTTTGAATAGCTGGACCGCTTCAATGAACGCGCTGCCAGAAACCTAGCCGCCAGAAGAAAACTCGGCCTTCCTTTTTTTTCTGATCCTCACATCTTCGGCTGACGATTTTAACTCCAGGCGACGGAGAAAGTCTAGCTTCCACATCTACAAATCTACATCTAGTCGTGAGTTTGATTAATCTTCTATCATGTTTAGGTTGGTCTGTCCTTGAGGTGACCTTTTGACGGTGGAGATGTTGATACGCGGCGTAATAGTCGCATGACTCTATCCATGTTTTGATGTGACCCATTTTGGTATTACGCCACGTATCAACGTCTCCACCATCAAAAGGTCACAATAACATAAAACATATCAACAGTTAAGCAAAAAATTACAGGAGTGGATATTTCTTACTCCCAAGCTCCAGTGTTCCCTGTATTTAAAAAAATCATATTTAAAGTTTTAGAAATATGTGAAAAAATCATGGATATTCTCAATGATTTATTCTAAAAACCTAAAAAAATTCAAATAGAAATAATTTGCATTTTGAACTACACAAAAAAGACAAATGTACATATCTAAGTATAGTGTTTCAAACTTCAAAAAAATAATTGTCATTTTTGTGTAGCCAATAATACAAAGAATTTTGTGTTGTGATTTTGCATGTTTGTAGGCTATATCATAGACTACATCCAGAACTATTTTTAATTTATTATAAAACTTCTTAATATATTTTTGATTTTTTTAAAACGAAGAGAGCACTGGAACTTGGTAGCACAAATGACTTTCCGAAAGGTACCATACCCTTAAGCCAATAGACTTTTCAATTTGCTGTGTGCACTAACATGAGAGGGCCGTTTCGGCTCCCGAGGTCACATGCTCCCAACCCGAAAAAAAATCGAAAAATAGTAAAATAGTTCAAAATTCTGAAAATTTTGGTGAAGAACATATATAATTGTTTTAAATACCTGCCTAGTTTCGTGATGAAATGATATGTGTGGTTCTCTATGCGAAATAAACCAGTGTTCTAAAATAATAATTTTTAAATCCTATTTTTGCCACTTATTTCTTCACAGAGGACCATGAACACGATAAAACTTAGCACATATGGGAGGCGGCGTTTTGGGTAGTAGGGGCAGATACACCTATTATGTAAAACTTTTTTAATATTTTTTTCAAAATGTTAAAAAATTATAGAAACAAAATTCGGATACACATGAGAACATTTTATGTTATCATAAAAAAAATCGCGGAGAAAAAATATTTTTGTGGCCTGTGCAAAAAAGACAAAAAAAAATCTCGTATAAAATCATTTTGGAGCGTCCGAATTTTTCTTTTTTGCACAAGTCACAGAAAATGTTTTTTCTTCACTTAACTTTTATTACTAACATAAAATGTCTTGAAGTATATCTGAATTTTTTTTTTGAATTTTGTGACACTTTTAAATTTGTATTTTGAGCGGTGGGTGCATCTGCATGTGCTACCGTTATGGATTTCCGGCACATATGTAGAAAAATTGTATGTTAGTCGCAACTTTTTTTTCAGAATTTATTGTAATATTTTCTGTTTTTCGTTTTTTTTTACTCGGTCAAGAGCATATTAGCTCGGGAGTCATTGTAAATTTCCGCAGCAACTGTTCATTAATAAAGATTGACACCGACGCTCTTCTGTGCTAGCTTCGCCCATGGTCGTTTTCTTCAATAGACCACCACGTGCAAGTTTCCACACTGGAGACTGGACATCAGCAGATTAAGATTTAATCTCTTCCAGCGGCCTATATATTTAGTGCCAAGGTGAGCTTTTGACACAGTGAGAAGCGCTGCAATACATCCTTTGCGACGACCCCGTGGCTCCAGATATGGCTGCAGGAGAACTAGCGAGGATGCCCGCTCGTGCTGTCCTCACATTTCTCTTTTGACTGTCGCCTCTGCCGCCTACGACGGCGGAGGACGGCAGCCGGTAAGCCGGAGGAGCTTCCCCAAGGGCTTCGTCTTCGGGACGGCCTCCTCGTCCTATCAGGTTTCCAGTCCTTTCCTCCATTGATTCATGCATAGCATAGGTTGTTCGCCTTCCTTTCTCGGATCAGCACAATCTGATGGGCGATGACAAATACATGCATGAAAGCTGTATCTTGCATAAGTTGCTACTGCCTCCTGTTGTAGAGGTCAATATAGTTGGGAATATTGTAGTTAGAAGTAATAACAGAGTAGGTTCTAGGCAAATAGACAGGAATCATGAATGACTGAATGCTAGAGCAAGTGGAAGAAATTGTTCTCAAGTTCCAGCATATATGGCTCGATCCATCGATCTTTGATCTGATCGAATAATTAAATATCATATGTTCGTCTCTGGATCTAGTCTCATATAGTCATATATGCACATGCATCAGGCACACTACTCCAGTATGAGGGTGGTGCGATGGAGGGGGGCAGGGGACCAAGCATCTGGGACAACTTCACTCACCAACACCCAGGCATGTATACATCTGCAACACACAGCTTGTATTAACTTTTTATAGTATCATTAGATTTAAAATGAAAATTATTTTCGTAGTATCATAATCTTGTGATCCTTTGCTAACACATGTTGGACAAACGGTCAAAACTCTGTGTTTTTTTTGGCAACAGTCAAAGTTGTGTGCTGATGTCTGGGAGGTCATCTATTACGAACAAACAGTGAAACAGAGTAGTATTCCTATAAGTCACTCACAAAAAGTAAGTAGTATTCCAGTAGTAGTCTATATTATCTGAACGGAGGTGAGTGTGAACATACTAGCAATTATAGTAAAAAAAAAAGAACATACTAGCAAATCTCCATGCCAATATTTGTAGGTTTTAACTACTCTTAGCCGTCTTAGGACAAATAAGCCCTTCTATATCAATCGGGTCAATGGTGTGATAAGTAATTTGCATGCAAAACTGATGCTAAATCATGATGTTCCTTTCAAGCCCTTCTATATCAAACGGGTCAATGGTGTGATAAGTAATTTGCATGCAAAACTGATGCTAAATCATGATGTTCCTTTCAACAAATGAATACCAATGAGCATACAAGTATTTTTTCCCCCATAAAAACCGGAATATTTTTTGCAGATAAAATAGCCGACAAAAGCAACGGCGATGTAGCAGTGGACTCCTACCATCTTTACAAGGTAGGGATGTTAGGGATGTAGTGTGTGTTTAGTTTGGACGACTTACTTTTTGCTGGACCTTATAGAATTTCCATAGATTATATGCTAAAAAAAGTTGCAGATATCTCACTGTGACAAGAAAAATAAGAATTTTAAGTCCCTAGGTAATACTAATATTGATCACAACTTTCCAAAAACCTCAGGAAGATGTGCGCCTCATGAAGGATATGGGAGTGGATGCCTACAGGTTCTCCATCTCATGGACAAGAATTCTTCCAGGTAACGACATACTTCAATCCGGTCCTCTTCGTACATTTAACCTCTTTTCTTTCCTTTAATTCCATGAATTAAAGATTATGCAAATCATGCCCATGCCAAGCTGATAGCATTTTTTTGACTTGGAAGTTGATAGCATGTTGACGTTGACCTTGATGAATGCATGTCAGATGGGACCCTGAGAGGTGGAGTGAACAAGGAAGGCGTTAAATATTATAATAACTTGATTAATGAGCTCCTATCAAAAGGTAAATTATCAAACCATTAGGATGCACTGAAATCATGCTCATTATATATTCTCCACTAGATGATTTTTAAGATCTGTTAATCTTTATATATTTGCAGGGTTGCAGCCATTTGTGACCCTTTTTCACTGGGATTCACCACAGGCGTTGGAAGATGAATACGGAGGATTTCTTAACCCTAATATCATGTGAGTGGTAAAAGTATCACAAAGACAACCTTTACAAATTAACTTGGAGAAATGAGTAGATTCTGAGACACAAGTAGAGAATATTTTGGGATTTTAATATCACGAGCACAAAACTCTTAAGTGTCATCTAGAAGCAAGTCATTGTGAAATGAAAAATTCAAATGAAAACGTCAAATAAATCCAAGTGAAAGAAGACCCTCCCCCACACCCCAGGGGTAGCATGAATAAGTCCAACATGCATAATCTTTCTTCCTCTCTACCTACTACACCATTGGCATAGAAAAGTTGTGAATGAGCATTGACTCACCTACACCCCACATTGTTTCAAATCCCTCTTTTATTTCTCTTGAACTATAAAATATCGGTTTTTGCTAATTCTTAATCGAATGAGAATTAGCTTAGTTCTCATTCGCATGACGTCATCAGTTGCAAGTGGACTTGCAACTGATTCAGACCATCTGATTTGCTTCGTGATTCGCAACTGGGATTTGATGACGTCATGCGAATGAGAATTAAGTTAAATGTCATTCGACTGAGTTGTAAGTGGTCCACTTGCAACTGCTTCAGACCATTTGATTTGCTTCGTGATTCGTGCTAATCATGAGTTGCAACTTGACTTGCAACTGGGATTGATAAAGTCATGTGAATGAGAATTAAATTAATTCTCGGTCGACTAAGCGCTAAAGAGACCCATAAAATATATGGTTTTGAAACTTTGCAGGTCACTATAACATTAGAACTAGAATGGGGAAAATAGTTTGGAACATTTTTGGGAAGCTTAAACTTTTTGGAAATTTACATTGCAAAACAACGAGACAGTCAAAAGAAGTTGAGTGCGTCGTTTTGGAGTTGGGGATTCACGGAGCCCAATATTCTAAAAAATAGTCAAAGGCTGTATTCTAAAGTATTCAATAAATTTTGAGAAAAATGTGTGTATATACAGATGTATTCTACAATAATGTAAAATTTCAATACGAAATACTTAATCTTCAAGGCTAAAGAAAAGTTTACACGTTTGTAAGATACATCTATGTGTGCATGTAGATTTGTATTCAGATTTTTTTGAAGTTTTAAAACCCCAATTTTGAATTCCGAAACTCCCATTAGCCCGAGCTCACATTCCGCATTTTTGAGAAACTCTCCTCTAAATAATCTCCTGCGCATGGGGCGTGTAAGTCAATCCACAACGCTCGAAGTACACGACGTTTCTGTCGGCATAGGACTAGATTGTGCTCCATGAGACAAATAGATATGCTCAAAAGACGGCGACGTCATTGAATATAGTCGATCGAGACGATGACTCCATAAGGCCGGCATGCACGGTCTGTTACAAACAGAACATCGCCATCAAGCAATCAATCGAAACTCTCTGAAATGCATTTTGTAAGATGTCACAAACAAGCAACGATAATTTAATCGTGTTGTCACTGGTGCATGCAGAAATGACTATAAGGATTACGCTGAAGTCTGCTTCAGAGAGTTCGGAGACCGAGTTAAGCACTGGATCACGTTCAACGAGCCCTGGTCCTTTTCCGTTGCGAGCTATGCGATGGGCATCTTTGCTCCAGCTCGGTGCTCGCCTTGGGAGTTGGGGAAATGCAGCGTTGGAGATTCAGCAAGAGAACCTTACATTGTAGGCCACCATCAGCTACTTGCCCATGCAGAGGCCGTCAGATTGTATAGACAGAAGTATCAGGTGACTAACCAGCACTTCACTGTAACGCATCCATGAACGGACGCCTGATGATTGATGCAAATGTTTATGATATGGAGTGTAACGCATCCATGAACGGACGCCTGATGATTGATGCAAATGTTTATGAAATGCAGGCCGTTCAGAAGGGGAAGATTGGGATAACTCTAGTCTCAAACTGGTATGTCCCCTTCTCAAGATCAAACTCCGACGTAGCTGCAGCGAGGCGCGCTATAGACTTCATGCTTGGATGGTAAACTCTCTGTAATTCACACATATCTTAACGGTCAGGGTCTAAAAGGAAATGCAAAATCTTACTAGCTAGGGATGTCTTTTGCAGGTTCATGGACCCCCTCACACGAGGAGTCTACCCACGGAGCATGAGAAGTTTGGTCGGGAATCGCTTGCCACAATTCACAAAAGAGCAATCTAAGTTGGTCAAGGGTTCATTCGACTTCATTGGAATCAACTATTACACTGCGAACTATGCTGATAACCTTCCCCCGTCAAATGGCCTGAACAACAGCTACGATACTGATGCTCGAGCTAATCTTACGGGTGAGCCATGCGTGAATCATTTCCTTCTTTTTTACTAATCTAATGTTACAATGGAGACTGGGAAAATCGTATAAGCATGCAAATGCACTGTTGTTTTTGCAAGTATCTTGTAATACAGATTTCTAGCAAAACTCTGACACAAAATAATCGATCCTCTAGTCCAAGAATACTGTAGGATTCCCGACAAAATGATGTCAGATCAAATGTAGCGTCCAGTATATTGAGTCGTTTCGATGCCATTACTTTTGCGCAGAACTTCCATAAATGATTTCGATATACGAGTATCTGCAGCAAACTGTAAGCTGAACTATATGTATACTGACTGTCCTAAAATGTCAGGTGTTCGAAATGGTGTCCCCATAGGTCCTCAGGTAATTTACCACTTCTGTACATGCAAATAAATATTCTCTGGTTGTTTTCCCGATTTTCATGTGTAGTGATTTTGTTTGATAAATAATGTGCATGTAGTCTGGTACACCTTGGATCTACGTGTACCCTCAAGGGTTCCGCGATCTGCTGCTTTATGTCAAAGATAACTACGGCAATCCCACCGTCTACATCACTGAAAACGGTGAGCACATTCTCTCTTCTGAAAACCAAAAGGAAGCATTGTGGAAACTCAACTGAAAAACTCTTTAATTCAGGCGTCGGTGACCCCAACAACAAGACCCTGTCAATCCAGGAAGCCCTCAAGGATTACGGCAGGATAGACTACTAGCACAAGCATCTCCTTGCCCTGCAGAGTGCCATAAGGTCGACCAGAGCACTTGTTTGTCCATACTCTAACTCTGTCAAACGAAAGCTCCAATTAATCAAGTCTAACATTACCTGACAATAATGCGTCGAATCCGTTAAGTAACTTGTGTACTGATTTGCAGGGACGGCGCAAACATTAAGGGGTACTTCGCGTGGTCGCTGCTCGACAACTTCGAGTGGGCGAGCGGGTACACGGTTCGCTTCGGGCTACACTTCGTGGACTACAGCGACGGGCAGAAGCGGAAGCGGTATCCCAAGCAGTCGGCGCGCTGGTTCAAGAAGTTCCTCCAGAGATGATTAACATGGGCGGTGTGTAAATGTGTAATAAGTGTTGAAAACAGACGATGAGTAGCATGTGGGTTGCTCTGTGTTTCGTAGTGGTCGGTGTAATAAGTTCAGCCGAATTCAGTTCGTCGCGTACACCTCGCACGGTATACTCTGTCCTAAATAGCCTTTTGGCAAACTTTTATCCACTAATGACCCTAGAAAAGTTTCAACAGATGTGACCCCTCTCCTAAAACGCATGTTAAATGATGCTTCTGACAGCCCAAACTTAGCTGAAAACGGCAAAGTAAATAAGCCATCCGCGTTGGTGTTCTGACATTCTCATATGTCTGAAATTCTCATCAGACACAAAATACGACATTCGCATTGACGTTCCTGGCATTCTGAGAGTTTCCGAGATTCAGATACGCCATTGGCATTTGCGTTTTTAGCAATTAACATTATCAGAGTCTCTGAAATTCAGATACGTTAGTCGGGATGGTTTATTCCAAATGACTTGGCTCTTGTCTTGCTAACTGCTAAGTTTAGACTGTCAAAAACGCCATTCTAACAGGCTAAGGTTGAAAATCTTCTGAGACGCCATTGATTGATATAAGTGTCCAAAAGGGCCATTTAGCACAAATTGGACCATCGCAAGGTTCGGGCCGACTGACTGAGCGTATCTCTACAGCATTAATCACTGTTGGATTTCACACTCATACACGAATTTGGTGAATACACACACGAATTTGGTGAATCAAGACCGCAGGTAGAAGATGGAACTGTCAGACACACACACACCCCCGAACACTCTCGATTTCTCTCTGCTCTGTACAAATACACCCCTTGTGTAACTTTTACATTACAGCCCTTCTACTTTCTTCTATTACTACTCTACAGGCCCTGTCACACCTCAACACTCCCCCTCAAGATGGGGCAAATATATCTATGAGCCCCATCTTGTCACACAGTTTCATGAATGATACAACATTAACACCTTTTATTAGTATATCGGCAACTTGGTCTACGGATTTGACAAAACTAACTTGGAGGGTTCCCTCGTCTATTTTTTCCTTAATGAAGTGTCTATCTATTTCAACATGCTTGGTTCTGTCGTGTTGGATTGGGTTATGAACCAAGTTGATTGCTGCTTGATTATCACAATAGAGTTTAAGAGGTCCATCATCAAGCAACCTCAGCTCTGATAATAAGATCCTCAACCACATCAACTCACACAAACCTGAAGCCAAAGACCGAAACTCCGCTTCAGCAGTTGATCATGCCACTACACTTTGCTTCTTACTTCTCCAACTCACGAGATTACCACCCACAAAAACACAATATCCCGACGTAGATTTCCTATCGTCCAAGCACCCAGCCCAGTCAGCATATGTATACCCTTCTGTTTTAAGATGCCCATGATTAGAGAATAAGATGCCCTTCCCCGGGCAACTCTTGAGATACCGGAGAATTCTAAGTACTGCCTCCCAATGACCGGAACGAGGATCATGCATATACCTGCTTACAATGCTGACGGCGTGAGCAATATCTGGCCTTGTGTGGGATAAGTAGATTAAACGTCCAACTAATCTTTGATATTGATGTTTGTCTACATGATCACCTGAATCCGCTAGCATACGGTGGTTTTGCTCAATGGGTATGGGTGACGGCTTACAATCTAGCATGCCAGTTTCAGTAAGTAAATCAAGTATATATTTTCTTTGTGATAGATAAATACCTTGTGATCCATACGCAACCTCAATTCCCAGGAAATAATGTAGAAATCCAAGGTCCTTGACTTCAAAGGATTTAGCCAACATCTTCTTTAGGCATGCTATCCCATCATCGTCATTACCTGTGATCACAATATCATCAACATACACACTAAGAATAACAATCTTGCCACTCTGGTGCTTAAAGAAGAGGGTGTGATCTGCATTACTTTGCTGATAACCCATAGAGCATACTTCCTTTCGAAACCTCCCAAACCAAGCTCTAGGTGATTGTTTAAGTCCATATAAGGACTTTTTTAGTTTACACACTTTGCCGTCGGTCTCTCTACTATTAAACCCCGGTGGAATTTCCATATAGACCTCTTCCTGCAAGTCTCCATGAAGAAAAGCATTCTTAACATCCATTTGAAACAAATTCCACTTCTTATTTGCTGCTATAGATATAATGGCCCTAATGGTGTTCATTTTCGCCACGGGTGCAAATGTCTCATCATAATCCACTCCATAAGTTTGACTATAGCCCTTTGCCACCAATCTGGCTTTATATCTCTCTATCTTTCCCTCTGAATTTTGTTTGATAGTAAATACCCACTTACAACCAACAGCCCTTTTATTAGGAGGAAGAGTAGTAAGTACCCAAGTGTTGTTCTTGTCAAGTGCTGCCATCTCCTCTATCATAGCCTCTCTCCACACGGGCATTGTTTCGCCTCCTGCCAATCACGTGGTATAGGTAAAGAGGAGTCCAGTGCAGCTATAAATGATTTGTACTGAGAACCCAATGACACATATGAAACATAATTGGAAATGTGATATTGAGATAGATTTGGTGGCAATTTCCAGCTGTGGAACGTGGTTGTTTTCTGTGGGCAATAGGAATATCTAAATCATCCCGTGGTAAGGAAAGTGTACCATCATTTTGAGAGGGACTTGAGCTTGATTCATGCGTACTTGGCTGAACTAGATTTTCAGGATTCTGTCCTAATGGAGTGTTCTTCTCCCCCTGCAACTGATCCTCCCTTGTTCGGTGTCTTCGTGCATATACCCGAACCTCTTGTTCTTCATTTGGCCTTGACCAACGTAACACCTCATTTGGGGCACCTTGTTGCTCCCCTTGCATCCTCCCTTGTCCTTCTTCGGTAGAAACCACATCTCTGTCATCATGACTATCATCATGACTATCTGCCGGAATAACTCCAACCACACTTCCCTTGAAGTTGTAGAGTCGCCATGTTCTTCTTTCTCTCCCCCTGTCTCATTGTCCTGATCTGAAACATCACTAGGAAATGAATCAGGAAAAACATCATTCAAATCAACAGGTTCACCATAAAATGGTTCATGTTCCTTGAATACTACATCCATGCTCACAAACATTCGTTTTTCAGATGGACACCAACATTTATAACCCTTTTGTTTCCCAGAATATCCCACAAATACACACTTCACTGCTCTAGGGTCCAGCTTTCCAACGATGGTCTATAATCCCTCACAAAACAAACACATCCGAATACCTTTGGTGGCACAACATAAGTAGTCTCACCAGTTAAACACTCAATCGGTGTCTTGTTGCTAAGCACCCGAGAAGGCATTCTATTCATCAAATAAGCAGCTGTCATCACGGCTTCACTCCACAGATATTTAGGAACATTCATGCTACCATGATACACCGAGTGATTTCTAAGAGATGCCTATTTTTCCTTTCAGCCAGACCATTCTGCTCGGAAGTGCCTGGACAACTAGTTTGATGGATAATTCCAAAGCTTGATAGGTATTCATCAAATTGTTTATTTACATATTCTGTGCCGTTATCAGTTCGAAATATTTTCACCCGTGCATCGTACTGAGTCATGATTAAGTTATGAAAATCCTTAAAACATTCAAACACATCACTTTTACTTCTCAGCACATACACCCATGTAGTCCTGGTGCAACAATCGATAAATGTAACAAACGAACGATATCCATGAAGAGACCACACTCCACTAGGACCCCATACATCTGAGTGGATGGTTTGAAAGGGCACAACACTTCTATGATCAGATGAAATGTAAGAACTACGGGTTATCTTTCCATACTGGCAGGCATCACATACTAGACTTTCCTTGCAAATTTTATTATAAAGGTTAGGATAAATCTGACCCAGAGTCTTGAAGGACATGTGTCCCAGCCTGCGATGATGAAGGAGAAATTCTTGCAATAGTGACTGAGGCAGAACCGCAGCAGCCACATGTGACATATTATCATCTAGGTAATATAGACCATCCCGCATGATCCCCGTCCCAAGCTTCTTCCCAGTACCAAGTTCCTGGAATAAGCACCATTTCGGGAAGAAAACTGCAGCACAATTGAGCTCATTTGTAATACAGCTAATGGATAATAAATTGATTGGGAACGAGGGAACATGTAATACCGATGAAAGAGGCATATTAGTTCCACACATGATTGTTCCTGACCCCAAACAGTTTGAGAAGATCCATCTGCTAACCTTACACTTTGCCTATTTAAATCAGGAAAGTAGTCAACAAAAAATTCATAAGAACCAGCCATATGTCTAGAGGCCCCGGAATCTATCAGCCATGGTATGTCAGCTCTTTTATAACTCATGGTATGATAAGTGTTATTACCAGAGTTTGTAGATGCATCAGATGTGAATGCATTGGAAGCCTCAGCCCATTGCTTGTCCTCCATACACAACCTCTTAAATTGGCACCATTTCTTCCAATCATCAAGTGACATCTCCACTGTCACAGTTTGAGAAACCCTTTTAAAAGTTGAGGTAGTAGTATTCACCCTGCCTCGCATACCACAACCTCGACCTTCACTACCGGCACCTGTTCCAGAAACACCAGCAGGGCGTGCAACTCCACAACGATTACAGACACCACGAATGAAAAATTTACATTTCTACACCCTGTATTTGGACACAGCCAGTCCTCATCGCTGCCAAGATTTTGCAGCACCATGTCCTTTACCTCCACCTGATCCATTATACACTTCATTTTGGGATCCACCTCCTGTCTTTGTGTTCTCCCCTGCTTACCAATCCCATCAAACAGAGCTTGGTATTTTGCAGCCATAGGTTGCACCAAGTAGTCACCAACACCGGTATTTCTCATCTTCCGGCTATGAGCGCCACTGGCCGCCGACCACTGGTTGCACTCTCTCCACTGCTCTTCTCAATCTACTTGCAGCCAACAAATTCAGCACTGCTAATTACCTCCTCTGTGTTTGCACACACAGCACCTGTCCTTTACACAGGAAGCAACTCAAAACTCAACAGCCAGCTAGCAATGGATCCCCACTTATCTGTTCTGCAGCAAACATGCAGCAAACAAACGTACAGCAAATCCAAGTCTGCAGCTCACCGCATGAGCTGTCTTACTCTTCTCTAATTCTTGCAGAAATTTCTCACCGAGTGCACCAGTACCGCACCTCCACAGCTCCACTCCAAGTATAGCAGCCACACCAGACCTGTAGGTCGTATACACGGGCTGCCGGCCGCCGCCTCCACGAATCCCCTGTACCTCTTCTTCTTGGACAGTACTCCTCCGCCTGGGCCTACCCTGTTGGAGCTTGTTCTCTGCCTGTACTCCAACTCTCCCAATCGCCGGAGCTCCGCCGCAGTCCACTTAATCGCTGCCGGCTCCACACCTCCGCCTGGGCCTGCTACCCCGTCCGCACCGACGCACCTGAGCACCCAGAGCTCTGCCGCACGCTGCTGACTCACTGCCGGCGAGGTCCCAACACCACCGGCTCTGATACCATGTTGGATTTCACACTCATACACGAATTTGGTGAATACACACACAAATTTGGTGAATCAAGACCGCAGGTAGAAGATGGAACTGTCAGACACACACACCCGAACATTCTCGATTTCTCTTCTGCTCTGTACAAATACACCCCTTGTGTCACTTTTACATTACAGCCCTTCTACTTTCTTCTATTACTACTCTACAGGCCCTGTCACACCTCAACAATCACAATCGTTGTAGATTACTAGGGATGAAAACAAAACAGCGTAGCAGAGCATACTTGAGCATACTTTGTGCAGTCTTTATAAGCTGGCCGTAAGTCATCGCGGTAATCTTTGATCCAGGCTTCTATCAATGAATTTGCTAGGTACATTAATAGTATTTGTGGAGGGCCATGCCCTAGAGAGTTATTAATGTATTACTCTCTAAGCCTTTTCCTTGGAACGTATGGTGCAGTTTAGTCATGGAAGAGAGGCCCTCCGGACCGATTATCCGAAAAAATGTAAGAAAATAATCAAAAACCATATGTACAAGTTTATAAAAATCTGATATATTGCAATTTGAAATGCTTCATATTCGGAGTTACATAAAAATAACAAATGTGTGGATCTGAGTATATACACTTTAATATTTCCAAAATACAAAAGATTTTGTCATTTTTGTGCAGCCATAATATATACAATTTTGCATTGTAATTTCGCTTGTTTATAGGATGCATCCTTGACCACATTTAGATTTTTTAAGATTTTACTAAAACTTGTAAATATAGTTTTTCTCTAAATAAAGGGTTACTGGAAATTAGGAGTCAAAGTCACTGTTCGCTAAATGGGCATATCCAAATGTGGCCCATCTAGGGGGTGCTTGCGATCGATTAACCCTTGAAGACATACTAGTGGAATTTTGCGCGGTGTCACGCCGCGCCTTTGTTAATTTGAGTTGCTTTATGGCACGGTGGGTCTAAGGGGAAAGATTTGTTTTCCTCATTTATCAGTAATATAGTGCTATGTCTATCCCATTCAACCAATGTTGGTCCTCAAAGCTATATTATTCTAAGAATTTTTTATTATGTAGCAAGCTTGTATATAACATGAAAAAATGTACAGAAATATGAAAACGGCTAACCTGTTCTGAAGAGTTTCAGTTTCTGGAATTGGTGGACTAAAATGCCAGCGAGTGATAGAGGTACTCACAAACGGTATCAGTCCTGTGACAGCATGCTTTAATACGCAGAAAAAATGCCTGTAAGAAAGTTGCCACAGTATATCATCGAGTGCACTATAAATACTTAAGAAAGAAGAAATGGTCATCCCTGTGAAAAGGATAATAGTCTCCAACAGTACCTGAGGTGTTATCTCCTACACAATTTTCCAGTTGGTTGAACGATTTGATGTTGTATGTATAGAAAGGAAAATCGTCAGGCTGTGGAGAGACTTCAAGTATTTTTGTTTATTTTGCAAGTTTGATCTTCTATAGGTGTTCCGCAACCCTGTGCTTCATCTTCTGTTCAGCAACCATGAACTCCTGGATTTTGTACACTGTGTCTTCTTTTAGCTTTTCTATGAACATGGTTACTTGGTCCTTTGCTATGCATCCTTCGATGACATTACCCTGGGGTAAGAGTGAAAATATAATTTAGTGAAGTTTTTATTATAATGTAAATCTTTGGGTTGTAGAAAGTATAAGATTTTACCCATGGCTGACAGCGATGTCGAAATAGGAGTAAGAATTACAATTGTGGAATCATATCAGTGGACATAATACATTTTGAGTATAGAAGCTGAATTTCATTTTATAGGGAAAGTGGCTTTCATATATGTTGAGCAGTAGAAATTAATTTGTGTACCTATTGGGCATGTATATTATGAAGGACTTATTTCATTACCAAAAGCTTATTAGCATTACAGAAGGACAGTTGGCATTCCAATACGAAATGTAAACTCAAGTCAAACCATGTCCTTTGTGGAACAATTGCAAATCTGCCTCTTAGCATGGTGCTGCCCAATTGGTTGCAGAGATACGTGAGGAAGGACATGACCAAGCACATGCACATGCTAGAATCTAATATGTGCAAACCTTCTCTTGAATATCCCTATTTTTCGTAATAAAAAAGGAGAGAAGAATCTGATTGTCGCCGCATACCTAAATGGAACTTGGGATATACACATGGTATTATTTCATAGATACTCTATGTATTTAACCCATGCGATGCACATTCAAGTTATAAGAAAACTTGTCAGGAACATTCTAAACCAAACCAAAGCATTGCTTGCACCTGCATGTGCTAGGTATTTTGTGTAGGAGAAAAAAAGTTGTTCAAAACATCAAACCACGCATAAAAAACATACTACTCCTAAACATGCAGAAGCTTTTGCTTTAGTGCACCTGTAATGCAGAAAAGCCATGGAAGCAACATTTTTGGCCACAACACCTCACCAAAAAAAAAAGATGAACACTTGTCTATTTTAAATCATAGGAAAAATGTCCGTGCGTTGTTACGGGTGCACTTTATTTTGGCACGGCGGGTCTTGTGTAGCAGTTGTTCTTTTGAACAAATATTCCCTGAAATTGACTGACCTGATTGTCCAGGAGCTACTGAATTCTGACCGCATCAAGGAACGGAGATCGCCAACGAGCTGTTTTTCCTTTTTCTCTCGAAAAGGTAGTCCTGGCCTCTGCATTGTGACGATGCACACAACCTAACGTTGTTTTTCCTAATCCATTTTAAAACGAATGGCCTGCATCTTCAAAGTACTTGTTGCATACCGGGTATCCAGGTCAACACCTCTCCGAGCAATGTTAATTAGCAGAATGTGACTATTATGGGCAAACCAAAAATGGTGAACTGAGAAGGACTGTAAAGGGTCCCGCCACATCCGAACAGAGCCTGCCGAGAAGCACAATGTTCAGTATTTTCCGGCAGCTACACGTGTACACACATCATGTGAAGTGCCCTATTTGACCAAAACAACCATATAGTCTTTACTCAATGCTCAGTCGGCAGTCCCTTTGTCTAGAGCATGAATCCTAACGCTGGGCACCACGGACTGTCTGATTCATCCTGGCACTTATTCTTGATACTTTTCCTTGTCCCTTCGCGTAGATCGCAGGCAGGCCAGCTCTGCTCTCAAATTCAAACAGCCACTGCCGCTGAGTCACTTTTGCAAAAGGCGTCTTCGCCGCACCTAGACATGGCGCAATCGAACAACACAGAGGCTGGTAAGCGCGTGCCCGCCCTCGAGTCGGAGCAGCGCAGCTAGCACACCTGCATGGCCACAACTCTTGGAGCTGTTTGTCTCGCTCATCGTCCTCGCGAGGGCGGAGGCGGACAAGACAGTTGCGCAGATCTTGTCGCTGATGCGCGAGACTCCGAAAAAGGGAAGCGATGCCCACACACGGCCACACCAGCGATCGATCGGCAACCAAATCACACGGAGGCCCGCGACGGACACTCGCCGAGCTGCTCGCGCTTGATCCAGGGGCCATGGCGCCGTGCGGGGAAGCAGGGCAGCGGCGCAGCGCACACTGGGCCTGCCTTAGGTGGGGGACGTGAGGTTAGAGTTGGGTTGCGGCGTTGGAGCGGTCTGGCGCTTGCGCGGATGGAAGAGTAGGCGAGCCGTGGGTATGGAGACGAGGAAAAGAAAAAACGAAAGGGTATGTGACTTATGGGTGGTAGTGGTGGGTAATTGTTGCGAACTTTAGTGGTATTTTTAGCGACGTACGAGAAGAAGATTTAATGCTTTTATTATTATTAGGTATAGATATGAAGTATGGTATATTTTTTTAGCTGAATATTGCATCTACAAAAGACAAAAGATTATTGATAAAGAAATGTGGATAACCTGCTCCCTTGGCAGCCTCTCATTGACGACACCACCGACCATTTGATGCCTCTGCACTTCGAAGCCACACCATACCTTGGAAACACCTGTACAGCTCGAGCATGTCGCATGAAGGCAAACAATGGATATAATAACATGTGGTTTGAGGATTGAAGGACTGTAACCGTGTTGGCCTAGATTGGCAAGGAGAATATGTGCATCGTGGTAAGAAAAAGAGACGGGGAAGATCAAGAATAATGTGGCTATGCTACAGTTGGAGGAAGGTAAAATCATTTACAAATTTGAGATAAATATTGTAAATCCAATTTCTGTAAGGGTGTTGACAGATTTTGTTGGGAGTTCCTATTGCAGACGACATTTCATTGAACTCACATATACTCTAAATCTTATAAATTGATGAAAACAATTTAGCATACAACTGTTTGCAATTTGAACCATTCGCATTTTTTTAAATACACCTGAAAACATCTAAAAAGGCACTCATATATCATAGCTAATAATACCTTATCGTATATGAGATCTAAATATCAGGACTGCATGATACAGGTAGAACATATTGCTAAAAATAAACAAAGGAAAACATGTTTCTGTTGCTGCAGTTAGGGGAAATATACATGAATGTCTGAGATTCAATACAATTAACTGAATACACAGAAGGCCTAGCTAATTTTGTTGCCTAAAATTTAGCCTATTTTTTAGATTGACAACTATGTTATAATTGCTTTTGAGATGTGTACTGCAAATAAGATTAAGAAGCCTACATAGAAATCTACATATATGTAATATCCCGTACATTTTCAATCCTACAGTATTATATGCCAGCAATTAATTTGACTAATTGCTCGGTGGAACCCTAACCCAAATAATGGGAAATTATGGACAGCAGATGTTTACCTTATGGGCGTCGTCGCTGTCGCCATGCTCGCGGGTGCACTCGGGCTCGTCCCCGAGCAACCTCGCCATCCGCTGTACCGGTCGGTGGCTGCTGCTCTCCTCGTGCGCTTCTCGTCGTTGGAGACATGCTGCCGTGTCGCAGCTGCGGGGACGCTCGCGCACATGCACGGCCGCCTCGCAAAGGCGCCGCCAAGAGCCACTCGACGGAGCTGCGCGCTAGTCAAAGCCGCACGCAGTTCCGGCGAGAGGGCCTGGAGGACGCCGACGCCTTCTTTCCCGTCGCGCGGTGGTCGTCGCCGCCGTCTCTCTCCGATCGCGGGAGGCAGGAGGGTGAGCAGCGCGGCGCCGGGTGGAGCTACTCGAGGGGCGTTGCCTCGTCCGCGACGGCGAGAAACCCTAGCGACGCCATCGAAGCCTCCCGGCAAGCGAGACTCCTCGAGGAGGACGAGGGCGGCGCGGCGGAGGTCGGTCCGGCCTCGATCTTGCCCGGGATGGCCGGAGACGGCACGGCGGCGGTGAGGTCGCAGCGTGGCGGCTGAGAGCAAGGCCGCGTCGGGGAGGAGCCGGGATGGGAGAAAATGGCTAGGGTTAGGATTTAGGTTTTTGGTGTTTTTCGTAATTACAAATAAATCCCTCGTAGTGAGATTTTTATATAGGAAGGACTGATTTCGATTTTTTGTAAAACACTGGGACTGTTTTGCAAAAATGCCGTGGAGGGCACTTTCACCACTGTGGCTACTGTTCATCAACTTCCCTCCGAGCGCTCACAGTTCACGAAAGCGCTTGTCTTTGATATAGTTAGTAATAATAATATCAACTTCCCTCAGTTTCCCTTTGCGGAAATGTTGGGAGTGTGGCACAACCAACCCATTTCCCTACCCTGCAAAGAAGCGTCAAACTTTTTATTTTTACTTCAACTTTTGATTTCCACTCTTTCTTTGTTTTCTATCTTTCATCTTTTTTACTATGTATTTTTATTTTATTTCTCCTATTTTATTTTTTTCAAAACTATTCTATTCTTTAATTTTTCATAATTGTTTTTAGTATTTTGTATATGTTTCTATGTGCTTTACCAATACATTATGATTAATGTCGTCTTGGAAGATATTCTATGAGTATAATATTTTATAATATTATTTTTTTCTGGAGTACGGTATATTTGTATCGAAATTCATAATATGTTTCCTAAATATCTGAAAGTGTGTTCACTTATGGTGAAATGTTTTTTCTACATAGAGAGCCTTTTGATCGATCAAACAAAATTACAGGAATTGCATTATTAAGTTATTTGAAACAAATGAATATGTTTCATGTGCATCCAAAAATAATTCAAGAACAAATAATTACATACGAACATTTTTACTCGTTTAATTTCTATATAAAAATAGTGTGAGCAATTTTTGACATATATGGCAATTTATTCAATATACATGGTTGTTGTCCAAGACACGACAACATATTCAAAAGACTATATACAACATTTGGCACAAATTCTATTACATTGAATTTATCTGTATGTATTAATTGCACTTCACAAATTTTATTTCCTGTAAATATTATGTACAGCAAAATTCTAAAAAAGCCCGGGAAACTACTTTTTGCCTCGCTCTGCTATTTAAAGCAGTCGGATACCTCTCCGCCTATGCGCAACGACGCTCCCTAGTGCAGGTATAGGTATGGCGTTTCTGGATGCGACTGTGTCCTCTAGGCTCTAGCGTATGTGTGTTTGCTATAGTGAGGATATATATGAGGCTAGAAAGTGGAGGACATTTTTAGATAAGGGAAGTATTAACCTCCCGGCCTCTATAAGTATTTGTAAGGTGCTAATACATCCAAAACATATAAATGACTTTTGAAGTTTATTATGTTATCCCCCCCCCCCCCCCCCCCCCCAAATGCTTATGTTATTTTTCAAGATATTTGCAATGATTATTATGTTTCGTTTAATGTTCTTATCGATACCCATGATTTCCCATGAAATCTCATTATTTTGTTTATATATCTTGAAGGCAGGAAACCTTCGTTTCAAATATCTTCTGGAAGTAAATTAAATCGGGGGATCAACACAATGGTTCAGAGCGTTGAGTGCCAACTCGTTTAGGAACCTCAACTCCTTGATCGTGGAGTTGAGCCAAAGGGTTAGATCTGAACTTTTTCCAGTACGTTTTGTTTTCGGCAGAAGGAATGAATGCCGCTGTTCGCATGTGTACCTACACACCCTATTTTGACCGATTCGTATACGTCACGGAAAAAAGATAATACTCAAGGGGGGCGGGATCTCAACATTAGAGTTGATAGGATTATTCAAAAGTATTTTGAAATTTTTTCAAATCATATCCCGGTTGTTATGATTATTTTTAAAAGTCATCGAAAAAGTCAACCTAAAAAATGACGATCAAAAATATTTTTTTCAAAATTTTGAAACCAGTTTTGTACACCAAAAATCCGTTCTCTACTAGAATATCAAGCTAAAACAGGTATATATGGCTTACATCACCGTATAATGCTATGGTGTGTAGCTACCACCATGTGTAGTAAAACGCCTCTCTTCGGCAGAAACATTAAAAAATGTCAGATTTGTGTTTTTGCATAAAACGGATAGGCTAGTGCGTCTAGATTGGTCGAATTATAGCCCATGGCTCTCTATGCAAGCAGGAGTTTTCCGCGGCTGGCCTCATTTTGGCATGGCACGCAACTGACAAAACTGAACACTGTGGCCACATTGACGAAACTTTCTTCAAAAATCGATGTGGCATAATGAGTTGATCCGACATCAGAAGATCAGGGATATTCTTACAAGGAGATGAGTAGGGATTGAGTGGGCCGATAAATACCCTTCAGTTGCGTGGGACAACTGCGCTGTCTACTGTCTCTAGGCCGGGGCAAACTGGACGTTCTACAATCATCACCGTCACACTAATATAACAGACCAATTGGCTTTTTAACTAAGCTATGAAGCCACCTAGAACCTCGATCGTCGCTGTCTTACTGAATAATAATTTCTACAGCATCAGCATCATGCCATCATCCAATTCCCTTGGATACATCGTCGACCTTGGATACATGGGCTAAACCGTGTCACGAACGGTCCCTGTCTAGCAAAGAGTGATCCGAGTGGCCTAGTAGGATAGTAGGATATACGCGGGTTTATCCCGGGGCACCTTGCGCATCGACCAAAGGCTACCGCGCGCGCGTTGTTGTTCCCCTGCCTCGATTCCAACTACCATTGCATCCTCTGACAAAGTTTAAAAATCCCACTTTCTGCAAACTTGCAGCTCATATGGGCAAATATGTGTCTATTCGCCCGATGCTCGAATATGCCACATTCGAAACTGTGAGATGGATTCTTCTGTCCAAAAGGTTTCAGTTGGGACAAGGCACTGTCTTTTTTTTTGCACTGAACAGGGAGTTTTTATTGAATTAAACCATCACAGTCTTTTACAAGCAGCTCATCAACTTTTTCTTGAAACAATGAGCTTCGTCGTCAATTTGTATTAAAGGAACAGCCGAAACTTGGTTCTTACGACACACACAACAAAAACAAATCACTATCTAGCTCCATGAGTTTTCTTTTATGAACAAACTTTTAGCGGTACATTATTACAAAGAAGCACGAGGAAAATAAGTACGAAGACTACATACAGATGAACTACAGGACGATTGCATGGCACATCTCATCATTCGCAAAGAAGAATGAGGAAATCATCGAGGTCATGCACCTCCCATAGTCTATCTTGTTATTATAGTTGAAGTTCTAGAGGTTGAGATCCTTTCCATTTGTTCTCCACTACTTTCATGGATCAACTTTGTCTCTAGGTGATCTCGCAAAAAATTACAACTGGCGAGTGTTAGATGTGTATAGTCCATCTTCTGTATATCCCCATTGTATAAGGGGTTTACTGCACTTTACCACACGTGTACATGTATTGGCCTTTGGCCCCCGAGAATACTAGTTGCTCATTTCTCCAACATGGTATCAGAGTCAGGTTAGGCTCTCTCCCCGCGCGTAGCAACTCCGTGCTGCTCCACCGCCGTCGCTGTCGCTAGTTCTGGCCGGTCGGTTGCCTCTCTCTCCTTTGCGTCTCTCCGATTTGTGTGTTGTTCTTGAGAAAATCGAGCTCCTTTGTGCCAAATCGATCTGTTCTTGGCCGCTCCTTCTGGCCCGTTGCGCCGCCGCCGCCCGTGGCTTGTGGCGCCTCCGCCGGCCCTGTCATGACCGCCGTCGCCGCCTCCACCGCCCCGGCCCTTCGCGCCGCCGCCGCACATGGCTTGCTGCGCCTTTGCCGGCCCTGTACCGGCCGCCGCCTGCGACCGCCCTGCCGGCTGCGGATCCAGCCACCTCAACTTCATCCCCACTCGCTCGTGTGCGCATCGAGCCTGGCGGGTGAGCTCCTCTCGATCCAGATCGATCTGTGATCTGTTATGTGTGTTGACTTCCTGAAAAAAAGGCAGAGAGCTCGTCATGTCTTCCTCGGGCTATGTTTCTGTTCCTCGGTGCTCTGTGATCTTCGATGACACCAACTATGCAGAGTTTGTGGGCTTTATGCGTATCCATATGCGCGGCCTTCTGTTTTGGGGCGTTCTCTCTGGCGAGGTCTCCTGTCCGCCGTGCCCCGTTGCTCCTGTGGCTCCTACCCCGCCGGTGCCACCTGTTCTTCTGACAGATGCTTCTCAGGCTGATAGGGATGCAGCCAAGAATGCTGATGATGTTGCCGTTGAAGCCTATGATCAGCAGGTATCAGTTTACTCGGATGCTCTTTCTATCTACGGGATGAGTTGGCTGTTTACACTCAGTGGTGCAATGATGATGCTCGTGCTGCTATTGTCCTCACTGCCAGTGTTCTGCCTCAGTTTGCTTCTGAGTTTATGGGATTAGGCACTGCTGCGATGTGGATTTATCTTTGTCAGCGCTATCAGCCCTCTAGTGATGCTCTCTACCTATCAGTGGTTCGTCAGGAGAATGACTTCAGCAGGGAGACTCTACTACTGATGAGTTCAACACACAGAGATCTACTATCTGGCGTCAGCTTGACTCTCAGAGGATTTTTGTTTGTGGTACTTGTCGCTGCTGCCAGACAGTTAGGTCAGATTTGGAGTTTCAGTGTGTCCATGAGTTTTTGTCTCGCCTCCGTGCCGAATTTGAGCCTCGGCATGCTCACTTGCTTGCCTGTGGTCGTGTTCCTATATCAGAGGTGCTTGCAGAGCTTCGGGCTAAGGAGACATGCCTCCGTTCTGCTGGTTTGTTTGCGGTTCCCATTGTGCTAGCTTCCCAAACTCATGTGTCGTCTGCTCCACCGCTGCTACCCACTCCTTCAGGGGGGTGGGCGGGCACCCTCCGTTTGTAGGAGCGGGTCGGCCTCGCTCTCACACCTTTTGTGGCTACTGTAAGAAGCCGGGTCACCCAGAGTCCGACTGTCACAAGAAGCAGCGTGACCTGTGAAGGGGATCGTAGGCAGAATACAAAGAATTTCTAACAACGATAACCTTAAACTAGCCAGAATCTATAACTATGCAGATATACGATATACGAAGGAAGACGATATATATACCCTTGTAGACCGAAAAGCAGGGATTACGCTCCCGCACAAGTGTTATCGATAAAGCCGACGTAGCCGACCTCGAGGTCGTGAAGACGATCACCTCCAAGCACCCCAAGTGTGGTGCCTCGCAGGGGGTCACAAGCGTATGGTGAAGAAGCCGACCTCCGGGCTCTGATCCAGCCGAGCAGCGGAAGTAGAAGACTTGGACCGAAGACCAGCAGCATGGCGGTGTGCGTATGGTGGAGAAAACCTCAACCTCGGCGCAACCCCAATTGCGGAGTCACGTTTGGAGGAGAGAGAGAGAGAGAGAATTTGGTGTGTATTTTTCCAAGGCATGGACACCTCCTTATATAGGTGGTGGGAGGCTGCCAACCTTGCTGGACGGGCGGTGTGGGACTAAATCCCACACCAGCTGCACCAGCATGGTGCGCCGGCCCCAGATGGGCCCCATGTGGCCCATCCGGTCACCTCCGTTGATGCGCCCCACTTGGGGGGAAGTCCCCCCCCCCCCTTGGGCCTTCCTTCCAAAAGTTAGGCCCATTTAGAATTGCGGCTGCCTAAAAATCCGAAAATAAATAAATAAAATGTATTTAACTATTAATTACATTAATTAATATTAAACACAATTTATCCAATTTATTATGGCTCCGAAAACTATTTCATCGCCCTCCGATCTCCATCGGATGTGTCCTGGAACGCTTCCGGTGCTCTCTTCTATTTTCTCTTCTGTGTCCAATCTATTTTAAGCGTCACTCCCCTTAAGCTTGATACCCTGCGGTTCGAGAATACTCCAGACATGATCGAGACCGTTCTCCGATCAAAGACTAATAGCGGGGCCGTGGATACCCATATTAGCCCCTGTGCATTACGAATAACTTTGTCGTTCGAACCTTAGACGTTAAGTCTTAAACCTTTTGCCTGGCGATACTTAGTTTGTCCGAGACTTGATCTCAGGTATCATGATACCTAGATTGATCTCGTTACCGACAATACTATTCTTTATCGTCCGTGATATTACATCCCGTGACCTAGTCACATGCTTGCAAGCTCATTGATGTAATCTCACCGAGTGGGCCAGAGTATCTATCCTGCTATGTGGATTGGCAATCCCGCTCTTGATCCCTCGCCTCAACATACTCCTCCGATACCCGAGAGGAACACCTTTATTGTCACATATAAGATATGACGTTTGATGCAATCAAAGTATCTTTCAGAAATAGCAATTTGAATTGATCTCACGGTCGAAGGCGTAATGACTACGTCCTACAAATATTGGATATGTCCATCACATCATTCTCCCAATGATATGACTCCATTGCCAACTGATATAAATGTCACATGATCGGGAAACCTCGATCATCAATCGCACAACGGACTAGTTAAATAGAGGTTACTAGGGACCTGGTTGTTTACATACCACATGTGTATTAATGTTTCCGCTTAATACAGTTATAGTATGCTATAAAACATATTATGAACAATCGAGATATGACAAATAAAATGTCTTTATTAATTGCCTCTAGGGCATATCTCCTTCAGTCTCCACTTGCACTAGAGTACAATTAATCTAGTTTACAACTTGGTAAAAGCTTAACACCTATAGCAACTTGGTGCATGCTTGTCTCGTGAAGAGGAATACAGTCAACAGATCTCACACATTGAGATCTGTATGTGCTTTGCAACACTTCTATGTCACCTAGTTTGACATCATCCCGTATCTTACGATAACGGTGAAATATATCTTTGTCGATGGAGTGAGACTCGAAACTTCGCGTAGCATGGGCCTTAAAAGTCTAAGAGATCTATTAAGGGAAACCATGCATGCTCGGGAAAACCGCTCAGTCCAATCACACTTGCTACTTCTGAAGTAGCCATATATTCCTATACCTATGTAGATTATGCGACAGTGCATTCATATGCAACTTCGCAAGCTAACCATGTCTTTCTTCAAAACAAAGGACTTCTCCTGTATGAGATTTCTATCGTATGGGTCAGTGTCATAACTTGCATCATCGTAACCCTTTTACGGCAAGTTGTCTTTTCACTCTCACCCTATACCAGAAAACATATCTTCAGTTCTCTTTAGACACTGAAGGATATACTTAACGTTTGTTCATTGATCCATCCAGGGATCACTCTAGAACCCGTTCTTCAACCAAGAACTTGGGTCACACCAAGTCGAGCTTTCAGTCTGATAGAATCTATGGCTGAGGCATAGAGGATGTCGAACATCCTTTTCTTTCATTAGCTATCGCTGAAACGCCAAGATAAACTTAATATTTTACCTAGTCATACAAGCAAGAATTTTCTTCGCTTGTTCTATTCTGAAACACTTCAGAATCTTAATCTAGGAAAATATTCGACTTAATGTTATTAAGCCCTTTTGATCTATTCAAATTATAGACCTGATGCCTAATACTCCTAACTTCATTCATAGAAAATTTAATCACTTAAATAATCATTTATACTTTACTAGAGGATCTGTATCATTCTCAATATGTCATTACATATAAAATCAGGAATGACACCTAGCTCCCACTCAAATATGCCTTCCGCATATAAGACCAGGGAATTTCTTTTAGCTCCCACTCAAATATGCCATTCACATATAAGATCAAGAAAAGCTACTTAGCTCCCACTCACTTCTTTGTAAATGCAGGTTTCTTCAACTATTTTGGACGACTCCAAAATCCTTTGATCACATTATCAAAGTGAAGATTCCAGCTCCGATATGCTTGCTTCAGCCCATGAATGGACAGCTGAAGTTTGCATACATGTTTAGCATCCTTAGGATCAACAAACCATCTTATTGTACTAATTACAACTCTTTTTAATGTTACCATTAAGAAACATGGTTTCCTTATCCATCTATCAATTTCTCAATTTGAAATTATAGTAATTGCTAAACGACCCTAAATAGACTTAGGCTTCGCCACTTGAGACAGAATCTCGTTGTGGTCAACTTTTGAATCTGTCGAAACTGTTTTTGCGACAAATCGATCCTTATCAGTGTCTATTTTCTCATAAAATTCCATTTTTTTTAACGGCCTGGATGCCATCAAGAAGATCTTCCCAAGTCGTTACTTGGTAATCGTACATGGATTTTATCTCGGATCATATATGTCTCATAGTCATTTCTCGACTTAGGTCTACCATCTTCTTCGTATTTCGTAGGTTGTCATGTTCCATTAACATGACCTTCATAACAAGATTGTCGTACCACACTGTGCGAAACACATTCTCGTATGCTTACGATCTTTAGTACGAGCTTAGAGCATCATGATCTTTATCATAAGCTTCCTTCCAGTTGCGGAGGACGATACCGAAACTGTTTCCGTTGCGCCACTCGATGTCCGGAGAGTGAGTTCATTAACTCCGTCTTGCTCTACTTTCTTTCCCACTTATACCCTTGACAAGAAACTATTTCTTGAGCAAGGTACGTTCCAGCAACAAATTTGCCTTTGTCGTGAGAAATGTATCCAACTGATATCTTAGATACACTACAAAGATGAATTTATCCGCTTTTAGGTTTGATCATATCAAAACACTAAAATACCGAAACGACAATCTAGGCTAAAAGCCATGCCATCACTCATATGATATTGCCTCCACGGATTTAGATGGTTTCCCTATTATCTAACGTGAATGTTTTGTTTCTACCATATGACCTCAATGATCACAAAATTTGATAAGAGATTTTATTGACCACACACTATCCAATAGAGTGTGATTACGACGTCCAAACACACCATAACACTATGGTGTTCCATGCGACGTAATTTGTGGAACTCTTCTAATGATATGCCAAACTTATAACTCAAAACTTTATTTCCTTGATCAGTTATCATAGGAAATTGTTTTTCTTGTTAAGTTTATTTTCCTACTTCACTACGAACTTGTTTGAACTTGATCAAACTTTCCGGACCAGCGTTTCCTAAGCGGATATCCATATATCTACTCGGAACATTCGCGAAGTTTACGAAATAAAGATTTCCACTACATGTTTGAAGTACTTCATTGATTCACATACATCCATATGCATGATTCTCAGTAAGTTATATGCCCGCTTTCCGAAAATGGTGTCTTAGTTATCTTGCAAGTGTCAAAAGATCAAAATCTAAGGACTCGGAGATCCATCTGAATGGAGCTTCTTCATTGACTATAACATTGACATGACTCGAAACGTTAGTGCCACAAGAATGTGGTGTCTTTATTAAGTTTGTATCCTTTGGCATTAATGTTATAAATGTGTGAGCTACTACCATCTAGATTCATATAAGAACATTCCGTTCATAATCGGTGTATGATCATTAAAGATATCACTCATAAATGTAGGACAACGATTTGTCACTAACAAATATGAATAATTGTCTCGCTAGAGGCAAGACACACTTATAATGATCATGCTAACAAGCGATCAAAAGGAATTTGTTCAAATCCAAATTAATCCAAATGGTAGATGTCGAGAGAGAGTGTCTATGACCATCATAACAGCATTGTCTCCTCATCCTTCCAAGCTACTCAAGCAGAAAATCTTGTTTTCATAAAACATGACTAATATCAAGACTTAGTAGTCATTGCTGCCAGTACTTGATTAGGTAAAACATTCATAACTCATATATCATATATATACACTATCATTATTGATGACTTCCCGGTGATCTGTTTCATATTCTTGATTCTTTAACGCAATCAAGAATTCATGAAGGTGAACGATTGCTCTTGCATGACATAGTCTATAATAAACTATTTGCATCTGCAGTGGGTAACTAGCGCCTCGCCCCATCATAAGCAAACGGTGTCATCCAGTAATCGAGTTGAGTGAGGCATCTCAATGTCATCAAGTATGACCAATGTCATCAAGTATGACTGCCACATGCTACTTTAATGCGAGTGTCTCTTCCATCTTGATCGAGAAGAAAATAGTCAAAGTACTGATAAACTTCATCAACCCAACTTGCGGTGTATTTCGAGTTTAGCGACCATCTCATATGTTCGCGATATGTCAACATGCACCCGCAGTTCATTCTCTATGGTAGAGATCACATTACATTGGACTATGATGGAATTATCCATGCGAATTCAATAATTCAAATTATCTTCTTCGCAAGTGGTTTATCTCCTAGTGGGTAAAAACAAGGAGTACCCTCAAGCTACGGTATAAAACTATGAAGTTGGACCCACCATTTTAAGTTTCTCAATCGCAAGAATGCGCCTAAGTTTAAAATAGGCTATTAAACAGGTTATTGTCAACAAAGGTTTTGCAAAACATAAAGACTTTGTTCATAATAAATATGGGTTCAAATTTTAATAAAATAAAACTGCCAGAACTCCTACTCAAAACGACTATCCCTCGCATCGTTTTAGTGATTACACGATCCTCATCCACTATGCTACCCCTCATCGTCAAACCGATAGCATAACTTCAAAGGTAGATATTGATATGTCAATCGCATCTTCTTATATGACTCATGCTTAACCTTTCGGTCACCGTGTTCCGAGGCCATGCCTGTACATGCTAGGCTCGCCATAATAACCTTCAGCGTATACGCATGTGCAAACATGTCTTACACCCACTGTATGCGAACGACGATATGTCTGACACCCGATCATCACGGCCTGCCTCATAACATAGAACTTTCTTGGTAGTGCACGTCAAAGGGAGAACACTAATGGTATTTTGGAGGGATCATCTTATATTACTACTACCGTGTAACTAATATATATAACAATATATATACACACAATATAAGATGCACACAATAACATAACATCAAAATGTAATGCGACGTGATATGGTCCTTATGTCGATGGTCTCCTTGGCGCCCACAGTTTATAAACAATTTACTAAACTTATCTCGACCATATCACATTGCCCCTGCAAAATAAAGTTAGACGCCTTCTACTTTATCTTTTGCATATTTTACGTGGCTTAGGGGCTTTCGTAAATATAACCGTTTCTTACCTACAAACCTACAACCACAACATCGATCGAACAATTGTCTGTTTTATATCCCTTGCGGTCCCTCAATTGAAAATGCAAAGCCAGCTATTGCGAGAGAGACAGACACCCGCCAGCCACATATATGGAACAAGCCATATGTCAGTTGTGTAACCAGTCTTGCGTAAGCGTACGCGTAAAGTCGGTCCGGGCTGCTACATCAACACAATGCCGCCGGCAAAAAGCAAGTGCAAGCGAGAGGGTAACAACTATAATAACGATGCCCTCATTCAACATGAGTTCTAACCGTACTACTATATCTACGCATAGATCGGCTCTGATACCACTGAAGGGGATCATAGGCAGAAAACAAAAAAATTCCTAACAACGATAACCTTAAACTACCCAGAATCTATAACTATGCAGATATACGATATACAGACAAAAACGATATACATACCCTTGTAGACCGAAAAGTGGGGATTACGCTCCCGCACAAGCGTTGTCGATGAAGATGACGTAGCCGACCTCGAGGTCATGTAGACGATCACCTCCAAGCACCCCAAGCGTGGTGCCTCGCAGGGGGTCACAAGCGTACGGTGAAGAAGACGACCTCCGGGCTCCGATCCAGCCGAGCAGCGGAAGTAGAAGACTTGGACCGAAGACCAGCAGCACGACGGTGTGCGTATGGTGCAGAAAACCTCAACCTCGGTGCAACCCCAATTGCGGAGTCACGTTTGGAGGAGAGAGAGAGAATTTGGTGTGTATTTTTTCAAGGCATGGGCACCTCCTTATATAGGTGGAGGGAGGCTGACAACCTTGCTAGACGGGCGGTGTGGGACTAAATCCCACACCGCCGCACCAGCATGGTGCGCCCGCCCCAGATGGGCCCCATGTGGCCCATCCGGCCACCTCCCTTGATGCGCCCCACTTTGGGGGAAGTTTCCCCCTTTGGGCCTTTCTTCCAAAAGTTAGGCCCATTTAGAATTGGGGCTGCCTAAAAATCCGAAAATAAATAAATAAAAATGTATTTAACTATTAATTACATTAATTAATATTAAACACAATTTATCCAATTTATTCCGGCTCCGAAAACTATTTCGTCGCCCTCCGATCTCCATCGGATGTGTCCCGGAACGCTTCCGGTGCTCTCTTCTATTTTCTCTTCTGTGTCCAATCTATTTTAAGTGTCACTCCCCTTAAGCTTGATACCCTGCGGTTCGAGAATACTCCAGACATGATCGAGACTCGTTCTCCGATCAATGACTAATAGCGGGGCCGTGGATACCCATATTAGCCCCTGTGCATTACGAATAACTTTGTCGTTCGAACCTTGGACGTTAAGTCTTAAACCTTTTGTCTGGCGATACTTAGTTTGTCCGAGACTCGATCTCAGGTATCGTGATACCTAGCTTGATATCGTTACCGACAATACTATTCTTTACTCGTCTGTGATATTACATCCCCGTGACCTAGTCACATGCTTGCAAGCTCATTGATGTAATATCACTGAGTGGGCACAGAGTATCTATCCTGCTATGCGGATTGGCAAATCCCGCTCTTGATTCCTCGCCTCAACATACTCCCTTCCGATACCTGAGAGGAACACCTTTATTGTCACACTATATAAGATATGACGTTTGATGCAATCAATGTATATTTCAGAAATAGCAATTTGAGTTGATCTCACGGTCGAAGGCGTAATGACTACGTCCTACAAATATTGGGTATGTCCATCACATCATTCTCCCAATGATACCTCGATCATCAATCGCACAACGGACTAGTTAAATAGAGGCTATTAGGGACCTGGTTGTTTACATACCACACGTGTATTAATGTTTCCGCTTAATGTAGTTATAGCATGGTATAAAACATATTTTGAACAATCGAGATATGACAAATAAAATGTCTTTCTTAATTGCCTCTAGGGCATATCTCCTTCAACCTGAGTCGCTCCTCTACTGCGGCTCATGCGCCTTCCTCGACGGAGAAGCTCACTGACCAGGATATTGTGCGGCTCAAGCGTATACTGGCTTCCTCTGGCTCTTCCTCGACCGGTAATGTAGCCTCGGTGACTACTTCCACCACTCCGCCACCGCCGCCTATACAGTCAGGTATATCTTCGTGGGTTCTGGATTCTGGAGCTTCTTTTCACATGTCTTCTGATTCTTTCGCCTTGTCTTCTCTTCGACCTCTTGATTTTCTTGTCAATGTTCTCACTACCGATGGCACACCTCTTCCTGTTGCTAGTCGTGGCACCCTTTCTACTCCGTCATTTTCTGTTCCTAGTGTCTCTCATGTTCCCCGTCTTATCATGAATCTTTTTTCCGCTGCCCAACTTACTGATTCCGATTGTCGTGTCATTCTTGATGCCGACTCTTGTTCTGTTCAGGATCGTCGCACCAAGGCTCTGGTTGGCATTGGCCCTCAACGCCGTGAGTCTCAGGGCCTTTGGGAGGTCGACTGGCTTCATGTTCCTTCCGCTGCCACCACACCCACCAGTTTTCATGCTCTTGCTGCCTCCTCTTCTGCGTCCTTCCAGCAGTGGCATCATCGACTTGGTCATATATGTGGCTCTCGATTGTCATCGTTAGTGTAGCAAGGTGTCTTAAGGTGTGTCTTCGGAGATGTTTCTTTACATTTTGATGGTTGTAGACTTGGCAAACGGACTCAGTTACCTTATCCTACGAGTGAGTTAGTCTCTCAGCGTCCTTCCGACTTAGTACATTCTGATGTATGGGGTCCTGCTCCCTTCGACTCGAAAGGGGGTCCTCACTACTATGTTCTATTTATTGATGATTTCTCTCGCTACAAGGCTCTATTTTATGAAATCTCGCAGCGAGGTTCTCTCTATATACAAGTGATTTGCTGCCATAGTTTACACCCAGTTTTCCACGCCCATTCATGTTTTTCGTGCTGACTCGGCTGGTGAGTATATCTCCCAGATGTTGCATGGTTTTCTTGCCAAGCAGGGTACTCTTGCTCAGTTCTCTTGTCCTGGTGCCCATGCTCAGAATGACGTTGCTGAGCGCAAGCATCACCATCTCCTTGTGACGGCTCATGCGATGATGATCGCCGCCTCTCTTCCACCCCACTTTTGGGCTGAGGCGGTTTCTGCATCCACCTATCTCATCAGCATCCAGCCTTCGGCTGCCTTGCAGTGTGGTATCCCAATGGAGCGTCTCTCCGGTCATTCTCCTGACTACTCCGCTCTTCGTCTGTTTGGGTGTGTGTGCTATGTTCTACTCGCTCCGCGAGAACGCACCAAATTGACTGCTCAGTCGGTTGAGTGTGTCTTCTATGGATACAGTGATGAGCACAAGGGTTATCGATGTTGGGATCATGTTGGTCGCCGGTCGCGTATTTCACGCGATGTGACTTTTGATGAGTCTCGTCCATACTACCCGCGTCCTACCTCCTTGACTTTTTCAGTTGAGGATATCTCCTTTCTTATACTCCCTGACACCTCTCCGTCTGTGCCTCATGGTCCTCCACCTCCGATGAGTCCGACTGTTCTTGATACACCACCGATGCCACCCTCCCTACTTCCTCTTCTCCTCCCTCGTCACCTACCCCTCCACCTACCTCTCTGGTGCGTCCTCCCCTTTCTCCCTTTCCTCTCCACTACACTTGTCGTCCTCGTGTCGTGGATGATCCTTCAGACGTGCCTTCCACTTCCGGAGCGCCACCCTCCCCGTTTACGCCGGTTCATAACCTCCGTACTCGGCCTTCGTTACGGCCTCCTAATCGCTATTCTCCTTCCCAGTACGGTCTTTCTGCTGTTGCTGAGCCCACTTCCTATCGAGATGCCATGGCTTGGCCTGAATGGCAGCTTGTGATGGCTGAGGAGATTGCTGCGCTTGAGCGCACTGGCACGTGGGATCTGGTTTCCCCTCCTCCTGGTGTTCGTCCCATTACGTGCAAGTGGGTCTATAAGGTTAAGACTCGCTCTGATGGTTCTCTCGAGCGTTACAAAGCTCGTCTTGTGGCTCGTGGTTTTCAGCAGGAGCAGGGACACGATTATGATGAGACATTCACTCCTGTGGCCCACATGACCACTGTCCGGACTCTTCTTCATGTTGCTTCTGTCCGTCATTGGTCTGTCTCTCACCTTGATGTTCAGAACGCCTTTCTCAATGGTGAGTTGCGTGAGGAGGTTTCTATGCAGCCACCACCGGGGTACTCTGTTACTGATGGTATGGTTTGTCACCTTCGGCGCTCCCTTTATGGCCTTAAACAAGCCCCTCGCGCCTGGTTTGAGCGTTTCGCCACTGTGGTGACTGCCGCTGGTTTCTCGCTTAGCGACCATGACCCGGCATTGTTTGTCCACACCTCTCCTCGTGGTCGGACTCTTCTCCTTCTATATGTTGATAACATGATCATCACTGGCGATGACTCTGAGTACATTGCCTTTGTTAAGGTCCGTCTCTGCGAGCAGTTCCTGATATCTAGCTTGGTCCACTTCGCTATTTTCTCGGGATTGAGGTTTCTTTGACCTCTGATGGCTTCTTCATCTCCCAAGAAAAATATATTCAAGATCTTTCTGCCCGTGCAGCGCTTGGTGATGAGCGCACTGCTATGACTCCTATGGAGCTCAACGTTCAGCTTCGTTCTACCGATGGTGATCCCCTCACTGATCCCACATGCTATCGCCACCTTGTTGGGAACCTTGTTTATCTAGTTGTCACTCGTCCAGATATATCATATCCTATCCACATTTTGAGTCAGTTTGTTTCAGCTCCCACCTCTGTCCACTATAGTCACCTCCTCCGTGTTCTACGATATCTTCGTGGCACGATCTCTCACCGTCTTTTCTTTCCCCGCTCCAACTCTCTCCAGCTCCAGGACTACTCTGATGCTACGTGGGCTAGTGATCCTTCTGATCGCCGCTCAATGTCTGCTTACTGTGTCTTTCTTGGAGGTTCTCTCATTGCCTGGAAGATGAAGAAACAGACTGCAGTTTCCCGTTCGAGTCCAAAGGCTGAGTTGCGAGCGATGGCTATGTTAACGGCTGAGGTGACCTGATTATGATGGTTACTAGATAATTTTGGTGTTTCTGCTACTGCACCGACTGCTCTATTGTCAGACAGTACATGTGCTATCAGCATTGCGCGTGACCCGGTGAAGCATGAGCTCACCAAGCACATCGGTGTAGATGCCTTCTTTGTGCATGCTGCTGTGCAGGATCAGACTCTCGCTCTTCACACTGTGCCCTCTGAGTTACAGTTGGCGGATTTCTTCACGAAGACACAAACTCGAGCGCAGCATGGGTTCTTTCTCTCCAAACTCAGTGTTGTTGACCCACAATGAGTTTGAGGGGGGGTGTTAGATGTGTATAGTCCCTCTTCTGTATATCCCCATTGTATAAGGGGTTTACTGCACTTTACCACACTTGTACATGTATTGGCATTTAGCCCCTGAGAATACTAGTTGCTCATTTCTCCAACAGCGGGTAGCGGTTAGGACGCTAGGATGTATGTGGGTAGGGTCAAGTCATATTGGACGGTGGGCGGCACTGCGACAGGGATCTCACCATTGCTTGTAAGGTTTTCGAATGGTTCTCCTCATTAACGGGATTAACTCTCTTTTCCTTTGCCAGAGCACTTGTATTTCCATGAGGTTTTAAATTGATCGAGAAATGAATGATGAGATTTTTCTGAAAAACTGGTATGTTTCTTCAAAAATATTATGGTATGCTTCTTTGTACATAGTTTGTGTAAGATCAAGTGCACTATAAGTAAAAATAGCTTAGAACATTACAAATCCTAACGTTGCTCTTGAGTATAAAGAATGAGGATGTGTTACTACATACAACTGTTTTGACAATCCTAATTAAATATGCTAATTTACTCTTAATCACCATGTCATATTGAGATGAGGTTTATATTGGACGATTATTAATTAGTGATCCCATGTTGGTCATCGAGCTAGTATTCTAAACAGCGGCAGCGCATATATTCCTTGCCATATATAGGATTCACGTTCCTATGGGAAATAAATTTTACAATTTTACGTGGACTAGTGGCTATGTTAAGTAAATGAGAGCTCACATGCATAATGTGTTGATTTGCTAAAGGAAATGCAAAAGTCAAAGTACCATCACACACGTCACGACCCCGTCAAACAAAGTTTTCGCCCAAGACATAACGCATCTCTGCCTCACCAAACCTCATGGTCATCTTAGATCTGCATGCTAGCCATGGTTGAGTTAATGAGATGGAACAACCTCTTTGATGATGCCCTCGAAGAGAAGGAAAAGGACCTCGCGAGTGCCATCCTCGTCGATACCAAGCCCTATTGGAGCAAGGCATTCAGATAGGAGAGGAGTTGAGGCACCAACATGTGGTGAGACCATGACCTCGTTGTAGCATCAAATCACCCCCAAGACTAGCCCACCCACCAGCGCACCGACAACCCACATGCGGCCTTTCTTGCTAACGAGGGCCAACCATGGATGTGTGGGTCTGGGCTTACGAGGCCTTCCGCGGTGCATGCCATATGCACCGCGCCCACATGGGGTGGATTTGCCCTGCTCGCAGACAATCCCACTATAGTGTCAAATGTGCATCTGCCTGAGGACAGATTCAACCTGCTGACATCGAACACTAGCCACCGCCGGCATGTGTGAGTTGTCGGTTCACCCGAACCATTACCAGGGACACAGAGCCCTAACCTATCTTATGCCCTCGATCATAGACCCGAATCACAACAAGGTTAAAATGCTTCTCGTCGCTTGTGAGCCTCATGAGCTTGTCTGTTTGTTGCTTAAGAGACTACAAGTAGGTGAGAGATAAAAGTAGGCGAGGTGGTGGCTAGGTTTGATGCCTCCCATCGTAGAGCTTCCTTAGGTTCAAAGTGCATCATGGCAACAACTACTTTAAAAATTCCTTAGGGTTAAATATCAAAGTTTCTCCAAGTTTAAACATAAATTAATTTTATTATTTCCCTACTCGACTCTTCTTGCCCCCCTCGACATTCTTCATCAAGACCGGTCATTGCCTCTTGATTCGTCCAAGCAGAGCCACACACATGCATAAATAACTAAAGGAGGGAGATCTTTCCCAACTTTATTTAACAAGGGTCACACTATGGTTGAAAATGGACCAAAATAAATCAATACATGATAAATTCTCTAAGTTGCGTCCAAGTTTGCCACTAAGCACTTACAATTGGCATAGCGGAAGCTTGGTCATCTCAGACGGAAATGAGGTTAAACCCAATGGATGATTTTTAATTAGTAATCCGCTTTTGGTGCTCGAGCACTAGTATTCCAAACATCGACACATACATTCCTTCTCATATATAGCATTGACATTTACATATGAGGAAGCAACTTTCACTACAGGATGCAGGCACTATGCAGACGGCCTTTTGCCGTCGGCAAAAGCTCAAAAACCGTCGGCACAGCCTACGCCGACGGCAGCCGTCGGCATAGGTCCGTCGGCGTAGGTCAAATAGCCGTCGGCATAGAGAAAAGCCGTCGGCGTAGGCGGGCCGTCGGCGTATTTGCCGTCGTCATAGGGTTTTCCAATAATTTTTAATTTTTTGAATTTTTTTTTAACTTTTTTTTGAAAAATCTTTTTTAACTTTTTTTGAACTTTTTAAATTATATTTTATTTATATTTCAAAATTTCTCACTTAGCCACATACTTAATCTCTAATTACACACCTTTCAAATTAGCTTCCAAATGAGATGTTAGAACTTACTGATATTAGTATCCTATCAATCTTGTTAACCCCTCAGTTACGACGTTACATTTTTCATTGTTTAAATTTTAAAATTTGTTTGAATAAGTAACAATGATTATGTAATAATAGTTTGAATAAATAACAATAAAATTTATTTTACTTTATTTTCTCCTTTTTACATTTAATGTGGAATAATTCATATTTTTAAATCCGTAAATCGAAATTTGACAAATAAAATGTTTAAGTCGATTAGAAAAATGAGAGGAATTCAAATATGCCATCCATATCATCATTTGCATCATGTATATGACTTTTTGCAACATATTTTTTATACTTGCTTCACAAAATGTCATTTTGGCACTTAAAATGGAAAAATGATATTTATAAAAATATTTAAAAAAATTCAGTTCTGCAACATTGTTTGCCATAACAAGATACACATATGTGTTAAATATGGGCACATTATCACAAACTATGGCACGGGAATGGTCATAACTTGGTCATTTGACTCGAAAGTTATAAATGTTTATAGATGATTAACCTTTTTGTGAAGAAGCTTTTTGTAAACGTTGTCAAAACTCAAATTTATCATTTTTCCTAGCAACTAGTACACATAAAAGGACTTCGTGCCAAAAGATTTCATTTTTTGACTATTTTTTCTCTTTCTTTTGTTTTGTTGAAAAAACGGTCAAAATGGTCGCCGTGCCTATTCATCGAAAGGGGTCGCATATTTCGAAACTATCAACGGTTCTATGATATAACCACTACTGGTGTATATTAAAATGAATTTTTTAAAAATTTCAGAGCAAACTATCACACACTTGTAGTTCAAAATTCAATTATTTTCGGAAAATAGGCATAAAGTCTTTTAAATAGGCAAAATTAGGTAGAAACCGAGAAAATTCCTAATATTGCTGGATTGTCCATAAAATATGGTCTACTTTGTGTGATAATTGGATGGGTGCCATTTTCCACCATATTTTGTGTACTTGCTTCAAAAAAAATGTCATTTTGGCACTAACAAAAATAGAAAAATGATATTTTGAAAAAACCCAGTTCTTCAACATTGTTTGCCATAACAAGATATACCTATGTGTCAAATATGGACACATTATCACAAACTATGGCACGAGAATGGTCATAACTTGGTCATTTGACTCGAAATTTATACATGTTTATAGATGATTAACCTTTTTGTGAAGAAGTTTTTCATAAACGTTGTTAAAACTCAAGTTTATCATTTTTCCTAGCAACTAGTACAAATAAAAGGACTCCGTGTCAAAGGATTTCATTTTTTGACTATTTTTTCACCTTCTTTTATTTTGTTGAAAAACGGTCAAAATGGCCGCCGTGCCTATTCATCGAAGGGGGTCACATTTTTCAAAACTATCAACGGTTCTGTCATATAACCACTATTGATGTATCTTAAAATGAATTTTTCAGAAATTTCAAAGCAAACTATCACACACTTGTAGTTCAAAATTCAATTACTTTCGAAAAATAGGCATAAAGTCTATTAAATATGCGAAATTAGGTAGAAACAGAGAAAATTCCTAATATTGCTGGATTGTCCATAAAATATGGTCTACTTTGTGTGATAATTGGATGGTTGCCATTTTCCACCATATTTTTTGTACTTGCTTCACAAAAAATGTCATTTTGGCACTTAAAAATGGAAAAATAATATTTTGAAAAAACTCAGTTCTGGAACATTGTTTGCCATAACAAGATACACCTATGTGTCAAATATGGTCACATTATCACAAACTATGGCACTGGAATGATCATAACTTGGTCATTTGACTCGAAATTTATACATGTTTATAGATGATTGATCTTTTTGTTAAGAAGTTTTTTGTAAACTTTGTTAAAACTCAAGTTTATCATTATTCCTAGCAACTAGTACACATAAAAGGACTCCATGCCAAAGGATTTCATTTTTTGACCTTTTTGTGATAAAGTGTCCATATTTTATCCATAAAAAAGGTCAAAATGGACCCGTGCCATAATTTGTGATAAAATATCCATATTTGACACATAGGTGTATCTTGCTATAGCAAACATTGTTGCCAAAAATAACTTGTAAAATATTTTTATAAATATCATTTTTTATTTTTTAAGTACCAAAAAATGACTTTTTTATTAAGCAATTACCAAAAATATGTTGCAAAAAGTTATATACATGATGAAGAAGATGATATGGATGTGATATTTGGATTCCTCTCATTTTTTAATCAATTTAGACATTTTATTTGTTAAATTTTGATTTACGGATTTAAAGATATGAATTATTCCATATTAGATGAAAATAGGAAAAAAAATGAAAAACATAGCTATGCCGACGGCTTTGCCGTCGGCGTAGCCCTGTAACCTATGCCGACGGCAGCCTCTATGCCGACGGTTTATCTATGCCGATGACCAATTTGCTGCGCAGCCCAGCTCAGCCCCTATGTCGACGGCCCTGACAAAAAACCGTCGGCTTAGCCGCTGGCCGTCGGCATAGGTCGCTGTTCCTGTAGTGTTTATTTTTTAATGCGGACTAGCTAGTTGCTATATTAAGCGCTGCCATACATGAAGTTATTACATTTTGATGTATAAATTTATAGGGGTAGGCGAGTCAGCTAGCATTCCATATCACACATCCGCCTCCCATGAGTAGGATGCGAAACTAACTTTAGGTTGAGATTCTTTCCATTTCTTCTTCGTTACTTTCATGAATCAGTTTTGTCTCTAAGTGATGTCACAAAAATAAATTGCAATAGACGAGTAGCGTCAGGACTACACTAGGACGTACGCGAGTAAATTGCTAGGAGTACATAATAATATTACTCCCTCCGTTCGGAAAAGGATGTCACAAAAATGGTCTATCTATAGTTCATTTTTGTGACATCCTTTTCCGAACGGAGGGAGTACAATACTATTTTTGCACTTGATCTTGCGTGGTGTGGGCGGCAAAGCTCTCGCCGCTGTTTATGAAGTTTTCCGTCCGGTAAGCCTCGTAGGGATCAACTTTCAGACACACTAAGAACAAATGTCAAACGTTTTTAGGGATGTTCTTTTGTTCAGTTACCATTTTTTAATTTGTTGGTAGTCGGTGTGGTTGTATTAGGCTAGGCGAGTTTGTTGGTAATCGGATGGTTTCTTTTTTGGGTCAGTTCGCTCTTTTTTTTCGAAATGGAGGATAACCCCAGCTTCCGCATCGAAACGATGCACACAACTTTCTTTTTATTAATAAAAGGGAAAACAGGAAATCACCAAAGTCTTACAAGCAAATACATCGATTGACCGGAAGCCACCGTCTAGGCGATAAAACGCTACACCTACAACCATGATTAAGGGGGTGGACCAATCGGAGCCAAGTGGCCTGACCTCACTCACCAACACACATCATCTAAAACCGGAGGCTTCCACCAAGCCGCCCAATAGCGAGCCCGGACTCAATTCGGACCAGCGGACACTCAGCGCACACGACATGCGCACACTCAGAAGTCGATGCCGGCGTCTTCCGCCAACCCATCTTCTAGAGAGATGAATGCAATGACCTTGTCAGACCTGCCGTCGACGCCGCCATGACGCCAGACAACTCCACCGTCCTGTGCGCGTCCATCGTCACACATCCGATGTTCGAGACCCTACTGCGCCATGTCGCCAAGACTCGCCGCCGTCGATGTGGAAGATGGAAGATGGTTGTAGTTCGCTCGTGGTTGTGATTTTGTTGTATCGTCTTTCTTCCCGTTTTCCACTTTCATTCCGTTTTCCGTTAATTAACCGAGCAACTCGCTTCTACTTAATTAATAGATTAAAGCAAAAAAAAATCTCGTTTCAAAAAAAAATTGCACTATTGCAATCCTCGGTGACAAATCTATTCAGGAAGAACATATGTATTGGAAGGAGGAGCAATAGCTGGAATCACTGCGGTCTCACCTGGCAAAGCCGTGACAAGGAATGCAGATGGCGTTTGTGCTGACAAAGTTTGATATGAGATCCTGGATCATGTAATATATTGCGTGTAGTTCTGTAGTACATTACTGACAGAAGAAACATGACTACATGGACTAGATAAAGCATGACTACATGGCACGTGTCATCATTCCCAAAAAATAATTAGGAAATCATCGAGGTCATCGACCTATGTGTTGCTATTCTAGTCGAAGTTATATGAGTTGAGATTCTTTCGATTTGTTCTTCGTTACTTTCATGCATCAGTTTTGTCTCTAGGCAATCTCGCGGAAAAACAAACTGATATAGACGAATGGCATGCAGGGCATTAGGACAAATGCGTACGGGCCACGTAAGATTAGAATATTCCAAATCTGTTTCTTCGGTTTTAACATGTCCTGTCCTTCTGATTTTACGATGACAGATATGGTTTACTGTCATACATCCGTTACAAGTTAATTTTTCATTGTTAGTAACGTTCATATTTTACCGCAAAAAAAGTCCACTTCTAGTATTTAATTTCTTGTATTTTATATGTTATTATCTGTGAATACTGAGATTGCGTCTTCTTCACCAGGAGGCCTGCCCGTTCCACGACCAGCATGATGAAACCATTGATCACCTGCTGGCAGGTTACGTCGTAGCCCGTTAGTGTGGGTGAGTTGATTCCGCCGTTGGCAGTACAAGAGTTGGGTGTCAGTACAGGACCAATCTCTGGTGAAATGGGTCACCTTCCGGAGGGCCCCCATCCGCGACAAGAGAGACCTATGAACGACGCTAGCACTTGTTTGTTGGTCCTTGTGGAGTCATCAGAATGACTTCGTCTTCAATGGTGCTACCTATCTTGGGAGAAGATGGTCGATGTGATCATGGTGCAATCCGAAGTTTAGAGGCTAGAGGTGGATAGTAAACGAGTAGTCTGTATCATGTGCAGTTGCATTTGGTAGCGGGGTATTCTGTACCAGCCCGTGTTGTAAACCTAGACTCTTCACCTTTTTTTCTATGAAAATGATATGGCTTACGGGGCATATCTTTGGAAAAAAAAAATCCTGAGATGAATGCAAGATCTTAACTGTTTTTCCTGGGGAGACTATTCGCGGTTTGTTTGACTATAAATCTGTCCCGGTCGGTGGTAGTACTAACTAACCTAACGCCCTAACGGTCCATGTGTTGTGGCAACGTCGACTTAATATCTTTCTGAGCACACGACAAGATCCTCTCGTGACTGGTGTCAAGAAAATCAAGGCCTATGTTAAGCAGACAATAAAATAAAATCAACTAGTGCTAGCTAGCTAGTTCTCCAAAGTGCCAATTGTCTGCCCGCCTGGTGTCCGACACCAGTTGTTCACTTGAAAGCACCAGTACGTATTGCTTGATGATTGACCTTTTTTTCTTAAGTAACTCGATTTTCTCCCTCAAAAAAAAGTAACTTGATTTTCTTATTCTAATTTTAGCAATTCCTACGTGAAGCACCTCTCTTTTCTCTGTAAATCTACTTCTCGTGGCAGACATACACGTGGTTTCGGACTTCCGCCCCAAACAACAGCTTGTCAAATTGCATCTACCGTGCCAGCCGGTAGTCAAACTCGCCTCCTGCGTCAGGCGAGAAGTAAAAAAATACTACCTCGGTTTCTCAAAATAAGTATGTATATTTTTTTAGTCAAAATTCAACGGTGTGTAATTTTGACCAATCTTATACATAGAAATATGAACATTTACAAGGTTTAATGAACATACTATGAAAATATATATTATTTGGTGTGTCTATTAATATTAATTTGGTATTCTAAATGTTTATATTTATGTCCATAGCTAGATTGGTCAAACTTATTATACTTAGATTCGACTAAATTTATAAGTCTTGTTTTTAGGAACAGAGGGAGCATGGACTGCAGGGATCATACGTTTTAATACAATATGATAGTAAAATTATTGGGTATATCTGTAAATGTATAAATGATCTGCAGGACAACTCTGGGTTTGTGAGTCCCGCGGTTCCAAACGTTACGGAAACGAACGAAAACTCTTTCTCATTTTCGTTTCAGCTTGTCTCATTGGATTCGAAAACGAAATCGGAAACTCCATAGGCGAATACAAAAGAAGAAATAAGTGGAGTCAAATACGACACATATACAATGCAGTGGCGACATCTGAAGTTAGAATAAGCTCCTCCTTGACCTATCCCCGCTTAGGCGGAATGCGTAGTGCCAACGGAGAGCATGAGTTATATCACGGTGGATTTTCTGGGATTTTGGTCGAGTTCGTTGGTGTCGTTGCAGGTATGACTCGGCCTATATACGGTTCGTTGCTCCTATGTTGCGCTGATTTCTTGAGACTTAGCACGACGATTTTCCGTCTGACTAGTACAACAATCTACTATACGATAAGTTTTACCTACCTTTGATGAGGGAAGGGCGAGGACGGCGGTGTGTCTTTGCCTCGTTCTAATGTCTATAGTCATCATTAGTGGTGGTTCAACGATCAATTTATTATTGTTATTACTTTTAAAGTTATTTGAACTGTTGTTTATAGATGAACATTTTCAAATGTACAAACTAGAAATTTGACAACAACCAAATAAACACCTAGTACAAATTTCAACCAAGGCTATCTTAAACGTGGCAAACTGTGGCCTGGACCAAACAGCCCCTAGCTTGTTTTTTACCGTGCCCTTTCTCTGTCCGCCTCGAAAACGCACGGGCGGTCTGCCCCCGCCGGCGGAGACACCAACCACGCCGGTAATTTCCGGGGGATTCGGATAAGAATATGCTCGCCCATTCCCTAGGCGGCGGTAACAAAAGACCAACCCCACCTCGTCGCCCCTCCCTCCGCGAGGTCGCCGTCGCCGAGATCACCCCCCTCCGGTTTGTCGCCACGCCCTTGGCCGCGGCGCGGAATCTTGGCCGTATATAAATGCGCCACCGCGCCAATGGCACACCCCAACCCGGAGGAAGGCTGCGCCTGCGACTGCGTGGGGAGCTGCCATTTGGCGCCAACACGCCGCTTCCTGCATCCCGGACGCCCGCCCGGGCACTACAGGTATACATTTTTTCCCCTTTCACCTTCATCCACTCTTTGCCATATTTGCCACTGCATTTGTGCTGGCCTGCGTCTGCGTGGCTGTGGTCTGGGGCCTGGAGATGTGATCGGAGGGCGTGAGCACTACTGGCTTTCCTCACTTAGGTCTGGTAAATAAGTTTGATTTTGTAAGGTAGTTTTGTTTTCACTTCTTTGGGTTTATGGAGGGTTGTTTAGTTTGAAGTGCAGTGCCATGGACCATGGTAATGGAGTGTGCAAGTGCTCTGTGCCTGATGCATCTTCCTCTGCTTGTTCGTTCTTCATTCCTGTTGTCTACCTATTGATTTTGTCCATCTTCCTCTGCTACCTTTGTTTTTTTTTTTGAGAGCAATTACCGTAGGGGAGAACCCCTACGGTTAGGGATTTTCAATTATATGAAGGACCAAGTTATGTTAGGAGCGATCTTTTTTCCCTTTGAAATAGCCGGAGTTTTCCGACGAAGATCAGTACAATTTCTTAGCAAGAGTAACATCACGCTTTGGTTTATTTGGTACTGTCGTGGATACGAAAACTACATGCTTATCAAAATGCTTTCTGGGGACTGCCTGTGTCAAATTCCTATCTTGTGTTGGTGAGCAAACTGTTTTTACACAGTTTCTCATGACGGGCACTGAAAATAGCCTAGTACATTATGAACCTTAATGTTATTCTTGACTGAAAAAAGTTCAGGTTCTTACGGTGGATTCTAAGTTTCCTGAATGCGCTCTGGTATTTATTACGGCAGTCGGCTATGTATAGGATTGACATTTCATATGAGGAAGCAACTTTAACACTTTCTGTGGACTAGTTGCTGTGCTAACTATAATGGGGGCTGACATACCTGAAGTTATATTTTCAAGTCTTAATTGTTAAAGGGAATACAAGTCAGTGTACCCGCACGATATTTTCCTTATCATATATGCTGTTGAAACAAATGTTTAAAACCAAAAAATATTGAAAAGGTGCTAACACCATGACATTTTGTGAAATTTGACAGGTTGATTTGTCAAGGGCCTCAATTGGTCGAAAATGGACCCAAGGAAATCAATAGATGATAAATTCTCTAAGTTGCATCCGAGTTTGCCAGTAGACACTAGAATTGCCATAGTGGGAGCAGGGCCAAGTGGCTTATCAGCAGCATATGCACTAGCAAAACTCGGGTACTGCAATGTAATTGTGTTTGAGAAGTGCCAGACTGTTTCAGGGATGTGCGAGTCCATTGACATCGAAGGTAAGGAACTCACTGACTGCACCTCTATTTAGTTACCATATTCTGCACTGTTGTAATTATCAGTGACAATTGTATTCAGGAAAAACATATGACTTGGGAGGACAAGTTATAGCAGCAAACAGTGCGCCTTCTATAACTCACCTGGCAAAGGAGGTAGGAGCTGAATTCGAAGAGATGGATTCACACAAGCTTGCTCTGATCGACAGCCAGACCGGAAAGATTCGAGATCTTGAAGTAGCTGAGGACTATGTATCCATGGTATCTCTGACGCTAAAACTACAGGTGAGCTGTTTGTGCACAAGTGTGATTATAAATCAGTACATACAAAATATATATTAAATTCCGCACAAAGTCTAATTTACCATTTATATCACTCACTCTGTTGTTTACATGTACGTATTTTGGTAACTCTTATAGGATGAAGCAAATAAGTCAGGCCGAGTAGGCATTCATGCTCTCAGTGGATTGGCGTCTGACCCAACTCTTCAGTTTCTGAGGCAACATGGAATAAATTCAGTGCCAAAATCTGTAGCATATGGCTATACAGCTTCTGGCTATGGTTTTGTTCAAGACATGCCCTATGCTTTCATTCAAGAGTTCACTAGAACCTCTATGGCTGGCAAAATACGACGTTTCAAGCATGGTTACATGAGCATGTGGGAGAAACTTAGTCAGTCATTACCATTTCAAGTTCTTTGTGGCACCGAGGTTCTGAGGGTCAAGCGCAACAGCTGCGGTGCAAGTGTAACCATCAAGACAAACAATGATGACGAGCAAGTTATGGAATTTGAAAAAATTATTTTCTCAGGTGCTCTTGGTTTCAAGAATGGCAATACATATCGATCTTCTAGTCTCACTGGTAAGCATAATTCAGTTTAACCTTTGTATAAAGTAGTGTTTCAGCTGTCTGATTAGTTTGTATGCTCTTTGATTCAGATGGAGAAAAAGAAGTGGTGGAACTGAATGATCTTGAAAGGGAACTATTCAGTAAGGTACAGACAGTTGACTACTATACTACTGTTGTTAAGGTTAATGGATTTGAGCACATGCCAAAGGGATTTTACTACTTTGGAGAATTCATGGAGGATCCAGCCACAATAGGGCATCCAGTGGCAATGCAAAAATTCTTTGACGATACAGATATTTTCTTGTTCTGGTCTTATGGGAATTCAGCAGGCATCAAAGGTTCATTTGTAGCTAAATGTGTGACTGACATCGTGAGTTCTATGGGAGGCACTGCTCAGAATGTGCTTTTGCAGCGGCGGTTCAAGTACTTCCCCCATGTCAGCAGTGAAGGTATAGCATAATAGCAGTGTCACTAATGGTCAAGTTTTTTTTTCTTTTCCATATTCCAACTCTGTGATTTCTTGCATTGCAGACATGAAAGATGGATTCTACGAGCAGTTTGAATCTCAGTTACAAGGCTTTCAGAACACTTACTATGTCGGAGGCCTTCTAGCATTTGAGCTTACTGAAAGAAATGCTTCATACTCCATTGAGACTGTATGTAAACACTTTGCCATTGATGTTGAGCAAACAGTGACTCCTTATGTCAAGGTGAGCTAGGAAATGCTATCACGATATAGTTCAGCTATCAGCCTATCACTACTACTTACATCGTATATTGGAAATGAATTGTGCTCATGTTTTACAATTCTTGTTTACAGAGATTATTTCCTCTGTCCCGCAATGGCAACCCTTCACCTCCTAGAGATCTTGGTGAGCTTGAAGGTGTTCAGTTTCCCAACCTTCCGTCCCTGGATGGATATTTGCAATACTGGGGAACTCACAGAGTCACTAAGGAGAATGCCATCTATACTTGGATCAATGAAGAAGGGAAAATCATGAATCAAAGAACCTACCAGGAGCTTCATGAGAACGCATCTCACATTGCACACAAACTATTGACAAGCACGAAGCCTGTTATCAAGCCTGGTGACAGAATTATCCTTATTCACCTCCCTGGTTTGGAGTTTATTGACGCATTCTTTGGGTGCATAAGAGCAGGAGTTATACCAGTCCCAGTTATTCCCCCTGATCCAATGCAAAGGGGTGGACAAGCACTTCTCAAAGTCGAGAATGTCTCTAAAGTGTGCAGCGCTGTGGCAATTCTATCAACCTCTTCGTACCATGCTGCTGTACGTGCAGGTTATGTCAAGAACATTGTCACTCTAGCAAAGAGTCAGAAATGCTCAGCACAGTGGCCTGACCTCCCATGGGTTCATACCGATTCATGGATAAAGAACTACCGCAGAAGTCCAGACACCTTCAACTCAGACAATGTTTTATCTATGATGACCGAGCCCCAGCCAAGTGACTTATGCTTTCTGCAGTTCACTTCGGGTTCCACTGGTGATGCCAAGGGGGTGATGATAACTCATGGAGCTCTAATCCACAACGTGAAGATGATGAAAAAGGTGTATCAAAGTACCTCAAAAACTGTCCTTATCAGTTGGCTTCCGCAGTACCATGACATGGGGCTAATAGGGGGTATTTTCACTGCTCTTGTAAGTGGGGGAACTTCCATTCTATTTTCACCGATGACATTCATCAGGAACCCCCTCCTGTGGCTGCAAACAATCAATGACTACAACGGAACCCATAGTGCAGGTCCAAACTTTGCATTTGAACTGGTGATAAGAAGGCTTGAAGCCGAGAAGAGCAAAGTATATGACCTCTCTTCAATGATCTTCCTCATGATTGCGGCAGAGCCAGTAAGGCAAAAAACTGTTAAAAGGTTCATAGAGTTGACTCAACCTTTTGGATTTTTGGAAGGTGCTCTTGCACCTGGATATGGGATGGCTGAGAATTGTGTCTATATTTGTTGTGCCTTTGGTGAATGCAAGCCGGTCTTCATAGATTGGCAAGGAAGGGTTTGTTGTGGATATGTTAAGGAAGATGATACGGATATTGACATCAGAATTGTTGATGCAGAATCTTTGATCGAGCATCAAGATGATGGTGCTGAGGGTGAGATATGGATCAGCAGTCCGAGTTCTGGAGTTGGTTACTGGGGCAATCAGGAAATGAGCCAGAAAACTTTCTGCAATCAGCTTAAGAACCACCCCAACAAGATGTTCACAAGAACCGGTGATTTAGGGCGGATCATTGACAGCAAACTTTTTATTACAGGAAGGATCAAAGATCTTATAATTGTTGCTGGCAGAAATATTTATTCTGCAGATGTAGAGAAGACAGTGGAAAATTCTTCCGAGGTCCTGCGACCAGGATGTTGTGCTGTGGTTGGTATCCCGGAGGAAGTTCTTACTCAGAAAGGCATCGCAGTTCCTGATTCTTCTGATCATGTTGGACTTGTGGTGATTGCAGAAGTTAGGGAGGGTAAGAGAGTCTCCGAAGAAATTATCGACAGCATCAAAGCACGTGTGGCGGAGGAGCATGGTGTAACTGTTGCATCCGTCAAGCTTATCAAGCCTAGAACCATATCCAAGACAACATCTGGGAAGATACGGAGATTTGAATGCATGAAGCAGTTTGTGGACAACAATCTTAGTTTGGCAAATGGTACTCATCCATCTAAGAAGAGTCTTTTCCGGTCTCTCACAACAGGAACAGCCACGGAGAGAAAGAGGTCATTCTTGAAGCAGACTATTGATTCCACCATCCGTCCTCGGCATGAAAGCAAAGTGAAAAGCTCCAAGGAGATAACTGAGTTTCTGACACAGATAGTATCAGATCAATCAGGTATTCCAAAGGACAAAATTTCTCCAACAGGAAGCCTACCTTCTTATGGCTTTGATTCAATTGCAGTGGTTCGAGCAGCTCAGAAGCTCTCAGATTATCTGGGTACTCCTGTTGGAGCCATTGACATCTTTGCTGCAAGCTGCATTTCTGAGCTTGCTAGCTTCTTGGAGAATCTATTGAATAAGTCGCAACCAAAGTTGGCACCTCAGCCCAAAAGCAATGGGAAAAACTCCAATGAGATTATTGAGTTTCTGACACAGTTAGTATCAGATCAATCAGGCATTCCAAAGGACAAAATTTCTCCAACAGGCAGCCTACCTTCCTATGGTTTCGATTCTATTGCAGTGGTCCGAGCAGCCCAGAAGCTCTCAGATTTTCTCGGTACACCTGTTGGAGCAATTGACATCTTTGCGGCAAGCTGCATTTCTGAGCTTGCTAGCTTCTTGGAGAAATTGGTGCCCAAGTCACAACCACTGTTGGCATCTGACGTATCTTGCTCTACTGAGGATGACAGTTTAGTGGTTCCCATAGACGTCACTGCAGATTTCAGTGTGCTTGCTACTGGTGTTCTCCAACTCCTGGCTCTTACCTATGTGTGTTTCATGTTGCTTCTCCCAGCATACCTTGCAAGTTCAGCATACATGAGCATGCTCTATCCTGTCAGTCTGGCTGAATCATCACTGATGAACTATCTTAATTCTTTGGTCATGGCACCTGTTGCGTGGATTTGTTATGTCTTGCTCACCTCTTTATCACTGTCTATCTTGGGGAGGTCATTCCTTCAGCCAAATTATGCTCTGACCCCTGATGTTTCGATATGGTCAGTTGAGTTTGTGAAATGGTGGGCACTGAACAAGGCGCAAGGGGTAGCTACAAAGATGCTAGCTGTGCATCTAAAGGGAACAATATTCTTGAATTATTGGTTCAAGATGCAAGGGGCTCGAATAGGGTCATCTGTTGTTATTGACACCATAGACATCACGGACCCATCCTTGTTAGTAGTTGCAGATGGTGCAGTGATTGCGGAAGGTGTTCTCATTCAGGGCCATGAAGTCTGTAATGAAGTGCTAAGCTTTAGGCGGATCAGGATTGGTCGTGAGGCATCCATTGGTCCTTACGCGGTGCTTCAGAAGGGCACTAATGTGGATGATGGCGCTGTGATCCTACCATTGCAAAAGACCGAGCCAGGGAAATCAACATATCAGACAAAGAACAATTCTGCAGACATGAAGGTACGAATAACTAATTGCGTGCACTATGCTAAAATTCTAGGTAGTAGTTAGCTAGATGAAAAATAGATTGCTCATGCTTCAGTGGAAATTCTTAGTCTGTATAGCATCGGTGAAGTTGCCTACCCTTAAATAGTACTATTTATCAGCAGAGGCAATATTTCGGATACATGATTAGGAACATAAATTTTATCAAGGAGGTCATGCACTGAAGCACACTCGTTATTAGCATTAAAAAATCATGTAATTGAGCATGTTATGTGACTGTCGAAATTTTTTGCAGGAAGAATCAAGGAAAGCAGCCATGGTTCTTGAACACCTCGTTTGCATCTATGCAGTTGCTTTTCTAGGTGCTCTGTCAAGTGCAACCGTCTACATGTTGTACACTCACTTCTGCGGCACTGAGGCTTCACTTCAGCACTTCTCCTTTGCGTGCATTGCCGGTGCCTTCCACTGGTTACCAGCTACCATCGCTGCTTATCCTGTGATTGTCCAGGAGGCGCCCAAAAGTGCATTGACATTTGCTCTCTCCATCGCCTTGGCCTACTTGAGCTACGGTGTGATCCTCAGTCTTCTCACCAGTATATTCAACACAGCTCTTGCTACAAGTACGGGAAAGAAATATGTGACAACAAACTTGATCCAGCGGCGTATAAACATCGCTGTGCACCTCAGATTTGCGAAGATGCTATCTGGAACTGAAGCATTCTGCATGTACTTGAGGCTTCTTGGAGCAAAGATTGGTAGGCATTGCTCTATCCGGTCCATCAATCCAGTGGCGAATCCTGAACTGATCAGCATCGGTGATGGGGTCCATCTAGGTGACTTCTGCAACATTATTCCGGGGTTCTACTCCAGTAAGGGGTTTACTGGTGCGGAGATAAAGGTCCAGGACAACACCATCGTTGGCAGTGGCAGTCTGCTCCTCCCTGGCTCAGTGCTCCAAGGAAATGTCATCCTTGGAGCACTTTCTGTGGCACCAGAAAATTCCCTTCTCCAGCGAGGCGGCATCTATGTTGGGGCACAATATTTGACATTGGTGAAGAACACCTTGCTTGCAGAAGATGAGCGGATTGAAGTGATGGACCCAATGTACAAGAAGATCGTTGGGAACCTTTCAGCCAACTTGGCAATCACCACCATGAACGTCAAATCAAGGTACTTCCACCGCATTGGTGTAAGCGGGCGGGGTGTCCTGAAGATGTACCAAGACATACCATCTTTGCCCAAGCACAAGTTATTTGGCGCTGGAAAGTCTTTCCCAGTGATCGTCCGGCACAGCAACAGCCTCAGTGCAGATGATGACGCAAGGCTCGATGCGCGTGGCGCAGCAGTGCGCATTCTCTCAGATGATGGTGAGGTGCCTCTTTTGGACCTTACATTGAAGAGTGGCAAAGCATTTTACGCGCGCACAATCGCGGACTTTGCCACTTGGCTGGTTTGTGGTCTGCCGGCGAGGGAAGAACACGTGAAGCGTGCTCCGCACATCCGTGATGCTGTCTGGACCTCCTTGAGGGACACCAACTCGTACACCATGCTGCATTACTACTCCAACATATGCCGGCTGCTGCGGTTCGATGAAGGGAAGGAGATGTATGCAAAGTTCAAGCTTCGTCCTATTGATCAAGACATACCAGAGGAGTCCGGTCAGGTGGAGCCAAGGGGTATCTTGCCGCCGGAGACTGGTGCAATCCCAAGAGACGAGAGTGACACGCGCCCTTTGCTCTTCCTTGCCGACGATTTCCGTCGGAGGGTAGAAGTTCCAGAGGGGGTGCGCTACGTCTTCCAACTACAGCTCAGGGAAGTCCCCTCCGATGACGCCACCCGCGACATCGCCCTTGACTGCACACGGCCATGGGACGAGGCTGAGTTCCCCTACATCGACATTGGAGAGATAACCATCGACAGCAATGTTCCCGCCGACGAGACGGAGAAGCTGGAGTTCAACCCTTTCCTGCGGTGCCAAGAGGTGGACGTCATCCCTGCTACATCCTGCAAGCAGAGCGCGTCCATCGACCATGGGCGTTCACTGGTCTACGAGATATGCCAGCGCTTACGGAACGGCGAGCCACTGCCGGCCTCATGGGCAGCATTCCTGGAGCAGTCCGACACCAAGATCAACCTGTCAGGCTGCCCAGTGGCGGCGGCGATGCACACGAGATCCAACACCGGTGACGCCAGCGAGAACAAGGTAACACTGGCCAGGACATGGTACAAGTCGCTCTGGGCCACGCTGTGCCAGCCGCTGCTGCAAACTCTGGTGCCATACTTCGTCCTGGGCCTGGTCATTTTCCTCCCCTTCCGAGGCCTCCTCGCCGTCGCCGCGGCCACCGGCATGCCACTCTACTGGCTCCTGCCTGTGTTCTGGGCCGTGTCGGGCCTCGCCGCCATGGCCACATGCGCGGCGGCGAAGTGGGTCCTGGTCGGCGTGAGGGCCGAGGGCGACGCGGTGCACATCTGGGCGCCGCAGGTGTTCCTGGACACGGTCTGGCAGGCCATACGGACGGCCACGGCGGAGTACTTCGCGGAGCTGACGTGCGGGTCCGTGCTGTTCGCGGCGTGGATGCGGACGATGGGGTCGTCGGTGGCCGTGGCCGAGGGGGTCTACGTGGACTCCATGGGCGCCCTGCTGAACCCGGAGATGGTGCACCTGGAGCAGGGCGCGAGCGTGGGGCACGACGCGCTGCTGTTCGGGCACGTGTACGAGGGCGAGGCCGGGAAGGTGAAGTTTGGGAGGGTTTGCGTTGGGGAGGACGGCTTCATCGGCAGCCGGGCGGTGGCGATGCCGGGCGTCAAGGTGGAGGACGGCGGCTACCTCGGCGCCCTGACCCTGGCCATGAAGGAGGAGATCGTCAGGCACAAGCCATAGTAAGCGCCAGAAGCATGTGTGGGCTCTTTTTTGTTTCAGCTAGCTGGCATGTCGGCGTTTCGCTTCTGTTTATATGTGCGTACGCATACAGTATCTTAGCGATGATAAAGATCAATAGTGATAAGTGGCTGCTAGAAGAAGAAAATAATCGATTGTAGTATGGAAATTAAGTAATAAGTCAATCATCGCCATTATTGTGGTTTGAGCATCTCCTGTCAGGTCCCTCAACTATGCCCGTAAAGAAAACCCAAAGCCCCTACATCATGTAGGCTACATGTAGACGCCCTCTACTATAGCAAATGTAAACACACCTCTCGCGTTCATCCACCTTTTTTTTCAAAAAATTTGACAATTGTAAATTGAATTTTGAAGAGTTGTATCATGGTAATTTGAGGTGTGGTATCACTGGATATTTTCCTTTGCACTCACGTTTTGAACTTTGTAGGTATGTTTTAGAACTGGGCCTATGATGTTTTAAACTTTTCCATGTTAATATGTATCTACATGTATCTATAGACGTTTTAGTGTATATGTTCACTCATTTTAGTCCATATCTAGACAACATGTGAAGTATCTAAAACATCTTATATTTACGAACTGAGGGAGTAGTTGGATATCTACCCTCAGCTACCTAGGAAGTGATCTTAACTCCTTCCCACTAAAAATAAACATAAATAAAAAAAGGCATATGTGAAAAATATGATAATACTGGCTTGCGCTGGATATGGTAAGGAGATTGTTTGCGTTTTAGCGGGGAAGCCTTGAAAGATGAGAAGTCTCTCAGAAGGAAAAGAAAAAAGATTGGTGGCACAACGAAAGCTTCCGTAGCCAATGGCGGATCCACCTTAGGCCAGCCGAGTGCAGGACGTTGGGAAGAAAAAGATCCTTGTAAACTAGCAACTTTTTACCACATACGCACGCAGATTCCAAATGTTCTAGCTCCGCCACTATCCGCAACTGCTTGATAGTTGGGCCCTTTTCGAATTGTCATGTTCGTTTGCGTGGTGTTTCACGCTTCTTTCGGTCATGGTTGTCGTAGGTTGGGAGAGTTTGTTGGTTTGTCTATTCGGTCCGGTGGTTGTTTGCTTTAGGAGTTGTTCGCTTGTGATGTTTTTTTAACGGTTTTCGTCCGGTTTTCTGTTAATTAACTGGGCAACTATCTTCTTCTTAACTAATAGATTGGAGTAAAGAAAATCCCATGTTTCAAAAAAACATAACTCAAATCCTGGGAAATTCACAGCAGCAAACACATCCGGTCTTCTATAAAAGAGGAAATGCAACTACTGACCGTTGTAATGGTGCAACTAAGAATTCCCGTTACTACTTGGAAATATATCGAAAATACAGAGGAAGACCTCAACGCTGGTTCCATAATAACGACTAGTTACTCCAGATCTGCACAGTAGTAAGCCCTTTTTTGAAAGGAACAGCAGGCGCTCTGCTTTTGCATTATTAGAGGGAAAGAGAGGGTACAAACAGGTTTGGAAAACCTTTACACACACGCTCCAGGATGAGCAACTCAATGCACTCTGTACAAATTGTTACCCAACAGTACTCACACTAGACGGCACAGAGAACAACATCGCCATATCACTATTGACCAAAGCAGCAACCGAAACTGCAGCAAGGTTCTTGCCCTCGAAAATTCGCCGTCATCGCTCCTTCCAAACATGCCAAAAAATGTAAATCACAATGGATGTGTCTTTCTTCATTTGCATGGAAGCTGGGCTGCTCCGTATCTTGCTCCACCATTCACTGATGCAATTGGATCGACACAGAAGCTGAATCAAAGGCATGCTTGAGCTTGTGAAGAAGCTCCAGACTTCCTTGGCAAAAGAACAGTGCAACGCCAAGTGGTTGGCCGTCTCCAACTCCTAATGACAAAGGCAGCAAACATCGTCGTGCGGCAGCCCTCTGCTTCTGAGGCGATCGGCAGTCCAGTTTCGATTTTGCAAAAGCAACCAAAAAAAGAACTTCACTTTCCCTTCAGCTTTGACTTTCCAGACAGCCTCTAAGTCTGGCTGTTTTAACCTTCCCCACAGTTGTACATGATAAGCTGATTTCACAGAATATTGCCCATTTGAGGTGAGGTTCCAGACGATGGTATCGTTCTCTTGTGTAAGCTGAACCTGTTGAAGTTCTTGCCATAGTTCGAGGTACTGATCAATTTGTGCCTCTGAATTCATCCGATGTAAACCTCTTTTCCATCTTCCATCATGAAGGCCTTCCCTGACAGTCAGACGTTTCCTTGCTGCAAGAGGGAATAGCAAAGGTGCTAAGTTGATAGGCGCAGATCCATTGAGCCATTCATCAGTCCAAAATTTGGCTTTATTTCCATCCCCAAGAGTTATGGACGTGCAAGCCTGGAACAGAGCCTTGTCCACCTTGTCGCAAGGCGTGGCCGTCCCCTTCCAAGGCCTATCTTGGTCATCCCAGACAGTAGTAAGCCCTAATAGGTCTGAAAGTATTGTTGGAGTTTAAATTTTAAACCCACTTCCGGTCTTGCTACCATCCAAGGAAAAAGAGAAAAGGCAGACGACCAGTGGCAAGGCTGTAAATTTATCCCACCTCGCCTGACGATCAGCTGCTCAGCAAACCACACTCACCAGCTGTCCCTGACGTCACCAACGGGACGGACGCCGACGCCACAGCGGAATCCCCGGGCGCCCTTAAGCTACCAGGTCACTGCGCAGTGGGACCCACGTAACGGCGAAGCAGGCGCGGGCCGATCAGACCGTTCGGATGCCTGCCACGTGTCCCCAGCACGTGAGAACGTACGGAGGAAGCTCCACCAAACCGCATAAGAACCCCGTCGGTGCGGCGTGTTTGGACGGAGGGAAGATCAGAACAGGGAAAAAAAGGCTCCATCTTTTTCTTGCGTCCCTTCCGTGGTGGCTGCGCGTTCGCTGGGAGAGGAGCCGGCGCCAGGGCCAAGCCCGGATTGGATGGCTCATGCCGCCGCCGCCGCCAGGTCGCACTGCATCGTCGCGGTGCTCGCCGTCGCCGTCTTCCTGGCCTGCTTGCAGCCCGCCGCCTCCTCGTCTTCCCGGAGAGGTACGTCGTCCGTCCGTCCCACGTAGCTTTACCCCCGCCCCGCCGCTTCTTGGTTCTCTGCGCCGCGCTGCCGCCCGAAATCTCCCTACGCTGACGAAGCTTTTGTTCGTTTTGTTTGTTCCCCTCGTCGCCGGCCGGTGCAGCGGCGGCGGCATTGCACCGAGTCGAGATGGCGGCCATGTACGCCCCGCGGGACCTGCAGGAGAAGCCGGATGTGACCAAGGTACGTGCGCGGTGAACACCTGCACCCGCGTCGCCATGTTACTGCTTGGAGACGAAGGAAAGGCGCCTCCTTTCATGGTTTTCTTGGCGTACGTGTTCTTGGGCTCATCGGGTTTTCGGTGCGCAGGACGCGGAGGAGGAAGTGAGCACGACGGGGTTCGGCGAGGAGGAGGAGGAGAGGGAGGTGCCCACCGGTCCCGACCCCATCCACCACCACGGCAGGGGACCCAGGCACCGGCAGTCGTCACCGTGATCGCGCGCGCACGGCGGTGGGTGGATCCTTCCATGGCTGGGTGTGAGTGAGCCATGAAGAACAAAACCAGATTCTGATATGTCCTATGCATGGGTGCTGTGTTGTTCTCTTGAATGAATCTGTGATGACACAATTTGGATTTTGATTCTATTGTTGTTGTAGGGAAGATAGTATCAGGGCTATGCTCTTTCTGTTTTGCATACTAATCAAAGGAACAGAGTGGTGATACAATTCATAATAAGGGGTTGTACAATGACTTGTTCTTCCCCTGAACAAACTTGTTTGTTACTGTTAGTTTGTTAGTACTAATTTCCTTACCTTTCCTGTGACTTCGTTTTTGTTGTGGCTTTGATTTAAATAGATAACTTGTTCCTGTTTCAAGTGTCTTCGATATTGAAATTGGGGGAAAGAACCAATTATTCTTAATTCCTTTTCTGTTCCAACAGAAAAAGAAGCTGTATGCTGTTTTGTGTTAGGGAAGGGAAAGAGTTCATGAACAGTTTGTCTGAAATGTGCCGTGCTGGCCCATTTTGAGGCCTGGATGTGCTATGTGCAGCAGCTATTGCCTCAGTTCGCGTAAGACTTGATTTTCTTCAGATTAATTGCCTGAATTTGCAACAGTACAATTTTGTATGCTGAAGTGTTCTAAGGTGTACGAAAAATTCTTGTGCAGTATATTTGTACCTTCTTGCCTTCTTGTTCGATCTTTAACCTGTGGTTTAGTTACAGTTCCATTGCTTTTATGCTCAAAAGGATTTGAATGAACACAAAGGGCAACTTTGCCTAATTCAAAAAATGTATACGAAGATGTGGCCAGAACTATATTTACTCTGTGGAGTTTGAAGTACCAGCTGTGTCTGCTGGTAGCAAGGTTTGTCACGTTTCCTACTCTGGAGTTTGAGGTATTCTGTAGGTCTGTGGTTCTAGGAAGAATGTTAAGGATCAAACAGGAACACATGAATCTGCTTGCACTTTGCACTGCAAAAGATTGTACGGAGTACAATTTTTTTCCATGGCCATTTGATCTGCAAGGCTTGGCATTCTTCTGAAGTGCATGCCTTCCTGTACTTCTGTCTGCTGAACGAATACAGATTTTGTGAATCGGGTTCAGATATTGCGAACAAAAGAACTACCTGCATGTTTTAGTGAGATATACACATTTATAATGATTAATATGAGTTCTGTTCGGGCGCGATTTTTTACTCTCAAGTCAGCTATAGACTGTTGTATTTCATCGATCGGTCACTCCGTCACCTGCGCTTACAAGATCACAGCGGCGAACTGAAGAAACTGAATCACCTTGGTCCTTGGAGGAGACCCCGACGTGCTTCTGCCGGACCTTGTTGCCCAAGGGGCGATGGATGCTACTGGTGATGGAACGGAACTGCTTGACACGTACTTGCCTATCTTCGCATAAGCTGCAATCTTTCTTGATCTCCTCTCTTCTCGCTCATCTTGTTCAGGTTGAATGTCAGGTTGCATCAGCCCCTGCAGACTAAGAGCATCTCTACCGGTGTTTCCAATAGGGTTATTGCACCGTCGAACGCGAATACGCTACCCAGCCGTGGTAAACTTGCTAGATGGTTCAATAAACTGTCCAACACTCCCACCCCGACCCCGATCCAAAGCGAGCGGCTTGGTACTGCCGGACAGAGTCCATGTCGGATACTGACAGGCGGATAACACACGGCCGGGGCAGCGACCCAGACATTCTCTATCACCCACATTGGCTCTCCCATGCCCGTATTCTCTCCCAACCCCACCGAATCGTCGCCGCAACCGCCCCGATTCGACACCGAAAGTTCAGAAGCGCCTTCCACAACGACTTGTAGTCTTCACCCGCTCCGCATGTCGCTCTCGCCGTCGTTTGGAATCTATCTCTATGGCTACCTAAATCCGGCCGTCGGCACATCGTTGCAGCCGCAGCTTCCGTAGGCTGTCTGACTTCCTCCATTTCGCCTACGTTGGTCACTTATCCTTTGGTCGGCGGCGCTCATCGAATCACTTCTTGCCCACCTGGCACACAAGATGCTCGACCCTTTGCAACTAGGTGTGTTTTTTCTCAATTTTTATCTAGTTAAATTAGATAGGGTGTTTGGTTATTTGATTGCTTCATTGTTTGATCGATAGATTATGGATGGCGACGATGTGATGATGGTGGCCGCATTGCTCGAAGAGGAAGCCAGATTCGTTGCCAAATTGATGAGCGCCTCCACTTGTTTTTTTGGTTTACTAGCGGAGATGAATGTCACTCCTCGACGTGGAGGTTCCTAAAAATGAGGAAGAAGAATAAAGATCGTCATAACTCATAAGATGGAGGGCTAGAAACCGACTATTTTGCCAACGAGTCAACACATGGGCTGAGAGATTTTCGGTGGCGCTTAGAGATGAATAGGGAGGTGTTCATGCGCATGTGCGTGACGTTTGGGAGTATGATAACTATTTCATGTGCAAGAAAGACTGCGTCGGGATGGTTGGTTTTCTGATCTATTAAAAAATGCACGTGTCTTGTGTCTTGCATATGGAGCCGCTGCAGATACACGAGACGATTACCTACGCATGGATGAGTCAACATGCATTAATACCATGTACATCTTTTTTAACATACAATGCAAGAACTGTCCACTCGCTTGGCAAGGGTTGTGCAAAGGTCATGTTGGAGAGTGGAGTGTCGTTCTTGAACCTGTGGCGGATTATGATCTATTGATCTGCCACACTATTGGCATGGCGGGATATGTCATCAATGTGCTTCAATACTCTCCGGTGTTAGCAAGACTTGTTGAATACCAAACTCGAGTGCAACTATGAGATCAATGGCCACACTCATACACCAAGGGGTACTACATAACCGATGACATCTATCCAAAATAGTCGACATTTGTGAAGACAATCTCCAGCCTTTAGATCCATAAAAATCTTGGTTTACGGGGTGCAAGAGAGTGTCATGAAGGATGTAGAGAAGGCATTTGGTGTGCACCAAGCTTACGCTCGTTTTACTATTGTCCGGTACGTGGTCGAAAGAGTAGTTAATTTGAAAATGTTTTATTTTTTAAAATGTTCAATTTTAAAATTGTCCAGATTTTGAAAACATTCAGTAGTTCTTGTTCCATCGTCATTAGCCCCCGAACCCACCAAGGCTTGTTTACAAGAACGACCCCTTGCTCGCAGTCAAGCTGATGTTGAGTCCTCAAATGTAGTAGTCTTGATGGACTCCAAAACTGAAGTTGTAGTCGATGAAGGATCTTGGTCAAGTCAACAATCTTGTTGGTCTTCAAGTAGAGCTTGATAATGAAACTCAACCAAATCAACTTTATTGTTGGTTTCTAGTTTGAGTTTGATGGTGTCATTGGCTCTACCAACTTACCGACTCCACCCGTGAACAAGACTCTCACGGAGTCGCCGCGTAAGACCCGTGCGGGGAACCATTATTGTCGATAATAGAAATTGAGTACATCGAACGGTCCACTTGATGGCGTCATGCACGACGTCTAAGATTTGTGGCCGAGCGGTCACTCCGCCTAACTGTATGCTCAGGTGGAAATGACCAGATGCTTATGGCGCTCGCATAGCCTTGGGACACAGCGCGTAGTCCAGCAATGCGATGATTATGCCTCATTCTCGTGTGTGATCATTTTCGAAGCCCAAAGCGGTTACTCCGCTGGTAGTGGGGCGCATGGCAGTTGGCTTACGGGATAAGCTTGACTCCGCATGTCCTATTTAAGGACTAGCAAAGTGACACAACGGAAAATTTCCCTGTTTGAGATGTCTTCTCGTCTTCCATCTTCCGAGACTCTACCGTTGCCAACGAAGTAATATTCTCTCTTCTCGTTAGTTTCCCCAAGAACGACTACCTACAGTCGTTCACCATTGTTTAGTGGCATTTGCTCGATGGAAAGGTTAAGCTCATGCCGAGGTCGAAGGAGCGCGCCATCTTAACCGAGTACATCTGCCAGTTTTTTGTTCCTAGTGAGCGACTTTTCAATCACCCTCCTCAGTGTGTACTTGTTGGGAATCGTAGGCCAAAAACAAAAAATTCCTAACAACGATAACCTTATACTAGCCAGGATCTATACTATGCAGATATACTATACAGTAGAAAATCGATATACATACCCTTGTAGACCGAAAAGCGGGGATCACACCCTCACACAGGTGTTGTCGATGAAGCCGACGATGCTGACCTCAAGGTCATGAAGATGAAGACCTCCAAGCGCCGCAAGCCTGGCGCCTCGCAGGGAGTCGCACACGTACGGTGGAGATGACGACCTCCGGGCTCCGATCCAGGGACATGCAGCGGAAGTAGAAGGACCGGAAGACCAGCAGCACGGCGGTGTGCGTATGGAGGATAAACACTCAACCGTGCGCAACCCCAATTGCGGAGTCACGTCTAAACAGAAGAGAGAGAGAATGATGCAATTTCAAATGCATGGGGTGCACCCAGATATATATAGGTGGAGGGAGGCTGCCAGTCTTGCCAGCCAGGCGGTGTGGGACTAAATCCCACACCCGCCGGCCAGCCTTGGTGCGCCGGCCCTAGGTGGGCCCCATGTGGCCCACCTAGGCCGGCTGGCCCTCCCCCCTTTTTTCCTTTTTCTTTTTGGGGATTTTCCCCTAATTGGCCTCTAAGGCCCATGTAGGAAAACAGCCTTTAAAAATTCAAAATTAATTAAATAAAAAATATATTTAACTATTAATTATACTAATTAATATTAAATACATATTATCTAATTTATTCCGGCTCCAAAACTATTTCGTTGCTCTCTGATTTCCGTCGGAACTCTCCCGGAACACTTCTGGTACTCTCTTTTATTTTCTCTTCTATGTCCAATCAATTATACATGTCATCTCCCCTTAAGTGTGTTACCCTAGCGGTTCGAGATCTCGCCAGGCATGATCGAGACACGCTCTCCGATCAATGACTAATCAGTGGACCTTGGATACCCATGATAAGTCCCTGTGAGATAACGAATAACTTTGTCGTTCGAACCTTAGACGTCGAGTCTTAAACCTTTTGCCTGGCGATACTTCGTGTGCCCGAGACTCGATTTTAGATATCGTGATACCTAGCTTGATCTCGTTATTGACAGCATTATTCTTTACTCGTCCGTGATACTACGTCCCCGTGACCTAGTCACATGCTTACAAGCTCATTGATGTAATCTCAACGAGTGGGCCCAGAGTATCTATCCTGCTATGCGGATTGGCAAATCTCGCTCTTGATCCCTCGTCTCAACATACCCCCTTCCGATACCCGAGAGGAACACCGTTATAGTCACACTATTAAGATATGACGTTTGATGCAATCAAATTATCTTTCAGGAATAGCAATTAGAGTTGATCTCACGGTCGAAGGCGTAACGACTACGTCCTACAAATATTGGGTATGTCCATCACATCATTCTCCCAATGATATGACTCCATTGTCACGGAACATTTTAAATTCACGAAATATTTTCAAATTCATGGACATTTTATTGTGAACCATTTTCAAATTGATGAACCAATTTTAAAATTCATGACCATTTTTTCTCGAACCATTTTCAAATCCATGAACATTTTTTGTGAACCATTTTCAAATTCAAGAACTTATCCGTGAACCATTTTCAAATTCATGAACATTTTTCGTGAACCAAATTTCAATTCATGAACCATTTTTAAATATATGAACCATTTTTCAAATTCATGAACATTTTGTAAAATATGTTCGGATTTTGAAAATGTTTAGATTTGAAATTTCATGAACCATTTTTAAATTCGTGAACCCTTTTGAATTCATGAACATTTTTCTTTTTTTAAATACGGAACATTTTAGATTTATGAACTTTTTTTCAAATTTATGAACCATTTTAAATTCATTAAAAAATCAGTGAACTTTTTTATATTCGTGAACATTTATGAAATCGGGGATATTTTAAATTCATGAACATTTTTTAAATTTATGAACCATTTTAAAATTCATGAAACATTTGTTCGTGAACTTTTTCAAGTTTATGAACCATTTTCAAATTATTTAAGTTTAATAATATGTTACACATAAAATAAAAAAATCTGTTTTAATGGTTAGCACCAAATCTCTCTTCACTCGTAGCACCAAATTGACGTGTTTTCATTTTTATAAAGCTTTTTATGTTACCAAGAAGTTACGATCGAGAAAACCTGTACGTGTCCTTGTACGTACTGTACCTGTACGTGTCTCTGTCGTAGATAGTGCCATCGATCAAACACAGAAATACTTCGTGAACCGTTTCGCTCGTGAGCGCTCCAGGTGACTTGCGAGGCGATTGCTTTTCCTGCCCTAGCCACCGTTGCCGCCGCCGCAGGTCACCGGCAAAAGAGCTGGGCCCCTCTCCTTCCGCTTGCCGCTCCGGCGGCAGGAGGGAGGGGGACCCTTTTTTGCATGGTAATTAGGGTTAGGAGTTTTCTAGCATGGTGTGCCGTTGGGGTGGTTGGAGCGGCGCCCGGGCAAATAAATCTGCCTCAACTCTATTCCCACACCGGCGTTGTCCTTCATGGCGGCGTCTCGGAGTTGGTGGCACTGTGTGCTTGCCGATGTTTCAGATCGGTGGCTGTAGGGTTCATGGATGGTGTCGGCGAGGCGGCGGCGACTCCATCAGATGAGTTTTTCCTCCTGCTCTGTCCCCGTTGCTACGGCGTTGTCTCCGGCGCCATGGTAGAGCAGAGAGGATTCGTCCAGGAGTACGTGCAGACGTTGGTCTGCACTGGTGACAGCTGGAAGATGGTGCACCTTGTGGGTTCGTGGTTGGAGGCTGACGGTTCTGGTTCCCTACTCCGACGTCGTCGTGCGGGGGTGCCAGTGCTGAAGTTCGATGGCGTGTTCGGGGTCGTGCTGCCCCAGTCTGATTCTTTCAACGGTAATGGTTTGTCTTATGGCAAACTACTTTGGAGGTCCGAAAAGCTGATGATCAGCGATGGAGCCTGAAAGGACACGGATGTAGCCTAGAGGGGGGGTGAATAGGCGATTAAAATTCTTTGCGGTTTAGGCTTGAATAAATGCGGAATAAAACTAGCGTTTAATTTATCAAGCACGAAACCTAAACAAGCTAGGTTAACCTATGTGCACCAACAACTTATGCTAAACAAGATAAGCAAATATGTGATAGCAAGATATATTACTTCAAGCTCGATGGCTATCACAAAGTAAATAGCATAAGTAAGAAGCCCGGGTATAGAAATACCGAGGCACTTGGAGACGATGATTTATCCCGAAGTTCACTTCCCAATGGAAGCTACGTCTCCGTTGGAGCGGTGCGGAGTCACAAAGTGATCCCCGAATAGCCGTCAAATGGCACACCGTAATCTCCTTCGTGCCTCCACCAATGCGGAGTGCCACGAACCACTATGGGACACTTGAGGGTGGTCACCGAACCCGTACAAGGATGAGGCACACTCCACAACTTAATTGGAGGCTCTCACCGAATTCCCGCGGCTCCCAAAGCCACAAGAATCACAAGGTTGGGGCGCGACTCCACAACTTAATTGGAGGCTCCCAACAATCCCGCGAGCCACCAAAACTCCGAGATCAACAAGGACCGTCTAGGGCACTCCAAGTACCCAAGAGGACAAGCTCTAGGACACCCCAAGTACCCAAGAGTAACAAGCTTCTCAACTTCGATTTCCACGTATCACCGTGAAGAACTCAAACCGATGCAACCGATGCAAGAAGGCAAGACCACTAGAAGTGGTCAAATTCTTCACTCCCAAATCCCACCAAAAGCAACTACTGCTTGTTGGGGGAGAAGAGAGAAAGAACAAGGAAGAACTCAACAAATAGAACTTCAAGATCACGATCTACTAGGTTCCCCTCACTTAGAGGAGGAATGGATTGGATGAATATGTAGATCTAGATCTCCTCTCAAATTCCCTCAAAGATATGCAAGAATCATGGGAGGGATTGAGAGGAAGGCAAGATTTTTCAAAGGTCAACAATGGAGGAGAGAGAGGGGAAAAGCTAGCTCAAGGGGTGAGAGAACCGTTGGGGAAGAAACCCCCTTAAAAGGTCCTCTCAAAAATCTGCCCGTTGCAGACGAAAAAGGCCGCAGCGGTAGTACCGGGCCGATCCCGGTAGTACCGAGCCGTGTTGACTCGAGGAAGAACGAAGACCAGTCAGCGCACCCTGACTCGTCGCGCAATGGTAGTACCGGACCACCTGGCCCGGTAGTGCTCCCTTCCCGGTAGTACCGCGCCACTACCGGGGCAACTACCGGGTTAAAACTTCGAGAGGCAGAGAGCCATCCGGAGATGCGGTACTGGGCCCGGTACTGCCCGCGGTAGTTCCGCAAGGGGTCACCCGGTAGTACCGGGCGAGGGTCGGTACTACCGGCCAAAGAAGAAACTGCAGAACCAGGAAAGGAGAACCGAAATAACTTTTGCAAGGAAGCTCCAAACGAGATGAATCCAATTCTGTTGGAAATATTAAGGGTCACAAATATAGAGGGGATACCACACATGGGAAGGTGTGGACCCTATCTCGAAGGTGGACCGATAATATTTCCAACCAGAAAATGCAACAAGTTTTCCATACGAAATCCGTTTTCGGAGAACTTGGGCTTGTCATGAAGATCACAACAAGCACCAAAACCCAACAAGGAGAAAATCCAAATAAGAACCAAGAAAGATGATGAAGCCAAGTATGCAAAGGTTTGAGCTCTCTCCAACTGATACGCTAAAGCTCAATCGAGAGCCCCTCTTGATAGTACGGTATCTATCCTATAACCCGGTCTCCCAACTAGTACCATGAGACCGGTAAAATAGAAACCCTATCATACCTTTGCCTTGCGCATTCCACTTGAGCTAGATGACGTCGATCTTGATCTCTTCAAGTGGACCACCTTTCTTGATTGCGCTTCGCTTGGTGAGGACATATAAACCTTGTAGTGTTTGTCCATAGACCATGCTTGAACTCCATATGTTGGATTCAAGTGGACCACCTTTCTTGATTGCGCTTCGCTTGGTGAAGACTTCTCCAAATACTCCCCCATACACCATTATGGGAGAGCCACGCTTAGCTCCGACTTCATGAAGATGATGTCTTGAATCCTTCAAGACATAGTTGCAATATGCTCAACTCTACACATGACCATTCTTCATATAAACCCATGAAAAGAGCATTGATCATCATGTAATCTTCTAGAGTCCAACACATGAACTCCAAACTTCTTCATGGACAAGATCTATAAAGATATCTCAATGCAAACATTAGTCCATAGGGATTGCCATTAATTACCAAAACCACACATGGGGGCGCCATGCCCTTTCAATCTCCCCCATTTTGGTAATTGATGACAATCTCTTTTACAAGGGTTTATATAATGAATTAAGCAACTATGCAAATCAACAAGCATAGATGCATGAGCATGAAAGGTAAATGCTTATGACCAAAACAAAAGCATAACACCAAATTCCCTTAAACCCTATAGAAATTCCCTTGAGCATATTGCAAGTATGTCTTGAAGGATTCAAGACATCATCTTCAAGACATCATCTTCATGAAGATGATGTCTTGAATCCTTCAAGACATACTTACAATATGCTCAACTCTACACATGACCATTCTTCATATAAACCCATGAAAAGAGCATTGATCATCATGTAATCTTCTAGAGTCCAACACATGAACTCCAAACTTCTTCATGGACAAGATCTATAAAGATATCTCAACGCAAACATTAGTCCATAGGGATTGCCATTAATTACCAAAACCACACATGGGGGCGCCATGCCCTTTCAGAGCCGCGTCGAGCTCGGGTGAAGAGGTGATCTGTCTATTTTTTTCTTTGGTGGCTGCTACGGTGGTGCCGAGGAAGATGGATAGACGTTGATTTGTCACATAGGTTTATCCTATCTTTCCAGATCTGTAAGATCGGTGTATACGTACTTTGTATCTCGTCTTTTATTTATCAATGAGAATCGTATTACCATGCAAAAAAAAGATCAAACACAGAAATAGTAAATGGGCCAGGCCCAGCTAAGAAGGTACGCGTAGAACCACAAACATGCGCTACAAGCGCTAAATAGGGGCACCCAGGCAGCCGTCCCACCTGTTCTACCAAGGAAGACACACACAGAGAGAGCGAGGACAGGACAGGAGGAGCAAAAGCAAACACACCAAGAGAGCGAGGAGGGATGCTGCCCCAAGGCCGCCGCCGCGTCGTCCGTCATGAGCGTCGGACGCAGGTTCCGATGTCGTCGATTGAGGATAAGGTACCTTCCCTGCAGGCGGCCCCGCTCACCCCTCGTCTCCCCGCCACCCCAAGGTCGGAGGCCATGGTCGAGCTCCTCGAGGAGCCCCTCCCGCTGCCAGCACCGGGGTTCGGCTCCTAGGCGCGGGAAGGGCTTGCGATGGCGTCGATATTCTTCGTGCTGAACCAGGTGCCTGCCATCGACCCCTAGTTCCTTGGAGATGACGAGGAGGAGGAGGAGGAGGAGGTGGTGGACGGCAAGGACGGCGAGGAGGAGATGGCGGCGGAGGTCGCTGCGGATGATGAGATCCTGGTCGGCGGAGAGGATAAGGGGATCCCCCTCGCCGGGGAGGAGGACGAGGACGAGGACCTGCTGCACGAGTTGTCGTTCTTCGGCGCGGAACCATGATCGGACCATGTACATACCCAGTACCTAATGACCATGGATTGTGAAGACGGTAAGGAATTGGAGCTAGGGTTTTGATCTGCATGTTATGTTTCAATTCGTGCCATGGTGGTGGATGGCGGTTGACTTAGTAGAGACCTTGTTAGCAGATATGTTGCTCGAGTTATATGCATCATGCGGCTGTGAGTGAGCCATGAAGAACAAACCAGATTATGATATGTCATGTACTCCTGTGTATGGGTGTTTGTTGCTTGGTTCTGTGATGATGCAGGTGTGAGTGAGCCATGAAGAAACGACCAGATTAAGATTCTTATATGTCATGTACTCATGTGCATGGGTGTTGTGTTGTTCGGTTGAATCCGTGATTATGTCCTTTGGGTAGTGGTTCTACTGTTTTTGTACGGAAGACAGTATTAGGGACATGTTCTTTCTTATTTGCATACGAGCTAATCGAAGGAAATGTGGGTTGAAATTCATAATCAGGTTTGTGCACTGAGTTGTTCTTCCTTAAACAAACTTGTTTGGTTATTGTTAGTTTTTAGTACTTGTTTTCCTTGTGATTTTGCTTCTTATTTGATTCAAATAGATAACTGGTGCTTGTTTCAAGTGCCTTCGACTTTCCATGCATGATTCTCCAATTCAAGTTTTGTGCAAACAGGAGTGGCTATTAATTCCTTTTCTGTTCCAACAAAAGAGATATTCTGTTTTATCCAGGAAAGAGTTCATGAACAGTTCATTTGAGATGTGGTAGACCATTCTGGGGCCTAAGATGTGCTATGTGCAGTTTGTCTAAGACTTCATTTTCTTCAAATTATTTGCCTTAATTTGCTAGCATTTTAACCTGTAGTATTTTGACGTGTGTACTGCATTTTAATATGTCGCTTAGCTACAGTTGTCCTGCATTTAACTTTGAAATATTTGCATGAGCACAAGGCCACAAGGGAAACTTTGCCAAATTCAATAATTTTGCACCACAAAGTGAACTATATTGATGGTTCTTGAACTACATTTGCTCTGAAATTTGGAGTGGTATGTCTACTGGTAGCGAAGTATCAGATTTCCTACAGGTTACAGAAGTATTCTGTAGCTCTTGGATCAGGGCAATGGTGCTACTGATCTGCAAGGTTTGACATTCTTATGAAGTTGCTGTGTGCACTGTTGACCTGGGATGTGCTATGTGCAGCTAACTATTGTCTCAATTCATCTAAGATTTCAGTTGTCTTCGCATTATTTGGCGCAATAAATTTATGTGTACATGTTCAACTTCCAATTATTTACATGAGCACAAGGCCAGCTTTGACTAATTTTGAAAATGTAGACGAAAGTGCAGTAATAATGCACCATAAAGTGGAATGCATCGATGTTGCTTGAACTATATTTGCTCCGTAGTTGGAGTGCTTGTGTCTGCTGGTAAGAAGGTTTTATCAGACTTAACAGCCTGCAAAAGTAATATGAAGTTCTGACAACAGTGCTAAAGGATCAAAGTGGAACACATGAATCTGTTTGCAAATTGATATGAATTGGCTTTTGTTCGTTGAACACCTGATCTGAAATGCTCGTCAATCTTCTGAAGTGCATCCCTCCTGTATTTCAGACTGTTGCATTGGATGAGTGCAGATTTTGAAACGGGTGCGGAGATCTGGTAAAGAGTAGATGTAAATAAAAAAAAAGAATGAAAGCACTTCCAGGATTTAGTGAGATATATACAGGAGATGGGGCAGAAATATGGACAGCTTCTGTGATAAATATGAGTTTGTTCAGAGGCATTTTCAGTTTGAAGTCGACAATACTTACATGTGACTGTGAACTGCTATATTTTGACAATTTTTATCATGCTGGTGAAAGTTGCTGGGCAGGCTGTAGCCGCCACCCCGTCGGACAAATCACGGCAGCGAACCGAAGAATTAAACAAAGCAGCACATGAACAAATCGCCACCAATTTACGTACAAGCTATAGCATGGTGTCGGCCTTGGAGGGCAACCTCTTGAAGAAATTGCTGGCCGCCGACGGCATCCGGCTCCGGAACCGTGGGTGTCGGAGCGTGTACAGCCCTGAGACGAGCGCCACGACCCGGAACGGCGTGACGTACAGTGCCACGGCGGCGACGAGGCAGAGCGCCGTGAAAATCGCCGTGGCCCTCGGGTCCCTCCACGCGAGCAGCGACCGCACCCGCTCCCCCTGCGTCGCCACGTCCCCGACCACCGTCTGGATCCGCCCGGCCACGCTCCGCAGCCGGTCGTACCGCAGTCGAACCACGTCGTTCGGCTTCGACGTCGGGAACGTGTCCAGCTCCACGTCGATCTCGTCCGGGTACGTCGCCTCCGCGCAGGAGAGCCTCGCGTCCATGTTCGCCGGGCGACTGGGCCGGCGCCGATAATTCAAGACGCCGGACATGGACATGTACAGGAACATTGTCGGCAGGATGAGCTCCGGGAAGCACATGAGGGTGACGAAGAGCAGGTGCATGAGCACGGTCGTCGCCGGGTTCTTCCAGTGGCACACGTCCACCAGCCACCGCGCCGTGCTGGCCGCGCCGGACAGCAGCGCCGTCACTCGGAAGAAGTTAGCCTTGCTCCGCCGCATGCTCCACGCGTGAGAGTCCGCGTCCACCATGTACTCCACGACCTCCCGGCGCAGAGGCGGCTCGGCCCGGCCCAGCCGCGCGGCCGCGATGCTCGTCGCCTGGCGCCGGAGCGCGTCGAGCTGCGGGATGGTGAACGGATGGAGGTACTGCATCTTGGGGAGGAGGGGCTGTCCGTATAAAAACACGACGCTGGCGAGGGAGACGGAGGTGAGGCGCACGGCTAGGCAGAGCTCGCCGTTCTTGCGCATGCCGGACGGGTGCAGCACGACGAGCGGGTGCGCGTTGCTGTATACCTTGTCAATTTCCAGCGTGGAGAGTCGAATCCTCACCTTGCCCAACCTCTGGTCTCTGAGGACTGGGCTGTTGCTGCCGCCGGCGGTGCCGACGTTGCCGAGTTGGCAGTTGTCGAACACGGCGAGCGTGAGCACCGTGCAAGGGTCGTACACCTCCCACGTGTACTGCTCATTCCACCGCGGGCTGCACGAGTCGACCACGGTGCGCGTGCGCACCCACTTCTGCCCGTACTTGGCGACACAGTACGCGTCGGTGGTGCCCCGGCCGTCGATGGTCTTCATGGGAGTGAGGCCCTGCGCGCCGAGGACGCCGACCTCGAGTACGCCCACGGGGGGGCGCCAAAGCTGCCGCGCCGTGGGGCGCGTGTCGCTCACGTACATTGTAGGCTCGTCCATGACGTGGTACGCGCCCTCGACGCACGCCCGGAGGTGGACGCGGCCGGCGAACCTGTCCTCCGGCCGCCGCAGCGGGTGCCCGAATGGCTCCAGGCTGAACCACTGCGAGTGGATGGCCCGGCGGTCGAGGCGCTTCTCGAAGATCGTGAGCGGCAGCACGGCGCGCCCGACGATCTCGTCGTTGCCGGGGTGCGCGCGTACCTCCACGATGAGCACCGCCGGATCCTCAAACGGCTCCGCCACGACGAAGACCAGCTCCTCGTTCCACGCCAGGCTTGTCGGATTCCTCATTGCGCACGGCTTGGTACGGAGCATCATGCCGCCGACCTGCACCTTGGCGAAGACCTCCAGGTGCTGCTTCCGGACCTTGTCGCCGACCCCAGCGGTAATGACGCCCTGAGCCTCGATCACGTTTATCCGGAGGTACCACAGCTTCGGCGTCACGTACACCTTGGACCGCGCGCTCTGCACGGACGCCACTCCATCAACGGCGCCGCGTACCGACGCCGCGTCGGCGTGCCACGCGTCCGCGAAAGCCTCGTCGGCCTGCGTCCCGACCCACACTGCAAGCATGACCTCGCTCTGCAGCATCATCCTGCCTCCTCCGCCGCCATGGCGTGCGTCGTCGAGGCGGTACCACGGCGGCGCGAGCGGGCTGTCGGGCGGCACGCGCACTGGCACCTCACTGATGTCGAACGCGACCCTGCCGACGCAGTCGTCGCGTGCCACGGCGTCCTTATCCCTTACGAACACCTCGAGCGCGGTGGCCTGGACGCGCTCCCTGGAGAAGGCGAACACCTGGTTCCACTCCGGGCTCGGCTTCCTCTCGTGGTGCCGCGTCGTGCCGCGGAAGTTGCCGAGGCGCACCTCGACGTAAGGGCTGCACCCGCCGGTGATCGCCCCCACGGGGATCCCACGCGCCTTGACGACGCGCACGTACAGGTAATGCATCCGCTCCACGAGGTCGTAGGCACTCGCCAGCGGCCTCTCGCCGGAGCCAAGGCCCATCCACCCGGCCCCGCCGCCACGCGCACGCGTGCTGCTTCCGCCCCCGCCGTCCGGCCACTGTTCCCTCACCTGTGGTTGTGGCTGTGGCTGTGGCACTGCGCCCTTGGCCTTGTATTCCTCTGCTCTCGCCGGTGGCGCCTGCGCGTGGAACACATACGGGTACGCCATGGCCTTCGCTGTCCGTGGCTGCGCGTGTCCGGCAGTCGGTTCGGCGGTCGACTTCCCCTGCTGAACTTCACCGGCAAGGGAAGGCATGCCGAGGTGGCACCATCGGAACTACTTGCTACAGTGCTAAGCAATGGAATTTGCAAGCTTACGATTTGCCACTGCGATGCAAATTCTTGCAGAAGCTTGAAGCACTTCTGAATCCGCCCAAGACGACGGGTTGTCGTCTAAAATAAATAAAAAGCAAGGTGGTGAGATTGTGTGACTGTCAGTTTCCACCGATCCGGAGGTGGAGAGAATAAAGATGAGATCAGACATGTGAGTTGGAACAGTCGTGGTGGTGAAGATTCCTGGGATAAACCGCCCTGTTCCTGCTGCTTTTCCGTATCATGTGTTAACTAAGTTGGAAGTGTGCCCTTTCAGTTTCAGCTTGTTCATGTTCTGTCAACTCAGAGTAAACATTTTGTAATTCAGAATTACTTCTTGGGTAGGCTGCAATGGATATAAATTATACATGTTGCACTCTGAAGTTTAAACGGCAACTGTAACCTAGGGAGATATTTGTACCGAGCTAAGCTTGCATAACACATGGGCTTACGTTTTATCTATAATCATAATAAAATGTGCTTAGCTATCGGTGTGTTTATGTCATGTATCGAAAATTAATGATAGTACTCTAATATCTTATGCATATGCAGACAGAAAAATTGTTCCGTTAACCAGAATTGTTTTATTAGCATTGTCGATATGGAAATGTGAAACAAATGAACAAAGTGTGTACTTGCTAGAAAAGCAAAAAGCAACCGGAGGGGCTTTGGGGCCTGGTTTTGCTTTAACCAAAGAAGCTCCTTTTCCCTTTGCTTGTATTTTGATTTAGAAACTCCTTGGAGCTTTATTCCCGTAGCTGGCATTTAAAATATTGACCAATGGCGATGAAAATAGCATTGTGGAAATTTGGATATATCTTTGATCATGTTTGTTTATCTTTTTTTTCTTTTTTTTTTTTGAGTGGATTTTGTTTATCTTTTCTAGGAAATGGTGATAGGTCAGAATAGTCAGAGGCGGAGCTGGGCCCCGGGCAACCTGGGCCGTGGCCCGGGTCGCAGCGAAAATTCCTACTTACCATATAGGAAAAAAATATCTGGCCCGGGGCGCAGCCCAGGCCTGGCCCAGGCACCCCTCGCCAGGGACGAATCCCTCTCTCTTGCTAATTCCCCCAGCCTCTCTCGCTTGCTCGTCTCTCTGTCTCTGCTCGCTTGAACCCTAAGCAGAGAACAACGCCGCCACGAGCCGCCCGTCGCCCAGCTCCTCCCTCGGCCAGTCCTGGCCCGTCGCCCCCTGCCGACTGCCGCCGACGCCGGAAGGCCGGCTTGCCCCGCCCGTCGCCCCCTGCTGGCTGCCCCCTGCGGCCCTGCAGTAGCAGAGGATTGCCCCGCCGCGCCCATAGAGATTTCTCCTCGCATTCTAGGTAATTTCTCTTCATCAGTTCGTCTTTAGGATATGATACTGTGTCCTCCAACTGATCGTGATAATTTTGTTTTGGTTGGGGTTTGAAATTCAGGAAGGAAATGTAACTTTATTGGCTGGATTGTCCTCCAACTGATCGTGATGATTTCTTAGTTGTTTGCTCTCTGTTGCAAGTGATATGCAAAAATCTCTTTCTGAAGTCATGGTGTGAGCTTTGCTATATATATCCGGATTGGAGGCTCGGATGAAGTAAACAATTGATTTTGTCATCTTTATGTATTTTTGGTGGACCTTTTTGTCATATTTTATGTACTTTCGGTGGACCATTAAGAATCGTAGTTGAAAACATGAGTTCATATTTGCAATCGTGCCAAATTTCTATGCCATTACTAGAGTTTTTTCTGTAAGTTTTTTTGAGCCAAGATTTTGGCCCGGGTCTTGCTCAAATCCTGGCTCCGCCACTGAGAATAATTTTTCGAAACTAAGATGGCTGTCAGATTCTAACGGCCCGTTACACTGCAGGGGCGGACCCAAGTAGAAGGTAGTAGGGGCCTTGGCCCCCACTCAAAATTTGAAACTCCAATAAAATATGTTCATTTTTAGAAGAAAAAAATTCAAAGTATTCGAACTTATATAAGAAATGCCCCCAGTCACACTGTGTGCCCCCTCTAAATTTCTTGTCTGGGTCCACCCCTTGTTACACTCAGCATTGCGCCCCAGCAGAGTTTTTACTGTTATCACTTCTATCAGGGAAATCCAAGATCAGTTTACTACAGTCGTCTCTTTTTTTCGAAAAGGGCAGTTTACTACAGTCAAGTAGCACTAAGATAATTGATAAATACAACTTAGTTTACTTGAAAATATTCGTGATTTCTTGGTTCCTTCGTGATCTCAAGGCCTTTTGCACAGTGCCGGTCCCTTGATTTATTATTGTTTTTTTTCTCCTATTGCTCGTTGTTGCTTGTTATGAGTTGCTTTACCAAAGGTTGCATGTTTCTATTTGCTAAAAAAAATCTCACTCACCTCTTTACTTCGGGAGCAGATCGTAAGGCCAAGCCCAGGGCATCATTACCATTGCTGGCCACATGATGACCAGATAAGGTCTACCATGTGAATCAGAGATAAACAAGTCTAAAATACAACATACTATTCGATGATAGGCGCAACTCTTTTACTGGTTTTTACTGCTTGTTATTGTTACTGGAATACTAGTCTATTTCAGAGTGTATATTCAAACTAGGAAACTAAATGGGTGCTCTGCAAGCAAGCGATAACTTGTTGCCAGTAGATGGAAGCAGGCAGGAAAGCAGGCAGGTTTTGCTCCAAAATAACTATAGCTCCTCAAATCCAGTGAACATCATGAAGGATACATGATCACAGAGAAATATTTAGTTTTATAACTAGGAGAAAGATCTAGGAACAGATAACAACAGCAGAACATGTATTCTTCTGTTACCTTCTGGATACAGCAAGCAAACAATCTGAAAAGAAAAAAAATGAGACCATCCCAGGCACTAGCACCCGATGGCATTTTTTTATAGGAGAAACTCCACGAGCACCCGCGAGCCCAAGGCTCGAACTCGGGTGGGCTGCCTGCGCACCCGCCATGCTAGCCACCAGGTCGATGACCTGTTCTCCAAGCAAACAATCTGAATATTGCTAGACATGCAAATGATTTGCAACAAATACGTACCAGCATTTGCACACAGGAGTATATACAACATTTAGCGGCCAAAGTTCAGAAACTATTATCAAGCACTAGCATCCTGCATATGCCTTCTTGGACCTTTCTTCTACGAGCACCAAATTAAATCAATGATTAAGCAAGTACCCATAACACCAGGTGCCAAAACTATGATCAAGTACCAATATCCTTCATCTGCAACCTTTCCCATAATAGTACCAGGTTACATCAATGATTTTGCAAATACACATAAGTAACACCAGGTACTTGTCATAAGAATTCGGATCACAAATTAACACCATTTACCATATGCAATTTTCCTTATATCATTTACCCTCATCACAGTATCAAGGTTCCAAGACAGAGGTACATTCTGTGTTTACATCTTGCACAACAGTAAAGAGCTTAATAACAAGTACCGTAGTGGTTTCTGGTAATATTACAGCACAAAACAAGGATTTGTTCGGCTGCACACAAGAATACAAGACAATAGTATGCATAGTTCTACTGCAGAAGCATGAACCTGACACTAGCAGCTGTTAATCCTAGGCCCTCAAGCAGAGAACGAACAAGCCCCATAATCCCAGGTCCTCAAGCAGAGAACCAACAAGTTTCATAATCCCAGGTCCTCAAGCAGAGAACCATGAAGCCCCATCTTATCATAACATGCTACGGTAAGTCTCGGGTTGAAGGGAAGACAGAAGAAGAGCAGGATTGGCTGGTCAGGATAGCGGCTAAAGAAAGCAGCAGAACAGAGAGGTGGAGGACTAGTCTGAGATGGACTTTCTCCTCTCCCCACAGTGAAGTGGAGTACTAAACTCATCGCATGGACATGAGAGTGCGCCTCTGGTTGGCCCTCTTGGAAGGCTGAGCGGCCTTCGGATTTCGCTTCATGTTCTTTTTCACCATCTTCTCAATTTGCTCTATTGAGCTGGACAGTTTCTTCTCCATGAGATCAGCGAGCGCTGGATCGATGGGTTTGGTTGGAGTCTTCAGTGAGCTCTTGGATGGCGAAGAATATACCTTGAAGCTGTGCTCGCCCAGGCTAGGTGCGGGGTTTGCAACAATTTGAGTTGACCCGGAACCAGAGGCAATAGCCAGAGAGCCCTCAGATGGTACTGTAGTCGTCAAGTTCGCAGGTTGCGGAGATTGCTCAGGTGTTTCGCTTTGCTGCCGAGCTGCAGCAATCCTTAAGCGGCTTCTCTCAATAGCCTGAAAGTCAATAGTCAGAACGGCAGCAGGTAGAGAGAAAGCAAGTGCACTGTAATGCGTAGCTCTATCTTTACGTGATGTTGAAATAAACATATTGAATGCCTTAAAAAATGAACACAAAATTCAATAAGATGTACAAATATGGGGCCAAGGCAGGTACAGCATAGGAAGGCATGTCTTAGAAAATCAAGATTCTGTGGTAACCAGACTGTTGAGAAAATCATGCCATAGTAAAATGGTTGATATAAACTTAAAACTTAATTACTAACTGACAACATTACACCAATTAAAATAACTGCAGCTCAAAATTATATCGTTTAAAAAACACTCAAGAAACACTCCAATATGAGTACATTCTGCCTTGATTATAGATGTAACATTTCAGCTAAAAATATTGGTATCGAGGACTTTACTAAATAAACATCTGTCAGGTACATGCCATTATAGTGACTATATACACTAGCATAATGTACAACGTATTGAAAAACATGTTGACTACATCATACTACAAACTATACCATGGATATACGCATATAGGCGTTGTTGTGGAATTAACTTGAGAATATGAAGGGTAGATGTTTGCAGAAATTTATCGTTACAAACAAATTTGGAGAGCTCTGGTTTGACTTGATAAGTTAATATAAAAAAAACTCAGCTGAAGAAAATGAACATAAAGCGTGAGCAGTTGTTGGTATGCTTGAGCAAAAGGTCACAATGAATTACACTAACAAAATATCTGAAGTCAGTTAAATGATTATTCAAAGAAACGTTTTTCTAAAAAAAACTGGTAAAGACCTAAATAAATACTAGAAAAAACTTAAACTAATGTACCATAAAAAATATATAACTGAGTTGTACTCAGACATATATAACAAATCAGTCATTACTTGTAAGTACAGGAAAACATAAAAGCTAAACATATAACAGTTCACATAGGCAATAGGTATGTGTTCCTTTAGACTGTGTAAGTAGGATCTTCTGAATTGAAGCAGGCATGACAGGATTCATCTAAGATGGGCACTTGATACAGGTAAGCAGGAACTGTATCACAAAACATAGCATTTAACTCATTTAATTCTTGCTATAAGTGATTATTACTAAATGGCTATATTACATGAAACAAAACAATATTGTTTCATAAGATCAATCTAGGAATATAGTGCAAGAAGATTCTCTTACAGTGTGTCATACCAATAATCAAAACACCAAAACCTGACTGCTAGGCACAAGAATTAATATATTTGTTCTGCTTACAACTAAAAGTTGCTGCGATATCATGCTTCGTAACTAACAAGTAGATATTAGGTTGAAATAATGTCCACAAGGTCATAACATAGGTGGCACAAAGGTACAAAACTATCCAAGTACGATGTTTAACTAAAGCTTGGTGTAAATAAGGTAATAAAAGTAAATTGCTGCAGTTTGGCCTTCTGTTAACAGTCACGAGACATCAGGTGCTGGTAGATAGAACAGTAATATAGAACTAATCATATAACTGAGAATTCAGACTTTTGTCATGTAATTTCACAAGCCTATATTGGTACTAACCCTACTTCAAATATACGGTACCAGACAACAGCAACTCTAGAACAGAGTTGGTGCAGAAGGCACAGTGCAGACATCAGTTGTACAGATGGTGAATTTTCAATTTGTTCAACTACTTTATTAAATGGCTATATTACATGAAACAAAACAATGTAGTGTTTCATGAGATCAATCTAGGCCAAATAGTGCGAGAATATTCTCTTTCACTACTTCATCCCAAATTCACAATAAAAAAACCTGAAACCTGACTGCCAAGCACAGGAATTAATATATTTATTCTGCTTACAACTAAAAACTACTGAGATATCATGCTTTCATATCTAAGTAGTAACTATTAGGGTGAAATACTATCTACGGGGCCATAACAAAAGTGGCACAAAATCATCCAAGTACCATTGTTTTTCTAAAGCTTGGTGTAAATAAGGTGAGCCATTTGTTAACAGTCAAGAGACACCGACAATAATCAGGTACAGGTCGAACCGTAACATAGCACTAATCATATAGCTAAATCGAACTCAGATTTTTGTAATGGAATCTCAACTAGCGCATATTGGTCATAACCATACTTCAAATATACTGTTACCGGCTAACAACAACCCCAGAATAGAGTTGGCGAAGAAGAAAAGGCACAGCGCAGATCATCAGCAATACAGATGGTAAATCGTCAAACAGGCTAACTACTCGCGTCAGAACAATATAACTTGATTTGAAGAAGGCGTCCATCACCTTTACAATCGCCGTGATGTCACGGAGTGGCGTCCTTGGGTACCAATCAGGAAGTGGGCTCCTCCTCCTCTGTGGCGTAGCCTTCACAGCCCAAACTGGTGGCACGTTCTCCTTGTTGCTGGAGGGCGATGCGTACCGCCGGGACAGAGGCTTCCCAGGGCGCCTCCCTGCCAGAGCTCCCGGCGAGGCCACCCTCCTGATAAAGAACCCGCCACCAGAGAGGTCGGTGAGGCCCGTCCTCTTGATTTCCCTATGCTCAGGCATCTTGGAGATCTGCGAGAGACAAACAGCAGAGAGATGCGGGTAGGTGAGAATCCCCAAGAAAAGCATCAAAAGAACAGGAAATGGATCAAACGGTAACATGTCGTCCTCACATCTTGGTCTTCTTTTCTCTGATTCGTGCTTATACGATTCGTGTCCAGAGATCCTTCCAGTCCTATTACCGGAAATCCACAAGCGCAAAGCATCACGGAAACCATCAAAAGACCAAGAAAAGGATGCGGGCAAACCATCAAAAGACCCAGAAATGGATGCGGGCAAGCCCACAGATACCACCAACAAATCCACGAGCGCGGAACATCCAAGGAACCATCAAATGGATAGGGGAAAACGAACGGAAACCAGCAATAACCCCAAGATTCGTTCGCGCTTTACCTCGCCGAACTCCTGCTTCGATTCCCCGCCGCTAATCCCGACACCGGTACAGATCTGCGACAAGAGAATCGAAGAAGCGCATGAGAACGCCAGGAAACGGCCGGGGAACGGGGGGCAGAAGAAGAGAAACCCGGAGATTTCGCTCACGATTTGCTCGGCCCTTCTTCCCGTCTTGCCGCTCCGAACCCCTGGTACAGCTGCGGATTCTAATCTACGGCTAACTACGACGAATTTCGGGGTAAGAAATCTAGGGTTTATACTACAGCTACGGCTAAATGGGGAATGGGGGTGCGGGGAAGACGCCGGGCGGCATATATTGAAACTCAAAATTTTGGGAGTGGCGGCCGTGGCCGTGGGCCGAAAACTCTGGCCCATGGGTTTCCTCGTGGATTAGATGACATCCGTCCGTCCATTTGGAGAGGATGGACGGTTGGGATGAGTTCGGTGTGTGGACGTGGTCTATTTGCTTCCGTAGCCGTTGCTGGTTTTGACTTTTGGGGTTTTCCTGCCGCTCTGAGTCTCTGAGATTTCGTTCGAATTTTCGGGACAGCATCTCTGAGATTGTTGAATGACTCACGCCAGGCTCGTGACCAGCAATGAGCCACGTCATCTTCCCCTGCAAATTCGTGTATGGCTGTGCTGATGCAAGACAACGCACGCACATAAAAGCCCAAATTTTACACAAACTTCTTCGTTATCCAAATACAAGACATAAAAGTCATACAATCAACCTCTCTATACCTCACTCAAATGTTTCAACTGTTTAACCCTCAAATTCAAAAAAAATATGTTTGAACCTCTCACCACTAACTCACATGTAGGGCGGATTTGGAACGTCGGATTCGACGGGTCAAACCCACGCCAGGCGCTCTACATTGTCTCTGACCTTCAGCCGAGTCTCTCTCACTCCTTTTGTGTCGCATGCAACGCTCCTTGCCTATCTCTGTCGTCGTCTCGAACCCACGCTGCTACCACCGGCCCCAAATCAATCGTCGGACACACACACCCCACGTCAGATTCGACACTCGCCCTAGTCCCTCTTACTCTCTTCTGCCTAGCTCGTGCCACACCTTACATAACTGTGTCGTCGTCCTGAACTCGCAACGCTGCCACCATCGGTCCAAATCTCTTGACGTACACGTTCGCTGCCCGAACTCGTCGGATATACACCTTGTATGCCATGTGTTTGACGATATCACAGCTATTTTTAGATTACTTGATCATTTGTAGGCAAACGATGGAGAGTTTGATTACAACGAGTTTTCCCAGTGCCTATTCAACGAGTTTATTGATGATGGGTTTGATTCATAAATCACTGACGATGAAGACGATGACATGATGGTGATGACACACAGCTTTCAAATAAGTGAAGAAAGAGGACCATATTCTATAAAGGGTAGGATAGTTGCTCCACGTGATGAGATTGAGGGCCTATAAGATCTTTAGAGCGGCCACTTCAAATCCGATCAGATATTTCATGAGAATTTTATTTTGGACATCACGTCCGGATCACCTCTTACCTATTCTGGCGGATAGTGGAAATTGTAAAGAAGTATAGTTTGGTTATACTATCGCGTCGTGTATACGCGACTTGCCTCATTGCACTTGCTTCTGCATGGAGGACGGTACTTGGACGTGTTTGTTTATCCACATATTATACCAACTAGGACCCCATGAGTGGAAAGTTTGGGTATTTGTTTGGCTAGGCCACATTAAAAAAAATAGTCCACGACACGTGTTATGTTTGGATCAGAGCCAGATATTTGAAACCACATCAATTTTTTGGTCGCCCCATTTTAGTTTCTACGTCCACGCGCGAGATTTTGGCGGCAAAATTCTTCGCCAAACCTTTGGTGTACCAATTTTGGCAGAGATGCCTGGGCGTGATCCAAACAGCCCCTAAATGTCAGTCACCATTGCAACCAAACAAATCGCACACCCATTTTTACACTAATGTAGTCTAAAAAACTTTATGAGCAACCAAATACTGTGAAAAACATGGCCAAAAATTCGTATCACCTATACAATTTGCACAATAAAAGTCTCCAAGCAAACAAACACGCCCCATGAACATTCCCTCAAAAAACCAAAAAACAAAAACACGCCCCGTGTACACAGCACGCACGGGTCTGCCGTCTCCAGCTACACATTGCCTTGTGTTACGACTACTGTACCAGTTCGATACACGTTCTGACCGGATGCGTGTAGTATAAAACTGAAACACAGATTCCTAATCCCCTGAACGGTGACTCTGACCTCTCCTCCTCCAAAACAGCGCGCCGCCGCCATGAGGCCATGGGCCGACCTCAACACGGAGCTCCTCCTCTCCATCACCGACGGGTTATCGCTAAAAGAGCACGTGTGCATCCGCGGCGTCTGCACCGCGTGGCGCCGCGCCATCGCGCTGCCGTTCCCTTCCCTCCTCGTCATCGGTGCCGACGGCCGGCGCGCCTCCGGCTTATCGTTCCTGATGCAGCGCCCGTTCCACGTCTCCACGTTCCGGACGCGCAGCTTCTTCCTCGGCTCGAGCAACGGCTGCTTCGCAGTGGCCAGCGAGTACCTCGAGATCTTCATCCTGAACCCCATTACAGGCGAGTCGACCAAGCTCCTTCCGATGAACGATTGTGGCACGATAGTGCCCAAGGTCGTATTCGCGCCGAACCCCAGGCCCGACGACTACACCGTCGTGGCCCTGACCGACGGCAACAAGATAGCCTACAGCAAGACCCGGGACATGAAGTGGTTTATCACCGACGTCGCCATGAACAGGGACCAGCTCACAGACCTGGCCTACGACATCGATGGCGGTAAGGTGTACTGCCTCACTGAATGCGGGGAGGTGCACGTGCTCCACATCCCCCGCGGTCGCCGGCCGAAGCCTATTGTGGAGCCCTTACTGGCGGTGGAGCACGCCGTCGGAGTCCCCTTCGACCCGGCGCCTGTGTTCGCCTCGCCCTACCACACCGCGTCCAAGCTCACTAGATCCAAGCAGATCTTCGTCTGTAAGACTGTAACGGTAGCCTCTACCAGGTGTGGCGGAACGCCACCGGCCCCATCGCTTGGCGGCTGCCGGACGGTGGCCGTTTCAGCATGTCCAAGGACGAGATCTTCGTCCTGAGGTACGACCCTGGGCGCCGGCCATGCTGGGACGCCGTGCAGGATCTAGGGGGCTACTCGGTGTTCATCGGCAAGAACAACCCGGCGGTGGTGCGAGCCGATGGCGTCCCGTGGGTGAGGGCCAACTGCGTGTACTGGATGGACGAACGGTGGCGAGACGTGCCCATGGTGTTTGACATGGCGACGCGAACCTCAGCGCCCTGTGCTTTCCCCTTCGTTGGCGGTGTGCGGAGTTCGGCATGCCGAACAGGCTGCTGGTATTTCTTCAGCGACAACATTGCTGCTGTAACAGATGCGTGATCGCCTCTCGTAGAGTCGTAGTCAAGGTCTTTTCCTCACACGTACGTGAAGCTATTTGTTCTTTTTTTTAAATTAAACGGTGAGCTTTATTGATCAATCAAACAAAGATTCAATACAAATTGTCTCACGGATGCAATCCGGAGACACACCACGCCACACACATCTAGGCTTAAGTTCACAAGAACGCACTAAACAATGCGCTGCAACATTTTGGTTTCTACTAACATGAATAAGAGAAACAAAGCTGAGAGCTCGCAAAGAGGATTTGATGTCTTCAATCACTGGAGAACAACCCGAGCGATCCAAAGAAGAAGATTGACAACACTGTACCACCGAGAGGCAGTCCGTAGCGACGATCACCTGGTGCATTCCTTCTTCCTGAATAAAGCATAAAGCATCTCGAACTGCCAAAGCTTCGGCCAGTTCAGGAGATTGAACATTGGGACGACTGTCCGCGTACGCCATCACACAGTCACCCAAATGATCTCTTATCACCACTCCAGCTCCCATAGAACCTGAAGAGGAGAAGAGAGCAGCGTCGACATTTACCATTAACATACCTTCCGGCGGCGAAACCCAAAAGACTGCAGGGCCGGATTCACGCCTGTGGGGGGGCAGATGTTTTATACAGATGGGTGATAATCATGTCAACATAAGTCTTGATCTTCAGAGCTAGCGAGGCAGGGTGACATCCACCCCCCTCCTCTCGAATATTGTTCCGAAGATCCCATAAATGCCAAGTAGTAACAGCTAGTGTAGTTGCTTCTTGGGGGCTGCATCTAGATAGAAACTCGAACAACCATTGCTTTGGATTTCGGAAACTTTTGCGGTTCAGTTCGATATTCATATCCTTCTTTACCTCAGTCCAAACCTCTCTAGCGAATGGACAGAACAAAACTGCATGTTCCACTCGCTCCTCAGCAGAATAGTGGACACAGGTCACAGAAGTAGAAACTTGCCGTTTCTGGAGTTGTTGTCCGCTTGGAAGACAGTCATGCACGAAGCGCCAAAGGGTGATCTTCATCTTGCCAGGTGCAGTGATCGCCCACAGAGCCTTCCAGCTCGCCTCCTCACTCCTTGACTCAGAGGTCATGCCTCGGCCCTTCTTGCTTCGAGCCACAGAAGCAGACTCCCTTCGAGCCATATGGTATGCTGAACGAACAGTGTAGACACGGAGGCGATTATGTGGCCAAGAAATGAAATCATCACCACCAAACCTGCTTATTGGTATCTCAAGAATTTTCATGGCCACATCTTCCGAGAATATCAGGCGGATCCGATCCTCATCCCAAGCTCGAGAAGCACTGATCAAAGTATCTACCGTCTGCCCATCCGTCAGTGCCACCCGGGGCTTGATTAGAAAAGGAGCCACTCCAGGTATCCATCGATCGGTTAGAATCCGAGTCGAGGAACCATCACTGATGCCCCACAGGACACCTTTCTCTAGCAGTTTTCTGCCATGAAGAATACTACGCCATGTATATGATGCCGACCTCGGGCATGCCGCACTCCAAAAATCACAATCAGGGAAATAGCGACCTTTAAGAACACGGGCACACAACGAGTCGGGTTCAGTAAGGAGGCGCCAACACTGACGCCCATATCTCTGAACCCCATTCCTCCAATAATCTTCGGAGATGAAAGCCACTCCCAGGATCTCCAGTGCATTTACCTTTTACCATCTTTGAAACCCGACCACTGATTAGCAATAACCTTCCTCATCTCTTCACAAGTACCAGTGGGTAGCTGAAAGCAGCTCATAACATACGTCGGAATAGCCTGAATCACAGCTTTAAGCATAACCTCATTACCCGATCTAGACAAAGCTCTATCCGACAAGCCATTGACACGCCTCCACATCCGCTCAAATAAATAACGGAAGGTGACAATAGGAGATCTGCCAATTTGTGTAGGCATACCGAGATAAGAGTCTTGTAGAGATTCATTATATACATCAAGTATCTGCTTGACCTCATGTTTGACTCCCTCTGGGCAGCCACTGCCGAAGAAGATTGTAGACTTCTCCAAATTGATCTCTTGACCCGAACCTTCACAGAAAGTTCGCAAGACCCGATGCAAAGCCTCAACACTTCTCTTGTCACTCCTTGCAAAGAAGATGTTGTCATCTGCAAACAGAAGATGTGATATAGAAGGACCAAGTCTGCCATTTTTGATACCTTGTAGCTCTCCATTGACCTCCTATTTTTGCAGTAGACAAGACAAACCTTCAGTGCATAAGAGGAAAAGATACAGGTTGATCGATGGGGTCACCTTGGCGGATACCTCTCGATTGTACCACCGGCTCAGTGAGATCACCATTCACTCGGACTGCATAGCGTGTCGAGGTGACACATCTCATCACCGCATGAATCCAAATAGGTGAAAACCCCAATTTAGTGAGACAACCATGTAGGTATCTCCACTCGACACGATCGTATGCTTTCATCATGTCAATTTTCAGGGCAAAGAAAGGTCTCTTGGCGCGTTGTTGTCTGATAGTATGTAAGCATTCAAAAGCAATCAAAGCATTGTCCATGATCAACCTCCCAGGGACAAAAGCGCTCTGATTTTCAAACACAATCTCAGGCAGAATCAACTTCAGCCTATTTGCCAAAACCTTTGAGGCAATCTTGTATAACACATTACATAAACTGATTGGACGAAAATTCTTCAAATGTTGTGGATTTGTGGTCTTCGGAATTAGGACAATAACCGAATCACAAAAACCTTCAGGAATAGAGTCACCAGCAAGAAAACTCCGGACCGCACAACATATCTCATCCTTGAGAAAGTGCCAATGGGTTTGATAAAACAAAGCCGGAAAACCATCCGGTCCTGGAGCTTTTGTAGGTCCCTTTTGGAATAAAGCTGTCTTGATCTCCTCATCTGTGTACTCCTTACACAAATCTTCATTCATCTCATTAGTTACTTTTTGTGGTATAGCATCAAGGACAGCTTCACTAGAAGGACAATTTTCAGAAGTGAAAAGATGACCATAAAATTGCTGCACCATACCTTTAATACCGTCGGTATCATTACACACTGAACCATCCTCTTTCACCAAGCGAGTAATCCGATTAACACGTTTCCTTGCTGATACCCTAGCATGGAAAAACGCCGTGTTTTGGTCCCCTTCTCGAAGTCAATCAACTCTAGAACGCTGGCGAGCCATGATCTCTTCTCTTTCAAACAATTCACAAAGCTCTGTCTCCACACTACGAATCTCCACATTCACAGCGTTATCGAGACGGAGGCCCTTAAGCTTGCGTTCCAGCTTGCTGATCTTTTTCCGAACTGAACCAAATGACTCGATACTCCACTTTTTCAGCGAACCAGACAGCCTATGGAGGTTGTCACAAGTCGTTTGCAGTGTCATAGAATTGCATCTCCCTGCTTCCCACGTTTTCTCCATCACTTCAGTATAATCTGGTGCACGCAACCATGCCGCTTCAAAACGAAATTGCTGCTGCACCGGAGCTTGGGGACGGGTTTCATCAAGGGCATCAAGCCCAACCACGACAGCCATATGATCAGAAGATGTTGTAATCACATTCTCCACATTATATCCACTGAACATATCCATGAAAGCGGAATTAGCAACCGCACGATCAAGCCGAACACATACCAGATCATCACCCTGCTGCCGATTAGTCCATGTGAATTTAGGGCCTGAGAAGCCGAGATCCACTAAACCACATGTTTCCAAGCAATCTCTAAACATCGCCATTTAGGTATCAGACCGATCTAATGACCCAAAATGCTCATCACCACAAAGAACTTCATTGAAATCACCACAACAAATCCATGGTCCTGTCCACACCGAGTGTAAGCGAGTTTCCCCATATAGAAAGGTTGCACGCCATGGTTCACAATCTTCCTTCGAGATGACCACATCGATACAATGGGAGTTGAAACCCTTGAGTGAGACCAAATAAGGCTGCAACCAAAATAAAGCATGGCCTCCACTGAGACCCACACTGCTGACAGCGAAACTGCCTGAGTAGCCCAAGGACCACATGAAGTTTTGCACTCTAGAATCCTTCATCTTCGTCTCCGACAAGAAGAGGAAGGTAGGTCGAAAGAACCTCACTAACCAGCGAAGTTCGCCAACTGTCGCGTCCGACCCGAGCCCGCGACAGTTCCAACCGAGGAGATTCATTGCGTTCGGCAGGGATGCGCCCCAGCCGCTGCCTGATCCGCCGATCTAGATGAAGATGACGGTGAAACAACCCTCTGTTTCTTGTTCGATTCTGCCTCCACTGCAGCAGCAGTTCCACCATCCCCTGAAGTCAACGAAATGGAGGCAAGTCCTGCTCCACTAGGAACAAGAGCAAGTTGGGTTTCAGTCACATTCTCTGGAGCAGCCCAAACAACCTTTGCCCTGTACACCTTCCTTTTTTGGCCACTAGCATCCTTTGGAACCTGGACAGCAGGCCCATCTTTTGATTTTGGCTGAGTCCGATTAGCTCTCGGCTTCCTCGGATTCTTGGGAGATACGAAATCCCCCGAGCCCTCTCCATCTTGTTTCTTCTTACCAGGAGTGGCATCACACGCACCATTGCCTTTAGCATGTGCATGGTTATTGCTCGTGGAAGAGCTCTGCCCCGAACGGTCCCCGACAAGTTTCTTCTTCTCATCCGGAACACATAGACGAGTACCATGATACGGCAACAGTCCCTGCTCGTCACGCTCACCAGGATTTGGACAGACAACATAAGAATGCCTAACAACACCACATGAGTAGCAGTAGATCGGCATCCGCTCATACATAACCTGATAAACATCGGTACTGTTTCTCTTATGCGAAAAAACCGAAACACATCTCAGCACAGGTTCTAGGACATTGATTGACACTCTGACACGCAGGTAGTTCCCCCATGCACGCCCTTTGGCGTCAACATCCATCTTCTGAACAACATCGATATTGCCAGCTAGACCTTTCCCTCGTATGTCATTCATCAGACTAAACGGTAAGTTCAGAATCCGAGCCCAAATATCGAGCTTGTCAAAACAAATGTCGCTTGGTTTAACCAGCGGATCAAATTTCTTCAGAAGAACACCATGTTTACTGATGTTCCACGGTGCCCCATCCATAACCCAAACTTTATCCATCTTCGTAGCAAATTCTGCCATGAACAGATTGGTCCCTAGCGGCCGAATTTCCATCCCCTTGGGATTGCCCCACGCCGGCCGCAGCACGACCCTAATTGTATTGATATGCAAAGGATTCAGTGCCAGTACCTTCCCTACCAACGCCCACTCCGGGCCAAGGAGATAATCGTCTCCATCCTCCAGAACATAGGCACTTGATTCTTGAGCAGTGAGATTGAGGCGCCCCATCATCTCGGCCGCTTTGTCTGCCGCCGATGCCGAAGATGAACCAGGAACCTCTTTCGCCTTCTCCTTATCAGTCAGGTCCTTATCGCGGACCGACAAAGACCTACCATCGACCGAGGTCACGTCAGGAATGTGATCCACCGCCTCCGATCGCACCGCCGCCATTAGTCTCGATCCACAGAAACCGCACAACCGCCAAGGGTGGGCAGTGAAACCAGGTACGCCCCTTGATCACCCCGAACGAAAGCACAGATGGGAGAGACAGATGCGAGCGCAAAAACGGGAGACGGGAATTTGGTGTGGAGGACGGGGTCAGAGATCCATCATCGTCAAAGGAAGTCGAGAAAACTACGGAGTCGCCTTCGCCATCGCGAGAGGAAACCCTAGGTAACCGACATAGGTTGTAACAGCGCCGTGGTTATGCAGTCGTTAAACTGTGTAAGCTATTTGTTCTTGTGTACGAGTTACGATGTAAAACTCAGCTCGCAGCCTGAGAAACGAAAAATGCGAAATATTATTACAGATATTTTTTAATAATATTATTATTATAATAATAATATAACTCAAATAAAAGCGCTAAGTCTTCCACGTTTTGGTGTGTCATTGGATTGGATTTGTCCATAAAGTTATAAATAATTACCCAACTATGCCACCGGTCAGACACCGTTTCGTTTTCTTCCTCCCATATTTTTGTTCGTTTGCTTCGTTTGGTTTCGTATAGGTCGCGTAGGTAACTGTTCGTTTCGTCCAAGAGTATACGGATCGTATCGTATCCTTCCTAGGTCACGTAGGAAAAAACGGAACGAAAGTCGCTCGATTCAGCCTATCGTCCAACTATGGTGTTCTGTGGCCCATCAGCCCAACAAGTTAGAATGGACCGTACATTGAGCTTTCCTCTGGTACATAGCACCGGCCGCGCGATCTGTGTTCAGTCCCTATTGCATGTGATGATGTCACTCAATACCTGACATCATCGAACAACCAAATTGAGTGTTCTGTTTGGATACATCCGCATTCAACAATTCATACAGGAGTCAACTACTCTAAAAAAACAAAAGATATGTATTAGTATCTATATATCTATGGTGAAAATTGATTTTACTTACCATAAACATTGAATCATCCTTCCAAATATATACCTTATAATATTAAAAGTAGGATTATTTTTTAAGGCGACAGATCCGACTAGAGAAGACCTTAGGATGTGAGGAACCGGACAGTGCGCATGGAGAGGCCTCTAAGGGATTGAGCCAGGCAGCGGCCGGAGTGAAGCCCATCGATTCCCCGAGTCAGGGTGGCACGCGGCATAGCCCATCGGGGTCCGCGAGCAGGGCGACACAGGGTGAAGGCCGTTCATACCCTGAGCCAGGGCAGCGCAGTGCAGGCCGATGGTTCGGGCCCAAGCTGGGCGGCGCAACCGGGGGGAGGGGGTGGGTTTTGGAGGAGAGGCGGCTCCAGTGATTAGGAAAAGCGGAGATGGAACCGACGACCGGATAACATAAATTGGAGAGGAGACGTGTGATATCGAAAGATGGAGGGTGGAAGGTGGCGTGCAAGTAGAAAGTGTTGCGCTATGCAAATTTTCTTGGGAATTCGTGTGAGGAGTAAGGGGAACATGTAAATAATGTTTTCTTCGGGTGGGTGTACAATTCGGTTTGATCGAGACACGATTTTTGGATATTCATGTAGGTTTCAAAATAACTATATCACATAAATCAACCCGTAGCAACGCAAGGGCAGAAAAAAAGTCTAGAAGGTCAACTCACAGCTCGAAAAATGAAAGTGTTTACGGTCTTATCCATATCCCTTGTTTGAGTTACAAACTAGGAAACATGGCATGTTAAATACTACCTCCGGTTTGGAAAAGGCGTCGAACCTAATACGTACGTCTTGTACAATGTTTTTCTTAAATAATGTGGTAGGAAAAGCCTCTACAACGGATTTAAAAAAAATTAAAAACCAAATTTGCGTCTATGAGGATTTGAACATGTCTTGTCTTGTGGGGTTACGTTGATTTTCTGACTACATTTTTAACGGACAAGAAGGAGTACATGCTATTCTATATGGAGTACTTGTTTTAAGAAGATGTGAGAAGTTTTCAACATCAGGTGCACCCGTTGCATAAGGACTCTCGCTGAAGGATGTCGAGATATGTTCTCTTCTATATGAGGTGTGTTATTGGGCGATGCTCCTCACGGATGGCTTTGTTCCGTCTCTCAACATGTTTTCCTTTCCCTTTACAACTTTGCGGCGTTCTATGTAGTTTGCATGTACATAGTGGGAAGGGAATCAATTCAGTGATTTCATGAAGCTAAGTCTCACCGTGACTTACTACATTATCAACCATCCATTTAAAATTCGACGCACCAGATCGATCTAGATTAAAACTAAAAAAATGTTTAGAAATATTTTAAAATTCTAATAAATCATAAATGTTCCGTTTTATATGATGGGAAAGTTTCAAGCCATTTAGCGGCATGGTTTGAGATTAAATAATCTTTTGGGATCAAATATATAAAATTTGTTTGCTCACAAGTTATACATCCAAATGAATTGAAACTTTCACATAATACAAATGGAGCATCGATTTGTATCGAATTAAAAAAAATCTTAGCACTTTTAATTATTTAGTTTAGAATCTTGGTCAATCTTGTATGTTCGATCTTGAATGGATGACTGGTGAGAGGGGTAAGTCACCATGAGACTTGGTCTGAGTGAAGACGGTTAGATCCTACAAGTAGGGATGACAGTGCATAACCACATCCTATAGAACTTCAGGATTATTTTGGTTGGGTACTATATTATTTGAATCGGTTTTGCTAATTCTCATTCCGAACAAGAAGTAAGTTACATTTCATTCAACTTCAAACTGATTGATTTGCTGCCATCTATGGTTGCACATGAATTGTAACTGAGATTTCCCAAGTTGCACGTGTGTTGCACATAGATTGCACACGAGTTCCGAGTTCCGCATTAGTTGAAACTGTAATTGGGTGACACTACCCGATTGAGAATTAAGTTAATTCTCAGTTGACTAGGAATTAGGGTCTCCCTATTTGAATCGGTGTATTTTTTGGTTCTTCATCGAGATTTTCTCCGATGCAAATTTTAAATGCACTAAACGATAAAGAAGTTGCCCTCGCATCGCTTCCCGAGACGATCCGAGTTTATACCTAACCAAACCACCGACTCATCTCCTTCCCCGCAATTCGTCGCCACTAGAGAGAGTTTGACAACCGGGAAAGCTCGTCAGGCTCAGAAGGACAACAACAAGGGTAAGCCTATTTCTTTGTGTTGTTCGCATGCTAATGATGTCGCAGAGGAGACCCTTATGTGCTACAATTGGGCGCATCAAGACCAAGCGAATAAGAGAGGAAACGACAAACCTAGAATGGATGGGATGAAGAGGATGGACTGGACTGGTGGCTTCGACTTAGGGTTCAAGTCTCCCTCCATCGGCGTCAAGAGTGGTTTCCGATCATGGACAATCTGTCCTATATAGGAGTGCTAGTCATCATGTAAGGACTTATGAGAAAGATGATCACATGAACTGAAAACGTAAATAATTCCAAAAGGTGAAAATAAAACAGAGTAAAAATGAAACATTTTACAAAAAGAAAAACCAACTAAATCATCCATGGTTTTTTTCAACTATAAATTTATAGTACTCTTAAAATATTTACATTTTTTGCTTTTCAGTTTTTCCTTAACTAATACCGAGTGCATTTTTAGTTTGTTCCATTTCATTTTTCTTATTTTTCCCATAAAACCTGTAATATGATTTAAGTGTATAATCTTAACCGACATGGCCGAATAATCTTGGAAAATTTCATTGTGATGGGGATAGATCATTGCAATTGTAGGTCTTACAACGAGAAATACCTAATAAGCTTGCGTGTGGCACAAAACATTTAATAGCATCATAGACCTATTATTGCCTCAAACTTCGGTCGCCTAAACGACGATAGTCTCTCTAAGAAGCTAACTGCGGAGGGAGGCTCCGCATAGCTAGTTAGCAGGCTGAGATCTAGTTCCTAAGGAAATTAAACAAACAAATCGCTATACCAAGTAAGAACGACAATGCAGCACCACCCATTGAATCGATAAAGAGCTCTTAGCTTGCCATTCCTTGCTATGTGTGGACCCGGTAAGTTTTCCCACGTTGAGTCAAAGTCGTAGGCTCTACACTGGTCTTTATACTCGAAGACCCTGTTTTATTGATTATATTACTTTGTTTTTTGACATGTTGAATATATTATTTTCGATTGTATGGGAAGAAGTAAAAATATTTAGTCCACGCACAAAAACTGGTCAATTTTTAGAGGTACTGGACTGGAATAGTAGCCGGCATGAACCCGTCGACATTGACCGTGTTTTTACGGGCTTGCGAGAATGCGAGATACCTGGTTCCGACATTTGGCCCAACAAGCCAGATACACAGTCGCCGAACCCTAAGCCTCCAGCCCTCCACCACTCCACTCCTCAGTCCTCGCTCGCCGGTTGCCAGCCATTCCCCAAAATGCAAAGCTCAAACCCTCGCCATCGCACCCCACCGGCGTCCATGGAACCGCAGCCGATGATCGGCTACAGCTTGGACGCCTTGCAGTCCGTCATAAAGAGCCGGAACCAGGCTTGGGATCCCCGGATGCTGCAGATCGGCATCGACTGGACGCTGATCTACGTCTACAGCTCCCTCCCCTCCCTGCCCGCCTACACCGCCGCCCCTTTCCCGCGCGTTGCTGCGGCTTCGGTCCCCAACGGTGTCGACCGCATCGGACAGCTCCCCGACCCGATCCTCCGCGACATCATCTCCCGCCTCCCCGCCAGGGAAGCCGCGCGCACCGCCGCGCTCGCCTTGCGCTGGCGCCCGCTCTGGCGCTCGGCGCCCCTTGTCCTCGACGACACCCACCTTCTCACTCGCATCCTCCCGGGCCCGGCCGGCCGACCCGCCATCGGCGACGATCCTCCTGGCCTCGCCAACGCTGTGTCCCGCGTCCTCGCGGCGCACCCGGGTCCCTTCCGCTCCGTCCACCTCACCTGCAGCACCATGGAGGCGCACCGGGGCGAGCTAGCACGCTGGTTCGACGTCCTCGCTGCTAAGGGCGTCCAAGAGCTCGCCTTTATTAACTGCCCGTGGCCGCTCGACATCCGCCTACCTGCCACGCTATTCAGGTGCGCCTCCCTCACCCGCCTACACCTTGGCGTCTGGAGGTTCCCGGACACCGCCGCCGTCCCGCGCTCCGCCGCCTTCCCCAACCTCAGAGAGCTCGGCCTCTCCGTAATAACCATGAAGGAACGCGACCTCGACTTCCTGCTCGACAGATGCCCCATCCTGGAGACCCTCACTATGATTTGGTTGCAGACCGGAATGCGCCTCCGTCTCGTAAGCCGCACCGTGCAGTGCGTTCAACTATGCATGACCAGTGTGGAGGACGTCGCTGTGGTGGATGCCCCTCGTTTGGAAAAGTTCTTGCTGTTCATGGCAGGGCTGAGCAAGAACCGCTCCAAGATCAAGATTGGCCGGGCGCCCAACCTGCGGGTGCTGGGATACCTTGAGCCAGGAGATCATGTGTTGGAGATTGGCAACACCGTCATCTTGGTCTGCAGCGCACTCCATCTTAACTTGCGTTTCAGTTGACAATGTATAACCAATATGTCATTTTAATTGATTTCTCTCTCGATGCATGCAGGCTGGAACTAAGGAGAGCCCAAGCACCGTTGTCCCGAGTGTCCAGATCTTGGGACTGGAGGCGAAATTTGGTGTCCGCAACGAACTAAGGAAAGTGCGCAGCTTCCTCAGGTGTTTCCCCAACCTCGAGACGCTCCACGTCAAGGTAAATTTTCTTAACGCGCCACTAGCTACATTGGGCATTTTGCATCGTCAGTGTCACTAACTTTATTTAGATTTTCCAGTATGGTTCTTTTTCATAACTAGCTGAACTATACATGCTGATTTAATTTGCAGTCTAAGAAAATTGATGAGGAGCCCACCAGCAAAGCTAGTCTCAAGTTATGGCAAGAGGGCGGTCCCATCACCTGTGTCCTGCGGCACATGAAAAAGGTGGTTTTCCATGGGTTCCGAGGTTCCATAAACGAGATTGTGTTTCTCAAGTTCATCGCTGAGAATGCTCGCTTTCTGGAGAAGATGGTGATTGTGGTGGCCTATGAATGCTACACTTCAGGGAGGATGTGAAGGCCAAACTGAAGTCTCTGACTTGTGCAAAATGGGCCGGTGGAACTTGTAAACTTCAAGTCTACAAGAGCCCATTCACTCAAGGGGTAGGTAGTCCAATTCACAATATCCGATTGGCATCTGAGTTCTTGCAAATTGTTGATCCTTTTGACCTGATCTACTATGGAGAATTGTTGTAATTGTTGGAAGTTAGTAAGTGGCACTATTCTTCTTGTAGAAGACTAGTTAGACTTTTTCTTGCTATCAGAACTGGCAGCAGCTCTTTTTTTTCCAAGTGTTATCTGTACTAAGCTGAGTCATGTTTCAGTGAGGTTACATCGGAAAACCTGAACTAAATAGTATGTGGCGAGATATTCGTGGTAGTAAGGTTGGATTCGATATTTTCTAGCTAAGGCAGTGATTCATGTTAGAACTAACTTGTGGTGATTCTTGGCTGTGCATCAAGTTTGATATCAATCAAGTGTCATGAATCGTTTCAAGTGCAGTATTCCTCTCGCACAATACTGCTGGTGGTCTGGTACTCTGATGTTTTTGTTATCAGAACCGATTATATATGCGGTTCATGAGAGCTTCAGCTAGTTGGTGTTCTGTTGCTCTACTTCACATGTTATATCGTAAATTCTGTGCAAAATATGCGGATGGTTTTTGTTGTGGGAGCAATGGAGCTTACATATTTCTAGCTAAGCTAAGGCAATTATTCATATTTTACCAATTCATTAGGATATTACTTGGAATTATTGATCTGTCTTCAGCCTAATAAATGCTTGCTTTTGCTGATCTGCATCCTGAATTTTGATTGCTTGTCGAGAGTATCTCGTGAGTCAGTTGTGAGGAGTACCTTGTGAATCAGTTGTGAGCACAGTAAGTTGGGACCAGGGCTATCTAGTACTACCCCAGTCTCAGAATATAAGACGTTTAGTAAGACTATTTTAGCCTACCAAAACGTCTTATAATCTGGGATAGAGGAAGTACAATCGTTCTATTCTGTTCAACTGGAAAACCACTATTTTCTGCAGCCATTCACAGCAGGTTGATCAGTTGCTATTATTTATTTTTTCGATAAAGGGAACATATTAATATCAAAATATACTAGTTACAGCTAACCTCTGCAAGCAAAATTATATCAAGAACTAGTCGAGATATAATTTCAAACTAAGCACATTTAGTTGGCTGAATTCTAAACTGAATACAGACTGACAGGACAAGGAGTATATTTATCCAATTTCAAACTGAGTTCAAACTGACAGAACAAGGAGTATACATTTAGTGGGCTGTCAGTTTTGAACTGTAACAAAATTGTGCAAGAAGGTAGACAACTGTAACAAGAAAAAATTTCAGTATCAAAAGGGAACAAAACGCAACTTGCATATCAACTTGTGAAGAAAAGACCCTACGGGAGCTTATCTTCGCTGAAGCCTAAATGGACCCAAGTGGTATTTAGCTTCTTTAACTGATATGGGCACCGTCAGAGTGAGAATGTTCACAAGTCACCTTAATTCTAAGTGACAAGGATATACATCTCGGGTACCCTACCGTGAGGGTACCTGGTGCACGTGATGACTAAAGGCCCAATAGCGAAGAGACAACTCGAAGCCCAAGACGAGAGGCCCAACAAGATGGAGTACCCTCCAAGTTTAGACATAGACATAGTCGGTTTATACTTTCCTTATGTGTAAACTGGATCGGTTACAAACTCCCGAGACCCAGCCTATTTAAAGGCTGGGAGGGGTGCCGATCCAGGACCAAGCCATACTCGAACCACCAAAGCTCTTGCGAGATCGACACCTCGCCGGAGCATCCTTGTAATCGCATAATCTCACACGATCAATAACAGACAGACAGGAAGTAGGGTCTTTACCTCAAAGACGCGGAGGACATAGTCAAAAGGTGCATCGGTTGCCAAAAGTTCGCCACAAAGCCGCACACACCCGCATCGGCGTTGAAGACAATACCATTGGCCTGGCCCTTCGCCCAGTGGGGGCTCGATATGGTTGGGCCACTCAAAAAATCCTCCCATGGAGGGCATACTCACCTTCTGGTGGCAGTCGACAAGTTCACCAAGTGGATTGAAGCAGTCCCTATCACAAGTTCGACTGCCACTACAACAGTCAATTTCATAAAATCCATCATATACCGCTTTGGGGTGCCAAGTAGCATCATCACTGACAACGGTACAAATTTCACGGCTGAGAAATTCAAGTCCTTCTGCAAAGAGCAAGATATCACGCTCAATTATGCATCTGTGGCACACCCACAGTCAAATGGCCAAGTCAAAAAGGCCAATGGGCTTGTGACAAGTGGAATCAAGAAGCGCCTCCTGGTCCCACTCAAAAGAGCAGCGGGTGCTTGGGTCGAAGAACTTTCGTCTGTGCTATGGAGCTTACGCACAACTCCCAATGCTTCAACACAATTTACCCCATTTTTTATGGTGTACGGCGCAGAGGGAATCCTGCCATCTGATGTAAGATTCAATGCACCAAGAGTCGAAGCATACAACGAAGAAGATGCAGACGAGGCACTCGAAGACGCAGTCGACTTGCTAGAAGAAGCTGAAAGTGCATGTGTTGCCCCATGTGTAGTTTTGGTAATTAATGACAATCCTTATGGACTAATGTTTGCATTGAGATATACTTGTAGATCTTGTCCATATGGAATGATTGGAGTTCATGTATTGGACTCTAGAAGATTACATGATGATCAATGCTCTACTCAAGGGTTTATATGAAGAATGGTCATGAGTAGAGAAGATGAAGTGCAAGCTCAATATGATCCATCTCGAAAGATATCATTTGATTGATGCTTGCAAAGGAGTCATGAAGACGGAGCTTTGCGAGGCCCTCCCATAATGGAGTATGGGGAAGCATTTGGAGAAGTCTTCATCAAGCATGTGCTAGCAAGCACAATCAAGAAAGGTGTTCCAACTTGAGAGAGTCAAGATCGTCATCATCGAGCTTAAGTGGAATGCGCAAGGCAAAGGTATGATCTTGATAGGTTTTCTATTTTACCGGTCTCATGTTGTTACTGGGAGACCGGGTTTTAGGATAGACGGCGTACTATCAAGATGAGTTCTCAAGTGAGTAACTTGATCGCATCTTTGTGGAGAGCTCATACCTTTGCATACTTGGCATATCATCTTTCTTGGTTCTTATTTGGCTTTTCTCCTTGTTGGGTCTCGGTGCTTGTCGTGATCTTCATGACAAGCCCAAGTTCTTCGAAAACGGATTTCTTATGGAAAACTTGTTGCGTTTTCGTGTTGGAAATATTATCGGTCCTCCTTCGAGATAGGGTCCACACCTCTCCATGTGTGGTATCCCCTCTATATTTGTGACCCTTAATATTTCCAACGCAATTGGATTCACCTGTTTTGGAGTTCATACGAGAAAGTTATTGCATTTTAGGAAGAGCTTTTCTGTGTCTAGCGGTAGTACCGCTGTCGCAGCGGTAGTACCGCTCCACCTGGAGCGGGACTCCTGCAGCACAGCTGGTACTCCTCCTGGCGGTGGTACCGTGTGGTACCGCTGGTTTCAGCCAGCGGTACTACCGCTGGTGGTACCGCCAGGGGTACCGCTAGGCCGGTTTTGCTCTCTGGACTCGCTACGGTACGCACCGGTAGTTGCCTCGTACTACGCTGGTTTCCTTCTATTTTATTCGAAGGATCCCAGCGGTACTACCGGCAGTGCCGCGGTAGTACCGCTGTGCCTGGCAGTTACGGTACTTCTCCGAGGTACCGCTGCAGCTACGGTACTTCCCCAAGCTTAGGCTTTTCACCCTTCTTGATCACATAATATCACCCTTCTCGCTTGATCCTTGAAAACTTCCTTCACACCAAACTCAAGACAGTTCTCATTAGAGGGTTAGTGCATAATCAAAAAATCTCATATTCTGTAATGATACAATCAATCCCAAAGCTTCTGGACATTAGCTACAGCCACCAATGCTTTGTGGAGCAAGAAATCCACACAAACACAGTAAAAGAGCGAATGCAAAACAAAAGGCAGAATCTGTCAAAAACAGAACAGTCTGGAATGACGAATTTTTTCGAGGCACTTAAGTTGCTCAGATGGATCTGGCCTAAAATAATGAAAGTTGCGTACATATCTCAGGAATATGCGTGATTTTTCTCAGAATTTTTTGAATTTTCTACAGGGAGATAAGCTCAAATCCGTGACAGCTAAAAATCCGTCACTGCGCAGAAATCCAAATCTTGCATCAACTTTCAATATAGAACTTTACTTGGCACAACATTGCGATAAAATAAAGATACAAAGAGTTGCTACAGAAGTAACAAAACTCCTTGACACATGGGTTATCTCCCAAAGCGCTTTTCTTTAATGCCTTTAGCTAGGCTTTAGGATTTTAATGATGCTCTCATAAGAATAGAGTTGAAAAACAAAGAGAGCATCAAGAAGCAAATATCAAAATCATCTGAGTCTAACCCACTTCCTATGCAGAGGAATATTGTAGTAAAACAAATCATTGAAGCATAAAGCAACTAGCATAGAAAGATGCAACAAATCCAACTTTAAAACTTCCAACACAAAGAGATGTATTTTAGTGACATGAAAACTTTTAAAACCATCTTTCCCTCTCTCATAATAATTTTCAATAGCATCATGAACAAACTCAACTATATAACTATCACATAAAGCATGCTTTTCATGATCTACAAACACATAATTTTTATTAAGTTCAAAAACAGTGGGGTCATTAAACCCACTTTTGACAATAGTAGTATAATAAATATCATTAGGCAATATAGGACCATCATCAAGAGCATTATCATATATAGCATTAGGGAGCCATTGTTTTATTTCTGAAATTTTGTTTTCTTGAGTCAAGGAGCTTGTTACGTAAAATTTATCAAAAGGAGATATTTCAAAAGAATCATGGCATTCAACAATATAACACTCTTCCTCCTTAGGTAGGCATGGAGGGCAATTAAATAGTGTAAGAGTTGAAGAGTTACTGTCATTAGAAGGTAGATCCTCCTTTTGTTCTTCACTCTCCTCCTCTTTTTCATCCAATGAGATCACAGTTTCAGCAATTTCCTCTTTCTCAGGTTCCTGCAAGGCACAAGTTTCATCTTTTTGAGGAAACATCCTCTCAAGATGTTCAGTAATGTAAGAATTATTATCCTTGTAGGTATCACAACAATATTTAAGTATGGCAATGCATTCAGATTTATAAGGGGCATCAGTTTTATGTTCAAGATAAGAACTAATTTCAAGGGCACCCTTAAAAACAATAAACTCTTCAATTTGTTCAAGATTACCAAAATCATAGTTTCCTTTAGCATAGGCAGCCAAGGTTTCATTATCAGTATACTCACATTGGAAAGGGAGATGTTTGTGCCTTCTATAGCAAAGAGATTCATTAAAGCAGTAGGATTCATCATATGTAGAACACAAGTTTTTAGCAAAACCATTCAATCTTCTTATTTGTTCCCATAGATATTTTCCTTTTGGAGAGAAGCGGTAATTCTTATAACGAGACCCAGTTTCATAGAGATAAGACATTGAAAACAACTAGTCATAATAGTAATTCGAAATAAAAAGGAACTAATTTTTTTGTGTTTTTGATAAAGAGAGCAAACAAGACTAAATAAAAATAAACTAAGCAAGACAAATAACAAAGTAAAGAGATTGGGTGTGAGAGACTCCCCTTGCAGAAGCAATTCGTTTTCCCCGGCAACGGCGCCAGAAAACGTGTTGGTGGCTCTAGGTCAATAGTGCCAGAAACAATGCTTGTACATCACACGTCAGTTGGGAACCCCAAGAGGAAGGTATGATGAGTGCAGCAGTAAGTTTTCCCTCAGTATGAAACCAAGGTTTAATCGACCAGTAGGAAAACGAGGTTTGCTTCGAAGGTGTTGGTGGAGGAGTGTAGTGCGGCGCAACACCAGGGATTCCGGTGCCAACGTGGAACCTGCACAACACAACCAAATTACTTTGCCCCAACTTAACAGTGAGGTTGTCAATCTCACCGGCTTGCTGAAAACAAAGGGTTAAACGTATCGAATGGAAAATGATGTTTGTTTGCATAAAACAGTAGAGAACAATGATTGTAGTAGATTGTATTTCAGATGTAAAAGAATGGACCGGGGTCCACAGTTCACTAGTGGTGTCTCTCCAATAAAATAACTAACATGCTGGGTAAACAAATTACAGCTGGGCAATTGACAATTGATAAGTGCATATAACATGCATGTGTGAGCTGTGGTGTCTACTATGAGATTCATTTGGGCATTACGACAAAGTACATAGACCGCTATCCAGCATGCATCTATGCCTAAATAGTCCACTTTCCGGTTAACATCCGTACCCCTTCCAGTATTAAGTTGCAAGCAACAGACAATTGCATTAAGTAATGTGCGTAATGTAAACAATATATTCATCCTTGAATAAAGCATTGCTGTTTTACCCCTAGTGGCAACAACACATCTACAACCTTAGAACTTGCTATCACTATCCCAGGTTAAATAGAGGTTGAACCCAACTATCATGCATAAATACCCCCTCTTGGAGTTACAAGTATTCACGTGGTCAAGGCTTCAACAAGTAACGGAGAGCATGCAAGATCACAAATGACATAGACATGATAATATAATATTCAGCTCCACATAGGTATCAATATAAGTCAGATCCCATCAAACACAACATGTAGCATTACAATAAGATGATCTTGATCATGATAGGCAGCTCACAAGATCTAAACATGATGGCACAAGTGGAGAAGACAACCATCTAGCTACTGCTATGGACCCATAGTCCAAGGATGAACTACTCACGCATCACTCTGGAGGCGGGCATGGCGATGTAGAGCCCTCCGGTGATGATTCCCCTCTCCGGCAGGGTGCTGGGAAGAGCTTCAGAAACCCCCCGAGTTAGGGTTGACGACGACGGCGGCAACGAATATGTTCTGGATGAAAGGCTCGGTATTTTAGGGTTTTCGCGTCTCGGGGAATAAATAGGCGAAAGGGCGATGTCGGCGGACCCCGAGGGGCCCAAACCACCTGGTGGCGCGGCTGGGCCCACTGCCGCGCCTGGGTGTGGTTTGGCCACCTCGTGGCTCTCCTTCGTCTCTCCTTCGTACTCCGTGTACGTGCTGGAAAAATAGGGACCTAGCCTTTTGTTTCGTGCAATTCCGAGAATATTTCCAGAACTAACTTTCTGAAACCAAAAACAGCAGAAAACAGGAAACTGGCACTGTGGCATCTTGTTAATAGGTTAGTCCCAGAAAATGCATAAAAGTGATACGAAGTGTATATAAAACATGTAGCAAATGATATAATATGAGCATGGAACAACAGAAATTATGGATATGTTGGAGACGTATCAAGGGTGAAACCTTTGTGGTTGTTAAACCGTTGTGTCGGTTCACACCTCTCCAACGAGACGTACTCCCTTTCAAGGAGGAACTCGGGAATACATCCTCGTCTCCGCGTGCTTCGGTTATTTCTATACCCGAGCTTTTTACTTATGCACTTTACATTGTGATAGCCTTCGTGCTTGGAGTATTCTTTATTGCTATCACCTTGTTGCTTGTCTTGCTTAGCATAAGTTGTTGGTGCACATAGGTGAGCCTAGTTTATTTAGGTTGTTGGCTTGTTAATTTAAACACCTAGTTTTATTCCGCAATTAGCAAGCCTAAACCGGAAAAGTTTTAATCGCCTATTCACCCCCCCTCTAGGCGACATCATTGTCCTTTCAGAAGCACGTAACACGGCGCTCGCACGCACAGCTGTTTATCAGCAGGACCTCCGCAACTACCACAGCCGTCGACTGCGTACCAGGTCCTTCGAAGTTGGCGACCTGGTACTTCGACTGAAGCAAAAGAAGGTGCACAAACTCGCTTCTCCATGGGAAGGACCCTTCATCATCACCGAGGTCATTGGAGGTGGAGCATATAGACTGAAGCACGCGAAGACAGGAGAACTCTCGCACAATCCTTGGAACGTTGCGCAGCTGCGCCGTTTCTATGCTTAGATTGCTCAGTCGCACAATGTAATAGGTGCATATGTCGGATGGCTGCAGGTTTCAGACGCGCTCTTTTCCTTACCAGGGTACCTAAGGGGACTGGAAGGTTTTTAATGAGGCGGCCTGCAGCCTAACATTCATAAATGGAATATAATCAATGATTCCTCATATTTCTCCCTGTTTGCTACTCGCATAAACTATTTGCACAACATTAGCCTCACCGAACACTCGGGGGCTGCGCTATCTCAGAACTTGAGCTTTCGCTCCTTCAAGCATAATACTCCAGCTACACTCGAATACTCGGGGGCTGGATAATAAAACTCAATACAAAAAGGAAAGGGGTGCTCAACCCCACTCAACTACTCAGGGGCTAAGCCTACGGGCATAAGTTGAAACTGCAAATCTCACAAAAATTCATAGCCTCACTCGAGCACTCGGGGGCTGTGTAATTTATGCTCCATATTCTAAGTGTTTTTCATAAACCCCACTCAATACACTCGGGGGCTGCATACATGTAAACGAACAATGTACAATACTCACAAGTGTTGCGTTTTACATTCTGGGGTCACCCCCATACACATAACCTATTCAACAGGTTCTTCCTTGGGCTCGGTCCATTTTTCCTCCTCCTTCAGCACGCGATGGATTAGGACCAATGCGTCCACCCGTGTCTCTTGGTAGTGCTCCTCCATTGGCACAGGGCCACCACCTGGTATGGGTGCGGGTCCCATCGTAATCCTTTTCAAATCAAGGTGTGGAAGGTGCGATCGCACAAAGGCAAGAGCAACATTAGCTCCGCTAATCAATTGCTCGCGCAAAACTTCTTGATCGCCTTGCCTTTTTGAAACTTCTTCAGCAATGCAACAAGGCCCGGTGGTTGTTCATTCGAAGGAAACAAAGCTTCGTGGACTCGAGATAAAGCCAACCTGCAAGTCTCCAGTCGAATGGCAGTGCACCAAGACCGGTCCAGAAGCCTTACCAAAATGGCGCTCCTCGCCCTGTCTGACCAAAAGGGGTGGGCGAAGTACTCAATGCTACTCGCATGACCGTCGAGTCGATCCTGAATCCGTGCCTCCTCCTTTATCGGGTCAGAACAAACACCTGTGCAAAAAACAAAGGGCTCATCATCGCCCAGTTGAGTCACCTCGCAAAGAATAGATCTCAATGATCCAAAAATATCTTACATTCGAGTTGCATATTTACTCTCTCCAACTCCTCGAGCAAAAGGTCTCTCGCTCTGTAGCGGGGGATGGCCTCGACTGCAGCTCGGCATATGCTTCTCGCACTTCTTTCAGCTCGTCACTCACCTTCGAAAGCTTTTGATGAAGGAAGTCCATAATTTTCTGGTCGTTCACACTTCGCGACTTCGAAAAACCACCCACTACAGGGCCAGTCGATGTTTTAGAGGCTCGATTCTACAGTCAGAATAATTAAGGCATAAGGAAGCATGAAGAGCTCAAGCAAAATACTCGGGGGCTGCGCCTCCCGATTACTGAAGTACATATTTCATAAAAGACAGATATGATGTCTGATAATTTACATATAGCAAAAGCGAACTGACGAAATCCCTAGACCTAGTTAACAACGGGATCACTCGCTAAGTCGTCGACTTGTTGGAGGAAGCTTTCTTGGCCTGGACCCTGGCTGCCCTTTCTTCAACAGTTGTCACAAGCTGTTGGGCATATTTTTTGGCGGCTTCCATCCAAGTGCCGAACCCGACGGTTCTGCCATCAGAACCCCGTGGAAACTTCTTCGTAGCTGCGTCAAAATCTGCCTCGACTCCGTGCGCGAGCAGCATGAGAAAAGTAGTCTGAGCACCACTTACCATTTGCTCGCGACAGAAATCGGCGACGGCAGTCCCTTCAGGCTTGAACAGCTCTACCAGTTCTGCAAAGGAAGAAGGAAGCTCTTCACCGGGGAAGAAGCTGCCATGGAGGGCGCCCAAGGCACTCCGCCTGTGTCAGCATCTCCCCTGCTCTGCTACTGGTAACCTCTGAGACAACCACGCTTTCGTCAGTGAGGTGCCAAGGCTTTGCTTGCCTGGAGCAGCAGGGCCATCCATCACGTCTAGCATAGCACATGGACAACATGATCAGCACCATATTGCAAAAACCTCAAATATCTAAGGCAAACAACAAAATTCGTACCAGTCAATGTGGTGCTGGCGGCAGAAAGTCGACCAATCGCCGACTCCTCTCTAACATTGGCTGCTTCAGCCTCTCCTCCAGACCAGTCACTCGACGGGTGGCGTTGTTCAAATTTTCTGCCGCATCAGCGGCGGCTCTGCAAAACAAACCACATGGTCAGCAGACTGCAAGAGGAATCACCTTCAAAAGTGGATAGCATAAAGAGACACGCACTCTTCGCAGCTTCGAGTTGCTGCTGCAGGGTGGCGGCTTCCATCTCCTTGTGCACATACTTGGCACCAGCCTTCAGCAACTCTCGCACAAATGCCTAAGTGCACGACATGGGCAAATTCATAACTCAATAACTGAGTCTAGGCAAAAAAATTGGCACTCGAGGGATTAAAACTACGGCAAGCGTAAACTTACGTGCTCCAAGAAGGAAGAAGTCGACGCAGGGACACCTGCAGCCGCAGCTCCACTCTCAGTTGCTGCAACCTCCGGCTGGGTGTAGCGTGGCTGTAGTAGCAGGAGTCGCAGGGGTAGGCGGCTGCTCTGGTGGCAGCGTCCGTGCAGTGGATGCTGCGCTGCTCTTTTCCGCCGTAGGTGGCGGAGGCATATCCTCATCCGAGGAAACACTGTATCACACATTATAAGTATACAAGGTGGTATTATTCATAACGTGACAAAGCATATGCACATAATACTTACTCTTCAGTAAGGTCGCACAATCGACCAGGTGCAAGCACACCCATGCTCGGGCGCGATTTCTTCGGTGGTCGAGGGGGAAGCGAGCGAATCGGAGGAACCTCGAGTGGCGCCGTCATCGACTCCGTCCTGTCTTCCTCCTTTTCCTCCGAGTCAGCGGTGTCTTCCTCGTCGCGTGACCGCTTCTGCTTGCCCTGCACCTCAGCATCGCCCTCATCGGCTTCTGGCGTGTGTGCGGTGGCGAGTGAGGCCATCTCATCATCAGAATCTGCCTCGAGTGGCTCATTGTCTGGCACTGGGCCGCTCTCTGGCAAGGGAGGCATCGACTCATACATTTTGTGTCCCTGCACACATAAACAGCAAAGGATTCAACATCACACATGCATAACATATCAACTGAGATATAGTATCAACTGTTACCTCTAGTAGAGGGTTGCTGGTTTCATAAGGAGGCACAGGCGAGTTCATCTCGCAGGGATCTTCATCAGTCAATTTGGTAAGGCTTCTTACCAACTTCTCCGCTTCCGCATCAGAAAGCTCCACTGCGCGTGAGCGGGTTGGATCAGAAGCCCACTGTATGCCCACAAAGCATGGCTCGGGCTCGAGGGGTTGCACTCGCCTCTTGGCCATAATGGCTAGCAGATGGATCCCTGTGACCTCTCGACCAGCAGTGGTCTGAAGCTTCAGCACCTTCTCCATCAGAATGTCAGCCTCTTCGGCTTCGACTCCGGTCGGCTGGGCAATCCAGGATGGCCTCTTCTTCACCAGGGCGTCTGCGTCAAAGGCAGGCAACCCGAATGTTTGGGCGCCTATGGTCACATCCTTGATGTAGAACCACTTCTGGCGCCATCCTTGCACAGACTCCAGGAAGTTGATCTTGAAGTACTCGACATCAGGTCGAGCCTGTACTCCAAAACCACCAGGTCCCTTGGTGCTGTGCTGGCGCTTGACGTTGAAGATGCGGCGGAACAGACCAAAGTGGGGTGCGACGCCCAAGAAGCACTCGCAAAGGACGAAGAAACACGCAATGTGCAAAAGCCCATTGGGCGTAAAATCGTGCAATTGCACTCCATACACGTGCATCAGTGCACGAAGAAAGTTGTGAACAGGGAAGGAGAATCCCCTGTTCACAAAATCAACAAAGCAGACCCGCTCATTGGGGCCTGGGCGCGGGATTACCTCGGCCGGGGAGGCGAACTTGCGAGGTGTCCTCAGGGATCAGCCCGTCGTTCCGCAGGCCAGTGAGCATCCTCTTGCTGCAGGTGGACTTGGTCCAGCGCCCTTCTCCCTCTTCAAGCCACTGGCAGCGGCTCCCGCGGCGCTGTCCGCCGATGCAGCACTCCTGCCCTTCGGGTGGTAGGCTTCGTCATCGCGGTGGTGGTTGCAAAAGCTTCGCTAGGAGGCTATGGCGATGCGCGAGGAGAAGAAGAAGCAGCGGCGGCGGAGAGCAAATGGCAAGTAAAAAATACTATTTACCGCCCACCCTTTTAACCTCAAAGCAAAAGAATCCGCACCGTCGATGCGAGATCGTGGGCAAAGAAGCAAATCTAACCGTACACGTGGCAGCCACGGAGGGCAACCGTCGCCGGCCACTCCGCCCACTACGCACGGGAATCTAGGAACTACCATCATGGCCCCGGAGAAATCGTGCCTGAACGGTCAAATCCAGTCCAAACGGCTGCACAATGGGCCCACAAGACGTGTCACGTCCCATCTATCGCAGCATAGCGCACGCCACCGCGTGTCAGGTGGCGCAGTCGCCATAAAACGTCATCCCTGACGTCATTGCAGCAGATTTGTTCAGAAAAGATGTCGGGTTCGCCCAAAGCATATTAATCACTCGATTGTTTTCGAGTGTATGGTCACTCGACTGTCTCTTCGATCAAAGACATATTACTCCCATCGGGAGCGTATCAAAAATTTCTTCGACTAAAGATGCTCAAGACCAGGTGATTCTGAGATTATCCTCCATTACAAGTAATAAAGCACAATCTCGGGGGCTACTCCCATCGGGAGCGCTGCCGCGCACCCGATAGAATTATGGCAAAAGTTTTCTTCGACTAACATATGTAGGGTAAAAGATTTTGAGATTATCCTCCATTGCAAGCAATAAAGCACAATCTCGGGGGCTACTCCCATCGGGAGCGCTGTCGCGCACCCGATAAAATAGTGTCAAAGGTCAGTCGACGAATATATCGACTACGTTCATATGCAAAATCATACTCGAAACATTCCCGAGTTGCGTCCGTCGCAAATACCTCGGATGCTGCACGCATAGTGCAAAGGTAAGACCCGCCGAACTTTCGAGCTGGGCTAAGGACCGTTCCAGCAACGTCAATCCTTATACTTTCCGTGTCAGCAGACATGATGAAAAATCCCGACGGACGCGTTGGGTAAAATTCAAAGTTATACTGCAGATCGACTCAGTAAGACCTCAGCGGCCTAGTCGAATCTGACCAGTTTGTTCCAGATTCGAGTCCGGGGACTCGAGTTTGATTGAAAGCTAGTAAGGTTTTACCCAAATGTGTAGTTAACCAGTCCCGATCCGTCGAGTGAACTGGGCCTGCTAAGCTATTATCCCTTGATCATCATAAGCAAAAACCACAGTCGATGAAATACTCGACATAGCCAACATGTGCTATTCATACAGGAATTCCAATTATAATATACATAATACAAAGCATATGACGTGCACTTACGAACGAGTCCATGCCCGATTCTTCGAGTCAGACAAGTACTCGGGGGCTACTGACAAGGATATACATCTCGGGTACCCTACCGTGAGGGTACCTGGTGCACGTGATGACTAAAGGCCCAATAGCGAAGAGACAACTCGAAGCCCAAGACGAGAGGCCCAACAAGATGGAGTACCCTCCAAGTTTAGACATAGACATAGTCGGTTTATACTTTCCTTATGTGTAAACTAGGTCGGTTACAAACTCCCGAGACCCAGCCTATTTAAAGGCTGGGAGGGGTGCCGATCTAGGACCAAGCCATACTCGAACCACCAAAGCTCTTGCGAGATCGACATCTCGCCGGAGCCACCTTGTAATCATAATCTCACACGATCAATAACAGACAGCAGGAAGTAGGGTCTTTACCTCCACCCGAGGGGCCTGAACCTGGGTAAATCTTTGCCTCTGCTTGTCAGCCGACGAAACTACCAGTACTACCACGTTCTCTCCCCATAATCTCAACCCTAGGTCCTTAACCATGGGATTTGATGAGGGTACACCTCGTCACTAAGTCTCTGTTTGGCAAAGAGATTTACGACTTGCTTGTCGATTTGGAAGCGGTTTGTCCTGGATACGACAAGGAGATTGCTCGCATCTTTCCGGAGACAACTTCATATGGTGTAATCATGAAGGTGGAGAAGTCTCTCAGTAAAGGGAGAAAGAAGCTTGGCATCATAAGGAAAGCTTCCGCTTTTACTTGATTGTTGAGCCCATTTGACGTTGTCGAGTTGTCGGTTCGTGGTTGTGATAGGTTGGGCGAGTTTGTTCCCGGTCGGGTAGTTGTTTGCTTCTGATTGTTGCTTGCTTTGGGTGTTGCTATCTGTGGTTATGTGGACTCTTCTTATAGTGTTGGTGTTTGTTGTATGGTTTTCGTCCGGTTTCTCTCACAAATAAACCTGTCACCTTCTTCTTAATTAGTGGTTAAGGCAAATCTTTTATCTTCCTTATAAAAAAACAAATAGGCTACTACGAAAGTACATAAAAGGGTGGCTAGAAATACAGACTCAACATGAAAGCAAATAAATTCAGTTTCTGTTAGTGTTTGCGGGAGAGCAACGATCACATGTAAGTGCTTACTATTAAAGAAAATCAAGCCATGAAAGATAAACTACTCGTATAACAGGGAGTATATGCTTTGCGTAGAGTTGTTTTTTCTTTGAAAAAGAACAATGCCATGTGCCAGCAGCGAATGATATTTGTCGAATTGAAACCCGTCACAAGTTTTTCGTTTTGCAACTTGATAGATAAAATTGTTCCCAGCTCGCAAGTTTTATACTCCGATGTAATTACCTCTAAATAGTTGCTGCTGATTCTTGTATGGGAAAGAAGTAGGAGTAAGCAATTAGTCCTAGCACAAAAACTAGTCAATTTTTACTTTTTAGAGTAACTTGGTAATACTCGACATGAACCCATCGACATTTACGGTGTTTTTATCGGCCCGCTGATACCTGGCTCCGACATTTGGCCCAACAAGCCAGATCGACACTGGCTGAAGCTCTGAACCCTAAGCCTAGAAATTTCATCGCCTCCATCACTCCACTTCTCAGTCCTCAACTCCTCCGCCACTCCTCCAGATTCAAAACCCGAACCCTCGCTATCGCACCCCACCGGCGTGGCGTCCATGGAACCGCAGCCGATCATCGGCGTCACCGTGGAAAGTATGAAGGCCCAAATGCAGCGCGATGGCTGGGGACCCGAGATGGTGGGGATCGGCACTGAGATGATGCTGATGTTTGTCTACGATTCCATCCCCTCCCAGCCCGTGTACACCGCCGCCCCTTTCTCGCGCGCCGGCGCGGCGTGGGTCCCCGACGGAGTCAACCGCATCAGTCAACTCCCGGACCAGATACTCCGCAACATCATCTCCCGCCTCCCTGCCAAGGACGCCGCGCGCACCGCCCCGGTCGCCTCCTGCTGGCGCCCTCTCTGGCGCTCGGTGCCGCTTGTCCTCGAGGACCTCGACGACACACACTTCCTCACGCGCATCGGCGCGGGCGCGGGCGGCCGGCCCGCCATCGGCGACGATCCTCCTGGCCTTGCCGACGCAGTGTCCCGAGTCCTCGCGGCACACCCGGGTCCGTTCCGCTGCGTTCACCTCACCTGCAGCACCATGGAGGCGCACCGGGGCGAGGTAGCACGCTGGCTCGACATCCTCGCCGCCAAGGGCATCCAAGAGCTCGCCTTTATTAACCGCCCGTGGCCGCTCGACATCCGCCTTCCGGCAACGCTCTTCAGGTGCTCCTCCCTCACCCGCCTACACCTTGGCGTCTGGAGGTTCCCGGACACCGCCTCCGTGCGGCGCTCCGCCCCCTTCCCCAACCTCCGGGAGCTCAGCCTCTCCTACATCGTCATGGAGGAGCGCGACCTCGCCTTCCTGCTCGACAGAAGCCCCATCCTGGAGATCCTAACTGTAATTGTAATGCAGACCGGAGTGCGCCTCCACCTCGTAAGCCGCACGGTGCGCTGCGTTCAGCTATGCATGTCCTGCCTGGAGGACGTTGCCGTAGTAGACGCCCCTCGCTTGGAGAGGTTCTTGCTGTTTATGGCAGGGATGGGGCCGATGGGCAAGAAGCCTCCAGGATTAAGATTGGGCGCGCGCCGAACCTGCGCGTTCTGGGATACCTTGAGCCAGGAGAGCATGCGATGGAGATTGGCAACACTGTCATCACGGTCGGCAGCGCACTCGATCTTATTTACACATGTGAATTACCTATGTGTACCAATATGTGATCTTAATTGGTTTCTCTTTCGGTTTATGCAGGCTCGGTCTAAGGAGAGCCCAAGCACCGTCGTCTCGAGTGTCCAGATCTTGGCATTGGAGGTGAAATTTAGTGTCCGCAGTGAAGTCAAGAAAGTTCCCAGCTTCCTCATATGTTTTCCCAACATCGAGACGCTCCATGTCAAGGTAAATTTTTGTTAACTTTCATACATTCATTTTCCAGTATGATTCATTTTCATAACTAGCTGAACTATGTATGCTGATATAGTATTGGGTGTACAAATTCCGTGCTGGAAAGTAAATTCTCCTACTTTACCCCGTGTCGCCCGCGTGCGGCGACCCGGGGGAGCAAACCCTAGCCGCCGGCCGGCACCTCCCCACGTCGCCCTCTCTCCGCCGCCGCTGCCGCCGGCCCTTGCCGCGGTGGCGGCGGGCCCCTCCGCTCCAAAAGGTGGCGGTCGGGAGGTCGCGGCGAGCTGGTAGCGGGACCTCGCGCGGCGGCGGCGGTTCTGCGGGCGTGGTGGCGCGGCGGAGCTCCGGCGCAGGCACGGCGGCGCGGAGGGCTTCAGCGGGCGGTGGCCGACGGCATGGTGCCGGCGGGGCCAGGCGAGCGCGGAGGCCCTGTGGGGCGCGGATCTTGGGTCCTCTTGCTCGGATCCGCGGCGGCGTCGCGTCGGCCAGGGCAGCGGTTGGCGGCTGCTGGTCATGGAGGAGCTTCGGCTGCTGGCAGCGGTGTGCCGGGGCGGCGGCCCCGGGTGGAGGTGGTGCCGCTTTGGCGGCGGCCCGTGGTGGTTGACGGCGGCCGGCGCGGCTGCTTTGGGGCGGCGCGGCGGCCGGAGGTGGAGGCTTCAGTACTCCTGCCGGCGTGGTGCTCGGAGGTGCTGTCCGTCTTCGTCCCGGTGCCTCCGCGCGGTGCAGAGCTCTGGTGCAAGTCGATGGTTCTGGGCCTTCTTCTCTGCTGGTCAGGTGGTGGTCGGGTGCGGCGTGGGGAGGAAGCCGGGGCGGCAGCCCCGGATCGATGGCGCCACGCGAGGACGAGGCTTTGGCGCATCGGTGCGGTCGGGGTTGCCCCGGCCGTGTGGCCGGCATGAGGTGGCCGTGCTGCACCTCCGGCTGCGAGCTCGTTCTCCAGCCGGTCGAGAGGATGCCGGGGCGGCGGCCCCAGGCGGGTGGCGTCATGCTTCCTGCCGTGGCGTGAGGTGCCACGGTGGCTGCGGCATGCGGGTGTCGGTGGTCTGGCCGGTCTTCGTCGAGCGGATGCGGGTTTGTGACACATCGTCGGGCGAAAGCCCTGCCCCGGTTGTCAGCCGGGGCCGACAACGGCGACGCCCTCGGGCGCCGCTTCCTTCTTGAAGGCGTCGTCGAGGTGGTGCTCTCGCTTCCCCATGCCAGGTTCTCCGGGGGAAACCCTTGATCCCATGCGGGATCGGGCGAGGGCGGCGCTCCTGCGTCGCTTGCCTCTTGGGGCCTCGCTTTGGATGTTCCACCGGCCAGGGGGACTAGTGGATTCAGATGGTGGTTGGCGGCGGCGAGCCTTCGTCTTCGACTAGGGGGTGCGCGGCAATCGGACCGGTGTGGATGTCGGAGCGGCGGCTTCGGATTTCGTCTTGCGTTGAGTTCGTCTCCGCCGTTTTGGGTGTCGGCTATGGTAGCTAGGGCGACATGGTCGTCGACTCGTTTTTGGGGCGTGGCCTTGGGGCCGGTGTGGATGTCGGAGCGGCGGCTCCGGACTCTCACCTCCACCGCGTTGCGTTGGGGGGTTTTGGTGTCGGCCTTGGTTGTGTGGACAACTTGGTCGTCGACCCGTGTGGGGCGCGGCCTCGGGGCCGGTGTGGATCGAGTTGTAACTTTTTTTCTTTTTAGGCCTTGTCCTTTATATTTGCTTCTACTTTATCAATATAAAAGGCAAAGTTTTTGCCTGGGTTTAAAAAAAAAGATATAATTTGCAGTCAGCGACAGCTTATGATGAGCCCACCGGCAAGGTTAGTCTCAAGGTATGGCAAGAGGACGGGCCCATTACCTGTGTCCTGCGGCACATGAAGAAGATGATTTTCCATGAATTCTGAGGTTCGATAAACGAGATTGTGTTCCTCAAGTTAATCGCTGAGAGAGCTCTCTTTCTGGAGAAGATGGTGATCGTGGTGGCCTATAGCTGTCACTCTTCAGGGGAGGATGTGAATTCCATACTGAAGCCTCTGACGTGCGCAAAATGGGCCGGCAGAACTTGTAAACTTGAAGTCTTCAAGAGCCCATTCACTCATGGGGCAGGTAGTCCAGTTTATGACATCAAATTGGCAGCTGAATCTTTGCTGATCCTTTTGGCGAGATCTACTATGGAGAATCGCTGTAGTTGCTGGAAGTTATTAAGTAGCACGTATCCTGTTGCAGACTACTAGTACTTGAACTTTTTCTTGTTATCAAAACTGGCAGCAGCTGATATCTTTAGTGTTATCTGTACTTAGCCGAGTCCTGTTTCAGTGATTTTACATGACAAAACTTGAGCTAAATATGTGGATAGATATTGGTGGTAGTGACGTTGAATTCGATGTAGCTAAGACAGTGATCCATATTTGAACTAGTGTTGATTCTTGTCTGTCCCTCAAGTTTGGCATCAGTCAAGTCTTATGAACCGCTGTAACTGCAGTAATCCTCTCGTACTAGATTAGCGGTGGTCTGGTACTCAGATGATTTTGTTGTCAGAATTGACATCAGCTTATATATGTTGTTCATGTGATTTTTCTAGCATTAACAAGTTGTGTCCTGTAGCCCTGCTTCACATGTTACATGATAGAACTTGTGTTAACTGTGCGCCTGGTTGTGTTGGTTGGAGGAATGGAAATTTCAACAAATTTCTAGCTAAGCCAAGGCCATTCTTCATATTTTGCCAATTCTTGAGGATATTACTTGGAGATCTATCTCTAGCCTATTACTCCTTTTACTGATCTGCATCCTGAAGCCTGATGGATTGTTGATGGTACATTGTGAGTCAATTGTGAGTGAGTACGTTGTGAATCAATTCTTAGCAGAATATCTTGTGAGTAGAGCTATCTATTGTGGTCTTTCTGATCTGTTCAATGAGAGACCCACTATTATTTGCGACATGGAAGTTTGGTTGATCAACTGCCATTAGGTTCTGTTTGGAACATAGGGGTTAATTTGTTCCCGACTGAAATTTGGTGGATTCCCTCCGTTTCAAACAATGCCTTCATATTGTGAACGGTAATTGTGCTCCTTGTAGTTTAGTTGTTGGAGCTTCAACTGCTTGGCATGGTTAAGTTTTCTTGCTTGGAGCGTATGAAACTAGTTGTACCTTGGCACATACACTGATCAGCATGGCTTAAGCACTGCGCCAAGGCTTGTTTTCAACAGGCGACTGAATAGATAAGGTACGTTTTACTACTACTCATGGTTGCTACTATCTACCATTTGTTAAGATTCTTACCTTGTATAGCTGTATGGATTTATATTACTCTTGTCTACATATTTTGACACCTTACATAGTCTATATTGTACATAATGTTCTGGGAGACAGCGGTAGCTTATTCGACTGCTTGAGGCCAAATTTGTAAGGTTTGCAGGTGTGAATAGTACAATAGCATGTAATTTACCTGCCACGCTTTGTCCTCAGTCTAGTCCATCAATATATAATACTCGTGTGCATCAGGCTTCACTAACTTTACTTTATATCCTTTACGACTGGACCATGAAGTTGGTTCTCTCTTTAGTTGTTATGTGTGTTAGAATAGCCGTGTCGTGTACTCCAAGATGTAAAGCCCATCTGTTGTATAAGGATAGAGGCGTAGCCGTATCATGTACTCCAAGTTGTAAACAACCTGATGTAAATCCTTTTGAGGTTGTTGGTTAAACCTCCATATATAACACGCACGGTGTGCCCCAACAGGGTAAGACACCTTAACCTAAACTTTACATGGTATCAGAGCCCATCCTCCACAAACGCATTTAGCCAATCTTAGATCGCATCCATGGCGTCTTCCAGCCAGCCTGCCGTACCCTCCAATCCTTTCGGCAGCCCTGTCTCCGAGAAGCTCACCAAGAACAACTTCATCATGTGGCAGACGCTAGTACTCCCTGATGTGCGTGGAGCACGGCTTCAGGGGTTCCTTGACAGCTCACGCAAGCCGTCGTCGAAGAAGATCGTCGTCAAGGACGGCGACAAGACAATCAAGGTGGAGAACCCGGACTACAGTGTCTGGGTCGCGCAGGACCAGCAGGTCCTGCACTTCCTCGTGTCCTCCCTCTCAAGGGAAGTTCTACCTCACGCCGCGTCAGCAACCACGGCGGCGGAGCTCTGGGACACGCTCCAAGAGATGTACGTGGCAAGATCGCGTGCACACACCACCAACACACGTATCGCCCTCGCCAATGCAGAGAAGGGCGCCAAATCCATGGCGGAATATGTCGCCGGGTTAAAAACCCTGGAGACAAGATGATCTCCGCCGGCAAGTACCTCGATGACGAGGACATGGTCTCCTACACCCTTGCCGGCCTCAAGGACCCGAGTACAACTCGCTGGTCTCTGCCATCCTCGCCCGAGAAACTCCAATCACGGTTAGTGACTTGTATCAGCAACTTCTGTCTTATGAAAGCCGCCAGCAGATGATTCGCGGAGCATATGCACAATCCTCTTCCAACACCGCCATGCGCGGCGGACGCGGGCGCTTCGGTGGACGAGGTCCCGGAGGCCGCGGCAGGCAAGGCCGTGGCTACAATGGAGGTGGCCCGAGTGGCCATGGCGGCTACAACAACCACGGCGGCAACAACCGTGGCCGCGGCAACTACAACAACAACGACCGTGGCCGCGGAGGCGGTGATCGCGGTGATCGCCCGAGATGCCAGCTCTGTGGCATCGTGGGCCATGTCGTCACCGACTGCTGGTACCGCTATGACGCGGACTTTGTCCCCAAGGAGAGAACTGCTGCCTCCGCCTACAACACCAACTACGGCAACTACAACAACAACAACTACAACAACGGCAACTACAACGTGAATTACCACAACTACAATGGTGGTGCCGATAATCCGTGGCACATGGATACAGGTGCCACTGATCATGTCACCGGAGAACTAGAGAGGCTCCATGTCCATGACAAGTATCATGGCAATGATCAAGTCCACACCGCTAGCGGTGCAGGTATGGCTATTAACCGCATTGGTCATTCAATTATTTCAACTCATGATCGAAATCTTCATCTAAATAATATTCTACATGTCCCGGATGCAAGCAAAAATTTAATCTCTGCCCATAAATTTGTCAATGACAATCATGTTTTTCTTGAAATTCATCCGAAATTCTTTTGTGTCAAGGATCAGGTCACGAGGAGAACTCTGGTTGACGGTCCTTGTAGGGATGGCCTATACCCTCTTCTCGATCCATCCACGCCATCCAAACAAGTCTTCAGCGCCACCAAGCCATCCCATGAACGTTGGCATCATCGCTTAGGTCATCCGGTATCTACAATAGTTCATCAAATCATTAGCAAAAATAATCTTCCTTGTTCCAGTGAGAATAAAGATTCTGTTTGTGAGGCGTGTCAAAAGGCAAAAGGTCACCAATTGCCTTACCCTAGATCCACTAGTGTTTCTCATCATCCATTAGAGTTGATTTTTTCCGATGTATGGGGTCCAGCCCCTGATTCTTTTGGTCGCAAGAACTATTTAGGCATGCAAGTGGCCGGTCCAACGGACAGGGCGGACGTCCGCCAGGCGCTGCTTTTAGTTGATGATCAACGTCCTGCTATGCTAATCGTTAAGTGATTTTGTTGAATATCGAACGTGACGGACAAATATTTTGATCCGAGCGGGCGTTTGCCTGCATGCCTAGAACTATTATGTCAGTTTTATCGATGATTTTAGCAAGTTCACATGGATCTATCTTCTCAGACATCGTTCTGAAGTGTTTCATATATTTCATGAATTTCAAGCCCTTGTTGAACGTCGTTTGGACGAAAAATAATCACTTTGCAATCTGATTGGGGAGGAGAATATGAGAAATTGAATTCTTTCTTTAGAACTATAGGCATTACACACCATGTTTCTTGTCCACATGCCCATCAACAAAATGGGTCGGCTGAAAGAAAACATAGACATATTGTAGAAGTTGGTCTCTCATTTCTTGCTCAAGCCTCCATGCCTCTAAAATATTGGGATGAAACTTTTATAGCTGCGGTTTATTTGATCAATCGCCTTCCCACAAAACTTCTTGGTTTCTCCACTCCACTAGAAAAACTTGAACACATCAAACCAGATTATGGTTCTCTCCGCATATTTGGCTGCGCATGCTATCCCAACCTTCGTCCTTTCAATGCACGCAAACTTCAGTATAGATCTGTTCAATGTGTATTTTTGGGCTATAGAAATCTTCATAAAGGTTTTAAATGCCTTGATCTCAATTCTGGTCGAATCTATATCTCTCGAGATGTTATCTTTGATGAAACTATTTTTCCGTTTGCCAAACTACATGCAAATGCTGGAGCACGGCTTAGATCTGAAATTCTGTTGCTATCTCCGAACCTCCTAAATCCGGATCAATTCGATCATGGGGGTGAAACTAATGATGATCAAATTATTGCGGCTAATAACCCTGCTAATATTACTTGTGAGCCTTTCCCTGTGCATACAGAAAATCAAGAAGAAAATCAAGAAGAAAATCGAGATGAAAACGGTGCTCCTGCACGTCTGCATGGGTATGGCACGGAAACACCAGCAAGATCGCCTCGGGATCGCCAAACCGCGTTGGACCGATCTCCTCAATCATTGCCTCAATCATCGCCAGGGGCTCGCGGCGAATCACCTGTTGCCACGTCATCGCCGTCACACGTGAGCAGGTCCCCCTGCATGGCGCCAGCACAGCGACGGGATCTTCTGCGGAACCTCCTTCGCCCGTGAGTGAACACATGGGGATCACGGGATCATCTGCGCCAAGCGACAGGAATCCCGAGAGAGATACACCTGCAGGCAGTGATCCCAACATGGATCTGTCTGCCGCGCCTGCCGCCTCAGGTGCCAGATCTTCTGTGGCATCAGATCTTGTAGCTTCGCCTGCGGCGCCCCGTAACAAGGCTTCAAAAAAGTATTGTTCAACCAAGAAAAATCACAGATGGCACCGTTCCCTATGGGCTACCGAAAAAGAGGCATACAAATGGTATTGTCAGATATGCTAATCTTGATACTACGGGTGAACCAGAAAATTTAGGTGAGGCACTAAAAAATAAAAAATGGAAATGTGCAATGGATGAAGAGTATAATGCACTCATGCAAAATAGGACGTGGCATTTAGTTTCACCGCAATGTGCTGGCAAGAATGTTATAGATTGCAAGTGGGTCTACAAAATTAAAAGAAAATCTGATGGTAGTATAGATAGATATAAAGCTAGATTAGTTGCTAAAGGTTTTAAGCAGAGATATGGGATTGACTATGAGGACACTTTTAGTCCTGTAATCAAACCAGCAACTATTCGTCTTGTATTATCTATTGATGTGTCCATGGGGTGGAGCCTACGACAGCTAGATGTGAAGAATGCGTTTCTCCATGGCGTTCTGGAGGAAGATGTCTATATGAGACAACCACCTAGGTATGAAGTTAAAGGAAAAGATAAGTACATATGCAAACTTGACAAAGCCCTGTATGGGTAAAAACAAGCTCCCCGAGCATGGTTCTCCAAGCTGAGTACAAAGTTGCAAGTACTTCATTTTCAATCATCCAAGGCAGACACATCACTATTCTTTTATTCTATAGGAAAAATTATCATCTTTGTCCTAATATATGTTGATGATATAATTGTTGCTAGCTCATGTCCGAAAGCAACTATGTCACTCCTTCAAGATCTTCAAAAGGAGTTTGCTCTAAAGAATTTAGGTGATGTGCACTACTTCCTTGGCATTGAGGTAAAGAAGGTAAAAGATGGTTTATTGCTGAGACAAGATAAGTACACCTCGGATGTATTGAAGAGAGTAGGTATGGCTAACTGTAAACCTGCTAATACGCCTATATCCACTAGTGAGAAGTTATCGGCATTTGAAGGAGATACTCTTGGAATAGAGGATTCTACTAGATATAGAAGTATAGTCGGTGCATTACAATACTTGACGCTCACTAGACCAGATATTTCTTACTCCGTCAACAAAGTATGCCAATTCTTACATGCACCAACTACAGTACACTGGACAGCAGTTAAGAGAATACTGAGATATCTCAAGTTTACTCCTAATCTCGGATTGAAGTTCATGAAGTCTTCTTCTATGCTTGTTAGTGCCTTTTCTGATGCAGATTGGGCAGGCAGTCCAGATGATAGAAGATCAACTGGTGGGTTTGCTGTATTTCTTGGACCGAATTTAATTTCATGGAGTGCAAGAAAACAAGCCACAGTTTCTAGATCCAGTACAGAGGCAGAATACAAGTCTCTTGCAAATGCCACAGCTGAAGTCATGTGGGTTCAAACCTTACTTAAGGAACTACGAGTTCCTCATCCTTCAGCAGCACAATTATGGTGTGACAATATGGGTGCAACCTATCTCTCAGCTAATCCAGTATTTCATGCTAGAACTAAGCACATTGAAGTTGATTATCATTTTGTTCGAGAAAGAGTAGCTCCGAAATTATTGGATATTCGATTTATTCCTACAGGTGATCAAGTTGCAGATGGTTTCACAAAACCACTTACAGTTCGTCAACTAGAAGTTTTTAGAAACAATCTTAACTTAGATAAGTTATGATTGAGGGGTATGTTAGAATAGCCGTGTCGTGTACTCCAAGATGTAAAGCCCATCCGTTGTATAAGGATAGAGGCGTAGCCATATCGTGTACTCCAAGTTGTAAACAACCTGATGTAAATCCTTTTGTGGTTGTTGGTTAAACCTCCATATATAACACGCACGGTGTGCCCCCAACAGGGTAAGACACCTTAACCTAAACTTTACAATGTGATCTGTACAATTGCAGATCCCTTGTATTATGTAGGTCTGGTAGCTAGGTCCATCAATTTCCACGTATCAGAACCTTTTGGGATACAGTAGTTTCAAGAAATTTGTAGGTTCTCCTTTTCTATTTTGCTTGGAGTGTATATTTACTTATTTAGCTTAGTCATACCTTGGCGCATATGGATAGCGGTATGTCTTGAGGAAATGCTGGTTTTGAACTCTTGATTATACCCGTTGGCTTAAGCAGTGTACTGCGTAGTATCTAATACAGTCCTATTTATTTTTTTTGGACGGTTGACGGTTCGGCTCACGTACTTTGCCAGTACCAGGCCACCCTCCGCTCCCCAACCCTAGCCGCCACCAGTCCGGCCGCCGGCCTCTCTCCTCCGCCGCCCGTCCCCTCCCCCGCCTCTCCCCTCCGCTCCCGTGCTGTCCCCCGAGGCGGCACCGGGGCGAGACCCTCGTCGCCCAAAGAAGTTCACTCGGAGACCTCCCTTGCCGCCGCTGCCGCCGGCGAGGGCCGCGGTGGCGGCGGGCCCAGCGCCTATGGTGCTGGGGGCATCGCTGCGGCGGAGCACCGGTGGCGTTCGGGGACGGCGCCGTTGATCTTCTGCGAGCGGGATCCGGGGCGGCGACCCCGGTCTGCGGCGGCGGCGGCTTTCTCCCGGGCATGGCGTCTGCCATGGACGTCCTGTGCGTGTAGTGGAGCGGCGGCTGTAGGTCCTAGGCTTCCGCCTAGACCCATCATCGGTGCGGCCGTCGGTCGCCCGGAGGTGCGTGGGGAGGCGGCGCGGTGCTCGTGTTCGGCCTTGCTGTTACCAGCGAGACGGCGCGCGCGTGGTTCTTCATTGTCGGGCCTCCTCTTCCGCCGGAGGAGGTCGGCCGGCGGACGGCGGCGTGGGGGCCTGCTGCTCTGCACAATAAAGGCGGCGGTCCTATGGTTCCTCTTGCGCCAAGAAGAAGATCTGCCTGACACCTGTTTCTTCGATCTGGCCGGATTGTCGAGTTCTGGAAGGTTCCGTCGGCGAACTCCATTGGGCAATCAAGCCTGGAGATTGTCGGATCGGGTGGGATTCGGTCGCGCGCAGCCATGTTTTTTCTGACCGTTTGGTTTCAGAGGAAGCGTCGCGAAGCTCTGCAGTTGGTTGCCATTGGGGACATGCCTTTCTGTTTCCCGGTGAAGTCAGACTGCGGAGAAGGACATGGAGGCCTAGATTTGAAGACTAGTAACGGTGGTTCGATTCCTGGTGGCGACGAGGAATTGGCTTGGTGTTTCATGACTTGGAGCAGCGGCATGTAAGTGGGGGCGACAACATACGTGAAGTCCGAAGTCCTACCTTTCAGGGTGAAAATCTAAGGTCTGGCCTTAATTGGTTGTGCCTGACAGTGCTCTTGCTGAAGACATTGTTTTGAGAGCGAGGACTATCTTCAGGGTGAAAGCCCAAGGTCTGGCCTTAATTGGTTGTGCCTGACACTGTTCTTCTTAAAGGCGTTGCTTTTGAAGAATTGGACATCAGGTGTTGTTTTGGTGGTGGTTGTGCGGCTGCTGCAAGGACTGTAACTCTGTAGCAGGACTTTTCTTTTTATTTCTTCTTCTTATTGTCTTTCGGCTGTGTGCATCCGTAGTAGATTTGGTTATTGCGTTGTTGCAGAGGCTAGGTGTAATTTGTATCTCCGCGATATTAATATACACTCTTTATCTAAAAAAATATAGCTTTGTATTTCCGTCTTCTCATATTAGCAGTATTTAAACATCTTGTGTTATGTTCCAGTTACATAGGAGCAGGAGGCTGTCACACCGTACATACCTGATGGTGCGACAAGGATACCAGGGTGAGGTGAAAGTGTTCAGGTGAAGAAGACATGTAGGCGCCTTTCTCTCAGACTTCAGTATAAGGCGGAGAATTATGAAAAGCTCAGCTACTCAAGGAGTATCCTAGGGTCAATTGGCTATGTTTTAAATGTGGTGAAGTTTGCACCCAGCTACCCAGTCATCATTATGTTGCTTCTGCTCAACATAAGGTCATGAAAGCAACTAATGTTGATGCAATCTTTATCTATGGATTTGCTTGAAGCATAGTGGACTTATAGGGCCAAGAAAAACCGGAAATTCAATTTGGCTCCCGGGAGCACCGGGGGCCAATGCTCCCGGTATGTTCAAAAAAATAGAATAAATTGAAAACGTTTCAAAAAAATCCAAAAAAATCATGCACGTACCTATGTCGTTTCGGTGTGAAATTTGACACGGTCGTGCGTGACATCGTCAGGTAGGTGAATGATTTTTTTCGGATTTTTTTGAAAAGTTTTCAATTTGTTCTATTTTTTTGAACATACCGGGAGCATGTGCTCCCGGGAGCCAAACGCCTTCCTCCAAGAAAAACTTGATCCCTTTGTACCATTGTGGGAGAAGTTTCCCACAATTTAATACGGAGTAGAATACAAACTAGAATCTATATCTATATCTATACTGATAGAAAAAGAGTGAGATGAGGAGATCCAAATGATCTTGGCCATCTAACAACATCGATCGAATGGTTCAGATTACTCCAATGTTGAGCAGCAAACGTGTTTAGCACCTGCCATCCCACATATCAACATCTAATTAATCCCTGCTAATTACTCCAATTAACATCCCGCTTCTCTTACAAGAATTGAAATCCGGCTACTTGCTATAACGACTAATTAATATCTACTAATTGCTCTCTTGTTCCATGATATATTGTACAATATCCTTTCCATTGTTGCATACAATGTATTAAGTATACTATCTTTCTGTAGAGTTGGACATGGTACATCTTTCTCGTATACAATGAATTGAAATAATAGTACGTGTGTCTCACCCCTAAAAATACTAGTAATCGTGCACGTGCAATGCACGTATTTTGTATGTTAAAAATACATCAAACGTTATATACATATATTATATTAAATCAAAATTCGTATATGACAAGCTAATAATGATATGTAGACATGATATTAAATTTAAAATTGAATAAAGCGACAATAAAAATACTTATCCAGACAGTGTACGGAATATAATTACAAAGTTGGACCAGATCCCTTGAGGAGATGACCATATGAGAGACGAAAACATGAAATACTTATCCAAGCATATGGTTTTCTTCAGTGACATGTACCGTCAGTGACGAATTTCATGCCAATCTCTTTGAAGCTCTTGTTCTCACTTCTGCTTTGTTTTGATTTGCCACTGGCATGACCATCTTGTCCTAGAAAATAGAATTCAATTAGACCGACACTGTCAGATATTTTGTAGGTACTGATCAGATGTTGTAAGAGCCACAGAAACCAATTGGATACCAAATAAACGTACAATTTGCAGCTTACAAAGAGAGTGATATAAAGAAATAAGTACACTGTATATACAGCTATGCTACAACCTGTGCATCAGAAATCTGGCAAGGCTCCCTTCGGGAACCAGATGATTTTGACAATGAGCAGTACAAACAAATCTTGTCATAAATTTATGATCGTATATTTTCCATCTATGCATATTAACTGCAGAATACTTGGTGAACTTAGCAGTATGCTGAATAGCAAACTATAGTTTATGTTAGCACATTTTATACATATTTCGGAAAGCATTACAGTAGCAGATAGAAGTTTGAAGCTGAACCAAATGGAACTAATGATCGTCTGTTTTATGGACGTGTTAAAAACATCAAATTGATGAATCAAAAACAAACTTAAAAAACCCAAATCAAGTGCTATCATTTATAGTTCCCTAGTTCCAATAAGGGAGCTGAACAAAATTAAACGTACATGTAAAGAACATGTTAAAGAAATAAATGAGTATGTGTGTGAGTTAAAACCATATGTACTATTAGCTGGACTGATTGAAATAACAAGGAAATGAACAAGCTATGCATTAAGAAGATCAAATAATATGACATACCGCCTCGAAGAAAGATAATATCATCCCTGCAATACCTCCCTGTACACAATGTTTTTTGTGCTTTTTCCCGTGTCATCGATGTCTTTATTTGGCTTGGCCAAAATCCTAGTGGTTTGCCTTGACACACCTCTGGACAGCGCAACATAAAGCTGGCCATGTGAGAACACTGGCTCCGGGAGGTAAATACCAACATTTGGAATCGTTTGACCCTGGGCTTTGTTAATGGTCATGGCAAAACTCAACCGGATCGGAAACTGTTTCCTCTTGAACTTGAAAGGAAGTGAAATGTCCTCCGAGGGCGACAAAGGGATCCTCGGTATGAACACTCTACATCCAGCATGTTGTCCACCAACAATCTCGGCATCGATTACATTATCTTGGAATGCTCTAATCATCAATCTTGTTCCATTGCACAACCCGTTGTGAGGGTCGAGATTTCGGAGAAGAATGACAGGACAATTAACTATGAGTTTCAAGATATGCGGGGGCAAACCATTTGGAGTGATGGAGTTTAGATAGTCAATTGTGTAGTTGTTGTGTGCATCATCCTCGACGGAGTCGAAGCTATAATAGATCTTTTCTCGGCCAGGAAACCTATCGATCATCTTTTTATTCAAATCGTCCACATATTCATTCTTGGTTGAAAGAATGGCACGTGAGCTCATGTAAGACGCCGATGTGGCATCCACACAGGTAAACCCGGAGACCCCAAGCGGCCTCCTCAGCGCTCAGGCCACGTCGACCGTCGGATCGAACAGCTACCGCGCGATCTGGAGCGTCCGTTTGCGGTAGCTTTTCACTTCTGGGAGCGCCGTCGTGGTGTATGTTTGAGGGGTAGTATCGACATTTCGCCGCATCCCTAGCCGCCGCCAATCCCCTGCGCGTTGGCTCCTGCCCAAATCCCCTCGAGCTTCGCTCCTCCCCCAAACCCCTAGCGCCGCCACCGTGCTTCTCCTCCTGTCGCCGCCACTGAGCTTCTCTCACCCACTCCTCTCCCTACGCTTCTCCTCTCCCAGCATGCCGCCGCCATCGTCGTGCTCACATCGCGAGAGGCGAGAGCAGAGCAGCCCGCTGCGTGCCGTGCAGTGCCTGGAAAAGCGGTGGAGGCCGCCGGCAGCAGTGCAACCCCGGCACTCGCACCGCCGCAGAGCGAGGTCCCGTCACCTCGAGTAGCAGGTGGCTCGATCTGAAATCGCTTTATATCCTTCAGATCCACATGTCGGGGTCGTCTCTTCTCCTCCATATCGACGAGCTCG